>CM038147.1:338755304-339975152 GCA_021437245.1 Aegilops speltoides | reverse complement strand
TAATACTTATGCTATCTTGAGATAAGCCACTAGTGAAACCTATGGCCCCCGGGTCTATCTTTTATCATATAAGTTTTCCACCTACTTTTATTTGCATCTTTACTTTTCCATCTATAACATAAAAATACCAAAAATATTTATCTTATCATATTATCTCTATCAGATCTCACTTTCGCAAGTGGCCGTGAAGGGATTGACAACCCCTTTGTTGCATTGGTTGCGAGGTTCCTGTTTGTTTGTATAGGTGCGCGGGACTTTTGAGGAGCCTCCTACTGTATTGATACCTTGGTTCTCAAAAATTGAGGAAAATACTTACGCTACTTTGCTGCATTACCCTTTCCTCTTCAAGGAAAACCAACGCAAGCTCAAGACGTAGCAAGGTACTTTTTGGTCCTCGCGGGCTTTCCTCTGCATTTGGAACAAGTCAATATAGATCTGATAATATGGTACAGCTTAAAGAGTGAAACAACAGCTAATTACAAGAGCCTCTCAGTGTGCAATATAGCTACGAGATCCTGTCGTCTGTTGGATTTTCACTTTCGTACAGTTGGCCTTGTTCTTTGAACAGTTCACCTACAAGAAGATAGATTTGTGTGGCACATGTGTAAATAGGACTTCAACATGTGATCTGATCACATATATATAATGTACCTGATACTTCGGATCAGACTAGTGTTTAACGAGGCCCCTCCAGTCTTCATCCGATATATTTTCCACTAGAGATGTTTTGGAAAGTTCACTATAGCCTTGCCTTCAAAGTGAGTTTTCCTCAAGTTATACCGATATTGTCGCAGAGTAGACTTGAAAACATGGGTGCAAGCTTGTCTGGTTGCATCATCTTGGCTATCCAAGTTGAACCTCATTTGTTAAAAATTATGGGAGTCTCATTATCAGCAACCTAGAAAGTATGGGACAGAGCAAGACGATATTACTAGTTTCCATACATAACCATACTTACAGATAAATGGTCGAGGAAGGTGTTGAACTGGGTTTCGTCTTTGTCATTCCTGTACTGAATCCATGTTGGGAGGATACGTACATGACACCAAACGGCAACCGCCACTTCTGATACTAACTTGACAGACTCTATAGCATCACGTGGCCTTTTTAAACCTGCCTCAAAACGGATCTCCATTCTTCCTCCTCTAGATTTAGTTATCCTATCGAGCATTATCCCTGATGTTTGTTTCCTCTTGCGCCTAGGTGCTAGTCCAACAACGAACATAGGAAGTGTTAGTGTACATCAAACTGTGAGACTACATATAAAGAAGCATGCAACTGTAACTTGACTCCAGCAACTACCTTCTTGCTGTTGAAGCTCACAAGGTTCATCTGATATTGCCAACTCGTCTTGTGTCAAGAGTGCTTGGGAAGTAGTGTTAGGTGGCAAGGGAGCTTGGGAACATGCTGCTAGCTCAGTTGACGCACGAGTAACTCGTGCAGCTGGTAGTACTGTGGTAGGTGTTGCAAGACTAGGGTTGTGTCTGCTTGTTTGGTGACAGCTATTTGTTTCTGTTTGGCTTTTTTTCCAGCTCGTGTAGCATGGGATACCCTGTTTGTAGAATTTTCCGCTGGACTTTGACCTTCTATTGCACAATCAGTACCAGCAGAATCTGCAGGATTCATCCGCTTCTCATTCCCTACCATTCTGTGTTTCTTCCTCTTTCTCTATGCCATGTTAAGTCAAGCCGACAAGAAAACTGAATAACAATTTAGTTCTTCAGAACAAACTCATGTGTGATGCAGATGAACTGAACTTTGATGTTAGACAACCACATGATAGGAGGATGTAATATGTACGAAAATGGACGGAAGAGATAACCAAAACTATGATGTGTAAACTAAGCAGAAGACATTTCACCAAATTAGAAGCAATGCAATGGAAGGTAGACACCATATGAAAGATGCTACAATTATCGCTCTGCCAAGTTAACAGTGTCTCATCATAAATGGTGTTTAAACAAATGTGAAGCAGTACAAGAAATAAACATATGCAAGATGCAAACAACATCACACTACCAAGTTAGAGGTCTCTCGTCATTAGTGCCATTGCATATTCACAGCTTATGATGTGTAATCTAAGGAGAAGGCATTTCAACAAATTAGAAGCAATGAAAGCTAGACACCATATGAAAGATGCAACGAATATCACTCTACCAAGTTAAAACTGTCTTGTCATAAGTGCCATTTCAACAAATTAGTAGTACAAGCTAGAAAAGAATGCGATATGTAACCTATATCACACTCCAAAGTCAAACGTGTCTTATGATAAGTGATTGTTGCAGGTTACACAACAGTAGTAATTTGATGTAAGAACATGGTGTGATAGACAGATATTGTATGTTCTAGAAACAGGAACACATGTCTTATTCAAGTATAATGTGTAAAGTAAGCAGATAGAATTCAACAAAATTAGAAGCAATACAAGCTAGACATCACACATAACATGCAACCACATATAATAGTGCCAAGTTAGAGGGAGCACCGGTGATGGTGCACTAGGGGAGACGTGCTCATCATAAACACATCTACGTTGAGTGTCTATGCATGTGTTGTCTTGGAAATCATCTTGGGGGGGGGGGGGTGGAGGAGTAGAAACTGTAGAGGCCCTCCGTTTGGAAGGAGCACCTTTATCCGCTGCCTTGCTAACTTCCTTCCACTTTATTGATTTTGAATTTTCAAGTAAAACCAACAAGAAAAATCAATAGAATTCTCTCTTCAGAACTCATTCATGCATGATACTGACAATCACTACTTTGATGTAAGGCAAACACATGATACCAGGATGGAATATGTACGAAAAACAGGACGACATGGCATGTTCACGACTGTTTGTGTAAATTAAGCAAAAAACCATTCCAACAAATAAGAAGCAATGCAAGCTAGACACCACATGAAAGATGCAACCAATATGACTCTGCCAAGTTGAAAGCGTCCCATCATAAATGGAATTTCAACAAATTAGAAGCAGCGCATGCTATAAATCATATGAAAGATGCAACTAATATCGCACTACATATACTAAAGGTGTCTCGTCATACTGATTGATGCGGGATACAAAAAAACAATAGTTGTATGTAAGGACAAGCTTAATAGACAGATGTACTATGTACTAAATACAGGAAGGCATGTCACATTAACAGGTATAATGTATAAGCTAAGCAGAATAACACATGCAATTGAACCAGATTGGAAGAATTACAATCTAGACACCATATGCAACATGCAACCACATATCACGCTGCCAAGTTAGAGCAAGCACCCGTGATGCTAGTGTAGGGGAAATGCGGTAATCAACTACAGAGCTACGTTCACTATCTTCATCTAGCCTTGCTGTTTCTTGAGAATCATGTCGGGAGGCTGACGCTGCATTCTTTACATGAGGAGTAGTCCACTTGCTTGACTGCCTCATCATAAGTGATTGATGAGGGATACAAAAGAACATTAGTTTGATGTAAGAACATGGTTAATACACAGATGTACTAGTATGTACCAAAAACAGAAAGGATGTCATATTCAAAGGTATAATGTGTAAGCTAAGCAGATTCAATTTAACCAAATTGGGAGCAATACAAGCTAGACATCTGGCTGGAGTGGTGAGCATGATCATCTAGGACCTGAGAGCCTGGTGAGAGGCGGGCTGCTTCGCCACCATCGCGGCTTTTTAGTTGGCTTCCAGGTGATGCCTGTCTTTGCTGGGCTTGTCACTGGCTCGGCCAGTGCCCTGACTAGCTATTTGTCTTCTGGTGCTCACGGGATGGTGGTTCATTTAAAAAATATCTTTCCTCATCTTAATAAAGACCGACTTCGGCCTTTCAAATACAAGCTAGACACCATATGGAACATGCAACCACATATGACACCGTGAAGTTAAAGCAAGCACCTGGGATGGTGGTTCATTGCGAGCGACGTCATCAACTCTAGAGCTACGTTTACCGCCTCTATCTGCTGACACTACACCCTTTATAGCGCTATAGAGTGCCGTGCCTACCCGCAAAGAAAGCTAGCACGACTTCTCTCTTTTCTTTGCTGCGTCTCTCGAGGCAGACTCTGAAATACCCTTGCATAAAAACACAATAGTGAGAGTATGGGTGAAGTGTGTGCAGAATAGTGCACTATAAAAGTAGCAGATAGCAGGTGGCTGAAAAATAAATGACAGGAGACATATGATAGCTCTACAACATTGAATGGCAAACAAAATTAGATTCTACTCAGTATGATTTTGTAATACATGAGCACAGGAAATGCAGGTACTCCTCCAGCACACCACCACATGTTGTCATATCTAAGATAACAGTCGACTAAAAATATATAGGTCAGTCGATTTTTTAATGAACCGTCCGATCTATATGGAACGGGCAGATGGCCTTCGTCTACCTCCCGCCAGTCACTGTCGATGATCTTTCTCGAACCGCCAGTGACCATCGGCCCAGACCCCTGCCTCCATCGCCCCTCCCTCCCCTCGACCTCACACCACTGCCGTGCTTGGCAGTGCCCCAGGCCATCCCATTAATCCTGGCCGACCTCCAGATAGGGCGCCACTAGCTCTAGGCCCCACACGCCCCTAAGATAAACACCGAGGCGCTGCTTCCCCGGCGTAATAGGCATACTAGCGCCTGTTACGCCGGGGAATGCTTCCGTTAATTGGGAATCAACTGACCAGAAATTGAAATTCAGGGGGGCGACGGACCTCTAGCTAAGGTGAAATAGTATATGAGGAGAAACCTTGTGCATTGCGAGTTACTAGGAACATCTAGTATCAAGAAGAAGCGGTCAACTACTGTCTTCTGTGGGATGAATACCGTGCAAGAAGAAATGTAAGATTTGCATGAATAAGGGAAGAGGAGTACCCTTATCGGTTGCCGGTGTGGTCTCCTCCATATGTCGCGGCGATATTCTTTTTCTCCTGGGGGAACCGATGTTTTGGAGAGCCGTGGATCCTTGGACAAACTCATGGCCAAATTGTTGACTGTGTTGTCGTGGCCATATATCAGCGGAGGGGAAGCAGACCCGAGGCAGCGAAGGACGGCGTAGCAGGAACAGCTCCGGTGCGGTGGACGGTGGCGAAGTTGGAGCGGCAACGGTGAGGCGCAGAACGACGTGATTGAACTGGCTCGGGTACGGACGGCTCGGCCTCGACTTTGACTACTAGCCGTGGAGGGCGTTGCGGTTGAGGTTGCGGTGGACGACGATGTCGGGGTATCGGCTCCGGCGTGATGGAGGAGGGCAATGTTTGATGGGTGGGATGGGGTTGCGGACGGAGGACCTCGGGGTTTCGCGGCTTGTGGAGAGGTAGTTTTTGCGCCCATGGAGTATGAATGGGGAATCGGACGGGTGGGCGGGGGGAGGGGGAGAACCATGTTTCGGTCTCGGACGCGCTTGTTTTTGGCTTTTTTGAGCAGAAGATGGGACGCGCTTGTTTGAAATTTGGGGAAAGTACAAACTTTGCCCCCCTCTTAAATTTCAGACCTACTGCGGGTCAGGGGTAGGATGGTAATCCTAGGTGTCCCAAATAGTGGGCGGGAGCGATTTCGGCTGCGCGCATGTGTGCTTAGGCGGCCATTGTGTATGAATGTTTTTTGGAGGCGGTTGTGTGGCGTCTAGATGAAGCTACAAACCTACCCCGGTTTAGACCTTTGGACGTCAGCCGGTAGGTTTCACGGGTCGGAGTTATTAGAAAAGTAATTTCCTTGTACTACCAAACATTGGTCTCACACGGTTTCGGGCGAGTAGCGGCTCTTTTGGTGCTTCGTTCGAAATTTTGAAACACAAGCATGCATGTTTAGAGTACTCTTGAACTATGAGGATTGACCTAAATAGACAACGTTATATTTGACCTTGTATGTTTGAAAACCTCATTAAATTATCCGCTTCTTTCTGAAATTTTGACATTTGAAAATCCTATAACTACGATTATTTTGGAATGGAGGAGCTAAATTTGAATATATTTTGTACACGACTACATATGATATTATGTACAAAATGAGAGCAAAGATTGGCACCCCCATAATTTAGGTATGATTTACAAATGCCATGATATCAAATTCAAATAATTGACGGACTTCATGTTGAATTCGATTTTTTTAAACCACCTTAAGTTGAGTTCAAATGTACGCTAGTTCATAGGTAGCTATTTATAATGTTCATTGTGTAACTTTCGTATGTATAATGTGATTTACACACACAACATTAACTATACTCGCATTTATATTCGGTTGCTAAAGCGATGCATTGTCTGGATTTCAAAATACTAACTATGTGGATCAATTGTGTCGAATAATAACGGAGACACGCTCAAATTCGATAGAATCTAGATGTATGATGGATCAATGACCGTTCCTTTACGCGAATTGCAAATATCATGATCCCATCCTAATATTTGGATACAATTTATATCTTTAATCAATGTGTACAGTAGTCTTTTACGAGTAGTTTCACTCTCCGTCGGTGGTCTCTCACACATGCTCACACACTCTCTCCCGAGGTATCTTTCTCGCACACATGCTCTTGATATAACCCTCCCCCCTCTCGTAACCATTTACGACTATTTTCACTAACCTTTATCACAAGCACTCTTCCTCTCGCAAGCATATACACACACAATCCCCATCGACCCTTTCTATATATATAGACCTGCCTATGTGTCTCCTGTACGCACATTATCTTTAGGCCTGCCTCTCACGCATTGTCTCACACCTCTCTTCCTAATCGACGAGTATGATTCTAGCAGAGCATTCTGTAGGATGCCCCTTAAAGTTAGGTTGGATGAATAGTAACATCAGAGATAAAGGGGTTACCTTAGTCCGAGAACCTAGGGTTACAAATTCTACCCGGCTTTGTCAGTGGACAAAGAGTCCTTCACAATCTGATATCTTTGTCTTGTACGACTAGTCATCCATGGGTCTCCCTAAATGTGTCACGGGCCGACCAATGTGGCGCAGGACGGAACCAAACGAAGGGCCTCACGACCAACCGGACCTCACACGGTGACACACCCTCTGCCCCCACGTCTCGTTATTTTCTCACACCCACACATACCAACGCAAACACCACACACAAAAATATATATTCTCCTGGTGCCTCTGCCCCCCTTGCATATACACACTTAAGGGAATCTCTCCCCGTGACGTCATATTCGTCTCTCTCTCTAGACCACTCTCATTTCTCGTGCTATCTCTCCCACGCCCCCCCCCGCCAGCCGTCTATCCATGCCTCTCTCGAATACGTAATACACACACATACCTCTCCAGGCCCTACCAAATGCATCAATTACACATTCACACATGTTACATCACATACCCCTGATCTAAAAACCCTCTCTTCATGTTTATTTCGCATACAACATTCCTTTTGAATAAAGTGTGGCCAAAAAAAATATTTTAGAATTTCTACATATATACAACATTACAGAGTTATATGGAGGAGTACGAACTCTAATTTGCATTGCATGGTGCCCACAATGATATTTATTCTGCACTGTGAATTTGTATATTTTTATACTATATACAAAGTTAGTCATAATAAAGAGAAATGAAGAGCATCTCTCTCTCCATCGTATACCCCTCCTCTATGCCCCTTTCATGTATGCACACAAACTATCTCCAGGTCCTCTAAAAGTAAGCCCCCAGCACATTCACGCATGTTTCATCTTTCACTCGCGATATATACAATGACGATCATTGTATTTGAAGCGAAAGCACGATACATACATTGGACTTTCCACTCATTACGGTCACCATTTACGTTTTGTGGTTATAATACAGTCACGGGCTCACCGCACAACTCTGTATTTCCTCAAGACATGAATAGTTGACCAGTTAAACGCTCCACGTGGCACCTGTAGTGTTGCATCACATTATCTCACTACCATCGGGCCCACCTGTCGGCTTGTATCTACTCTACATCTACACTCTTATAAAATACACTCTTATAAAAAACAGAGTTGGTGATGATGGTGTGCCTGCCATCCTGCAATATAGGTCATCCGATTTATATCTGACGGATAGGAAAGAAACTATGGCAATTTTGTAAAAAGGTACCCACACACCTCTCCACATTTGCAAATAAGGCCTTCCCTCGTTCATCCTTTTCTCTCACAAGATAAACTAGTCATACAAATGCATCTTGATGTTACGTGCATCGCACAGGCATCTTGCTAGTAAGAATGAAAACAAACGACAAAAAAAATATTGGATGGTGGTTCGAAGACATGACCGCGGGCACAGCGGACAAGGTGGCCTTGTATTGGTATGTTGAGTTGTCTGTTTTAACACACAGGAGCTGGTGTGGTGATTATACACACACGCACGTATGCACACGAACTGCATGCATGCAACACTCACACGAACAGATGCACCCACGCACGCACGCAACACTCACACCTACACACGCAGCCACGCACGCACGCAACACTCACACGCACACACGCATGCATGAATGCACACACCAGTACACCACACGACCAACACACACTCTCACGCTCAAGTGCTCAACCTACACGTGCATGCGCACACATCAGGCCCTGACAGACACATACACAACCAGGTGATTCCCGCGCACGGGTTGGAGTCTTGTCACGATCCTGCATAAATTTGTGTTTATTTGACCTTTTCCCTATGCGAACTGACAGGTGGGACCCACAAGGAACATGGTCAATTTAACTAGTCAACATGGCGCCATGCAGACTATTTGGCCGGTCAACAGAGTGCAATCCGATGCTGAACCGTGAGCAAGTGACCGTATAATCACCGCAAAATGTATATAGTGACCATAATCAGCTTATTCTGAAGTTCGGTGACCGCATTACGCTTTTCTCTCTGTAGGCCCTCCAAAACTACATCTCTACACGTTCTCGCACGTTACATCTAACAACTATGCAATACAACACTACTACTACACTCTAACACAATAAATCATATGTGTTTTTAGTTTTACTAGATATCATATTGTTACTTAATTATTCAGTTTGCATACATTAAAATTGCCTTTGAAATGTATGGCCAATATCATCTACCGCGCGGAAAAATCCCGCCCTTTCCTGTTTAATCGGGTTTGTATCGATGGATCGTGAGAAACGGCAAAACTATAGTACTATACAGTACGAGTGACAGTTCACTGGGCCATCGTGCCGTGTACTCCGCCGTAAGAGTGGAGCGCTCGCTTTCATAAATCTTCTAGTCCCTTTCGCCGACATGTGGACATCAAGCTATCGGGTCCACGTGCCATACCGAAATACAGTGCAGAGCAGCCAGGGTGAAGCACCCCAGTCATGGCGCCGGTGTAGTAATGAGCAATGAGGCGTCAAATCACAAAGCTGCACCTTTCCCGCAGTTAAGTTGGAGGGACGAAGTAATAGTGCTAAAAAAAGTTGGAGGGACGAAGCAACCATCATTTCACTCGTTGCTGAATCCGCTTCTCCCTCATCTTCTTGAAGTTAACCACGTGTTGCTTCTACCGTTGTTCTACCTCATGTGGGACGCGGATCGGCTTGGTAAAGCACTGACACGTGGGACCGCATGTTAGCAAACCGCCAGGACAACGTCCTCTAAAAATAATAACCCTCCCCCGCCATCCGCGCGGCAAAATCACCTCCTTTTTACTAATATTGATTCTATAATTTTTTAGATCAATATAATTGAGATTTGTATAGATAGCACACAGGAGCAAAACCAAGTGGTACGGTTAAGGGCATCCACAATGTGTAGCCAAATGTGAAAATAGCTTTTGGCTCGTGGGAACCATTGTGGACGGTGTTGCCAAAGCCAAAAAGATGGAACCGAAGCTCCCTGATTGATTGATTGAAGGAATAGAAAAATGCAACGTCTCTCCTCTTTCTCCCGTGCTTGGACGCATGTACAGTATAGAGCATAGAGTCTACTCCCCTGTCCCTTCTATCACAAATCACAAAAGCAGTGACCCGTCAAATCACAAAAGCACGGATGAAGCAACCATCATTTCACTCTTTGCTGACTCTGCTTCTCCACCGTCTTCTTTGAGAAACCATCTCACCGCACTAAGCTGGACGGACGACGCTATTATGTACTAGTAGTACTAGTACATTTACGCGTCCTTTGGTTCAACGGACTTCTTGGATGCAAATAAGGTGGTTGTCTCGGCTTGCAGGCGGCACTTGCGAATGACTTACCGTGGTCTCCCTCAATGGTGTTCTCCATCGAACACACTTCGCCAAACCACAACGTTCGAGATATCATCGACGTCACCGCAGTGGGGAAGGAAGTCAAATATAGTTACTACCTCCATTTTTTTGTACACAAGGCCAGTATATCAAAATTACAATTTGATCCATTCCTTCCCAAGGGCCCTCGCGTCGCACCCTCCCCGGGGCGACACAGGCAGCGGCTCTGCCTCCAGCCACCGCGCCCCCTCCGCACCCCTCTCCCCTCGTCGTCGCCAGTGGACTCTGCCAGGCTAAGCCCGCGCGGATCTGGCGGTGGCGGGCTACTTTTTCCGCCCTCTCCGGCGCCGGGGGAGGGAGCCACGGCAACGGGCGGCGGATTCCGGCCGGCGCTTGGCGCTTGGCGGCGGCTGCGGGCAAGGGGTGGGGTGCTGGGGCAGCGGCCTCGGTCCGAGCACCGACCGTGACCTGGGCGTGGATGGCGCGCGTGTGCGAGGCGGCTCTCGGATCTGGATGTGCGCCTGGGGTGCAGACTGAAGGTCGGGAGCGGCGGCTGCCGACGTGCGGCGGGCGCGGTGACTGCCGGGGCGCGGTGGGCGAGCGTCTTTGGAGCTCGAGGTGTGCTGTGGTGGAGGGCTTGCTCGTCTGATCTGCTGCTTCGATGGAGCGGCTCCGATCTGAATCTGGCCATTAGTGGTCCCCTAATCTAGATGCTAGTCCTTGCGATGCGTCGGTTGCTGTAGTGGTGGTGGTCGAGGTGGTGCTGCGGTGGTGGACGGCGGCTACGACCAGGGGGTGGTGCGTGCCTGACACGGTGGATCGTGGGATCTCGCATCCAGAGTGAGGTCGGCCTCGGCAGGTATGATGGATCGTGGGCGGCGGTCGATGGCGGTAGGTGGTCGGTACATGTCCAGGAGAAATCCGTGTTCCGATCTTCATTAGAGCCAACGACAGCGGCGCCCGCGGGTGTCGTGGACTTTCTTGAAAGCGTCGTTGTGGAGGTGTGCTCCTCCTCCCCATGGCTTTGGCTCTGGAGGGAAACCTCAGATCCACGGATCGGGCAATGGAGGCGTCCTCGCGTCTTTCTCCTCCTTGGGGGCATCGTCTCGGAGTCGGCTACGACTGGGAGACCGGTGGATGGCAGCATCTTCGCCGTGTGGTTTGCTGAGGCGGGGCGCTTGTTTCTATTTTGGCAACAATGACGACGTCGAGAGGAGCTCGGGTCACGGCATGGACTTTGGTAATCGGTCCTTTCCGGCGTGTCCGAGGTGCTCTTCCATAGGTTGCTTGGTTGCTTTGAAGTCGGAGCTGCGATGGAGCGGATCCAGGTGGTGACGATGACAGACACTCGGTGGTCGTTTGCGGAGGGCATGATCGGCGCAAGTCCTGCATATTTCCCTTGTGATGCTCATCATCTAGTCGGAGCTGTCGATCGCTTGCGCGTGTGGCCATATGTTGGCATGTGCCGCCATGGTTTCTGTGGCTGTTTGCGGGTTGGCTTCGATGATGGAGCTCTATGGTGAAGTCGGAGTCGCCCGTTCAGGGCAACCGGTGATAATGATGATGCTTGCGACTCCTCGGCGGATGTCTTTCTTCTTTGCAGCTGTGTTCGATGCCGGTGGCCAGGTTGGCCGATGGTGCCCATGTTATATGGGTTGGGTTGTATGGGTTTTAGCCTGGTTTTCCGTCAATTAACCGGGCAATTCTATTCTTCTTAATCAATGAAAATGGTAAGTCTTTTGCCTAGTTTCAAAAAAAGTAATACAATTTGCATATGGCCACTAACACTAATCGAGGCAAAACTGATGGGGTTTGCCTTGTACTAGCAACCAAGGACATTAATATTCACTGCATGCATGCAAAAGTGATAAGGTTGGTTTGCATGGCGCTGCATTAATCAAGAGATGGTTAGCTCTTTGGGCTTTGGAGAAAAAAATACGCATTAATTGACACATGAAACGAGGATTTGTATCGATTAATCCCGCGAAGGAAAACCCTGCCTTTCTTTTTTTAACACTAGTACTCCTAGTACGTACGTACTTATCCTGTTTGGGTCTAGGCCTTGCATTGCCATACTTCGCCACACATTTTTTCCAAGCTTGCCTAAAGTTTTCAAAATGAAAAGGAGGTACACTTAAGACGGCTCGTCGTAGCCATGCATCACACTCTCACACGGTCGCTCCTCAAGACGCATGGTCGCACCGCACCCTCACATAGTCGCTCCTGCACGCCGCAAACCCAACCAAGGGAACACACCCTCACTAACACGTGCTGTCGCATGTGAACAAACCAAACTCAGCCATCCTACTGCTAACACATAATTTTCATTCATAGAGTATGTTTATCCAACAACATGTTGGGGAGTATCCGTACGACCCGTGCGGTGGTCTGTTGGGGAAGAAGAAGAGGTGAGGAAGAAGGGTTAGGAGACGTAGGATATTCATCCAACCGCCTGAAATGGTAGATTGACCCAAGTCAGGCGACTTGCATAACAATATATGTTTTTACATAGCAAAAGATCCATAAAAACAACAACCGCCTCGTTGTCTTTGGCTGCCGACGTGTGTCTCTGCACCGTGGTTGTCCTCGGCCTTCAGCTACTCGTCCACGCAGAGCATGCGGGCGCTCTGCACGGACGAGAGCACAACCCATTTCAAGTCGAGGACGTCCGGTTCCGCCTGCAGGAGGGCCTCGATGGCAGCGGCATCCACGCGCTCCGCGTCGAGTCGAGCCTCCGCCGCCCGGTTCAAGTCTAGGACGTCCGGTTCCGCCTGCAGGAGGGCGTCGATGAGAGCGGCATCCACGCACTCCGTGTCGAGTTGAGCCTTTGCCGCCTGGTTCAAGTCCAGGACGTCCGATTCCGCCTGCAGGAGGGCCTCGATGGCAGCGGCATCCGCGCGCTCCGCCTCAAGTTGAGCCTCCGCCACCCGGTTCACATCCACGACATCCAATTCCGCCTGCAGGAGAGCCTCGATGGCAGCGGCATGCGTGTGCTCCGTGTCGAGTTGAGCCTCTACGTGCTGGTCCTCCTTTAGTATCGCCATGTTGAACCACTGGTCTACCTGCACCATGGGGACTCGGACGCCGGCACGAAGTCGACGTCCATCGTCTCATACCCACTGGGGGCCTTATGTGCCGCGACCTCCACCATGAACATTGGATCGGCTTCCTCCTCCCCGTAGCTTGGCTCCAGAGAATTCGGGGATTGGGCCGTCGCAAAGCGAGCTTGGGAACGGAGGTCTGTGGCGTCGACCGCCGCCGCGATTTCTGCGTGGCGCTCCGGCGTCAGCATCTTGTAGTAAGTGATCTTGCGGCACACCATGGCTTTCCAGCAAACTAGAGGACGCTTGATGCGGGCTAGGGGATCAAAAGGTGGGGGAATGGGCTGGAGATTAGGTGTGGTTTTAGGGCAGTGGCTGGTGTAGGCCGAGCAGCAAAGGTTCTGGTGTGAATAGTGGTTCCGGTGATGACCGGTCAATCGGTTTTGACTATACATCGCTCTTGTCGCGTTCGCATTGCAGCCCTGCACGTTGGACCCTCCACGTCACTCACCGAATGGAACACGCTTCGTCTTGCGTTTTTTCTTGCTTGTGGGACCGTAGTTGAGAGTAAACCGACGTCCCTCCCCCTCCCCCGCCCGCATCATTTATACTACCACTCCCTCCGTTTTATGCGGAGTAAATAAAAACAGAGGGAGTATACTACGGATGAGGATCCCCTGACATGGCCGAACCCATTGAGTAACTGACATGCGGGGCCTAGCAAGCATGGGTCCGCCAGTAAGTGACCGAAAGCGAGGGTAAGGCAGGGATACCTACGTCAGAGGATCCACTTCCACTACTACTCCCTCCTTCCATTTACTATACAGGGCCTAATGCGTTTTTCGAGCCTAACTTTGACCAAATGTTGGAGTAATAATATATGACATGCAACTTACACAGAGCATACGGTCAAATTTGTATGTGAAAGGAGCTTCCAATGATATAATTTCCACATTATACATGTCATGTACTATTAATCTTGTCAATAGTCAAACACGGTTTTGAAAAATGCATTAGAGCATGGTTAATAATATAGCCAGTCGATGGCTATGAGGGACTGCCATGTCATCTATAGCCATCATCTATTATATGCACTCATACAGTGGTGTGGGCTATAAGGTTGTCTATTTCCCACAAAAATAATAATATAAGGTTGGCTATTGTATTAGTACTTTTTTCCATCTCCTCTCTATCTCTTTCATCATATTTATTGTATTTAACTAGGAATGCGTATATAGCTAGGCTCTTGCATGAGAGCTCACTCCCCTTACTTTTTCACATCTCTCTCCTCCACATAGGCCCTATATAAATGGAAGGAGGGAGTACTACTATGAGCACTGCATACTCTAGTACAGATATTGTCAGTACTCCACTAGTACTATTGGACAGGGAGCTTAAAAAAGTTACTATTGGACTGGCTATACGTGGCGAAATACTAGTAGGAAGAGCATGCGCGAGAACAAGCACATTCACGTGGTTGAAAATAAATTGAAAACCATCTCGAGTACAAATCTAGGAGTATGTACGAATCTAACAATATTGATTGGGCGTTGTTGAATGTTGATACTTTTTTGATCAAAATAGAGATACTTTAACTACACATAAAACTCATATGTAAACTAGAAATGATAGGAGGGAGTATATTGTACGTTCAAAAATGAACGAACATTGAATACCCTTTATATATGATTTGCGGATACTATGATCACCGGTTCAAAATTTTGAATCCGCCTTAGGTATCACGTGCCCCCACTCGTTCTCTCTCGATTTCATCTCGGGGTCCGGAGATCGATTGAAAGAGGACTAGGGTGGGTACAATATGTTCTTTTTGCTTATGAATGTACAATATACTCCCTTTGATCCCCACAGAGCCCCTCCCCCCCCCCCGCGGGTCATTTCTATCATAGAAATAGACCAAACCTTTATCTCCTTGCACGACACGCAATTGATCTCTGAACATCAATTGATCTCATCAACATGTGTCGGGGCATGAACCGAATGCAGTGTCAAAACTAAGACGCGAAGCGGCACGTAGTGGAGGCAAAGTGAAACTTTAAACGATCTGTCTGTTTGTATGCACGTCGGACAAATTACAACATTGGAAATACAAGCATGGTCTAGGCCCACATGCGAATGATACTCGGCAGAATGTTCAAATGAGGCATGCGGGAGGATGGACTCGACTGGAGGGTGACATGATCGATGGAGAAGATGGTTGAAGTCGAATAAGAAATAAGCAAACGCCACATGATTATACTTGAATGGCTCAAATAAACAATAATTAGTCTCGCTTGGCCTACATAGTGAAAGGCCTAATGCGCAACCCAGAGTACTGACGCTCGAATATGGCCGGGAAAACAGGGAAACCGACATGTGGGGCACACCCGTCAGGACGACGTAGCGCAGACTAGTCCAATGAAGGAGCTGGCCCACGACCTCCTCGCCACCGACGACCGTCATGTGGGTCCTGGGGGCCAACAACGTGGCACAGCTCCAGCACTGCCTCTGGACACGGCGACCGCAGTGAGCGACACGCTCATCATTGCTAGACACGGTCGGATTCAGTGTGCCGAGGGTGGCGTTAGTGCTGTGGCACGACCAACAGTATGTTTGGTTTGTGCCCAAGGTTGCCCCATCAAAGCATTGGTTAGCCAAAATTTTGGTTGAGGTTTTGGTTGCCCATGATTTGGCCGACATTGGCAAGAAAAATGAACTAGAGTTGGCTAGAGTTCATTGGCATGCCAAAAAATGGCAACCATCCAAACAAAGACCAATCTTTGGGTCATGAACAAAATTTTGGTAACGTGCACTTTGGCCACAATCCAAACACACCCCAACACCCGGCTCGTCGAGGATGCACGGGGCGCCGCGACACGTCCGCGGAGTGGTGTAGCGCGGCCAACTGCATCCTCAGGACCTGAGACCATGCCGGGTCGTCTTTCTTTTTCAATGACATGCAGGCATTGCATGTGAGCAAAGGGATTCTCCAACATTGCCACGACCGCAGCTGACTACCCTGGCACACCAAAAACCTTCGTCCCTCACACCGTTGCGGGGTGCGTTCGCAACCAGTGCCAGCTGCCCGCATTCATGCCAACCGTTCGTATGCCGTCGTTAAGAGGCTCGGTGCCCGAGGAACCAACTCTGGCGTGGGAGAGCTTGTCTTCAGGGATGAAGCTCGAGGTCGCCGCCCTCGCTCAAGTCGCCTCTCGCGACGCAATAGCAGCGTAGCCGGACGCGGATGCGACCACACAAGCGGTAGCCATGCTGGCGGCCGACGACGGGAGCACCGTCAGCCGCGCGTCCTACTTGCCCTCGTCCAACATCCGGCACCGCCGAGGTCGGGGACTCCTCCGAGGATGAGTAGGGCATGGGAGGCGGCAAGGCATGCTGTGCCAATTGGCCGGTCCGTATCTCGTGTTCTACTCTTCCTCGCCGTAGACTGCACCTTCACTTCACGGGCCTTGAACCACGCCCCCGTACATAGAGATCGCAGATGGAGGACATTGGTCGCCAACGTAGAATAGGTTTAGGGTCGGGTTTCTTTTATTTTTCTGTCCTGTAAAAGTTCGAAATGTAATGAAATCTGCCGTGTTTGCATTAATCTCGGACGGTGTATATGAACTTTCACAATAATATAGTATATTGTAGGAGTACTAGCAAGATGCCCATGCGTTTCACGGAAGATCAAGATCTTGTGGGAGAAAAGGATGAACGAGGGAAGGCCTTATCTGCAAATGTGGAGAGGAGTGCGGGTAAATTGTCATAGTTTCCTTCCTATGATATAGATCGGACAACCTATGTTGCAGGATGACAAGCACGCCATCATCACCAACTATGCTTTTTATTGAACCGAGACAAAGCTAACATGCGAAGTAAAATAAACACATAGGGTCTACACATACACAATTTATCTTAGGCACTCCAATAGTACGTCCACTACACATTCACACATTTCACATCTTTCTACATCTGCGGGAACCTACGAAAGGGTTAACGTAAATTGCCTCTCTCTCTCCTCCCCTGATTTTCATGGTGGTGGGGCCCTCCCTCCCCCCCAATCTACAATCAACAGCTCACACGTTTCACATTACGTTAATTACGTAACTGGGATTACGTAGGTGTAGCATTACTCGTCCTAAAAAATCCAACTAAGCCAACCTCCCAGCATATCATGCGGGAAAAGACCCGGCCACGCCGATTTAGTCGGGATTACCGGATTACTAGTAGTAGTATCGATGGATCGCGCGAAGCAACAAGTTTTTTAGGGCGCAAAGCACCTAGTTTAAAAGGAAAAAAGGAGGTACACTCACAACACTCCTGTCGCGGTCACATTGCACCCCACACACGTTCGGTCCTACACACGGCTCACGCGAATGGAACACGCTTTGGCTTGCCTCTTCACTGACATGTGGGATTGCACTTGGAGAAACCGACCATGCGCAAAACTCCCCCCACCCACCGTGCGAAAATCCTCCCCCCACCCAAAAATTCCCCCAAATCCTAGATTCAACCGCCCTTCGGCCAACTAGCCAATAATATTCGCCAAACCCCCTCCCCCCGTCCCCCCACTCCATTCGCTCCGCCAAAGCCGCCCTCCCCACCGCGCTGATACGTCAGCGCCGTGGTTCGTCGAGGGGACGCACGGCGATCCTCTCGCTCCCACAGTATGCTCTCGTAGACTGCCGTACTCTAGCCGCGCCGCCACCGCTGGTGACGTTCTTGTGGAGGCACATGGCGGTCAGCGCCGCCACCACTGGCGACATTCGTGTGGAGACGCACGGCGGTCAGCTTCTCCCACGGTAAGCGCATTCTAGACTGAGGCCCCGTGCATGGCGGTGTAGCGCTAAATGTTAGCTGATAGACGATGTTAATCTCACTGGTTGCCAAAGTAGTTTACAAATCAATATGCTCGCTAAGAAGCTTCTTGCCTGCTCGCACTCAATCTGCTTAGCTGAGATGGCATGCCAAGGCCGATTAGTTGCTAAAATATCCTGCCATATATTTATTGTGACGTAGATTGCCATGGTCTAGTAGCCAATCTGTTAGGTGAAATAGCTCTACACCGTTTTATACTCGATCTTTGTTGCTGCGATGGCCTTCGATAGTTCAATGGCTGTGTGCTCGGCCTCATTGACTGTTGAAACAACCTGCCATAATTTACCACTCAAATATGTTTGCTGAATTAGCTTTACATATATTTTGTTACTTAGATCTGCTCGTCCAAATATCTTGCCATAGCTTTAGACATCGACCTAGGTATTTTTTTCTGGACTTCATAAAAAAGCATATATGTTTTTCCTGTAATATCTAGTAGAAGAACTAATCTGTATGTATAACAGATGGACATGACTTGGATAACTTCTGCTCAACGATTCTCCGCTGCATATGTCGAGGGGGTTGAAAACTTCATGAACTATATCAGAGCTGAGTACGGTGGTCCAAAATCAGATGTGCTCTGCCCGTGTAGCAGTTGTATGAATTCAGTTACAAGACCCCAGTCAACTGTGCAAAATCATCTACACTTGTATGGGATGTCGGTCACACATACTAGGTGGGTTCATCATGGTGAAGCTGTGAATGTCAATGTTATTGACTACGTGGAAGCAGCAGATCACCATCTTGAGTTGCCTGATGCTCAGGTGGAAGAGGAGGAGGAGGTGGTGTTGGCGGAGACAGTGAGTTTGACCAACATTGAAACAATGCTACAAAATGCTCGTGCATTCCGTGAACTTTCACCTGCAGAAGAAAAATGATAGGCCCGCGTGTTGGAACAATGCAACATGGCTGTCACCCTAGGAAATAAGCTGTCAGTATTCTTAGCTATGGTCACCTTTCTTCAGGTGAAGACATCTGAGTGGATGACCAACAAATCATTCGATGCGATGTTGGCTGCTTTCCGCAAATCTTTCCTAGATGCATCTGAGCTGCCACACACCTATAGTAAAATGAAGAATTTCCTTCGTGCAATTGGAGTTGGATATGATATGATCCATGTTTGTAAGAATAATTGTGTTCTGTTCCGGAAGGATTATGCCAACTTAAGTGAATGCCCGAAATGCAAATCATCAAGATGGAAAGATGGCGATGTTGTGAAGAGGATTCCTCATAATGTTCTGAGACATTTTCCAATTATACCAAGATTGCAGAGGTTGTTTCATGATGCTGAAACAAGAGAGGATGTATTGTGGCATTCTAGGAACCAGGTGTACAGAGATCAGAATGTAATGAGCCATCCATCTCATGGTAGTGAGTGGAAATGCTTCAATCATAAACACAAAAAGTTTGATGCTGACCCGAGAAACATTAGATTTGGCTTAGCTTCAGATGTATTTAACCCATTTGGCCACCAGAGCGCCACATATAGCATGTGGCCAGTGCTTGTTATCCCTTACAACATGCCTCCAAATGTTTGCACCAAAGAATCAAACTACATGATGGCCTTGCTCATCCCAGGTCCAAAAAGTCCTGGAAAGGATTTTGATTTGTTCATGGAGCCTCTTGTGGAGGAACTTCAACAGCTATGGAGGGTGTTCTCACTGAGACCTATATAGCAGCCCACCAGCTGATTTCTTTCTGCGTCTTTGTTATAATTTGGTGCATCCATGATTGCCGGCTTTGGGCACTATGTCGTATTAACGACACATGGTTACAATGCATGTGTTCGCTGTGACAGGAATCCGCTGTCATACGCAATACTTAGCAAGATCTGTTACATTGGACACCGTCGTTTCCTTGCCAAGGACAAGCCGCATCCTAGAAAATACTGAAGACATGTGTTCAATGCAAAGCATGAAAACTATGATGCGCCAAAGAGGCTCACCGTCGTTGAGTTGCAAGTGGAATTAGAGAAGGTCAGGCATATTATACCAGGAAACCATCCTGGTAATGATAGCGGGAAAAGGAAGCGTGGCAGGTCAGAAGAGAGATTATTGTTTACCCGCAGGTCCACTTTGTGGGACTTGGAGTATTAGAAAGATTTGGATCTGCGGCATAATCTTGATGTGATGCACATCGAGAAAAATATATGTGACAGCATTATCGACACACTTCTTAATATTGAAGGCAAGACAAAAGATACCTTAAAATCTAGGATTGATTTGACACACCTGGGTATTAGACAGGATTTGCAGGTGCAAGATGAAGGTAAGCCAGGGGATATGGCACCAGCTGTGTACATCTTGGACAAGGTAAAAAGAAAAGAATTCTGCGAGGTCCTGTCACGTGTGAGATTCCCACATGGATTTGCTTCCAACCTTGAAAGGAGAGTCAGTGCAGATGGAAACAAGGTACAAGTGTTGAAAACTCATGACTGCCACGTCCTACTTCAAAGGGTTTTACTTGTTATTGTAGGACCTTGAGAAGAGGTGTCTAGAGGGGGGGTGATTAGACACTAAGTACCAAAGTTGCAGTTTTTAAGATTCCTTAAGTTTAAGTGGAGTTTAGGCACAAGTTTAACATTCACAATACATATCAAGCAAGTATGCAAAGAGTGTATGAGCAGCGGAAAGTAAAGCATGCAACTTGCAAGAATGTAAAGGGAAGGGTGTTGGAGGATTCAAACACAATTGGAGACACATATGTTTTTGGCGTGGTTCCGATAGGTGGTGCTATCGTACATCCACGTTGATGGAGACTTCAACCCACGAAGGGTAACGGTTGCGTGAGTCCACGGAGGGCTCCACCCAAAAAGGGTCCATGAAGAAGCAACCTTGTCTATCCCACCATGGCCGTCGCCCACGAAGGACTTGCCTCACTAGCGGTAGATCTTCACGAAGTAGGCGATCTCCTTGCCCTTACAAACTCCTTGGTTCAACTCCACAATCTTGTCGGAGGCTCCCAAGTGACACCTAGCCAATCTAGGAGACACCACTCTCCAAGAAGTACCAAATGGTGCGTTGATGATGAACTCCTTTCTCTTGTGCTTCAAATGATAGTCTCCCCAACACTCAACTCTCTCTCATAGGTTATGGATCTGGTGGAAAGAAGATTTGAGTGGAAAGCAACTTGGGGAAGGCTAGAGATCAAGATTCATATGGTAGGAATGGAATATCTTGGCCTCAACACATGAGTAGGTAGTTCTCTCTCAAAAAATGTATGCTGGAAGTGTAGGTTTAGTTTGATGGCTCTCTCCACAAATGAAGAGGAGGTGGAGGGGTATATATAGCCTCCACACAAAATCTAAACATTACACACAATCTACCAAACTCGGTGGGACCGAATCGTTAAACTTGGTCAGACCGATTTAGTAAATCTAGTGACTGTTAGGATTTTCGATGGGAACGAAATGCAACTTGGTAGGACCGATATGGTTAGGGCATAACGTAATCTCGGTAAGACCGATTACACAAACTCGGTGAGACCAATTTTGGTAATAAGCTTTCCAGAGAGTTGGTCAGGCAAACTCGGTTTGACCGATTACACAAACTCGGTGGGACCGATTTTGGTAATGA
Organism: Aegilops speltoides; assembly: GCA_021437245.1. NCBI lineage: Eukaryota > Viridiplantae > Streptophyta > Magnoliopsida > Poales > Poaceae > Aegilops > Aegilops speltoides. The sequence continues at coordinate 339,953,523 of CM038147.1, read as the reverse complement.
GCCAACCAGGAAGTTTGCATTGTAATCTCGGTAGTGCCGACTACTCAAACTCGGTGAGACCGATTTTGATAATGGACATACACAGAGAGATTACAATCCCATCTCGGTGAGACCGAGATCCCTATCGGTAGAACCGATTTGCTTAGGGTTTGTGGCAGTGGCTATCACATTTAAACTCAGTGGCGCCGGATAGAAAGAATCAGTGGAGCCGAGTTTGACTTTAGGTTTAGGACATATTTGTGGAAATGGGAAAGTAGTTGAGGGTTTTGGAGCATATCACTAAGCACTGTGAAGCAAGAGGCTCATTAAGCAACACCTCATCCCTCCTTGATAGTATTGGCTTTTCCTATAGACTCAATGTGATCTTGGATCACTAAAACGTAAAATGAAGAGTCTTGAGCTTGAAGCTTGAGCCAATCCTTTTTCCTTAGCATCTTGAAGGAGTTCCCACATCCTTTAGTCCATGCCACTCCATTGTTGAACTTATCTGAAACATACTAGATAAAAGTGTTAGTCCAACAAGAGATATGTTGACATTAATTACCAAAACCACCTAGGGAGCACTTGTGCTTTCAATCTCCCCATTTTTGGTAATTGATGACAACATACATCAAAGCTTTAGATAAAGATATAAAGAATAGCACGTAAAGCTTTGGAAAGACATGTAACAAACATAGGCCCCCCTACATGTATGCAATCATGTAAATATGGAATATATACGCATGTGAGAGCATAACCATGATAGAGCAGGCAGTGTGTTACATGTACCTTGGCCATATGCATCAGAGCAAAGAATATTAAAGAAAATACCTTCATGCTCATGAGTCCTTCTTGCAAACAGTATGTACATCAGCAAGAATTCCTCATACACATGATTGTGACGCATATACTTACCTTGTAGTCTTGAGTAGGCTTAGGATAGAATGAACCTGCATAAACAAGGTTAGATAACACAGATGCACCTACTAGCCAGAGCAAACAAAAGAAACCACAAGAATACCAAGACTGGGATGACATGTAGAGAGTGAGTACTAAGTACCACATTGGATTAGACATGTCCCCAAGAGTAAAGATATGCAATGAATTTAAATGATTTCTTTCCCTTAGATGTCTTGCTCCCCCTGAATCTAGCATGGGATACTGGCAAAAGATAGGGAATAGAAAATTAGAGCTGAAAGATATAACTTATGAACAGAGCTAATGCAAGCTAATGCAAATAAGCACATATGAACATGTCTTTCCCCTCAAGAAGACATGTGGCATCTCTCCTTTTGAACACCAAGCATCTGGGATCCTTGAGAAATACTTTCTACTTAAGTATTCTCTCCCCCTGGATATCTCTCTCTCTCCCCCTGAGGATCTCTCTCCCCCTTAAGAAGGTGATATACTCTTTCTTTGATGTGATCTCTCTCTAAATGATAAGCTTTGATGTGATCTCTCTCTCCCCCTTTGACATCAATTTCCAAGAAGGACTTTCTGGAATCTGTTGAATGGGTTTGGTCCTTGAGACACAGGACAAAGCAATGATAAAAATGTGATGCTTGTAGAGGACAAGATTCATTGAGTGGAGCTGGATCAGAAGAAACATAGAATAAGTGGCAAATTGTTTTTCCTAATGTGAGATCGGTGGCACCGAGTGGTATGCTTCGGTTGTACCGAAAGGATTCGGTTGGACCGAAAACAACAAATCGGTGAAGCCGAGTTCGTCACAGAGAAAACACTTGTCACCTCAGCTCACTAGACTAGTTAGATCTCACAAAGATTTGCAAGGAATTTACTGAAAGATATGCATGGAATTGGAATGCAGAGAATGCAAATCAAACAGAAAGAAATCTAGATGAAGTTTTTTTTGAAAGGGGAAACAAATATGCATGAGACAATTGCAAAAACATAGAAAAAACCACAAGAGAACTTCATCTAGAGATGGTCGGCGACAAAGTCACCTATGTTAGAGTATATTGACTTAGGAGTCAAGTGAGATCACTTGATCATAGGTCATATTCATCGTTTAAGCTGAAAATGGGGTTGCCATTTTTCGTTTCAGCATCTTGATGTATTCACATCTTGTCGAGTTGCTTTAGCTCATGACTTGGAGTAAAGCTTCTCTAAGATGGAATAACATACCTCGGTTGGTGGTGTTGTCCATGTAATTGAACTTGTGTGGGTTGCTCAAGGTTGATGTAGCTCATCAAGAATTTGGAGCACCACTTGGAATTTGAGTCCATCTACCTACATGGGTTAGTTCTTGCAAGGAAGAGCACTTTTGTATCCAAAAATGACAATCATGAAGCTCAACATAGAATTTGTCAAAGGATATGTTTGAGTGGTTCCATGCTTCCTTGTCTTCAACCACCATAGTGTAGAGACTTGGTGATGTAGAGATTGCTCAAGATATGAGTAGGTTACAATCCCATGGAGTTTGATTCAACCAAGTACCTACATGGGTTAGATAACATGCAAGATACAAATATATCCAAGACATAAGATTTTCATCATAAGAGAAATATCAAGGATTAGTCATAAGCTCATGTCTTGCATGTATCCAATGGAGTTTCTACTCCAAGTTTGAAGCATCAATGATGTTCAATTCTCCTCTTAACCTGCAAAACACTTTCTCATCAAGAGGTTTAGTGAATATATCCGCTAATTGCTTTTCGGTGCGAACATGCTTAAGATCGATGTCACCCTTAGCAACATGATCTCGAATGAAATGATGACGAACTTCAATATGCTTAGTTCGAGAATGTTGCACAGGATTATGACCAATTTTGATAGCACTTTCATTGTCAAAAAGCAATGGAACATGTCTCACATATATCCCATAATCTTTAAGAGTTTGGGTCATCCAAAGTAATTGAGCACAACATGAACCAGCGGCAATATATTCCGCTTCGGCGGTGGATAAGGATACCGAGTTTGGTTTCTTGGAGGACCAAGACACAAGAGATCTACCAAGAAATTGACAAGTACCCGAAGTGGACTTTCTATCAACCTTGTCTCCGGCATAGTCTGAGTTGGAATAGCCAACAAGATCGAAAGAGGCCCTCTTAGGATACCAAATGCCAAAATTTGGTGTATGGATTAAGTATCTCACTATCCTTTTCATGGCCTTAAGATGACATTCTTTAGGAGCAGCTTGATATCGTGCACACATGCACACACTTAGCATGATATCGGGACGTGAAGCACATAGATATAACAATGAACCAATCATAGAGCAATAAACCTTTTGATCAACTGGTTCACCATCTTTGGTCAAGTCAAGATGTCCACTAGTAGGCATGGGTGTAGACATACCTTTGCATTCTTGCATATTGAACTTCTTGAATAAGTCCTTGGTGTACTTTGTTTGAGAAACAAAGGTACCTTCCTTAGTTTGCTTGATTTGCAACCCAAGAAAGAATTTGAGTTCACTCATCATAGACATCTCAAACTTCTCTGACATTAGCTTCCCAAACTTTTCACAAAAATGAGGGTTAGTTGAACCAAATATAATATCATCAACATAGATTTGGCACACAAATAATTCTCCATTAACCCTTTTAGTAAAAGGAGTAGAATCAATTTTCCCAATTTCAAAGCCTTTTTCAATAAGGAACTTGGTCAAGCATTTATACCATGCTCTAGGAGCTTGTTTAAGACCATAAAGAGCTTTGTGAAGTTTATAAACATGATTGGGTTTATTAGGATTGACAAAGCTAGGAGGTTGCATAACATAAACTTCCTCCTCTATTTCACCATTTAGAAAAGCACTTTTAATGTCCATTTGGTACAAGGTGATATCATGATGATTAGCATAGGCAAGTAAGATGCGAATGGACTCAAGTCTAGCAACGGGAGCGTAAGTCTCACCATAGTCCATACCTTCGACTTGTGTGTAGCCTTGGGCGACGAGACGTGCTTTGTTGCGAACTACTTGTCCATATTCATCTCGCTTGTTGCGAAACACCCATTTGGTGCCGATGATGTTGTGGTTGTTGTCGGGCTTCTCAACCAATGTCCAAACTTGGTTCCTCTTAGAGTTATGTAGCTGTTCATGCATGGCATTTATCCAATCCGGATCTTCCAATGCTTCTTCAACCTTCATAGGTTCAATGCTAGAGATGAAAGAACAGTTTTCAAAAAAGTTAGCTAAACGAGTTTTAGAGCGAGTGATTCTCCCGGTTTGAATGTCATTGTAGATTTGCTCGACGGGATGATCTTTAGCAATTCTTGCTCGAACTCATGAAAGCTTTTGCTTGGGTCTTCGTTGAACATATTCTTCATCTTGTTCTTCTTCTTGGCCTTCTTCATTGTTGGCATTGTCGTTCTCTTGTCGTGGTGGAGAAGGAGGTTGTTGACGTTCATCTTGATGCACTTACTCGTTTTCTTCATCTTGGTGTGTCCCACTTGTGGATGCTTCCGTATCAACTCTTGGTTCACCTTGTCGTGAAGTAGAAGCTTCCACTTGGACGGATGAGGTACTCTCCTTCACCTCCGTTGGACGAACCTTGCCAATAGACAAGTCTTGGATTGCTTCCGAAGGATCTTTGTCTCCTACATCAATTTGCAATTGCTCTACTTGCGAGCCGTTAGATTCATCAAACTTCACATCTACTGTCTCTTCAACCTTTCAGGTGAAATTGTTGTAGACACGGTAAGTGTGAGAGTTTGAGCCATAACCTGGTAGGAAACCTTCATGAGACTTAGGAGCAAATTTAGAACGACAATGCTTATCAAGAATGTAGCACTTTGAGCCGAATACTCGAAAGTATCCAACTTGGGGTTTGCTACCGGTGAGGAGCTCGTATGATGTCTTGCTGAGTAGCTTGTGAAGATACACGCGATTTGTTGCATGACAAGCTGTCTCAACCGCTTCTGCCCAAAAGTGCTTCGGCGTCTTGTACTCATCAAGCATCGTTCTCGCCATTTCGATGAGCCTCCGGTTCTTCCTCTCAACAACTCCATTTTGATGAGGTGTGTACGTAGCCGAGAACTCGTGTGAAATCCCTTCTTCGTCAAGAAAGGTGTCCACATTTGCATTCTTGAACTCCGTTCCGTTGTCGTTGCGAACCTTCTTGATCTTCACTTCAAATTGATTTTGGGAATTCCTAGCGAAGTTTTTGATGATCTTTTGGACCTGCGATTTATCATCGAGAAAGAACACCCACGTAAATATTGAAAAATCATCAACTATAACTAGACCAAAAGAATTTCCACTGAGACTCTTGTAAGAGTTGGGACCAAAGAGATCCATGTGAAGTAGCTCGAGTGGCCTCCTTGTGGTCATGATGTTCTTCACGAGATGCCTTCCTCCAACCTGTTTACCTGCTTGACAAGCACTGCAAAGTCTATCCTTATCAAATATGACATCGTTAACTCCAAGGATATAATTTCATTTAATAAGCTTGTCAAGGTTTCGCATACCAACATGACCTAATCGTCTATGCCATAACCAACCTTTTGAGGATTTAGCAATGAAGCAAGTTTTAGGTTGAGCCTTTTTAGTGAAATCAACAATGTATAGATCACCTCTACGCACACTGGTAAAGACCATTTTATGATTGTCCCGACGAAACACTTGGCAATCTACTTCAGTAAATAGGACATTGAAACCGAAATCAGCAAGTCTAGATACTGAAAGTAAGTTGTACCCAAGAGATTCAACGAGCATGACATTTTGTATGGAGCTATCATGTGATATGGCCACCTTACCGAGGCCAACCACCTTACCCTTTGAGTTGTCACCGAAAGTGACATATTTTCGAGGACTATCATTATCAGCAAGCTCACGAAACATGTCTTTATCTCCGGTCATGTGATCGGTACATCCACTATCAAGAACCCATTCCCTTCCTCCTGACATATATCCCCGAAGATTTGCCATAAGAGCAAAAAGTCGCATTGCATCATCAAGATCGAAGTCACTATCATCATCCTCATCATAGTATCCATGTTCAACATCGTCATGTGGTGGATCAAATCCTAGAGAGGGTGATTCGTTAGAGTGAGTTTGACAATGATCTTGCTTGTGAATTTTTATAGCTTCAGAAATAATATCACTAATAATTCCAACATCTCCTTTGGCACGCATAAGATTAGTAAGCTCAAATAGACGATCACCAAACATAGAATCACTAGTATTCATCTTACTCAATGCAATAAATTTATGGAGAATTTCATCAAGAATTTTCAAGGAATAGTTTGGAAAGCGTTCCTCAAGAAATTTCCATATAGTGTAGGTACACCTAAAAGTAGGCAAACATCCAATCAAGTTTCTAGGCAATCCTCTAATGATAAGTTCAGCAGTTCTAAGATTCCTAATCTTGTCAATTGACTCATCATGGGCAGGATGCATAGGATCAACATAAGGTGCACAAGGGCTAGCAATGTACTTGTTCAAATGATATTGATTGAAAATTACAAGCATCTCATTTTTCCACTCATGAAAATACTCTCCATCAAGAATAGGCACTCTATGTCTAAGACTCCCCAAAGTAGACTCATCCATCTTCCTCCAATGGTGATTAAACCAAGGCAATGGAGACCAATGCTCTGATACCACCTGTAGGACCTTGAGAAGAGGTGTCTAGAGGGGGGTGATTAGACACTAAGTACCAAAGTTGCAGTTTTTAAGATTCCTTAAGTTTAAGTAGAGTTTAGGCACAAGTTTAACATTCACAATACATATCAAGCAAGTATGCAAAGAGTGTATGAGCAACGGAAAGTAAAGCATGCAACTTGCAAGAATGTAAAGGGAAGGGTTTTGGAGGATTCAAATGCAACTGGAGACATGGATGGTTTTGGCGTGGTTCTGATAGGTGGTGCTATCGTACATCCACGTTGATGGAGACTTCAACCCACGAAGGGTAACGGTTGCGCGAGTCCACGGAAGGCTCCACCCACGAAGGGTCCACGAAGAAGCAACCTTGTCTATCCCACCATGGCCGTCGCCCACGAAGGACTTGCCTCACTAGCGGTAGATCTTCACGAAGTAGGCGATCTCCTTGCCCTTACAAACTCCTTGGTTCAACTCCACAATCTTGTCGGAGGCTCCCAAGTGACACCTAGCCAATCTAGGAGACACCACTCTCCAAGAAGTAACAAATGGTGCATTGATGATGAACACCTTGCTCTTGTGCTTAAAATGATAGTCTCCCCAACACTCAACTCTCTCTCATAGGTTTTGGATCTGGTGGAAAGAAGATTTGAGTGGAAAGCAACTTGGGGAAGGCTAGAGATCAAGATTCATATGGTAGGAATGGAATATCTTGGCCTCAACACATGAGCAGGTAGTTCTCTCTCAGAAAATGTATGCTGGAAGTGTAGGTTTAGTCTGATGGCTCTCTCCACGAATGAAGAGGAGGTGGAGGGGTATATATAGCCTCCACACAAAATCTAACCGTTACACACAATCTACCAAACTCGGTGGGACCGAATCATTAAACTCGGTCGGACCGATTTGGTAAATCTAGTGACCGTTAGGATTTTCGGTGGGACCGAAATGCAACTTGGTAGGACCGATATGGTTAGGGTTAGGGCATAATGTAATCTTGGTAAGACCGATTACACAAACTCGGTGAGACCGATTTTGGTAATAAGCTTTCCAGAGAGTTGGTCAGGCAAACTCGGTTTGACCGATTACACAAACTCGGTGGGACCGATTTTGGTAATGAGCCAACCAAGAAGTTTGCATTGTAATCTCGGTAGTGCCGACTACTCAAACTCGGTGAGACTGATTTTGATAATGGACATACACAGAGAGATTACAATCCCATCTCGGTGAGACCGAGATCCTTATCGGTAGAACCGATTTGCTTAGGGTTTGCGGCAGTGGCTATCACATTCAAACTCGGTGGCGCCGGATAGAAAGAATCAGTGGAGCCGAGTTTGACTTTAGGTTTAGGACATATTTGTGGAAGTGGGAAAGTAGTTGAGGGTTTTGGAGCATATCACTAAGCACTGTGAAGCAAGAGGCTCATTAAGCAACACCTCATCCCTCCTTGATAGTATTGACTTTTCCTATAGACACAATGTGATCTTGGATCACTAAAATGTAAAATGAAGAGTCTTGAGCTTGAAGCTTGAGCCAATCCTTTGTCCTTAGCATCTTGAAGGAGTTGCCACATCCTTTAGTCCATGCCACTCCATTGTTGAACTTATCTGAAACATACTAGATAAAAGTGTTAGTCCAACAAGAGATATGTTGACATTAATTACCAAAACCACCTAGGGAGCACTTGTGCTTTCAGTTATCCTTAGAGGATTGGGCCTCCCTGACTTATACAAAGCAGTTGCAGAGGTGGGACAATTCTTCAGGGAACTCTGCAGTAGAAATATCAGGATAGATGCTTTGGAGCGTCTTAGAGACAAGATACCAACTATCCTATGCGACCTTGAGAAGATATATCCTCCAGCCTTCTTTGATGTGATGGTGCATTTGGCTATTCATCTACCTGATGAGGCACTACTTAGAGGTCCAGTATAGTATGGCTGGATGTACCCTATTGAAAGGCGGCTAGGCCCTTTCAAGGGCTATGTTAGGAACAGAGCTAGACCCGAGGGTTCCATTGTAGAGGCCTACGTTGCTACAGAAGCGTTTACATTCTGCTCAAAATACATTGAAACGGCTGATCAGCTTAGCAAAGAGGTGGGTGAAGACAATCCCGGGCTCAATGTTTTCGATTATTCTGTTCGAGTTACAGGGAAGAGTCGACAAGAGGACGAACCTGAAGATTTTGACAAAATTGTTTGGTATGTGTTGAATAACTTTCCTGAGATACTACCTTATATCAAGTAATTGCTAAGTACTGCAGCTTATGCATCGTAATCTACTAAACTTGCAGCACATTCTTGTATATTTAGATGTTCGACGCGATCACTATGTTGTGCAACATCTAAAAATAGGAGTTACTACTGCAAAATCCAAGAAACATTGACAAAGTGGTTATGGCAGGATTTGCGAAATGGTTCAAGAGCCATGTAGGCTTTTGAATTGCACTGTCAATTTTTTTAATATATTGAGTACATAAGATGATCAGCTTGTCTATTTTCTAACCATATGTTAAGAAGATGCGGGAGGATGGGCATGCAGTTGATGATGCCCTTTACTCACTAGCAATGGGTCCTGATACTCGGGTAAGACATTATGCATCTTGCGTTGTTGGAGATGTGCGCTACAACACCCTTGCACGAGACGAAGGCTGGAAGACACAAAATAGTGCCATCATGAGCATGGATACGTATGACAAAGAGACAACTGAAATGTATGCTAACATAATGACATTGTTCAGCTTGCAGATATCTCCGCCGAGGATCATCGGTGTGTGGTTCTCATTTGTCTTTGCGTTGGTATAACCTGTTTTCTAGGATCGCAAAACCTAGAGCTGATGATTATTTCAAATCCATCAATGTCAAGGCGGCGTACCAGACCAACGAGCCTTTTATTTTGGCAAATCAAGCAACACAGATATTTTTCTTGGAAGACACACTTGCATGTAGCGATGACTGGAGAGTATTGCAAAGGTTTGAGCAGAGGAATTTGTTTAATGAAGTTGCACAACAAGATGATGCTTACACTGCTCCTGATGTACAAGATAACACAGATGATCCTAATATCTTTGAGAACCATCACGCCAATGATGCCGGCGAAAATATTACCTGTCGTGCTGTGGACATACAAGAGTTGATCAAGAAGAAGCCAACGTTCGAGGACGAAGAAGAAGATGACACCGTGGGGAATTACGATTTAGACTGATACACATGGCGAAGATGTTGATGCTACTGCTGCGGATGATGATTACATTGCTTTTGTCGTATTTGCCTGTTAGAAGACATTTTTTATCTACTATGTGAAATTGTGTTTGCTTTGACAACCGAAACCTGATGAACATGTTGTTTAGTATTTTGCTGTGAGAACATCACTTGTTATGTATGCTGATTTGTGTTTGGTGATTGTATGACGACTAAAACATGATGACATTATTGTTTAGTTGTACTCATATTTGGCTGTGAAACTTGAATTTGATGACATAGTTTGCTGTTGAACTTCAATTTGCTCGATGTCTTCGAATGAGAACAAAGCTGACCCGACAGGGCCTCTGCTAATTTATTTATTTATTACCAAAAGGGCCTCCGCTATTTATTTATTTACGAGCAAAAGGGGATACCCCCTGATTTCCGTTAATAGAACTCATTAGATGTTCACAACACTATGCCCACCTGCTACACAGGTGTTTCATTCATTACTAGTTTCAGCAAAGTGCTCATGTCATAGCCACTGAATACATCACGAGTGCTACATACACTACAAATAAAGAGACAATCATCCTAAAGAGCACATCGATTTTCCGATTATCTTCACAAGCTCTTTCATCTCCTCATTGGTGTCAAGACCGTTCAGCAGCTGCTGCTTGGCCATGATCAGAGGAACTGCATCTTTAACCTTCGCTCAGATCTTCCTCTTCTCGTTGCTTCCTTCGCCATTTGTCCAACACCCCAACCTGATGGTATTGGGATTCCTCGGCTAACCAAGTAATCAGCGTAGTTGCATTCCCCCACATCAGCAACTTACCAGAAATACAAATCACGCGAATCTTCCCTTTTCTGCACTAATCAAATTGGAAGATCATCAACCAAACTATTAAAAAAAATCAGCAACTGAAAGTAGCAGAACAACACTTAAACATATTATTACCCCATGATTCGGGCATTTGTAGAAGACTCGGCTAGGGTTCAGGATTGTGGTTGAGACGCGATGGATGACTCTGCGTAATTTGTAGTAGTGGCACCACACCAACGGCAGCGGGTTGCGATGAGCAATCGGCTGCAGTGCGCGTGTCGGTGGGGGTGTGTAGGATCGGAAGTATGTCTAGAGGGGGGGGGGTGATTAGACTACTTGACAACTTAAAAGTTTAGCCTTTTGATTAGGACAAGTTTTTAGCAAGTTCACAATGATAGCCAAGTCAAGTATCACCCTACACATGCAATTCTAGAGTAGTGGCAGCGGAAAGTAAATTGCACATGTAGTAAATAAGAGGTGGAGAAGAGCAAACGCAATTTGGAGACACGGAGATTTTTCTCGTGGTTCCGATAGGTGGTGCTATCGTCAATCCACGTTGATGGAGACTTCAACCCACGGAGGGTAACGGCCATGAGAGTCCACGGAGGGCTCCACCCACGAAGGGTCCACGAAGAAGCAACCTTGTATATGCCATCATGGCCTACGCCCACGGAGGACTAGCCTTACTCGGGTAGATCTTCACGAAGTAGGCGATCTCCTTGCCCTTACAAACTCCTTGGTTCAACTCCACATCTTGACGGAGGCTCCCAAGCGACACCTAACCAATCTAGGAGGCACCACCTCCAAAAGGTAATAGATGGTGTTGGTGATGATGAACTCCTTGCTCTTGTGCTTCAAATGATAATCTCCCCAACACTCAACTCTCCTCACTGATTTGGCTGTGGTGGAAGAAAGGATTGAGTGGAAAGCAACTTGGGAAGGCTAGAAATCAAGTTTCATATGGTGGGAGTGGAGCAACTTGATCTCAACACAAGGGTAGGTAGTTTTCTTCTCGAAATGTAAGGTAGGAGTGGTAGTTCTTTCGATGGCTCTCTCCACGAATGAAGAGGAGGTGGAGGGTATTTATAGCCTCCACACAAAATCCAACTGCTACACACATTTGACCAATCTCGGTCGGACCGAAGTTGACAACTCGGTGAGACCGAAAGTTCAAATCTTAGAACGTTGGGATTTTCGTGGGACCGAAAATACAATCTCGGTGAGTCCGATTCTTCCAAAGTCTAGGGTTTGCCAATCTCGGTGGGACAGACTTTCTCATCTCGGTGACACCGATTTGAGTACGTATGTTACTGAAGCTTGGCAACACCAATTTCGTATGACCAAGTTTGGAATCGAAAATCCAAATTTTAGGGTTTGGGTATATGGCTGAGGTGGTTCATCTCGGTGTGGTGAGTTTATGGAATCGGTGGGACCGAGATTACTTATGGGTTTATGTTGGAATGAAAGATTGCCGATAGTTTGAGAGATAAATCACTAAGCACTTGAGCAACCAGATCATCATCATAACCTCATCCCCTTTAATAGTATTGGCTTTCCTATGGACTCAATGTGATCTTGGATCACTAAACCAAAAATGGAGTCTTGAGCTTTTGCCAATGTTTTCCTTAGCATTTTGAGGGGTCCACATCATCAGTCATTGTCATACCCATATCAATTGAACTTTCTGAAATATTCTCAAGAAATAATTAGTTCAATGATATATATGTTGTTATTAATTACCAAAACCACCCGGGGATTAGTTGCACTTTCAATCTCCCCCTTTTTGGTAATTGATGACAACATATAGATCAAAGCTTCGACAAATGATATAATCAATGAATAACATCGTCGCTTTGAGAAGTATGTGATAAGCAAGAGCTCCCCCTAAATTTGTGCATTATTTAAGATTTGCATTTGAATGCAAATGCACACTCGATTAGGATCATGGGTCACTCTTCCATGTCACATACATCTTGGTGGAGCGCACAAAATGATAAGAATGAATAACATGCACCCAATCACCAAGACATGAGTAAATGATCATACAAGATATGAATAGAATATGATAAGCATTAAGCACACATTAAGCATAGTATGATCAAGCACTCATCAAAGATAGAGCAAACGAGTATCAAACACACGAAATGTCTCAAGAACTCAAAAGTATCTCAAGGAAAACCGCAAACGAAAGAGCAAAACGAGCACTCTCTCTCGAAGTCCTATGATCTATACAATTTCTCCCCTTTGGCAACAAGTTACCAAAAGTTCGAAGGTATAGAGCTAATCGTCACTAGGGACTCTGCCGGGCGGCTCCTATCGGCGCCGATGGAGTGGAGATAGCTGCATCTGCAAAGCTTCTGCTGAAGTCTGTGGAGCCGGAGGAGGGACACAGGAGCTGGTGCCGAACCGATGGAGCTGTGGGAGGTGCTGATGTAGTAGCCTGGGTCTGCACATGGAATAGCAATGATCTGGGCTTTGTAGGCACTGGAGCAGGCTGCTCATAGTCATCTGGACTAGATCACCTTCCATCTCCTTCATGAGCTCTGCCTTCTCCTCTTCGCTTCCTCAATGTCCGCCTCAAGCTTGTTGACGGTGACTGCACTTCATCGACTTGACATCCAGAGCATGGAACTTATCTTCAACTATCCTCTCAAGGCTCTCCGAGATCGCACTATGCTGGCCAGCGTAGTTCAATTCTCTGAGTGGCTTCAAGAAGTTGTTCTCCAACGCTCTTGGGCTTTGTTGCTTCTTCCTTCTCAGCTTTAGCTTGTTTGGCAGCTTCAGACTTAGCGTGTCCTTCAACAGATGTGGGAGCATCCTCACCATGACAACTTCATTATCTTCATGTTCAGGCTGCAGTGGCAAGTGGGGTCTATCCAACATGTAGGTGTCCGTGCCAAACTTGGCATTGATGAGCATCCGAATGTGCGGAGCAAACCCACACGACCTCTTCAGTCTGCTGCTGTCCTCTTGATAGTCTCTACTATCAGGTCCATCACCTTAAAAGGTGTCTTCTGATCTAGAATGTGCAGCATGTTGATAGAATACCCTCTTATCATGCGATGGTCTCCTGACTTGGGCATCAAAGTATGCCTCAGAATGGTGTTAGTGGTTGGGAGACCTGCCTGAAGATGATAAACTGATCCAAGCTTCCATATCTCAACATCCTTGTCTGGTACCTCATTGTACATGTTCTTCATAGACTCGTGATTCTTCTTTGGAATGCCATAGACATCTACATCATCATCTCTTGATACTGGTGCATTCAGCAATGCTCTCCATTCCTCAACAGTTGAGGAGAATCTCTGGCCTTCTGTCATCCATACAATTCTGCCATCTGGATAGAAATGTGCTGTGGCATAGAACTGCATGATCATCTCATCATTCCAAGCAACAATTTCGACCAACAAACTCAACAACTCCACATGCGTGAAGTTCTCATGCACATGTGGGAAATAGTCTCTGTGCTCTTCACCGCCGATGTAATCCCGGTCAACGTATCTCGTGTCAAGAATAATTGGTTTCTTGTCCATGAGCACTGCCTCATAGAAATCTTGTTGCTCTCGTATGGAACCTAGAGTCAACAAATGTCCTTCTCCGGTGGCATATGGATCAACTTGCCTCCATAGCTCGAGACCTTTGTCCTTCCTTTCCTTCATATTTTCAGCTCGAGGATGAGCATCATTATGAACTGGCAGCTTCGTCTAAGTTTCAAAGAACACATGTGCCTCTTCATCGATTCTGCAGTGGCACATTGTCCTTCTTCTTCTCTGAAGCGGTATATTTCTCACTTTTTTTGGCTTGGCAGCAGGTTTGGCTTGGGCTGCCTTTGCTGGAGCCGATGGTTTAGATTTTGTGGGTGCTCCTGCTCGATGGCATCTCCCATCAACTTTTGCTTCGAGGAGGCTGGGTGCTTCCTCATCGAGTCATCATCAGCTTCTTCATGAACTAGCCTCTTCCTCTTGGAAGTTTTCTTGATCTTGCCGGAGGTTTCTTCTTCCATGCTCAGCTTCTTTGCAACTGTGGATTTCTTCTCTTTGCGGTGCCTTTCTTTGCTTGTTGCCCTTGATAGCCTTTGGCAACCACTTTCCTTTTAGGCTTTGAAGTAATCTCCTCATCTCGCAACAAAGTCGAGTCTTCTCATCGAATTCCTCTTCTTCCTCGCCTCGGTGGCAGCAGGAGGCAATCCACTTGAGTGCTCCTTTCTCCATCATCGAAAAACTGCTTGCTTCAGACTTGTAATCGCCTCGAATCTCAACTGGCGATTCGGACTGTTCGCTGTCACTTGCATCAGACATGACTGACAACCTGTGAATAGAATTGGTATAGGCAGAATAGAAGAGTTATCACAAACTGCAGAGGATTTTGCAAAAAGAATGAGTTCAAACATTAGTTTTAGGTTTTCACAGAATGCATTTCGGTCTGACCGAGTCTAAAAATTCGGTGAATCCGAAGTGTCTAAACCTAACCGTACACACCACTTTCGGTTGGACCGAAATGGGTTTCGGTCTAGCCGAGAGCACTAGGGTTTCACTAAATCCTCACTTCGGTCTTACCGATTTGCACAACTCGGTTTAACCGAAAAGTGCGGGTAATGGCCAGAGGCCAAATCGGTCAGTCCGAGAATGTAGAATCGGTCACACCGAGATGTGTTCGGCGGAAACCTAACCCTAAGATTTTCACTCGAATTTTGTTCTATGATATAATCTGCTGGACAGGAAGATTTCAAACTTGGCAAGAAGCTAGGCAAAACCTATCGTGCATTGAATCAGAGGTTGAAGCACGAGAGGGATGAAACTCACCCAATCTGGTGGAGTTTCACTACGGCGGCAACGGTGCGGTGAGATTGACCATTGACGGCGATGGAGACCCGCGGCGAGGGTGCACAGGCGACGGCGGAGACGATCCGTAGACCACGGCGACGGTAGCGAAGGGTTTGGGGGCGAGACGTTTGAAGGAATAATCAACGCGCTGCCCTCGGGTATATATACCTTTCGGTGTCGGTGGGACCGAAGTTGAAGACTCGGTGGTACCGAGATGGTTAATCGCGTGCGATTACTCACTTCGTCACGCCGAATTTGTAACTCGGTTTCACCGAGGTGAAAACCTAGATCAATCCAAGTGATTTCGGTCCGTCCGATTTGAGTATATTGGTTTGACCGAAAGTACTTAGAAGGTTTTGGAATTTAAGCTTTTGACGGATCGGTGGCTCAAAGTGCTCCTCACTCGGTCTGTCCAAAAAGTCTTGTTCAAAGTTTGTGATATAAGCATGAATAGAGTTTGAGACAAGAAAGCATAGATAGCTAGGGAGGAACTTAGGCATTCTTGTCCATCCATTTGGTCAAAAAGAAAAATCCAAAAGACCAAAGCAACAAATGGATGTCCTCAAATGGATAAAATCATGCATCCAACATGCTCACACAATAAGATAGCAAATAAAATATGTGTCAAACATGCACAAACAAAACACTAGCAACTAGCACACAATTTGGCGATGACTAGGTCATCTATATATGAGTATATTGACTTAGGAGTCAAATGAGAACATTTGATCATAGGTCATACTCATCGTTTAAGCACAAGTGGGGTTACCACTTTTACATAAAGCATTAATGTGTTCACATCATTTGAAGATGCTTTAGCTCATTTCTTTAGAGCAAAGCTCCCCCTTGATGTGAGAACCCCTTTATAGGGTCAAACTAACCTTGGGTTGTCGTTGAAGACTTCATGTAGATGTTGAAGATGTGGATGCTCAATGTTGATGAAGATCATCAAGAGTTGGGAGCAATCCTTTGGATTCGGGCACTTTCAATACCTACATGGGTTAGTCCCACAAGGAACAAACAAGGATATCCATGGACATAGATTGAAGTTCACAATAGATGATGTCCATGAAAGCAATGATTACCTTGTCCCTTGACTTACCAACATGAGGGTTTGTGACTCCATGAACTAGTGCAAGATGTGGAAGTTGATTGCACAAGTTCTTTGCCAAAATGAATGTGAGTGAAGTATGTTGGCGGAGTCACCCTCAAGAACTCTCTATTTCTTCTTCTTCGGGATCCACATCATCTTGATGGGAATCCTTGGGGTAGTAGTTGAGCTTGTCGAAGTAGAACTTGAAGTTGCCTTGGGAACCCACTTGACCATGGCCTTGGGTGCTTCAATGAATGCATCAATCTCCTCTTGAAGCTTGTCCTTGCCTTTTAGCTCGTGGTCTTGTGGTGGAAGGTCATCTTGAGCTTGTTCCACATTGGAAGAAGTAGGATCATACTTCTCCTTTTGAGAAACAAACTTTGGAGTGGGATATTGACCTTCTTCCCATTCAACACCCTCGGCGTTGAACTTTCGCTCAAAACCAATTCCTTGATTCTTCCGTGTCTTCCTTGCTTGCGAACAATTTCTCAAAGCTCTTGCTTCCGCAAGGCTCTTGTAGACACCTTTCTATAATCCCTTTCAATAGACTATTTTCTTGCTCAAGTGAAACTTGGCTTGAAACATTGTTAGTGGAATCAAGAGAATTACTAGAAGTAACAACATTTGATTTAGCATGATTATAGTTACTACTAGATGAAGAATTTTTCTTATGCTTGTCATGCTTAGTTTTAATAGGTGGCAAGAAATTAGACAAGAGAAGTCGTTTGGCAAGATATGAAGAACTCTTCTTTCAAGATCGCCATTGATAGCTTTTAGAAACTCATGTTCTTGCTCTAGATTGAGCTTCTCGAGCGTAGCTTCTCATGAGATCTTAGGAGCTCTCTATGATCTTCTTGAGTTGTTTCATGAGCTAACTTAAGAGTGTTTAGTTCTTTAGTTAGACGCTCAATCTCCTTCATAGCATTGTCATTCGACTCTTCTCGACTATAAAGACTACTAGCATGTTCATCATTACTAAGCTCACTAGATTTATCATGTAAAAGCTCATCTTCACCAAGCAAGTCATCCTCATCACTATCAAAGTCAATAAATTCAGGTGTGATACCTTGGGGCCTTTTGCCATGAAGCATCTTCCAATTCCCTCATTTGGTGAATCAAACAAGTCATAGGAGTTGGAGTTGGAGGACACGAGAGCAAGACCGCAACACCTTCATCTTGATCAGATTCGGAGTTGGAGTGATAGCTTCTTTCGAGTGATTGTCGGAGTCGGAGCCGAAACCCATTCACCAACATGAGCTTGATGTTTTCTTCTTGTGTAGCTCCTTGATGACTTGTCTTTCCTTTCCGAATCCTTGCTTCTCCGAGAGGATCTTCGCTCATAACGATCATCTCTACTCCTTCTCTCTTTTGAGGCGACTCTTCTCTTGAGCTTCTTCTTCTTGGAGATTCTTCTCTTCTCTTGGGGAGTCGAACACTCATTTGAGTAGTGTCCGGTCTTTCACAATTGTAGCAGCTTCGATCACGACAAGAAGATCTCTTTTCATCATATGATCTAGACTTTGAGCTTCTTTCCTTGCTTCTACTCTTGTAGAATTTGTTGAAGTTCTTCACCATTAGGCTTATCTCTTCATTGGAAACTAGCTTGTCACTTGAGGTTGTGGGAGCTTCAACTGCAGCTTTGTAAGCACCACTTGACTTGTTGTGAAGCTCTTCCTTATCTTTAAGTGTCATCTCATGAGCAACAATTCTTCCAATGACTTCGTAGGCTTGAGATCCTTGTAGTTTGGCATCATTTGGATCAAAGTGCACACGGTGTCATACTTTCCATCCAAAGCTCGAGAATCTTCTTGATGATGAATCGGTCGGTCATTTCTTCGCTTCCTAAGCCTGCCATCTCATTGGTGATGAGAGCAAGCCTAGAGTACATTTCAGCGACTCCTTCACCTTCCTTCATCTTGAACTTGTCAAGTCGACCTTGAAGAACATCTAGCTTTGATTCCTTCACGGACTCGGTACCTTCGTGCATTTCAATCAAGTATCCCAAATCTCTTTGCATTCTCAAGACGGCTGATCTTGTTGAACTCCTCGACACAAAGCATTGAAGAGAATGTCACAAGCTTGAGCATTGTTCAGAACATCCGCAACTCATCCGCAGTAGCTTCGTGATCCGAACTTTTCCTTCCTCAAGAACTCACCTTGCAAGCCAACACAAATAATGCCCCATGAGGCAGGGTTATGTCCAAGAATATGCATTTTCATTTTGTGCTTCCAACTAGCAAAATTTGAACCATCAAAGTAAGGACCTCTACGGAAATTACCCTCACTAGACGCCATACTCTCCTAGGTTGTGAAACCAAGCTTATGGAATCCAATGCAATGAAAACCAATCCAATGGAGACCAAAGCTCTGATACCACTTGTAGGATCGGAAGTATGTCTAGAGGGGGGGTGATTAGACTACTTGACAACTTAAAAGTTTAGCCTTTTGATTAGGACAAGTTTTTAGCAAGTTCACAATGATAGCCAAGTCAAGTATCACCCTACACATGCAATTCTAGAGTAGTGGCAGCGGAAAGTAAATTGCACATGTAGTAAATAAGAGGTGGAGAAGAGCAAACGCAATTTGGAGACACGGAGATTTTTCTCGTGGTTCCGATAGGTGGTGCTATCGTCAATCCACGTTGATGGAGACTTCAACCCACGGAGGGTAACGGCCATGAGAGTCCACGGAGGGCTCCACCCACGAAGGGTCCACGAAGAAGCAACCTTGTCTATGCCATCATGGCCTACGCCCACGGAGGACTAGCCTTACTCGGGTAGATCTTCACGAAGTAGGCGATCTCCTTGCCCTTACAAACTCCTTGGTTCAACTCCACATCTTGACGGAGGCTCCCAAGCGACACCTAACCAATCTAGGAGGCACCACCTCCAAAAGGTAATAGATGGTGTTGGTGATGATGAACTCCTTGCTCTTGTGCTTCAAATGATAATCTCCCCAACACTCAACTCTCCTCACTGATTTGGCTGTGGTGGAAGAAAGGATTGAGTGGAAAGCAACTTGGGAAGGCTAGAAATCAAGTTTCATATGGTGGGAGTGGAGCAACTTGATCTCAACACAAGGGTAGGTAGTTTTCTTCTCGTAAATGTAAGGTAGGAGTGGTAGTTCTTTCGATGGCTCTCTCCACTAATGAAGAGGAGGTGGAGGGTATTTATAGCCTCCACACAAAATCCAACTGCTACACACATTTAACCAATCTCGGTCAGACCGAAGTTGACAACTCGGTGAGACCGAAAGTTCAAATCTTGTGAACGTTGGGATTTTCGGTGGGACCGAAAATACAATCTCGGTGAGTCCGATTCTTCCAAAGTCTAGGGTTTGCCAATCTCGGTGGGACCGACTTTCTCATCTCGGTGACACCGATTTGAGTACAGAAGGTTACAGAAGCTTGGCAACACCAATTTCGGTATGACCGAGTTTGGAATCGGAAAATCCAAATTTTAGGGTTTGGGTATATGGTGAGGTGGTTCATCTCGGTGTGATGAGTTTATGGAATCGGTGGGACCGAGATTACTTATGGGTTTATGTTGGAATGAAAGATTGCTGATAGTTTGAGAGATAAATCACTAAGCACTTGAGCAACCAGATCATCATCATAACCTCATCCCTTTTAATAGTATTGGCTTTCCTATGGACTCAATGTGATCTTGGATCACTAAACCAAAAATGGAGTATTGAGCTTTTGCCAATGTTTTCCTTAGCATTTTGAGGGTCCACATCATCAATCATTGCCATACCCATATCACTGAACTTTCTGAAATATTCTCAAGAAATAATTAGTTCAATGATATATATGTTGTTATTAATTACCAAAACCACCCGGGGATTAGTTGCACTTTCAGGGTGTGATAAGACCCACAGGCGATGGTACGGGTGGCGACTTGGCGCATATCTAGTTGTTGCCTGCTGAAGAGCAGGTGGACGAGCAGCCAGCGGACATGGTTGATGTGGCCAGAGCTTCTGATGCTAGGCAAAGTAGGTAGAGAAGAGGATAAGTGAACATTGGATATGCCAGTTTCATTACTTGCAAAGTAGCATAGCACAATATATAGTCATAGTCTAGGTTTGGATTAGAACCAGCTACAGGAGCACATCTCTCTTTTTTCTAAAACTCAGCAACGTGTCTTTACTGGTACACTAGCTTGTTCTATATGCCTTCTCAAGTCTTTGCTTTTCTTTTCCTTTTTTGTGAGGAAGGAAGGAGGAGAAAATTGAGACTTCCTGGGACTCGAACCCAAGACCTCTCGGTTGAAAACCAAGGGTGCTAGTCACTTATGTGGCGAACGTTCCCTAGGAGGAGGACGGCAGACAAACGCATTTTCCTCGTAGTTTTAGTTGCAACACAAGATCGAACAGTCGCAGTTTCGGGAATGTTATCAGGCGAACGAGCCCGGTTTTTCTTTTCTTCCTATATATAAAAAAGTATGCTACTTGGTGTCGGCTTAGTAAACTCACGATTGTGCCAACCTTGACCGTTGGATTGACATTCAACGTTTGTCATGTTTCTTCAGTCTCTTCTTCCTTGAGCTGCCAAAGCCAAACCAGCGCCGGCGGGACCGCCTGCTCCCGCCTCCCACGGCTGGTTGTGCTGTGTGCACGTATCGTGGCTACATCGCACCCTAAAACACTGCGCATCTTCCCCAGCTCCTATTCGTTCCTGTCCGAGGCCTCACCATCGCCCTCCACCTTGGTTCGCTCGCCGCGGTGCCGCCCTCCAGTGTTGTCAACATGGTTAACAACCGAGAGGAATAAGGAGATGAGTGTACATGGTGAGGATGACAGTAGGGACCCAGCACCACGCACAATAATTTTGTTTTTTGGGACGGAGAAGGGTATCAACTGGGTTGTGCGGGACCTGTGGCCCGTCTAGCCCAGGATTTTATTTCATATGTTTAGCACATGACCAGCCCAGTTTGTTTTTTCCTTCTGAAAATGGCTAGCCAGCTATTTTGTTTTTTGTAGAATTACCAACGTAGGCCTACTTGCTTTTCTACGCCCTGCTGGGCCGGAAATCTTTCAAGACGAGGAGGGATGCATTTTGCCCAGAAAATGGGCTATAAGTAATAAGAAATGGGCTATATGTAATAATAAATGGGCTGTAAAATGAAAAAAAAAATAGCAAATAGGCAATTAGTTCCAAAATACTTTTTTCTTTTGGATTTTGATATTTTAAATTTCATTGTTTTTCTGCGGGTAAAATTTCATTGAATTTAAATTAAGGAATATTTAGTTTTAAAATTAATTTGAATCTGGCTAGAAATTTCGGGCTGTATGCTGTTTGGGACAGATTTGGAGGCTGACTTGTGGGTCTACTAGGTTGACGTGTAC
The DNA here is from genome assembly GCA_021437245.1 of Aegilops speltoides. Classification (NCBI taxonomy): domain Eukaryota; kingdom Viridiplantae; phylum Streptophyta; class Magnoliopsida; order Poales; family Poaceae; genus Aegilops; species Aegilops speltoides. Next base: position 339,931,721 of record CM038147.1, on the reverse strand, counting down.
GAAAGGCTTTGTCAACTTAGTCCACAAACGATTCTAGTAGCATTGACCGTTGGATGTTAATCCAACGGCCGTGTTGCTTCTTCAATATCTGATCTTTTGCTCCGGCCGCCCAAACCAGCACCAGTGGGACTGCCTGCTCCCGTCTCCCATGTCCGACTGTGCTGCCGCACAGGCCGCACCGCCCCAGCCTACTTCATTGCTGGCAAGGCAATTCCTCTACTCACCCACACCTCCTGTTATTTTCTGGCGACGCCAGCCGGACCAGTAAACCCTCGTACTCCCCACCGCGTGGGCAACCATTGTCGAGTCTTCCCCGGCTCCATGTCGTTCCCTTCCTAGGCCTCACCGTCGTCCACCGCCATGGTGCTCTTGGCACGGCCTGGTCAACGTGGTCAACGAACGACATCCATCGTACGTGGACTGTACGTGGAGAGGCTGACAGCTGGGTCTACGGCCGCACATAAGGAAATGCCTCCTTATTACGCGCAAAATAATGATTCCTCCACCTGATAGTTGGGACCCACCGGAAGGTCCTCTATATTTCGCGAAAAAATGTCCCCCCCGCTGACAGGTCGGACCCACCAGCTATATCTTTGCATGCAAGGAAGTGCCTCCTTATTACGCACAAAAAAATGAATACCCCCTGCTAGCTGGGACCCACCATAGTGGGAGGCTGACTTGTGGGCCAACTAAGTTGACGGGGACGGTGGGCATTGTCAAATTAGTCAATATGATCGATTCTAGCTCCAGTGACCATACGATGTCCATCCAACGGGCGTAGTGCTTCTTCAACCTCTGGTCTTGCTCCAGCCGCCCAAACCAGCGCCAACAGGTTGCTCGCTTCCTACCTCCTGTGGCCGGTCAGTGATGCCGCGAGGCCTCACGCCCCTACTACTCCCACCACTAGCCGTGCCATCCTCTACTCACCCACACCCCTGTTATTCTGCGGGCGGCGACAGCTCACACCGCAGCCAACCAATGAACCTCGTACTCCTCTCCGTGGGCTTCCATCGCGCGTTTTCCCAGCTCCGCGTCGTCCCCTTCCTAGGCCTCGCCATCGTCCACCACCGTGGTGCTCTCGGCGCGGCGTGGTCAATGTGGTCAACAACTGACTTCCATCGGATGAGTACTGTATGTGGAGAGACTGACAGCTGGGTCCAGGGTAGCTGCAAGGAAGTGCCTCCTTACGCGGAAAATAATGATTCCTCCACCTGACAACTGGGACCCATCGGACAGGCCACTGTATTTCACGAAAAAACGTTTCCCCCCTGACTGCTTGGACCCACCACCTACATCTTCGCGTGCAAGGAAGTGCGTCCGGGCAAAAAAACGATTCGCCCCCCTGACTGCTGGGACCCACCAGCTACATCTTTGCACGCAAGGAAGTGCCTGACAGCCGGGACCCACCTGGTCGAAGCATACGTAGTGTTGTCATTCTGGTCGCGAACGTGTACATACATACTGGTCTATGTAAAGACGCGCACATGTCGTAGTAGAGGCGCGCACGTAGCATGTACACGTACATACAGCGGCCAGGGTGCAAGAAAGTAAATACGGCCACATATGTACATATGGGCAGGGTATCGAACGCCTACTCGTGCATACGTACAGCCAGGGCTTGTGTACATGGCTGGGTCGGAATGGAGAAACAACGTCGTCGTCGTGTTCATGGGGAGCCAACTGGCTGGGTCTGAACGGAATGCGTCGTCATGTTCATCCGGAGGGCTTGCACAGAATAGCCGATGGAAATGAGGCCCGGCGTACCGCAGAACATAGGAAACGGCCTTGTGTTCGACCGGCCACATTCGAAACGGGATCCTGTTCATCGGGAGGGGTCCGGCGTACCGCAAAACAGAGGAAACGGACTTGTGTTGGACCTCCTACGGTCGAAACGGGGTCCTGTTGATCGGGAGGGGTGTGGCGTACCGCAAAACGGAGGAAACGGACTTGTGTTGGAGCGCTACGGTCGAAACGGGGGTCATGTTCATCGGGAGGGCTGTGGCTTACCGCAAAATCGGACTCCACAGGATACTGTTCATCTCCACCGTCGAACTCCTCCAGCCTCCACGAGCTATTGTTATCCACCGTCGATGTCCTCCAGCCTCCACCTGCGACTGTTCATCCACGGGCTCCTGTTCATCCAGCCTCCACCGCGGCGCTTACTCCACCGGCCATCGCTCAACCACCCTCCACCATCTATCGCTCATCCAGCCCTCCACGGGTTATCGCTCATCCACCCTCCACCATCTATCGCTCATCCAGCCTCCACGGGTCGCCTGCTCATCCAGCCCTCCACGGGTCCTATTCATCCAGCCCAACCAGCTCGACGATCGGGGTCCTGTTCATCCAGAGGCAACACCACGGGTCCTGTTCATCCACCCCACCGGAACTGCTCATCCAACCCCCCAAAGAACGCCATCGCTCATCCAGAGGCAGCACCGATCGACTTCAGTTAGCAGTAGTAGCGAAGGAATCGCTCAATCGCTCGGTTCAGTAACACGTAGCCTGCCGTGCAATCGCTTGGGTTCAGTTAGGTGACACCTCGCTCGGGTTCAGTTAGAGCCCAACGCCTCGCACACACGCGCGTATGTGTACGAGAGAAATGCACATCGCTGGGCCCCGACAACCCACCGTAACCTGGAACTCGACGAAATTTTCCTCGCCCTCGCTTCTACCATGGTTTTTCCGTCATAGATGGCCCAAAGAATGTCATGCAGCTGCGTCTCCGGCCCGCCCAGGATGCAAAGCCCATTTTCTGTCACGATTTTTTGTCATAGAAGTAGGAGCCCACCACATCTATGATGATACCGGGTTTTGTCACAATTATCGTCATAGAGGTGTCATAAGTATGACAATTTTTTTTCGTTCGGCACAAAATGTCACGGATGTGTCTTTTTTTGTAGTGATACCAAGCAACAATCCCCCGAAACAGTTTCGGAAATGGAGCTTTGAGCTAAGAGATCGAAATCCGCGGGTTTGAGTTCAAGAACACGGGAGAGAGAGCAATGGGGATTTTTTTTCTGGAGGTAAGTGATGATGTGGGCTAAAGAGATAAGTGAGGGGGCCCACGTGGGGACCACAACCCACCAGGGCACGCCTGGGGGTCCTAACGCGCCCAAGTGGGTTGTGCCCACCTGGTGCACCTCTCTCTGGTATTATTTGCACCAAAAATTCTCAAAAATTCAGAAAAAAGTAATACCAGGTTTTCAGAGCATTCTGAGAACTTTTATTTTTGGGCCATTTTTTTTATTGCATGGGAAATTTGGAAAACAGACAAAACATGGCATTTTATTTTATTTAACTAATAAAAACAGAAAACAAAAGGTAGGGACAGAAGGTAGTGCTTTAAATTCATCAACTTCATACCGTTCAAAAATGATTCATTAATAAGGTTGATCAGGTCTTATTAACAACCACTTTCGATTAGCATGAAACTGAATAACTTTCATAAATCACTGTGGTTGTTAATTGTATTGTTTCTTCAAAAAGTGCATCGTGTGCTCATTACCATTAATATGAAAAGTGACCTTGCTTTTACTGCAATCAATAACAGCAATGCAGTATTCAAGAAGGGTCTACCAAAGGATAATCGGCATATTGTCGTCCTCGGGCATCTCAAGTATAGCAAAGTTAGTCAAAATAGTAACATTAGCAACAACAACGGACACATCCTCACAGATACCGATAGGTATGGCAGTTGATTTGTTAGCCATTTGCAAAGATATTTCAGTAGGTGTGAGTTTATTCAAGTCAAGTATTTTATATAAAGAGAAAGGCATAACACTAACACCAACTCCTAAATCACACAAAGCAGTTTTCACATAATTCTTTTTGATAGAGCAAGGTATAGTTGGTATACCCCGATCTCCAAGTTTTTTAGGTACTCTATCTTTGAAAGTATAATTAGCAAGCATTGTGGAGATTTCAGCTTCCGGTATTTTTCTCTTATTTGTGATGATGTCTTTCATATACTTTGCATAAGGAGGCATTTTAAGGATATCAGTCAAGCGAGTATGCAAAAAGACTGGCCTCAGCATTTCAGCAAAGCATTCAAATTCTTCATCATCTTTCTTTTTAGTTGACTTGGGTGGAAAAGGCATAGGTTTTTGAACCCATGGTTCTCTTTCTTTACCGTGTTTCTAGCAACAAAGTCCCTTTTATCATATCTTTTATTCTTAGATTGTGGGTTATCAGGATCAACAGGTGGTTCTATCTCAACATCATTACCTGGTTCTTTATCATTATTTGGTTGAGTGTCTTCATGAACCTCATCATTTTCTTTTTCATTATCAATAGGTGGATGTTCATTACCAGATTGAGTTTCAGCATCAGATATGGAAGTTACATTTTGATTATCAGGAGGTTTGTCTATTTCAGGTTCACTAGAAGCATGCAAAGTCATATCATTTTTCTTTTTCTTTTTCTTTTTAGAAGGACTAGGTGCACTAGTGTTATTTCTTTGTGAACCTTGTTCAATTCTTTTTGGGTGTCCCTCAGGACAAAGTGGTTCCTGAGTCATTTTACCTCCTCTAGTTTCAACTCTAACAGCAAAGTCATGTATATAATCATTCATTTCATCAAGTAATTCTCTTTGTGATTTAGCAACTTGTTCTAACTGGGTTTGAACCATAGAAGCATGTTTTCCAACACCTCTAACATCATTTGATATTCTAAATAACAAGTCACTCAAGCGAGCAATCATATCAGAATTATATTTCAATTGTTTCATAACATTTGCATTGAAGTGATCTTGCTTTCTAATGAAATTGTCAAACTCATAAAGGCATAGACTAGGATGTTTATTATGAGGATCATCACTATCATTGAATTTCATTAAATATTTTACCTCTACCACCTTAGGAAGTGGTGGTGTGCCAAGCCCATGTATTTCTTCAATAGGAGGTAAATTTTAACATCCTCAGCTTTAATACCATTTTCCTTCATAGATTTCTGTGCCTCTTGCATATCTTCAGGACTGAGATATAATATACCCCTCTTCTTCGGAGTGGGTTTAGGCGGTGTTCAGGAATAGTCCAATCATCATAATTTTTCAATATGTTATTCAATAAATCTTCAGCTTGAGCAATAGTTCGTTCCCTGAAAACACAACCAGCACAACTATCTAGGAAGTCCCTAGAAGCATCGGTTAGTCCATTATAGAAGATATCAAGTATTTCATTTTTTTAAGAGGATGATCAGGCAAAGCATTAAGTAACTGGCAAAGCCTCCACCAAGCTTGTGGGAGACTCTCTTCTTTAGTTTGAACAAAGTTAAATATTTCCTATAAGGCAGCTTGTTTCTTATGAGCAGGAAAATATTTTTCAGAGAAGTAGTAAATCATATCCTGGGGACTACGCACAGAACCAGGAGCAAGAGTATTGTTCCAAGCTTTAGCATCTCCCTTTAATGAGAAAGGAAATAATTTGAGAATAAAGTAGTATCGAGATTTGTCATCATGAGTAAAAAGGGTGGCTATATCATTCAACTTAGTAAGATGTACCTGTCAGCCTCCTGGATTTGGGGGTATCCAGCCCTGCCAGCCTGTGGCCCACCACATGGCTCCATCGACGGCCTGGTACGGCCCAGCTTCAACATCAACACCACACGACCCTCGTGAGGGGCCAAGCCTCGCGAGGCGGGCAAGGCCAAGACACCCGAGGGGATCGACCTCCTCAGGCGGGCTCCTGAGGGGCGGAGAGTTCTATGCAAGGTTTACCTCATGAGGCTCAGCTGAGTGAGCCATGACGACCAAGGCCAGGCGGGCGCTAGGCGCAGGTTTCCTCTTTGGTGCAAAGGAGGCAAGCCACAGGCACGGAGTCCCGAGGAATCAGCCAAAGGTTTCCATTCTGGTGCAACAAGACAAAGACCGCCAGGGCGGCAGGACGGAGGCCATCGACGAGCCCACCGCAGCGTCATGACCAGAGGCTTTTCGCAGGCGAAGACTACTTTTGTTAGGATAAGCTGTACTGCTTGTCGCCTTTCAAATCCGGCCGTTGTGGATCCCTTCCCGCCAACATTTGAGAAAAGGACCATGGCCACTATAAATAGGACTAGCCACCACCATAGAAGGAGGGACAAGTAAAACTAGAACACACCACACTAGCTCAAAAACACCTCACCTCCTGAGGCCAGTTCATGCACTGTACTAGTTCATCCTCAGCCCTCCAAGGCAATCCACCAAAAACGTTGGAGTAGGGTATTACACCGCAAGGTGGCCCGAACCAGGATAAAATGATGTGTCTCTGTGTCTCTTTGAGCTCGACGCGCTAGGCTTAGGAGGATCGCGAGTAGGCAGGCTGGGTAGGTTGAGATCTCCGACACACCCCAGAGTTCGAACCTCTCAAGGTTTTGCAGATCCCTTAATCCGACATTTGGCACGCCAGGTAGGGGTGCGTCGGAATCTTCTACCTCGGCCGCCATATTGTGTCGCTGACTCCGATGGCGGGCGCTCCACTGTTGGCCCAGTCGACACGCACTCCCGAAGAAGCACCGGGGCTGCTTCACCCTCTCCCTGCGGCAGGTGCGGTGGCCGCCCAAGTTCCGACCGAACATGCCGCCGCGTTACGATGGTGCAGCGGATCCGGCCGCCTTTCTTCAGGCGTACGAGGAGGCAGTCTGGGTGGCCGGCGGAGACGACAAGGTGAAGGCCAACTGGCTCCCCATGGCCCTCGTAGCCGCATCACGCGCCTGGTTCCTCAACCTGCCGGCTTCCTCTATGGCCTCCTGGGAAGAGCTGCCCAACCTCTTACTTGCCCACTACGCGGTACCGGCACTACTGGTCGTCGCAGCTCTCCTAGGTGGCTCGCAGGCACCACCCTCCGACCGCCACATCAAGTAGTTCTACCGGCGAGTAGGCGCCACCCAGGCGGGCTCAGGGGCTCCCCCGGGCTGGGCGGCACCCAAGGCCAACCTCATCTTCAGCCCCGAGGATCATCCTGCCGCCACGATAGGAGCAGGCGCGCTCCCAATGCTTTGCACCCCCATCGTCTGCCATGTGGTGGTCACCAGAACCCTCATCGACGGAGGAGCCGGCCTCAACATGCTCTTCCCAGAGGTGTTCGGCCTGCTGCACGTGCTGCCCAGCCGACTCCGCCCCTCCAAGCCTTTTTCCGATGTCGGTGGCGGCTCCACCTGCCCCTTGGGGCAGATCCGCCTCCTTGTCACCTTCGGGACCCGCGACAACTACCGCACCGAGCTCATCGACTCCGACATCACCAGGATCGACCTGCCGTACAATGCTATTCTGGGCTTCCCGACCTTGTCCCAGTTTATGAATGCGACTCACCCATGGTACAACCTCATGAAGATGCCCGGTAGCAACGGTGTCCTCACGGTGGCGGGGGACACCAAAGGCGCGCTGCAGGCCCTCAAGCTCGCATTCAGGTCAGCCGCGTCCGTGCTGCCCGATGAGAAGGGGGGTCAGGAGGCACCAGAAGCTGCACCAGCCAAGAAGAAGCAGTTGTTCTCCCAAGACCGAGCCGAGACGAAGCAAGTGCTGGTCAGTGAGGATGGGGCGGCCAGCGCCACCTTCACCATAGGGGCTGGCCTCCCTCGGGACCAAGAGGAGGCATCGATCCACTTTTTGCGAGCCAACAAGGATGTATTCGCTTGGGAACCCAAGCACCTGGCTGGGGTCCCAAGGGGGATAATCGAGCACCACCTGAGGGTATGCCCAGACGTGCGGCCAGTGAAGCAGAAGGCTCGCCGTCAGTCCACCGGGAAGCAGGCATTCATCATCCAGGAAACCCGGAAGCTACAAGCCGCATGGGTCATCAGAGAGGTACGGTACCCAAAGTGGCTGGCAAACCCTATCATAGTCCCCCAAGAAAGGAGGGAAGGAGCGAATGTGTGTCGACTTCACCAACCTCAACAAGGCCTGCCCGCATGATCCCTTCCCGCTCCCTCGCATCGACCAGATCGTCGACTCCACTGTTGAATGCGACCTGTTGTGCTTCCTGGATGCCTTCTCAGGCTACCACCAGATCAAGATGGCCGTGGAGGATGTGGAGAAAATGACATTCCTCACCCCTTGCGGGGTGTACTGCTACACCTGCATGCCCTTCGGGCTGCGTAATGCCGGGGCAACCTTCCAGCGACCGATGCATATCCCACTAGGCTCGCAGCTTAGGAGGAACGCAGAGGCCTATGTTGATGATATAGTGGTGAAGTCTCGGGAGGCCAGAACCCTGATAGGAGATCTGGAGGAAACGTTCGCCAGCTTGCGCAAGGTGGATCTTCGGCTTAATCCCGAAAAGTGTGTGTTCAGGGTTCCCTCTGGCAAGTTTCTTGGCTTCTTCGTGTCGCACAGAGGGATCGAGGCCAACCCAGAAAAGGTCAAGGCGATAGAGGACATGAGCCCCCCATAGACCCCGAAGGTGATGCAGAAGTTGGCGGGCTGCGTAACCTCACTTGGGCATTTCATTTCCAAGTTGGGGGAGTGCGTCCGCCCGTTTTTCAAGCTAATGAAGAGGAAAGAGCCATTCGAGTGGACCCTAGAGGCGGACACGGACTTCCAAGACCTCAAGAGATATTTGACCATCCCGCCAGTGATGGTGGCACCACGCCATCTCGAGCCCTTGGTGCTCTATCTGGCAGCCACCCCTTACTCGGCCAGCGCCGCCCTGGTGGCACTAAGGAAGGAACACCCGATCAAGAAACCTCAGCAGGATGCACAACCCTCAAGCAAGGCACAGCACCCTCAGGATGATGCATCCGGGGCCTTGGCCGACCCAGTAGTCGACATTCCTCCTCAGGCCATGATTGACCCTGCGGCTACCAAGGCTCCCGAGGACGGGCCTCATGAAGCCATGGAGAACCCACACCCTCATGAAGAACAAGACTCCGTTGATGCCTCCCCCTCATCGAGAACCCTGTCTACTTCATCAGCACGGTACTGAGGGAGGCCCGGGCGGGCTACTCCATGCTTCAGAAGCTCCTGTTCGCACTCCTGGTCGCCTCCAGGAAACAGCGCCACTACTTTCAAGGTCACCCCATCAAGGTTGTTTCAGAGTACCCACTTGAGAGGGTACTCCGGAGCCCGAACACAGTCGGGCGAGTTGCTGAATGGAACATCGAGCTTCAGGCATTCAATCTTGAGTTCAGCACCACCAGGGTCATCAAGGGTGCGACCCTTGCGGACTTCGCGGCGAAGTGGACCGACGCTCCCGACCATGGAGTAGGAGAGGATTGCTCCCTCCTGCCAGGAGATGAGGAGCCGGACGGATGGATCATGTACTTCGACGGGGAGTTTGCACGACAAGGCGCAGGAGCGGGGGCCGTCCTCATCTCACCCACCAAGGACAAGCTCTGTCACGCGGTGAAACTCTGCTTTCAACAGGGCGAGAAGGTCTCCAACAACATCGCAGAATTCGAAGGCTTGCTCGCCGGACTCAGGGCTGTGGCCATGCTGGGAGTGAAGCGCCTCACCATCAAGGGCGACTCTCATCTTCTCGTCAACTTCTCCAACAAGGAGTACACGCCTAAGGACGAGCACATGGGGGCATACCTAGAGGAGGTGCGCAAGATGGAGAAGTGATTCATGGGTGTGGAGCTGCAACCCATGCCGCGCGAAATGAACAAGGAAGCAGACGACATCGTGAAGAGAGCCTTCCGCATGCTCTCTTAGGAGCCAGGGGTGTTTGAGGAGCGGCTCTTCAAGCCATCTGTGACCCCCCATGCCACGACTCCACCATCGCCTCAGGACGACTTGCCACAGGCACCAAAGACGGGTGCCCCAGCCTGTGGTCATCCCTCGGGAGCCCACCTGCTGCTTGTGCTTGAACCTCAGGAGGGGTGCTGGACCGAAGAGTTAAAGATGTACTTGCTTCAAGGGACCCTGCCAGAGAAGGAGGAGGACGTCGAGCGCGTGGCGCGTCAAGCCACCGCGTACTTCATCAAGGATGGTGAGTTATATTGAAAGAGGCCCAATGACGTTTCGTTGTGGTGCATCTCCAGGGAACAGTGGCTCGAGCTGCTAGCGGACATACATGGCAGGACTGCGGGCATCATTCCTCGTCACGCACTCTGGTGGGCAAGGCGTTCCGCAGCGGTTTATACTGGCCCACCGCGCTCAATAACGCCGCAGAGTTGGTGCACTCTTGTGAAGCATGCCAGTTCCATGCCAAGCCGATCCACCAGCCCGCGCAGGGCCTCCAGACAATCCCGCTCACATGGCCATTGACGGTCTCGGGGCTGGACATCTTGGGGCCGTTCCCTTGGGCGCCAGGGGGCTACCGATACCTCTGTGTCGCCATCGACAAGTTCACTAAGTGGGTGGAGGTAGAAGACGTGCGCACTATCCTAGCTGGATCCGCCGTCAAGTGCATCAAGGGAATCGTGAGCCGGATTGGGTCCCCAACCGCATCATCACCGACAATGGCTCGCAGTTCACTAGCAACCTTTTCAAAACATACTGTGCTAACCTTGGAACACAGATATGCTACGCCTCAGTAGCACACCCACGGAGCAACGGCCAGGCCGAGCGGGCCAACGTACAAGTCCTGAGGGGGCTCAAGACCAGGACCTTCAAGAAGAAGCTCGAGGCCTGTGGCAGGGGCTGTCTCGATGAGCTAAAGTCCATGCTGTGGTCAATCCGCATCACCGCGACCAAGCCAACGGGAGAGATGTCGTTCTTCCTCGTCTACGGAGCAGAAACGGTTCTCCCTCACGAGGTCAAGCATCGATCCACGCGGGTCCTAGCTTTCGACGAGGCGCAATAGGACGCCACGCGGGGGATGGATCTTGTGCTCGGGGAGGAACGCTTCTGTCAAGCCTCGCTCAGAGCGACGAGGTACCAGCAGGCGCTGCGGCGGTACCACTTCCGCAGCGTCTGCTCCAGGACGCTAGAGGTGGGTGACCTCGTCCTGAGGTGGGTGCTCTCCAGGGAGGGGCTGCACAAGCTCTCTCCCATGTGGGAGGGCCCATTTAGGATTGCCCGTGTCTCGAGGCCTGGCGCCGCGCGCTTGGAGCCACAGGACGGGGTCCTCATCCAGAACGCCTGGAACATCCAGCACCTCCGGAAGTTCTACCCCTGAAGAAAGGCTCCGACCTGTGAAGCAAGGCTCCGGCCTGTGAAGGTCTCCGCTCGTGACACTCTCACGTAATAACGAGTGGGGCTGTACACGCCCCGGAGTCTCCTGAGAGTCGCCCTGGGGACTCATGGGGGCTCCCTCCCATGTCTTAGTGGCAGCACTTAGCTCCGCGCAGGTGGGAAGACTAGATTAGGTGCGGGACGCGGCTGTTCATTTGCTTTCCAAAGTTGCTTGAGGTTTTCAAGTAACCTTTCAATGGAATTGGTATTTTCGAACTCCGGTTCCTGAAGCTGTTTCCTTCTCCTGAGTTGTTTTTGGCCTAAGGGCATGAGAGAGGTGGCAGTCACTCGTCACTTCTTCTCACGCGCCTCGCGCGAGGGGCTAGGCAGGTGTGTGCGCGTCAGGCTGATACGTCTCCAACGTATCTACTTTTCCAAACACTTTTGCCCTTGTTTTGGACTCTAACTTGCATGATTTGAATGTCGGTGTACTAAAGTAGGGGTACCTTAGTACGCCGAACTTGTGCACGGGCAGTCGCAGCGTCCTGCGGCAAGGCTTGCCGGGCGTCCGCCAGGACCCTCCGTCATTTCCTACTACTGCCATTCAAGAACAAAGTGTTAACTAAGAAGACAAGGCCACGGCAAGAGGAGCTTGCCGGGAAGGACAAGACCCTGACAAGAGGAGCTTGCCGGGAAGGACAAAGACCCCGGCAAGAGGAGCTTGCCGGGAAGGCCAACCAAGGCACTTCTAGAAACTTGCCGCGACGCCCCGCGCGTCCCGGCAAGGCCCGGCGGGCGGCAAGCTCGCTGGTGCGACAAGACAACGGCCGCGGCAAGACGCTTGCCGTGGCAAGGCTGCCACTCTGCATCAAGCTCCAGGCGATCCAACGACGTGTCACCCCAGACCATCCTGGGGCACGTGGCGAGGCGCCAGGCAGCTGCGCGGTGCGAGGTGGCGTTTTGTCGACAAGGAGGCCATCGTGGCGATCGGTGGCGCCCTAACGGTTGCTTCCTTGCACTGTTAGCGACGGACGGCATTAAATGCCCTTGTCCCCGCCGTTAGAGTTAGGTAGGGGACCACTAGTGCATAACCGGCATTAGCACCGGTTCAGTAGGTTTATAGTGCCGTTACATAACCGCACTAATTAGTGGTCATTAAAGGCCCCCTTTAGTACCGGTTCAACACGAACCGGTGCTAAAGGGCAACCACGGCACGAGCCAGCTCCGGGACTGAGTTTTTAGTACCGGTTTGTAAGACCAACCGTACTATAAGGTTTGGAGGGTTTTAGTTTTATGATTTCTTTTTCATTTAATTTTGTGTTTCCATTTTAATTCTTTTTTGTTTGCTAGTATTTTACGATACTACACATTGTACACATTATGCATATATATATATATATATATATATATAATTTCTAGTAGAACCAATCATGCATATATATATCACATCAATGTCTCACAAATTAAACCACCATATTAATTAATTCACACATACACACATGTATAGATATATACAATTTCTCCTACATATGAATGTTGCCTTCGGAGCCAGTCTAATTGGTGCCTTCGGAGCACGATGACAATTGAAAGTGGTTTTCATTGGGGCGTAGCGGTAATAGAATTCTCCATTCGGATTTATGACCTGGTCGAGCAAAAATCCCGCTATTTCCTCTTGAAGTGCTTCTACGCGCTCCGTTTCTATGAGCTTCTCCCGCACCTCTTTGAACTGTTAAGAAGGAGATCAATATGCATGTGTATTAGTTGTGTGACTAGCTAGATATCGATAATGGTGTAAAAATTGTGAATAGTGTTCTGACAAGCGTATCCATTGCTGTCTTTGAGATCTGCTCCTTTCGGACGCCATCATGCGAATGTTCTCGCAAACACAGAATGCACACAGATCAGTCCCTCGCTACCGCTTCGTGGCCTTTACGAGAATGGAATTTGATCAGATAAAAATTAATCAAGCATGATAATTAAAGAGATGGCAGCTAGCTAGCTAGCTAGCTAGTACTACTTAATTACTTACCTTGGGTCGAAACCATTCAAGCTTTTCTTTCCATTCGCCGGACGTGACGCCGATGAATCTTGCCCAAGCCCTGCCTGCCGACAAAGAAAATGAATAAAGGGGTTAATAGTTCATATCATGAAATGGCGAACTAAATAGGCCGAGATATATAGTTAATAATGATTTAAATTACCTGTTGACTATCCCATACAAGATGTTAAAGTCAGTGTTTTTTGAGACTAGTGAGTCCAATACTTCAACTGTTCCGGCGTCAACTTTAATGATACACAAGACCCAGTGAAATCTGCATGCACACACGTTTATATGTCTTAATTAAGCGGGCATATGTTAGCAAAACATGTAGCTAGCTAGTAGGCAAAAACAGAGAATTTGTAGTACAAGACAAGGTGACTCACCCAAAGTGGTAAGGAAGTAGTATATCTTCATTGTATTTGAGGCGCTTCAAGAACTCTAGCATGCTGTCCTCTACTTCCTTTGCAAGACGTTCATTTATCTTCCATGTGAATTCATTAACGGTGTTTGGGTCAATGAACCCAATGCCATAGCGCCCACCTTTTCTCATTTCATATATCTTCATCCCGCATAATACCACAAAAAGAATATAGTGAGGATAATTACAGTAATGATTGATCTCAAAAGGATCACTACAGCTAGCTTGAGACTTAAATTATAGAAAGAAATCACTTACGCATAATAGCAATCGATTTATAGATTTGTCGAGTGCTTCCTTATTGTATAACCTGAAACAGTTCTAAATACTCAACGGACCCAGCTTTCTCATGGTAGTAATGGTCATTCTTGACATTCACCATGAGGGACACTCGATCTGAAATCTTGGTAATGTTCATGTACCATTGATGCAATTCATACATTCTCGCTGGGAGGTTCTTGACCTTGTCCGGTGCGACCAAAGGTTGGCCCCTGACATATTTCCGCTTTACTTCATCCTCTCTAAGCAAAGGCATGGGCTCGATCTCGAGGAGTTGTCCAACAGTGATGTTGAGAACTTCAGCCTTCATTATATGCTCCTCCGTTATTACCACATTGCCCACCTCGAACATGCACTATTTGCCCACAATAATATTGGGGCACGATCGCCACCGTTGTTGGCACAACAAGCGAGGGATCGATTATACCACTGTTCTCCCAGCTGGGGAATGGTTTTCCGCATTTTTGGCAGCTGCTTCTTGTTTGCTCGATCCCGATGTAGACGTGTCGCCTCCCTTTGTAGACGTGCTCGATTTAACTTCCGATGTGGCGCTCATAGTCCGTGTCAACAGTGCTTGGAAGCTGGTGGTTGAGCCATATGAATGAAGTGGTCAATCGCTTCCTCGTGCACTTTCTCCTTGGCGGCGGTGGCGGTTTCGTGCAAAATGGGCTTCCACCTCGCCTTCGATATGGCTGTGATTTCCTCCTCGACCTATCATAAGACCTCTGCGGAAGAGCCTTGAGGCTTGGACCATATTTATACCGCTTGCCTCTGCTTCAGATTTCTGTACTACCTCGACCATACGGCCACGCACTGTAGCTGCGGGTGTCTCTTCTGCGATTGCCGAGGCGGCGGAGACGGCTGACGGACTGAGTTGGACGAGGAGGAGGGCCCGAGGTTGTGCCGGACTTGGAGGAGGAGGGACGTCCGACGCTGTGGCGGACTTGAGGAGGAGGATTGTCCCGACACTTTGCCGGACTTGGAGGAGGAGGATTGTCCCGACACTTTGCCGGACTTGGAGGAGCGGAGTCTGCCGACTCGGTGGCGGACTTCGACGAGGACTCGGGTGACGCGTGTCGGTGGCCTTGGAAAGATGATGCAATCCTTTTTCCATAGGATGATACGATGTTTGGCCTCTCCGAGAAAGCGCCGCCGTCACCTCCAAAGAATGTCAAGTCAGAGCCCGAATATGGTGGGTCCACCTCATCAACCAAGACACGAGCAAAGACCGCTGGAATCGGGTTGCAATGGAAGGTTGCCTCGGGGATTTGTGAAAGCACAGCCGTCCGCCACCTTCATGGATATGTTCTTCATTTTGACGTAGCTCGCAGCTAGTGTTCTCCGTGATGTCATCCACGGGTATCTACCCAGCATTGGGTCGTCTCGACGGAACCCACGCCGCTTCTCGGCATGGATGGGCCGATGCTATCCAATGCTGGATCATCCGCTAGCTGCCGCACTGCCGAGACCCCTTTGATGGGTAAGTGAGTCGATCTGCTCTCGCCGCCGCTGGAATTTGACCGCCAATTCCGCTTGACTTGCTTCTAGGCCTTGAAGGCGTTCATAGTCCCGCTTCCTCTGCTCCTCCTCCATCTTCCTCTTCTTCTCCTCCGCAATCTTCTTTCTCGCACGGGTTCTCAGAGTCGTTGTTCCATCCTCAAAACCCTCATACCATGGCAGAGCGCCTTTGCCTCGTGTTCTTCCCGTGTTCAGATTTCCTAGGCACGCGAAGCTCGCTGTTCTCTCTGCTGGGCTGGAACACCCCGCTCATGCCTCTTCTATTGCAACAAGTATCGCATCGTCGGCTCCTTCAGACTTGCCCTCGTCAAACATTGCCTGCCTCCGTCCAACTCCCCCATGCGCATAGAACCAAGTCCCGACTGGGGCCAGCTCTTAGTAGCCGGAGTGACACCGCATCCTCCATCTCTTTCTCGACTTATCCCACTTAGGCATTGCCACCGCATAGCCATCCGCCCCAACTTATGGAACTTATCCTTTTTTCGCATTCTTCTTGTTTATTCTCGACCGCCTTAGCTAATTCCAAATCCTTGAATTTCACGAAATCGCCCAATGATCACGTTGGTTCTCTAGTGTTCCCTTGAATACTAGAGTCTTCCTTCCTCCGCTGACGCATTTGTTCCATTCACCATTCTTGTAGTTCTTGAATGCGTCGCCATCATCTTAAGAGCAGCCTCTTTGACTTTCTCGCACATCTCGCTTCGTGAAATGATCCGTAGGGTGAAATGTTCCATGAGAGTATCCCAAAGCGATCTTTTGATTCTTGTCGACATAAGTAACATCTCGACGGGGCTTTGCCGGGCGCTCTCCATTCTTGAAGTTTGATCGAGTTGGTCCTTCACAAGAACTCCGTGACCGACGAACTAACTTGTCCGCAATCTTCTTAGGCGCTAATGGTTTGCCAAGAGGGCCGCATGCCTCGATATTGTACTTTACGCCCGCTTCAACTTTTGTTTGGGCCTCGCTTTAAATCCTTTTGTCTCAAGATTTGCTCGATCCGGATGGGTGAAAGAACAAAGATCGATTCGTTAATATATCTTCAAGTCATTTAAAACATGTGATGATCACCATATGCCCGCTTATATAAATATATATACCTCGTCGGTGTTTGTTGTTTCAGATCATGTTCTTCGTCATCGCTATAATCATTCATGACTTCGCCGTGATCGAATATCATATCACCCTCTCCGTGTTGTTTAGAAATTCGAGCCGCCATAATCTTCTTCATTTTGATTATCATCTCGCCTCACAGATCATATCGAACATGGTCTGTTCTCCCTCTCGTCGGTATTGTCTACCATAGCTTTTGTTTAACTAATCCAAAAGAAATATAAAACAATTTAGTATTCAAATCTCGAATAATAGATATAATCTCAATACATCGTCCACAATAATAGATATAATCTCAATACATCGCCTCTAATAATATATAATATTGAATAGTACATCATTGGCTATTAGCTAATAAAGATAGAATACTATAGAAGAATCTAGGACACTCATGTTCCTCCGGCGCAGGCAAAGGACACCCAAAGAGAAGGAACCTCACAGATCATAGTTGAAGTGAGATCCTCAAGATATCGCCACGTATTGGAGAACTCGCCGCCTCTAACGCAACCATGTAGCGATGGACATGCTCGCCCTCCTCCCCGACACGGCGACGCACCACCTCCGGCGGGCGGGTCCTCCGCATCAAATCGCCCACGCGAACGCCACCAAACGAGATCGGGTCGACGATCGACCATGGCGGGTTCTCGTCAAGCGGCGCGCCCCTCCAAGCAGCACCTCCCAGTGCCAGCCCGGCGGAGCCCAGTCCCGGACATGGGTCGGCTGGACGTCGTCGCGGACGGGTCGACGGCGAGGATGCGGGCCGGGCATCGTCGAGAACAAATACTAGCTATATGCCCGCAAAAAGTAACATTTTTTTAATGATTGGATTTTGATAACTAAAATTTCTAACATTTCTATATAACTAACATTTCTATAACATTTCTAACAATGCTATATATAACTAACATTTCTATAACATTTCTAATATTTCTATAACTAAAAAACAGAAAAAAATTATAACATTTCTATATATATAACTAACATTTTTATAACTATTTCTATAACTAAAAAACAGAAAAATTTCTAACAATTCTAACTTTTTTATAACTATATATTTCTATAACTAAAAAACAGAAAAATTTCTACAATTTCAAACATTTCTAACAAATCTAACAATTCTAACATTTCTAACTATTTCTAAAAAACAGAAAATGTCTAACAATTTCTTAAAACAGAAAAATCTATAACTAAAATGTATGTGTGTGTGGCCACCGCCGGGTTAGGCGAGAGGCGACGGGGCGCGCGGCGACGGGACGGCGACGGGCGCGGCGACGACGGGCGGCGACGACGGGATTTACGACGGGCGGCGGCGACGGCGACGACGGGACGGGACGACGGGTCGGGGCGACGACGGGACGGGCGGCGACGGGCGGCGACGACGGGACGGGCGACGACGGGACGGGCGGCGACGACGGGGGCAGACGACGGCGGGCGACGACGGGACGGCGACGGGCGGCGACGGGCGGCGACGGGCGAAGGCGGGAGACGGCGGGCGCGAGGAGAAGAAGAAGAAGCAGAGAGATGAGAAACCGATTAAATTTTGAAGTGTTTTCTTATATAGAAGGCATTTTAGTACCGTTGGAGCCACCAACCGGTACTAAAGGTCTGTTTTGGCCAGCCCAAGCGGCGGAAGTTACCCCTTTAGTACCGGTGGTGGCACAAACCGGTATTAAAGGCCCCTTTAGTACCAATTTGTGCCACCACCCGTACTAAAGGGGTGTGCACAAGCAAAGGTGCGGAAAGTTTAGTCCCACTCGCTAGTCGAGGGCTACCAGACCGGTTTATAAGCCCCAGGCGGTAGCTCTCTCGAGCTCCTCTCCTAATCAGGCCCACTGGGCCTACCTGTCCTCCTCGCCTTGTGGGCCAATCGGCCTTGGCGGGCCTGCATCCCGCCCAATGAAAGGTTGTGTCACTAGTCGATGCAGCCGCTTTGGCCCAAGAGGGCGGGCTTTTTTTCTTAATTTTTTTTTGCTTTATTTTTTTGTTTTATTTATTTTTGAGTTGTTTTTTGCTGTATTTAGAGTTTCTTTGTGAATATTTTTGCTTTAGGTACAAAAATTACAAACTTTCTCGTTAGTGCCGTAGATTTCAAATTTGAATAGTTTAAATTTTGAATTATTTGAAATTTGTGTGAATCACTAGTTTGTGAATAACTTAACTTTGAAAAAGTTTTTCAAAGTGATTCTTTTTCTTATGTTCAATATTAGTGTGTTTTATCATTATATTCAATTTAGTAATGCTTAGGTTATTTAAAAATGAAATGCCTTTGTAATAGTTCAGTTTTCGCCGAAACCCCGATACTTCAAAGTGATTGTCCATTTTGTACACGGTGCATCCAGCTTTTGCCGTAACCTCTCTACTTTCTTGCACATGCTATTTGTATGAAATTATGATACCATGCCAACTTTCAACCTTTTCTCGAGTTCATTTGAATTGCTTTTCAATTTCAGGGTCATTTAACTGGAAAAAATCAGTAAATGCATGAAAAGAATTTGTTTGCACATAAAATTTCTTCGCTTTCAAATGCCAAAACACATAACTACCCTAACTATTACAGACATTCCCTCCGGGTGTGAAACACGTAAGAAAGTGATGATAGTGAAGCCGATCACATCCTGATCTTTGGGTGTGAAACTTTTTCTTCAAGGTGTCCTTTGCGCCAGAACCATGGAAAATCTTCATCATTTAACGGGATGCTCGGTCAATATTCACTGTGAATGGAGCAATTTCATCAAACTTTTCATAATCTTCCGACTTGTCTGTCTTGTCATCCACTCCCACGATGTTTCTCTTCCCGTAAAGAACTATGTGCCGCTTTGGCTCATCATACGATGCATTCGCTTCCTTATCTTTTCTTTTTCTTGGCTTGGTAGACATGTCCTTCACATAGAAAACCTGTGCCACATCATTGGCTAGGACGAATGGTTCGCTCGCATACGCAAGATTGTTGAGATCCACCGTTGTCATTCCGCATCGCGGGTCTTCCGTTACCCCGCCTCGTGTCATATCGACCCATTTGCACCAAAACAAAGGGACCTTTAAACCACGCCGATAGTCAAGTTCCCATATGTCCTGTATATAACCATAATATGTTTCCTTTCCGCCTTGGTTTCTCGCATCAAAGCGACACCACTGCTTTTGGTTGGTGCTCTTCTTATCTTGGGCGATCGTAAAATGTATTACCATTTATCTCGCACTTTGAAAGTCATTATATTCAAGATGGTAACCGGGACAGCAAGTACAGTGTCATCTTCAATAGAGGTGTCATGCATGGTACGTGTTCCGCAACCAGTTGGCGAAACTCCCGGTTTGTTCACGTGTAATCCACTCATCGACCGCCCGTGTTTGGAGCGTAGCAAATTCTTGTGTTCATCCATATACGGAGCTACCAAGGTGGAATTCAGAGAACTGTAGTGTGCTTCAAAGGAGAGAATGTCCGTCCATACATATTATTTGTTCCCTCCTAGCATGCCTTTTCCATCCATCCGCCCTTATGCCACGATTCAGAACACCAATCGCTTAAGGTCGAATAAAGTCAATACAAAACTCAATGACCTCCTCATTTTGATGGCCCTTGGAGATGCTTCCTTCTCGCCTAGCACGGTTATGAACATATTTCTTTAAGACTCCCATGAACCTCTCAAAGGGGAACATATTGTGTAGAAATACAGACCCAAAACGTTAATCTCTTCAAGATAGGTGAACTAGGATGTGCGCCATGATGTTGAAGAAGGATGGTGGGAACACCAACTCGAAACCGACAAGACATTGCACCAAATCATTCTCAGAACCTTGGTATGATTTCTCGATCGATTACCTTCGAGAGATTGCATTGAGAAATGCACATAGCTTCACAATGGCTAATCGAACGCTTTTCCGTAGAAGCCCCTCAATGCAACCGAAGCAGCTTGCGTCATAATCACGTGGCGCCATGAGACTTTAGGTTCGGAACTTTTTCTCTACCATGTTTATTATTCCCTTTATATTCGATTTATAGCCGATGGTACCTTAATATCGAAAGGTGCATTCAAAGAAGATTTCCTTCTTTCTTTGGTAAGAGCGTAGCTTGCATGACCATGATGTATGCCGCCTTCTCCGTGCATACGTTGCTGGTCCTCCGTGCCTCGTGTGTATTTTTTGTCTTCCCATACACGCCCAAGAAGCCAAGCAGGTCACGCAAAGATTCTTCGTGACGTGCATCACGCCGATTGTGGAGCGGACCTCTAGGTCTTTCCAATATGGCAGGTCCCAAAATATAGATTTCTTCTTCCACATGGGTGCGCGTCCGTCTGCGTCCTTCGAACAGGTTGTCCGCCAGACCCTTTCCAAATATCACCTTCAAATCCTTGACCATATCATGTACATCAGCACCAAGACGATGGCGAGGCTTCGTCCGTGATCCGCCTCACCTTTGAAATGCTTGCCTTTCTTTCTTACGGATGCCTGCTCGGAAGAAATCGACGATGTCCTGTGTACACATTCTTCTTACAACTATTCAAATATATACTTGTCGGATCATCCAAACAAAGGCGTGCATCCGCGGTATCCCTTGTTTGTCTGTCCTAAAGGTTACTAAGAGCAGGCCAATCATTGATGGTCACGAATAGCAACGCCTTTGAGGTCAAATTCTTCCCCATGTGCTCATCCCATGCACGCACACCTATTCCATTCCACACCTGTAAGAGTTCTTCAACTAATGGCCTTAGGTACACATCAATGTCGCTGCTGGTTGCTTAGGGCCTTGGATGAGCACCGCATCATAATGAACTTCCGCTTCATGCACAACCAAGGAGGAAGGTTATACAAACATAGAGTCACAGGCCAAAAGCTATGGTTGCTGCTTTGCTCCCCAAAAGGATTAATGCCATCTGCGCTTAGACCAAACCATACGCCCTTGCGCCATCTCGCAAACTCCTTCCCGCATTTCTTTCGATTTTTCTCCATCGCGACCCGTCACGGGTACTCTCAACTTTCCGCCTTTCTTACGGTCTTCTCTATGCCATCTCATCGCTTTGGCATGCTCTTTGTTTTGGAACAACGTTTCAACCGTGGTATTATAGGAGAATACCACATCACCTTGGCAGAATCTTCTTCCGGGCGCCGCCGACATCACCAGCTCATCGCGGCTGATCTTATAGCGCAATGCACCACATACCGGCAAGCGCTCAAATCCTCGTACTCACCACGGTAGAGGATGCAATCATTAGGGCATGCATGTATCTTTTGCACCTCTAACCCTAGAGGGCGACATCCTTCTTTGCTTCAGACATACTCTCGGCAATTCGTTGTCCTTTGGAAGCATATCCTTTATCATTACCAAGAACTTTCCAAATCCCTTGTCGATACACCATTCTCTACCTTCCATTGCAGCAATTCCAGCAGGGTGCCCAGCTTTTTCTTGTCACCTACGCAATTGGTACAACAATTTTTGTGATCCTCTAACATGCGCCGCAACTTCTTCTCCAAATCACTTGCTAGCTTTCTCTTTGCATCGGCAATGGCCCGACCTAGATCATCAACGGCTCATCCGATGCCTCTTCTTCAGCTTCTTCCCACATTGTCGGCTCAGCTTCTTCCCCATTGTTGTATCATCGTATTCAGGGAACCCATGGCCGTGGATAGATGTCGCCGTCCTCTTCTTCTTCATTGTCTTCCATCATAACCCCTCTTTCTCCGTGCTTGGTCCAAACATTATAGTGGGGCATGAAACCGACTCAAACAGTGGACGGAATGGTTCTTGACGAGAGTAATTGTGACCATTCTTACAGACACCACATGGACAAGGCATAAAACCATCCGCCCGCTTGTTTGCCTCACCAAGAAGCGTAAAAGTATGCACGCCTCAACGAACCGGGAGAGCATCGGTCATCGTACATCCATTGCCGCTCATCTTCATTACACAACACCGAATAGACCAAATTAATACAAGTTCATACATAAAGTTCATACAACACTTAAATGCAACAAACAAATAACTCTCTAGCTAAAGCATTTAAATGCAACAACAAATGCGATCAAGATCGCAACTAAGGTAACAATTGATCCAACAAAGATAATGATACCAAGCCTCACTATCGATGGCATATTTTCTAATCTTTCTATTCTTCAAGCGCATTTTCTCCATCTTGATCTTGTGATCATCGATGACATCGGCAACATGCAACTCCAATTCCATCTTCTCCCCTCAATTCTTTTCAATTTTTCTTTCAAGTACTCATTTTCTTTCAACTAAATTTAACCTCTCGACAATAGGGTCGGTTGGAATTTCCGTTCACATACCTCCTAGATAAAAATATCTATGTCAACTTGATGGGCATAATTTGTCATAAACACGAAATGCAACAAAATAGTTTTAAAAGAGAATATACCACATCCAAATCATAACAAGGACGAGGGCCGACGGGACGGATATCAAAACCATGGCACTATGTATAACAAACAACGACGGGTAAGATAATTATTACATGATTAACTATATATCCAAATCACACAAACATCAATTTTTATATAAAATTTCATGAACAAGAGGCTCACCACAAGGTGGTGCCGGTGACGGACGGTGCAAGGGCGATCGACGGTGGTTACGACGGAGATTTAGAAGGCACTAAGTAAACCACACCTACATATGCAAACTAAGTGTTATTTTTGACCTCAAATTGCATATAAATCAAATACTAGCACATATATATATTTCCTCCCAAATTACTAAACTCACAAATTAGTAACTATACAAAGCATGGGAAGAGCTAATCTAGCAATGAGAGTTGAAAGGACAAAGTTGCTAACCTTTGTGATCATTTGAATGGATGGGGCCTTCAAATCTTGACAAATTTTGGGCAAAATTTGTGAGGAGCTCGAGGGAAAGGGGAAGAACAGAGAGGAGAGGGAAGGGGGAAGAACAGAGCGAGCTCGGGTGGACAAAGGGTTTATAGATTTATTTTAGTACCGGTTCGTGCTACGAACCGGTACTAAAGGTGCCGGAGGGGCCCAGATCGACAACATCCTGCCACCACTCATTAGTATCGGTTCGTGGCACGAACCGGTGCTAAAGGTTAGCCACGAACCGGTACTAATGAGAGCGGCCCGGCTAGCCGTTGGAACCGGCACTAATGTATACATTAGTGCCGGCTCTAATACAAACCGGCACTAATGTGCTGCACGTTTGACCCTTATTCTACTGGACACTGTTGGTAGCAGTTGTACCAACCTGCGTTTTTACCTTTCTACCCCCTCTTTCTACGCTGCCACCTGTCGGTGACCCCTTTAGACTATAAAAAGGAGGCCCATGCGCACGTAGAAGGGGTTTTCGGAATTTCGGTTCCGCGTTTTGGGTTTGGTTCATCCGACTCGTTCGGCACCACAGCATACCCACGCTCTCGAGCAAGAACAAATACAAACACAAAGCACCAGTAGGAGTTTTATCTCTCCGGAGAGCTCCGAAGCTGGGTAAAATCCCCCGCGCGCGCTCGACCTCGATCTGCTCTTCGTGCGACCCTCCGCTCCCTTGCCGGACCAGAAGGGGCCCCGTTGCCCCATAGGTGCTCGTGCTCCCCAGCCAGCCACGACATCTTTGGCGCGCCAGGTAGGGGGGCGTCGAGGTTGTGCGAACCTGATCCGGTCTCCGCGCGCGCTACATCAGCATCTTCATCGACATGCCACCAAAGAAGAAGACTACGGAGCTGGCTGCTCCGTCTGCGACTGTCCTACCACCCTCAGAGCAAACGGGCGGTGGGGTGGACGCCGGCGGAGGAGCGGGCGCCGGCGGCGGGACTCACGTCGTCACCAGGTCCAAGGACAAGGCCCCGCAAGGTTCGGTTCAGACATCCACCGCACCTCCCGTGAGGTGCAAGATCGACAACGCCACGGTGCTCCCGGCACCGTGCTCGCGATGGAACAAGGCTGCTGGTGGGTCGCGGACGCCAAGGCCAACATACACGCCAACACGCTGGCACGAAGCGATGTGCGGTCGCTGGACGAGACGTTGCTCCTTCTAACACCGTTAGGAGTTTGAGCATGTCCCGCACCGCGCGCCGCCACCACCGCCACCCAAGACTCAGAGGAAGCGCCGCCCGAGCCCGCCATTTTAGATTACCCTCCAGCGCCGGACAAGATCGACGGCGGAGGGCGCCATTTATAGCCTCATTGGCTTCGCTTAACGCCGACAAGCCCCGCAAACGAAACGCACGCCGAAGCCGCAGAAGACGTTTCAGCGAAGCCGGCGGCGATAAGACCGCTGGGGTGCCACCACCGTGCACTCCCGCCCGAAAGGCTAAGGTCGCCGACTTGCCGGCCAACCTCGACGCCGACTCCACCGCGTCGTCGGACCCGCGAAAGCTAGCGCGATCAACGCCACGTTCTCCAAGAACGACGACATCGAAGACGCCAGTACTGATCGAGCGCAGAAGAGAAGTGTCGGACCCGACTCAATGTCACATCGATCTAGCTCTGTAACACATCATATCACTTTGCGGCCTCACGACGGTATCCCAACGGGTGCCACCTTACCTTGGCCCGGGACCGCTTATGCCTTTTGGCACACGATATGATAGTGTCGCTAGCATCCATATGATAAGGAGCCCGGCTGACATGACTAGTCGTAAACCCAAAGTGGCACAGACTTACAGGACAGCATCCATGACCCAAAGATCGAACGTGTCGGCCAACAGCAAGTAAGTTCCGGCTGTAGCACTGGGCTAGCAGACTCCGTAAACCGGGCAGTAGCGGGCTAACAGACTCCGTACTAATGCGTGACATTTCAAGAAGGATGACACAGAACGAAGAAGGACACATGCCGCCAGCCTAAGTGTTCCGAGCAGAGCAAGCTACCAAGGCTCAATGGAGACACTAGGAGACATTTCCGTAGAGAGGCTACTAAAGATAAACAACTAGATAGTCGATCCCACACATACCAAGCATTTCAATCATACACACAATATGCTCAATATGTGCAAATACAACAAGGCATCACAACATGACTCTCGACACAAGTATTTTATTTAAAGGCTCGAGAGAGCCATTCATATCATACACACAAGCACGGGTCACACGACCCACATACAACTCATACAAGCATACAAGCCAACAATGAAGTGTTTTGTCCGAGTACGCATAACTAGTAAAATAAAAGAGGCTTGGGTAAGCCTAGCTATACTACATGGTCCTTCACTTGCTTAGGATCACCACCGGCCTTAGTCTACTCATCGATGTCAACGCTCACGAAGAACCCGTCGGAAGGGTTTGTGGCATCTTCTCAAAAATGTAAATTAAAGCAACATGAGTACAAAGGTACTCAAGAAGACTTACATCGACCCTACATACATGCACATTATCAAGAAGGGTTGGTGGAGTTATTGCAGCAAGCCAGCTTTGACTCATGGCTAAGCTATCCTCGAGACACCAACTTGAAATAGTTTTATGACTCGAGTCCACTACTCATCATTTCAATACACCACCGAGGATCCAACCCGCCTTCCTACGGAGAAGCCATCCTCGGCACTCACGCTTATCTTGAGGCTTTTAGTAGTATCCATTTACTTGTCTATGAACCGTATAGGCAACCAAGTAGTCCTTTATCATGACGCTGCTATTCAATAGATGATGTTAACCCTGCAGGGGTGTACTTCTTCATACACGCTCTCACCACTTATCGCCGTTTACACGACATGTACTCGGCAACCTTCAAGCGGAAGCCCAACGTGGGTGTCGGCCACGACCTACCTAGACACCTAAGCCTCTAGTCCAGGTTTATCGCCTATTTGGGTTCCATCTATGAGGAGTTCCGGCCGAAGTCTCGCTCACAGCCCCAAACGATGTGAACAAGGTTCCCGAGATACCAAACGGGCATCCGGTACACCCGGCCACGTACCTACCGCATCACAGCCCACCCCTACGGTCACGCTGTCCCACGGCCTCCAAGAGGCTACAAACACCGTAAACTACTTGCAACTCCCGGACCGAAGACTAGGGTGAATAAGAAGTCGAGAGGGTCCATTGGTTTCGGGCCCAATGCATGGTAGTAGCTAAATCTTAAATCACACATACAGATCTCAGTGCTTAAGGACGGCCTCAATGAAACAACCCACCATGTACTCCTACATGGCCTCTCATCGATACCTTTACAAAATCGTGTTCAACACCTTACTCTCATACCGACTCGATCATTTCACTCTAGCCATCATCCCGATGAACCAGACCTGACACGACTCTAAGCATAGCAGGCATAGCAAGGCAGGAACAACACAATCATATGGCTCAATCAACTCCTACACATGCTAGTGGGTTTCATCTAGTTATTGTGGCAATGACAGTCATGCAGAGGAAATGGGTTCAACTACCGCAGCACACAGCAGTTTGAATCGCGTTGTCTTAATGCAAGAACGAGAGCAGGAGCAAGAACATGGGATTTTATCGATATGATCAAATGGTTGGTTGCTTGTTCGACGGGTCGTTACACGGTATTGTTCTTCGTCGAGGTTATCACGGTACTCCTCGGGGCCAGAACCTGCCGCAGGAACACCGATACACAGGCATTACCAAACAAGATGCAACAATATGATGCATGCAATGAGACATGGCAAAATGAGTGCTTTGGGCTAATGCAACTAGGACCAAATGAGTTTGAAGCATTTTGAACTATGGATGCAATTTCCAAACCCATTATGATCATTTAAAGTGTTTAAACTTGTTCTGCCATAAACAGTGGGTTAGCTTCTGTAAACATGCATGAAACCAGTACAGATGGATAGATTGGATTTTTCTGATCATTTTTCATATATAATTTGTCTCATTTGGAGCTATGGTTGATTTTATATGAATTTTTGAAGTTTGAAACAATTTCTGGAATTTCCTGTGTAAAAATAATTCCAGTAATTTAAATATCACACAAGATCTTCGTCATGATGACGTCAGGGGTCAACGGGCTGGTCAGGTCAAACTGACCAGTGGGTCCCGCATGTCAGTGGGGTTAGTTTAATTAGAATTTAATTAAAACTAAACTAGGTTAATTAGCAGGGCTGGGCCCACATGTCATAGACCCAGGGGGGTCAACTTGGGCCCACCCGTGGTCAAAGCCAGGGTCAAACCCACCGGCGTTTAGCCGCCGAAACGACGCGGCGGCGAAAGTGGTTTTTGGCATTCCGGCCACCAAATGGGGCGCGGAGACCACCGGAGTGAAGCTGAGGACGAGCCGCAGCTCTTGGCGGAGTCCGTTGGGCTCGGGGTGGCCGGAGTTGGCGCCGGCGATTTTGGCCGCCACCGAGCTCGGGTGAAAACGAACTTTGGGGTGCGGTGGGGTGCGTGGAGTGCTTGGTTAGCACCAGCGCGATGTGGTGAACGCGTTGGACACGGTGAGAAGGCCGGAGTGTGGCCGGGAGCACGTCGGCGATGAGGTCTGCGACGGCGAGTGCACGTGAGCTTCGTGCGGTCGCTGTGGTGCACGGAAGCGAGAGGGAGAGGGTAGGGAAGGTAGCTGAGCTCACAGAGCTCACGTAGAGGCCACCGGCGTGGTCGGGGACGAGCTGCAGCGGCGGCGACGGCGAAGGGGATCTCCGGCGGTGGCGCTTCGGGCGAGCTTGGTGCGGTGTCTTCAGGGCACGCGAGCGCTCGGGGCTCGGCTAGCTCGAAGGAGTCGACGACGGCGGAGCTCCTGGACACGGTGGCGCGGCGTGGGGTTGACGGAGAACGCGGCTACGACGGTGGTGCGGCGACGGTGGCGTCGGCCATGGCGTGGGGGAGCGAGGGAGACGAACTCGAGAGGAACGGGGCGTCTGGGGGGTGCGGGAGAGAGCGAGGGGGCGATCCCCGACGTGGCAAGGCGAGGGAAGCGGCGAGACGGCGAGCAGGTGCGTGGCACCCATGCGGTGCTCGCCGTCGAGCACCTGCCTGCCTGCCTGGCCGGCAAGCAGCTCGCTGGCGCGGTGCTGGGCTGGGCCGGCCAGGTGGGCTGGCCAGTGGGCCGAGGCGCCAGGTGAGCTTTTCCTTTCTGTTTTTCTTTTTCTATTATCCTGCAACTTTGTTGAGTTATTTAAAATACCAGAAAGGTTCTAAAATTCACCAAACTACTCCTGGTCCATTGTTGGAATATTTCCAACATGAAACATTTTAGTTTGGGAATATTTGGACATTTGAAATATTTTATAAATTTAAAATGCCCAAATTCAAATAGCTATGATTTAATTCAATGACCTTAGGATGACCTAGGAAAATGTGCATCACTTTTGGCAAAGGTTCGAACCAAGACAAAAATGATGGACATTTTAGAAGGGCATTTCAGTTCATCGAAAATATTTTTAGTAAACCCTAGTTGTTTCAGAGGGGCTGGAGTTCGCAATCCCATTTCAGGTTTCATTGAAAAAATAGACATGATGCAACACTCTAATGCAAGAACTAGCTAGGTTGTGACAACTCACCCCACTCAAAAGAATCTCGTCCCCGAGATTTTGGTTCCTCCGAAAGAGGGCGGGTACTCAAGTCGAAGACGATCCTCCCTTTCCCAAGTAGCTTCCTTCTCGTAATGGTGCGACCATTGAACCTTGAGAAACTTGATATTATGTCGTCGAGTAGTACGCTCGGCTTGATCGAGGATACGAACGGGTATTCTCGATATGTGAGATTATCTTGAAGATCAAGCGTTTCGTGGTCCACTCCACGGATAGGATCCGAGAAGCAACGCCTGAGTTGAGAAACGTGGAAGACGTCGTGGACTTTGGAGAGATGCGGAGGTAGTTCCAATTGGTAGGCAACTTCCCCTCGTTTGGCAAGAATGCGAAAGGGTCCAATGTAGCGAGGAGCCAATTTGCCTTTGATACCGAAACGATGGGTTCCCTTCAGAGGGGTAACCCGAAGGTAAGCCTTCTCGTCAACCTCGTAAGTCATAGCCTTATGTTTTCGGTCATATTGACTCTTTTGACGAGATTGGGCTGTTTTCAACTTTTCACGAACGATGCGGACTTGTTCTTCTGCCTCCTGGATCATATCCGGGCCAAAGAATTGTCTTTCCCCGGTTTCTGACCAGTTAAGAGGTGTTCGACACCTTCGTCCCATAGAGAACTTCAAAAGGTGCTTTGCCCAAGCTAGATTGATAGCTGTTGTTATAAGCAAATTCGCAAATGGAAGGCATTTCTCCCAATCCATTCGAATGAGATAATGAAGCTCAAGCATGTCTTCTAGGATTTGGTTGACGCGTTCTACTTGACCACTTGATTGAGGGTGAAAAGCAGTGCTAAAGAAAGATGGGTTCCCATAGCGTTTTGGAAACTTTCCCAAAATCGAGAGGTGAAGAGACTTCCTCGATCCGAGTTTATTTCAATGGAACACCATGAAGAGACACTATTCGGAGATGTACAAGTCTGCTAGCTGACTAGCGGTTATACTCTCGCCAGGTAAGAAATGGGCTACTTTGGAAAGGCGGTCGATAACTACAAAGATAGCATTATTCCTCTCTTGGTCCCGGGAAAACCAAAGATGAAATCCATACTAATTTTATCCCATTTCCATTCGTGAATAGCTAAGGGTTGAAGGGTGCCAAGAGGCCGTTGATGCTCTGCTTACACGATTTACGCACGCCGCAGATTAGCAACATATTGAGCAATGTCTCTCTTCATCCTAGTCCACCGTAACCTCTGGCGTAGGTCCTGATACATTTTAGTGCCACCGGGATGAATGGTGAGAGGAGATTCATGAGCTTCCTTAAGGATCAATCGCCGCAGGTTTTGTACTTTAGGAACCACTAGACGGTTTCCGAAGTATACGACTCCTTGATCATCAATGGAGAAACAATCCGCAACTCCTTTCTTGATGTTTCTTTTGATGCGGGAGATTCCCGGATCTACCTTTTGGGCTTTGATGATCTGATCCGTAAGGGAAGGTTTCGCCACCAAGGTGGAAAGGAACCCTCGAGGAACAATGTGAAGGTTGAGCTTCCGAAATTCCTCGTGGAGAAGTGGTTGACTTTGTTGCAACATTAGATTGTTGCAATAAGATTTACGACTTAGCGCATCAGCCATGACGTTGGCTTTTCCTGGGGTATAAGTTATCCCTAAGTCGAAATCTGAGATCAACTCAACCCAACGTCTTTGCCTGAGATTCAAATCTGGTTGGGTGAATATATATTTCAGACTTTGGTGATCGGTGTAGATTTCGCAACGATTACCAAGAAGGTAATGTCGCCAGGTTTTGAGTGCATAGACTACACCGCAAGCTCTAGATCATGAGTAGGGTAGTTTTCCTCATGTGGGTGTAATTGCCGTGAACCATAAGCAATTACGTGTCGATCTTGCATGAGAATACAGCCTAGTCCTTGTCGCGATCGTCCGCAATAGATAACAAAGTCCTTAGAGAAATCTGGTGGTACCAACACGGGAGCAGAGGTTAAACGCCTTTTCAGTTCCTGGAAACTGTGCTCACATTGTGGAGTCCACTCGAACTTTTTATCTTTCTTGAGGAGTTCGGTTAGAGGTTTAGCAACTTTGGAGAAGTTCTCGACGAAGCGGCAATAGCTCGCTAAGCCAAGGAAACTCGAACTTGCTTGACCGATTCGTGGAGTCCAATTAAGGACGGCTTGAACTCGCTCGGGTTTACAGCAATACCTTTACCGTAAATTACATGTCCTAGATAGGTCACTTCGGCAGCCAAAATTCGCATTTAGAAAACTTGGCATAAAGGCGATGCTCTCAAGTTTCATCAACACTAGCCTTAGATGTTCGCATGTTCTTCCTCGTTCTTGGAATAGATGAGTATGTCATCGAGGTAAACCACGACTTAATTTATCCAAATATTCCATGAAGATTGAGTTCATTAACCGGAAGAAAGTGGCTGGAGCATTGGTTAGACCGAAGGACATGACGGTGTACTCAGATTGGCGTAACGAGTAACAAAAGCCGCTTTTGGGAATGTCCCGCTTTGGATTTTGATTTGATGGTAGCCTAACCTCAAATCCATCTTAGAGAAGACTGAGGATCCTGCGAGCTGATCATACAGATCGTTGATCCTGGGGAGCGGATACTTGTTCTTAATTGTGACCAAGTTGACGGGTCGATAATCTACAACCATCCGATCCGTACCATCCTTCTTCTTGACGAAGAGGACGGGGCAAGCCCAAGGAGATGAACTAGGACGGATGAAACCCTTTTGCAAGGCCTCATCGAGTTGTTTCTTAAGTTCGCTAGTTCTAGGGTGCCATCTTGTAGGGTCTTCTAGAAATTGGGACAGTTCCTGGAATGAGATCTATCACGAATTCAACATCTCTGTCAGGTGGAACACCTGGCAATTCTTCTGGAAAGACATCCGGAAAGTCACGGACTACCGGAACGTCTTCGAGGTCTGGCAATGGACTGGCATTAAGAGAATATAGTTGACGCTTGGATATTCGGGTCAAGACATTGACTATCTTTCCCGAGGGGTGCGTAAGTTGAACAATCCTAGAGAAACAATCAATCTTGGCATGATGGGCTGACATCCAGTCCATACCCAAGATGATATTTATATCCGAAGATTTGAGAGCTATCAACGATGCAAGGAAAACAAGTCTGTCGACCTGAATTTCATTTCCATGGCTTACTCTAGAGGTTTGCCATCTAGAACCCGGGGTAGAAATTTCCATGGTGGAAGGCATGTCACAGAATGCGGTGTTATGCAAGCGTGCATAGTTTTCGGATATGAATGAATGAGATGCTCCAAGATCAAAAGAACGGATGCCGGTGGCAATTAACAAGAAGCGCATCGAGCACGACGTTGGGATCCTCTTGGGCCTCTTCACCGAGACACAATTAACATGGCCACGCAGCGGTGGTGGCGGCAGCATAGAACACCTTTCCTGCTGGCTTGCCACGGCCAACAGCTTTTGCAGGCTGGTTGGGGTTGGTCTGAGGACAATCGCGCATGTAGTGGCCTGATTCACCACATTTGAAGCACGTCACGGGGCTGGCGCGTAGAGGAACATTGTTGGTTGGCCCACCATAGGGCTTAGCTGGTGCATACTGCTGAACTGGGCGAGGCGCCTGAAAGGATGGCCTCGGTGTGAATCTGGGTGGCAGGGCAGTATTAGGCACCCACACACGGCGCTTCTGTGGTCCAGCACCGGATGAGGAACCCATATCACGACCATGCTTGCGTGTTGCTTCAAATCAGTCCGACCAGTTTCAGCGCTGATGGCTTTGTTAACAAGCTTCGAAAGAGGTGCACTCATGCGACGGAGATCTCGGCGGTTCGGGCTAAGTCCCTTGCGGAACCTTGCTGCTTCTTGGCGTCGATGGAGACCTCTTCAGAGCATAGCGTGCGAGATTACCGAACTCTCTGCTGTAGGCGTCCACGGAGAGACGACCTTGGGTGAAACTGCAGAACTCCTCACATTTACGATCCATGAGACCCTCCGGAATGTGATGTTCACGGAAAGCCTCGCTGAATTCTGCCCAAGTAGTGACATGGCCAACTGGGCGCATAGCCATATAATTCTCCCACCAGAGACTAGCGGGACCTTCGAGATGATATGCAGCAAAGGTGACCTTGTCCGCCTCAGCTACCAGAGCAGAACGCAGCTTGTGAGTAATGCCGCGGTTGCCATCATCGCCGAGAGGCTCGACGGAGTGGTGGAAGGTAGGTGGATGTAACTTGATGAAGTCACCGAGTGACACCAAGTTGTTTCTCCGATGATGGGCTGTGTTCTGCTCGATACGCCCAAAGAAACGGTTGGTCTCCGCTTGTTTCTCTCGGCCTCTAGCATAACTTCGCCGAGAAGGAGGGTGAGGCAGGTTTGCTTCTCCAACTCCATCGCCTTCGCCTGCTCTGGCGGAGCAGGGTTGTTATGGGTGTTAACCATCCTAGGAAAACAAGACAAGGATTTAGTCCAGATGGCAAGATTCTCGACATAGAAGTGTAGAATGTAATGGATAACTCGGAATGCGAGATGATCATCCGTATGACATGGTAGATACAGAAACTGCTTCTTTATTCCATCGTCATACACACCATACAAGGTTTAGTACAAGACCAAACAAAGTACTACTACGGTGAAAGGAAGATTACATCTCATCGGAGGCACACCAAGCTCCTATACATTATTTTTGTTACACCTCCGAATTAGTACACACTAAGTCATATTCCACGAGTCACGCAGACGGTGGAAATACAACTATTACAATACTAGTGGGACTACTACTAACTCAGACGCCTCCGTAGTAGTTCTCATAGAAGTCCCTCCGTAGCACAGGAAGTTCAACATGATCGTCTGGGAACAGGCGGTCCCGAGGAGCCTGTGGACCATAAGGGCATGGGTGAGGTCTTGACCTATGAACGGTGGCAAGCGGGACCACGGGGTGGGGTGATGCCCCCACATCACGCCACCATCATGTCCGCAGAGCAGCCCCGACAGGATACAAGTCTCTCATATCCATGTAACCAGCTTGAACAGCCGGTGCAAAACGAGTCAAGGTGGCCCGGGATCAAGACGGGCATTGAAGAGCTCCATCCTCAAGGCCCGACTCTCTCGGTCCTTGTCCTCGAGCAACTCAGCGGTAGTACGGGTTAGTGAGTCCTCCCGACCGAATCAAGATAGATGGCTCGAAGATAACCAAACGCCCAGAAGTGAACTCGGCATATACCGGAAGTCGGTGTTATGGAGCAGCCCAGATCTGGCTCGATAATGGTCATCATAGAATATGCAGCGTCTTGCACCGCCATATCAATGGTAACACCAAGCCCATAGGAGCTGTGAAGGGCCTCGGTGGAACCAGGATAAGAGGGAAACACCCGACAAAGGCAAAGATAATCGACTTTGATTAAAATCTCGATCTCGCTCTTCAACTGTGTATTCGGGTACCAACGGTATCCCGCTTCGATCATAACCGAACTAGCATGGTTGTATGACCGGTCACACCAATGCATCCGGTCGATTTAACCACTTGATTTGATCACGAGTGGCCATCCGAAGCACAACCACAATGCAAAGACATTAGTATTTCTAGCGGAATTTGGACAGCATAACGACTGTAAACGCTCAAAAGGGTTTGAGACATTTCACAAGGAATTGCATAACCACTCAACAATTTCATATCAAGGTTCTGGGTCCAAATAGTAGCATAACAGGATAGTAAAACTGAACCAGGCTTGTAACCACCAAACCTACAAGGTACTACTGAATAGTAACACGTGAGCCTAATAGAGAGAAGAGATCCTAATCCTTAACCCCCGATGGAAGAATGGACCGACTCAGATAAGAATGCCATGAGATAAAGAAGTAAAAAGAGCCTTACGTACCATCCCACAATCAATTCCCCTACATATAACTAAAGCATTTCTAGACTCAACATCGACCAGTTTGGCTTGGAGAACCTACAGGCAGTCCGGCTCTGATGCCAACGCTGTCAGACCCGACTCAATGTCACATCGATCTAGCTCAGTAACACATCATATCACTTTGCGGCCTCACGCACGGTATCCCAACGGTGCCACCTTACCTTGGCCCGGGACCGCTTATGCCTTTTGGCACACGATATGATAGTGTCGCTAGCATCCATATGATAAGGAGCCCGGCTGACATGACTAGTCGTAAACCCAAAGTGGCACAGACTTACAGGACAGCATCCATGACCCAAAGATCGAACGTGTCGGTCAACAGCAAGTAAGTTCCGGCTGTAGCACTGGCTAGCAGACTCGATAAACCGGCAGAAGCGGCTAACAGACTCCGGTACTCAATGCGTGACATTTCCCGAAGGGACGTACACGAGAACGAAGAAGGACACATGCCGCCAGCCTAAGTGTTCCGGAGCAAGAGCAAGCTACCAAGGCTCAAGGAGACACTAGGAGACATTTCCGTAAGAGAGGCTACTAAAGATAAACAACTAGATAGTCGATCCCACACATACCAAGCATTTCAATCATACACACAATATGCTCAATATGTGCAAATACAACAAGGCATCACAACATGACTCTATGACACAAGTATTTTATTTAAAGGCTCAGAGAGCCATTCATATCATACACACAAGTACGGGTCACACGACCCACATACAAGTCATACAAGCATACAAGCCAACAGCGAAGTGTTTTGTCCGAGTACGCATAACTAGTAAAATAAAAGAGGCTTGGGTAAGCCTAGCTATACTACATGGTCCTTCACTTGCTCAGATCACCACCGGCCTTAGTCTACTCATCGATGTCAACGCTCACGAAGAACCCGTCGGAAGGGTTTGTGGCATCTTCTAAAAATGTAAATTAAAGCAACATGAGTACAAAGGTACTCAAAGAAGACTTACATCGACCCTACATACATGCACATTGTCAAGAAGGGTTGGTGGAGTTATTGCAGCAAGCCAGCTTTGACTCATGGCTAAGCTATCCTCTGAGACACCAACTTGAAATAGTTTTATGACTCGAGTCCACTACTCATCATTTCAATACACCACCGAGGATCCAACCCCGCCTTCCTACAGAGAAGCCATCCTCGCACTCACGCTTATCTTGAGGCTTTTAGTAGTATCCATTTACTTGTCTATGAACCGATAGGCAACCAAGTAGTCCTTTATCGCGACGCGCTATTCAATAGATGATGTTAACCCCGCAGGGTGTACTTCTTCATACACGCTCACCACTTATCGCCGTTTACACGACATGTACTCGGCAACCTTCAAGCGAAGCCCAACGTGGGTGTCGGCCACGACCTACCTAGACACCTAAGCCTCTAGTCCAGTTTTATCGCCTATTTGGGTTCCATCTATGAGGAGTTCCGCCAAGTCTCGCCACAGCCCCAAACGATGTGAACAAGGTTCCCGAGATACCAAACGGGCATCCGGTACACCCGCCACGCACCTACCGTGATCACAGCCCACCCCTACGGTCAGCGCTGTCCACGGCCTCCAAGAGAGGCTACAAACACCGTAAACTACTTGCAACTCCCGGACCAAGACTAGGGTGAATAAGAAGTCGAGAGGGTCCATTGGTTTCGGGCCCAATGCATGGTAGTAGCTGAATCTTAAATCACACATACAGATCTCAAGGCTTAAGGACGGCCTCAATGAAACAACCCACCATGTACTCCTACATGGCCTCTCATCGATACCTTTACCAAATCGTGTTCAACACCTTACTCTCATACCGACTCGATCATTTCACTCTAGCCATCATCCCGATGAACTAGACCGACACGACTCTAAGCATAGCAGGCATAGCAAGGTAGGAACAACACAATCATATGGCTCAATCAACTCCTACACATGCTAGTGGGTTTCATCTAGTTATTGTGGCAATGACAGTCATGCAGAGGAAATGGGTTCAACTACCGCAGAGACACAAGCAGTTTGAATCGCGTTGTCTTAATGCAAGAAACGAGAGCAGGAGCAAGAACATGGGATTTTATCGATATGATCAAATGGTTGGTTGCTTGCTCGACGGGTCGTTACACGGTATTGTTCTTCGTCGGGGTTATCACGGTACTCCTCGGGGCGTAACTCCGCCGCAGAACACCGATACACAGGCATTACCAAACAAGATGCAACAATATGATGCATGCAATGAGACATGGCAAAATGAGTGCTTTGGGCTAATGCAACTAGGACCAAATGAGTTTGAAGCATTTTGAACTATGGATGCAATTTCCAAACCCATTATGATCATTTAAAGTGTTTAAACTTGTTCTGCCATAAACAGTGGGTTAGCTTCTGTAAACATGCATGAAACCAGTACAGATGGATAGATTGGATTTTTCTGATCATTTTTCATATATAATTTGTCTCATTTGGAGCTATGGTTGATTTTATATGAATTGTTGAAGTTTGAAACAATTTCTGGAATTTCCTGTGTAAAAATAATTCCAAGAATTTAAATATCACACAAGACCTGGCCATGATGACGTCGGGGGTCAACGGGCTGGTCAGTCAAACTGACCAGTGGGTCCCATGATGTCGATGGGGTTAGTTTAATTAGAATTTAATTAAAACTAAACTAGGTTAATTAGCGTGGCTGGGCCCACATGTCATAGACCCGAGGGGTCAACTGGCCCACCCGTGGTCAAAACCAGGTCAAACCCATCGGCGCTTAGTCACGGCGAAGAAGCGACGCGGGCGGCGAAGTGGTTTTGGCATTCGGCCACCAAATGGGGCGCGAGACCACCGAGTGAAGCCGAGGACGAGCCGCAGCTCTTGGCGGAGTCCGTTGGGCTCGGGGTGGCGGAGTTGGCGCCGCGGCGATTTTGGCGCCACCGAGCTCGGGTGAAACGAACTCGTCTTGGGGTGTGCGGTGAGGTGCGTGGAGTGCTTGGTTAGCACCAGCGCGATGTGGTGAACGCGTTGGACACGGTGAGAAGGCCGGAGTGTGGCCGGGAGCACGTCGGCGACGAGGTCTGCGACGGCGAGTGCACGTGAGCTTCGTGCGGTCGCTGTGGTGCACGGGAGCGAGAGGGAGAGGGTAGGGAAGGTAGCTGAGCTCACAGAGCTCACGTAGAGGCCACCGGCGTGGTCGGGGACGAGCTGCAGCGGCGGCGACGGCGAAGGGGATCTCCGGCGGTGGCGCTTCGGGCGAGCTTGGTGCGGCGGCTTGAGGCACGCGAGCGCCCGGGGCTCGGCTAGCTCGAAGGAGTCGACGACGGCGGAGCTTCTAGACACGGTGGCGCGGCGTGGGGTTGACGGAGAACGCGCTACGACGGTGGTGCGGCGACGTGGCGCGGCCATGGCGTGGGGAGCGAGGGAGACGAATCGAGAGGAACGGGGCGCCTGGGGTGCGGAGAGAGCGAGGGGCGATCCCGACGTGGCAAGGCGAGGGAAGCGGCGAGACGGCGAAAGCAGGTGCGTGGCACCCATGCGGTGCTCGCCGCCGAGCACTGCTCGCTCGCTGGCCGGCAAGCAATTCATCGGGCGCGGTCTGGGCTGGGCGGCCAGTGTGGGCTGCCAAAGGCCGAGGCGCCAGTGAGGCTTTCCTTTCCGGTTTTTCTTTTTCTATTATCCTGCAACTTTGTTGAGTTATTTAAAATACCAGAAAGGTTCTAAAATTCACCAAACTACTCCTGGTCCATTGTTGGAATATTTCCAACATGAAACATTTTAGTTTGGGAATATTTGGACATTTGAAATATTTTATAAATTTAAAAATGCCCAAATTCAAATAGCTATGATTTAATTCAAAGACCTTAGGATGACCTAGGAAAATGTGCACCACTTTTAGCAAAGGTTCTGAACCAAGGCAAAAATGATGGGCATTTTAGAAGGGCATTTCAGGTTCATCGAAAATATTTTTAGTAAACCCTAATTGTTTCAGAGGGGGCTGGGAGTTCTGGCAATCCCATTTCAGGTTTCTGTTGAAAAAAATAGACATGATGCAACACTCTAATGCAAGAACTAGCTAGGTTGTGACAAGAAGCGTGGCGTCAATCTGACCAGCGCGCTAGGCCCACTGTCGATATGCATACGCCAGCGAATCAGCGACTTGTCAGACGCAGCAGTTGCCCCTGCGTCACCCGTGAGCTGCGGCAAGTCCAGTGGCCCAGTACCAAGAACTTCAAACGAGACGTACCCGAGAAGTACGATGGCAGGATACATCCGTCGGAGTTCCTCAGCGTCTACACCATCGCGGTGCAGGCTGCCGGGGGACGCGACGAGA
Organism: Aegilops speltoides; assembly: GCA_021437245.1. Classification (NCBI taxonomy): domain Eukaryota; kingdom Viridiplantae; phylum Streptophyta; class Magnoliopsida; order Poales; family Poaceae; genus Aegilops; species Aegilops speltoides. The sequence continues at coordinate 339,892,742 of CM038147.1, read as the reverse complement.
AGATCCTCGCCAACTACTTTCCGCTAGTGCTCAAGCCCAACATCAGATCTTGGCTCATGCACTTGCCGGACAACTCCATCTCTTCGTGGGCGGACCTGTGCCATCAGTTTGTCGGTGCCTTCACAGGCGGCCACAAACCCCATGGCCAGGAGAGCGACCTTCATTTGCTTGCCCAGAAGGAAGGAGAACCCCTGCGCAAGTATATACAGAGATTCAGCCAGGTGCAGCACAACATCCCAGACGTCCACCCTGCCGCGGTTATCAGCGCATTCCATCAGAACGTGCGTAACCGCAGGATGAGGGAGGAGTTGGCGATGTGCAAGATCGAGATGTCGTGAGCTATACGCCCGCCGACAAGTGTGCACGTCTTTGAGGAGGGAGGAAAATCCCGAGAGAATGCAGGAGCGTATGATCGGACAAGGAGGATGCCCCTCCGCAAAAGAGGAACCGGAGGCGGAATAACAGAAAGAGAAAGGCTAAGGATGTGCTAGTCGCCGAGCAGTCCGGCAACGGAAGCGGCGCCGGCAAGGCCAAAGCTGATGACTCCGGCGAGGCTGTGGTGGCCGCCGACAAGCAAGACGGCTCCGGCAAGCAATACTGCAAGATCCACCGCACCAAGGGCCATGACCTCCAAGCCTGCAAGAAGGTTGAGCAGATGGCAGAATTGCAGAAAGCTGAATATGAGCGTCACAATAAGGAGAAGGCCCAGCAAGGTGGCGGAGGATCCGGCAAGAAGCTTCCCGTCCGGGGAGGACGCCCCGGCAAGGCCAAGCAGCGGCAAGGAGACAGGCCTCCCCGCGGCCGCGACAAGGATGAGGATGAGGACGAAGATGATGACATGGAGGAAGATGAGACTAATGAGCAGGAGTTCCAGAAGGCAACAGAGGTTTTGTGCATCGACGGCAGTGCTTCCCTGCACACCTCGCACCGCCAACTCAAACAATGGGCGCGGGAAGTGAAAGCAGCAGAACCGTCCGTCGAATCGCGCAAGCCTCTAAAGTGGTCCAGCACGCCCATCATCTTTGATGTTGAGGATCACCCTGATCGCATTACTGCGGTCGGGTGCTTGCCGGTGTTGGTTTCGCCAACCATCCGCAACCTCAAGATTACAAAGATGTTGGTTGACGGCGGGGCCGGCCTGAATCTGATTTCCTCCGCAGTGCTCAAGAAGCTCCAGATCCCCGACAGCGAGCTCGAAGAGACTGGTACCTTTCAAGGGACAAATCCGGGAAGGAGCAAGCCTAAGGGGAAGATTACACCGCCAAAGGACGCTTTGGCGATGAGCTGAACTTCGTGACGAGAGAGTCACGTTTGACGTTGCTGATTTCCCATTGCCCTACAATGGGATACTTGGCCGTCCAGCGCTTGCCAAGTTCATGGCAGCCTCTCACTACGCCTACAATGTGCTCAAGATGCCTGGTCCGATAAGTGTTATTTCTGTCCATGGCGACAAGAAAGATGCACTTATCTGTACCGACAAGATCTACCGGGAAGCAGCAGCCGCAGCAGAACAAAAACCACTTGCCGCTGAAGCTCCCGGGGGGAAGAAGAAGACCAAGTCCGCAAGAGTAGCTCGATGGCCACTCCGCAAGCGCACCTCTTCGAGTGCTGCGCTACCGCCGAGGACGCACCATCGAGCTCCACCGCAAGTGCAAGAAGGCAAAGACAGCAGCATCGAGACCAAGAAAGTGGCCGCCAAGGAGGACGGATCGGTGGTACCTTCACCATCGATGCCACGCTTGATCCTAAATAGGAAAGCGCTCGTTGCTTTCTGCGCGCGAATGTCGATGTGTTTTCATGGCAACCATCCGACATCCCCGTGTTCCTGTGGAAGTGATTGAGCACCACCTTGCCGTCCGCCCTCACGCGCGCGCCCGTCAAGCGAGAGTCGAAGAAGCAAGAGAGCGCCAAGAGTTCATTGCGAAGAGATCAAGAAATTGGAAGCAAAGAGGCTTGGTCCGAGGAGTACTCCATCCAATGTGGTTAGCCAATCCAGAGTCGTGCGCAAAGCAAACAGAAGTGGAGGCTTTGTATTGACTTCACCGACGTTAATAAAGCTTGTCCCAAGGATCCATTTCCCTTGCCGCATTGACCACCAGATTGTCGACTCCACGGCGGGGATGTGATTTGCTTTCATTCCTTGATGCATAGTCGATATCATCGATCTTCATGGCGTAAGAGGATGAAGAGAAACCGCATTCATTACTCCATGTGGCACGTCATCGCTTTGTACGGATGCCTTTCGGACTAAAGAATGCCGGTTCAACATTTGCAAGAGTAGTCATCATGCTTTTGAGCCACACGGCTACGTAAATGTAGAAGCTTACATGGATGACATAGTGGTCAAGAGCAGAGACAGAGCAACTTTGTTCCAAGATTTGGATGAGACTTTTGCAAATCTGCGCAAGGTCAATCTCAAGTTGAACCCCGAGAAGTGCGTGTTTGGAGTTCCTTCCGGCAAGCTTCTCGGATTCTTTGTGTCCCAGAGGGGGATTGAAGCCAACCCCGACAAGATCAAAGCCATCGAGCAGATTGAAGCCCCGAAGCGCGTCAAGGATGTGCGGAGGCTTGCTGGCTGTGTTGCTGCTCTCAGTAGGTTCATTTCCAAGTCCGCTGAGCGCGCCCTGCCATTTTTCAAAATTTTGAAAAAGGCAGGTCCAATGAAATGGACTCCGGAAGCGGAGGCTGCGCTGCAGGACTTGAAGAGATACCTATCCTCCAGTCCAACACTTGTCGCACCTAAGCCACAAGAGAAGTTGCTGCTATATCTGGTGGCAACCAATCAAGTGGTTAGTGCTGCGTTAGTAGCGGAGAGGGAGGCGGATGATGAGCCAGCAACCGCGGCAAGCGAATCCAACGACAAGCAGGGGGCTTCCCTGACAAGCTCTGGCTCCGGCAAGGATGGATCTGTACAGTTGCCGGAAGAGAAACAGAAGAAGATGGTGCAGCGCCCAGTTTACTTTGTCGGCCTTTTGCGGGGCTAGATCGAGGTACTGTGTGCGAAATTGCTTTTCGCCTTCTCATGGCCTCGAGGAAGCTGCGCCATTACTTTCAAGCACATGAGATCACAGTTGTCACTCGCTTTCCGTTGAAGAGGATATTGCAGAATCTAGAAGTAACAGGCAGGATTGTCGAGTGGGCACTGGAATTGTCAAGCTTTGGCCTCAAGTTTGAAAGTACTTCAACTATCTAGAGCCGAGCATTGGCAGAATTCATAGCAGAATGGACGCCAACGCCCGATGAAGAAACTCCGGAGAGGAGCATCCCCGTCAAGGAAGCGAGAAAAGAATGGATCATGTACTTTGATGGTGCCTTCTCGCTGCAAGGCGCCGGTGCGGGCGTACTTCTTGTCGCACCCACCGGAGAGTACCTCAAGTACGTGATCCAAATGCACTTTCCGAAGGAGCAAGCAACAAACAATACTGCAGAGTATGAAGGCTTGCTTGCCGGACTCAGGATCGCGGCAGAACTTGGGATCAAGAAGCTTATTGTCAGGGGTGACTCGCAGCTTGTCGTCCGCCAAGTTAACAAAGATTATCAGAGTCCCTTGATGGAGGCTTACATTGATGAAGTGAGAAAGCTAGAAAAACATTTTGACGGCCTGCAGATGGAACATGTTCCAAGAGCTCAAAATGACATTGCAGATGGCCTGTCGAAGTGTGCTGCACTCAAGTTACCTGTGGAACCAGGAATTTTTGTGCTCAAGCTGACTCAACCATCTGTAACACCATCAACTGGACAGAGCAAGAAAAGGAAGTTGATTACTGGCGACCACTTTCTGGCAGAGCTCCCCGAAGCCGCCGCCAAGAAAGTCCCCAGGATCAACACAGAAAGTGCTGAGGAGCAGTCTGCTCCGACAAGCCCCAGGGTTTGTTTCGTTGAAGCAGATGCTCTCGACGAGCTGTGTCCCGACACGCTTGCCGGGGAGCATCACACTCCGGCAGGATCCCAGATCCTTGCCGTAGAAGCGGATGTTCCCACAGCAGCATTTGCGCCTTTAGTCCTTGTTGTCGAGCCGCAAGCTCCAACATGGGCACAGCAGATAGTCCATTTCCTTCAGACAGGAGAACTTCCCGAGGAGCAAGAAGAAGCGGAGAGAGTAGCCCGGCAATCAAGTATGTACTAGTTTGTCGATGACATACTGTACAGAAGAAGATTCAACGGAGTGAAATTGAAGTGCATCTCTCGGGAAGAAGGACAGGAGCTGTTGGCGGAGATACACGGAGGCATATTTGGTCACCACATTGGCGCCAAGAGCACTTGCCGCAAAGCTTTCGGAAAGGTTTCTTCCGCCGACAGCCCTCCAGATGCAATCGCACAAGTAACCAAGTGTGAAGCGTGCGGCCCACTCCAAACAGATTCATCAACCGCTCAAGCTTCCAAACAATACCCTTTATCCTCGCCATTTTCGGTCTGGGGCTCGACATCCTCGCCCCTTTCCCGAAGTTGTCGGGGCTTTGAGTACTTGTACGCTGTAATCGACAAGTTCACAAAGTGGCTCAAGTGGAAGCAGGAGGAAGGTGACAACACAACAAGATCAAGTTCTTGGTCAATTGTTTATCGCTTGGATCCCTAACAGATCATCACCGACAACGGCACACAATTCACGAGCCGCACCTTCATGTAGTACGCCCAAGATCTTGGCACCAAGATCTGCTTCGCTTCGTTGCTCACCCGAGAAGCAATGGTCAAGCGGAGAGGGCAACGCTGGCGTGCTGCGCGGGCTCAAGACCGTAACTTTGACAAAGCTGCACAAGTGCGGAAGAAATTGATCGAGGAGCTGCCGGTGGTTCTTTGGTCGATCGAACGACGCCAAATCGAGCCACCGCCGGACACCTTTTGCTCTTGTCTATGGAGCAGAAGCAGTTCTCCCCACGGAACTCGTATACGGATCGCCTCGAGTGCTCGCTTACGATGAGCTTGAGCAAGAGTAGCTGCGGCAAGATGACGCGCTGCTCCTCGAGGAAGATCGTCTTTAGGCCACTGTGCGAGCTGCTCGCTACCAGCAAGCTTTGCGCCGCTACCATAGCCACAAAGTTAATGCCAGAAGCTTCGAGGAAGGCGATCTTGTTCTTCGGCGCGTTCAATCCGCCAAGAATTCCAACAAGTTGACACCAAAGTGGGAAGGCCCTTATCGGGTGAAACGAGTCACTAGGCCCGGCGCTGTCCGCCTTGAGACCGAAGATGGCTTTCCGGTGAGCAACTCCTGGAACATAGAGCATCTTCGCAAGTTTTACCCATAAGGCGCGGTTGCCGGAATCCGTTCCGGCAACCAACTTTTGTGCAAGCCTTGCCGCTGTTGCATGTAACCCTTTGTACAAAGCCGGGCGCAGACTTCGTGCATAAATAAAGATCATATGCTATGCCAAAAGTTGTCAAATTTCATGCCTTTTTCTCTTTAGCATGTATTGTCTGACACTTTGTGCAGCACTCGCTCCCGGTAAGCAGTAACGAGCTTTAAAGCTGGGAGGAGAAGACAAAGGGAGGAGAAGATAAAGGTGTGGACCAGGCATCGTTCAAAGGAATCTAGCCTTGCCGGGACACAGACGACAGAAAAGCTAAGTTGCCAAAGTTTGAGCACAGTCAGTTTTAAATTTCTAAGTTATATTGCTTGAACGTCCGTGCCTTGTATGGAAAACCTGTGCGTGGAGGAACCGACTCGTGGCTAAGTTATGCCCTTTGATTTCTTTCGAGTCCGCTCAACAATACAAAAGGCCACAACTAGCCCCGACAAGGATTCTTGCAGAGGCAGACCGCCAAAGAAGTCTGCCGATGTTCCAGACTCAAAGAAGTGTGCTTGCGCCGCAAGTTCCTCAAAGCGAGGGTAAAAACATACAAGGGATGGAATCAAGTAAAGGAAGTAACATAGCGCATAAAGACCTGTGATAAAGTTATATTACAATAAATAACTTGCCGCGCTCTAATGAATTGTTCCTATGACATATCTAGCAGCGGCAAGAAAAAGGGAGAAGAAGGGTGGCCTAATCCACGCGCTCGCCATCGATCCTCCTGACCGCATTCACCTTGTCCACAATGGGTGCGACAATGGCCTTGAGTTCTTCAAGAGCAGCACCCGCCGGCAGCTTCTTGGTGACACGGGTGAGGTCGATGCCCGGGTTGCGAAAGAGTATCTTCACCAACATCTTCTCCAAGACCCTGGCGCAGATCGCGCGCGACTCGTCGGCCAGCTTCTTCGGGATTCTCTCCCGGAGCTACTGGAGAGCCGTCACCACACCCTTGAAGAAAAGCGTGAGCTTGGCGCTGGGCTGGAGATTTTCCTCGGTGGAGTACCCGAAGCCCGCCAAGTCCAGCTCCGCCAGCTCCTTGTCGATGGATGCGGCGATGTTGACGAGGCCCTCCGTCCAGAGCTCCATCGTGGTCTTGAAGGTGTTCTGGGTCTCGGCGGCCCTCGTCAGCAACTCCTCGTTGCCCATGAGCTCCTTCCTCAAGTCATCCTCTCGCCTCTTGGTGGCGTCCAGCGTCTCCGTCAAGGTGGCCAGTTTCAGCTCCAGATCAGCGCTCGAGTCCTTGACGACGTTCAGCTCCTTGATCTTCTCGGCGAGCTGAAGTTGCAAATCGCCATGGGCATGGGCATCCTTCTCACGCTCGCGCTGGAGTGTGGCAAGCTCTTCGTTTTTCCCTTTTATGCCCGCCTCCAGCTGCATCACCTTCACCTCTAGCTACTTCTTGGCGGCCTCAGCAGCCGCAGCGGCATCCTTCGACTCCTTGAGTGCCCCGCCAAGTGATTGCTCTCGGGCCTCGAGCTCCTCCTCGTGGCTGTCCAGACTAGCCTTCTTCTTTGTCAGCTCACCTTCCCGCCTGGACATCTCCTCGGCGGCGAGCCTCTGCTGCTCCTCGGCTTCAGCCTTCTCCAGGATGAATGCCTCCTTCGCCTCGCCAAGTTGCGCCCTCTCCTCCGCAATGGATCGGAGGGCCTCCTGGTTGCGGTTCCGGAGCTCCTGCGCGTGTTTCTCTATGTCAACTCCCGCCTGCACGACAAGCGCTTCCCGGGACTCAAGCTTCGCTTGCCGGGTGCGGTAGAGTAACACCAACTTGCGGAGCAGCTGCTCCTCCTCTTAATCGCCACTGCTGCTGCTGGGCGCGTCGACCACTGCCAGCCCAGCAGAGGCGAGAACTTCCCCGTCAAACTCCCCCCCTTCAACCGGCGCCCTGGAGCTCGACGCCCAGGGAAGCTTGATGTATACGCCCTCGCCGGCCTTCAAGTATGCGCCTGGCTGGGGCTCCTCGGAGCCCGGCACCGCATCAGCGGCGGAGGGATCGGCGGTCGGTGCAGCGCCTTGCGCTCCTGTGCCCTCCGGGTCGTCAGTACGATCGCCGGACCTCACTGCTCTCGCGCCAAGAGCCTTGGCGGCTTTTTCGTCGGGCGGTTCGTCGGCCCGGCCTCTTCCTCATCGTGCGCGGCATCTCGCAGTCGCCAAGGCGCCCGCCCCGCCGGTGGCCTCAGTCTCCATCGGGTCTGTGAGAGGGGGATCTGAGGATAGGAAGAGGAGGGAAAAGTCGAGCAAATATCCAAAAAAGATTCAGAAAGAAGATCCGAAGGAGAACCCAAGGGAAGATTTCCGACAAGAAAGGTTACCTGTGCTGGGCTCCGTGACCATGGGCTCCTCCACCAGGGGCTCACTTGTTTCGTCCCTTGCCGGGGACCCCTCCGTTGCCGGGGAGCGCTCCCTTGTCGGAGAATCGCCTCTTGGCGGCGTAATCGAAGCAGACAGCACCTCCGGGGCGGTTTCTGCTTGCTCCTGGTGGACCTGCTCTGCTCCTACACAAGTAAATCAACAATCAAGATGCCAGCAAAAGAAGAAGCACCCATGCGCGCCCCACAACAGGAAGTGAACCAAACACTTACGCTGGGGGCTGTGCTGGGGGCTGCTGCGAGGAGAAGGAATCGGGTCCGTCAAGGTAGTCTCGGACGTGTCCTTTGCTGTCATGGCAGGATCGTCCTCGATGTCAACCATGGGGACCTTGGCCCTCTTCGCCGCTCTCTCGGCCAGAGTCCTGAAAAGGAACAAGATTCAGGGAGAAGCAGATCAGATGCGAGATAAAGAAACAACAAAGATCAAAGAAAATCAAGAACAGCGAGAAGAAAGTCTTACTCCTCCTCCTCCTCTTCATCATCATCGGAGGAGCTCAGCGCGGAGAGGTCGAAGTTCGGTACCCTCTCTACGCGGTGTGGCGGAGGAGTAGGCTCCCTTCGACATTTGCCGGGAGCTGCAGCAGATCAGCGTGCTGCCCGGAAGACCCCGCTCGCCAGCCGCACACACTGGGACCCTCCCGTGGAAACGGTACTTGCCGGGGTGGAGCGTGTCCCACGGCGCCGCGGCTGCTGGTCGGCCTGCTCCCTTGCCGTATCTCCAACTCAACGGAGGCGCCTTCTCGGTTGGAATTGGGGCTGCTGCTGGGGCTCCGCTGCGCAAGCTGCTCGAAGACGGCTGGCCGCCGCGCCCGGCGGGCTCGCCGCTTTGGCCTCGGCTCCCCTCGCCAACGACCTCTCCGGCGAGGTCTTCCCGGTCGGCAAGACTTGCCGCCTCGGCTGCCTCCGCCTCGTCAACGTGAAGCCAAACGCCGCCATGCGGCAGCCTGCGCCGCCTCTTCGCCCTGGTGGCGATGTACAACATCTCGTTGTCGGTGGTGGCGCGGTGAGGAGCTCTCGCTCGTCGGAGTTGATCGCTACCTCCGCTGTTATCGAAGAATTGCTGCACGACCGGGCGGCGGGCTCTATCAAGTTGCACTTATCCCGTGCGAAGTCGCACTCGGCATCATTCTTGCGCAGATGCGATCGCTACCGGAGTTGTTGCATAAGGGGACGACGCCTGCGGCAACCTGAACCACTCGATGGTTGGCGCCATGCTTGAACATCTCCCTCAAAGATCCCGCCAAGCTCCGTAACGGTTGTAGTTGAGGCCCGGATGCGACTCATGATATCTCGCTGGCCGCCAAACAGCCAGCGGGCCTCCCCTCTTCTGCAGAGGGGCGTCGACGGCGAAGAAATCCGCGCCAACCGCCCGCCAGAGCCCAAAGATGCTCGAGCCGGAGGATTCGGGTGGTGGCAATCCTCAGCTTGGCATCGTCCGGCGACAGAGCGCTCCAGTCGCCGCCACGCACCACCCGGGTCTTGCGCAGGTTGGTGAACGGCTGCGGATTGGCATCACAGATCCAGCACCACTCCGCCCTCCACTCGACCCACTTGCTGCGGAGCTCGCCCGTCAAGTACACCTCCTTCATGCCAATCCGGGAGGTCCAGGCGATTCCGCCAACCAGTGGCTCCCCTTTCTCGGCCCGGGGGGTGAAATAATGACGAAAAAGAGCGACATTCGGCAGGATGCCAACGAAGTTCTTGCAGAAGTGTGCGAAAACCGCCATTGTCAGAACGGCGTTGGGGGTGAAATCGAGAAGATGAAACCCGTAGGTATTCATGATGTCGCAAAAGAAATCAGAAAAAGGTGGGCAGAGCCCGCAATAGAAGAACACAGGAAAGAAGTAGTACCCTTTTGGGAACCGCTTCGATTTGGAAGCCTCAGCGGAAAGCTCCTGCGTGCGCGGATGCGCCCGCATCTCCGTCGACCAAAAGAGGTAGAACTCCTCCCGCAGCGCCGTCGAGGTGAGCTCAGCGGGGAAATGCACCCACTTCTTGCGCAGCGCCTCGAGCCGTAGCGCCTCGGCTGACTTCGCGGCCTTGCTGGTCTTCGGAGCCATGGCGGAAGCGGCGGAGGAGTGCGGAGATGTTAAGGGCGACGGTGGCGACGGGCGGCGGAGCGCTGCTCTCTTTCGGCTTGGGAAGCGAAGGGGAGCGGCGGAGCTTTCGGAGGAAGGAACTGCAAGTGGCGAGGGTGGGGGATTGGCCCTGTTTCCTCTGCTTATAAACGGGGGATGCGAACGTTACGCATTTCCTGGAATTAAGTATTGCCCACGTTCTCTCCCACGACGCCGCGTTTGACGCGTGCCGTTGCGGGAGGGCGCGGCGGGCACGGAGTCAAATTTTGTGTGGACCTAGGCTGCGTGTGCCCGTACCCTGTTTTGGGCCTGGCCCAACAGCGCTCGGCACCGTGTATGGCCCAGGCCTGGGGGCTCCTGTCGGTGTACTAAAGTAGGGGTACCTTAGTACCCCGAACTTGTGCACGGGAAGTCGCAGCGTCCTGCGGCAAGGCTTGCCGGGCGTCCGCCAAGACCCTCCGTCATTTCCTACTACTGCCATGCAAGAACAAAGTGTTAACTAAGAAGACAAGGCCCCGACAAGAGGAGCTTGCCGGGAAGGACAAGGCCCCGACAAGAGGAGCTTGCCGGGAAGGACAAAGACCCCGGCAAGAGGAGCTTGCCGAGAAGGCCAACCAAGGCACTTCTAGAAACTTTCCGTGACGCCCCGCGCGTCCTGGCAAGGCCCGGCAGGCGGCAAGCTTGCTGGTGCGACAAGACAACGGCTGCGGCAAGACGCTTGCCGTGGCAAGGCTGCCACTCTGCACCCAAGCTCCAGCGCATCCAACGATGTGTCACCCCAGGACCATCCCAGGGGCACGTGGTGAGGCGCTGTGCAGCTATGTGGTGCGAGGTGGCAAGCGAAGCTGACAAGGAGGCCATCGTGGCGATCGGTGGCACCCCTAACGGTCGCTTCCTTGCACTGTTGGGGCGAACGGACGGGCATTAAATGCCCTTGTCCCCTGCCGCCAGAGTTAGGTAGGGGACACTGTTGGTAGCAGTTGTACCTTCCTGCGTTTTTACCTTTATACCCCCTCTTTCTACGCTGCCACCTGTCGGTGACCCCTTTAGACTATAAAAAGGAGGCCCATGCGCACGTAGAAGGGGTTTTCGGAATTTCGGTTCCGCGTTTTGGGTTCGGTTCATCCGACTTGTTCGGCACCACAGCATACCCACGCTCTCGAGCAAGAACAAATACAAACACAAAGCAGCAAGAGGAGTTTTATCTCCTGGAGAGCTCAAGCCGGGTAAAATCCCAGCCGCCGACCTCGATCTGCTCTTCGTGCGACCCTCCGCTCCCTTGCCGGACCAGAAGGGGCCCCGTTGCCCCATAGGTGCTCGTGCTCCCCAGCCAGCCACGACAGAAACTAACCCGGACTGACGCTGTTTTCAACAAAACTGCCATGATGTTGTTTTATGTGTAGAAAAGAAAAGTTCTCGGAAAGTCCTGAAAATCCACGGAGGCACTTTTTGGAATTAATAAGAATTTCTGGGCGAAAGAAATACACTAGGGGGCCCAGGGCCTGTCAACTAGACAGGGGGGCGCCCCCCTGTAGGGCGCGCCCCCCTATCTCGTGGGCTCCCTGGACCTCCATCGACCTCAACTCCAACTCCATATATTCATGTTCGGGGAGAAAAAAAATCAGAGAGAAAGTTTCATCACGTTTTACGACACAGAGCCGCCGCCAAGCCCTAATCTCTCTCGGGAGGGCTGATCTGGAGTCCGTTCGGGGCTCCGGAGAGGGGGATTCGTCGCTGTCGTCATCATCAACCATCCTCCATCACCAGTTTCATGATGCTCACCGCCGTGCGTAAGTAATTCCATCGTAGGCTGGCTGGACGGTGATGGGTTGGATGAGATTTACCATGTAATCAAGTTAGTTTTGTTAGGGTTTGATCCCTAGTATCCACTATGTTCTGAGATTGATGTTGCTATGACTTTGCTATGCTTAATGCTTGCCACTAGGGCCAGAGTGCCATGATTTCAGATCTGAACCTATTATGTTTTCATGAATATATGTGTGTTCTTGATCCTATCTTGCAAGTCTATAGTCACCTATTATGTGTTATGATCCAACAACCCCGAAGTGACAGTAATCGGGATACTTCTCGGTGATGACCGTAGTTTGAGGAGTTCATGTATTCACTATGTGCTAATGCTTTGTTCCGGTTCTCTATTAAAAGGAGGCCTTAATATCCCTTAGTTTTCGTTTAGACCCTGCTGCCACGGGAGGGTAGGACAAAAGATGTCATGCAAGTTCTTTTCCATAAGCACGTATGACAATTTACGAAATACATGCCTACATTACATTGATGAATTGGAGCTAGTTCTGTGTCACCCTATGTTATAGCTATTACATGAGGAATCGCATCTGGCATAATTATCCATCACTAATCCATTGCCTACGAGCTTTTCATATATTGTTCTTCGCTTATTTACTTTTCCGTTGCTACTGTTACAACTACTACAAAAACCCAAAAACAATTATCTTTACTTTTGCTACCGTACCTTTATTATCATACCACTTTTGTTACTAAACACTTTGCTGCAGATACTAAGTTATCCAGGTGTGGTTGAATTGACAACTCAACTGCTAATACTCAAGAATATTCTTTGGCTCCCCTTGTGTCGAATCAATAAATTTGGGTTGAATGCTTTACCCTCGAAAGCTGTTGCGATCCCCTACACTTGTGGGTTATCAAGACTAATTTTCGGCGCCGTTGCCGGGGAGCATAGCTCTATTCTCTGAGTCACTTGGGATTTATATCTCTTGATCACTATGAAGAACTTGAAAGACGACCGAACTACTATTTTTCCCTCAACTACGAGGGGAGGTAAGGAACTGCCATCTAGCTCTGCACTAGATTCTCCTTCCGCTATTAGTAAGCTTGCGACACCTAAACCTGCTACTGCTATGAATTCTGATATGTCGCATGTTATTGATGATGCCACTTCTGCTATGCATGATGAAACTACTTCTATGCATGATACTACTTTGCCATTAGGTGAATTTCTTGATGAACAACTTGCTAGAGTTAGGGGGAATGAAATTATTGAAGATCCTATTATTGATGATAGTGATGACGAAGGTTCTCCCAATGATTATGTATTGCCTATTGTTCATAAGGGTTATGTTATGAATGAAGAAGCTGCTAGGGAAATCTTTGCTTGCAATGATAGATATGATCTTAAGAAATTGTTAGCTAAATGGAAGCAGTAGTCTCTAAATGCTAGAATGAAACCTGACCCTGCTTTTGCTACTTCACCTATCTGTGTTACTGATAAGGATTATGAATTCTCTGTTGATCCTGAGATTATTACTTTAGTTGAATCTGGTCCTTTTTATGGCCTTGAATCTGAAACTATTGTGGCACACCTTACCAAGTTAAATGATATAGCCACCCTGTCTACTCATGATGAGAAGTCTCGCTATTTTTATATCCTTAAGATAATTCGGTTCTCATTAAAGGGTGATGCTAAGACTTGGTATAATTCTCTTGCTCCTGGTTGTGTGCGTAGTCCCCAGGATATGATTTATTACTTCTCTGCTAAATAATTCCCTGCTCATAAGAAACAAGCTGCCTTGCGGGAAATATATAATTTTGTGCAAATCAAAGAAGAGAGTCTCCCACAAGCTTGGGGGAGCCTTCTCCAGTTACTTAATGCTTTGCCTGACCATCCTCTTAAGAAAAATGAAATACTTGATATCTTTTATAATGGACTAACCGATGCTTCCAAGGACTACTTGGATAGTTGTGTTGGTTGTGTTTTGAGGGAAAGAACAGTCAATGAAGCTGAAATATTATTGAACAATATGTTGACTAATGAAAATAATTGGACCCTTTCTGAGCCAATTCCTGAGGCAATTCCTGAACCAATTGAGCCAACTCCTGAGCCTTTTCCTAAACCCACTCCGAACAAGAGAGGTGTTTTATTTCTCAGTCCTGAAGATATGCAAGAAGCAAAGAAATCAATGAAAGATTATTAAAGCTGAAGATGTTAAGAATTTACGTCCTATTGAAGAAATACATGGTCTTAATATACCACCTGTTGAAGAACCACATTGTCTTGATAACCCGACACAGGTAGTAAAGGTAAATTCTCTCTATAGATATGATAAAGTTGAAATCCCCTCTACTAAATTTCATAGCCCATGCTTAGATGAATTTGATGACTTTATGGCTAGACAAGAAAGTTTTAATGCTTATGTTGGTAGAGAGTTAAATAATAATGCTTTCGAGATAGGACGTGTAAGCGATAATCTGGCTAGAGTTAAAGATGAACTCAAACTCATTAGCAAATATGCTTCTATGGTTGCTACTCAAGCTGAGCAAGTACTTAAAGCTCAAAATGATTTGCTTGATGAATTAAATAATAAAAATGACTTTGCTGTTAAAGTGGCTACTAGAACTGGCAGAATGACTCAGGAACCTTTGTATCCTGAAGGCCACCCTAAGAGAATCGAGCAAGATTCTCAGAGAGATAATTTAGATGCACCTAGTTCTTCTAAAAAGAAGAAAAAAGAAGAACGATAGAACTTTGCATGCTTCTAGTGAACCTACTGTAGACACACCTGAGAATACCAATGATATTTCTATTTCTAATGCTGAAACACAATCAGGTGATGAACATGAACCTAGTGATAATGTTAATGATAATGTTCATGTTGATGCTCAACCTAGCAGAAACAATGATGTAGAGATTGAACCTGCTGTTGATCTTTATAACCCACAATCAAAGAATCAACGTTATGATAAGAGAGATTTTGTTGCTAGGAAGCACGATAAAGAAAGAGGACCATGGGTTCAGAAACCCATGCCCTTTCCTCCTAAACCATCCAAGTCAAAGGATAGTGAGGATTTTGAGCGCTTTGCTGAAATGATTAGACCTATTTTCTTACGCATGCGCTTAACTGATATGCTGAAAGTAAATCCCTATGCTAAGTACATGAAGGATATCATTACAAATAAAAGAAAGATACCGGAAACTAAAATTTCCACCATGCTTGCTAATTACACTTTTAAGGGTGGAATACCAAAGAAACTTGGAGATCCGGGTGTACCAACTATATGATGCTCCATTAAAAGAAATTATGTTAGAACTGATTTATGTGATCTTGGAGCCGGTGTTAGTGTTACGCCACTCTCTTTATATTGTAGACTTGAATTGAATAAGTTGACACCTACTGAAATATCTTTGCAAATGGCTGATAAATCAACTGCTATACCTGTCGGTATTTGTGAGGATGTGCCTGTTGTGGTTGCAAATGTCACTATTTTAACGGACTTTGTTATTCTTGATATCCCCGAGGACGATAGTATGTCTATTATCCTTGGTAGACCTTTTCTTAATACTGCAGGGGCTGTTATTGATTGCAACAAAGGCAATGTCACTTTTCATGTTAATGGTAATGAGCATACAGTACACTTCCCGAGGAAACAATCTCAAGTTCATAGCATCAATTCTATTGGAAAAGTTCCAACTATTATCATTGGAGGTTTTGAATTTCCTCTCCCTACTGTCGTGAAAAAGTATGATATTCTTATTGTTGAGGATTTTCATATCCCCATTGAGGTAACTTAATGTTATTCGAAATTTCTCCGGTTCCATGTTATTCGGAATGAGTTTGTTAACAAGACTTGATCAACCTTGTTAGTGGATTCATTTTGATGATCACGAGATGGATGAAACTAGAAGGCACGACCTTCTGTCCCTACTTTTTACTTTCTGTTATTTAGAATAAATAAAGCAAACATAGTTTTATCCGTCTGTTTTCTGAATTATCCATGCAAAAAAATAGTCCGAAAATAAAAGTGCTCCAAATGCCCTGCAAACATAGTTTTAGTAGGATTCTTTCTGGAATATTTGAGGATTTTAGGCACTGATATCACTGTAGGAGGGGCAAGCACCAGGCCACGAGAGTGGAGGGCACCCCCCATAGGGCGCGCCCCCTGTCTCGTGGGCCCCTGGTGGCCCCCCTCCACTTATGCCAGCACCCACACACTTCATCTTCTACCAAAAAAATCCCCATCCAGCTCAAGCACGAGTTCTAGCTCGTTTTGCTGCGATTTTCGATCTCCTTGCTCAAAGCTCCATTCACAAAACTGCTTTGGGAGATTGTTGCTTGGTATGTGACTACTCCATTGGTCCAATTAGTTTTTGTTCTAGTGCTTTATTCATTACAAAATTTTGCTCCATAGGTGACCATGTTCTTGAGCTTGCATGTTAAAATTTTGAGGTCCCAAGCAATTCCAATGCATGATGTAGGCTCTAGGCACTTGTATGAGTAGTTGCTACCAATCTTGTTTAGTTTTATTCACTTTTATTTTGAAGTTACTAAAATTTCAGAAATTTTCAGAAAAAGAATTATGCGTAGAAAAATGTACCAAGGTGGTTCCTCGGCAAAGAAAGGGCCAAGGATTGCTATACGTGAGCAAGATGTTGAATTTCTGAGGGACGCGGATGTATGAGCTTGTGAGTGGCCATCCGATGATTTTATCGTCGAAGCAGGCTTCAAGGAGGAATTTGACGCATATGTGCGTAATGCCGAGCTGGAGGACTTCTTACAAGATAGGTGTCCTCAGTACTATCAATTGACCGATTCCTTTGTGCGGAGGTTCCAAAATAACTGTGCACGTAATTCTCCTAGTGTCATGTTTGATATTTATGATACATCTTATACCATGGATTTAGAGGATTTCACTACTGCTTGCAAACTCTCGTAGTGGGGTAATATTAATGATCCTCGCAAATCTGAATTTAGAGATTTTCTTGCTAGTATTACTGTGGGAGAATCTAGGGACATAGCACAAGCTACCATAGGGAGCATTCATTTTCCTGCTATACATTATTTTGCTCTCATTATTGGTAGATGCATTAACGGTAAGGACGAAGCATGTCACATGTGTGTCCCTGATCTTTGTGTCCTCAAGAGTGTTGTGTCAGATTATAAAGGTTATAACTTGGGGGCAATACTTGCACGTAGGTTGCAGAATAATAGTAGAAAGGGGGATTTATTTGGAGGAATTTATGCAGCCCGTGTGGCTAATTATCTTAATATAGCCCCACGAGAGGGGGATATGATTTTACCTCCTGTTTCTTTGGATAAAGAAGCTATGTTCAATCATCAATTTCTTGAGAGGAATGAACAATTCCTCCATTATCGACTAATCTATGACAGACGCAACGTCGTCTCTGTTACTCTTCCTGCTCCCTACCTTTTTGATTATTAGGCAAAGGAATATATGTTGTCACCAGGGAGGAAGCAGCTGAATACGAGAGGGGAGTGGAGGCAGCTCGCCAACACGCTGCTGCTCAGGAGGCGGTTGCCGCTGCATCTCAGTACAACCCCAGTTTCACTTATGGATATCAGCCAGGTGGTCCTTGGTATTAGACCAACTTAGGCCAAAAGCCTAAGCTTGGGGGAGTACATATTTCTCACCAACTTTACATTCATGTTCACACACTAGTCGTCGGTGTTCATACTCTTTCATTGTATTATCCATGCTAGTTTAAATTTCTTTTTCTCGTTTTCTTCTTGTGTGTTCGATAAACTTTAGAAAATAACCAAAAAATTAGTTAGTTTAATTTCCATGCTTGTAGTAGAAATTAAAATGAAAACCCAAAAGATTTCTAGTTCTTCTTCTTACTTGTTGGGATCTTTCCCATGTAAATAGTTTTATTTTCTTTTCTTTCTTTTGGGGGTTGAGAAGACTATATTGAAAATGCTTAGTGGCTCTTATTTGCTTGATTGTTTATTTTACTTAGAGCCTATATTACCCTGTCTTCTCTCTTGAGTTGAATGCTTGCAGATTCCAGCTTAGTCCAATGCACATGCACTCTTATTATTATACACATCGTTCGGTCGTGCAAGTGAAAGGCAATAATGACGATATATGATGGACTTATTGGGATGAGAAAAGCTGGTATGAACTCGACCTCTCTTGTTTTTCTAAACATGATGAGTTCATCATTTCTGAGTCAGCTTATTATGAAGTAAACATATTTGCAATGACATTTAGAGATTATAGTTTCTTGTGCCATGCTTGATTAGCTATGAGTTATAATGGTTTATCTTGCGTGCCGACATGCTATTAGGATGAGTATGATGTGGTATGATGGGATGGTATCCTCCTTTGAATGAATTGAGTGACTCGACTTGGCACGTGTTCACGCATGTAGTTGAATCAAATAAACATAGCCTTCATGATATTTATGTTCATGGTGGATTATATCCTACTCATGCTTGTGTTCGGTGTGAATTAATTTTAATGCATGTTTATGACTATTGTCGCTCTCTCACTTGGTCGCTTCCAGCCTTTTGCTAGCCTTCACCTACTTTAAGCGGAATACTGCTTGTGCATCCAAACTCCTTAAACCCCAAAGTTATTCCATATGAGTCCACTATACCTTCCTATATGCGGTATTTACCTGTCATTCCAAGTAAATTTGTATGTGCCAAAGTCCAAACCTTCAAATGAAATTCTGTATTGTATGCTCGAGCAGCTCATGTTACAACTAGGGTTGCCTATATCTTCCATGCTGGGTGGGTTATTATCAAGAGGAGTGGACTCCACTCCTCATTCACGAGAAAGGGCCGGTAACCGGGATGCCTAGTCCCATGATCCAAAAAGATCAAAGCAAATCAAAATAATAAAACAAAACTCCCCCAGGGCTGTTGTTAGTTGGAGGCACTCGTTGTTTCGAGCAAGCCATGGATTGATGCTTGTTGGTGGTTGGGGGAGTATAAACCTTTACCATTCTATTTGGGAACTGCCTATAATGCATGTAGTATGGAAGATACAGCCATCTCATAGTTGTTGCCTTGACAGGGAAAGTATGCCGCTCAAAATGTTATTCAATCTCTATTTTAAAATTGAGCTCTAGCACCTCTACAAATCCCTGCTTCCCGCTGTGAAGGGCCTATCTATTTACTTTTATGTTGAGTCATCACCCTTCTTATTAAAAGCACCCGCTGGAGAGCACACTGTCATTTGCATTCATTACTATTGGTTTATATTGGTATGACTTGACTGGATCTCTTTTACCATGAATTACAATGTTTAGTCAGTCCTTGATCTTTAAAGGTGCTCTGCATTTATGTTTTGCGGTCTCAAAAAGGGCTAGCGAGATACCATTTTCTTATATCATGTTATCATTATTTTGAGAAAGTGTTGTCATCCGAGTTTTATTATTATGGCTCGCTAGCTGATTATGCTATTGATATGAGTAATTGTGAGACCTAGGTGTTATTGTGAGTATGGTTAGTTCATAATATTTGCTGAAACTTGAATGCTGGCTTTTCATGTTTATAACAACAAGAGCAAACAGAGTTTGTAAAAGTTTTTCTTTATCACTTTCAGTTCACCAACTGAATTGCTTGAGGACAAGCAAAGGTTTAAGCTTGGGGGAGTTGATACGTCTCCAACGTATCTACTTTTCCAAACACTTTTGCCCTTGTTTTGGACTCTAACTTGCATGATTTGAATGAAACTAACCCGGACTGACGCTGTTTTCAGCAGAACTACCATGATGTTGTTTTATGTGTAGAAAAGAAAAGTTCTCGGAATGTCCTGAAAATCTATGGAGGCACTTTTTGGAATTAATAAGAATTTCTGGGCGAAAGAAATACACCAGGGAGCCCAGGGCCTGTCAACGAGACAGGTGGGCGCGCCCCCCTGTAGGGCGCGCCCCCCTATCTCGTGGCCCCCCTGGACCTCCACCGACCTCAACTCCAACTCCATATATTCATGTTCGGGGAGAAAAAAAATCAGAGAGAAAGTTTCATCGCGTTTTACGACATGGAGCCGCCGCCAAGCCCTAATCTCTCTTGGGAGGGCTGATCTGGAGTCCGTTCGGGGCTCCGGAGAGGGGGATTCATCGCTGTCGTCATCATCAACCATCCTCCATCACCAATTTCATGATGCTCACCGCCGTGCGTGAGTAATTCCATTGTAGGCTTGCTGGACGGTGATGGGTTGGATGAGATTTACCATGTAATCAAGTTAGTTTTGTTAGGGTTTGATCCCTAGTATCCACTATGTGATGAGATTGATGTTGCTATGACTTTGCTATGGTTAATGCTTGTCACTAGGGCCCGAGTGCCATGATTTCAGATCTGAACCTATTATGTTTTCATCAATATATGTGTGTTCTTGATCCTATATTGCAAGTCTATAGTCACCTATTATGTGTTATGATCCGACAACCCCGAAGTGACAATAATCGGGATACTTCTCGGTGATGACCGTAGTTTGAGGAGTTCATGTATTCACTATGTGCTAATGCTTTGTTCCAGTTCTCTATTAAAAGGAGGCCTTAATATCCCTTAGTTTCCGTTAGGACCCCGCTGCCACGGGAGGGTAGGACAAAAGATGTCATGCAAGTTCTTTTCCATAAGCACGTATGACTATTTTGGGAATACATGCCTACATTACATTGATGAATTGGAGCTAGTTTTGTGTCACCCTATGTTATAGCTATTGCATGAGGAATCGCATCCGGCATAATTATCCATCACTGATCCATTGCCTACGAGCTTTTCATATATTGTTCTTCACTTATTTACTTTTCTGTTGCTACTGTTACAACTACTACAAAAACCCCAAAACAATTATCTTTACTTTTGCTACCATTACCTTTATTATCATACCACTTTTGCTACTAAACACTTTCCTGCAGATACTAGTGGTTGAATTGACAACTCAACTGCTAATACTCAAGAATATTCTTTGGCTCCCCTTGTGTCGAATCAATAAATTTGGTTGAATACTTTACACTCGAAAGTTGTTGCGATCCCCTACACTTGTGGGTTATCATAGGCCTGCCCTTGTGGGCATGCACCGCGCCGAATCCTGGTGGTTCGGCTTAATCCTCGCGAGGAGCCCTCGATCAAGCTCACGGGCACCAGCACCCCTCATGTCCGTGCTCCCTGGGCAGCGCGACGCGATGCGTCAAGTCCGAGCTAATCTATGGCAGTGGGGCTCACGAAAGAAGGAGTGAGCCGCTCGTCAATCTTTTCTTTTTCTTTTGAGAGCAGCCCTGCGGCGGCTCCGCGGCAGCTCTTGAGACCCCACGCCCCCTGAAAAGGGGCCCCCATCATTTACCTGAGGCCAAGTCCTCACGAGGCGGAAAACTGCTACACACATATCAAGCTAAGTTATCCTACCCTTGCCTACCCAGGCCGCAAACATCACAACACAACATTAAGATAGCAAGAATAGCATAAAGGGCATAACTGCCATAATTCATTACATGCCCCCATGGGGTACATCTTTTTTTGGAATTACAGGAGAAAGGAAAGGCTAAACAAAGAGGACCAGAAGGCATATGAGCTCGGCACCAGCGCCGCATCCTCAAGCAGCACCTCAAGGTGGCCCGGCGCTTCACCAGTTCTCCCGTGGGTGACCTGGGGCCGCCGGCCTTGAGTCCAAGTTTGCCGGTCCCCAGCCTCACGTCGGGCTCGTCTCCAGCTTCATCGGGGCGCCGCGACGGGACGAACCACTGGTGTCCTCGACCCGAGCACGACGACACGGGGGCCGGTCATAGACGCCATTGCTCGAGCTCTCATCCGAGGAAGAGTTCCCGTCGCGGGAGGAGGAGCGCGTGTCACCAAGGCCAAGCTCACGGTCGCCACCATCGTCATCGCTGCCAC
This sequence comes from Aegilops speltoides, assembly GCA_021437245.1. Lineage (NCBI taxonomy): Eukaryota > Viridiplantae > Streptophyta > Magnoliopsida > Poales > Poaceae > Aegilops > Aegilops speltoides. Next base: position 339,871,377 of record CM038147.1, on the reverse strand, counting down.
CCTCCGGGCTGCACCCCACGCGGCGGCCATCCTCCTTGAACACGTAGAGGGTTGCCAGGCCATCGTACTTGATGTGGAGGGTGCACCTTCCACCCAGGCCACGCGCGTGCAGAAGTCTGCCAGCCACGGGTCAGGACCATGCTGCCCGAAGTGGCGATCTCGGACCCGACCCATGAAGCTCTGCTGCAGCACCCGTCAGCCTGCAGCTAGAGGCCATCGAGCCCCGAATAAGGAAGCTCGCCGGAGAAGAAGCACGGAAGGCGGAGCGAGGTGCCGGCCGGGCTTTCCGACCACACCACGAACTCAAGGAGCATGTCCAGCGAGGAGAAGCACGGCCGAGGCAGGCGCACAATGACGGCGCGCCTCCCTTCATCATGGGTGCTGCTCCGAACCCGGTGGCCCCCGCCGCAGGAAGAGGTGCCATCACGGGCGCCAACAGCAATGCCTCCTCTGGGGGGCGCGTGCCCGCGTCCCCTAGGAGCCGCTAGAGGAGCCGCGGGGTGCTTGCGAGCATGGCCGCGGCCCCTCTTAGGAGGTGGAGAGGTTGCCCCTCCTTAGAGGCCTTCCTCTTCTCGGCCGCTGAAAACCTCCTCGGCGACGCCATGGGAGCAAGATGGAGAAGATAAGAAGCAGACGGGAGCACGACGAAGGGGAGTTGGGCGAGGGGCTCTGCCTCTCCTGCACATTTATAGCCAAGGGAGGCCAACCGCCGGCTGCTACGTCTTGAGCTTGCATTGGTTTTCCTTGAAGAGGAAAGGGTGATGCAGCAATAGTAGCGTAAGTATTTCCCTCAGTTTTTGAGAACCAAGGTATCAATCTAGTAGGAGGCTCCTCAAAAGTCCCACGCACCTACACAAACAAACAAGAACTCCCAACCAATGCAATAAAGGGGTTGTCAATCCCTTCACGGCCACTTGCGAAAGTGAGATCTGATAGAGATAATATGATAAGATAAATATATTTTTGGTATTTATAATATAGATTGGAAAAGTAGAGATGCAAATAAAAGTAAATTGAAAGCTTATATGATAAAAGATAGACCCGGGGGCCATAGGTTTCACTAGTAGCTTCTCTCAAGATAGCATAAGTATTATGGTGGGTGAACAAATTACTGTCGAGCAATTGATAGAGAAGCGAATAATTATGAGATTATCTAGGCATGATCATGTATATAGGCATCACATCCGTGACAAGTAGACCGACTCCTGCCTGCATCTACTACTATTACTCCACACATCGACCGCGGTATGCATCTAGAGTATTAAGTTCATAAAGAACGGAGTAATGCATTAAGAAAGATGACATGATGTAGAGGGATAAACTCATGCAATATGATATAAAGCCCATCTTTTTATCCTTGATGGCAACAATACAGTACGTGCCTTGCTGCCCCTACTATCACTGGGAAAGGACACCGCAAGATTGAACCCAAAGCTAAGCACTTCGCCCATTGCAAGAAAGATCAATCTAGTAGGCCAAACCAAACTGATAATTCAAAGAGACTTGCAAAGATAACTTAATCACACATAAAAAATTTTAGAGGAGATTCAAATGTTTCTCATAGATAAACTTGATCATAAACCCACAATTCATCGGATCTCGACAAACACAATGCAAAAAAGAGTTGCATCGAATAGATCTCCAAGAAGATCAAGGAGAACATGGTATTGAGATCCAAAAAGAGATAAGAAGCCATCTAGCTAATAACTATGGACCTGAAGGTCTGTGGTAAACTACTCACAACTCATCGGAGAGGCTATGGTGTTGATGTAGAAGCCCTCCTTGGTTGATTCCCCCTCCGGCGAAGCGCCGGCGAAGGCTCCAAGATGGGATCTCGCGGATACAGAAGGTTGCAGCGGTGGAATTAGGTTTTCGTGGCTTGTTCTAATGTTCTCAGGGTACGTGGGTATATATAGGAGGAAGAAGTAGGTCGGTGGACGCTCGAGGGGCCCACGAGATAGGGGGCGCCCATTAGGGGGGGGGTGCCCTCCACCCTCGTGGCCGCCTCGGTGGCTTCTTGACTTGCACTCCAAGTCCTCTGTATCACGTTCGTTCCAAAAATCACGCTCCCGAAGGTTTCATCCCGTTTGGACTCCGTTTGATATTCCTTTTCTTCGAAACACTGAAATAGGCACACAAAAAAACAGCAATACGGGTTGGGCCTCCGGTTAGTAGGTTAGTCCCAAAAATGATATAAAAGTGTATAGTAAAGCCCATAAACATCCAAAACGGGTAATATAATAGCATGGAACAATAAAAAATTATAGATACGTTGGAGACGTATCAAGCATCCCCAAGCTTAACTCCTGCTCGTCCTCGAGTAGGTAAATGATAAAAACAGAATTTTTGATGTGGAATGCTACCTAGCATAATTCTCAATGTAATTTTCTTCATTGTGGCATGAATGTTCAGATCCAAATGATTCAAAATAAAAGTTCATATTGACATAAGAAATAATAATACTTCAAGCATACTTAATCAAGCAATCATGTCTTCTCAAAATAACATGGCCAAAGAAAGTTATCCCTACAAAATCATATAGTCTGGCTGTTGCTCTATCTTCATCACACAAAGTATTTAATCATCCACAACCCCGATGACAAGCCAAGCAATTGTTTCATACTTCAGTAATCTCAAAAAAATTCAACTTTCACGCAATACATGAGCGTGAGCCATGGACATAGCACTATATGTGGAATAGAATGGTGGTTGTGGAGAAGACAAAAAAGGAGGAAGATAGTCTCACATCAACTAGGCGTATCAATGGGCTATGGAGATGCCCATTAATAGATATCAATGTGAGTGAGTAGGGATTGCCATGCAACGGATGCACTAGAGCTATAAATGTATGAAAGCTCAACGAAAAAACTAAGTGGGTGTGCATCCAACTCGCTTGCTCACGAAGACCTTGGGCATTTTGAGGAAGCCCATCATTGGAATATACAAGCCAAGTTCTATAATGAAAATTCCCACTAGTAAATGAAAGTGACACCAAAGGAGAGTCTCTATCATGAAGATCATGGTGCTACTTTGAAGCACAAGTGTGGTAAAAGGATAGTAGCATTGTCCCTTCTCTCTTTTTCTCTCTTTTTTTATTTGGCCTTTCTCTTTTTTTGGCCTTTCTCTTTTTTTGGTAAAGTCCGAAGTGTCATCCCGAGTTATGGGGGAATCATAGTCTCCATCATCCTTTCCTCACTGGGACAATGCTCTAATAATGAAGATCACCACACTTTTATTTACTTACAACTCAAGATTACAACTCAATACTTAGAACAAGATATGACTCTATATGAATGCCTCCAGCGGTGTACCGGGATATGCAATGAATCAAGAGTGACATGTATGAAAATTATGAAGGTGGCCTTGCCACAAATACGATGTCAACTACATGATCATGCAAAGAGCAATATGACAATAATGATGCGTGTCATATAAACAGAACGGTGGAAAGTTGCATGGCAATATATCTCGGAATGGCTATGGAAATGCCATAATAGGTAGGTATGGTGGCTGTTTTGAGGAAGGTATATGGTAGGTGTATGGTACCGGCGAAAGTTGCGCGGCACAAGAGAGGCTAGCAATGGTGGAAGGGTGAGAGTGCGTATAATCCATGGACTCAACATTAGTGATAAAGAACTCATGTAATTATTGCAAAAATCTACAAGTCATCAAAAGCAAAGTAGTACGCGCATGCTCCTAGGGGGATAGATTGGTAGTAAAAGACCATCACTCGTCCCCGACCGCCATTCATAAGGAGGACAGTCAATAAATAAAATTGTGCTCCAAGTTCATCACAAAGTGGTTCACCATAGGTGCATGCTACGGGAATCACCACCTTTAGCACAAGTATTCTTTAAATTCATAATCACCCAACTAGCATGACTCTAATATTAACACCTCCATATCTCAAAACAATTATCAAGTATCAAATTGATCATAGCATCCAATTCACTTCCTATGATAGTTTTTATTATACCCAACTTGGATGCCCATCATTCTAGGACCTATTTTATAACCAAATCAAATACCATGCTGTTCTAAGAGACTCTCAAAATAATATAAGTGAAGCATGAGCGACTAACAATTTCTACAAAATTAAGCCACCGCCGTGCTCTAAAAGATATAAGTGAAGCACTAGAGCAAAAACTATCAAGCTCAAAAGATATAAGTGAAGCACATAGAGTATTCCAATAAATTCTAATCAAGTGGGCTTCTTACCAAAAGGTGTGTACAGTAAGGATGATTGTGGTAAACTAAAAAGAAAAGACTAATATCATACAAGACGCTCCAAGCAAAACACATATCACGTGGCGAATAAAAATATAGCTCCAAGTAAAGTTACCGATAAACGAAGACGAAAGAGGGGATGCCTTCCGGGGGCATCCCCAAGCTTAGGATTTTGGCTATTATTGAATATATTGGGCTGCCATGGGCATCCCCAAGCTTAGGCTCTTGCCACTCCTTATTCCATAATCCATCAAATCTTTACCCAAAACTTGAAAACTTCACAACACAAAACTCAACAGGAAATCTCATAAGCTCCGTTAGTGAAAGAAAGAAAAACCACCACATAAGGTACTGTAACAAACTCATTCTTTATTTATATTGGTGTTAAACCTACTGTATTCCAAGTTCTCTATGGTTCATACCACTTAATACTAGCCATAGATGCATCAAAATAAGTAAACAACACACGAAAAACAGAATCTGTCAAAAACAGAACAGTCTGTAGCAATCTGTAACCCTCGAATACTTGTGGTACACTAAAATTCCTGAAAAAATAGGAAGTCCTGGGAAATTTCTCTATTGATCTACAAAAAAAATAATCAACGCAAAAGCACGTTTCTGTGAATTAACAAAATTATTTTCGTGCGTGCAAAGTTTCTGTTTTTGGCAGAATCAAATTAACTATCACCATAGGTTATCCTATAGGTTCTACTTGGCACAAACACTAATTAAAACATAAAAACACATCTAAACAGAAGGTAGATGAAAAATTTATTACCAACCAGAAACAAAAACGAAAACACAAATAAAACTAGGTTGCCTCCCAACTAGCGCTATCATTTAACGCCCCTAGCTAGGCATAAAAGCGAGGATAGATCTAAGTAGTGCCATCTTTGGCACTCAATTCATAAGTAGCTCGCATGATAGATTCATAAGGTAATTTGACTTTCTTTCTTGGAAAGTGCTCCATGCCTTTCCTTAATGGAAATTGGAATCTAAAATTCCCTTCCTTCATATCAATAATTGCACCAATCGTTCTAAGGAAAGGTCTACCAAGAATAATAGGGCAAGAAAGATTGCAATCTATATCAAGAACGATAAAATCTACGGGCACCAAATTTCTATTTGCAACAACGATAACATCATTGATCCTTCCCATTGGCGTTTTAATGGTGGAATCCGCAAGGTGCAAATTTAAAGAGCAATCATCAAGATCATGGAAACCTAGAATATCACATAAAGTTTTCGGAATTGTGGAAACACTAGCATCCAAATCACACAAAGCATAACACTATGATCTTTAATCTTAATCTTTATAGTAGGTTCCCACTCATCATTAAGTTTTCTATGTATAGAAACTTCCAAATTAAGTTTTTCATCATAAGATTGCATCGAGGCATCAACAATATGTTTGGTAAAAGCTTTATTTTGACTATAAGCATGAGGAGAATTCACAACGGATTGCAACAAGGAAATACAACCTTCTAAAGAACAATTATCATAATTAAATTCCTTGAAATCCAATATAGTGGGTTCAATGCTATTTAAAGTCCCTCTCCAATCCCACTTTTACCAAATTTAGCATCAAGATCTAAAAACTCCGAATCATTGGGACGCCTTTTAATTAAAGTTGACTCATCTCCAGTCCCATCATTATTAAGATTCATATTGCAAAACAAAGATCTAATAGGGGACACATCAATAACTTTAAGATCTTCATCATTATTTTCATGGAAACTAAAAGAATTTACAAAGCGATATTTCTTAGCACGCAATCTAGCGGTTCTTTCTTTGCACTCATCAATGGAAATTATCATAGCTTTGAGAGATTCATTGATATCATGCTTAAAAGGAGTAGATCTAAGTTTCAAAGAATCAACATCAAGCGAGAGTCTATCAATGTTCCTAGACAAATCATCAACTTTGAACAATTTTTCTTCAAGCAAGGCATTAAAATTCTTTTGAGAGATCATAAATTCTTTAACACTATTCTCAAAATCAGAGGGCATCTTATTAAAATTACCATAAGAATTATTGTAGGAATTTCCATAATTATTAGAGGAATTACTAGGGAATGGTCTAGGAGTAAAGTTTCCTCTATAAGCATTGTTTCCAAAACTATTCCTACCAACAAAATTCACATCCATAGATTCATTATTATTCTCAATCAAAGTAGACAAAGGCATATCATTGGGATCAATAGGAGCAGTCTTAGTACCAAACAATTTCATAAGTTCATCCATCTTTCCACTCAAAACATTAATTTCTTCTATAGCATGCACTTTTTTACTAGTAGATCTTTCGGTCTCCCATTGAGAATAATTAGCCATAATATTGTCAATGAGTTTTGTAGCTTCTCCTAAGGTGATTTCCATAAACGTGCCTCCCGCGGCCGAATCTAAAAGATTTCTAGAAGCAAAATTCAATTCGACATAAATTTTTTGTATGATCATCCATAAATTCAACCCATGAGTAGGGCAATTGCAAATCATCAATTTCATTCTTTCCCAAGATTAGGCAACATGCTCATGATCAAGTTGTTTAAAATTCATAATATCATTCCTAAGAGTGATGATTTTAGCGGGAGGAAAATACTTAGAGATAAAAGCATCTTTGCTCTTGTTCCATGAATCAATACTATTCTTAGGCAAAGACGAAAACCAAACTTTAGCACGATCTCTAAGTGAAAACGGAAATAACTTCAATTTAGCAATATCATTATCCGTAACTTTCTTCTTTTGCATCTCACACAAATCAACAAAGTTGTTTAGATGGGTAGCAGCATCTTCACTAGGAAGGCGGCGAATTGATCTTTCATAACAAGATTCAGCAAAGTAGTATTGATTTCACAAGACTCAACATCATTAAGAGGAGCAATCGGAGTACTAAGGAAATCATTATTATTGGTATTGAAGAAATCACACAATTTGGTATTATCTTGCGCCATCGCGACAAGTAATCCAACACACAAGCAAACAAAAAGGCAAACGAAAGAGAGAGGAGATAGGGAAAGAGAGGGCGAATAAAACGGCAAGGGTGAAGTGGGGTAGAGGAAAACAAGAGGCAAATGGCAAATAATGTAAATGCAAGGGAGATGAGTTTGTGATGGGTACTTGGTATATCTTGACTTGAGCGAAGACCTCCCCGGCAACGGTGCCAGAAACCCTTCTTGCTACATCTTGAGCTTGCGTTGGTTTTCCTTGAAGAGGAAAGGGTGATGCGGCAATAGTAGTGTAAGTATTTCCCTCAGTTTTTGAGAACCAAGGTATCAATCCAGTAGGAGGCTTCTCAAAAGTCCCACGCACCTACACAAACAAACAAGAACTCGCAACCAACGCAATAAAGGGGTTGTCAATCCCTTCACGGCCACTTGCGAAAGTGAGATCTGATAGAGATGATATGATAAGATAAATATATTTTTGGTATTTTATAATATAGATTGGAAAAGTAGAGATGCAAATAAAAGTAAATTGAAAGCTTATATGATAAAAGATAGACCCGGGGGCCATAGGGTTCACTAGTGGCTTCTCTCAAGATAGCATAAGTATTATGGTGGGTGAACAAATTACTGTCTAGCAATTGATAGAAAAGCGAATAATTATGAGATTATCTAGGCATGATCATGTATATAGGCATCACGTCCGTGACAAGTAGACCGACTCCTGCCTGCATCTACTACTATTACTCCACACATCGACCGCTATCCAGCATGCATCTAGAGTATTAAGTTCATAAAGAACGGAGTAACGCATTAAGAAAGATGACATGGTGTAGAGGGATAAACTCATGCAATATGATATAAACCCCATCTTTTTATCCTCGATAGCAACAATACAATACGTGCCTTGCTGCCCCTAATGTCACTGGGAAAGGACACCGCAAGATTGAACCTAAAGCTAAGCACTTCTCCCATTGCAAGAAAGATCAATCTAGTAGGCCAAACCAAACTGATAATTCGAAGAGACTTGCAAAGATAACTTAATCACACATAAAAGAATTCAGAGGAGATTCAAATATTTCTCATAGATAAACTTGATCATAAACACACGATTCATCGGATCTCGACAAACACACCGCAAAAAAGAGTTACATCGAATAGATCTCCAAGAAGATCAAGGAGAACATGGTATTGAGATCCAAAAAGAGAGAAGAAGCCATCTAGCTAATAACGATGGACCCGAAGGTCTGTGGTAAACTACTCACAACTCATCGGAGAGGCTATGGTGTTGATGTAGAAGCCCTCCATGGTTTATTACCCCTCCGGCGGAGCGCCGGCGAAGGCTCCAAGATGGGATCTCGCGGATACAGAAGGTTGTTGCGGTGGAATTAGGTTTTCATGGCTTGTTATGATGTTGTCGGGGTACGTGGGTATATATATGAGGAAGAAGTAGGTCGGTGGACGCCCGAGGGGCCCACGAGATAGGGGGCGTGCCCAGTAGGGGGGTGCGCCCTCCACCCTCTTGGCCGCCTCGGTGGCTTCTTGACTTGCACTCCATGTCCTCTGGATCATGTTCGTTCCAAAAATCACGCTCCCGAAGGTTTCATCCCGTTTGGACTCCGTTTGTTATTCCTTTTCTTCGAAACACTGAAATAGGCAAAAAAACAGCAATACGGGCTGGGCCTCCGGTTAGTAGGTTAGTTCCAAAAATAATATAAAAGTGTAAAGTAAAGCCCATAAACATCCAAAACAGGTAATGTAATAGCATGGAACAATCAAAAATTATAGATACGTTGGAAACGTATCACCGGCCTCCACGACCCCGCGCCATCATGACCTTCTGAATGCCGCATCGTCGCATCAAGTCGAGAAGTTGCCGAGGCAGCGTGGGGAAGCAGAGTCGCCCACGTCCCATCAACCGCCACACGTCATCAAGGCCGTAGGCGGTTAGGGCCCGCGGCACTCCGCACTTGCCTTTTGGCTTTGCCTGGAAGCCAAGTCCGAGCACGCCTTGGGCCCAGGGGCTACTGTCGGCGTCCTGGATTTGGGGGTATCTAGCCCTGACTGCCTGCAGCCCACCACGTGGCTCCGTTGACGGCCTGGTACGGCCCAGCTTCAACATCAACACCACACGACCCTCGGGAAGGACCAAGCCTCGCGAGGCAGCGCGCCAAAACCCCCGAGGGGATCGGCCTCCTCAGGCTGGCTCCTGCGGGGCGGAGAGTTCTATGCAAGGTTTACCTCATGAGGCTCAGCTGACATGAGCCATGACGACCAAGGCTAGGCAGGCGCCAAGCGGGCGCCACGCGGGCGCAGAGCGCAGGTTTCCTCTTCGGTGCAAAGGAGGCAAGCAGGCGCGGAGTCCCGAGGAATCAGCCAAAGGTTTCCATTCTGGTGCAAGGAGACCAAGACCAGCAGGACGGCAGGACGGAGTTCATTAACGAGCCCACCGCAGTGTCACGACCAGAGGCTTTTTGCAGGCGAAGACTACTTTTGTCAGGATAAGCTGTACTGCTTGTCCCCTTTCAAATCCGACCGTTGTGGGATCCCTTCCTGCCAACATTTGGGAAGAGAACCAAGGCCACTATAAATAGGACTAGCCACCACCATAGAAGGAGGGACAAGTAGAACTAGAACACACCACACCAGCTCAAAAACACCTCACCTCCTGAGGCCAGTTCATCCACTATACTAGTTCATCCTCAGCCCTTCGAGGCAATCCACCAAAAACACTGGAGTAGGGTATTACACCGCAAGCTGGCCGAGCCAGGATAAGCTGTTGTGTCTCTGTCTCTTTGAGCTTGATGCGCTAGGCTTAGGAGGATCGCGAGTAGGTGGGCTGGGTAGGTTGAGATATCCGCATGCACCCCAGAGTTCGAACCTCTCAAGGGTTTGTGGATCCCTTAATCCGACAGTGCCACAACAGTTTCAATTTCATAACCATAGAAAGAATCAGATTCAACCAAAGTGATTAACTCTGGTCGACAGAGAATTCATAATCCTTATCAACAATAGCAATAGGTGAAGTAGAAAACTTAGGATCACATTTCATTCTAGCATTCAGAGATCTTTCTTTATACTTGTGTAATAATTTCTCTAGATCATCTCTATCCTTACAAGAAAGAATATCTCTAGTTGCCTCTTCACTCATAACATAGCCTTCCGGTACCTTAGGCAATTCATATCTTGGAGGGCTAGCTCTAGCAAGTGTTTCAGGAGTTTCAGTTTCAAGCTCATCATCAGATTCAACAACATCATGTTGTATTACCCTAGCAATTTGTTCATCAAGAAATTCACCAAGTGGCACCTCATCATTATCAAGCATGGTACTAGCATCATCATAAGCATCATCAATAACTTGCGACATATCAGAATTAATAGCATGTGGTGGTGTTGCAAATTTACTCATAACAGAAGGTGAATCTAAAGCAGAACTGGATGGCAGTTCCTTACCTCCCCTCGTCCTTGAGGGAAATATCTTAGTCTTTGGATCCTTTAGATTTTTAATAGTGATAAATTGATAATAATCCCAAGTGACTCAACAAATATAGCTATGCTCCCGGGCAACGGCGCCAGAAAAAGGTCTAGATAACCCACAAGTATAGGGGATCGCAACAGTTTTCAAGGGTAAGTATTTAACCCAAATTTATACATTCAACACAAGGGGATCCAAAGAATATTTGAAGGTATTAGTAGCTGAGTTGTCAATTCAACCACACCTGGGATTAATTATCTGCAACAAAGTGATCAGTAGCAAAGTAGTTTGACAGTTTTGATAGTAGTGACATCAACAATGGTAACGGTAATAGTGATAGCAGTGATATTGTAGCAGTAACGATAGCAGTAGCAATAGTAGTAACTTAGCAGAAACAATATAAGATAAGTTCGTAGGCATTGGATCGGTGACTTGTTGGATGATATTCATCATGAGACAGTTATAACCTAGGGCGATACGACACTAGCTCCAGTTCGTCGATATAATGTAGGCATGTATTCCATAAATAGTCATACATGATTTATTAAAAGAACATGCATGACATCTTTTGTCCTACCCTCCCATGGCAGCGGGGTCCATATTGTAAACTAAGGGATATTAAGGCCTCCTTTTAATAGAGAACCAGAATAAAGCATTAACACATAGTGAATACATAAAATCCTCAAACTACGGTCATCACCGAGAGTGGGCCCGGTTGTTGTCACTCCGGGGTTGTCAGATCATAACCATAATAGGTGACTATAACTTGCAAGATCAGATCTAAAACATGGATATAATGATGAATTCATAAATGGATCAGATCTGAGTTCATGGCACCCGGGCCCAAAGTGACAAGCATTAAGCATAACAAAGTCATAGCAACATCAATCTAAGAACATAGTGGATACTAGGGATCAGGCCCTAACAAAACTAACTCGACTACATGATGAATCTCATCAAATCCTCACTGACCAGCGGGCCTACGAAGGAATTACTCACTCCCGGTGGGGAGCATCATGGAATTGGCGATGGAGATGGGTTGGTGATGATGAAGAACGAAGATCCCCCTCTTGGAAGCCCCAAACGTACTCCAGATCAGCCCTCCCGAGGAAGAATAGGGTTGACGGCGGCTCCGTCTCGTGGATCGCAATAATTCTTTCTCCCTGAATTTTTCTGGAATAATGTGATTTTATGGTATCAGGGGGATCGTCAGCGGGGCCACCAGGTGGGTACAACCCACCTGGGCACGCCAGGAGAGGGGGGCGCGCCCTGGTGGGTCGTTCCCACCCAGGGGCCCATCTTTGGTGGGTCTTGGCTCCAAAAATCCTCTTTTATTCCATAAAAATTCCTTGCAAAGTTTCATTCCATTCCGAGAACTTTTATTTCTGCACAAAAACAACACCATGGTAGTTCTGCTGAAAACAACATCAGTCCGGGGTTAGTTTCATTCAAATCATGCAAATTAGAGTCCAAAACAAGAGGAAAAGCGTGAGAAAAAGTCGATACGTTGGAGACGTATCAGGTTCATTAAAGACTTCTCAAAAATTTCTAGGGCTCTGACTAATCTCTTATGAAAAGTTGTTCCTTTTGTTTTTGATGATGATTGTGTGGAAGCATTTGAAATACTTAAGAAAGCCTTGATTTCTGCACCTATTGTTCAGCCACCTAATTGGAATTTACCCTTTGAAATTATGTGTGATGCTAATGATTATGCTGTAGGTGTTGTTCTAGGACAAAGAGTTGATAAGAAATTAAATGTTATCCAGTATGCTAGTAAAACTCTAAACAGTGCCCAGAGAAATTATGCTACTACTGAAAAGAATTTTTAACAGTTGTGTTCGCTTGTGATAAGTTCAGACCTTATATTGTTGATTCAAAAGTAACTGTTCACACTAATCATGCTGCTATAAAATATCTTATCGGAAAGAAAGATGCTAAACCTAGACTTATTAGATGGGTTCTCTTGTTACAAGAATTTGATTTGCACATTATTGATAGAAAGGGAGCTGAGAACCCCGTTGCAGAGAACTTGTCTAGGTTAGAAAATGTTCTTGATGACCCACTACCTATTGATGATAGCTTTCCTGATGAACAATTAGCTGTCATAAATGCTTCTCATACTGCTCCATGGTATGCTGATTAGCTAACTACATTGTCGCTAAATTTATACCACCTAGTCTCACATACCAGCAAAAGAAAAAGTTTTTCTATGATTTAAGGCATTACTTTTGGGATGACCCACACCTTTATAAAGAAGGAGTAGATGGTGTCATTAGATGTTGTGTACCTGAGCATGGACAGGAATAGATCCTACAGAAGTGTCACTCCGAAGCTTACGGAGGACACCACACTGGAGATAGAACTGCACATAAGGTATTGCAATCTGGTTTTTATTGGCCTACTCTCTTCAAAGATGCTCGTAAGTTTGTCTTGTATTGTGACGAATGTCAAAGAATTGGTAATATTAGTAGACGTCAAGAAGTGCCTATGAACTATTCACTTGTTATTGAAGCACTTTATGTTTGGGGCTTTGATTATATGGGGCCTTTTCCTTCCTCTAATGGGTATACACATATTTTAGTTGTTTTCGATTACGTTACTAAGTGGGTAGAAACTATTCCAACTAGTAGTGATGATCATAACACCTCTACTAAGATGCTTAAAAAGTTATTTTTCCAAGGTTTGGAGTCCCTAGATATTTAATGACTGATGGTGGTTCACATTTTATTCATGGTGCTTTTCGTAAAATGCTTGCTAAATATGATGTTAACCATAGAATTGCATCTCCATATCATCCTCAGTCTAGTGGCCAAGTAGAATTGAGTAATAGAGAGATTAAATTGATCTTGCAAAAGACTGTTAATAGATCTAGAAAGAATTGGTCCAAGAAACTTGATGCATTATGGGCCTATAGAAGTGCATATAAAAATCCTATGGGTATGTCTCCGTACAAGATGGTTTAAGGAAAAGCATGTCACTTACCTCTCGAACTAGAACATAAGGCATATTGGGCCATTAAAGAGCTCAATTATGATTTCAAACTTGCCGGTGAGAAGAGGCTATTTTACATTAGCTCACTCGATGAATGGAGAACCCAGGCCTATGAGAATGCCAAATTGTTTAAAGAAAAAGTTAAAAGATGGCATGACAAGCGGATACAAAAGCGTGAGTTTAATGTAGGTGATTATGTTTTGCTATACAACTCTCGTTTAAGATTTTTTGCAGGTAAACTTCTCTCTAAATGGGAAGGTCCTTACATCATCGAGGAGGTCTATTGTTCCGGTGCCATAAAAATCAACAATGCGAAAGGCACAAATCCGAAGGTGGTGAACGGTCAAAGAATAAAACATTATATCTCGGGTAATCCCATAAATGTTGAGACCAATGTTATTGACACTGTAACACCGGAGGAGTACATAGGGACACTTTCCAGAATGTTTTAGACTCCGAAAAGGAATATGTATAAGGTACGGTAAGTAAACCGACTCCAAAACTGTTCAAATAGCAATTTTTCTCCATTTTGGAATATATAGAAAATTAGGAAAATTAAAAGTAGTCCAAAAGAGACATGAGGCGTCCATGAGGGTGGAGGGCGCGCCCTACCCCCCTGGGCGCGCCCCCTGCCTCGTGTCCACCTCGTGTGCCCTCCGAACTCCGTTTTCTTGCATGGTACTTCTTTTGATCAGTAAAAAATCATTATATAATCTCCCGAAGGTTTTGATCACCATACCACGACAAAATCCTCTGCTTTTGTTTCGAGCTGTTTTTCTGACAGATCTAGATCACCATGACATCTTCAAGCGCCCCCAAAGACAAGTTTTTCGAGAAGTTCATCAACCCTTACCTTGCGGAGGTGCTGCAACACCCTCAAACCATTGAGATGCATGAGGGGGTGTTGCACATCCGTGATGTTGAGAGACCGAGGAGGACCGGAACCGTGGAGACAAGACTCGAAGCAATGGAGCAACAAGTTTTCAAGTGCCAAGGGATGGTGGAACGTGGACTCAATGCCAACCACATGATGATCGCGGAGTTCACCAACAACCACAAGCTGGATGCTAAAAACATTGGGGAGACCATCTTAAAGCTTCAAGAGAAAATCGAGCACCTCCAAGCCCAGATCTATGACCTGCAAAACTAAAACTGTGAGTATGAATATAGATTCAAGAGGATGAGTTTGGCTACAGATTTGAGGATCCCGGAGACTCGTTCATCCTTTTATGATGGTGAGCCTATGCCTTGGAAGATGGATGACAAGCCTACATCATTAAGAACACCATCATCACTACCTCCGAACAAAGAGACATAAATACATGGGTATGGCACTCCCCTGGGCAACTGCCAAGCTTGGGGGAGGTGCCCCGGTATCATATCGCCATCACACTTCTATCTTTACGTTTTCTTAGTTCGATCCTTTTGGTTATATCTTGATCTAGTAGAATAAAGTTTTAATATGATCTAGTTTTGAGTTTTGTTTTGATCCCTATCTATGTAATTGAGTCTGTGAGCTATATATAATAAAGATTAGTTTTGAGTTGAGGGCTTTGCTATCTTGCCATGATCTTGAGGGAATAAAAGAAAGAATAAAAAGAAATAAAAAGATCGTATTGATCTTATGGAGAGTAATGACTTCACATATAAAGAGTATGCTGAATAAAAGTTGTTGAGAGTTGACAAACATAGTTTTGGTCATTGTTGCAATTAATAGGAAGTAATAAAGAAAGAGAGGTTTTCACATATAAATACACTATCTTGGACGTTGTGGCACCCTGGCTCAGAGCGACCGGTTTACCTTGCATTGCCAGCCCAGAGACCTTGTCTTCTAGCAACACACAACAACATGGTACAGAAAACAAGCGCTTTATTCATGCTAGCGGAATATAGTTCATATTACAACAGTTAGCGAGGCGAAGCGGCTGAACAATATGTACATTATTTTGTGAACATAAAGGGGCCTCGATCATGACAACTACTCAACAGCGGAAAAACGTCATCGCGGGACTCCATAGCACAAGGACACCGACGTGGACACGGTCTAGACTTGGACAACACTCCTTTCCAACGGGAATTTCCTGAAATCTGGCATGACACGCCAGGTCAGTACATTGAATGTACTTGCAAGCTCACAATAAGCATAAACATGATGACAGACAATATTATGATATTTATCCAATTAATCAACAATGCAACTATATATATATATATACATATATATATATATATATATATATATATATATATATATATATATATCCAACATGCTGTGACTGTGCTCAACAGGTACTCATTCTCCCAACTTGCTTACCAGGTGTGACCAATAACATAATATTACCAAAACACACTCGTGATCCTTACGGCGATCACAACCCGACCATCTCATGGCCCGTGATCCTTACGACGATCACAACCGGACCAACTCGTGGACCGTGATCCTTATGGCGATCACAACCCAACAACCCATGTCCAACTCAACATGATGACCCCACTGTCATCCTTAGTGCAATTTAGTGTGCATATTTATTAAGGGTTGACGCATGGTGTACCTTACTTTCGAGCGTGTCCGTATCCGTGGACTCGGCTATTGATAGGTTAAAAACACTCTGCAGAGGTTAGTACAGTGTACCCACACTACGGAACCCATGGCCTCACACTCCCATTTGGGTGGACCAACAACGTTCTGACAAAACCATTTCATTGTCATGACACTCTCCCGGCCCTTCCGACTCAGACCCCACCGGGCTAGTCCTGGGTGGCCCCGTGTCTACCTCCAGACACCTCGACCACCGTCGTGGCCACGATCCACACTGGGATCCGGTACCAAAATTAACTTAACAACGGGCTCACAAGGTTATGCTAGCCTACTGGGCCAGGGTAAAGCACGTCCATAACCTTCCCTAAATTGAGGTACCGACCAGAGGCACGACAATGAAACGCATTAAAGCCGTCCCATACCGGCAAATGTGGTTGCACTGGGAAAGACTCGTTTCAGCGGCACCACGACCCGGTCAACAACATGTTCAAGTTGAATTATTAGTCAGGTTCAACTTAATGTGAAAAGAAAATAACCAGTGTCATACTGCCATACCATGCATCACTTAACATATGCATCACATAACCATGCAAAGACTGCACCAACCACGCTCCTACGGAGCCAGCATAAACTCATGCTACTATTCTGGGTAAAACCTCTCTTTACTCATACCAGAACCATTTCTAGCATTATCATCAATATATCTCATGCAAAAATAATATTTAAATTATTCATCAAATTCTATGACCATATTATTTATCCATCACTTGCAACTAAGTTTTGCTTATCTTGCCAACAATATTTACTTCAAGCATTCTGAAGTTCAAGTATTTTAGCATAACAAGCATATAACAGAATATATTTATTATATAACTAATTTAAATGCATCAATATTCATAAGTTCAAGTATGAAAAATCATAAATATTGAAGTGGCACCATGGAAATGTTACTGTGGCTTGCCTTAGCACTGATGAGGTTCACAAAGCTCAAGGTGATCCTCAAGACAAGCTGGTTCCTCTGAAAATATTCAAAAACCACAAAAGAAAATATCAAGAAACCTTTTGAAAATTGCCAGAAAATCTAGACAGCAAGGAAAAATCCCATCTTTTGGGTGCTGTTAGATTTTTGGACACAGAACACGATGCAAAAAGAATCACTGCATTTGGACTTGTAGAATAAAAGTTATGGCCATTTGAAGTCTCCTGGAATTTAAATGAATTTGAAAAAGAAAAACAGAGGGAGGGTGACCTCGAAGGCGTGCTCTCCCGGGGCGCCACCACTCATACCGCTTCGCGCGCGGTGAGTGGCTGACTAGCAGGCCCTGCTAGTCAGGCCGGAGGGAGGGGAGAGGGAAACAGAGGGGAACGGCGATTCGCCGCAGCTCACGCCGGCGATGAGACTTCTTGGAGGCAAACGAGAGGGAGGGATCGATGGAGAAGGTTCTTGCGCACCTGTCCGTACCCGTAGCGTGGCTAACGGTGGCCGGACGGTGTCGGATTTGTCCTCTCCAGCGGCGACAGAGGACGGAGGTTGCCAGAGTTGTAGAAGACGGCGGCTTGGGGCAGCTCCAGGGGCTCTAGCTAGGCGCGTTAGCTTCACGGAGGAGAGGCGGAGGCCCTGGCTGGGTCGCCTTGGCTTGGGAGTGGTGGGAGCTGCGGGAACGATCCAGAGGGGATCGCCGACGAGCTCGGCTCGGGGACGGCAGCCCGCGGCCTGCTCGGCCGGGCTGCGGCTTGTAGTGGCTATAGGAGGGAGTGGTGGTGAGTTGCGATGCTCCAGGAGGCTGCAGAGGGGGGGGGGGTTTATAGGCGAGGCGGCGTGGAGGGCTCGGGTTCCGCCGGAGGACAGCTGTCCCCGGCGCCCGGCGACGAACAGTTCCAGAGGGCGATGGAGAAGGCGACGGAGGTCACGCAACAACTGTGCGCGGGCGCGGATGAGCACAGGGACAAGGGGGAAAGAGATGAACACAGTGCGCGGGCACTGTGCCGTTGGCCGGACCGTGCCCGTGCTCTCTGCGGCAAGCTCCGGCGTCGGCGAGCGGCAGGGTGGAGTTAAGGGGGTGGAGACGAGGATGGTGGCGAGGGGGACACGCTCTGGCTGGCCGAGCAGCGAGCACACGCTCCACAGAGGCGCTGGCGACGCGCAGAGCGCTCGTTTGGCATGCCAGCACGCTCGGGACAAACGCGGTCACCGCGTGGACCGTGACATCTGGCCACCTATGCACTAACCATGATGTCTGGCGTGTAGTCCTTAGTAAACTGAGGCGTTACCATGGCTCGGTTTGGTTCCAGGTGCAGTAGAAGTAAAATGGTGATGAGGTTAAGTTACTGGACAGAAACTTTGGGGAGTTACTGTGGTCAAACCACAGGGACTCAAGGGCTGAGCTTTCGGGTTTTACTGACTCTTACTAAGGTGAATAAGCTCAGGGAGAACCAGCTACATTGGAGCTAGTAAAAAGGTAGTTGTTGTAGAAACTACCATTTCAGACCAGAAGTGATTTTATTTTCTGTAGCCAAAATACTCCAAAGAGTGGTGAAATATTTTTGCTCAGAAATGTGCCCTAGGTTCCAAAGAATATTTGCGATTTTTCTCAGGATTTTTGGGGCAACAGAAATGAGGGTTGCTTTGGAGGTCAAGGAGTTTAGCTAGGGTTTTAGAGGCAAAATGAATATTTTTCATTTAAGAAAAATATTCCAAGCAATATTGTTGGGTTGGCCAGGGGTGAAATGATGGATTTGAGGAGGAGAGGGAACACTTGGGTGAAAATCAAGGGATACCCAAGTGGTCAAGTCCAAATGGAATGATTCAAAACTCCAAATCCAAAAATCAACTCAGCTGAAAATCAAGCAAAGGAAAGAGGGCAAAAACCAGGCTTTGACAAACCTCCCCCACTTAGAATGAATCTCGTCCTTGAGATTCAGTTGCTTGGGAAAACCATTCTGGATAACATGCCCTTAGAAATTCTTTTGATTCCCAGGTTGATTCTGACTTGGTATGATGCATCCATTGAACCTTGTAAAACTTCCGTGACTTACTGCGAGTGACTCTTTCCATCTGATCCAAAATTTTCACTGGCCTCTCTTCGTAGGTCAAGTCCTTTGCCAGCTTTATCTCTGCCAAATCGGTCTTCTCAAGTGGTGAGATGCACTGTCGCAGTTGTGAAATGTGGAACACGTTGTGCACGTCGGACAGTTCTGGAGGCAGCTCCAACTGATATGCCACAGCACCTACTCATGTCATGACGGGAAATGGACCAGTAAACCTGGGTGCCAATTTTCCACGGGTTTGGAACCTTTTTATTCCCTTCATGGATGTGACTCGAAGGTAGACATGTTCTCCGGGTTCAAAACTGATCTGCCGTTACTTTGCATCATAATAACTTTTCTGTCGCGATTTGGCCATTTGTAATCTGTCTTAGATCTCCTTGACTTGCTTTTCGGCTTCCAGCATGAGATCTGTTCCGAAAATACGGCTATCTCCGATTTGAGACCAATTTAATGGAGTGCGGCACTTACGGCCATACAAAGCTTCATAAGGTGACATTTTTAAACTGGTCTAGATCCCATTGTTATACGAGAACTCGGTGTACGGCAAGCAATCTTCCCATTGTGGTCCTTGGGCTAAAACACAGGCTCGGAGCATATCTTCGAGTATCTGATTTACTCTTTCCGTTTGCCCATCCATCTGAGGATGATAAGCGGTGCTGTACTTTAATTCTGTTCCAAGGGCTTGATGGAGACGGGTCCAGAAAGCAGAGGTGAAAAGTGAACCTCGGTCAGTAGTGATGGTTCTGGGAACTCCATGTAAACTGACAATCCTGGATACATACAGTCGGGCAAGCTCATCTGCTCGGTATGAGGTTTTGACTGGGAGGAAGTGGGCCACATTGGTTAATGTGTCCACTATGACCCAGATCGCATTATTGCCTCGTCGGGTCCTGGGTAATCCTGTGATGAAATCCATATAGAAATCGTCCCATTTCCATTGTGACACGGGCAGTGGTTGCAGAAGTTCGGCTGGTTTCTAGTATTCCGCCTTAACTTTGTTGCATATGTCACAACAGGCCACGAAATAAGCAATGTCTTTCTTCATTCCATCCCACCAGAATATTTGTCGAAGGTCTGCATACATTCTTGTGCCTCCAGGGTGGATTGAATATGAGGATTCGTGGGCTTCCGACAAAATTTTCTGCTTTAGGTTAGCTTGATTAGGCATACAAATCCTTCCCTTGAATCGGAGGGTACCGTACTGATCCTTCGAGAAATCGGATGACTTGATGCGTTTCTGCAGATTGGCATCGCCTGGCTGGGCCTTGCGGATTTCTTCCTCAAGAGTAGGGGTAACCGTCAGAATATTGGCAAGGCCAGCCTCAACTATGACCAGGTTGAGCTAAGCAACTTCTTTTTTGAGTTCAAAAGGCAGAGATTCAAGCATGACGTTTAAACTGACGGGCTTTCGACTGAGTGCATCGGCAACCACGTTGGCCTTACCCAGATGGTAATTTATTCCAAGATCATAATCCTTGACCAACTCCAGCCATCTTCACTGTCGGAGGTTTAAACCCGGCTGAGTAAATATGTATTTGAGACTTTTGTGGTCGGTAAAAATTTGGCACCTTTTTCCAATGAGGTATTGTCTCCAAAATTTTAAAGCATGAACTACCGCGGCCAATTCCAAATCGTGAGTGGGGTAATTTCCTTCATGGGGTCGTAGCTGCCGTGAGGCGTAGGCTACTACCTTGCCATCTTGCATAAGCACGCACCCAAGTCCTTGCCGGGAAGCGTCGCAACATACGTCAAAGCTGCGGTAGATATCTGGAAGTGGTAATACCGGCGCAGTCGTTAAGCAGTTCTTTAACTCGGTGAAACTTTTCTCACAGTCTGACGTCCATTCAAACTTCTTATCCTTTTTAAGCAACTCCGTCATGGGCTTAGCAATCTTGGAGAACCCTTCAATGAAACGACAGTAGTATCCGGCTAATCCAAGAAAACTCCGGATCTGAGACACGGTGGTGGGTGGCAACCAGTCGAGCACGTCTTTTACTTTGCTTGGGTCCACGGCTATTCGTTTAGCGGATAGCACATGCCCGAGGAATCCAACTTGCTTGAGCCAAAACTCGCATTTACTAAACTTGGCGTACAACTGGTGCTCACGGAGTCGTTGTAGCACTGCGTGGAGATGTCCTTTATGCTCTTCTTCACTTCTTGAGTAAATAAGTATATCATCGATGAAGACGACCATGAACTTATCAAGGAAATCCATGAGTACTTTGTTCATCATGTGCATGAAGAAGGTGGGGGCGTTGGTGAGGCCGAAGGACATGATGGTATATTCATAAAGACCGTAGCGAGTGGTGAACGCGGTCTTGGGAATATCCTCCTTTTTAATTTTGAGCTGGTAATATCCAGTCCGCAAATCAATCTTTGAGAACACCTTGGCTCCACTGAGCTGATCAAACAAATCATCAATTCTTGGCAGAGGGTATTTGTTTTTGATCGTGACATCATTCAACTGTCGGTAGTCCACACACATGCGAAGGCTGCCATCTTTCTTGTCCACAAAAATAGTGGGTGATCCCCATGGCGAGGAACTGGGGCGGATATATCCTTTTTGGAGCATTTCATTGAGCTGTTTCTTTAGGTCCACCAACTCGGATGACGGCATTCGATAATATTTCTTGTGTATTGGTGTGGTTCCGGGCACAAGTTCTATTGCAAACTCAAGCTCTCGGTCAGGTGGCATGCCTGGCAGTTCTTCTGGGAATACATCGGGAAACTCACTGACCACCGGAATTAATTCCATTTCTGCTATTGCTGTAAAAACCATTTCCTTGGAGGGTATGCTTCTACGAGCAATAAACTTGGTAGCCTGTCCATCTTGTCCGGTCAAGTTGACTTCTCGGGTTGCACAATTTATGCATACTTGGTACTGAGTCAGCCAATTCATACCCAAGATAACATCCAATTTATCAGACTCAATCAGTATCAAAGACTTCGGGAAACGGATTTCGTTGATCCCGACTTCCAGATTACGGCAGACAAGATTGCTTTGAATAATAGATCCCGGGGTTTGTACCAGCATATTCTTGCCCAAAAGTGAACAAGGAAATTTGTTTTGGGCGACAAAACTCCGAGAAATAAAAGAGTGGGAAGCCCATAGTCAAATAAAATTACTGCAGGTATGTTATTAACAAGGATCATAGCAATGACGACTTTGGGATTTTCTTGGGCTTCGTTGGCTGAAATATGATGAACGTATCCCGTGACGTCGTGCTGACTTGGACCGGCGTCCAAATAATGGATTTGAGGCTTAAACGTAGCATTGGTCCGGTTGTTCTTGGGACACTGTTTGGCATAATGTCCGATTTGTCCGCAACTATAATAGGAATTGTTGCGCAGGCGATTCTCCATAACTGGTTTGAGCACATCATTCTTCACTTGGGTGGTGGTCTTGTTAACATATTGTTGCCAACTAGGCTGGTATGCCATCGGAGATGGCTGCCAGGTACGAACCTTCTGCACTAGTTGCATTTCCTTCTTGGGCTCAAACTTGCGTTTGTGATCGTTATGGGCAGACTTATTATCTGACACGAGCTTGTCTTCCCTTTCAGCAATGAAAGCCTTGTTCACCAGGGTTTGAAAATCTGGAATATCGAACACACTGAGAGCACGGCGAAGTTGCGGGTTTAATCCACCAAGAAAGCGGTCCATCTTCCTTTCTTTAGTGGCCACGTCGTATTGAGAGTAACGTGACAGGTGATTGAATTTTTGTAAATATTCTCCCACTGACTGACTTCCTTAGAGGAGCGCGAGAAATTCACGCTGCTTAGTCTTCATAATTCCCGCAGGGATGTGATATTTCCGGAATTGCTCCTTGAATCTTGGCCAGGTAATTGCTTCATTCTCAGTCCCTATGGCTTTGTCACTTTCCCACCATATGGCAGCAGTGCCTTCTAGATAATGTGTTGCAAATGGAACTTTATCCTCTTCATCAGTTCGAGCAACCTCAAGTTTGTTTTCCATAGTTCTTAACCAATCATCTGCATCCAAGGGATCAACGGCCTAACTGAAACTGGGAGGCTTAGCCCTTTGAAAATCAGATAGTTTGGAGTGAGAGGTAGGCTGATTTCCATTCTGTCCAACCATTGCTTGAATACTTCTAAATAATTCCATTAGATCATTGTTTCGCCGTTCCTCGAACATACGCATAATTTGCTCGGTGGAGGGCGGATTTGGCGGTGGAGGCGGTGGTGGAACGTACGGCTCGGGTGATTGTCCTGCCTGTCGTGCGGAACGCTGAACAATTCTCGCAAACGTTGCTACTGCAGCCTCCCCGCGTCATCCTAATATGACTTTTCCCAAGACAACGCAACCGGGATGAGAAGCATTCAACAAAAACTGGGGAGAAGCCAGCAACAAAAACCAAGCGAAATCGAAAAGGCGAAGAAAATATGGCAAAATAAAATAAAGTCCAACATAATTATACATAGACTCATACATGAAAGATAACAACATACCAGGTCCAACTACCCTCATACATGAAACGAAACATCATGACTAGTACGACTACGTCCATACTCCATCCCGACAACTGAGAATAATCGAAAGCTCTACTGCTCGGCTGGCGCTGCTGGGTCCTCTCCTGATGCGGACTCGGATCCAGAACTGACGGGGTTAACGGAGACCTCCGGGTTAAAAGTGACACGACGACGCTGCCTCAAGGTCTCTTCCTTTGGGGCAGGTGGAAGGTGGATCATCGGGGCTACAGGAGTGGCGAGGAGTGAAACCCACTCGGCAGGAGAACTAAGTGGACTCACAGTCGCGGTGCCCGAGCTACTCGGTGGAGTAACCGGAGAAACAAGGGATCTAGAACTGGCAGGAACATAGGGGATAAATCCCACAGATGGAGAAGTAGTGGCTAAGCAAGCAGAGACTAAAGTAGAGGCAAAAGCAGTATGGGCATGACTCAGCTCACGAGCCAGCTCGTAGATCAGAAGATAGCTAGCAGTGATGTAACAAGAAAGGTGGCTAGCTACACTATCAGACTCCGGATAAATGACAGGGAAACGGACACGACCGTTATCATGGAGAGAAGGGTAGTTGTAACGCCCCGGATACAACTTTCCATATTTGTAACTCCAACTCTTTCCTTTTCCGGAGATGCGATATGATATTTCCTTCGTGGTTGGGTTTTGTCTTTTCTTTTGCATTTTGTTCATGTCATGCATTTCATCTCATAGCATCATCCGCATTGCATCGGCACTTCGTCGCCGTCATTTTTCAAAACTTGCATTTGCTCGTCGTTGCCATTTCTCCCTTTGCCTTCATCACCGTCCCTCGGACAGCTTTGCCTTCGTTGACCGTTCCAGATCAACTGGGTTTTCGATTCACTCTTGTCAAACCACCTAATCCCTCTTTGCACAGTGCATCGAACCCCCTTCGCAACCATGTCCGAAACTTCCCTGAACCCAAACCGCACGGTCATGACCAGTGGGTCCGGAACAATCCCGAGTTATCCTAAACACCATCTGTTCTTTGTTTAGACCACCCGAAGCCGTCCGATCAAAATCTAGGGGCTCAAATCCCCTCTCATATTAGCCACCTACTATATATAGTGGGCAGCCATAACCAAATAAGACCAAACCCTAAATTTTAGGGAGATGTCCCATCCATCCTTTCTCTGCCGCCGCCACTCTCTCCCTTGGTTTTAGCACCGAGCCAACCAACCACCACCGATCCCCTTCCTTGGGATCCATCCCCTCCCGATCCACCAACCACAACCAGACTCCTCTCCTCCTTGTTTCCCCCTCCTCTGTTCATTCTTCCCCGAGCAGCGCCTCCATCATTGCCGGCGACCGCGTCACCAGGAACCTCGCGCATGAGCTCCTCCCTCCTCACGCGCCTGAGACCAGCAACTCTCCTCGAGCACCTCCAGCAGGACGCCCCATCGAGCCCCTCTTTATCCCTGGTCCTCCTTCCTACTCCTCCTCACCTTCCCCTCTTTTCGTTTGCCCCTGCCATGGCCTCTCTCCTCACGTCACTCTCTCTGTAGTAGCAGGACGCCGCCGCCGTCCTCTGCATCACCATGGACGCGCAGCTGGAGCTCCGCGCCCCGCCTTCCGCAGCCGTTTTGCAGGAACCTGCCGCCCATTGAGCTCCTGGAGGTTCCCGTCGCCTCCGCCTCGTTCCAGGGAGGGAAGCCCTGGCGCCCTGCTCCAGACCTCGTCCTCGTCGGACTCCGCCGCCGCCAGGACAGCACCTCCGGCTGCCCTTTTTTTCCTTCTCCTTCTCTGCATCCTATCTCTTTTCCCGTATCTCTGAAACTTTCCTTTGCTTCTCTGAACAACAGTGCCATGGATGTCGCCCCAAGATTCGTTGCCGGTCGCTTTCATCCTTGCCATCTCAGGCCAGATCCGGAGGTTCGCCGCCCCTCTCCGTCCCCGCCGTCCCCGTCGCTTGCGGCCGCCAAGTCCCAGCCGCGCCAGGCCGCCGTGGCGCGTCCTCTGCTTCTCCTGCAACGAGCAGCAGTAGCTGGCTCGTCGTCCCGTTGACCGCGGCCCCGCGCCTCCTTGTTCGATCCAGCCAAGGCCCAGCTGCGACCGGCCCAGCCGCGCCCTTCAGCCACCACAGTACACCACTGAGCCGGCCCAAGTGCCGTGGTGAGAAGCCCAGTCCGCCTCAGTTTTGGCCTGCGTAGTTTTTTTCTCCGTCTGGCGAATTTCTCTATTTATCCAGAGTTTACGGTTTTACTGAAAAACCCTCATGCTTCATACATTTAATAACTCACAAACCATGCATCACATGTAAATAATTTATATATGAAGAATGCTTAGAATTTTATATAGTTTCATAATTTGCCACTTTCATCCATGTTAAAGATGTTTAAAATGCTGTTTGTTTAAATTTGCTCAAATGCCATGCTAAAATGATTTATTTCTTAACTAAATAACGGTAGCTCGGTTTTAAATAAACTTTATATGTAAATGGGGTGGAAAAATGCATAGAATAACATGGTGCACTTTATTTTCCTGTTTAACAACAACAAAATATGTTTTAGGGCAGAACAGTACCAAATTCGAAATATGCATATGGGGATTTTCCGGAATTGTTGTTTGTTGTTTCCGGCCTCACTTAAACTTGCCTAGATAGGTAGTTTAATTATGTTTCACCTCTT
The DNA here is from genome assembly GCA_021437245.1 of Aegilops speltoides. Lineage (NCBI taxonomy): Eukaryota > Viridiplantae > Streptophyta > Magnoliopsida > Poales > Poaceae > Aegilops > Aegilops speltoides. The sequence goes on along the minus strand of CM038147.1, from coordinate 339,845,033 downwards.
GCCATGTTTATAACAACATGTAATATTGTTGTGTTCCTAAACGAGAGAGAACTAAAGAATTGATGTGGTGTTTCGTCAATATGTAACTCGTTGCATATTGAGCTCCACTTAACTTTTAGTATTTCTTGTTGCACCTTGCCATGCCATGCCTCATTAAACCGGACATGCATCATACTTGGTTGAGCATCATGCCATGTCTATGCGTTGTGAGTTTACCTTGTTTGTTTCTTTCCGGTTGTGCTTCTTCTCGATAGTTCCGGTAATGTTGCGATTGTGACGATTCATTCGACTACTCCCGTTCATCTTCTTCACGGACTCGTTCTTCTTCCTAGCGGGATTTCAGAAAAGATGACCATCACCCTGGATCTCACTACTATCATTGCTATGCTAGTTGCTTCGTTCTATCGCTATGATGCGCTACCTATCAATTGTTCTTCAAGCCTCCCAATTTGCCATGTCAGCCTCTAACCTTTTCACCCTTCCTAGCAAACCATTGCTTGGCTATGTTACCGCTTTGCTCAGCCCCTCTTATAGCGTTGTTAGTTGCAGGTGAAGTTGAAGATTGCTCCGTATGGACAGGATTATGTTGGGATATCACAATATCTCTTATTTAATTAATGCATCTATATACTTGGTAAAGGGTGGAAGGCTCGGCCTTATGCCTGGTGTTTTGTTCCACTCTTGCCGCCCTAGTTTCCGTCATACCGGTGTTATGTTCCCGGATTTTGCGTTCCTTACGCGGTTGGGTGATTTATGGGACCCCCTTGACAATTCGATTTGAATAAAACTCCTCCAGCAAGGCCCAACCTTGGTTTTACCTTTTGCCTCAGCTAGCCCTTTTTTCCCTTGGGTTTCCGGAGCCCGAGGGTCATCTTTATTTACCCCCCGGGCCAGTGCTCGTCGTGAGTGTTAGTCTAACTCGTCGGCCGCGGTGTACCAGGCAACTCGGGATGGCCTACCAAAGTTTGGACAATCCAATGTGCCCTGAGAACGAGATATGTGCAGCTCCTATCAGGATTTGTCGGCACATTCGGGCAGCTTTGCTGGTCTTGTTTTACCATCGTCGAAATGTCTTGTAAACCGGGATTCCGAGACTGATCGGGTCTTCCTGGGAGAAGGAATATCCTTCGTTGATCGCGAGAGCTTATCATGTGCTAAGTTGGGACACCCCTGCAGGGTATTATCTTTCGAAAGCTGTGCCCGCGGTTATGTGGCAAATGGGATTTGTTAATGCCCGGTTGTAGATAACTTGACACCAAATTCGAATTAAAACGCATCAATCGCATGTGTAGCCGTGATGGTCTCTTTTCGGTGGAGTCCGGGAAGTGAACACGGTTTTTGGGTTATGTTTGGCGTAAGTAGGAGTTCAGGATCACTTCTTGATCATTGCTAGCTTCACGACCGTTCCGTTGCTTCTCTCCTCGCTCTCATTTGCGTATGTTAGCCATCATATCATGCTTAGTCGCTGCTGCAACCTCACCACTTTACCCCTTCCTTTCCCATTAAGCTTTGTGAGTCTTGATAGCCATGGTAATGGGATTGCTGAGTCCTCATGGCTCACAGATTACTACAACAACAGTTGCACGTACAGGTTATGCGATGATCATGACGCGAGAGCAATGTTTGCTTGTTTTGGAGTTCTTCTTCTGCTTCTTCTTCTATCAGGGGATAGGTTCCAGTTCGGCAGCCTGGGCTAGCAGGTTGGATGTCGTCTGAGTTTCTGTTTGTTTTTCATCCTAAGTCGGATGGTGCCCTTTATGTAAGATGATGTTGTATTTGTGTGGCATTGTATGCCTTATGTATGTATCCCTATCTATTATGTAATGCTGATGTAATAATATTCATATTGCAAAAGCGTCTTCAAGATGCGCCTCTATCCTTGGTGGGACCTTCGAGTTCATTTAGGATAGGGTCGCATCTTGGGCGTGACAAGTTGGTAGCAGAGCCTCGACCGACCATAGGAGCCCCCTTGATTGTTGGCCGTTTTTGAGTCTAGAAAAAAACTATTTTGAGTCTTAGAATTATATATATCGGAGAGTAGGATTCTTTTTACTCCTCAGTCCCCTTTGTCGCTCTAGTGTGGACTCCTGACGTAGATGTTTTGTCTTTCCTCTCCTCAAATTTCACTAAAATAAATTTAGGATCACGCGGGTATCTTGGGATCGTTCCGATATTCTTATGACGAGAACATTGTTCTTGGTGCCTCCTGTCATTTAGGTGTTGTGGCAGTGTCCCAGGGAGTTGAGCTCCGAGGTGTTGTCGTCATAATTTTATCGTTGCAGTTCTGGAATACCAGAGTTTTGCCGACATCGAAAATCTCTTTTATGCAGTTGTTGGTGAGATAACCTTGACGCCACCCAGTAGTGGGGAGTTCGGGAGTATTGCCATAGCTCGTATAATGGATGCTTTTCGAAGGTTGAGGTACACGATTTCCAGAATTTTCTTGGTTATGTGTTGACGGATGGATACAACTGGATGTAGGGATTGTTAGTTTGGGTGAGATATATTGCTTCCCCTGTATCCCCAACACCAGATTGCATAACCAGAAAGTTTCGGGAGTTTTATAGGTGGGAATTCAAGTAGCTCCTAGAATATCTTCCCGACAGATGCATGATATGCGATTGGGTAAATCTCTATCATATGTTTGTTCCGGCTTATTCTGCAAGCCAAATCCTTTGTTTTGTTTTATTTGTGGTATTCGAGTTGCTTCAAAGTCAAGTGTGATTCCATACCTTTCCTAAACGGTATTCTCATATTCCTATGTGAATACTAATCCTTCTTGATCATCGAGGTTGTCATGTTAATTCTTCTCCAACCGGCGTGCTTCTCTTCAAGAGTATCCGATCATTTCAACATCCGCAAGATCAATTCTAAGTTTTCTCAACGGTATCCGTTTCATCCGTCCCCAAGTTGCCTTTGTTTTCCCGCCCTCCCACCCTTTTTCTTCAAGGACTCAGATTTCTTAATCAAGTATCCTTTTTATTGATGGGAAGTCTCTCCATTCTTTTCCGTCAATGTTCTTATCCGGTGATTCTCAGGAAGATACTAACGGAGCTTTGAGTTCATCATTATTTGTTATTTTTCTTCTCCGGTGGATTCAAGTCAAGTTTTCGGTGTTGATCATATTCCCTTCCTCGTTTCAAGTGTTTTCGTATGACGGTGTATCTCTTAATCATTCTCCGCTTGCTATTCAATTGTTCCGGAGTGCTGAAGATATCTTTGAAGATTCATGTTTCCACTCCGCATCAATTCTAACTATTTCGAGGTTGTTACCTCATTCAAGCCATTTAATTCAACCGGTGCAATCTCTCTTTAAAATCATTTCCAACGGTGTTTTCTTTTGAGTGGGACCTAACCCACAGGTCTTTTCCTAGGATCTTACCTGACTCTTCTAATTATTCCGGAGCCATTCCTAATTCTTTTCGAGTTTGACGTAAGAATGAATTTCATCAGTCACTTGCCATCTTCAAGATTGATTTCAATTCTTTTCATTGCTGATTCAACCTTTGCTCTTCTCATTCCCCCAGAGTATCTCTGTAATTTTTGGTGGCGTCTCTCGTCGTTATTTGAAGACCGAAGAAAGATTTCTCTTAAATCTTGCTCCATTTTCTTCAAGATTCATGGTTCTAGATTGATGCCATCCTCTCATAATTGCTTTCAATTGTGACAATTCTTTTCTTACCATTCGGAGCATTTCATGAGTTGTTTCCATTTCTTTCCTCCGAAGGCCATCATGTCTTAATTCTTCATTCTCAGCGTGTAGCTATCATTGTCCACATCTTACCGGTGCACCATTCAAATACCCTCTAATTAGTTCATGATCTCGTTGTTCTCATGTATTTAAACCCCCTCAAGTGTCTTCATTCGTTTTCCAATTCTTCCCGGTGAATTGTGCCTTTGCTACTCTCATTTTCAATTCTTATGGTGGTTTGTTCGAGATTTCACTTCCTTTGTTATCATATTAATTCATTCGTTGTTTCCAAATCTCACCGGTGGTTCCATCAATACCTTCTCAAGTTTGCGCTATATCTCTCTTAATCCTTTCTACGAGAATAAGTAGTATGCCAAATCCACTGCTTGTCATCAATGTAATTTGATAAAGGACAAGCAGACAATAAATCTCATTCTTATTTCCGCGAGTTGATTCAATTCTTTTCTTCCAGAGATTGTTCATGATGAAGTAATTCTCGTTTCTAGTGTTTCATCTTTTCTTTTTCCGGAGTTCCAAGTTTTCTCGGTTATATCCTCGCGAAGCTCCATTTAAATCATCACAAGGCTTCACCTTGTGTTTTCAACCTCTCTTTCTTTCTATCATCCTTTTATTACCGGAGTTCTTCATGGAGGCTCTACATGGTGGTTTGTCAAGGATTCCTTTCATTCTTCAATTGTTCTTCAAGATTTCTCTCGAAGTTATGACCCGCCAAGCTATACTCTAAAATAAACATGATGTTCAACACGTGTTTTGTTTTGAGGCGTTCAAGCATTCTTCATCTTGCATTCCGAAGTGCAATTCGTTCTACCTTATCATTTGAGGTGGTGTTATGTCATTCTTGACAATTTGAGTTCGTGTTTCATGATTCACATGTTGTGAAGAATGAGATATTTTAAATCCATTAATCTCTTCGTTGGAGTTATCTCGTGTCATATTTCACCTAAAGCCTTCCTAAGGAATGTTACTATTATGGTGTTTATCAATGATCCAAGTACTCTCTATCATCTTGGTGGAAGAAGTTTTCCATCTCGTTGGTGTTATCACTTATATTATTTGTTTTCGTGGTGGCAGAATTTTCGCCTCAATTTTGAGAAGTTTTCCTTAAGCCCACTACAAGCTTATTCTTTTCATTGTTGGTTTTCCAACAAATCCGTTATAACCTTCTCGAAAGGGTGCTTTCCAAGCTCATTTGTGGAAGAAGTTGGCATTTCTTCTCCATTCCTTTATTCCAGTGATCTATCTTCTATTTTTTCTTACGGAGGCATGGTGATGTTGCTTTCTTTGCTCATCATCTCGAATTGTGAGGATCATGTTTTTCGTGCTTATCCATTTAACCGGAGTGTTGTGTTCTCATTCAAGTTCTTTCATGTTATCAAGTTTTGCCTCTCTTTTCAACCCGAGTGCTGTCTGAAATCCTTCTTACCCATTGTGCCATTCTTTCAATAGTTTCGGAGGCAGTGTGTTGTTGATTTCATCAAGTATCTTCCCATCTTCTCAAGTTCATGTTCTATTCCTTCCATGTTCCACCGGAGTGCTGCCTGAATTCATCCTCTCTCATCTTGTTTTAACCGGAGTGGTTTCGAATTCTATCTTGTCCATTAAACTCTTGATTCATGTCTTTGCAACCTTCAAGGTTCTCATAATGTTGCTTGTTCCTCGTTTGTAACGGAGTGTTTTCAATCTCGTTCATCTCCCTTCTATTCTCTCTTTCAATTTGTTCAACCTCTCAGGGTTCATGGTTTCACTCGTTTGTCGAAGAAGCAACTTAGTTTTACCTCTTCTCTTCCTCTTCCGTTTCTCTCCGGTGCCATCCTAGATCTCGGGACGAGATCCTCTCGTAGTGGTGGAGTGTTGTAATGCCCCGGATACAACTTTCCATATTCGTAACTCCAACTCTTGCCTTTTCCGGAGATGCGATATGATATTTCCTTCGTGGTTGGGTTTTGTCTTTTGTTTTGCATTTTGTTCATGTCATGCATTTTATCTCATAGCATCATCCGCATTGCATCGGCACTTCGTCGCCGTCATTTTTCAAAACTTGCATTTGCTCGTCGTTGCCATTTCTCCCTTTGCCTTCATCGCCGTCCCTCGGACCGCTTTGCCTTCGTTGACCGTTCCAGACCAACTGGGTTTTCGATTCACTCTTGTCAAACCACCTAATCCCTCTTTGCACAGTGCATCGAACCCCCTTCGCAACCATGTCCGAAACTTCCCGAACCCAAACCGCACAGTCATGACCAGTGGGTCCGGAACAATCCCGAGTTATCCTAAACACCATCTGTTCTTTGTTTAGACCACCCAAAGCCGTCCGATCAAAATCTAGGGGCTCAAATCCCCTCTCATATTAGCCACCTACTATATATAGTGGGCAGCCCTAACCAAATCAGACCAAACCCTAAATTTTAGGGAGATGTCCCATCCATCCTTTCTCTGCCGCCGCCACTCTCTCCCTTGGTTTCAGCGCCGAGCCAACCAGCCACCACCGATCCTCTTCCTTGGGATCCATCCCCTCCCGATCCACCAACCACAACCAGACTCCTCTCCTCCTCGTTTCCCCCTCCTCTGTTTGTTCGTCCCCGAGCAGTGCCTCCATCATCGCCGGTGACCGCATCACCAGGAACCTCATGCACGAGCTCCTCCCTTCTCACGCGCTTGAGACCAGTAGCTCTCCTCGAGCACCTCCAGCAGGACGCCCCATCGAGCCCTTCTTTCTCCCTGGTCCTCCTTCCTACTCCTCCTCACCTTCCCCTCTTTTCGTTTGCCCCTGCCATGGCCTCTCTCCTCATGTCACTCTCTCTGTAGTACCAGGAAGCCACCACCGTCCTTTGCATCACCATGGACGTGCAGCTGGAGCTCCGCGCCCCGCCTTCAGCCGCCGTTTTGCAGGAACCTGCTGCCCATGGAGCTCCTGGAGGTTCCCGTCGCCACCGCCTCGTTCCAGGGAGGGAAAAGCCCTGGCGCCCTGCTCAAGACCTCGTCCTCGTCGGACTCCGCCGCCCCCAGGACAGCCCCTCCGGCCGCCCTTTTTTTCCTTCTCCTTCTCTGCATCCTATCTCTTTTCCCGTATCTCTGAAACTGTCCTTTGCTTCTCTGAACAACAGCGCCATGGATGTCGCCCCAAGATTCGTTGCCGGTCGCTTTCGTCCTTGCCATCTCAGGCCAGATCCGAAGGTTCGCCGCCCCTCTCCGTCCCCGCCGTCCCTGTCGCTTGTGGCCACCAAGTCCCAGCCGCGCCAGGCCGTCGTGGCGCGTCCTCTGCTTCTCCTGCAAGGAGCAGCAGCAGCTGGCTTGTCGTCCCTTTGACCGCGGCCCCGCGCCTCCTCGTTCGATCCAGCCAAGGCCCAGCCGCGACCGCCCAGCCGCGCCCTTCAGCCACCGCAGTACACCACCGAGCTGGCCCAAGTGCCATGGTGAGAAGCCCAGTCCACCTTAGTTTTGGCCTGCGTGGTTTTTTTTCTCCGTCTGGCGAATTTCTCTATTTATCCAGAGTTTACGGTTTTACAGAAAAACCCTCATGCTTCATACATTTAATAACTCACAAACCATCCATCACATGTAAATAATTTATATATGGAAAATGCTTAGAATTTTATCTAGTTTCATAATTTGCCACTTTCATCCATGTTAAAGATATTTAAAATGTTGTTTGTTTAAATTTGCTCAAATGCCATGCTAAAATGATTTATTTCATAACTAAATAGCCGTAGCTCGGTTTTAAATAAACTTTATATGTAAATGGGGTGTAAAAATGCATAGAATAACATGGTGCACTTTATTTTCCTGTTTAACAACAATAAAATATGTTTTAGGGCAGAACAGTACCAAATTCGAAATATGCATATGGGGATTTTTCGAAATTGTTGTTTGTTGTTTCCGGCCTCACATAAACTTGCCTAGATAGGTAGTTTAATTATGTTTCACCTCTTGCCATGTTTATAACAACATGTAATATTGTTGTGTTACTAAACGAGAGAGAACTAAATAATTGATGTGGTGTTTCGGCAATATGCAACTCGTAGCATATTGAGCTCCACTTAACTTTTAGTATTTCTTGTTGCACCTTGCCATGCCATTCCTCATTAAACCGGACATGCATCATACTTGGTTGAGCATCATGCCATGTCCATGTGTTGTGTGTTTACCTTGTTTGTTTCTTTTCGGTTGTGCTTCTTCTCGATAGTTCCAGTAATGTTGCGATTGTGAGGATTCATTCGACTACTCCCGTTCGTCTTCTTCATGGACTCGTTCTTCTTCCTAGCGGGATTTCAGGCAAGATGACCGTCACCCTGGATCTCACTATATCATTGCTATGCTAGTTGCTTCGTTCTATCGCTATGATGCCCTAGCTATCACTTGTTCTTCAAGCCTCCCAATTTGCCATGTCAGCCTCTAACCTTTTCACCCTTCCTAGCAAACCATTGCTTGGCTATGTTACCGCTTCTCAGCCCCTCTTATAGCATTGTTAGTTGCAGGTGAAGTTGAAGATTGCTCCATGATGGACAGGATTATGTTGGGATATCACAATATCTCTTATTTAACTAATGCATCTATATACTTGGTAAAGGGTGGAAGGCTCGGCCTTATGCCTGGTGTTTTGTTCCACTCTTGCCGCCCTAGTTTCCGTCATACCAGTGTTATGTTCCCGGATTTTGCGTTCCTTACGCGGTTGGGTGATTTATGGGACCCCCTTGACAGTTCGCTTTGAATAAAACTCCCCCAACAAGGCCCAACCTTGGTTTTACCATTTTCCTCACCTAGCCCTTTTTCCCCTTGGGTTTCCAGAGCCTGAGGGTCATCTTTATTACCCCCCGGCGGTGCTCGTCGTGAGTGTTGGTCCAACTTTGTCGGCCGCCGGTGTACCAGGCAACTCTGGTATGGCCTACCGGAAGTTTGGACAATCCGATGTGTCCTGAGAACGAGATATGTGCAGCTCCTATCAGGATTTGTCGGCACATTCGGGCGGCTTTGCTGGTCTTGTTTTACCATCGTCGAAATGTCTTGTAAACCGGGATTCCGAGACTGATTGGGTCTTCCTGGGAGAAGGAATATCCTTTGTTGATCGCAAGAGCTTATCATGGGCTAAGTTGGGACACCCCTGCAGGGTATTATCTTTCGAAAGCCGTGCCCGCGGTTATGTGGCAGAATGGAATTTGTTAATGTCTGGTTGTAGATAACTTGACACCAGATTCGAATTAAAACGCATAAACCGCGTGTGTAGCCGTGATGGTCTCTTTTCGGCGGAGTCCGAGAAGTGAACACGGTTTTTGGGTTATGTTTGCCGTGAGTAGGAGTTCAGGATCACTTCTTGATCATTGCTAGCTTCATGTCCGTTCCATTGCTTCTCTCCTCGCTCTCATTTGCGTATGTTAGCCATCATATCATGCTTAGTTGCTACTGCAACCTCACCACTTTACCCCTTCCTTTCCCATTAAGCTTTGCTAATCTTGATACCCATGGTAATGGGATTGCTGAGTCCTCGTGGCTCACAGATTACTACAACAACAGTTGCAGGTACAGGTTATGCGATGATCATGGCCTTAAGAGCGATGTTTGCTTGTTTTGGAGTTCTTCTTCCGCTTCTTCTTCGATCGGGGATAGGTTCGGTCGGCAGCCTGGGCTAGCGAGGTGGATGTCGCCCGAGTTTACGCTTGTGTTTCATCTGTAGTCGGATGGTGCCCTTATGTGAGATGATGTTGTATTTGTGTGGCATTGTATGCCTTATGTATGTATCCCTATCTATTATGTAATGTTGATGTAGTGATATCCACCTTGCAAAAGCGTCTTCAGGATGCGCTTCTATCCTTGGTGGGACCTTCGAGTTCCTTTAGGATAGGGTCGCATCTTGGGAATGACAGTTGAGGGAGTCCTGGACGAGGGGGTGTCCGGACAGCCGGACTATCATCGTCCGCCGGACTCCAAGACTACGAAGATACAAGATTGAAGACTCCGTCCCGTGTCCGGATGGGACTTTCCTTGGCATGGAAGGCAAGCTTGGCGATACGGATATGTAGATCTCCTACCATTGTAACCGACTCTGTGTAACCCTAGCCCCTTCCGGTGTCCATATAAACCGGAGCGCTTTAGTCCGTAGGACATAACCTCCATTACAGCAATCATACCATAGGCTAGCTTCTAGGGTTTAGCCTCCTTGATGTCGTGGTAGATCCACTCTTGTACTACCCATATCATCAATATTAATCAAGCAAGACGTAGGGTTTTACCTCCATCAAGAGGGCCCGAACCTGGGTAAAATATCGTGTCCCTCGTCTCCTGTTACCATCCGCCTAGACGCACAGTTCGGGACCCCCTACCCGAGATCCGCCGGTTTTGACACCAACATTGGTGCTTTCATTGAGAGTTCCTCTGTGTCGTCACCAATAGGCTCGATGGCCTCTTCAGTCAACAACGCTGTCCAGGGCGAGACTTTTCTCCCCGGACAGATCTTCGTATTCGGTGGCTTCGCACTGCGGGCTAATTCACTTGGCCATCTGGAGCAGATCGAAATCTACGACCCTGGCCGTCAGGTCAGGTTTGGAAGCCTAAACTTCACGGCCGACGTCCGCGGGGACTTGATCCACGACGGGCTCGAGCCTCAGCCGGGCGTACCGCACTGTCACGATGGGCATGATCTAGCTCGCCACGGACAATGCCTTGGTGGCCGCACACGAATCCGCTCCGGCCCTTAGTCCGGAGCCGATCGCCCAGATCGAGGACCGGTGGTTGGACACCACCTCAGGGGCTGCAACTTCCACGGCGATGGAGCTGAACACTAACCTTGTCCCTTGCGGCTCGTGACTCGAGTGCGGACTCCTGCGGACTCCGAACCTCCCGCCCGCTAATCGAATCGATTGGGAGCGGTCATGGAATTCACCACCGCGGACATCTTCCAACACTCGCCCTTTGGCGACATCCTAAATCGCTAAAACATCTCTCGCTATCCGGAGACCTGGCGGACTATGGCGGGGCGGTTGGGATCTGGACGACGAAGAAATTCAAAGCCCACCCACCACCCACTTTGTAGCCACTATCGGCGATCTAACAGACATGCTAGACTACGACTCAAGACATCGGCGGTATGGGCGGCGATGCCGAGAGCGAACAAGAACTAAGCGCCTCTGAGCAATCGGAAGACCACCTCGTCATATGACATATACATGGTGGACACCCCAAAAGAGGGGGACGGCGAAGAAGCAGCAGAGGCAGATTCCTTAAAGAAACAGCCCAAGCGCCGACGTCAGCGGCGCTGCTCTAAATCCCGCCACAGCAAGAATGGAGATTCAGGCACAGGAGATAATAATACCCCAGAAAGTGCCGAAGACAACCCCCTCCAGCAAGATTCAGCGCAGGAGGATGCAGAAGCAAGCCCTCACAAGAGAGCGGCAGATGAAGAGGTCGAGGATGATAATTACATACCTCCCTCCGAAGACGAGGCAAGCCTCAACGACGACGAATTCATCGTGCCCGAGGATCCCGTCGAACAAAAGCGTTTTAAACGCAGACCTATCGCCACGGCAAATAGCCTAAAGAAAAAGCAGTAGCAGCTTCAAGCTGATCATGACCTGCTGGCCGATTGATGGACCGAGGTCCTCGCGGCCGAAGAGTACGAACTCGAACGCCCCTCCAGAAGCTACCCAAAATGCAAGTTGCTCCCCCAATTAGAGGATGAAGCATACATACCTTCATCACCAGCGCACAATACGGCCGACCGATCTCCCCATGGTCGCGACAGAGAGGCATCTAGGCCCTCCACCAAGACTGTACCCCGGCATCGCTCCAAAAGTACGAAGCCAAGAGGGAACGCGCCGGACTTGCGAGATATATTGGAGGACAAAGCAAGGCAATCCAGATCCATCTATGGATCACGTGGGCGCCCCACGACCCACGACGAATACCGTCGCGCCGGATACAGTAACTCCGGCTGGGCCAAACACAGCAGACAACGCTCACTCGAGCTACATCATGATATTGCTCAATATAGAGGCGCCGCACACCCGCTATGCTTCACTGACGAAGTAATGGATCATCAAATCCCTGAAGGGTTTAAACCCGTAAACATTGAATCCTACGATGGCACAACAGACCCCGCGGTTTGGATCGAAGATTACCTCCTTCACATCCATATGGCCCGCGGCGACGATCTCCATGCCATCAAGTATCTCCCACTCAAGCTTAAAAGACCAGCTCGGCATTGGCTCAATAGCTTGCCCGCAGAGTCAATTGGGTGTTGGGAAGACCTGGAAGCCGCATTCCTCGACAACTTCCAGGGCACATATGTGCGACCACCAGATGCCGATGACCTAAGCCACATAATTCAGCAGCCAGACGAATCGGCCAGACAGTTCTGGACACGGTTCCTAACAAAGAAAAATCAAATCGTCGACTGTCCGGATGCAGAGGCCCTCGCAGCCTTCAAACATAACATCCGCGACGAGTGGCTAGCCAGGCACCTAGGGCAGAAAAGCGAAATCCATGGCAGCCCTCACATCTTTAATGACCCACTTCATGCGGGAGAGGACAGCTGGCTAGCTCGCAGCAACAAGCTCGGCAAAAATTCGGCAGTCCGGATACCAAGGACCACAATGGCGGTCGCGTCGAAGCAAAATAAACGCCGCGTGCTTGCGCGGCGACAAGGAGGATCTGGCGGTCAACACAGATTCGAGGCTCTAAACCGGTCGTGGAAGAAGCCATTCAAAAGAACCACTCCGGGTCCTTCCAATTTGGACCGAATACTCGACCGCTTATGCCAGATACATGGCACCCCCGAAAAGCCAGCCAATCACACCAACAGAGATTGTTGGGTATTCAAGCAGGCAGGCAAGTTAATTGCCGAAAACAATGACAAGGGGCTGCACAGCGACGACGAGGAAGAGACCCGACCGCCGAACAATAGAGGACAGAAGGGTTTCCCCCCACAAGTGCGGACGGTGAATATGATATACGCAACCCATATACCCAAGAGGGAGCGGAAGCGTGCACTAAGGGACGTATATGCGATGGAGCCAGTCGCCCCGAAGTTCAATCCATGGTCCTCTTGCCCGATCACTTTCGATCGAAGAGACCATCCTACCAGTATCCGCCATGGAGGATTCGCCGCATTGGTTTTAGACCCAATCGTCGATGGATTTCACCTCACAAGAGTCCTGATGGACGGCGGCAGTAGCCTGAACCTGCTTTATCAGGATAGTGTGCGCAAGATGGGCATAGACCCCTCAAGGATTAAACCTAAAAAGACGACCTTCAAAGGCGTCATACCAGGTGTTGAGGCCAATTATGCAGGCTCGACCACTGGAAGTGGTATTCGGATCCCGAACAATTTCGGGCGAGAGTTAATCTTGACATAGTCCCGTTCATGGCGGCTATCACGCTTTGCTCGGACGAACCGCGTTTGCAAAGTTCAACGCGGTGCTGCATTATGCATACCTCAAGCTCAAGATGTCAGGCCCTCGTGGAGTCATCATGGTCAACGGAAACACGGAACGCTCCCTCCGAACGGAGGAACATACAACGGCTCTCGCGGCAGAAGTACAAAGCAACCTTCTAAGGCAATTTTCAAGTCTGGCCGTTAAACGGCCGGACACGGCCAAACGGGCCCGGAGCAACATCAACCAAGACCACCTGGCACATTCCGAGCACGCGTAGCAATGCGGCCCCAACCCCAGCCCTCACACAATTGCAAAACCAACCCTCCGCGTACATCATTACGCTCTGGAGATACCATGGGCCTAGGGGAGGGCACGACCTAACAGACCCAGTGCGGTTCGACCGCACTGGGGCTCCTAAGCGTGCGCTCTTTTTTATCATTTTTTCTTCTTTGTATACACAGGACTCCGTTCACCAGAGGCCCTGTCCGGCGGTGAACCCGCCGAACTCACGATACAATAACCAGGACGGGAAGAAGGTTGCGGTTAACATTCAGGTGGTCTCCATTACGAGCATTAAATTCGATTATATACACCAGTCTGCAGACCACCCCTGGAGGGGGACATGCTTATTTAGTCCAATCCCTTGCTTACCGCACTATTTGTATCCTTCCGCACTTATAGCAGAATTCCTTGAATAAATAATGCAACATTTTTTGCCTGTTATTGCATTACTTTACACATATGTTCATTAATGACATCTCGCACCAGATATTTTAAATGCGGCCGAATACACCAGGGCTTATGTTCCCCGCATTATGGTGTGATAAGTCCGAACACTTTCACAAGTCGGCACCCGAACTTATAGCATTATATGAATCGGCTCGAATCATATCTTGGGTCAATAGTTGGGTTTGCCTGGCTCCCACGTTTTGGTGCCTTACGTTCCATTCAGCCGGCTAAGGTGGCCTTGGAGAACCACTGCGATTGCGCCCGGTTGAGCTGGGCGGCGCCTCGATGGAAAAGCTAAAACTGACTGGCATGATAAGGCGAGAGACTGGTCGCTATTCGAGAGGTCTTTTCGGGTCCCTAAAGACCTATGCTGCTTCGAGCAAAGTACCGGATAATGTCCGACGAAGGCGTGGATAGCGTCCTGAGTTCGGTCTTCCGAATACTAGGGGCTTCGCCGAAATTTAAAATTATAGAATTCTATGGCTAAGTGAGAGTGTTCAAGCATTATAAGTCCGGTCGCCTTGTTACGTTGTGTTGGCGCCTCCTAGATGGACCCAAAATGGGAACAAGAGTGCTCAAGTTTATCCCGAACACCCCAACACTCGTGGCTTGGGGGCTGAAGCCAACGACTTGCCATCTCTCAGATTTTATAAACGGCCGCACAGAAGGTAATATTTTAAATTAACAAGTGTTGCATAGCGCATATGAACAAAGTTTTCAGCGCACAGGATAATACATAACGAGTTTACTCAATAATTACATCTCTGGGGCACTCATCCGCAATATTGCGGGCACCCTTCAGGACTGTCTTATAGTACATTTCGGGCATACGATACTCCTTGCCCGCTAGCGGCGGGTCGATGAAAGCCTCTCCGCATCCAGCCTGCCCCAGTGCACCTTTGCGCGGGCAAGGGCCCGACGAGCACCTTCAATACAGGAGGAGCGCTTGATGACATCCACCCGGGGGCACGCATCCACCAGCCACCGCACGAGGCCGAAGTAGCTCCCAGACATGGCCTGTCCAGGCCATAGCCGGACTATAAGGCCCTTCATGGCCTCCTCAGCTACCTTGTGGAGTTCGACCAGCTGCTTCAGCTGGTCGCTAGGGGGCACCGGATGGCCGGCCTCAGCGTACTGAGACCAGAAGACCTTCTCCGTTGAGCTCCCCTCCTTGCCACGGTAGAATACGGCAGCGTCGGATACACTGCGAGGCAGATCTGCAAACGCCCCTGGAGAGCTCGAATTCGGGTAAGTGTCAGGTAGTTTACATTAACATGCTTGCTTTGCATGAAAAATGCCTTACCCGCCGCTATTTTCTTCATATCCTCAACTTCCTGAAGGGCCTTACGGGCCTCGGCCTTGGCGGACTTGGCACTTTTGAGAGCCGAGGTGAGCTCAGACTCTCGAGTCTTTGAGTCGTGCTCCAAACTCTCATGCTTCTCCATGAGAGCCTGGAGCTCTTGCCGCACCTCCGCCACCCGTGCCTCCTGCTTTTCTCGCTCTGCCCGTTCCGCGGCCCCATTGCGTTCGGCCGCGGACACAGCCTCCTTCTGGGACGCCACCTCGATTGTGGCCCCTGCAGTACCCATATTATCCTTATTAATTTTATTGCAACCGAAATCCTTTTCTGTAAGGTAAAAATTCAAAGTGGTGCTACTCACCTTGTTTGTCCTTGAGCTGCCTCTTGGCATGGCCGAGCTCTCGCTCGGACCGCTCGAGATCCTGCTTCAACGCACCGACCTCATGATCGGTCAGCGAGGGTCAGCGCAGCCTGCAAACCCCTATTGACATACTTTTTTAGCAACCCTGCGTATATCTTTTTAGATCCTCAGTCCGGCTTTTCTTTCCGAACACCGAACCGAGCTTCAGGGGCTTCTGTCTATGCGGTATTACATTACATAATTTTAACTTCTTACCTCAAAGCCTGTTAGAAGGCTGCTGCAGGCTTCGGTCAACACGCTCTTGGCGAGCTGAACCTTCTGAATCACCGCACTCATAACAGTGCGGTGTTCTTCCTCAATGGAGGCACCTTGGAGTGCCTCCAGCAAGTTGTCCGGCGCCTCCGGTTGGACGGAGGTCGCCGGCGTCACGGTCTTGCCCTTCTTGAGAAGGGACCGCTTGCCGGACTCCGGAACCACTGCAGGTTCCGGTGTAGAGTCCGGCGCAAAGTTTGGGAGGCTGCCTTGCGGCGCCTCCGGAGCCTCCTCCTGATGGGTCCCCATCCGGGATCCCACCTCGGCGTCCTCGTCGGCGCGAGGGGTGGAGGCAGTCGGGATGGAATCCACATCCGACGGAGCCAACGACCTGCTCGATGAAGCGGGGAGATCATCATCGGCCGGACTGGAGATAGTATGCGGCATTAGAAGGACACTATGTGACACAAAAGAAATTGCAGATCATTCAGGGATCCGGATACTTACGATCTCGCCTGAGGCCTGGGCCTTGAGGGCCACTCTTCACCGCCAACGTTGGTGTTGGCGGAGCTGTCCGAGAATAGTTCTTCCCCTCTTGGACCCTTCGGCCTCCCCTGTTGGGGAAGCCTTCCTCTTCCTCTCTCCCTCCTCTGGGAGAGGGTCTTCTTCCTCCTCCTCATCTTCGGGGGAGCAGTCCGCCTCGGAGTCGTCGGACACCTGAAAACGGGAACTCTTTTGAGTGCCCGTGGCCACCTTCTTGGCCTTCTTCTCCGGCACCATGTGCGGTGCCGGAACCAGTAGCCCCGCTAGACGGGCGTCCACTGGGTCTTCTGGCATGGGAGCCGGGCAGATGAGCTGCTCGGCCTTCTTCATCCATTCCTGTCAAAGGAAAAGGGAGATTAAAACCCGCTTAGGGTCGAACTATTAACGACAAGTGTCCCGTAAAGGGGTAGAATCACTTACCTCGTTAGCTGGACACTGCGAGTGAAATCCGCCATCTTCCATCGCGGATGCGGGGGCTTTGGCGCCCTTAAACAGCACCCTCCAGGCGCCTTCATACGTCGTGTCGAAGAGCCCGCTCAACGCCTGGTGCTGTTCTGGATTGAACTCCCACAGATTAAATGCCCGTTCTTGGCATGGGAGAATCCGGCGAACGAGCATGACCTGGACCATGTTAACCAGCCTGAGCTTCTTGTTCACCAGCTTCTGGATACAGGCTTGGAGTCCCATCAGCTCCTTCGAATTACCCCACAGCAAGCCCATCTCTTTCTAGGAGGTGAGCTGCGTAGGGATTCCAGATCTGAACTCAGGGGCCGCCGCCCACGTAGGGTCGCGCGGCTCGGTGATATAGAACCACCCCGACTGCCACCCCTTGACGGATTCCACGAAGGCCCTTGAACCAAGGGCGTTGGGCATATTGCCCAACATGGCGCCTCCGCACTCCGCTTGAGTGCCCTTCACTACCTTCGCTTGACATTGAAGGTCTTGAGCCTGGCGTCGTGGGGCTGGATGCGAGAGGAAGGCCTCGCACACGACGATAAACGCCGAGATGTTGAGGACGAAGTTCGGCGCCAGATCATGGAAATCCAGGCCGTAGTAGAACGTGAGCCCCCGGACAAAGGGGTGAAGTGGAGAGCCCAGTCCGCAGAGGAAATGGGGAAGGAAAACGACCCTCTCATGGGGCCCGGGGGTGGGGATGAGTTTCCCTTCGTCGGGCAGCCGGTGCGCGACGTCGCCGGAAAGGTACCCGGCGCTGCGCAACCTTATGATGTGCTCCTCCTTAACGGTGGAGGCCAGCCATTTGCCTCCCGCTCTGGACATGGTCGGAGAAGGTCGAGACGAGATGCGCGAACTTAGGCGTTGGAGCTCGAGTGCACGCAGATGGATAAGCAAAGGAGGAAGAAGGCATAGGTGAAAAGATGAATCCTTATCACTTATATATAGGCGGACGAAACTATGCGTCCCCACCAGCCTGGTAAAACTCGCTTATCTCCCAAGCGCCACCATCAATGGTGCGGTTGGGTTACCCACGTCCGTATTGATGAGAATCCCGGAATAAGGGGAACACGATCTCTGCTTCGACAAGACGTGCCAAGGAAACCGCTTCGCTAAACGCGCTGAGGCGGTATAATAAAAAACGATTCAAGTAAAGGCTTGGTAGTGGTGTGATGTCATGCCGCAAAATACGTCAGCAGATTGAGCTTGTGTACATTTTATTCTCTCTACGGTGGAATGTGGAATTTATTTTGCAGAGCCGGCACTATCCTGGTGTTCATGATCTTCTGTGGATTATTTAAGGGAGGAACCCGCCTTGCAATGCCGAACATTATGCGCGCGGACTCATCGTCATTGAAGCCAGGTCCGAGGGCTCTTGAGGAGTCTGGACTAGGGGTGTCCGGACAGCCGACTATCATCGTCCCACGGACTCCAAGACTATGAAGATACAAGATTGAAGACTCCGTCCCGTGTCCGGATGGGACTTTCCTTGGCGTGGAAGGCAAGCTTGGCGATACGGATATGTAGATCTCCTACCATTGTAACCGACTCTGTGTAACCCTAGCCCTCTCCGGTGTCCATATAAACCGGAGGGCTTTAGTCTGTAGGACATAACCTCCATTACAACAATCATACCATAGGCTAGCTTCTAGGGTTTAGCCTCCTTGATGTCGTGGTAGATCCACTCTTGTACTACCCATATCATCAATATTAATCAAGCAGGACGTAGGGTTTTACCTCCATCAAGAGGGCCCAAACCTGGGTAAAACATCGTGTCCCTCGTCTCCTGTTACCATCCGCCTAGACGCACAGTTCGGGACCCCCTACCCGAGATCCGCCGGTTTTGACACCGACAACAGTAGTAATGGAAACCTGTGTGATTCTGCATCCGGACCTCGTTGTAGTGGAGCTCAACAAGTACCTCGAATGCAGCAAGCTAGACAGCCTGAGAAGAGGAAGAAGCATAGCCGCTACGAGAGGTACGAGTATAAGAACCGGAATCGGAACTGGTGCGCAGAGTAACCAAGGCGTGATACTCATACACTGAGTCAGCTAGGCGCTCCCGGTACACACGATAGACTGGATCATCTCCGTGAGGGTACAGCCGACGCCACACATTACGAAGGAGATGCGGCGACATGTATGGCATCAGCTCCAACTGGCACAGATACAACACCGGAGCCATCTACACTCACAACCATTAGCAGGTTAGCATAGAAAAAAAATAATCAGTGCTAGCAATGCAACAACCAGCTACAATTATTACTGACACTTAGCTACAACTCGTACCTAGCGTCCAGTTAACTCGGCTTAGTCTAGCGTGGCCTACAGTCAGCGCGGCTCTGATACCAAGCATTGTTGCACCCCGGCTCAGAGCGACCGGTTTACCTTGCATTGCCAGCCTAGAGACCATGTCTTCTGGCAACACACAACAACATGGTACAGAAAACAACCGCTTTATTCATGCTAGCGGAACATAGTTCATATTACAACAGTTAGCGAGGCCAAGCGGCACACCCGGTGCGGCTGAACAATATGTACATTATTTAGTGAACATAAAGGGGCCTCGATCATGACTACTACTCGGCAGCGGAACAACGTCGTAGCGGGACTCCATAGCACAAGGACACCGACGTGGACACAGTCTAGACTCGGACAACACTCCTTTCCAATGGGACTTTCCTGAAATCTGGCATGACACGCCAGGTCAGTACATTGAATGTACTTGCGAGCTCACAATAAGCATAAACATGATGACATACAATATTATGATATTTATCCAATTAATCAACAATGCAACTATATATATATATATATATATATATATATATATATATATATATATATATATATATATATATATATATCCAACATGTTTGGATCGTGCTCAACAGGTACTCATTCTCCCAACTTGCTGACTGGGTGTGACCAATAACATAATATTACTAAAACACACTCGTGATCCTTATGGCGATCACAACCCGACCATCTCATGGCCCGTCATCCTTACGGCGATCACAACCCGACCAACTCGTGGCTCGTGATCCTTACGACAATCACAACCCAACAACCCATGTCCAACTCAACACGATGACCTCACTGTCATCCTTAGTGCAATTTAGTGTGCATGTTTATTAAGTGTTGGCCCATGGTGTACCTTACTTTCATGCGTGTCCATATCCGTGGACTCGGCTATCGATAGATTAAAAACACTCTGCAGAGGTTAGTACACTGTACCCACACTACAGAACCCATGGCCTCACACTCCCATTCGGGTGGACCAACAGCGTTGCGACAAAACCATTTCACTGTCATGACAGTATCCCGGCCCTTCTGACTCAGACCCCACCGGGCTAGTCCTGGGTGGCCCCGTGTCTACCTACAGACACCTCGACCACCGTCGTGGCCATGATCCACACTGGGATCCGGTACCAAAATTAACTTAACAACGGGCTCATAAGGTTATGCTTGCCTACCACGCCAGGGTACAACACGCCCATAACCTTCCCTAAATTGAGGTACCGACCAGAGGCACGACAATGAAACGCCTTAAGGCCGTCCCATACCGGCAAATGTGGTTGCACTAGGAAAGACTCGTTTCAGCGGCACAACGACCCGGTCAACAACATGTTCAAGTTGAATTATTAGTCAGGTTCAACTTAATGTGAAAAGAAAATAACCGGTGTCATACTGCCATACCATGCATCACTTAACATATGCATCACATAACCGTGCAAAGACTTTACCAACCACGCTCCTACGGAGCCAGCATAAACTCATGCTACTATTCTGGGTAAAACCTCTCTTTACTCATACCAGAACCATTTCTAGCATTATCATCAATATACCTCATGCAAAAATAATATTTAAATTACTCATCAAATTCTATGACCATATTATTTATCTATTACTTGCAACTAAGTTTTCCTTATCTTGCCAACAATATTTACTTCAAGCATTCTGAAGTTCAAGTATTTTAGCATAACAAGCATATAACAGAATATATTTATTAGATAACTAATTTAAATGCATCAATATTCATAAGTTCAAGTATGAAAATCATAAATATTGAAGTGGCACCATGAAAATGTTACTGTGGCTTGCCTTAGCATTGATGAGGTTCACAAAGCTCCTGGTGATCCTCAAGACAAGCTGGTTCTATGAAAATATTCAAAAACCACAAATGAAAATATCAAGAAACGTTCTGAAAAGTGCCAGAAAATCTAGAAAGCAAGGAAAAATCCCATCTTTTGGGTGCTGTTAGATTTTTGGACACAGAACACGATGCAAAAAGAATCACTGCATTTGGACTTGTAGAATAAAAATTATGGCCATTTGAAGTCTCCTAGAATTTAAATGAATTTGAAAAAGAAAAACAGAGGGGGGTGACGTCGAAGGCGTACTCTCCCGAGGCGCTACCACTCATACTGCTTTGCGCGTGTAGTGAGTGGCTGACTAGCGGGCCCCGCTAGTCAGCCCGGAGGGAGGGGAGAGGGAAACAGAGGGGAATGGCGATTCGCCGGAGCTCACGCCGACGATGAGATTTCTTGGTGGCAAACGAGAGGGAGGGATCGACGGAGAAGGTTCTTGCGCACCTTCCCATACCCGTAGCGTGGCTAACGGTGGCCAGACTACGTCGGATTTGTCCTCTCCAGCGGCGACAAAGGACGGAGGTTGCCGGAGTTGAAGAAGATGGCGGCTTGGGGCGGCTCCAAGGGCTCTAGCTAGGCGCATTAGCTTCACGGAGGAGAGGCGGAGGCCCTGGCAGGGTCGCCTTGGCTTGGGAGTGGCCGGAGCTGCGGGAACGATCCGGAGGGGATCGTCGGCGAGCTCGGCTCGGGGACGGCAGCCCGCGGCCTGCCCGGCCGGGCTGCAGCTTCTAGTGGCAATAGGAGGGTGTGGTGGTGAGTTGCGATGCTCCAGGAGGCTGGGGAGGGGGGTTTTATAGGCGTGGCGGCAAGGAGGGCTCGGGCTCCGCCGGAGGAGAGCTGTCCCCGGCGCCCGGCGACGAACGGTGCGAGAGGGCGATGGAGAAGGCGACGGAGGTCACGCAACAACTGTGCGCGGGCGCGGACAAGCACAGGGACGAGGGGAAAAGAGACGAACACAGTGCGCTGGCACTGTGCCGTTGGCCGCACCATGCCCGTGCTCGCTGTGGCGAGCTCCGGCGTCGGCGAGCGGCAGGGTGGAGTTAAGGGGGTGGAGACGAGGATGGTGGCAACGGGGGCGCTCTGGCTGGCCGAGCTGTGAGCACGCGCTCCACAGAGGCGCTGGCGACGCGCAGAGCGCGCGTTTAGCATGCCATCACAATCGGACGAACGCGGTCACCGCGTGGACCATGACATCAGGCCACCTATGCACTAACCATGATGTCTGGCGTGTAGTCCTTAGTAAACCGAGGTGTTACCATGGCTCGGCTTGGTTCCAGGTGCAGTAGAAGTAAAATGGTGATGAGGTTAAGTTACTGGACAGAAACTTTGGGGAGTTACTGTGGTTAAACCACAGGGACTCAAGGGCTGAGCTTTGTGGTTTTAATGACTCTTACTAAGGTGAATAAGCTCAGGGAGAACCAGCTACATTGGAGCTAGTAAAAAGGTAGTTTCTATAGAAACTACCATTTCAGCCCAGAAGTGATTTTATTTTCTGTAGCCAAAATACTCCAAAGAGTGGTGAAATATTTTTGCTCAGAAATGTTCCCTAGGGTCCAAAGAATATTTGGGATTTTTCTCAGGATTTTTGGGGCAACAGAAATGAGGGTTGCTTTGGAGGTCAAGGAGTTTAGCTAGGGTTTTAGAGGCAAAATGAATATTTTTCATTTAAGAAAAATATTCCAAGCAATATTGTTGGGTTGGCCAGGGGTGAAATGATGGATTTGAGGAGGAGAGGGAACACTTGGGTGAAAATCAAGGGATACCCAAGTGGTCAAGTCCAAATGGAATGATTCAAAACTCCAAATCCAAAATCAACTCAGCTGAAAATCAAGCAAAGGAAAGAGGGAAAAAACCAGGCTATGATAGACATATTTTATGATTGTGAGCACTCATTAAAATATGACATGCTAAAAAGATGATGTTGGACAAGGAAGACAACATAATGGGTTATGTTTCCTTATATCTGAATAAGTTATATTGTCATGGATCATCCAACATGTTGAGCTTGCCTTTCCCCCTAATGCTAGCCCAATTCTTTGCACCTAGTAGAGATACTGCTTGTGCTTCGAAACATCCATAAACCCTGTTTTGCCATGAGAGTCCACCATGCCTACCTATGCACTGAGTAAGATCCTTCAAGTAAGTTGTCATCGGTGCAAGCAATAAAAATTGCTCTCTAAATATGTATGATCTATTAGTGTGAAGAAAATAAGCTTTATATGAGCTTGTGATGTGGAAGAAATAAAAGCGACAAACTTCATAATAAAGGTCCCTATCACAAGTGGCAATATAAAGTGATGTTCTTTTGCATTAAGATTTTGTGCATCCAACCATAAAAGCGCATGACAACCTCTGCTTTTGTAGCGACCAGACCTCAAACGGTCAAGTCTCTGTGCATCAGTGTCATCTCTGGATCGGTAATGCTGACACGCACAGTACTCGAGGAATTATAACAGAGTTTCAATCACACACTTATTACATTGAGTCCTCATAAAGAGTATGATTACAAAAATATAATGGCTGAAGGCCACCTAAACTAGATAATTGTGGAAGCTTCGAAGGTAGATGAGTCCATCAACTCCACCGGCATAGCTGAGTGCAAAACAACGACCTATCGCACCTTATTCATCATCTAAGTAGTCTGCAACATAAGACGTTGCAGCCCAAAACGGGTCAGCACATGGAATATGCTGGCATAGTTACACTGTAAAGCAATGATAATGCAAGAACTATATCTACATGCAATATTTGGCTGGTGGAGGCTGTAAGTTTCATGATTTTGCATAAAGCTAGTTTTTCCCTACAACAAAGGAATAAATTTATTTAACTATGATAACCCACAAGTATAGGGGATCGCAACAGTTTTCGAGGGTAGATATTCAACCCAAATTTATTGATTCGACACAAGGGGAGCGAAAGAATATTCTCAAGTATTAGCAGTTGAGTTGTCAATTCAACCACACCTGGATAACTTAATATCTGCAGCAAAGTATTCAGTAGCAAAGTAGTATAGAAGTAAGGTTAACGATAGCAAAAGTAACAGTAGCAGTTTTGTAGTAATTGTAACAGTAGCAACGGTAAAGTGAATAAGCAAAGCACAATATGTGAAAAGCTCGTAGGCATTGGACCAGTGACAGCTAATTATGTCGGATGTGATTTCTCATGTAATAGTTATAACATATAGGGTGACATAGAACTAGCTCCAGTTCATCAATGTAATGTAGGCATGTATTCCGAATATAGTCATACGTGCTTATGGAAAAGAACTTGCATGACATCTTTTGTCCTACCCTCCCGTGGTTGCGGGGTCCTAATGGAAACTAAGGGATATTAACGCCTCCTTTTAATAGAGTACCGGACCAAAGCATTAACACATAGTGAATACATGAACTCCTCAAACTACGGTCATCACCGAGAAGTATCCCGATTATTGTCACTTCGGGGTTGTCGGATCATAACACATAATAGGTGACTATAGACTTGCAAGATAGGATCAAGAACTCACATATATTCATGAAAACATAATAGGTTCTGAACTGAAATCATGGTACTCGGGCCCTGGTGACAAGCATTAAACATAGCAAAGTCATAGCAACATCAATCTCAGAACATAGTGGATACTAGGGATAAAACCCTAACAAAACTAACTTGATTAAATGGTAAATCTCATCCAACCCATCACTGTCCAACAAGCCTACGATGGAATTACTCATGCACGGTGGTGAGCATCATGAAATTGGTGATGAAGGATGGTTAATGATGACGACAGCGACGAATCCCCCTCTCCGGAGCCCCGAACGGGCTCCAGATCAGCCCTCCTGAGAGAGATTAGGGCTTGGCGGTGGCTCCGTATCGTAAAACGCGATGAAACTTTCTCTCTAATTTTTTTTCCGCGAAAGCAAATATATATAGTTGGAGTTGAGGTTGGCAGATGTCTAGGGGGCCCACAAGGAAGGGGGAGTGCCCCGACCCTCGTGGACAGGGTGTGGGCCCCCTGACGCTGATTCTTTCACCAGTATTTTTATTAATTCTGAAAAGTTTCTCCATGGATTTTCAGGTCATTCCAAGAACTTTTATTTCTGCACAAAAATAACACCATGGCAGTTCTGCTGAAAACAATGTCAATCCGGGTTAGTTCCATTCAAATCATGCAAGTTAGAGTCCAAAACAAGGGCAAAAGTGTTTGGAAAAGTAGATACGACGGAGACGTATCAACTCCCCCAAGCATAAACCTTTTCTTGTCCTCAAGCAATTCAGTTGATAAACTGAAAGTGATAAAGAATTTTTTTAACAAACTCTATTTGCTCTTGTTGCTGCAAATATGTATAGCCAGCATTCAGGTTTTCAGCAAAGATTATGAACTAACCATATTCACAATAACACTTAGGTCTCATGTTTACTCATATCAATGGCATAATCAACTAGCGAGCAATAATAATAAATCTCGGATGACAACACTTTCTCAAAACAATCATAATATGATATAACAAGATGGTATCTCGCTAGCCCTTTCTAATACCGCAAAACATAAATGCAGAGCACCTTTAAAGATCAAGGACTGACTAAACATTGTAATTTATGGCAAAAGAGATCCAGTCATAGTCATATCCAATATAAACTAATAGTAATGCATGCAAATGACAGTGGTGCTCTCCAGCGCGTGCTTTTTAATATGAAGATAATGACTCAACATAAAAGTAAATAGTCGCAGAGGGAAGCAGGGATTTGTAGAGGTGCGAGAGCTTGATTTTGAAATAGAGATGAATAACATTTTGAGCGGTATACTTTCACTGTCAACATAACAACTAAGAGATCTCGATATCTTCTATGCTACACACATTATATGCGGTTTCCAAACAGAATGGTAAAGTTTATACTCCCCCACCATCAACAAGCATCAATCCATCGCTTGCCCGAAACAAGGGGTGCCTCCAACTAGCAACAATCCTGGTGGAGTTTTGTTTGCAATTATTTTGATTTGATTTTGAGCATGGGACTGGGCATCCCGGTGACCAGCCATTTTCTCGTGAATGAGGAGCGGAGTCCACTCCTCTTGAGAATAACCCACCTAACATGGAAGATACAGATAGCCCTAGTTGATACATGAGCCGTTCAAGCATACAAAACAGAATTTCATTTGATGGTTTGGAGTTTGGCACATACAAATTTACTTGGAACGGTAGGTAGATATCGCATATAGGAAGGTATGATGGACTCATATGGAATAACTTTGGGGTTCATGGAGTTTGGATGCACAAGCAGTATTCCCACTTAGTACAAGTGAAGGCTAGAAAGAGACTGGGAAGCGACGAACTAAGAGATCGGCAACAGTCATGAACATGCATTAAAATTAATCAACACCGAGTGCAAGCATGAGTAGGATATAATCCACCATGAACATAAATATCGTGAAGGCTATGTTGATTTTATTTCAACTACATGCGTGAACATGTGCCAAGTCAAGGCACTCGAATCATTCAAAGGAGGATACCACCCTATCATACCACATCACAACCATTTTAATAGCATGTTGGCACACAAGGTAAACCATTATAAGCTCCTAGCTAATTAAACATGGCATAAGCAACTATAATCTCTAATTGTCATTGCAAACATGTTTATTCATAATAGGCTGAATCAGGAATGATGAACTAATCATATTTACAAAAACAAGAGAGGTCGAGTTCATACCAGCTTCTCTCATCTCAATCAGTCCGTCATATATCGCCGTTATTGCCTTTCACTTGCACGACCAAACGGTGTGTATAATAATAATAGTGCACGTGCATTGGACTAAGCTGGAATCTGCAAGCATTCAATTCAAGGGAGATGACAAGGTAATATGGGCCCTTGGTTAAATCAACAATTATGCATATTAGAGCCACTAAACATTTTCATTATGGTCTTCTCCTCTCGACCCCCAAAGGAAAGAAAATAAATAAAACTATTTACACGGGAAAGCTCCCAGCAAGCAAAAGAAGAACGAGAAATCTTTTTGGGTTTTCTTTTAATTACTACTACGAGCATGGAAAGTAAGCTAACTATTTTTTTGTTTTTTCTTAAGGTTTATCAAACACACAAGAAGAAAACTAGAAAAAGAAAATAAACTTGCATGGATAGTACAATGAAAAAGTATGAGCACCGACAACTAGAATGAGTGTGTGAACATGAATGTAATGTCGGTGAGAAATACGTACTCCCCCAAGCTTAGGCTTTTGGCCTAAGTTGATGTATGCCCATGGATCACGGCTACTCTCTCCGGTGTACTGAGGAGTGTCATCATACTGCCACAGGCTGGCGATCTCCTCCCACTACTGGAATCAGCTACTTTGCCATCTGCCAGCTCTTTGCCGTCAGCTAGCGGACGGGAAAGAAGCTCTTTGCCATCAGCTACCCGAAAGCAGACGGCAAAGAGTTGGCTGATGGCATAGAAAGCCTTTGCCATCAGCCAGCTCTTTGCCGTCCGCTAGCTGACAGCAAAGATTCTTTGTCGTCCGCTAGCTGACGGCAAAGAGGGAGGGGGGCCCACTGAGGAGCTGGTTAAAAAATACTTAACGTCCCCCCGCTTTGCCGTCCGCCGCAGACGGCAAATATGAAGAAAAGCGGATGACAAAGTGGGGCGGACGGCAAAGGCTGCCCTAACTAACCTAACTAACGGCTGAGCCCCCTCCCCCGCCCATTACTCATCTCTCTCGATCCTCGACCTCCTCCGCCCCCGCCCCCGCCCCCCCACCCCCCCGCCCACCACCACCGCCCTTGCCCGCCCGCCTCCTGCCGCCCCACCACCGCACCCCGCCACCGCCCCCCCCCTCCCCGCCCGACCCGCCCGCCCCGCCACCAGCCACCTTCGCCCGCCCGCCATCATCGCCATCGCCTTGAGCCCCGCCCCCACCCACCCACCAACCCAAGGCCGGTGTCGCCCCCTCCGGTGAGTTTTTTGTTTTCTTTTTTGCTGTTTAATCTTGTTTAATTGTTAGTGTTAGTGTTAGTGTTAGTGTTAGATTTAGTGTTAGAAAAGAAGAAAATTTAGTGTTAGTGTTAGAAAAAGAATATGTAGAAGAAAAGAAGAAGAAGTGGAAAAAGATGAAAAATAAGAAAAGAAAAGAAGTAGAAAAAAAGATGAAAAAGAAGAAGAAGAAAAGAAGTAGAAGTAGAAGAAGTAGAAGAAGAAGAATAGAAGAAAAGAAAAGAAGTAAAAGAAGTAGAAAAAAGATGAAAAAGAAGAAGAAGAAGAAAGGAAAGAAGAAGAAAGGAAAGAAGAAGAAGAAGAAGAAGAAGAAGAAGAAGAAAGGAAAGAAGAAGAAGGATAGAAGAAGAAGAAGAAAGGAAAGAAGAAGAAAAAAGAAGAAGAAGAGAAGGAAAGAAGAAGAAGGATAGAAGGAAACACCCCGACCACTGACCCCGACACCCCGACCCCGACACCACACCCCGACACGACCCGACACCCTGACCCCGACACCCCGACCCCGACACCACACCCCGACACACAGACCACGACACCACACCCCGACACCCCGACCCCGACACGACACCCTAACCCCGAAACAGCACCCGGACACCGACATGACACCCCGACCCCCTAAACCTCCCGAAAAGGTGCTCTTTGGCCTTCCAGAGGCCGCCGGGGTTATATATTTGTGAATTATTAGTTAGGTCATATATTTTTCGATTTTGTGATGAAAAACATCATATATAATTGTGTTGATCGGGTAGATTTAAATGTGCAGTTGTTTCATCGCTGCGAGGTTTGGTGTTCAATGACCTCGCCGTGCATTTGACGAGCTCTGCCCCTTCGTTCATGGGTGAGCACAAATGACATGTCCTTCTCCTCCATTAATTATTTGCACAAATGACATGAAATTTGGTAGCTAGCTATATATGTGTCTTGAATCATCAGTATGCGTAACCAATATGTGTCTCCCGTTCGAAAGCGTCATAGTTATAAATATGCATGCATTTGCATATTTATAACCTTGATTCTTTTGAATTGTCCAACGCTATCCATGGACAGCCCGAGTATGTGTAGATTGGGTTCGTTTTCCCATATGCTTTGCTTGGATCCGACGCATAAATTTAAATCGATGCCTCCCTGTTGTTCTCGGGTACACATCCTCTCTGCTTATTGCGAGACGTGTATCGAGAGAACAACGAAAGGTGCTTCCAAATTTTATGCGTCGGATCCGAGCATAGCATATGGGAAAATGAACCAAATCTACACATACTCGGGTGGGATTAGGACCTATCATTTCCTATTAGAGTGTAGGTGGCATGGACCTAATAAAATTGACAAAGTAGATCAACTGATGAATATATACATGGTGAATTATATATATAGTTGTTGTGTGTCCAGTAGCTCTAAAAGTCAAGATGAGTGATCGTGCGTGGATGTATACCGGTCACACTGGTCAGAACAAATGGAGCGCTGAATGGTTCACAAAAACCAAGGGGTTTGTGCAAGCCGCATTTGCAAATGGCCAGAGGAAAACTAGGTGCCCCTGTTTCTGATGCGGAAATTGGGAAAAGAGGACAGAGGCTGAAATGGGTAAACACCTGCAGAAGAATGGTTTTACGCCCGATTATACGGTGTGGACATTTCATGGTGAGTCTGCCCAACGTGACCGAGCTGAGGTGGATCATCGTCGCACCGACAAGCATGGTACCGGGATGGAAAACATGGTGCAAGACTTTGATGATGCTCGGTATTCGGACGAGGAGATGGAGGAATCTGCAAAGGCCTTCAATGAAATGTTGGAGTCTTCAAAATGTCTGCTCCACGAGCACACTGAGCTTTGTCAGTTGGATGCCATCTCACAAGTAATGGCTTTGAAGGCTCAGTTCAACTTGGGCAGAGAATGCTATGACGCAATTATGACAGTATTTGGATGCTTTCTACCCAAAGGCCATGTAATGCCTGCAAACCAGTACCAGTCGGACAAAATCCTCCATGCACTGAAGATGCTCTATGAGAAGATACATGCCTGTGAGAAAGGATGTGCCTTATTTAGGCTTGACTATGCGGACTTGAACTATTGTCCCATTTGCAAGTGTTCCAGGTATATTGTGGTAGATAACGGTATGGGTGAGAAGACAGACCACAATCCTGTTAGTGTTCTTGGTATATGCCAATCGTACCAAGACTTCAACGTCTTTTCATGGTCGAAGAGACGACCGACATGATGACATGGCACAAAACAGGCAAAAGAACCGAACTAGATGCGATGGGAAGCGATGATGGTACACACATCGGATGGTGTTGCGTGGAAAAGGTTTGATGAATTACATCTCGACAAAGCGCAGATCCGAGGCATCCTCGAGTCGGCATCAAGACCGATGGGTTCGATGTGTTTGGTATGACGGCAGCCCAATACGCTTGTTGGCCGTGTTTGTCTTTCCACTCAATCTCCCCGGACAGATTATGCAAAGAAAGAACATTTTCCCGACGTTGATAATTCCAGGCCCAACTATCCGGGAAAAATATGAATGTGTACATGCAGCCGCAGGACGAATTGCAAGAAGCACGGATAATGGGTTCAAGACATACGACGCCTATAGCAAACGAAACTTCATAATGCGTATCGGTACATGTACCCGACGCATGACTTGCCGGCGTATGCGCTATTCGTTGGCTGGTGTGTGCATGGAAGGTTCCCGTGCCCCACATGCAAGGGAGCTCTTGAGTTTCGTTGGCTTTAGGACGGTCGCAAGTTTTCTTGCTTTGACATGCATAGACAGTTCCTGGATCCTCGCCATAAGTTCGAGCAAGACAAGAAGAACTTCATCGAGGTAGAGTTGTAAAAACTCGCACCACCTGCGTTGACAGCCAAGCAGACCTGGATCGATTAAACGCTCTCGAGCGGATCCAGGCGTCGAGGGTACTTCAAGGGGTATAATTACGAGCACGCTGGACTCACAAAACATGCTTATGGGATCGCCTTACTTCAAAGACCTCCTTTGCCCACACAACATCGACGTAATGCACACTGAGAAGAATATCGCCGAGGCACTTTTTGGTACATTGTTCAGCATAGATGGGAAGTCAAAGGATAATACTAAGGCTAGAGTTGATCTGGAGGCGCTGTGTGATAGGCCGTTACAAAACATGAAAGAACCGAAAGGAAAGCAGAACTGGCCGAAGCCAAAGGCATGGTTCAATCTTGGAAGGCCAACTATGAGGGAAATTATCTTGTGGGTGAAAATGCAGTTGATGTTCCCCGATAGGTATGCAGCGAATCTAAAGAGGGGAGCGAGTCTTGATAAATTGAAGATATTTGGTCTCAAGAGTCATGATTGGCACATATGGATTGAGCGGGTAATGCCAGTGATGTTGCGTGGCTTCATCCCTGAGGATGAATGGCTAGTACTGGCAGAACTTAGCTATTTCTTCCGTGTTCTTTGTGTGAAAGAACTATCGCCTAGCGTGCTAGAAGAAATGGAAGAGTTGGCTCCAGAGTTGATCTGCAAGTTAGAGAAGATCTTTCCACCGGGCTTCTTTAATCCAATGCAGCATTTGATTTTGCATCTCCCAACAGAGGCAAGATTGGGGGGCCCGTGCAAAATCGTTGGTGCTACCCAACTGAGAGGATGCAGAAGACGCTTCGAGAAAAATGTAAAAATAAACGTAGAATTGAAGCGTCTATGGCTGAGGCATTCATCACTGAGGAGGCGGCAAACTTCGTGACAGCACACTACGAAACCAAAAATCGTCATTTGCATAATCCGAAGCCTCGGTACAATCTTGTGAGCCTAAAAGGGTGGATCAACCTCAGCCTATTCAAAGGCAATCTCGCACCACCAGTGTTTCAAATCCAATATCTTTGGATAACGAAGAATGGCGGACCATTTCGTTGTATATCTTCACCAACCTGATAGAAGTGCGGCCATACATCGAGTAAGTTCTAGGTATATTGTTTCACAACTTCTATTTCCTTTGAACTGCTCTTATTCCTGGATATTTCATACAGTCGATACGTCGCCCTATTCTCGTATGGAGGGGTGATCCAAAAGGATTCTGTCGAAGAGTATGAGCTTCTCGCAAAGCAAGGAGGCGGCTATCCCAGTTTCATCTCTTGGTTCAAACAAACGGTAAATTCTATTAGACAATTTCATTTCATTTGCTAATTTGTGCGTAATGCAACAATCCTTTCATATTACACTTGTAGGCTAATTCAGAGTCTATGGATCTAGAGTTTGCTTCTTTTCCTGCAAAATGACTTAATAAGCTTACCGACCTCCAAAACCAGCCATTTTACCTAAGTTAGCTCTAAAACGATCTTTACTTAGCTTTGTTTCCTCCAAAATGACCTAAGTTAGTTATAATATGCTTAGTTAACTAGGTTTGCTCAATAATGACATGTACTTACCTTACTTATGTAAAAAACGGCATAATTAGCTTAGTTCGCTCATAAACGATCCATTTTACCTACATTAGCTCTAAAATGATGCATTTTACCTAAGTTAGCTCATAAACAATCCATTTCACCTAAGTTACCTCACAAACAATGGCATGCTTCTTCTTCTTCTAGTCTTCTTCTTCTAGTCACCTTTTCCTAACTTTCTTATTTGCCATTTTGCAGATTTCATTCACTTCTCGGAAGCTAGCTTACTATGGAGTGCTTGTTTTTTATTTCATTCTCTTCTAGTATTCTTCTAATGGTTGCAACTTATGTGTATGCTATGATGGAACTTGCTATCTTGATGAAACTTTGCATTGTAATATGTATGTGCAACCTCCTAATGGTTGCAACTTATGTGTATGTGCAACTTGCTATGTATGAGTGGATGGAACTATATATGTATGTACGATGAAACTTATGTGCTGTTAAATAGCCCTGTGAAATATATCTATATATGTCATATATATTTGCTGTGAAAATTGTTGGATTTAAGAAAAACAAAAAAGAGACAATATGCAGGGCTCTTTGCCGTCACCACCGACGGCAAATGGCTTTGTGCCATCGGCAATGACGGCAAAGAGGCCACCGGCAGTAATCGCTTTCTGGGAGGTGACCTATTTGGTCGGTTTGCCAACAATGGTGACGGCAAGAAGAGGAAAAAACTTTGCCTCTGCGGCAGACGGCAAAGAGGGAAAAACTTTGCCTCTGGCGGACGGCAAAGGCTTGCCGTTAACCACCTGACGGAGTAACAGCGCAAATATTGTCGTCAGCATTCTTTGCCGTCGGCAGCTGATGGCAAAGGACCCTTTGCCGTCAGCCGCCCGAAGCGGACGGCAATGTAGCTCTTTGCCGTCCCTTACATTGCCGTCCACTTTTGCCGTCCGCGGCCGACGGCAAAGACCTTTGTCGTCCGCCATCCATGCCTTTGCCGTCCGCCGTGGCAGATAGCAAAGTAGCAGATTCCTGTAGTGTCCGAATCCCACTGATAAGATGATGGACAATAAGGGTCAAGTGGTGGTGCCGGCTCGGGCTCTAGAGCTGATGTCTGGCCACGGAGCGCCTAGACGGCCTTCGGCAAAACGAGGTAAGAGCCTGCAGTTAAATCAAACAAAGAGGGTCCAGGCAAGATAATAGTCTCACTGTGTTTCTTATGGAATCTCAAATTATACAAAAGCATCTTATCGTCATTTTTAACAATAAACTCATGTGCTACCATGCTCTTATAGTCTAGAAAAGTAGGTGCTAGCAGTTTTTCCTCTTTCTCAAAATGCCTAATAGGTATCCTAAAATGTCTAGCAAGGCGTGCAACATAGATACCTCCAAAGATGGGGCCCTTTGTATGGTTCAGGCTTAATCATTTAGCAATAATAGCGCCCATACTAACAGAGTTATCATGAAATAAAGCATGGAACAAAATAATAATATCAAGAACACTAAGGTTTCCACAGGTTCCGCGACCAATTAAGCATTGACTAGCAAATATTGCAAAGTAGCGTAAAATAGGAAAATGTATGCTAGTAATTCTTGCATCAGAAACCTTCCTCGTTTCTCCTACAGTAATAGTATCAATAAATCCACCACATCTTTATGATGTGGTTCCTCTGAGCTGCCCCCGAAGGGTATCTTGCAAACCATGCAAAATTCATATACTGTCATCTCCCTAGCCACATCATATAAATGAAACTCTACTGAAGGAGGTTATTTCTTAGGATAAAAGTAGAAATTATGCATGAAAGTATTGGTTAGCAAGAGATAATGTTCGATCTGGTCGTGGAGGAAGTCGGTGAGGCCTGTATCAACCAATGAATAAAAATCATCATGAATTCCGGCTGCTCTCAAGAAATCATCACAAGGCCATTCACATGGCCGTACTTCTGCCACTCGAGGTAGATTATACTTGGGATTTTCATTCTCCTTAGCTTGTTTATCCTTAGAGCTTTGGCTAGAATAGCCCCTCAAGAAAAATCTCTTCATCATTTTCTGAAAATTTCTGAAATTTTTAGTAACTCAAAATAAAAGTGAACCAAACTCAATAAAATTGGTAGCCAGTACTCCCACAAGTGCCTAGAGGCTATATCATGCATTAGAATTACTTGGGACCATATAAATTTGACATGCAAGCTCAAGAACAGGGTCACCTAGGCAGCAAAAATTTGCAATGAATAAAGCACTAGAACAAAAACTAATTGGACCATTGGAGGAGTCACATACCAAAGAACAATCTCCCAAAGCAGTTTTGTGAATGGAGCTTTGAGCAAGGAGATCAAAAATCGCAGCAAAGTGAGCTAGAACTCGTGCTTGAGCTAGATGGTGATTGTTTTGGGAGGAAGAAGTGTGTGGGTGCAGGAATAAGTGGAGGGGGCCCACTGTGGGCCCATGAGGCAGAGGGGCGCGCCCTATAGGGGTGGGCGCGCCCTGGACCCTCGTGGCCAGGTGCCAGCTCCCCTGCTGTGTTCTCAGTGCCAGATATTCTCAAATATAAAAAATCATACTAAATTTGCAGGGCATTTGGAGAACTTTTATTTTCGGGGTATTTTTTATTGCATGGATAATTCAGAAAACAGACAGAAAATACTAATTTTACTTTATTTAATCTAAATAACAGAAAGTAAAAGGAGGGTACATAAGGTTGTGCCTTCTAACTTCATCCATCTCATGCTCATCAAAACGAATCCACTAACAAGGTTGATCAAGTCTTGTTAACAAACTCATTCCGAATAACATGGAACCGGGGAAATTTCGAATAACACTAGGTTATCTCAATGGGGATATGAACATCTCCAATAATAAGAATATCATATTTCTTCTTGACAGTAGGAAGAGGAAATTCAAAACCTCCAATAATGATAGTTGGAATTTTTCCAATAGAATTGATGCTATGAACTTGAGGTTGTTTCCTCGGAAAGTGTACCATATGCTCATTAGCATTAACATGAAAAGTGACATTGCCTTTGTTGCAATCAATGACAGCCCCTGCAGTATTCAAAAAGGGTCTACCAAGGATAATCGACATACTATCGTCCTCAGGAATATCAAGGATAACAAAGTCTGTTAAGATAGTGACGTTTGCAACCACAACAGGCACATCCTCACAAATATCGACAGGTATAGCAGTTGATTTATCAGCCATTTGCAAAGATGTTTCAGTGGGTGTCAACTTATTCAATTTAAGTCTACGATATAAAGAGAGAGGCATAACACTAACACCAGCTCCAAGATCACATAAAGCAGTTTTCACATAGTTTCTTTTAATGGAGCATGGTATAATTGGTACTCCTGGATCTCCAAGTTTCTTAGGTATTCCACCCTTAAAACTATAATTGGCAAGCATGGTGGAAATTTCAGCTTCCGGTATCTTTCTTTTATTTGTGATAATATCTTTCATGTACTTAGCATAAGGATTCACTTTAAGCATATCAATCAAACACATACGTAAGAAGATAGGTCTAATCATTTCAGCAAACCGCTCAAAATCCTCATCGTCCTTTTTCTTGGATGGTTTAGGAGGAAAGGGCATGGGTTTCTGAACCCATGGTTCTCTTTCTTTACCGTGCTTCCTAGCAACAAAGTCTCTCTTATCATAACGTTGATTCTTCGGTTGTGGGTAATCAAGATCAACAACATGTGCAATCTCTACATCATTATTATTACTAGGTTGAGCGTCAACATGAACATTATCATTAACATTATCACTAGGTTCATGTTCATCACCAGATTGTGTTTTAGCATCAGAAATAGAAATATCATTGGGATTCTCAGGTGTGTCTACAACAGGTTCACTAGAAGCATGCAAAGTCCTATCATTTTTCTTTTTCTTCCTTTTAGAAGCACTAGGTGCATTTAAATTATTTCTCTGAGAATCTTGCTCAATTATCTTCGGGTGGCCTTTAGGATACAAAGGTTCCTGAGTCATTTTACCAGTTCTAGTAGCCACTCTAACAGCAAAGTCATGTTTATTATTTAATTCATCGAGCAAATCACTTTGAGCTTTAAGTACTTGTTATGCTTGAGTGGTAACCATAGAAGCATATTTACTAATGAGTTTAAGTTCACCTTTTACTCTAGCCATATAATCACTCAAGCGTCCAATCATGTAAGCATTACTCTTTAATTCTCTACCAATATAAGCATTGAAATTTTCTTGCCTACCCATGAAGTCATCAAATTCATCCAAGCATTGGCTAGCAAACTTAGTAGACGGGATTTCAACCTTATCGTATCTATAGAGAGAATTTACCTTTACTACCTATGTCGGGTTATCAAGACCAGATAGGTGGTATATTAAGGCCATGTATTTCTTCAATAGGAGGTAAATTCTTAACATCTTCAGCTTTAATACCTTTTCTTTCATAGATTTCTTTGCCTCTTGCATATCTTCAGGACTGAAAAATAGAACACCTCTTTTCTTCGGAGTTGGTTTAGGAATTGGCTCAGGAGTTGGCACAGGAATTGGCTTAGGAAGAGTCCAATTATTTTCATTAGTCAACATATTATTCAATAGTAATTCAGCTTGATCGACTGATCTTTCCCTGATAACACAACCAGCACAACTATCCAAGTGGTCATTGGAAGCATCAGTTAGTCCATTATAAAAGATATCAATTATTTCATTTTTCTTAAGAGGGTGATCAGGCAAAGCATTAAATAACCAGAGAAGCCTCCCCCAACCTTGTGGGAGACTCTCTTCTTCAATTTGCACAAAATTATATATTCCCCTCAAGGCAACTTGTTTCTTATGAGCAGGGAAATATTTAGTAGAGAAGTAATAAATCATATCCTGGGGACTACACACACAACCAGGATCAAGAGAGTTAAACCAAGTTTTAGCATCACCCTTTAATGAGAATGGAAATATCTGAAGGATATAATAGTAGCGAGATTTCTCATCATTAGTGAACAGGGTGGCTATATCAATCAATTTAGTAATATGCGCCACAACGGTTTTAGATTCATAGCCATAAAAAGGATCATATTCAACCAAAGTAATTATCTCAGGATCGACAGAGAATTCATAATCCTTATCAGTAACAAAGATTGCTGAAGTACCAAAAGCAGGGTCATATTTCATTCTAGAATTCAGAGTTTTTTGTTTCAGTTTAGCTAATAATTACTTAAGATCAGATCTATCATTGCAAGCAAGAAAATCTCTAGCAGTTTCTTCATCCATAACATAACCCTCAGGAACAACATGCAATTCATATTTAGGGGGAGAACCTTCATCATCACTATCTTCAATAAATTCATTTTCAATAATTTCATTCTCTCTAACCCTAGCAAGTTGTTCATCAAGATATTCACCTAATGGCACAGTAGTATCAAGCATAGAAGTAGTTTCATCATAAGTATCATGCATAGTAGAAGTGGCATCATCAATAACATGCGACATATCAGAATTAATAGCAGAAGTAGGTTTAGGTGTTGCAAGCTTACTCATAACAAATGGAGAATCTAGTGTAGAGCTAGATGGCAGTTCCTTATCTCCCCTCGTAGTTGAGGGGCAAATCTTAGTTCTTTTGTCTTTCAAGTTCCTCATAGTGACCAGCAGATAAAAATCCCAAGTGACTCAAAGAATAAAGCTATGCTCCCCGACAACGGCGCCAGAAAATAGTCTTGATAACCCACAAGTATAGGGGATCGCAACAGTTTTCGAGGGTAGAGTATTCAACCCAAATTTGTTGATTCGACACAAGGGGAGCCAAAGAATATTCTCAAGTATTAGTAGTTGAGTTGTCAATTCAACCACACCTGGATAACTTAATATCTGCAGCAAAGTATTTAGTAGCAAACTAGTATGGAAGTAATGGTAACGATAGCAAAGTTAACAGTAGCAGTTTTGTAGTAATTGCAACGGTAGCAACGG
This sequence comes from Aegilops speltoides, assembly GCA_021437245.1. Taxonomy (NCBI): domain Eukaryota; kingdom Viridiplantae; phylum Streptophyta; class Magnoliopsida; order Poales; family Poaceae; genus Aegilops; species Aegilops speltoides. The sequence continues at coordinate 339,806,917 of CM038147.1, read as the reverse complement.
TAAAGTGAATAAGCAAAGCACAATATGTGAAAAGCTCGTAGGCATTGGATCAGTGATGGATAATTATGTCGGATGCGATTCCTCATGTAATAGTTATAACATAGGGTGACACAGAACTAACTCCAGTTCATCAATGTAATGTAGGCATGTATTCTGAATATAGTCATACGTGCTTATGGAAAAGAACTTGCATGACATCTTTTGTCCTACCCTCCCGTGGCAGCGGGGTCCTAATGGAAACTAAGGGATATTAAGGCCTCCTTTTAATAGAGTACCGGACCAAAGCATTAACACATAGTGAATACATGAACTCCTCAAACTACGGTCATCACCGAGAAGTATCCCGATTATTGTTACTTCAGGGTTGTCGGATCATAACACATAATAGGTGACTATAGACTTGCAAGATAGGATCAAGAACTCACATATATTCTTGAAAACATAATAGGTTTAGATCTGAAATCATGGCACTCGGGCCCTAGTGACAAGCATTAAGCATAGCAAAGTCATAGCAACATCAATCTCAGAACATAGTGGATACTAGGGACCAAACCCTAACAAAACTAACTTGATTACATGGTAAATCTCATCCAACCCATCAGCATCCAGCAAGCCTACGATGGAATTACTCACGCACGGCGGTGAGCATCATGAAATTGGTGATGGAGGATGGTTGATGATAACGACAGCGTCGAATCCCCCTCTCCGGAGCCCCGAACGGACTCCAGATCAGCCCTTCCGAGAGAGATTAGGGTTTGGCTGCGGCTCCGTATCGTAAAACGCGATGAAACTTTCTCTCTGATTTTTTCGTGAAAGCAAATATATGGAGTTGGAGTTGAGGTCGGTGGATGTCCAGGGGTCCCACGAGGCAGGGGGGCACGCCCTAGGGGAGGGGGCGCGCCCCCCACCCTCGTGGATAGGGTGTGGGCCCCCTGACGCTGATTCTTTCAGCAGTATTTTTTATTAATTCTAAAAAGTTGCTCCAAGGATTTTCAGGTCATTACGAGAACTTCTATTTCTGCACAAAAATAATACCATGGCAGTTCTGCTGAAAACAGCGTTAGTCCGAGTTAGTTCCATTCAAATCATGCAAGTTAGAGTCCAAAACAAGGGCAAAAGTGTTTGGAAAAGTAGATACGGCGGAGACGTATCAAACTACTCCCATGTTGCCCATTATTTGAGAAGGTAACCCCAACTCATATCCCAATTAAAAGTATCATCATTAACCCAACATCATAATTAATTAAAGTAACATGATGAGATCACATCAAAAGATTCAGGTACTAGATACTCAAGATGTCCATAACCGGGACACGGCTAACCATGATTAGTTTATACACTCTGTAGAGGTTTGCGCACTTTTCCCCACAAGAGTCGATCGCGTCCATGATCGGATGATCGAGACATAGCCTTTCTGAAGCATTAACTCTCTACTCCGGGTAGACAGTACCACCTACATCCCTCTACATCTGCTAGTCTACCTCTTCAAGAGCTCACGCGACTTACTCAACTATGCCAGATCCCATAATGGCTTGTGTCTGCACACGGAAGTTTCTAGCATGAATAATCTTATGATCCCTTTGAGACTGGGTGGCATTCCATAGGATAATCACACGTTAACCCCGGGATTTCGAAAAATAGTCAACACCGGGTTCCCCAAGTGCCTCAACCAATCCACCCAGATGTGTATTAAAGTTGCCACCTTAATGTTATCCATGATTAAATAACTCTCAAACTTCCATGTGTGAATCACGATCCAATCCCCGTCTACGAGCATGGCTAAGCACTAATAAGCATAGCGTATATTCCCGGCGTGATTAAAAGGTATTAGGTTCCTACCTCAAGTACTACAACCAAAACCACATGTTCCCAATCCTACCAATGCAAATATTTGTGGAGCAAAATTAATGCACAGTAAAAACTGGGTATAGAAGAGTATGATCAAAGTGTAACTTGCCTTGCTGACGGTCTGCAAACTCTAGAGATTCTTAGTAACAAGCTTTGCACTCCGGGTAATCTAGCGTAGACAAACAATAGCATACATAAGCAATCACTCAAACGAAACACGAGAAAAACCGAGAAAAGATCCAAATCGAACATGAATCAAGCAACGGCTTAAACTAACACGGGTCAAAACCTAACAACAATATTAACATGTGATTTAGATCTTAGCAGTAGGTACATGTGATTAGCTATGATTCGCAAAAAGATTCAACTCAAACGGAGCAACGAAACTCAGAATACAAACGAAACAAGATCGTTTACTAATCTGGATTAAAGTCAAATTTTACATTAGAAAAATCATGTTCAAGTTGGTTAACTGGAAAGAGGGGTTCTAGACAAAGATTTTGGTGTTGGTTTCATCTAATTTGGATAAACGAGTAAAAAGTTATACTAGTTTAAAGATCAGGGGCTAAATCGTGATAAAAATAATCTCGGATAAGTCCCTGGCCGAAAATAAAATAAAAAGAGAAAAGACTAACGAACGAACGTTCGCTGTCTGAACTAATCCGATGAATAACGTTCATTAAAACGAACGAACGGACGAACGTCCGCTAGTTAGCTTAATCGAACGAAAAACCGATGTGAAAATATAAACCGCGAAAACAAAAAAACCGGGGTTAACCGAAGATAAACCGACCGGTCAAAGGGCGGGTTCAACAGTGGCGGCGGCGTCCAGAGGCGTGGGGCAGCGGGGTGGGGTGGTGGCGTCCATGGGCGTGATGGCGGAGTGGCGGCGTGGCAGCAATGGCAGCAGCGGCGGCGCTTCGCAGCGGCGGCCATGGAGGTGATGACGGCGGCGGCTTGGGGTCCATGGGGGCCCCGGACGCTGCTTATAAAGGGGAGGCGACTTGGAGGAGGGGCAAGGCGGCGGGCGGAGGCGGAGTCTGCTCGGGACCGAGTCCGGCGGCCAGCGCCCATGTGGGATGGCGGCGGCGGTTCGCTCAGGCCGGCCTTTGGCCCGATCGGTAAACGTTTAAAATTTTTTTATGCCCGAAGAGAAAATCCTAATAAAATAAAAAAAATCTCAAAATGCCAAAAACAATTTTCGCCGTCTAAATAAAAGATTTAGAACAAAGTGAATTCTGGCCTAAAAATGCAATTTTCAAAAATGCATATTTTTCTAATTCAAATAAAATGCAAATAAAATCATAATTTGATTTTAAATGAATTTCTCAATATTTCTCTTAATTTGAAGAAGTCTTATTATCCTCTCTCATTTATTTTTAATATTGGGAATAATTAGAGAGAAAAATAATAAAATCAAATTGATCCTTTCTTCAAATTTGAATTAAATTCAAATATGATTTTTGTGAAACCTCCAACTCTCTCCTTGGGTACTTGAGTTGCTTAAGATTTCTAGGATCACAACTAAAATGCAAAAATAAATATGATATGCATACGATGATCTATGTATAACATCCAAATTGAAAATTGGGATGTTACAAACCTACCCCCCTTAAGATGAATCTCGCCCTGGAGATTCGGGTTGGTCAGCAAAAAGGTTTGGGTGGTCTCTATGAAGGTCTTCTTCTCGCTCCCAGGTGGCTTCCTCCTCGGTATGGTGGCTCCACTGAACTTTGTAAAACTTGATAACCTTGCTGCGAGTAACTTGACTGGAAAACTCGAGAATCTTGACTGGCTTCTCCTCATAAGTCAAATCACAGTCTAACTAAATTGCTTCCAGCGGCACTGTATCTCTCAGAGGAATATTGGCTATATTTGCGTGGCACTTCTTCAACTGGGAGACGTGAAACACATCATGAACTCCCGACAATCCTTCCAGCAATTCTAGCTTGTAGGCAACCTCTCCCATGTGTTCCAAAACTCTGTATGGTCCCACAAAAACGTGGTGCTAGCTTTCCCTTGACTCCAAAATGCTTAACTCCTCGAAGCAGGGACACACGAAGATATACTCTGTCTTCGACTTCGTAAACTATCTCCTTGCGTTTAGAATCCGCATAACTCTTCTGCCTAGACTGGGCTACTTTGAGTCTGTCTCGAATTAACTTAACCTTCTCTTCAGAGTCTTTGATTAAATCTGGTCCGAACAACAGTCGATCTCCAACTTCATCCCATGATAACTGTGTCCTGCACCTCCTTCTGTACAAAGCTTAGAAAGGGTCCATCTTCAAACTGGCTTGATAACTGTTGTTATAAGAGAACTCTGCGTACGGCAAATTTTCATCCCAACTAGATCCATAATTTAGCGTACAAGCTCTCAACATGTCCTCCAGAATCTGATTGACTCTCTCGGTGCATCCATCATGCGTGGATGAAAGGTCATGCGAACTCTAGCCTGGTACCCAAAGTCTCATGCAACTGATTCCAAAACTTCGAGGTAAACTCGGTTCCTCTATCTGATACAATGGTCCTAGAAACTCCGTGCAGACATACGATCCTGGTCATGTATATCTTTGCCAACTTAGCCCTCGTATAGGTGGTCTTCACCAGGATGAAATGAGCTACTTTCATCAAACGATCGACTACAACCCAGATAGAGTCATAGCCTGTACGAGTCCTGGGCAATTGATACGTCTCCAACGTATCTATAATTTATGAAATATTCATGCCATGTTTACAATAGTTCTATATGATTTTGGTATGATTTGATTAGAACTAACCCGGACTGACGCTGTTTTTAGCAGAACTACTGTGGTGTTGTTTTTGTGCAGAAATAAATTTCTCGGAATGCGCTGAAAATCAACGGAGACTTTTTCTGGAAAATATGAAAAATACTAGAACAAAAATCTACCGTAGGGGAGTCCCATGGGCCCCACGAGGGTGGGGGGCGCGCCCCCCTACCTCGTGGACTCCCTGAGGGCCCCCATGACGTGAAATCAATGCCAACTCCTCCTATATCAAAAGTTCCACTGCCACAAGCATCTGTAGCCACGAGAAATCAATCTAGGCCCTCCCTAGCACCCTGCCGGAGGGGGCCATCATCACCGGAGGCCATGAAGGAGGATCCCGAAGGGGCCATCATCGCCATGAAGGCCAAGGACCAGAGGAAGAACCTCTCCCCATCCAGGGGATGGTCATGAAGGAGGAAGCACAAGGGGGAGGACCTCTCCTCCTCTCTCTCGGTAGCGTCGGAGTGCCATCGGGAGGGGAATCATCACTGCGGTGATCATCTTCATCAACATCACCATTATCATCACCATTCTCATCTCTTTTACACGGTTCACACTCCCGCACCCCGCTGTAATCCCTACTTGAACATGGTGCTTTATGACACATATTATGATCCAATGATTTTTTGCCATCCTATGATGGTTTGAGTAGATATCTTTTGTCTTTGGGTTGATTGATGATCTAGATTGGTACGAGTTGTATGTTTTATTTTGGTGCTGTCCTATTGTGCCCTCCGTGTCGCGCAAGCGTGAGGGATTCCTGCTGTAGGGTATTGCAATATGTTCATCATTCACTTATAGTGGGTTGCTTGAGTGACAGAAGCATAAACCCGAGTAAGGGGTTGTGGCGTATGGGGTAAAGGGGACTTGATGCTTTAATGCTATGGTTGGGTTTTACCTTAATGATCTTTAGTAGTTGAGGATGCTTGCTAGAGTTCCAATCATAAGTGCATATGATCCAAGAAGAGAAAGTATGTTAGCTTATGTCTCTCCCTCATATGAAATTGCAATGACGACTATCGGTCTTGTTAACAATTGCCTAGGATAATTCCACACACCGATCCATCATTATTCCACACTCGCTATTTATAATATTTAGTAATATATTCTAACTTTATGATAACAACACCTACTTTTATATTTAGCTCTCCGATATCATGCAAAGTTATCCTCTTCATACCCACAACATAGTTTTATTTCTCATATCTAGTTGGAAGCGAACGTTCGATTATACGTGAGAGTCGTGTCGATGGCGAGATAGGACTTGAGAGAATATTGATCTTACCTTTAGCTCCTTGTGGGTTCGACACTCCATACTTATCACTTCCACCTTTGGAAATTGCTATGATGATTCCCTGCACTTGGGGATTATCAGAAATCCCGTGATAAAATCCATGCCAAGTTTATACCACTTCCGTTCGGGTATCGACAATGGCTGTAGCAAACCAGCTGGCTTTTGATGCTCTGCCTTAACTCTTTGACAAACATGACATACTGCTACATACTCAGCAATATCCTTCTTCATTCCTATCCACCAGAAACTTTCCTTCAAATCCAGATACATCTTAGTGTTTCCTGGGTGAATCAAATACGGCGAATCATGGGCCTCCCGCAGAATCAACTTCCTGATCTCGGGGTCATTAGGCACATAAACACGATCCTCAAACCATAAAGTGACCTACTCACCCTCAGGAAATCCTTTAGCCTTTCCTTTGCTCATCCTTTCCTTTATCTCGGCAATCTCCTTGTCAGTCTTCTGGGCTTATCTGATCTTACCCATCAAAGTGGACTAAATTTCCAATGCTGCAACATAACCTCTCGGAACTATCTCCAAACATAACTCTCGAAGATCATCTGCTAACTCCTTAGGCGATTCTCTGGTTATGAGCGTGTTAACATAACTCTTGCGGCTCAACGCATCTGCTACTACATTGGCCTTTCCGGGATGATAGTGCAATTTCATATCGTAATCCTTGATGATCTCCAACCATCTCCTTTTCCTGAGGTTCAACTCCTTCTGCGTGAAGATATATTTCAAACTCTTATGATCCGTGTATAGCTCACAGTGGTTTCCGATGAGAAAATGTCTCCATGTCTTCAGCGCATGCACTACGGCTGCTAACTCCCTATCATGCATAGCATAATTCAGCTCATGAAGTTTAAGCTATCGTGAGGCTTATGAAACAACTCTTCCCTCCTACATAAGCACTGCTCCAAGTCCTCGGCGTGAAGCGTCGCAATACACTTGATAATCCTTCCGTTGGTCTGGGAGAATCAGCACGGGGCTGTAAACAATGTTTCTTCAACTCCTGAAAATTGGCTTCACACTCCTCAGTCCATTTAAACTTGTTTCCTTCTTCAATAACTCCATCATGGGCTTTGCAATCCTAGAGAAATTCTCAATGAACCTCCGATAATATCCTGCGAGTCCAAGAAAACTCCTGATCTCTCCAACTTATGTGGGTGCCACCCCACATAGTAATAGAAGTAACCTTGGTAGGGTCTGCTGCTATTCCTTCTCCGGATATAACATGTCCGAGAAATCCAACTTCCTTTAGCCAAAAGTCACATTTGCTGAACTTGGCATACAACTGATGTTCTCTGAGCTTCTCAAGAACCAAACACAAATGCTCCTTATGCTCCTCTTCATTCTTTGAGTAGACCAATATATCATCAATGAACACCACAACGAACTTATCCAAAAACTCCATAAACACTTTGTTCATCATGTTCATGAAATAGGCAGGCACGCTAGTCAGACCAAATGACATAACGGTATACTCATATAGCCCGTACCTTGTGGTAAAAGCTGCCTTAGGTATATCCTGCTTGCGGATATTCAACTGGTGATAACCTGATGGAAGATCAATCTTAGAGAAGACTTTAGCTCCATGTAATTGGTTAAACAAATCATTGATCATCGGCAGTGGGTATTTGTTCTTGATCGTGACTTCATTCAACGCACGATAATCAACAACCATCCTTAAAGATCCATCCTTCTTCTCCACTAGAAGCACTGGGCCTCCCTAAGGTGATGAACTTGGTCGAATGTAACCTTTATCCAGTAACTCCTTAATCTTCTTCTTAATTTCCTCCAAATCTTGTGCGGGCATCCGATACGGTCTCTTTTATATTGGCCCGGTGCCTCACAATAGCTCAATCAAGAACTCAATGTCTCGATCCAGTGGCATGCCTGGTAACTCTTCCGGAAATACGTCGGGATAATCCTTCACCACTGGTACTTCCTCCTGTACAACTCTTGATAAGGAATTCACTTGAGTCCTCTCTGGCACATGCCGGGATACATACTTGATCCTTCTTCCTTCCGGGGTGGTGAGAAATATCGTCTTACTAGCACAATCAATGTTTCCTCCATACTTCGATAACCAATCCACGCCTAATATTATATCCAATCCTTGTTACTCCAAAATTATTAGGTCAGAGGGAAACTGTCGTGGGGACGAACACCTATGGGACCGGAGCCCCTTACGGTTCGGCAAGGGGCGGAGATCGCACGAAGAGCGGATCGAGGCGGAGTACATGAGCGGTTTTACCCAGCTTCGGAGCTCTCCGGAGAGATAATACTCCTACCGCTGCTTTGTGGTTTGTATTGTGTTCTTGCTCGGGAGCGCGGAGAGCTACAGTACACTCGAGCTGCTAACGAGACCGAGCGTGAGCGTTTTCTGGTTTCGTATCCTTCGAACCCCCCTCTACGTTGCGCATGGGCCTCCTTTTATATGCTCAAGCGGTCACCGACAGGTGGCAATGTAGGTGAGGGCAAAAATGGAAAAGGAGTTGTGGTTGGTACAACTACCTCTACAGTGTATCATACCTAACCCTGACGACAGGGGACAAAGGCATTAAATGCCCGTCTGTGTCGCCCAAATAGTGCAGAAAAAGGACCGTCAGGTGCGCCACCGCTTGCCACGATGGCAATCTTGTCAGCGCCGCTTGCCACCTCACACCGCTGGCTGCATCGCCTCTCGGGGCGACACGTTGGTGGATGTGCTGGAGCGCCGGTACAGAGTGGTTGCTTGCCGCGGTCGCTGTCTTGCCGCGCCCGAAAGCTTGTCGTTCGCCGGGCCTTGCCGGGATGCGTGGCGCGTCGCGGCAAGTTCCTTGAAATGCTTTGGTTGGCCTTCCTGGCAAGCTCCTCTTGCCGGGGTCTTGTCTCCTTGGCTTAAACACTTTGTTCTTGAATGGCTCCAAAGGAACCACGGAGGATCTTGGCGGTCGCCCGGCAAGCCTTGCCGCGGGGTGCTGCGACTGCCCGTGCACAAGTTCGGGATACTAGGGTACCCCTATTCTAGTACACCGACAGAAACACATGGCTACCAATGGTTAAGGGTAACCGATCACACCATTGGCTGGCCATATACTCTGCTCTTGGTGAGCTTAATAACATGGGTGACCTAAGGGCTAGGGTTGGCAATTTAAACTTGTCCACAAATTCCCTTGATATATAAGAATGCGATGCACTAGTATCGAAAAGAACAAGTGCGGGAAATGCATTAATCAAAAACTTACCGACAACTGCATCGGGTTGATCCTCAATCTCCTCCACGCTGATGTGGTTCACCTGACCCTTGGTGAAGGGGTTGGGCTTCTTGGTAGAACTTCCATTTCCATTTCCATTCTTTGCGTCAGGACATTCATTGGCATAATGTCCAGTCTTCTGGCACTTGAAACAGGTAACGTGGCTCAAATCCCTCTTGGCTAGTGTCGAAGGGTTGGAACGGTTCTGGCTGCTGCTTCCTCCATTCCCATTGCCATTCTTGTGGCCACTATGGTTGTGCAAATTTGCTCCATTGTGCATGTGTCCTCCATGGTTGTGGGTATGTCCTCCTGAGTACGGGGAATAGCGGGGCTTCTGCTGAGCTCCTGAAGTAGACCTCCCCTGTCCATACTTCCTCTTGCGATTATCAATCTGTTGCTCCATAAGAGCCCTATCTACCAACTCCTGGTAGTTGTTGAGTGTTGCCACCATCAACTGCATGCTCAGCTCATCATTTAGTCCCTCCAGAAACTTCTCCTGCTTAGCGGCATCTGTAGCTACGTCATCAGGGGCATAGCGTGCTAACTTACTAAACTCATCCACATACTGGCCCATGGTACATCCTCCTTGGCGCAAGCTGCGAAACTCACGCTTCTTCATGCTCATAGCTCCTGCTGAAACATGGGCAGTACGGAAAGCTTGCTGAAACTAATCCCATGTAACAGTGTTGTCGGATGTTGGGTTCTGGCAGACCCTTAAGGTTCGAACTCTAGGGTGCACACAAAGATCTTTCCCCTACCAACCTATCCGATCGTCTCGTGAGAATCTAAGCTAAAACGATGAGCAACACAAGGGACGTGAGATTTATACTGGTTCGGGCCACCGCTGTGGTGTAGTACCCTACTCCAGTGTGTGGTGTGGTGGATTGCCTCAGGGGCTGATGATGAACAGTACAAAGAGTGAATAGCCTCGCGAGAGGTGTTCTTGAGCTGGTGCGATGAACTGCTTGGGTGAGTTCGATCGCCCCTTGGTCTAGCGAGCACCCTATCTGATGCCCCCTACTGTGTGGTGGCTAGCCCTATTTATAGAGGCCCTGGTCCTCTTCCCAAATATTGAGCGGGAAGGGCGCCAACAATGGCCATTTCAAAGGGGAACATCTAGTACAAGTTATCCTGACTAAAGTTGGTCTTCGGCTGCCAAAGGCACTGGCGATGACCCGTCTTTGGCTCCACGATGACCTCCATCTTGCCGCTCTGTTGGTCTTGGCCACGTTGCACTGAAATGGCAACCTTTGCCTGATGCCTCGGTACTCCATGCCTGTGCTTTCCCCCTTTGCACCAAAGAGGAAACAAGGACCTTTGCAGTCGGCGCCTGCTGGCGCCCTTTGGTCTCGATCGTCATGGCTTGCGTCATGAGCACCTCGCGAGGGACCCTGCCTTGATCTCTCCGCCTCCTCGCAAGCCTGCCTAGTGAGTCCGTTCCTGAGGAAGCCTTGAGTCATCCGCCCTGCGAGGCTTGGCCCCTCGCGAGGGTCTTGAGTCTTTTGCTGATGAAGATGGGCCGTATTGGGCCACCACGTGAGCCATGCCGCAGGCTACAGGCAGGCAAGTCTGGGGACCCCTGTTCCTAGAACGCCGACAAGTGTCAATGGGGTAAGTGGCTGTGAAATTATCCCACCATGATGTCGTGGTTCCATCAAGCTGATGTGCGGCAAAACGCACTATCTCCGCATCTGTGCATCCTGTAGTGGTCAGCTCTCTTCCAATCTAGCGGAGCCAATCATCTGCAACAATCGGCTCGGTGCTACTAGAGAACACCGGCAGATTCAACCTTAGAAAGCAGGCTAGGTGATCAACAGGGGGTGGTGGTGGTGGGTTGTTGTTGTTGTTGACTTGGTTCTGATGCTGAGCTAGTAACTGCATCAAGGTATTCTGCTGCTGGATTAACTGAGTGAGCTCCGGTCGGAAGGCAAATCCATTGTCACGTCTCGGAGGCATCTGATGGGTTTAGAAGCAGTGATAAAACATAATAGAATTGGGGTCTAAGAGAGATTCACTACCCATAATGCTCATGAGACAAACATAATCAATTTCACTTCAATCAATAGCACACAATACCACACAAAATGGTCTATCACGTGTAGACTTGATTTCCTCCTCCAACTCATTGTTTCTCCTCACCAGTTTCTTGATCTTCTTCATGTGGATAATTTGTTGATTCTCCCGTCGACGAATATGATCTCCCATGTCTTGGATGTAAGCTGCAATTGATCCATCCCTCCTGGTGTGAATCATCTCCCATTTGTCATCTTGGCGGCCACATCTGTGGTAAACGGTATGCTCCAGCTCCTTGTGATACACCTCACATTTGCGTCCAAAGGTGATACGTGCGGCCATGCTCTTTCGAATACTCTAGCTTGGTGCATCCAGGTAGAAATCAATAGGCTCCATTGTTGGTGCAAAGGTCCTCCCAGGTATCCATACTTTGATCTTCCAGCGCTCCTCTTCCGGTACCGATGTAGAGAGTCCCCGTGATGCTTGGTAAACCGATGTTCAGATACTTAGCGACTTCCTTCAAGTGTTTTCCGAAAGGGGTGTCGTCATCCGGCTGAGTGAACTTGTTCCTGGGATCCGCCATCTATAGAGTAGAAAGAGAGGAGAATTAGAAATGAGTAGAGAAGAGATATCTTGTGGCTCATTCTAGTGGTCGCGTCCTATAGTCAGCGTGTGCAATGGTACCATCTTGTAGCGACCAGACCTCAAACGGTCAAGTCTCTGTGCATCAGTGTCATCCTTGGATCGGTAATGCTGACACGCATAGTACTCGAGGAATTATAACAGAGTTTCAATCACACACTTATTACATCGAGTCCTTGTAAAGAGTATGATTACAAAAATATAATGGCTGAAGGCCATCTAAACTAGATAACTGCGGAAGCTTCGAAGGTAAATGAGTCCATCAATTCCAACGGCATAGCTGAGTACAAAGCAACAACCTATCGCACCTTATTCATCGTCTGAGTAGTCTGCAACATAAGAGGTTGCAGCCTGAAACGGGTCAGCACATGGAATATGCTAGCATAGTTACACTGTAAAGCAATGATAATGCAAGAACTATATCTACATGCAATATTTGGCTGGTGGAGGCTGTAAGTTTCATGATTTTGCATAAATCTAGTTTTTCCCTACAACAAAGGAATAAATTTATTTAACTACTCCCATGTTGCCCATTATTTGAGAAGGTAACCCCAACTCAAATCCCAATTAGAAGTATCATCATTAACCCAACATCATAATTAATTAAAGTAACATGATGAGATCACATCAAAGATTCAAGTACTAGATACTCAAGATGTCCATAACCGGGACATGGCTAACCATGATTAGTTTACACACTTGCAGAGGTTTGCGCACTTTTCCCCACAAGACTCGACCGCATCCATGATCGGATGATCGAGACATAGCCTTTCTAAAGCATTAACTCTCTACTCCGGGTAGACAGTACCACCTACATCCCTCTACATCTGCTAGTCTACCTCTTCAAGAGCTCACGCAACTTACTCAACTATGCCAGAGCCCATAATGGCTTGTGGCTGCACACAGAAGTTTCTAGCATGAATAATCTTATGATCCCTTTGAGCCTGGGTGGCATTCCACAGGATAATCACACGGTAACCCCGGGATTTCCAAAAACAGTCAACACTAGGTTCCCCAGGTGCCTTAGCCAATCCACCCAGATGTGTATTAAAGTTGCCACCTTAATGTTATCCATGGTTAAATAACTCTCAAATTTCCATGTGTGAATCACGATCCAATCCCCGTCTATGAGCATGGCTAAGCAGTAATAAGCATAACATATATTACCGGGGTGATCAAAAGGTATTAGGTTCCTACCTCAAGTACTACAACCAGAACCACATGTTCCCAATCCTACCAATGCAAATATTTGTCGAGCAAAACTAATGCATAGTAAAAACTGGGTATAGAAGGGTATGATCAAAGTGTAACTTGCCTTGCTGACGATCTGTAAACTCTAGAGATTCGTAGTAACAAGCTTCACACTTCGGGTAATCTAGCATAGACAAACAATAGCATACATAAGCAATCACTCAAACGAAACACGAGAAAAACCAAGAAAAGATCCAAATCGAACACGAATCAAGCAACGGCTTAAACTAACAAGGTTCAAAACCTAACAGAAATATTAACATGTGAATTAGATCTTAGTAGTAGGTACATGTGATTAGCTACGATTCGCAAAAAGATTCAACATAAACGGAGCAACGAAACTCAAAATACGAACGAAATAAGATAGTTTACTAATCTGGACTAAAGTAAAATTTTACAGTAGCAAAATCATGTTCAAGTTGGTTAGCTGGAAAGAGGGGTTCGAGACGAAGATTTTGGAGTTGGTTTCATCTAATTTGGATAAACGACTAAAAAGTTATACTAGTTTAAAGATCAGGGGCTAAATCACGATAAAAATAATCGTGAATAAGTCCCTGGCCGAAAATAAAAGAAAAAGAAAAAGACTAACGAACGAACATTTGCTGTCTGAACTAATCCGACGATAACGTTCGTTAAAATGAACGGACGGACGAATGTTCGCTAATTAGCTTAACCGAACGAAAAACCGATCAGAAAATATCAACCGCGAAAACAAAAAACGGGTTAACTGAAGAAAACCGACCACCAATCAGGCGAGGTCAACGGCGGCAGGCGGTGGCGTCGGCGGCGGCGGTGTCTGGCGGGCGGGCGGGTGGTGCGGGGCAGCGGGTGGGGTGGCGGCGGTGTGCAGCTGAGCGGCACAAGGGCGGCCTTCAGCGGCGGCAAGGGAGGCGATGACGGCGGCTTGATTCTGTGGGCCCCAAGGCCGCTATAAGGGGGAGGCGACTTGGAGGAGGGGGCAAGGCAGCGGGGCGGAGGCGGAGTCCGGCTCGGGACAGGAGTCCGGCGTCGGCGCTCGCCCTCGTGGGGGAAGGTGGCGTCGGCCCGGCTCGGCTGGGCCTTTGGCCTAGTCGGGCGAAACGTTTTTAAAAAATAATAATAAATTACACCTGAAGAGAAAGTCCTAATAAAATATAAAAAATTCTAAAAATGCCAAAAGACAATTTTCACCATCTAAATAAAATATTTAGAACAAAGTGAATATTTTTCTGGCCTAAAAATGCAATTTTCAAAAATGCATATTTTTCTAATTCAAATAAAACAACAAATTAAATGCAAATAAATCATAATTTGATTTTAAAAAAAAATCTCCAATATTTCTCTTAAGTTGAAGAAGTCACATTATCTTGTCTGATTTATTTTTAATATTGGGAATAATTGGAGAGAAAAATAATAAAATCAAATTGATCCTTTCTTCCAATTTGAATTAAATTCAAATATGATTTTTGTGAAACCTCCAACTCTCTCCTTGGGTCCTTGAGTTGCTTAAGATTTCTAGGATCACAATCAAAATACAAAAATAAATATGATATGCATACGATGATCTATGTATAACATCCAAATTGAAAATTGGGATGTTACAGCTTCCCTCTGTGAAGGGCCTAACTTTTATTTTTATCTTCTACCTTCATACAAGAGTCATGGTGATCTGCAACTTTCCTTTTTACACTTTGTCCTTTGGCTAGCACTATGTGTTGGAAAGATCCTGATATATATATCCACTTGGATGTATGTTTTCATAAATTATTATTGTTGACATTACCCTATAGGTGAAAGGTTGGGAGGCAAAACTATAAGCCCCTATCTTTCTCTGTGTCCGATTGAAACTTCATACCCATAAGTATTGCGTGAGTATGAGCAATTGTGAAAGATTAAATGATAGTTGAGGATGTGGACTTGCTGAAAATCTCTGACATTGACTCTTTCTGATGTTATGATAAATTGCAATTGCTTCAATGACAGAGATTTTAGTTTGCTAGTTTTTAATGAAGTTTCTGATTCATGCTTTACATTGTGAATGGATTGTTACTTTAGCATAAGAAATCATATGACAATATATATGTTGATGTTCTAACAATGATCATGATGCCCTCATGTCCGTATTTTATTTTATCGACACCTCTATCTCTAAACATGTGGACATATTTTTCAATATCGGTTTTCGCTTTAGGACAAGCGAGGTCTAAGCTTGGGGGAGTTGATACGTCCATTTTGCATCATGCATTTATATCGATATTTATTGCATTATGGGCTGTTACTACACAATATGTGACAATACTTATGCCTTTTCTCTCTTATTTTACAAGGTTTACATGAAGAGGGAGAATGCCGACAGCTGGAATTCTGGGCTAGAAAAGGAGCAAATATTAGAGACCTATTCTGCACAACTCCAAAAGTCCTGAAACTCCACGAAAGTCAGTTTTGGAATATATTAAAAATATTGGGCAAAAAAAGCACCAGAGGGGGGCCACCCACCAGCCACGAGGGTGGAGGGCGCGCCATACCCCCTGGGGGCGCCCCCTGCCACGTGGGCCACCTGGCAAGCCCCCGATGCCCATCTTCTGCTATATGGTGTCTTCTGCCCTGAAAAAAATCATAAGGAAGCTTTCGGGATGAAGCGTCGCCGTCTCGAGGCGGAACCTGTGCGGAACCAATCTAGGGCTCCGGCGAAGCTGTTCTGCCGGGGAAACATCCCTCCGGGAGGGGGAAATCATCGGCATCATCATCAAGATTGATCCTCTCATCAAGAGGGGGTCAATCTCCATCAACATCTTCACCAGCACCATCTCCTTTCAAACCCTAGTTCATCTCTTGTATCCGATCTTTGTCTCAAAACCTCAGATTGGTACATGTGGGTTGCTAGTAGTGTTGATTACTCCTTGTAGTTGATGCTAGTTGGTTTATTCGATGGAAGATCACATGTTCAGATCCTTAATGCTATTAAATACCCCCCTGATTATGAATATGAATATGATTTGTGAGTAGTCACGTTTGTTCCTGAGGACATGAGAGAAGTCTTGTTATAAGTAGTCATGTGAATTTGGTATTCCTTCGATATTTTGATGAGATGTATGTTGTCTATCCTCTAGTGGTGTCATGTGAATGTCGACTACATCAAACTTCACCATGATTTGGGCCTAGGGGAATGCATTGGGATGTAATAAGTAGCTGATGGGTTGCTAGAGTGACAGAAGCTTAAACCCTAGTTTATGCGTTGCTTCGTAAGGGGCTGATTTGGATCCATATGTTTCATGCTATGGTTAGGTTTACCTTAATTCTTCTTTCGTAGTTGCGGATGCTTGCGAGAGGGGTTAATCATAAGTGGGATGCTTGTTTAAGGAAGGGCAGTACCCAAGCACCGGTCCACCCACATATCAAATTATCAAAGTAACGAACACGAATCATATGAGCATGATGAAAACTAGCTTGATAGAATTTCCCATGTGTCCTCGGGAGCGCTTTGCTTTATATAAGAGTTTGTCCAGGCTTGTACTTTGCTACAAAAAGGATTGGACCACCTTGCTGCATGTTGTTTACTATTGTTACTTGTTTCCCGTTACAAATTATCTTATCACAAAACTATCTGTTACCGATAATTTCAGTGCTTGCAGAGAATACCTTATTGAAAACCGCTTGTCATTTCCTTCTACTCCTTGTTAGTTTTGACACTCTTACCTATCTAAAGGACTATGATACATCCCCTATACTTGTGGGTCATCACATAGTCACTTCTGGCACGTTGACATTCCACTAAGAATTTGGGCCGAATTACGGCCTGGTGTGTTTCCGGTCTGTTAAAGGTCTTGCTTCATTTGGGCCCATTTATAGGCTATTGAAACTTTCAGCCCATAAATGAACGTGAAGGATTAGGGTCATATTTGGCCATGTTTGACATTCGGCCTGTTAGAGGCCCACAGTAGATTTGGGCCACTTTCAGCCTATTGTGATTTTTGGCCTGTTAACATCGGACGGAATCCATGGGCCATATGTGGCCCAACGTCGCATCCGGCCTATTAATGGTCCATATAAAACTGACACTAATCAAGTCCGACCGAATTTCCAGCCCGTTAAAGGCCCATGTAGTAGGTCAGCGCATTTACGGTCCATCTGAATTTCGGCCTGTGAACGATCCACATTGTAAATGGGCCACCACGAGCTGAGATACATTTCAGCCTGCTAATGACCAGTGGGTTATTTTGCACAATCAAAGCCCAATCTCACTTTCGGCCTATTAAAGGCCCATGTTTTTTATGCTCTCGAGATATTTACACATGTAAATGGCCTATTGTTACTGAGGGCCCAAATTATGTTTAGGCCTGTTAAAGGCCCACTATGGGCACGGGCCTACCAAAAAAATATTAAAGCTTATGCTGATTTAGGCCCAGATATTTTTAGTGGTATACATGCAAATTGTGGCCCATAATCGTTTTTAGCCCAATTGGAATGGGCCCAACGAATGTTGGCACGTTGGGCTCCTAGGATGCTTTCTGCCGAATACTTTACTAAGATAAATCTACACTATACAAAAATAGCGTCATAATTTCTGCAGCCTTTGGCAGCACCATAAATGTTGTATCACAACAAAATAAATTCCAACCATACAACAAAGGCATGTTGGCATAAAGTTTACAGTCCTTGCAGGTAAAAGCACCATCAGATGTATAGAAGCATAGATCATTTGACCTGAGTGCTAATGTTTCTGGATGTAGAATCTGATAGAGCAGCATGATCTTCCTCTTTTTCCGCCATTGCTCTTGAAAAGTGAAGAAAATGTCTGATAGTCTGGTTTCAAAACCATTCATATCTTGACGACATTTGTCCACCACTATTCTTGTTTCCGAAACGACGTCCATTAGGGATTGGACTTGTGTCTGCAGCATAGATATATCACTCTGTTTAGCCGGAAGATTTTGTTCAGTAGGCGATTTGGACGAGGTTACCTTGACAACCAACCCAGAATTACACAGGAAGGTGCTTTTTGCACTGTTAGTGGAGAGATACTGACACACTGCAGCAAGAGGTGACATTGTGCCTGTGGTAGCCTCGTCACCTTCAGGTGGTTGTGGCTGTTCAGTCATTTGTTCCATAGCTTGCTGAAAGTTTGAACTTGTAGATTAGTGTACGAGATAAGTTACTAATGGGACAAAAACAAACAAAGCAGGTTTCACGTTTATACATAACTTATTTTGGTGAACTACTTAGCATGTATTGTAGTGCCAACTGCATAATAAAATCACTTTCGGAACATATGTCCATGTAGCATGCCTATTGTATTGCCTATTTCCTCACATTCGTTGACATCTAATTAAGGATAAAGAGACATGGTTTAAAGTAGGATGAACATAGTATGACATCATTCATATCATGGGCAAATAGATATAAAACAAATAGGCTATTGTATCATTGTGTGGGCACGTGAACATCACAACTAGACTACAGATCAAGACCAAAAGAATATCCTTCATCTCTTTCAAACCATGTAAGGTGAAATGATACGTTTAGACAACTATGTATAAAAGTGAACAGAGTAACTGACATTGGCTGCAAACCAAGCAGTTAACTGAACACATCACAGTACCAATCAGTTCAAAGGCAGGAGGAGTAAGGACTTACAACAAGGGCTTGAACTGGTGTGCTCGTGCCCTTCATCTTGCTGGTGTGGCAATCCTTGAAGATTTGCACTACATTTGGTTCATGTTCTTTTTGGTCTGCACGGGCTTTTCTTGGTATTTGGAACAAGTCAATATAGATATGATAATATGGAACAGAAAAAAGAAGGAAGTAGCAGTGATTTACAGGAGTCTCGCAGTGTACAATATAGCTACGAGATCCTGTTGTGTGTTGGAATTTCACTTTAGAACGGTTGGTCTTTATCTTCAAACAGTTAGCCTAGAAGGAGATACTCTTGTAAGGCACATGAATAGGAGGACCCTAATACTATGCACCGGATGGAAGGCCCGGGCTCTGGCGACTCGGCTCCCAGGCGCGACGCCCGCCTGCTCCCGCCGGCGCCGCCCGCCCTCCCGGCCCGTCCGCTGGTGCCCCGCTGCCCCCTCTCCTGCCTCCCCCTCCTCACCGTCCCTGGACCCCGGGTAGGGTGGTGCAGGCGGATCTGGCTGAGGACGCCAACCGCGCCGCCGATCGGCCGGTGGAGTGCCACGACCGGGTGCCCTCGCCCGCCCGGCGCACCCGCCACCATCCCGCTCCGCCGGTGGCCTTAGTCCAGGGGATGGGAGTTCGACCGCCCGGGCGCGGATGAGGCCTCTCCGCCGGGCCTCGGGGAGAAAGGTCGGGCCTTCGGTCCCGGGATTGGCCGCCATCGCCGTCGGGACGCTGGCTGGGGTGTCGCCGGCTATGCCGACTTTGGCCCCGCTCCCTCATCGTGGTGCTCCTCTGGCTGGCTCACCCTAGCCCGGCTGCCCGCCGCCGTCGGGGGTAGCCGGCTCCCCCGTGATCTCCCGGCGCTCCCCATTTAGACCCTTCATCGCTTTCTTCGGTTCCTCAAGACTGTGCTGCTCGACGTCTCCCCGGCACCCTGCCTCGCCTCGCCCCCCCCCCTCGCCGGCCGTCGGACGCCTCGCTCGCGTCGGCGGCGGCTGTGGATGCCCTAGCCAGGTGTGTGGTTCTCGTCCCTGGGCTGGGCCGCCCGTTTCTGGGCCTGCGGCCTGGAGCAGGCCTGCTCCCCTCCCCGCCCCGGCTGTCTGGCCCGCCAGACCTGTCTGGGCCGACTGGACCGCCTAACTCCACTAGGGGCCCAGCGCTGGACTCGGCCCACCCCAGCCCCGCCTGGGGGAGGATTTGGCTCCCGAGAGGGTTTCCCCTCCAGCCGCCACCTCCCCCCCGGCCCACCCCGCTCGTCGACCGCATCCCCCTGCTCAGACCTCCCGCACCCGTCGCCCCCTCCGTCCCCGCCTCCCGCCGCGGCCCATCCGCCCATCCCCATGACGCGGGACTAGGGGGATGGCTCTGGGCGCCCCAAGCGCCCCCTCAAGGAGACCCGCGCATCCTCCCGCGCCTCGCCGGAAGGCCACCGCCGGGAGGCTGACCTCCGTCGCTAGCTGACCTCCCGGGAGCCCCGACGTTCCCTGGCGCGCGACGCCCGGCGCTCCCGCTCCCCCGCCCGCGACTCCAGGCGCTCTCCTCCGTGCGAATCGCGGCATTCCCCGCCCCGCTCCGACTGGCGTTCCCCGACGCGCGAAGATAACCGGCGCTCCCCGCAGCATGATGTGGACAGGCGCTCTCCCACGTGGGAGTGTCGCCGCGACCGCCCCCGCTCCCCTTTGCCCGTGCCCCGCCGCGGCCGCTCGCCGTCGCCTCCCTGCGGCTTGATGACCCACAAGTATAGGGGATCTATTGTAGTCCTTTCTATAAGTAAGAGTGTCGAACCCAACGAGGAGCAAAAGGAAATGATAAGCGGTTTTCAGTAAGGTTTTCTCTACAAGCACTGAAATAGTAGGTGATAGATAGTTTTGTGATAAGATAAATGGTAACGAGCAAAAAGTAAATAAAGTAAACAAAGTGCAGCAAGGTGGCCCAAGCCTTTATGTAGAAAAGGATAAGCCTGGACAAATTCTAATAATGAAGAAGGAGCTCCCGAGGACACATTGGGAATTATCGTGAAGCTAGTTTTCATCACGTTCGTAAGATTCGTGTTTGGTACTTTGGTAATTTGATATGTGGGTGGACCGGCACTTGGGTACTGCCCTAACACGGACAAGCATCCCACTTATGATTAACCCCTATTGCAAGCATCCGCAACTACAAAAAGGAGTATTAAGGTAAACCTAACCACAACATTAAAAATATGGGTCCATATCAACCCCTAACGAAGCAACGCATAAACTAGGGTTTAAGCTTCTATCACTCTAGCAACCCATCATCTACTTATTACTTCCCTATGCCTTCCTCTAGGCCCAAATAATGGTGAAGTGTCATGTAGTCGACGTTCACATAACACCACTAGAGGAAAGACAACATACATCTCATGAAAATATCGAACGAATACCAAATTCACATGACTGCTAATAGCAAGACTTCACCCATGTCCTCAGGAACAAACATAACTACTCACAAAGCATATTCATGTTCATAATCAGAGGAGTAATAATATGGATAAAGGATCTGAACATATGGTCTTCCACCAAGTAAACCAATTAGCATCAACTACATGGAGTAATCAACACTACTAGCAACCCACAGGTACCAATTTGTGGTTTTGATACAAGATTGGATACAAGAGATGAACTAGGGTTTTGAGAGGAGATGGTGCTGGTGAAGATGTTGATGGAGATTGACCCCCTCTCGATGAGAGGATTGTTGGTGATGACGTTGGTGATGATTTGCCCCTCCCGGAGGGAAGTGTCCCCGGCAGAACAGCTCCGCCAGAGCCCTAGATTGATTCCGCCAATGTTCTGCCTCGTGGCGGCGGAGTTTCGTCCCGTAAGCTTGCCCATGATTTTTTCCAGGACAAAACCCTTCATATAGCACAAGATGGATGCCGGAAGCCCACCAGGGGGCCCAGGAGATAGGGGCCGCGCCCTAAAGGGGGGGCGCCCTCCTGTCTCCTGGACAGGGTGTGGGCCCCCTGGCCTTTTTCTTTCGCCCATAAATTCTTATTAAATCCAAAAAGTTGTTTCGTGGAGTTTCAGGACTTTTGGAGTTGTGCCCAACTTTTGCTCCTTTTCCAGCCAGAATTCCAGCTGCCGGCATTCCCCCTCTTCATGGTAAACCTTGTAAAATAAGAGAGAATAGCCATCAGTATTGAGATATAATGTGTAATAACAGCCCATAATGCAATAAATATTGATATAAAAGCATGATGCAAAATGGACGTATCAACTCCCCCAAGCTTAGACCTCGCTTGTCCTCAAGCGGAAGCCGAAATCAAAAAATATGTCCACATGTTTAGAGGTAGAGGTGTCGATAAAAATAAAATACGGACATGAGGGCATCATGATCATTCTAATAACAGCAACATATATAGATTTTGTCATATGATTTCCTAAGCTCAAGTAATAAGAAATTCACAATGCCAAGTATGGTTCAAAAACTTCATTGGGAACTAACAAACTATAATCTCAGTCATTGAAGCAATTGCAATTTATCGTAACATCAGAAAGAGTCAATAATAGAGCTTTCCAGCAAGCTCACATACTCAACTATCTCGTAGTCTCCTATAATTGTTAACACTCACGCAATACTTGTGGCTATAGAGTTTCAGCCGGATACTAAGAAAGATAGGGGCTTATTGTGTTGCATCCCAACGTATTCACCTTTAGGTGATGTCAACAATAATAGCCTATGCCAACTTACATCCAATTGGATATATGTATCATGATCTTTCAAACACGAAGAGCTTGCCAAAGGATAAAAATAAAAAGGGAAAGGCGAGGATCACCTTGACTCAAGCATAAAGTAAAAACATAAAGTAAAAGATAGGCCCTTCGCAGAGGGAAGTAGAGGTTGTCATGCGCGTTTAGGGTTGATGCATAAAGTCTTAGTGCAAAAGAACGTCACTTTATATTGCCCCTTGTATGTGGACCTTTATTATGCAGTCTGTCGCTTTTATTACTTCCACAACAAGTTCGTACAAAGTTTATTTTCTCTGCACTAATAAGTCATACATATTTAGAGAGCAATTTTTATTGCTTGCACCGATGACAACTTACTTGAAGGATCTTACTCAATCCATAGGTAGGTATGGTGGACTATCATGGAAAAACTGGGTTTAAGGATATTTGGAAGCACAAGTAGTATCTCTACTTGGTGCAAGGAATTTGGCTAGCATGAGGGAGAAAGGCAAGCTCAACATGCTTGGAAGGTCAATGACAATATACTTTAACTGAGATGTCGGAAAACATAAACCATTATGTTGTCTTCCTTGTCCAACATCAACTCTTTTAACATGTCATACTTAATGAGTGCTTCACAGTCATAAAAGATGTCCGAGATAATATATTAATATGTGAACCCCTCTTTCCTTATCACTTTCTATTAATTGCAACGATGCAAGGCTACGTTCATCAACTCTCAACAATTTTATGCCTCATACTTTCTATGTGTGAAGTTATCACTATCCATAAGATCAATATGAACTCTCTTGTTCTTTCTACTTTCTCAAGATCATAGCAACAAAGCAAAGCCCTTGACTCAACACTAATCTTTATTATAGATAGCACACGGACTCGATTACATAAAGAGATCACAAAGCAAAACTCAAAACTACTAGATATCAAAACTTCGAACTAACAGATCAAGATACTACTAAAAGGAGCGAACTAAATAAAGCGGTAAAGATAGGAGTGTGATGGTGATACGATATCAGGGCACCTCCCCCAAGCTTGGCAGTTGCCAAGGGGAGTGCCCATACCCATGTGATTATTTCCTCGGAGGTGATGGAGGTGGTGATGATGACAGTGGATAATCGCACATCGAGCATAAAAGCTCCTCCAAGTTGGGGATAATGCCCTTGAGCCCAGCAATATGATCCTTCAACAAAATATTCTCCTGTGTGAGATACTTGTTCTGTATGCAGGCTAACTCAATCATCTTGAAAGCTTCAATATCTGTTGGAGTAAAAAGGTTAGGTAACGGTTGAGGGATGTCTTCTTCTTTCACCATCGGAGCTTGAACCTCCATAGCCTTGTTGATCCCTTCATCCTTGTTGATCTCTTCTGGTTCCTCTCTTTTCAACTCTATCTTCAATAGCCAAGCATCCTTGTCTTGTTGTTGGAGGAGGGAGAAGTCATGGTGCTCTAAATCTGCAACAGGAACAGCTTGAAAAGAAAATAGAGGATATTTGTGTGATACTTTGGTCAAAACCTTCGGGAGTATATATAATGAATTTTTATCGACCAAAATACATAACATACAAGAAAACGGAGTCCGGGAGGCACACGAGGTGCCCATGAGACAGGGGGCGCGCCCTACGGGGGGGCGCGACCTCCTCTCTCGTGGGAGCCTCGTGTCCCTTTCGGACTACTTCTTTCTTCCTGAAATTCTTAAATCATCCAAAACTGATAAAAATTGCCATTAGAGTTGTTTTGGAGTCGGTTTACTTACCGTACCACGTACCTATGCCTTTTTGGAGTCTGGAACGTTCTGGAAAGTGTCCCTTATATATTCCTCAGGGGTTATGGTTTCAATAATATTAGTTTCAACATTGATAGGATTATCTGAAATATAATGTTTAATTCTTTGATCGTTTACCACCCTCGGATTTGTGCCTTCGAAGTTGTTGATTTTTATGGCACCAGAACGATAGACCTCCTTGATAACGTAGGGACCTTCCCATTTTGACAAAAGTTTTCCTGCAAAAAATCTTAAATGAGAGTTGAATAATAACACATAATCTCCTACGTTAAACTCACGCTTTTGTATCCTCTTATCATGCCAGAGTTTGACTTTTTCTTTGAAAAGCTTGGCATTCTCATATGCTTGGGTTCTCCATTCATCAAGTGAGCTAATATCAAACAACCTCTTCTCATCGGCAAGTTTGAAGTCATAATTGAGCTCTTTAATAGCCCAATATGCTTTATGTTCAAGTTCATGAGGTAAAGGACATGCTTTTCCATAAACCATCTTATATGGAGACATACCCATAGGATTTTTGTATGCAATTCTATAGGCCCATAATGCATCATCAAGTTTTTGGACCAATTCTTTCTAGATATATTCACAATCTTTTGCAAAATTAATTTGAGCTCTCTATTGCTCAACTCTACTTGACCACTAGACTGCGGGTGATAAGGAGATGCGATTCTATGATTGACATCATACTTAGCAAGCATCTTACGGAAAGCACCATGAATAAAGTGTGAAGCACCATCAGTCATAAGATATCTACGGACTCCAAACCTCGGAAAAATAACTTCTTTAAGCATTTTAATAGAAGTGTTATGATCAGCACTACTAGTTGGAATAGCTTCTACCCACTTAGTAGTGTAATCAACAGCAACTAAAATATGCGTATAACCATTGGAGGCAGGAAAAGGTCCCATATAATCAAAGCCCCAAACATCAAACGGCTCAATAACAAGAGAATAATTCATAGGCATTTCTTGACGTCTACTAATGTTACCTATTCTTTGACATTCATCGCAAGATAAGACAAACTTACGAGCATCTTTGAAGAGAGTAGGCCAATAAAAACCAGATTGTAGTACCTTGTGTGCAGTTCTATCTCCAGCGTGGTGTCCTCCATAGGATTCAGAGTGACACTTGCATAGGATTTATTCTTGTTCATGCTCAGGCACACAATGTCTAATAATACCATCTACTCCTTTATAAAGGTGTGGATCATCCCAGAAGTAATATCTTAAATCATAAAAGAACTTTTTCTTTTCCTGGTATGTGAAACTAGGCAGTATATATTTAGCAACAATGTAATTAGCATAGTCAGCATACCAAGGAGTAGTACGAGAAGCATTGACGACCACTAATTGTTCATCAGGAAAGCTATCATTAATAGGCAGTGGGTCATCAAGAACATTCTCTAACCTAGACAAGTTGTCTGCAACGCGGTTCTCAGCTCCCTTTCTATCAATAATATGCAAGTCAAATTCTTGGAGCAAGAGAACCCATCTAATGAGTCTAGGCTTAGCATCTTTCATTTCCACAAGATATTTAATAGCAGCATGATCAGTGTGGATAGTAACTTTTGAATCAACAATATAAGGTCTAAACTTATCACATGAAAACACAACTGCTAAGAACTCTTTTTCAGTAGTAGCATAATTTCTCTAGGCAGTATCAAGAGTCTTACTAGCATACTGGATAACATTCAATTTCTTATCGACTCTTTGCCCTAAAACAACACCTACAGCATAAGCACTAGCATCGCACATAATTTCGAAAGGTAAATTCAAATCAGGTGGCCGAACAACAGGTGCAGTGATCAAAGCTTTCTTAAGTGTTTCAAATGCTTCTACACAATCATCATCAAAGACAAAAGGAATATCTTTTTGCAATAAATTAGTCAGAGGACTAGAGATTTTAGAGAAGTCCTTAATGAACCTCCTATAAAAGCCGACATGACCAAGGAAACTTCTTATACCTTTTATGTCCTTGGGACATGGCATCTTTTTAATAGCATCAACTTTGGCTTTATCAACTTCAATACCTCTCTCGGAGATCTTGTGCCCCAATACAATGCCTTCATTAACCATAAAGTGACACTTTTCCCAATTCAGGAAGAGACTAGTGTCTTCGCATCTCTACAAAACTCGATCAAGGTTGCTCAAACAATCATCAAAAGAGGATCCATAGACGGAGAAGTCATCCATGAATACCTCACAAATCTTTTCACAAAAATCAGAAAATATAGCCATCATGCATCTTTGAAAGGTAGCAGGTGCATTACATAAACCAAAATGCATACGTCTATAAGCAAAAGTACCAAAAGGGCAAGTAAAAGTAGTTTTAGATTGATCCTGCGCGGACACAGGTATTTGAGAGAAGACAGAATAACCATCTAGAAAGCAAAAATGTGTGTGTTTGGATAGCCTTTCTAGCATTTGATCAATAAAAGGTAAAGGGTAATGATCTTTCTTAGTAGCTTTATTTAATTTACGAAAATCAATTACCATCCTATAGCCTGTAATAATTCTTTGCGGGATCAATTCATCTGTATCATTAGGAACAACGGTAATAGCTCCCTTTTTAGGGACACAATGGACAGGGCTTACCCATTCACTATCAGCAACGGGATAAATAATACCTACCTCAAGGAGCTTTAGTATCTCGTTTCTTACCACTTCCTTCATTTTGGGATTCAATCGTCTTTGAGGATCTCTAACTGGTTTGGCATCTTTCTCCACTGGGATTTTGTGTTGACCTAGTGTGGGGCTAATGCCCTTAACATCATCCAGAGTATATCCAATAGCAGCTCGGTGCTTCTTCAGAGTTTTCAATAATCTTTCTTCTTCTTTCTCTGAAAGGTTAGCACTAATAATAACAGGATATATTTCTTTTTTATCAAGATAAGCATACTTAAGATTATCAGGTAATGGTTTGAGTTCAATCACGGGATCACCCTTGGGTGGAGGGGGATCCCCAAGAATTTCAATGGGAAGGTTATGTTTCAGAATAGGTTCCTGTTTAAGGAACACTTCATCTATTTCTTCCCTTTACTTCATAAACATATCGTTTTCGTGGTCTAGCAAATATTGTTCTAACGGATCAGTTGGAGGAACAGCAATGGAAGTAAGACCAATAATTTCATCCTTACTAGGTGGTTCCCTTTCACGAGGTTGTCTACTAAACTTAGCGAAATTAAACTCACGAGACATACCATCTATGCCAACAGTGACAATATTCTTTTCACAATTAATCTTAGCACTAGCAGTATCCAAGAAGGGTCTACCAAAAATAATGGGATAGAAATCATCTTGTGGGAACCAAGAACAAGAAAATCAGCAGGGTATTTAATCTTCCCACACAAGACTTCAACATCTCTAACAATCCCAATAGGTTTAATGGTGTCCCTATTAGCAAGCTTAATAGTAACATCAATGTCTTCTAATTCAACATGTGCAATATCGTGCATAATTTCTTTATAAAGGTCATAAGGTATCGCACTAGCACTAGCACCCATGTCACATAAACCATGGTCTACGTGTCTTATTATCAGGTCTAGCAATATTAGCAGTTTTACCCAAGAAAGAGATAACATGCCCATCTAAGTCCTCATCCAAGAGATCTTTAACCATAGCAATACTAGGTTCAACATTAATTTGCTCAGGAGGTGTATAAGTCCTAGTATTACTCTTACGAACAACAGTCGAAGCTTTAACATGATCTTTTATCCTAACAGGAAAAGGAGGGTTTTCAACATAAGCAGTAGGAATCATAGGATCACTATATGTAATAGTCTTCTCTTCGACTGTAATAGGTGCAACTACTTTCACTTCAACAGGAGGATTATATTTAAACCACTTATCTTTAGGGAGATCAACGTGAGTAGCAAAAGTTTCACAAAAAGTAGCTACTATCTCAGAGTCAAGTCCATACTTAGAACTAAATCCACGGAAAGCATCGGTCTCCATAAAAGATTTAACACAATCAAACTTAGGTGTCATACCTGACTCCTTACCATCGTCGGAACCCCAATCTTCAGAGTTGCATTTAATTCTTTCCAATAAGTCCCATTTGAAATCAATAGTCTTCAGCATATAAGAACCAGCACAAGAAGTATCGAGCAAGTTGCGATTATCAAGAGAAAGCCGAGCATAAAAATTCTGAATAATCATTTCCTGAGAGAGCTCATGATTGGGGCATGAATATAACATTGACTTAAGCCTCCCCCAGGCTTGAGCGATGCTTTATCCTTCGCGAGGCCAGAAATTATATATGTAATTACGATCACGATGGACAAGATGCATAGGATAGAACTTCTGGTGAAATTCTAACTTCAATTGCTTATAATTCCAAGATCTCGTATCATCACATAGCCTATACCATGTCATTGCATCTCCCTTCAAAGATAAAGGGAAGACCTTCCATTTGACAACATCATCGGGAATACCTGCAAGCTTAAATAATCCACAAACTTCATCCACAAAGATAAGATGTAAATCGGGATGCAACGTTCCGTCTCCTGCAAAAGGATTAGCTAGCAGTTTTTCTATCATACACGAAGGAATCTCAAAGTGAATATTTTCATAAAGTTCAGTAGGTTGAGGAGCATCTCTTTGCTCTTCTGGTTGGGGTGAAGATACCCCAAACAAGCCCCTCAAAGGATTAGTTTCCATAGTGACAAGTAACAGAAAATTTCAGCACACTATATAAATGTTTCCTTACCAAGTTCCACTCACCAAAAGCGCTACGCTCCCCGGCAACGGCGCCAGAAAAGAGTCTTGATGACCCACAAGTATAGGGGATCTATCGTAGTCCTTTCGATAAGTAAGAGTGTCGAACCTAACAAGGAGCAAAAGGAAATGATAAGCGGTTTTCAGTAAGGTTTTCTCTGCAAGCACTGAAATAGTAGGTGATAGATAGTTTTGAGATAAGATAAATGGTAACGAGCAAAAAGTAAATAAAGTAAATAAAGTGCAGCAAGGTGGCCCAATCCTTTATGTAGCAAAGGATAAGCCTAGAAAAATTCTAATATTGAAGAAGGAGCTCCCGAGGACACATTGGGAATTATCGTCAAGCTAGTTTTCATCACGTTCGTAAGATTCGCATTCGGTACTTTGATAATTTGATATGTGGGTGGACCGGCACTTGGGTACTGCCCTAACATGGACAAGTATCCCACTTATGATTAACCCCTATTGCAAGCATCCGCAACTATAAAAAGGAGTATTAAGGTAAACCTAACCACAGCATTAAACATATGGGTCCATATCAACCCCTAATGAAGCAACGCATAAACTAGGGTTTAAGCTTCTATCACTCTAGCAACCCATCATCTACTTATTACTTCCCTATGCCTTCCTCTAGGCCCAAATAATGGTGAAGTGTCATGTAGTCGACGTTCATATAACACCACTAGAGGAAAGACAACATACATCTCATCAAAATATCGAACAAATACCAAATTCACATGACTACTAATAGCAAGACTTCACCCATGTCCTCAGGAACAAACATAACTACTCACAAAGCATATTCATGTTCATAATCAGAGGAGTAATAATATGCATAAAGGATCTGAACATATGATCTTCCACCAAGTAAACCGATTAGCATCAACTACAAGGAGTTATCAACACTACTAGCAACCCACAGGTACCAATTTGTGGTTTTGATACAATATTGGATACAAGAGATGAACTAGGGTTTTGAGAGGAGATGGTGCTGGTGAAGATGTTGATGGAGATTGACCCCCTCTCGATGAGAGGATCATTGGTGATGACGTTCGTGATCATTTCCCCCTCCCGGAGGGAAGTGTCCCCGGCAGAACAGATCCGCCAGATCCTTAGATTGATTCCGCCAAGGTTCCGCCTCGTGGCGGCGGAGTTTCGTCCCGTAAGCTTGCCCACGATTTTTTCCAGTACAAAACCCTTCATATAGCTGAAGATGGATGCCGGAAGCCCACTAGGGGGCCCAGGAGATAGGGGGTCGCATCCTACGGGGGGGCGCGCCCTCCTGTCTCCTGGACAGGGTGTGGGCCCCCTGGCCTATTTCTTTCGCCCATAAATTCTTATTAAATCAAAAAAGTTGTTTCGTGGAGTTTCAGGACTTTTGGAGTTGTGCAGAATAGGTTTCAACGTTTGCTCCTTTTCCACCAATTCCAGTTGCCGGCATTCCCCTCTTCATGGTAAACCTTGTAAAATAAGAGAGAATAGCCATAAGTATTGAGATATAATGTGTAATAACAGCCCATAATGCAACAAATATTGATATAAAAGCATGATGCAAAATGGACGTATCACCGCTCCCCGTTAGCACCGAGGCGGCCCCTCCGCACCCCTACCAGCCCCCCCCCCAATCAACCAAGCTTGCCTCCCGGCAATGGGGGCGCCGGGGCTTGGGGTCGCCAAGGTGCCAAGTAGAAGAAGCAGAAGGGCCCCGGTTGCCCGCTCAACCCCGCGGCCCCGACTCCTGCATCCTCGGCCGTGGTAGTTTCCGGGACCCCCCGCGATCCCCCGCCGTGCTTCAACTGTTGCATTGCCGGCCACTACCAGATCGAGTGCCCAAACCCGCCGATGTGCTACCTCTGCAAGGACTCGGGCCACCCCGCGGCCCTCTGCCCAGACCGCCCGGTGTCGGAGGAGCTCATGATGTACGGACATGACATTGAGGGTCTCGACTTCTTCCACATCGTGGTCGAGGACGTCCCTCCCCCATCTTCGTCACTCCTTGCGGTCGTGACCATTGTGGGGGCGGGGGTCGCCTCACCGGAGATGATCGAGGCCGAGGTCAACCACCTGTACCGTCGTGTCTGGGACTGGCAGGTGACTCCGACCTCGGACAGCTCCTTAACCGTGGTCTTCCCCGACACCCTTAGCCTGGGCCTCTGCACCTGTAGCGACGACATCACCCTCGCCCTCAACAAGCTCGTCGTCAACATCTCTGAGCCCCCTGATGGACCCCAAGGCTGTGGCCATGCTGGATACTGCTTGGATCTTCATCGCCGGCCTCCCCGACATTGCTCGCTTTTAGAAGGTGATCCGCAGTATGTCCAAGCTCCTGGGCAAGGTGGTGGTGGTGGAAGAGCTCTCTCTCCGCAAGGAGGAGGAGGTCCGTGTCAAGGTCAAATGCCTGGACTCCTCCACCCTCCGTGTCACCGTCCGGGTCTTCTTCAACGACCAGGGTTTCGACCTCAAGATCTACCCTAAGGCTCCCAACCACATCGGCCGCCTCCGACACTTCACTGAGGGCCACTTTGGCGGGGGAAGTGCAGACCACAGCGACGACTCCCACTACCGCCGTCTGCGCCCCTCCCGCCACGAGGACCCGGAGGACGACGATGAGCACTCTGGCCGCAGCCGCTCCACCTCGCGCGACCCTTCGGACCCCCCTCCTGGGCGCGGGCATTTGGGAGCGGGCCGGTCACGAGGGTTGGCCTCCGCCAAGGCTGCCCCCGCCGCGCTACCCGTCTCCTCCCCCTCCTCTTCGACCAAGCTCAGTGACATCTCCAGCGTCAGTCTCCTCCTCCTCCCGGCATCTTCGCCGCGCTCGCCGTGCCTCTCCACCGAGGCTGCCCTGCCATCTCCACCCCCAACGGTGGCCTCTCCGCTGCCGTCGGGCTCGCCGGCGTTGGACCCCGCCCCCCTTGGGTCCGCCCCGGCTAACCCTCCTAGGGAGGTTCCTCCGTCGCCCCCACCTCTCCATCGGCTTCCGCTCCTGCCCCGGTGGCCGAATTCCGCCCTCTCCCGACATGTCGGGGTCGGATGCCCAGTTGGCGCCACCGGCTTCGGCGTCCCCGCCGCGCCTACTCCTGGTGGCCTCCTCTGATGTGGCCACCCCTGTCGCCTCCCACCCGCCTCGGTCGGTTCTGCACGTCCGCTGGGCCCGGGCCTCGTCGACTCCGGTGACTGCCTCCCGCTGCAGTGCCCTACTCGATGCGGACCGCCCGGCCGGCCTCCAGGTTCCATCCATCTCCGAGCGGGCTGCGATCCGGGCTGCGGCCTGGAACCTCGAGACAGGTGCATCCGACACCCCCTCCAGTTCTTCCAACTGTTCGTTTTCTGCGCTTGAAGCGATCTCGCTAGGCCACCTCGCCAAGGTGGCCCTAGATTTGGCTATAGTTTTCAGGGGGGAAGTGGGTCCCCCCTTAGAGCAGATTGCGGCTATCCAGGCTCGCGTGATCCTTGGCGGGAAATTCACCGAAACCCGGGCCCGCCTCCTCCGCACCCCGGCACCCCAGCCCCCTTCTGGGCTGCCTGTCGGGGAAGTCCGTGGCCGCACACATTCTCACACGGCCGCTCTCAGAGCTCATAGCGCATCCATCGTACTGGGGTCAAGCAGCCCCTCTATGGTGATTTAGATGCGCGCCCTCTTCTGGAACATCTGCGGCTTCGGCCATGACGGCCGCCGTCGTCAGCTAGTTGAGTACATCCGTGACGAGCACATAGACATCATGGCCATCCAAGAAACCATGCGCACGGAGTTCTGCCTTCCTGAGCTGGACGGCCTTAGCATCCACCTGTTTGCCTGGCATTGGCTCCCTTCTAGTGGGAACAATGGCCATTCGGGTGGCATCCTGTTAGGCGTTAAGGGTGCCACCTTTGAGGTGGGCGGTATGGACCGGGGCGAGTTCTTCGTTAGTATGGAGATCTTCAAGCGGGCTCTCAATTTTAAGTGGGAGGTCATCATAGTCTATGGACCGGCGGACCACCGCCGCTCCCCGACCTTCCTTGCTGAGCTGCAACAGAAGATCTCCAGCTCCTCCCTCCCTGTGGTTGTCGGAGGTGATTTCAACCTCATCCGCTCGTTGGATGAGAAGAATAACGACATGGTGAACCATCCTCGGATGCAGATGTTTAATGACTGCATTGCGGAGCTCGGCCTCCGTGAGCTTGAGCAAACGGGGGCCCGGTCACCTGGACCAACCGCCAGGTGAACCCGACGCAGTTTGTTCTAGACCGCGTCCTAGTCTCTCCGGATTGGGAGCTTAGATGCCCCTGGCCTCTCTGCAGGCCATCACCCGTATCGGATCCGACCACGTCCCCCTCCTCCTCTCCACCGCTGACGAACACCCCCCCCCCCCCCCGCCCCCCTCCCAGTTCCGGTTTCAGCTCTTCTGGCTCAACCAGGCCAGGTTCCGCAAGGCCGTTGCGGCCAGTGGACCGCCGCGTGTGCCACTCCGCACCGTGCCATGTCCGCCGTGGACTCTTGGCAGTTTTAGGCCAAGATTTCCCGCCATTTTATGAAGGGCTGGGGCGCGAACCTTGGTGTGATCTGCGTGAGCGCAAGAAGGCCCTCCTGGATGCCATCCAGGCCTTGGTCGCTCGTGCTGACTCATCCGGGATCTCTCCTGACGAGTGGACGTTGAGATATGATCTCGAGGACCAGCTTTCGGTCATCTATTCTGACGAAGAGGCTTACTGGCAGCTGTGCAGCACCCAACAGTGGGTGCTTCGGGGAGACGCCAACACGGCTTATTTCCAGGCGATCGCCAATGGCCGGCGTCGCTGAAATTCCATCCACTCTCTATGGGCCGGAGATGCTCATCTCACTCGCCCCTCAGACATCCGAGTGCATGTCGACGGCTTATATAAAGCCCTCTTTTCCCCCACCCCTCGGGATGGGGCTGCGCTAGCCCCTGACACCTGGTCGGGTGCACAACTAGTTTCCGACGAGGCCAACGCGGCCTTGGTTGCCCCCTTCTCGGAGGATGAAGTCCTAGCGGCAATCAAGGGCATGAACCCCTCCTCGGCTCCGGGTCCTGATGGCTTGTCGGTCTCGTTCTTCAAAACGTTCTGGCAAACTGTCAAACCTGAGGTCATGGCCCTCTTCGACGAATTCTTCACTAGGACTATGGACCTTGGGCGGCTGAACTATGGGATCATTACCCTCATCCTAAGGTTCGAGGCACCTCCAACATTCGCCAATTCCGCTTGATCACGGTGATCAACGTGATCTTCAGGATATTGGCTAAAGTGTATGCCAATAGGGTGACCCTTCTTGCGGACTCTGTCACCCACCCCAACCAAGCAGCCTTCATCTAAGGCCGATTTATTTTGGATGGGGTGCTGGTCTTTCATGAGATCCTTCACGAAGTCTGCTCCAAACACCACTGCGCGGTCTTCCTAAAGCTAGACTTCCACAAAGCCTACAACACTGTTCACAAAGTCCTCAAGCGTAACGTCCCGGGCGATGGGAGCTGTCCCATCTGTGGCACGATCGAGGATGCTAACCACATCTTCTTATCGTGCTCCACTGCCCAGTTCATGTGAGCCTGCTTCCGCGAAACGGTCGGTGGCCAGTGGTGCAATACCAACTTCCCCGACCTCCTTGCGGAGCTAACCGCCTCCCCTCCCTGCTACCGGCATATTAGATGGCTGTGCGTTGGGATCCTCGCCTGGATGCTTTGGAACATCCGCAATAAGTTTGTCATTCAGAAGGTCCCTCTTCAACGTGCGAATGACGCTATCTTCAAAATGTGTGGCTACTTGCAACTTTGGCGGCCGCTTAGCCGCCCCCAGGACTGGGATGTCATCACCAACCTCCTCGCTGATCTTCGCTCGATGGCGCTCCGTGTGGCTCCCCCGCTTCCGCCCCCTCCTCCTGAGCCCGACTAGGCTGCTGGACTCCTTTGCGCCTTGCGCCTTCTGTGCGGCATGCGCTGTGTTGAGTGCGTTTTGGGCTTGTTGTGCTGTGCCCACAGCTCGGACCCTCGTGTCTGTTTGTATGCTTGTGAACCTCCGTGTGTGTGTGTGTGTTTGTGTGTGAACTTGTGTGGAACCTTGTGGGATGCTTGATGTGGGCGGTTGCTTTATAATATAAAGCAGGGCGTAAGCCTTTTTCGGTAAGGCACATACATAAATACAAGTTCAATATGTGATCTTATCAAATACATATACCCTACCTGATACTTTGGATCAGACCAGTGTTTAACAAGAGCTGTCCATTATCATCTGTAATATATACCACTTGAGATGTTTGGGCGATTTCATTATTAGCCTTGCCTTCAAAGTGAGTTTTTCTAAGGTGATACCGATACTATTGCAGAGCAGACTGAAAAAACATGAGTGCATGCTTGTTTAGTTGCATCATCTTTCGGATCCAACTTGAACCTCATCTGTTAAAAAAAGAATGTGTGTCTTATTAGGAAGAAGCTAGAAAATTATGGGACGGAGCAAGACAATATTACAAATTGCGATGAATAACATTACTTACAGATAAATGGTCAAGGAAGGTATTAAACTCGGTATCGTCTTTCTCATTCATGTATTGGATCCACGTTGGGAGGATACATGCATGACACCTAACGGCAATGGTTACCTCTGATACTAACTTGGTTGACTCTGTAGCATCAAGTGGCCTTTTTAAACCTGCCCCAAAATGGATCTCCATTCTTCCTCCTTTAGATTTTCTTAATCAGTCAAGAATTATCCCTGATGTTTGTTTCCTCTTGCACCGTAGTGCTAGTTCAACAACGAATATGGAAATTGTTAGTGCACATCAAACTGTGAGAGTACATATGAAGGATCATGCAACTGCAACTTCACTTGGTCAAGTACCGTCTTGGTGTTGATGCTCATGAGGTTCATCTGATCTTGCCAAGTCCTGTTGTGTCAGCAGTGCTTCGGAAGTAGTGTTAGATGTGAAGGCAGCTTGGGAACTGGCCAGTTGCGGAGCAAACGAAGGAGTAACTCGTTGAGATGCTGGTACAGTTGAAGCGGATGCTGCAGCTGGTGGAGCAGGTGATACTGTGTTTGTAGATTTAGCCGGTGGACTTGGACCTTCTACTGCACTATAAGTACCAGCAGAATCTCGAGGGCATATCCTTTTCCGTTGCACCCGACGAGTAACACCATTCCCTACTATATTCTTTTCCTCGCTCTTTTCGACTTTGCCATGTCAAGCCGTACCCACAACACAAAAGAATAAAATTGCTCTTCAGTACTCACTGATGCATGATATAGACAAGTAATACTTTGATGTAAGACAACCGTATGAGGATGGAATATGTAAGAAAAATAGGACGACATGATATATTCACAACTACGATGTGTAACTAAGCAGAAGGATTTTCAAGATAATAGAAGTAATGCAAGCTAGACACCATATGAAAGATGCAAACCAATATCGCTCTGCCAAGTTAAAAGTGTCTTGTCATAAGTGGCATTTCAAAAAGTTAGAAGCAGTACAACATAGAAATCAATACAAGATGCAACCACTATCAAACTGCCATGTTAAAAGCGTCTAATCATGAGTGACTGATGCGGGATACACAACAACAGTACTTTGACGTAAACATGGTATGATAGATAGATGCAGTGTATCGTAGACACAGAAAGGCATGTCATATGCACATGTATAACGTATAAACTTAGCAGGTGTAATTTAATCAAAATAGAAGAAATACAGGCTAGACAACATATGCAACATGAAACCAATTATCACACTGTCAACTTAGAGCAAGCACCTGCGATGGTGGAGTATGGGAGATGAACTCATTATGTAGACTTGAGACTTCAACTGCATTAGCAGTAGCAGTGGCAAATCTAGAGAGTCTCTGTTTGCGTCGGTCCGGAGGACCACCAACATCCCCTAACTTACTCTTTTCCTTCCTCTTTTCTGATATTGTCTTATGAAGTCAAAACCACAAGAAGATGAATAAAATTAGCTCTGCATAACTGGTTGATGCATGATATAGGCGAACACTACTTTGATATAAGGCAAGCGCGTGATAGGAGGATGGAATATATACAAAAAGACAACAATGCATATTCACACGTACGACAGGAGGATGGAATATGTATGAAAAATAGTAAGCAGAAGGCATTTCAACAAAATTAGAAGAAATACCATATGAACATGCAACCAATATCACTATCAAGTAAAAAGTGTCTCGTCGTAAGTGCCATTTCAAGAAATTTTAAGCAGTACAAGCTAGAAGACAATGCAAGATGCAATCTACATCACACTCCCAAGTTAAATGTGTCTTATGGGTAAGTGATTGTTGCAAGTATAAGTTGTAAGCTACATAGATGCAATTCAACAAAATTAGAAGCAATACAAACTAGACATCATACGGTACACGCAACCACATATAACAGTTTCAACTTAAATCAATCACCTGTGATGGTGGTGTAGGGGAGATGTGCTCATCATCTACACAGGCACGTTGACTGTCCAGCCTCGTGTTGTCTTGCGAATCTTGTTGGGAGGATGGCGGAGTAGAATCTGTAGAGACCCGCTGTTTGAGTTGCTCCGAAGGACCACCATCATCCACTGCCTTACTAATTTCCTTCAGCTGTATTGATTTTGCATGGTGAAGTCAAACCGACAAGAAAAAGGAATAAAATTCACTCTTCAGAACTCATTCATGCATGATACGGACGAACACTACTCGGATGAAAGGCAAACACATGATACGAGGATAGAATATGTATGAAAAACAGGACGGCATGACATATTCACACCTATGATGTGGTAACTAAGCAGAAGGCATTTCAATAAATTAGAAGCACAACAAGCTAGACTCCATATGAAATATGCAACCAATATCACTCTGCCAAGTTCAAACTGTCTGGCGTTTCAACAAATTTGAAGCAGTACATGCTAGAAATCATATGCAAGACACAACCAATATCACAGTGGCGACTTAAAGGCTCCTTATCATTAGTGACTGATGCGGTATATGCAAGAATAGTAGTCTGATGTAAGAACATGGTGTGATCAGATATAGTATGTTCTTGAAACAAGAACATGTGTCATATTCACATGCATTATGTGTAAAGTAAGCAGATGCAATTCGACAA
Source organism: Aegilops speltoides (assembly GCA_021437245.1). Taxonomy (NCBI): domain Eukaryota; kingdom Viridiplantae; phylum Streptophyta; class Magnoliopsida; order Poales; family Poaceae; genus Aegilops; species Aegilops speltoides. The sequence continues at coordinate 339,768,963 of CM038147.1, read as the reverse complement.
AGTTAGAAGCAATACAAGCTAGACATCATACGCAACATGCAACCACATATAATAGTGCCAAGTTAGAGCAAACACCTGTGATGGTGGTGTTGGGGAGATGTGATCATCATCTACACAACTACGTTCACTATCTAGCCTTGCGTCTTGTGAATCTTGTTGGGAGGATGGCGGAGTAGAATTTGTAGATACCCTCCGTTTCAGTTGCTCGGAAGGACCACCATCATCCAATGCATTAGCAATTTCCTTCCACTTTATTTATTTTGCATTGTGAGGTCAAACCGACAAGAAAAAGGAATAAAATTTGCTCTTCAGAACTCATTCATGCATGATACTGACGAACACTACTCTGATGAAAGGCAAAGTCATGATACAAGGATGGAATATGTACGAAAAACTGGACGGCTTGACATATTCACACCTATGATGTGGTGACTAAGCAGAAGGCACTTCAACAAATTGGAAGCACTACAAGCTAGACACCATATGGAAGGTGTAATCAATATCACTCTGCCAAGTTAAAACTGTCTCGTCATAGGTGGCATTCATCAAACTAGAAGCACTACGTGCTTGAAATCATATTCAATACGCAAACCAATATCACACTGCTAACTTAAAGGTGTCGCATCATAAGTGACCGATGCAGGCTACACAAGAAGAGTAGTTTCATGTAAGAACATGGTGTGATAGACAGATATAGTATGTACCAAAAACAGGAAGGCGTGTCATATTCACACGTATCATGTGTAAGCTAAATAGATGCAGTTTACACTAATTAGAAGCAATACAAGCTAGACACCATAAGCACCATGCAACCAGATATCACACTGCCAAGTTAGAGCAACCACCTTGGATGGTGGAGTAGGGGAGCGGAGACTTGGAACTTTTAATGCACTAGTAGTACGAGGAGAATCTATACAGATGCTCCATTTACGTTGCTGCAGATGACCACCATCATCGCCTTCCTTACTCTTTTCCTTCCTCTTTTTTGATTTTGCCTTGTCAAGTCAAACCCACAAGAAAGAGGAATAAAATTTGCTCTTCAGAACTCATTCATGCATGATACTGACGAACACTACTTTCATGTAAGGCAGCCGAATGGTAGGAGGATGGAATATGTATGAAAAATAGGACATCATGACATATTGATATGTATGATGTATAAAGTGTAAACTAAGCACAAGGTGTTTGAACTAGTTAGAAGCAATGCAAGCTAGAAACCATATGAAAGATGAAACCAATATCACTCTGCCAAATTAAAAGGGTGGCTTCATAAATGTATTTGACCAAATTAGGAGAAATACATGGCAACATGCTAGAAATAATATGCAATATGCAACGAATAAAGGTGTTTCATTGTAAGTGATTGATGCAGGATACAGAAGAGAGGTAGTTTCATGTAAGAAAATGGTTAACAGATAGATGAAGTATGTACCAAAAATAGGAAGGCATGTCATATTCACAGGTACAATGTGTAAACTAAGCAGATGCAATTTACCCTAATTAGAAGCATTACAAGCTAAACACCGTATGCAACATGCAACCACATATCACACTGCGAAGTTAGAGCAAGCACCTGCGATGGTGGTGTAGGGGAATTGCGGTCATCAACTAGAGAGCTACGTTGACTATCTTCATTTAGCCTTGTTGTTTCTTACAATCATGTGGGGAGATGACACGGCACTCTTTAAATGAGTAGCGCGTCTCACAGTAACCCACTGGGGTGACTGTCTCATCATAAGTGATTGATGAGGGATACAAAAGAGCATTAGTTTGATGTAGGAACATGGTTAATAGACATATGTAGTATGTATCAAAAACAGTATGGCATGTCATTATCAAAGGTATGATGTGTAAAGTAAGCAGATGCAATTTCACCAAATTGGAAGCAATACAAGCTAGACACCATATGCAACATGCAACCACATTTGACAGCGCGAAGTTAAGGCAAGCACCTGGGATGGTTCTGTGTGGAAATTGAGATCATCAACTACAGAGCTATGTTTACTATCTCCATCTGCTGACGCTGCACCCTTTAGAGCGCTGAAACGCTTAGTGCTTATCTTCGAATTACACAGGAGGGACTTATGTCTTTTCTTTTGTGTATTCATCAACACCGCATTAGAGTCTGAAATACTCATGCATAAAAAATAATAGTGTGAGTATGGGTGAAGTGTGTGCACAAGTAGTACAGTGTAAAAGTAGCCGATAGCAGGTCGGTGATAAATAAATGACGGGAGACATTTGATAGCTCTACAACATGCATGGCACACGAAATTACTAGATTCTAGGATTTTGAAATATGAGGACAGAGATGGCTAGGAAATGCAGATGCTCCTCCAGCACACCAGGTGTGATCCTATGAAAACAAATAGGTTAGTCCAATTTTTCTGCATTGTTCGATGTACAAAGAATGGGCAGATTGCCTTCATCTACCTCCAGCCAGTCAGTGTTGACGATCTTCCCTGACACGCCAGCGACCACCTGCCCAGTCCCCTGCCTCCGCCCTCCTCTTGACCTCACCACAGCGCCGTGCTTGGCACCGCTCCTTGGCCATCCCATCAAGCCTCGCCGACCTCCAAATCGGGCGCAGGCAGCTCCTGCGCGCCACACCCCTATGATAGACACCGATGCGCTTCTTCCCTGGCAAACAGGAGGACTAGGTGCTCCGCGCGCCTAAGCGGGTCCTGCTTCTTTTAATGGTGAATCAACTGACCTTGAATTGAAATCCAGGCGGGCTACTGACCTCCACCCAAGGTGAAATAGTAAATGGGAGGAAACCTTGTGCATTTAGTATCACGAAGAAGATGTGGAAAGAAGCGCTCAACTAGTTTCTTTCGTGGGATGAATACGGTGTGAGTAGATACGTAAGATTTGCACGAATAAGGGAAGATGAGTACCTCTTTCTGCTGGTAGTGATGTGTCCTCCTTCTGTTTTTCCAACGATCTTCTTGTGGTTCGCTGGAAACGAGAAGTTATGGAGGACGGTGGAGCCTTGAATGAACCCATGGCCAAGTTGTTGAGTGTGGTGCGGTGGCCGTCTATCGGAGGCGGGGAACCAGATCCAAGGCAACGAACGACGGCGTAGCGGGAACAACTCCAGTGCGGTGGACGGTTGTGACAATGGAGCGGCAGCGGTGAGGCATATAACGGCGTTGTCGAAGTGGTTCTGGTACGATGCACGTCGGTGTCGGCGTTATGGAGGAAGCTCTGCCTCAGCTTCAGCTAGTAAGTCCTCGAGGGTGTTTGTGGTTTTGGTTGCGTTGGACGACGACGTTGGGGTACCGACTCCGGCATGATGGAGGAGGGCGACGGTGGATTGGGCGCGATGGGGTGGAGGACGACGGAGGCCGGGTGTAACGCTCCGGATTCGATGCGCCAGGTGTCTGCCAGTTATTCGCCGTCCTTGCCATGTCATTTGCTTGCGTGTTGCATTTTATCATGTCATCATGTGCATCTCATTTTGCATACATGTTCGTCATGCATTCGAGCATTTTTCCCGTTGTCCATTTTGCAATCCGACACTCATATGTTCCCCGGCGCCCCCTTTTGCCTCTTTTCGTGTGCGGGTGTTAAACTTTCTCGGAAAGGCCCGAGGTTTGTCAAACGGCCTTGGTACACCACTGATAGGCCGCGCTATCATGTTTTGTGCCATTTGGAGTCCGTTTGATACTCCAACGGTTAACCGGGTAACCGTAAAAGCCCTCTTTGTGTTGCAGCCCAACACCCCTCCAAAGTGGCCCAAAACTCATCCAAACCCCATCCATGCTCTCGGTCGTTCGATCACGATTGTGTGGGCGAAAACCGCTCCTCATTTGGACTCTCCTAGCTCCCTCTAGCTATAAATAGGCCCTCTCCCTCCATTTTTCGCGGATAAACCCTAGCCTTCTCGTCCTCCGCGCCGTCGGACGTTTCTTCCCCGCCGCACCGGACATGTCCGCCACCGCCTCAGCGAATCAGGCGCCGCCACATGTCCCCCGTGCCCCGCCTCTCTCTCTCCGCCGCTGCGGCCGTGAGGCCCACGGCCGCCCGCCGCAGCGCTGCCAGCTGGCCCGAGCCGTGCCCATCCGCCGCCAGCCATGGCGCTGCCACGGAGCCGCCATACGCCCGCCGCCGCGCATGCCGACCCGCCGTCCGGCGCGCCTCGCCCGCCAGCGCCCGGCTGGCGCGCCGCCGCCGCCTGCGACCCCTTCGCCCGCACCGGACCCGCCAACTTCTCCCCGGCGCCGCCCCTGCGCCTCCTCCTCCTCGCCGCCGCTGCCACACCGCCTGCCCGGCATGGCCATCTTCACCGGTGCGGTCATCATGCGCCGCGCCGCCTCGTGCCGACCCCGCCCGCCGCCGCCGACCCCGCGCCGTCCCGCGCCTCGCCCTCGCCCGGATCCGGCAAGGCGCCGACGGATCCGCCCTCTCCGACCCCGCCGGCCACCTCCTCCCGCATCTCCGGCAAGCTCTCCGGCGAGCACGGCCTGCCTCGATCCGCGTGCCCCAGATCCAGATCCAAAGAGGTTGACCCCGAAATTTCGCCTGTCCCAAATTATTTTGCATTCTGGTGTCATGTTTGACCTGCCATAACTCTCTGCATACTGCTTCGTTTCATGCGCATGATATGTCAAAATGTTCGCTGAGAGATACTCTACATTTCATTCCATTGTGCCATGCTTGTTTGATATTATCTTGGTGCCCGAATCATTGTTGCAAGAGTGCTATATGATGTTAATCTACTGAAACTGTTATAACTTGATGATTTGTCATTTTTGTTGCATTTGATGTGTGCTTCTTATGAGCATGAGCTCTACATGTGTTTTCTACTACATCATACTATATTTACAGTGGTGCCATCCATGTATTTTTTTGAGTCTTGTAGTGAGTGCATCAAGCTTGTTAAGTAGGGTACTGGCTGTTGCTGTTTTGCTAGACTGATTCTGTTATATTATGATGCTATGTAAACCTGCTAATACAAGTCATTCTATGCATAATCTGGAGATGTTCACCAAGGATGTTTTGTTATACATGTCTTGATCTATCCACTCATGCCCCTGGTTGCATTTATAGCCTGCTGTAACTTGTTGTTATCTTGATCCAAACTAGCTAAATCATGTTGCTGTCAGTCTGTTAGCATAAAGTTCAATGTTGCCATGATTGTTGCTAGTGATCCATGTACCCTATGAACTTGTTCTTGTCATGCTTAGCTTCATAAACATGCCTTCTAACTCTTGGTTGCCTTGCCATGCCATGTATTGCTCTGTGGTGAGTGGTTCAAGCTCACCAACATGCCTACTTATTGTTGTTCCTGCCATGTATGAATCTGTCATATCACTTGCCATGTTTACATGGGTGCCATCATATCTTCTGATCCTTTTTGGCTCATGGTCAGTAAGGGACTTTTGTTCTATGTAATTAGTAGATTCATGTCATGCCTTTTGTTTGCCATGATAACTTCCTGTAGCATGTTATTTGATAGATCTAAACATTGCAACCTGATGTTATTTCTGTTAAGTCTGAAACTGTTATTATTTGCTATCTTGCCATGTCCTTTTAAGCATGTTCTAGTGTTTTCTGGAGATAGCTTAGTGTTCATGTTTTGTCATGCTTTACCTGTACTTCATGTCCATGCCTTTACTTTTCATATTGTGGTACTGTAGCATGTTGTTTTGGTGCTTGCTATATGCCTAGTTGCTGTTTTGGACAGCTTGTCCTTTAAACTTGTATAGAGTGTATGTGTTGAACCGTTGCTCCGTTTTGAGTGTGCTTTATATGAAACTTGTTTGATTTTGCATGTAGTTTCATATTATCATGTTGCATCCTTGTTTTGAGGTGTTTGCTTGATGTTTGGATGCATTTAGCATCAATGACATGCTTAACTTGTTTTGCTCATATCTTCTAGGCCGTAGCTCCGAACTAATTGAACTTTATATGTAACTTGACTAGAATTTCGTGTAGATCATCTTGGTGCATCTTAACTTGCTGTTTAACAACTTGAACATAAGGTTTATTCAGTTCTGGACCAATTTCTAAATTTGCATATGAGGACTTACCGGATTTGTTATATGTTGTTTCCGGCCTCATTTAACCTTGATTTGATGTGTTGTTCTTGTATGCATCATCTCTTGCCATGAGTAGCTTAATGTAGCTTGTCATGCATCATACTTGGTTGAGCATCATGCCTTGTTATGTGTGGTGTGTTTACCATGTTGTGTGCTTCTTCTCGATAGTTCCCGTTTCGTTGCGATCGTGAGGATTCGTTCGTCTACGCTTGGTTCGTCTTCGTGGCTTCATCTTCTTCATGGACTCGTTCTTCTTCCTTGCGGGATTTCAGGCAAGATGACCGCTACCCTGGATCTCACTACTATCATTGCTATGCTAGTTGCTTCGTTCTATCGCTATGCTGCACTTCCTATAACTTGTTCTTCAAGCCTCCCCAAATTGCCATGAACCTCTAACCTTTGACACCCTTCCTAGCAAACCGTTGTTTGGCTATGTTACTGCTTTGCTCAGCCCCTCTTATAGCGTTGTTAGTTGCAGGTGAAGTTGAAGATTGCTCCGTGGTGGACAGGGTTATGTATGGATATCAAAATATCTCTTATATTATTAATGCATCTATATACTTGGTAAAGGGTGGAAGGCTCGGCCTTATGCCTGGTGTTTTGTTCCACTCTTGCCACCCTAATTTCCGTCATACCGGTATTATGTTCCCGGATTTTGCGTTCCTTACGCGGTCGGGTGATTTATGGGACCCCCTTGACAGTTCGCTCCGAATAAAACTCCTCCAGCAAGACCCAACCTTGGTTTTACCATTTGCTTCACCACCACCTACTTTTCCCTTGGGAGTCGCTCTCTCGAGGGTCATCTTTATTTTAGCCCCCCGAACCAATGCTTGTCTAAGTGTTGGTCCAAACCGAGCGATGTCCGGTGCCCCCTGGGCAACCAGGGTCTATGCCAACCCGACGTCTGGCTCATCCGGTGTGCCCTGAGAACGAGATATGTGCAGCTCCTATCGGGATTTGTCGGCACAGCGGGCAGTCTTGCTGGTCTTGTTTTACCATTGTCGAAATGTCTTGTAAACCGGGATTCCGAGACTGACCGGGTCTTCCTGGGAGAAGGTATATCCTTCGTTGATCGCGAGAGCTTATCATGGGCTAAGTTGGGACACCCCTGCAGGGTATTATCTTTCAAAAGTCGTGCCCGCGGTTATGTGGTAGATGGGAATTTGTTAATGTCCGGTTGTAGATAACTTGACACCAGATACGAATTAAAACGCATCAACCGAGTGTGTAGCCGTGATGGTCTCTTCTCAGCGGAGTCCGGGAAGTGAACACGGTTTTTGGGTTATGTTTGACGTAAGTAGGAGTTCAGGATCACCTCTTGATCATTGCTAGCTTCATGACCATTCCATTTGCTCTCTTCTCGCTCTTATTTGAGTATGTTAGCCACCATATCATGCTTAGTCGCTGCTACAACCTCACCACTTTACCCCTTCCTTTCCTATTAAGCTTTGCTAGTCCTGATACCCATGGTAATGGGATTGCTGAGTCCTCGTGGCTCACAGATTACTACAACAATAGTTGCAGGTATAGGTTACACGATGATCATGACGCGAGAGCAATGTTTGCTTGTTTGGAGTTCTTCTTCTGCTTCTTCTTCGATCAGGGGATAGGTTCCAGGTCGGTAGCCTGGGCTAGCAGGGTGCATGTCATTTGAGTTTCTATTTGTGTTTCATCCATAGTCGGAAGGTGCTCTTTTGTAAGATGATGTTGTATTCGTGTGGCATTGTATGCCTTTTGTATGTATCCCCATCTATTATGTAATGTTGATGTAATGATATCCACCTTGCAAAAGCGTCTTCAAGATGCGCTTCTATCCTTGGTGGGACCTTCGAGTTCCTTTAGGATAGGGTCGCATCTTGGGCGTGACAAGTTGGTATCAGAGCCTCGACCGACCTTAGGAGCCCCCTTGTTTGATCGTGTAGTTTGGCCGCTGTCGAGTCTAGAAGAAAACTTTTTTAGGTGTTTAGTTATATTGGAGAGTAGGAATTCTTTTTACTCCTCAGCCCCTTCGTCCCTGTGGTTAGGAATCTTGACGTAGGTGTTTTGAATTACTCCTCTTCCCTTTCAAACTTTCTTTAGGATCACGCAGTTGGTTTTCCGATCGTTGGTTCTCATCTCTTTTCATCCGGTGCATTTCTCGTCAAGTTGACTCGAGCCTCTTCATCGTTGCTAAGTTCAATCCTCAGTTGTTTTCTTTTTCCCACCCGCCCACCCCTTTTCTTCTCGAAGCTGGAGTCCGTAATCGAGTATCCTTCCTACTCGTCCGAAGCCTTTGCTTTATTTCAACCGATGTTTTCTCTTCAAGATATTTGTCAGTTCCCCCTTCGAAGTTGCCTTTGTTTTCCCGCCCTCCCACCCTTTTTCTTTTCGCAGTCTGAGTCTCTTTCGACCATCAATTTCATTTGTGCGGAGCCTCTTCAGTATTTCATCAATTATTTCAACCAGTGAATTCTCTTTTGCTTGACATTCTTCATTTCTTTTCCGGTGGACTCAACTCAAGTTTTTCGGGTTGATCATATTCTTTTCCTTGGATCAAGTGTTCTCCTTGCTCGTTCGCCCTCACCAGTTTATCCTTCCGGAGAGCTCAAGACATCTCAGGAGATTCGTCCGTGTTCCAATTAATTCGAGGTTGTCACCTCATTCAAATATTTCATTTGTTCCGGTGCATCATCTATCTGTTCAACAATCCTGTCCAACAGTGTTATTTTCTTTTAGTGGGCCCTAACCCACAGGTCTTTTTTCAGGATCTTACCTAACTCTTCTAATTATTCCGGAGCCATTCCTAATTCTTTTCGAGTTTGACGTAAAAATGAATTTCATCAGTCACATGCCTTTTTCAAGATCGACTTCAAATTCTTTTCATCTTTGGTTCAACCCTTCCTCTTTTACAGTCTCCCGGAGTGCCTTAACAAATGTTGATGCTGTTTTCTCGTCGTCATTTGAAGACCGAAGAAGAGTTTTTTACTCTCAATCTTGTCCGTTCTCCTGGAGATTCGCGGTGCTAGCTCGATGTTACCCTATCAAGTTGTTTCCAGTCGGGCAATTCTTTTCATCCATCCGGAGTATTTCAGTAGTTGTTTTTGCCGTCTCGATCATCCGGAGGCCATCTTTTCGGAATATTTCTTTGTTCGTAGTTTTCAGATTCGTTCTCCAATTATTCTATATCCGTGTCCCTTCGTTCTTCCCAATTATCCCGGTGGTTCGTTAAAGTGTTCTATAATCATCTCATGATCTCTTTGTTCTTTTGCATCTAAATCCCCTCTAGCATATTGGCTCTTCTAATTCTTCCCGGTCATTCAGTCTCTTTCGTCAGTCATTTTCGAATTCTTACGGTGGTTCGTTGTAATAGCCTGGCTTATTAGGGATGATAGACTACTCATATCAATAAGGAATTCCTTCTTTTCCGGGATCCCATTCGGACAGAACTCCAAAGTTAAGCATGCTTAGCTTGGAGTAGTTTCAGGATGGGTGACCGACCGGGAAGTTGCTCCCGGGTACGCACGAGTGAGGACAAAGTGCGCAAAAAGACTAGTATAGATCTGTGGGGCCAGTCTAGATCCTGCCAGGAGTAACGACCAACGGCGGGTGTGTCCGGGGCGTTACAAGTTGGTATCAGAGCCGACCCTCGCGGTTACGCGGATGGTTGCGGACAGGTCTTGTGGTCATGTTGTTCATGACGTTTGTGACCCGTCATGGCACACGGCATGGCACATGTACGGACTGGATGCATGACGGTTGTGCCAAGAGGGAACGTTCTGTGGCCCGACGAGGACGTCGGTTCCTCCGAGTGTGGGTGTATGTAATAGCACGGCTTATTAGGGATGATAGACTACTCATATCAATAAGGAATTCCTTCTTTTAGGGATCCCATTCGACGAACTCCAAAGTTAAGCGTGCTCAGCTTGGAGTAGTTTCAGGATGGGTGACCAACCGAAGTTGCTCCGGGTGCGCACGCAGTGAGGACAAAGTCGCAGAAAAGACTAGTATTGATCTGTGGGGCCAGTCTAGATCCCGCCAGGAGTAACGACCACCGGCGGGTGTGTCCGGGGCGTTACATTCGTTCAAGATTCTTTTTCCTTCATTATCATTTTAATCCATTCGTTCTTTCGAATCCTACCGGTGGTTCATGAAGACATTCTCAAGTTTGCTATATGTCACTTCTCAATCATTTTGAAGAAGAATAAGTAGTATGCAAAATACATCACTTGTCATCAATTTAATTTGATGAAGGATAAGCATATAATAAATCTTATTCTTATTTCCTCAAAGTGATTAATCCCTTTCTTCGGAGTTTGTTCTTGATGAATAAATTCTAGTTCCAAGTGTTTTCATCTTTTCTTTTGAGGAGTTCAAATTTCCTCGGCCATTTCGTCGGAACCTCCATCTAGATCACCGCAAGGTTTGAATCTTTATTCTTTCATCCTTCATTTCTATCTCATCATCCTTTTTGTCACCAGAGTTCTTCATGGTGGTTCTTCATGATTTAATTCATTCTTCAAGTGTTCATCAAGGTTCTTTTGGAGGAGCTCAAGAAGTTTTCTTTCTTGCGTCTCAAAGTGCATTTAATTCTCCGTATTCGTCTGCAATGGAGTTTTGCATTTCTTCGTTCTTCTCATCTTTTCCATCTTTTCCGCTCGTGGTCGGTTATCACCTCAAAAAATTTGAGATGTTATCTATAAGTCCACAACAAGCAATTCTTTTGTTGTTGAATTTCCAACAACTCAGTTCAATCCTTTCTTCTAAAGATGCTTTCAATTTCATTCGTGGCACAAGTTGTCATCTCCTTCTCCGTTCTTTTCTGTCAACTTTTTCAATTCTTCCGGAGGCATTGTGTTGCTTATCTCGTGAAGTGTCATTTCATCTTGTGAAGTTCGTGTTCTATTCCTCCATGTTTCAGCCGGAGTGCTGCCTAAATCCTTTCAGTCTTATTCGTTTCTTATCTCGTTCTAACGGGAGTGATTTCATAGTCTGTTTGACTCGGTGAGCTTTCGATTCTCATCATTCTCGTCGCTCCCCTCTTCTTCTCGAGTGCTCTCGATTCTTTGCTTCTTCTCTTGAGTTCTTGTTTCACCTCATCCCTTTTCCCTTCTGTCTCGGTCCTAAGATCTCGGGACGAGATCTCTTGTTAGTGGAGGAGAGTTGTAATGCCCCGGATTTGATGCGCCAGGTGTCTGTCAGTTATTCGCCGTCCTTATCATGTCATTTGCTTGCGTGTTGCATTTTATCATGTCATCATGTGCATCTCATTTTGCATACGTGTTCGTCTCATGCATCCGAGCATTTTTCCCGTTGTCCGTTTTGCAATCCGACACTCCTATGTTCCCCGGCGCCCCCTTTTGCCTCTTTTCGTGTGCGGGTGTTAAACTTTCTCGGAATGGCCCAAGGTTTGCCAAGCGGCCTTGGTACACCACTGATAGACCGCGCTATCGAGTTTCGTGCCATTTGGAGTCCGTTTGATACTCCAACGGTTAACCGGGTAACCGTAAAAGCCCTCTTTGTGTTGCAGCCCAACACCCCTCGAAAGTGGTCCAAAACCCATCCAAACCCCCTCCATGCTCTCGGTCATTCGATCACGATCGTGTGGGCGAAAACCGCTCCTCATTTGGACTCTCCTAGCTCCCTCTAGCTATAAATAGGCCCTCTCCCTCCATTTTTCGCGGATAAACCCTAGCCTCCTCTTCCTCCGCGCGGCCGGACGTTTCTTCCCGCCGCACCGGACATGTCCGCCGCCGCCTCAGCGAATCGGGCGCCGCCACGTGTCCCCCGTGCCCCGCCTCTCTCTCCTCCGCTGCCATGCCCGCAAGGCCCACGGCCGCCCGCCCAGCCCAGCGTCAGGCCCGAGCCGTGCCCCATCCCGCCGCTGTCACGCCCAATATGCAACCCTATCCACAAGGAACTCGAAGGTCCCACCAAGGATAGACCTGCATATTGAGACGCTTTTGCAAGGTCGATATCATTACATCAACATTACATAATAGAAAGGGATACATACATAAGGCATACAATGCCACACGAATACAACATCATCATACAAGAGATCAGCATCCGTCTACGGATGATACATAAACAGAAACTCTAACAATATCCACCCTGCTAGCCCAGGCTGCCGACCTGGAACCTATCCCCTGATCGAAGAAGAAGCAGAAGAAGAAACTCAACGCAAGCAAGCATCGCTCTCACGTCATGATCATCGGATAACCTGTACCTGCAACTGTTGTTGTAGTAATCTGTGAGCCACGAGGACTCAGCAATCCCATTACCATGGGTATCAAGACTAGCAAAGCTTAAAGGGAGAGGAAGGGGTAAAGTGGTGAGGTTGCAGCAGCGACTAAGCATGTATGGTGGCTAACATACGCAAATAAGAGCGAGAAGAGAACAAGAGGAACGGTCGTGAAGCTAGCAATGATCTAGAGGTGATCCTGAACACCTACTTACGTCAAACATAACACGGAAACCGTGTTCACTTCCCGGACTCCGCCGAGAAGAGACCATCACGGCTACACACGCGGTTGATGCGTTTTAATTTGGATCTGGTGTCAAGTTATCTACAACCGGACATTAACAAATTCCCATCTGCCACATAACCGCGGGCACGGCTCTCGAAAGTTTATACCCTGCAGGGGTGTCCCAACTTAGCCCATGACAATCTCTCGCGATCAACGAAGGAATAGACCTTCTCCCAGGAAGAGCCGATCAGTCTCGGAATCCCGGTTTACAAGACATTTCGACAATGGTAAAACAAGACCAGCAAAGCCTCCCGGCGTGCCGACATCCCGATAGCGATCAGCGTATCTCGTCTCGAGCCACGACCGGATGAGCAGTCCGTACAACTAAAACCAGACCTCAAGTTTCCACGAGGTGGCGCCAAAAGCGCTCTAGTTTGGACCAACACTTAGACAAGCATTGGCCCGGGGGGGCTGAATAAAGATGACCCTTGGGTTAATTACTCCCAAGGGAAAAGTAGGTGGTGGTGAGGCAAATGGTAAAACCAATGTTGGGCCTTGCTGGAGGAGTTTTATTCAAAGCGAACTGTCAGGGGGGTCCCATAAATCACCCGACCGCGTTAGGAACGCAAAATCCGGGAACATAACACCAGTATGACGGAAACTAGGGCGGCAAGAGTGGAACAAAACACCAGGCATAAGGCCGAGCCTTCCACCCTTTACCAAGTATATAGATGCATTAATAATATAAGAGATACTGTGATATCCCAACCAAAATCCTGTCCACCATGGAGAAATCTTCAACTTCACCTGCAGCTAGCAACGCTATAAGAGGGGCTGAGCAAAGCGGTAACATAGCCAAGCAACGGTTTGCTAGGAAGGGTGTCAAAGGTTAGAGGTTCATGGCAATTTGGGATGGCTTGATAAACAGGTGATAGGTAGCGCAGCATAGCGATAGAACGAAACAACTAGCATAGCAATGATAGTAGTGAGATCCAGGGTAGCGGTCATCTTGCCTGAAATCCCGCTAGGAAGAAGAACGAGTCCATGAAGAAGATGAAGCCACGAAGACGAACCACACGTAGACGAACGAATCCTCACGATCGCAATGAAACAGGAACTAACAAGAAGAAGCACACAACATAGGTAAACACACCACACATGAACAAGGCATGATGCACAACAAGCATGATGCATGACCAAGCTACATGAAGCTACTCATGGCAAGAGATGATGCAAACAAGAACAACACATCAAGGCAAGTTTAAATGAGGCCGAGAACAACATACAACAATTCCGGTAAGTCCTCATATGCAAATTTCGAAATTGGTCCAGAACTGAATAAACATTATGTTCAAGTTGTTAAACATCAAGTTAAGATGCACCACGATGAACTACACGAGATTCTAGTCAAGTTACATATAAAGTTCATTAGATTCGGAGCTACGGACTAGAAGATATGAGCAAAACAAGTTAAGCATGGCATTGATGCAAAATGCATACAAACATCAAGCAAACACGCCAAAGCAAGGATGCAACATGATAATATGGAACTACATGCAAAAACAAGCAAGTTTCATATAGAGCACACTCAAAACGGAGCAACGGTTCAACACATGCACACTATACAAGTCATAGCAACAATCTGTCCATAACAGCAACTAGGCATCTTGCAAGCATCAAAACAACATGCTACAGCACCCCAACATAATAACAAAAGGCATGGGCATGAAGTACTGGTAAATCATAACAAAACATGAACACTGAGCTATCTCCAGAAATCACTAGAACATGCTCAAAAACACATGGAGATATTGCAAATAATAACAGTTTCAGACTTTGCAGAAATAACATCAGGTTGCAATGTTTAGAGCTGTGAAACAACATGTTACAGGAACTTATAATGGCAAACAAAGGCATGGCATGAATCTACTAAAAGCATAGATCAAAAGTCCCTTACTGACCATGAGCCAAAAAGGCACGGAAAATATGATGGCACCCATGTAAACATGGCAAGTTATATGACAGATTCAAACATGGCAGGAACAACAATAAGTAGGCATGTTGGTGAGCTTGAACCACTCACTACAGAGCAACACATGGCATGGCAAGGCAACCAACAGTAAGAAGGCATGTTTATGAAGCTATACATGGCAAGAGCAAGGCCATAGGGTACATGGATCACTAGCAAAACACATGGGAACAAGTGAACTTAATGTTAACAGGCTGACAGCAACATTTTTAAGCAACTTTGGAGCAAGATTACAACATGCTACAGTAGTCTATAATTGCAACCAAGGTCATGAATGGATAGAGCATGACATTTAGATCAAAACATGTTTAAAGAGCATCTCAAGATTATGCACGAAATGACTAGTAGAAGCATGTTAACATGGCATCACAAAATTACAGAATCTGTCTAGCAAAACAGCAACAACAAGTACCCTCCTTAACAAGCTCGAAACACTCAGCACACAACTCACAAAAATACATGGTTGGCACCCCTGGAAATATGGCATGGCATAGATCAACATACATGTAGACATCAACCTCATAGGATGCACACATCAATCATGGCAAAAATGATAAATGAGCAAGTTATAACAGTTTCAGCAGATTAACATCAACATGCACTCTTCCAACAGCATTTCGGGCATCAAGATGACCTCAAATAAAATGATGCAATGGAATGAAATGAAGTACTCGTCGAGACAAACAATTTGACATATTACACGCACGAAACGGAGCTACGGATGCAGAGATGTGACAGGTCAAAGTTGGCATGATAATGTGAAAAAAAAATGCAGGACTTAGTGGAAACGGGGGCAACCTCTGGATCTGCAAATCTGGCACGGTTTACGATGCGGGGCGGCTCGCCGGAGCTCTCGCCGGAGATGGGGCCGGAGGTGGCCGGGGAGGCGCGGGGAGGACGGGCCCCCGCCGGATCTGGCCGGATCCGGCAAGGGACGGCGGCGGAGGGAGCACAGGGGCCGACGGCGAAGCTCGAGCCGGCCGGGATCCGACGGATCTGGCGGCCGCCGGGATGGCAACGGCGGCGAGCGAGCAGGGGCGCGGGCGCTGGTCTCGGGCGCCTCGGGCGGCGGAGGCGAGGCGATGAGGTTCAGGCAAGGCGGTGCGGGTCTGGAGGAGAAGGCGGCAGGGACGGGCGGCGACGGCGGCGGCTCCGCCGGCCGGGTCACGGGAGGACGCGGCGGGGCGGCGAGGGCGATTTGATCTAGGGTTTTGATCCGAAAAATGGAGGAGGAGGACGTTTTTATAGGTGGAGGGAGCTAGGAGTGTCCAAATGAGGTGCGGTTTTCGGCCACGCGATCGTGATCGAACGACCGAGAAGATGGAGGGGAGTTAGATGGGTTTTGGGCCACTTTGGAAGGGGTGTTGGGCTGCAACAAAAGAGGCCTTTACGGTTACCCGGTTAACCGTTGGAGTATCAAACGATCTCCAAATGGCATGAAACTTGACAGGCGGTCTACCGGTGCTATACCAAGGCCGCTTGGCAAACCTCGGGCCATTCCGAGAAAGTTTAACACCCGCTCACAACAGAAGACAAAAGGTGAACGCCGGAGGACATAGGAGCGCCGGATTGCAAAACGGACAACGGGGAAAATGCTCGGATGCATGAGATGAACACGTATGCAAAAGCAATGCACATGACGACAAGATATGAAATGCATATGATGACATGGCAAAGTGCAACACGCAAGCAAATGACATGCCAACAATGGCGAATAACTGGCGGACACTGGCGCGCGAATCAGGGCGTTCTGGCCGCCCGCCCGCCATGACGCTGCTCGCGCCGGACCGCCCGCGCCCGCCGCCTCGGCCGCCGGCGACCCGCCGCCAGTGCGCCTCGCCGCCCGCGCCGGCTGGCGCCGCCGCCCCAGCGCGCCGGACCCGCCGACTTCTCCCGGGCGCCGCCCCCTGCGCCTCCTCCTCCGCGCGCCTGCCACAGCCACACCACCCGGCCCAGCATGGCCATCTTCGCCAGCGCCGGTCACATGCACGCGCCGCCTCGTGCCGACCCGCCCGGCCGCCGCCGACCCGTGCCGTCCCCACGCGCCTCGCCCTCTCCCGGATCCGGCAAGGCGCCGCCGGATCCGCCCTCTCCGACCCCGTCGGCCACCTCCTCCCGCATCTCTAGCGAGCCCGGCCCGCCTCGATCTGCGTGCCCCAGATCCAGATCAAAATAGGTTGACCCCGAGATTTCGCCCAAGTCCACTGATGCCATGTTTGACCTGCCATAACTCTCTGCGTACTACTCCGTTTCATGTGCACGGTATGTCAAAATGTTTGTTGAGAGATGCTCTACATTTCATTCCATTGTGCCATGCTTGTTTGAGATCATCTTGGTGCCCGAATCATTGTTGCAAGAGTTCTATATGATGTTAATCTGCTGAAACTGTTATAACTTGATGATTTGTCATTTTTGTTGCATTTGATGTGTGCTTCTTATGAGCATGAGCTCTACATGTGTTTTGTACTACATCATACTGTATTTACAATGGTGCCATCCATGTATTTTTTTGAGTCTTGTAGTGAGTGCATCAAGCTTGTTAAGTAGGGTACTGGCTGTTGCTGTTTTGCTAGACTGATTCTGTTATATTATGATGCTATGTAAACCTGCTACTAAAAGTCATTCTGTGCATAATCTGGAGATGTTCACTAAGGATGTTTTGTTATACATGTCTTGCTCTATACGCTCATGCCCCTGGTTGCATTTATAGCCTGCTGTAACTTGTTGTTATCTTGCTCCAAACTTGTTAAATCATGTTGTTGTTAGTCTGTTAACAGTAAGTTCAATGTTGCCATGATTGTTGCTAGTGATCCGTGTACCCTATGAACTTGTTCTTGCCATGCTTAGCTTCATAAACATGCCTTCTAACTGTTGGTTGCCTTGCCATGCCATGTAGTGCTCTGTGGTGAGTGGTTCAAGCTCACCAACATGCCTACTTATTGTTGTTCCTGCCATGTATGAATCTGTCATATCACTTGCCATGTTTACATGGGTGCCATCATATCTTCTGATCCTTTTTGGCTCATGGTTAGTAAGGGACTTTTGTTATATGTAATTAGTAGATCCATGTCATGCCTTTGTTTACCATGATAAGTTCCTATAGCATGTTATTTGATAGCTCTAAACATTGCAACCTGATGTTATTTCCGTTAAGTCTGAAACTGTTATTATTTGCTATCTTGCCATGTCCTTTTGAGCATGTTCTAGTGTTTTCTGGAGATAGCTCAGTGTTCATGTTTTGTCATGCTTTACCTTTACTTCATGTCCATTCCTTTGGTTTTCATATTGTGGTACTATAGCATGTTGTTTTGGTGCTTGCTAGATGCCTAGTTGCTGTTTTGGACAGCTTGTCCTTTAAACTTGTATAGAGTGTATGTGTTGAACTGTTGCTCCGTTTTGAGTGTGCTTTATATGAAACTTGCTTGATTTTGCATGTAGTTTCATATTATCATGTTGCATCCTTGTTTTGAGGTGTTCGCTTGATGTTTGGGTGCATTTAGCATCAATGCCATGCTTGTTTTGCTCATATCTTCTAGGCCGTAGCTCCGAACTAATTGAACTTTATATGTAACTTGACTAGAATTTCATGTAGATCATCTTGGTGCATCTTAACTTGCTGTTTAACAACTTGAACATAAGGTTTATTCAGTTCTGGACCAATTTCTAAATTTGCATATGAGGACTTACCGGATTTGCTATATGTTGTTTCCGGCCTCATTTAACCTTGCTTTGATGTGTTGTTCTTGTATGCATCATCTCTTGCCATGAGTAGCTTCATGTAGCTTGTCATGCATCATACTTGGTTGAGCATCATGCCTTGTTATGTGTGGTGTGTTTACCATGTTGTGTGCTTCTTCTCAATAGTTCCCGTTTCGTTGCGATCGTGAGGATTCGTTCATCTACGCTTGGTTCGTCTTCGTGGCTTCATCTTCTTCATGGACTCGTTCTTCTTCATTGCGGGATTTCAGGCAAGATGACCGCTACCCTGGATCTCACTACTATCATTGCTATGCTAGTTGCTTCGTTCTATCGCTATGTTGCGCTTCCTATAACTTGTTCTTCAAGCCTCCCCAAATTGCCATGAACCTCTAACCTTTGACACCCTTCCTAGCAAACCGTTGTTTGGCTATGTTACCGCTTTGCTCAGCCCCTCTTATAGCGTTGTTAGTTGCCGGTGAAGTTGAAGATTGCTCCATGGTGGACAGGGTTATGTTGAGATATCACAATATCTCTTATATTATTAATGCATCTATATACTTGGTAAAGGGTGGAAGGCTCGGCCTTATGCCTGGTGTTTTGTTCCACTCTTGCCGCCCTAGTTTCCGTCATACCGGTATTAGGTTCCCGGATTTTGCGTTCCTTACGCGGTCGGGTGATTTATGGGACCCCCTTGACAGTTCGCTTTGAATAAAACTCCTCCAGCAAGGCCCAACCTTGGTTTTACCATTTGCTTCACCACCACCTACTTTTCCCTTGGGAGTCAATCTCTTGAGGGTCATCTTTATTTTAGCCCCCCCGGGACAATGCTTGTCTAAGTGTTGGTCCAAACCGAGCGATGTCCGGCGCCCCCTGGGCAACCAGGGTCTATGCCAACCCGACGTCTGGCTCATCCGGTGTGCCCTGAGAACGAGGTATGTGAAACTCCTATCGGGATTTGTCGGCACAGCGGGCGGTCTTGCTTGTCTTGTTTTACCATTGTCGAAATGTCTTGTAAACCAGGATTCCGAGACTGATCGGGTCTTCCTGGGAGAAAGTATATCCTTCGTTGATCGCGAGAGCTTATCATGGGCTAAGTTGGGACACCCCTGCAGGGTATTATCTTTCGAAAGCCATGCCCGCGGTTATGTGGCAGATGGGAATTTGTTAATGTCCGGTTGTAGATAACTTGACACCAGATACGAATTAAAATGCATCAACCGAGTGTGTAGCCATGATGGTATCTTCTCGGCGGAGTCCGGGAAGTGAACACAATTTTTGGGTTATGTTTGACATAAGTAGGAGTTCAGGATCACCTCTTGATCATTGCTAGCTTCACGACCGTTCCATTTGCTCTCTTCTCGCTCTTATTTGCGTATGTTAGACACCATATCATTCTTAGTCGCTGCTGCAACCTCACCACTTTAGCCCTTCCTTTCCTATTAAGCTTTGCTAGTCTTGATACCCATGGTAATGGGATTGCTGAGTCCTCGTGGCTCACAGATTACTACAACAATAGTTGCAGGTACAGGTTACACGATGATCATGACGCGAGAGCGATGTTTGCTTGTTTGGAGTTCTTCTTCTGCTTCTTCTTCGATCAGGGGATAGGTTCCAGGTCGGCAGCCTGGGCTAGCAAGGTGGATGTCGTTTGAGTTTCTGTTTTTGTTTCATCCGTAGTCGGATGGTGCTCTTTTGTAAGATGATGTTGTATTCGTGTGGCATTGTATGCCTTTTGTATGTATCCCCATCTATTATGTAATGTTGATGTAATGATATCCACCTTGCAAAAGCGTCTTCAAGATGCGCTTCTATCCTTGGTGGGACCTTCGAGTTCCTTTAGGATAGGGTCGCATCTTCGGCGTGACACCGGGGTGTCGCGGCTGGTGGAGAGGGTGTTTTGGTGCCCATGGAGTATGAATGGGGAGACGGGGGGAGGGGGAACTAGGGGGGAACAATGTTTCGGTTTGGGACGCGCTCGTTTGAAATTTGGGGAAAGTTACAAACTTTGCCCCCATCTAAAATTTCGGACATATTGCGGGTTGGGGGTAGGACAGTAATCTCGGGTGTCCCAAAATAGTGGGCGGGATAGATTTCAGCTGAGCGCATGGGTGTTTAGGCACCCATGCCATATGAATGCTTCTCGGAGGCGGTTGAGACTGGCGTCTTGGTGAAGTTACAAACTTTCCCCGGTTTAGACCTTCGGACATTGGGCCGATAAGCTACATGGGCTAGAGTCAGGATAGTAATTTCCTACCACCAAAAATTAGTCTCGCATGGTTTCGGGTGACCATAGGTTTATTTAGCACATCATTCAATATTTGGGAGCAGAAGCATTAACCTTTTCGGTTCTCCTGAATTGAACTTTCAGGATTTGTGAGACTTCACAAATCTTGACTCTTGAAAATCCAGAACTACATTATTTTGGAGTGGAGGGGGTACATTTGAATATACATTGTACACGAGTATATACTAGAAAATATGCAACTTACCTCAGTTCATGCATGGTTCCAGATATAATCTCCTTGGTTGCACAAAAATAGTTAGACATGCGTATGAATATATAGCATGGCCCCTTTTAGATCTGATTTACAAATGCCATTATCTCAGATTCAAATAGATGAATGCACTTCCTATGAATTCGAATCTTCGAAACCCCCTTTATGTTGAATTCAACATGTATTCTATTTCGTAGCTAGCAATTTGGAATGTATCCATGTAAGTGACAAATGTATAAAGTGCTTCACACTAACAACATGGAGTGCACTAATTAATGTTTATATATGAATTGCAAAAGCAATGCATTGTCTGTATTTCAAACCGCTCTCACTGTATGGATATGAAATAAACACATGCACATGCTAGATTTCAATAGAGTTTGGGTGTCTGATAGACCGATTTTTGTTCATACGCAAATTACAAAATTCATGATCTCATCCAAAAATAATAATGCCATTTACATTTTAATTTAATGCGTAGAACCGCCTTTTACACGTAGATGCACTATGCCTCGGCCCGTTCAAACACAGGTGCTATATCTCTCTCTCTATCTAAAGCATAAGTGCACACACTTTATATACATCATCATTTCTCTCTCACACATACTCACAATCTCTCCCGGGGTGTCGGGGTGTCTCATGCACACACTCTCTATATATCTCCCTCTCTCTTTCTGACTACTATGTACCACTATTTTCACTTATCTCAGTTGGAAAACACTATTTCTCTCACATGCATATATACACACGCACGGTCTCTATGTCGGTGTACTAAAGTAGGGGGTACCTTAGTACCCCGAACTTGTCTGCAGGCAATCCAACACCCGTGGCAAGGCTTGCCGGACGCCCGGCAAGGCTCTCCACCACTCATTACTGCCATTCAAGAACAAAGTACTAGCCAAGAACACGAAGGCCCCGGCAAGAGGAGCTTGCCGGGAAGGCCAGCCAGGGCAACATCGGAAGACTTGCCGCGGCGCCCCGGCAAGGCCTGGCGGCCGGCAAACTTGCCGGCACAGCAAGAACAGGGCCGCGGCAAGGCTGCCACCCAGACTCCAGCGCACCCAGCGACGTGTCGTCGCAAGGCCATCCCAAGGGCACGTGGCGAGGCGCTACACAGCCATGCGGAGCGAGGTGGCGAACGGAGCTGACAGAGGCGCCATCGTGGCAACCGGTGGCTCACTTAACGGTCACCCTCCTGCCTTTGTTAGCGACCGGACGGGCATTAATACCCTTGTCCCTGCCGTCGAGAATTAGGTAGGGCACTTTGTGTCTCGTTGTACCAACCTGCGCTTTACGTTTCTACCCCTCTCCCCACGCTGCCACCGTGGGTACCCCTTCAGACTATAAAAGGGAGGCCCATGCGCACGTAGAAGGGGTTCGATCCATTCGACACCCACAGCACCACCATATGCTCGCCCGCTCGAGCTAGATCCAATAACAACACAAAGCAGCAGTAGGGGTGTTATCTCTCCGGAGAGCCCCAAAGCTGGGTAAAGATTGCCCGTCTCCCCGCGTGCGCCCGACCTCGATCTGCTCTGCGCGCGACCCCCGCTCCCTTGCCGAACCAGAAGGGGCCCCCAGTGCCCCATAGGTGCTTGAGGCCGCAGAAGAAAGCGCCCCGACATCTTTGGCGCGCCAGGTAGGGGGCGCGTCGAGGTCGTGAGCATCTGATCCGGTCTCCACGCACGCTGCATCAACGTCATCGTCAACATGCCACCGAAGAAGAAGCCTTCGGAGGTGGCCGCGCCATCTACGTCGTTTCTGCCACCACCGCCGGAACAAACGGGCGGCGGGACGGACGCCGGCGGAGGAGCGGGCGCCGCTGGTGGGTCTCATGTCGTCACTAGATCCAAAAACAAGGCCCCGCAAGCGTCGGCGACCGAGCAGACGCCGCACCCCTCCCAGGAGGTGCAAGGTCAACAACGCCCCGGTGCCCCTAGCACCGTGCTCGCGTTGGAGCAAGGCCAAGCTGGTGGGTCGCGGGACGCTCGAGGTCAGCATGCACGCCCGCATGCTGGTGCGAGCGAGATACGGTCGCCCAGACGGGATGTGGTGCCTCCCAATCCAGTTGGGAGTCCAAGCACCTCCCGCTCTTCGCGCCGTTCATCACCACCGCCACCCAAGACAGCAGAGGAAGCGCTGGCCCGGGCCCAGCTGCTTCTAGACTTCCCTCCGGCGCCGCACAAGATCGACGACTGGAGGATGGCCATACACAGCCTCATCGGCTTCGCCAACGGCGATAAGCCCCGGCGACCAATCGCGTCGAGGGCCCAGCAAGACGCCCCGGCGCAGGCCGGCGCCGACAGGACCGCTGGGGGTGCCGCTTCCGTGCGCTCCCAACCTCAAAGGCCGAGATCACCAGCTCGCCGGACCAACCTTGACGCCGACTCCACCGCGTCATCGGACCCGCGAACTCGCCGCGATCAACGCCACGTCCTTCAAGAATGGCAACACGAAGACGCTTCGTACCGCATCGGCGCCGGAGAGAAGCGCGCGTCAATCGACCAGCGCTGCTGGCTCATTGTCGGCGCACACGTAGCGGAGAACCAGCGACTTGCCTTACGCGGCAGGTTGCCCTGCGTTCACCCGCGAAGTTCGCGGCAAGTCTAGTGGCCCAAAACCAAAATTTCAAGCGACGCGTGCGAGAAGTATGGCGGCAGGATACACCGTCGGAGTTCCTCAGCATCTACACCATCGCGGTGCAGGCTGCCGAAGGGCGCGACGAGAAGATCCTCGCCAACTACTTCCCGCTGGTACTCAAGCTCAACGTCAGATCTTGGCTCATGCACATGCCGGACGGCTCCATCTCCTCATGGGCGGACCTGTGCCATCAGTTTGTCGGTGCCTTCACGGGTGGCCACAAGCCTCATGGCCAGGAAAGTGACCTCCACTTGCTCATCCAGAAGGAGGGGGAGCCCCTGCGCAAGTATATACAAAGATTCAGCCAGGTGCAACACAACATCCCAGACGTCCACCCTGCCGCGGTTATTAGTGCGTTTCATCAGAACGTGCGTAACCGCAGGATGAGGGAGGAGATGGCGATGTGCAAGATCAGAGATGTCAGCGAGCTTTACGCTCTGGCCGACAAGTGTGCACGAGCTGAGGAGGGGAGGAAAATCCCCGGAGAGATTGCCAGAGCAGAAGGATCTGACAGCGAGGATGCCGCCCCGGCAAGGAAGGACCCTAAATAGGAAAGCGCGCTCGTTGCTTTCCTGTGGGCGAATGTTGATGTGTTTGCATGGCAACCATCCGACATCCCCGGCGTTCGTGGAAGTGTCGAGCACCACCTTGCCGTCGCCCTCACGCACGGCCCGTCAAACAAAAAGTCGAGAAAAGCAAGCGGTAGGCGGCAAGAGTTCATAGCGAAGAAATCGGAAGTTGGAAGCGGCGGGACTGGTCCGTGGAGTACTCCATCCGGCGTGGCTAGCCAACCCGGTGGTCGTCGCAAAGGCGAATGGGAAGTGGAGGCTTTGCATTGACTTCACCGATGTTAACAAAGCTTGTCCCAAGGATCCATTTCCCTTGCGGCGCATTGACCAGATCGTTGACTCCACGGCGGGATGCGATCGCTTCGTTCCTTGATGCATACTCGGGATATCATCAAGTATTCATGGCTGAAGAGGATGAAGAAAAGACCGCATTCATTACTCCATGTGGCACGTCATCGCTTCGTCACGGATGCCTTTCGGACTAAAGAATGCTGGCTCAACGCTTATGCGAGTAGTCGATCACGCTTTTGAGCCACAACCGCACGTAAATGTGGAAGCTTACATGGATGACATAGTGGTCAAAAGCAAGGACAAAGAGACTTTGATCCAAGACTTGGACGAGACTTTCACAAATCTACGCAAGATCAATCTCAAGTTGAATCCCGAGAAGTGTGTGTTTGGGGTTCCTTCCGGCAAGCTTCTTGGATTCTTTGTATCTCAGAGGGGGATTGAAGCCAATCTCGACAAGATCGAAGCAAGTGAGCAGATCGAAGCACCGACCCGAGTCAAGGACGTGCGCAGGCTTGCCGGTTGTGTTGCTGCTCTCAGTAGGTTCATCTCTAAGTCTGCTGAGCGCGCCCTGCCATTTTTCAAAATCTTGAAAAAGGCAGGTCAATGAAATGGACTCGAAGCGGAGGCCGACCGCAGACTTGAAGAAATACCTATCCTCCACTCCAACACTTGTCGCACCTAAGCCACAAGAGAAGTTGCTGCTATATCTAGCGGCGACCAATCAGGTGGTTAGTGCTGCATTGGTTGCGGAGAGGGAGGCAGATGATGAGTCAGCAACCACGGCAAGCGAGTCCAGCGACAAGCAGGGGGCTTCCCCGACAAGTTCTGGCTCCGGCAAGGACGGATCTGTGTAGTTGCCGGAAGAAAAACAGAAGAGGATGGTGCAGCGCCCAGTTTACTTTGTCAGTTCTCTCCTACAGGGGGCTAGATCAAGGTACTCTGGTGTGCAGAAGTTGCTTTTCGGCCTACTCATGGCCTCGAGGAAGCTGCGCCATTACTTTCAAGCACATGAGATCACAGTAGTCACTCGATTCCCGTTGAAGAGGATATTGCAAAATCCGGAAGCAACGGGCAGGATCGTCGAATGGGCACTGGAATTGTCAAGCTTTGGCCTCAAGTTTGAAAGTACTTCAACTATCGAGCCGGCGTTGGCAGAATTCATAGCAGAATGGGCGCCAACACCGATTTAAGAAACCCCGGCAGGAGCATCCCGTCAAGGAAGCTAGCAAAGAATGGATCATGTACTTTGATGGTGCCTTCTCGCTGCAAAGCGCCGGTCTTGGCGTACTACTCATCGCACCCACCGGAGAGCACCTCAAGCACGTGGTCCAAATGCACTTCCCAAGGAGCAAGCAACAAACAATCTGCAGAGTATGAAGGCTTGCTTGCGGACTCGAGATAGCAGCAGAGCTTGGGATCAAGAAGCTTATTGTCGGGGCTGACTCGCAGCTTGTCGTCCGTCAAGTTAACAAAGATTATCGAGTCCATTGATGGAAGCATACATCGATGAAGTGAGGAAGTTAGAAGAGCATTTCGACGGCTACAAATGGAACACGTTCAAGAGCTCGAGAATGACATCTGCGGATGGCTTTGTTGAAGTGTGCTGCACTCAAGTTACACTGTGGAACCAGGTATTTTTGTGCTCAAGCTGACTCAGCCATCGTAACACCATCAACAGACTAAGCAAAAGAGAAAGTTGGTCCTTTGGCGACTACTTTCCGGCAGAGCTTCCCGAGCCGCCGCCAACGAGGTCCCAGGATCAACACAGAATTGCCGAGGAGCAGTCTGCTCCGGCTAGCCCTAAGGTTTGTTTCGTTGAAGCAGACGCTCCCGACAAGCTGTGCCCCGGCACGCTTGCCGGGGGGCATCACGCTCCGGCGGAATCCCAGATTCTTGCCGTAGAAGCGGATGTTCCCGTAGCAGCATTTGCGCCTTTAGTCCTTGTCGTCGAGCCTCAAGCTCCGGCATGGGCACAGCAAATCGTCCATTTCCTTCAGACAGGAGAACTTCCCGAGGAACAAGAAGAGGCAGAGAGAGTAGCCCGGCAATCGAGTATGTACCAGTTTGTCGATGACGTCTTCGTCATGAAGAAGATTCAACAGTGAAATTAAAGTGCATTTCCGGGAAGATGGACAGCAGCTGTTGGCAGAGGTACATGGAGGCATATGTGGTCACCACATTGGCGCAAGAGCACTTGCCAGCAAGGCTCTCCGGCAAGGCTTCTTCTGGCCGACAGCCCTCCAGGATGCAACTGCACAAGTAACCAAGTGTGAAGCATGCCAGTTCCACTTCAAACAGATTCACCAACCAGCTCAAGCTCTCCAAACAATCCCTTTGTCCTGGCCATTTTCGGTGTACTAAAGTAGGGGGTACCTTAGTACCCCGAACTTGTGCACGGGTAGTCACAGCACCCCCGTGGCAAGGCTTGCCGGACGCCCGGCAAGGCTTTCCACCACTCATTACTGCCATTCAAGAACAAAGTACTAGCCAAGAACACGAAGGCCCCGGCAAGAGGAGCTTGCCGGGAAGGCCAGCCAGGGCAACATCGGAAGACTTGCCGCGGCGCCTCGCGCGCCCCGGCAAGGCCTGGCGGCCGGCAAACTTGCCGGCACAGCAAGAACAGGGCCGCGGCAAGGCACTTGCCGCGGCAAGGCTGCCACCCAGACTCCAGCACACCCAGCGACGTTGTAGGATCGTTGAAGGCAAGAGTGTCTAGAGGGGGGGTGATTAGACAACTCGACAAGATAAAAGTTTATGCCTTTTGATTAACATAAGTTCATAGCAAGTTCACAATGAAGAACAAATCAAGCATAATGCATACAAGTCGAGCAACATACTAAACATGCAATTCTAGAGTATAGGGCAGCGGAAAGTAAATTGCATGAATAGTAAGTGAGAGATTGTGAAGAGCAAACGCAATGGAGACACGGAGATTTTTCTCGTGGTTCCGATAGGTGGTGCTATCGTCAATCCACGTTGATGGAGACTTCAACCCACGGAGGGTAGCGGCTGCGCGAGTCCACGGAGGGCTCCACCCACGAAGGGTCCACGAAGAAGCAACCTTGTCTATGCCATCATGGCTTACGCCCACGGAGGACTAGCCTTACTCGGGTAGATCTTCACGAAGTAGGCGATCTCCTTGCCCTTACAAACTCCTTGGTTCAACTCCACATCATGACGGAGGCTCCCAAGCGACACCTAACCAATCTAGGAGGCACCACCCTCCAAAAGGTAATAGATGGGGTTGGTGATGATGAACTCCTTGCTCTTGTGCTTCAAATGATAATCTCCCCAACACTCAACTCTCCTCACTGATTTGGCTGTGGTGGAGGAAGGGATTGAGTGGAAAGCAACTTGGAAAGACTAGAAATCAAGTTTCATATGGTGGGAGTGGAGCAACTTGATCTCAACACAAGGGTAGGTAGTTTTCTTCTCGAAATGTAAGGTAGGAGTGGTAGTTCTTTCGATGGCTCTCTCCACGAATGAAGAGGAGGTGGAGGGTATTTATAGCCTCCACACAAAATCCAACCGTTACACACATTTGAGCAATCTCGGTCGGACCGAAGTTGACAACTTCGGTGAGACCGAAAGTTCAAATCTTGTGAGCGTTGGGATTTTCAGTGGGACCGAAAATACAATCTCGGTTAGACCGATTCTTCCAAAGTCTAGGGTTTGCCAATCTCGGTGGGACCGACTTTCTCATCTCGGTGACACCGATTTGAGTCTGAAGGTTCTGAAGGTTGGCAACACCAATTTCGAATGACCGAGTTTGGAATCGGAAAATCCGAGATTCTTAGGGTTTGGCTATATGGTCGAGGTGGTTCATCTCGGTGTGGTGAGTTTGGAATCGGTGGGACCGAGATTACTTATGGGTTTATGTTGGAATGAAAGATTGCTGAATGTTTGAGAGATAAATCACTAAGCACTTTAGAGCAACCAGATCATTATCATAACCTCATCCCCTTTTAATAGTATTGGCTTTCCTATGGACTCAATGTGATCTTGGATCACTAAACCAAAAATGTAGTCTTGAGCTTTTGCCAATCCTTTCCTTAGCATCTTAGGGGTTCACCTCTCTAGTCCTTTTGCCATGCCAGAGTGGTTGACTTTCCTGAAACATACTTGTTAAAAGCATTAGTCCAACCACAGAGTATGTTGTCATTAATTACCAAAACCACCTAGGGAGCAAATGTGCTTTCAATCTCCCCCTTTTTGGTAATTGATGGCAACACACAGAAAAAGATATCAAAGCTTACTGAAAGAAAGACAGGTTTAACATTGAAGCTTTGACAAACATGTAGTACACAAGCTCCCCCTACAAGTGTGCAAGATTTTAGATTTTGGTTTTGGACTACCACAAGCACATATGAGAGAAAAGCAAAATGTGCTACATGCAGCTTGGCTATATGCATCAGAGCAGATAAGGTAAATGAGATATGATGCATATGTGCATGGTGATTTCTTGCAAACAAGTATTCACAAGCAAGTTACCATCATGCACATCCTGCAAGATGCATATACTTACCTTGAAGTTCCTTGGTGATGTACCTGAAGAAATAAACTTGGGAAAACACGGTTAGATAACACAAGAGTAGCTCTTTAACCAACAGCAAGAACATCAAGAGTACCAAGCCAGGGATGACATGTATAAAGAGTGTCTCATGTTGAGCACTAGCTTGAATCAGCCAACATGTCTCCCAAGACTAAAAGATTTTCAATGAGCTCTGAGAGATTTTGCTTCTCATAAGATACCAATTGTGATCTTTTAGGATACCAATTGTATAAGATACCAATTGTACTTTTCAGAATATACCAATGGTGAGAGCAAGAAAAACAAAATCAGAAGAATAATGCCAAGAGAAAGTATTATCACAGTGAAATATATGGCAAAGCTTTGATGTGATCCTCTCCCCCTTAAGGTAAGGATGTTTTTCTTCCTTTAAGATATCTTTTCTCCCCTTATTCTCCAATCTTTCCTTTAAGTTCTCTAGCTCCCCCTAAATCTTCTCCCCCTTTGACATCAAGTGCCGAAAAGGACAGTAGACCAGGAAGGGCAGGAAAGATGGAAGAAAGGAAGTGGGTTCATTAAGAATCACACCTGAGCAAATAAGTATGTAACATGAGCTGTAGAAGATGATATCCTGGTGAATGTAAATCGGTGACACCGAAATGATATGGATCGGTGAGTCCGAAAGTCAGAGACTTAGGGCAGATCCCTTTTCGGTCAGACCGAAATGATTGAATCGGTGACGCCGAGTTTAATTCCAAGGAAATACAGAAATAATTCAGCTCACTTTGCAAGAAATGTTTCAGAAGATTTGCAATGAATTTGTAAATGATTTTCAGGGAATTTATCAGAGCTAAAGGATATTCACAAGAACAAAAGAAACAGAAATGAAAAGAGTGCTAGATGAAAGGTTTTTTTTTTGTTTTTTTTTTTTAAAAAAAAATAAGCAAGGAAACTCAATGAGAGAGCATAAGAGAAAAGCAGAAAAAAAAAACTCCAAAACATATGTACTTCATCTAGATAGGGGTCGGCGACAAAGTCACCTATGTTTGAGTATATTGACTTAGGAGTCAAATGAGAACATTTGATCATAGGTCATACTCATCGATTAAGCTCAAAATGGGGTTACCATTTTTCGATTAAGCATTTGATGTGATCACACCTTTTGAAGCTGCTTGTACTCATGACTTTGAGCAAAGCTTTTTCAAGATGTGAAAGACATACCTTGGGTTTGTTGTTGCTTGTTCTCATGTAGGTGAGCTTGTTTTTGATGCTCATAGGATGTGAAGTTGGAGCACCATTTTCAAGTGTGTAGTTCATCTTCCTACATGGGTTAGGCAAGCAAGGAAATACTCAAGAATATCCAATATGACATGAGTGAAGTACTAGAAGTATGTGGTGTCAAAAAGGATATGTGGAATTTTGTTCCTTGAACTCAACATCCCAAGAGCTAGATACTTGGTCAATGACAAGATTACTCATGATTTGAGTGAGTGTGATAATCTTGTAGAATGTAGACTATCCAAGTACCTGCAAGGAGTTAGATGCAATACAAGGGAGCAAATGTGTCCAAGACATATGATCATCATCATAAGAGAAATATCAAGGATTAGTCAATTAGGCTCATGCCTTGCACGCATCAATGGAGTTTTCACTCCAAGTTTGAAGCATCAATGATGTTCAACTCACTCCTCAAGCGACAAAACACTTTCTCATCAAGTGGTTTTGTGAAGATATCTGCAAGCTGTTTGTCAGTACGAACATGCTTAAGATCAATGTCACCTTTAGCAATATGATCACGAATAAAATGGTGACGAACTTCAATGTGTTTCGTGCGAGAGTGTTGCACAGGATTGTGTCCAATCTTAATTGCACTCTCGTTGTCACAAAGCAAAGGAACATGTCTCGCATGTATCCCATAGTCCTTAAGCATTTGTTTCATCCATAGCAACTGAGCACAACACGAACCAGCAGCAATATATTCTGCTTCTGCAGTCGATAACGATATTGAGTTTTGTTTCTTGGATGACCAAGATACAAGGGATCGACCGAGAAATTGACATGTACCCGAAGTTGACTTTCTATCTATCTTGTCTCCGGCATAGTCCGAGTCGGAATAGCCAACAAGATCGAAAGAGGCCCTCTTAGGATACCAAATGCCAAAGTTAGGTGTGTGTATCAAATATCTCACAATTCTTTTAACAGCTTTAAGATGACATTCTTTAGGAGCAGCTTGATATCGAGCACACATGCATACACTCAGCATAATATCAGGACGAGAAGCACAGAGATATAGTAGAGAACCAATCATGGATCGATATACCTTTTGATCAATAGGTTCTCCATCTTTAGTCAAATCATTATGTCCATTAGTAGGCATGGGGGTTCTCATACCTTTGCTCTCTTGCATGTTGAACTTCTTGAAGAGATCCTTAGTGTACTTAGTTTGTGAGACAAAAGTACCCTCCTTAGATTGCTTGATTTGCAACCCAAGGAAGAACTTGAGTTCACTCATCATGGACATCTCATACTTCTCCGACATAAGCTTTCCAAACTTCTCACTAAAATCAGGGTTAGTTGAACCAAAGATAATATCATCGACATATATTTGGCACACAAATAGTTCACCGTCAACCCTTTTTGTGAATAATGTTGAGTCAATTTTACCAATCTCAAACCCTTTTTCAAGAAGAAAGCTAGTCAAGCATTTGTACCAAGCTCTAGGGGCTTGTTTAAGACCATAAAGAGCTTTGTGCAATTTATAAACATGATTAGGCTTTTTAGGATTCACAAACCCGGGAGGTTGTTTCACAAAAACTTCCTCCTCAATTTCACCATTTAGGAAAGCACTTTTAATGTCCATTTGATAGAGAGTAATGTTATGGTGGTTGGCATAAGCAAGAAGAATGCGAATGGACTCAAGTCTAGCAACGGGGGCATAGGTCTCACCATAGTCCATACCTTCGACTTGTGTGTAACCTTGTGCTACTGAGACGAGCCTTGTTGCGGATGACTTGTCCATCTTCATCTTGCTTGTTCCGAAACACCCATTTGGTTCCAATGACGTTTTGGTCATCATTGGGCTTCTCTACCAAAGACCAAACGTTGTTCCTCTCGAAGTTGTGCAGCTCTTCATGCATAGCGTTCACCCAATCCGGGTCTTCAAGCGCTTCTTCTACCTTCATAGGTTCAAGACTTGAAATAAATGAGTAATGCTCACAAAAGTTAGCTAAACGAGTTTTAGAGCGAGTGATTCTCCCGGAGTCGATGTCATTCATCATTTGTTCCACGGGATGGTCTTTCTTGACTCTTTCTCGAACTCGGGATAGCTTTTGTCGTGGTCGTGGCTGAGCTTCCTCATCATCCTCATCTTCTTCTTCATCGGTGTTGTTGGTGTTGTCTTGAGGTGGTGGAGAAGGAGGTTGTGGTGGATCTTCTTGTCGCACTTCCTCATCTTGGTGGGTTCCACTTGTGGAGGCCTCCATGTTGCCTTGAGGTTCACCTTGCCGTGAGGTAGGGGGCTCCACGTATGTAGATGAGGTACTCTCCTTCACTTCCATGGGACGAATCTTTCCAATGGATAAATCTTGAATGGCTTCCGATGGGTCCTTATCTCCTACATCAATAGGCATTTGCTCTACTTGCGAGCCATTAGATTCATCAAACTTCACATCTACCGTCTCTTCAACCTTTCGGGTGAAATTATTGTAGACACGGTAAGTGTGAGAGTTTGATCCATAACCGAGGAAAAAGCCTTCATGAGTTTTAGGAGCAAATTTAGACCGACGATGCTTATCAAGAATATAGCATTTTGAACCAAAGACACGAAAATATCCCACTTGGGGTTTGTTACCCGTAAGGAGCTTGTATGAAGTCTTGCCGAGAAGCTTGTGAAGATAAAGTCTGTTGATGGCATGACAAGCTGTCTCAACGGCTTCACCCCAAAAGTGTTTTGGTGTCTTGTATTCATCAAGCATTGTCCTCGCCATCTCAATGAGCGTTCTCGTTCTTCCTCTCAACGACCCGTTTTGTTGAGGTGTGTACGTAGCTGAGAACTCATGTAGAATCCTCCTCATCGAGAAAAGAGTCCACATGGGCGTTCTTGAACTCCGTTCGTTGTCCTCCGAACCTTCTTGATCTTCACCTCAAATTGATTCTGAGCCTTTCTAGCAAAGGTTTTGAAGATTTTCTGAACCTGCGATTTGTCATCAAGTAGAAATACCCACGTAAATCTGGAAAAGTCATCTACAATAACTAGACCAAAGGAGTTACCACCCAGACTTTTGTAAGCATTGGGACCGAAGAGATCCATATGAAGAAGCTCAAGCGGTCTCCTTGTGGTCATGATATTCTTCACGGGATGACTTCCTCCAACCTGTTTTCCTGCTTGACATGCACTGCAGAGTCTATCTTTGTCAAAGAAAACATCTTTAACACCAAGAATGTGATCTCCTTTGATTAGCTTATCTAAATTTCGCATACCAACATGTCCAAGCCTTCTATGCCAAAGCCAACCTTTTGCAGATTTAGCGATAAAGCAAGTTCTAGGTTGAGCTTTCTTAGTGAAATCGACAATGTATAGGTCACCTCTACGAATGCCAAGAATACCATATTATGATTGTCACTACGAAAAACTTGGCAATCTACTTTGGTGAATAGCACATTGTATCCAAAGTCAGCTAATCTAGATACGGAAAGTAAATTGTATCCAAGTGATTCAACAAGCATGACATTTTTAATGGAGCTATCATGAGATATGGCCACCTTACCAAGGCCAAGTACCTTACCCTTGGAGTTGTCTCCAAAAGTCACATACTTGCGTGGACCATCGTTCTTTGCAAGCTCTCGAAACATGTCTTCATCTCCGGTCATGTGATCGGTGCATCCACTATCAAGAATCCATTCTTTGCCACCGGATATGTAGTCTCTCACATTTGCCATTAGACTGAGACTCTTCATGATCTTGTCTAGCTCGGTGTCCGAATCGTCATCATGCTCATGCTCATCATCATATTGACCCATAGATAAATCATCATCAATTCCTAGGTCAATTTGACAATGACTTGCATCAGTTTTATCAACGTGATAATAGTCATCGGAATGCAAAACAAGAGCATTTCTTATTCGAACATTGATGAAACCGGGATCACCCTTCTTTTTCATAAGATCACGAAGCTCAAAGAAGCATTTATCGAAGTTAGGATCTTTGGGGCGCAACATATCAAATTCAACAGTCTTGTATAGAATTTCATCAAGACCTCTCAACGAGTAGTCCGGATAAAGTTCTTCCAAGAACTTCCACATAGCATGGGCGCACTCAAAGTTCGTGACAAGCTCAAGCAAGTTATCAGGCAAACCTCTAATGATAAGATTGACAGTTCTAAGGTTACGAAGCAAATCAAGCTCTTCATCTACAGAGGGTGCAAGGGTCAAATGGTGGTACATATGGGGTTTCAACATATTTGCATAAGTTGTATATCTTAAAGATAGCAAGCATTTCAATCCTCCACGAGTTATAGGACACTCCATCAAGAATAGGCACTCTATGACTAACACTCCCAAACGTAGACACGTCCATCTTCCTCCAATGGTGTGCAAACCAAAGCAATGGAAACCAATGCTCTGATACCAATTGTAGGATCGTTGAAGGCAAGAGTGTCTAGAGGGGGGGGGGTGATTAGACAACTCGACAAGATAAAAGTTTATGCCTTTTGATTAACATAAGTTCATAGCAAGTTCACAATGAAGAACAAATCAAGCATAATGCATACAAGTCGAGCAACATACTAAACATGCAATTCTAGAGTATAGGGCAGCGGAAAGTAAATTGCATGAATAGTAAGTGAGAGATTGTGAAGAGCAAACGCAATGGAGACACGGAGATTTTTCTCGTGGTTCCGATAGGTGGTGCTATCGTCAATCCACGTTGATGGAGACTTCAACCCACGGAGGGTAGCGGCTGCGCGAGTCCACGGAGGGCTCCACCCACGAAGGGTCCACGAAGAAGCAACCTTGTCTATGCCATCATGGCTTACGCCCACGGAGGACTAGCCTTACTCGGGGTAGATCTTCACGAAGTAGGCGATCTCCTTGCCCTTACAAACTCCTTGGTTCAACTCCACATCATGACGGAG
The DNA here is from genome assembly GCA_021437245.1 of Aegilops speltoides. NCBI lineage: Eukaryota > Viridiplantae > Streptophyta > Magnoliopsida > Poales > Poaceae > Aegilops > Aegilops speltoides. Next base: position 339,734,109 of record CM038147.1, on the reverse strand, counting down.
GCTCCCAAGCGACACCTAACCAATCTAGGAGGCACCACCCTCCAAAAGGTAATAGATGGGGTTGGTGATGATGAACTCCTTGCTCTTGTGCTTCAAATGATAATCTCCCCAACACTCAACTCTCCTCACTGATTTGGCTGTGGTGGAGGAAGGGATTGAGTGGAAAGCAACTTGGAAAGACTAGAAATCAAGTTTCATATGGTGGGAGTGGAGCAACTTGATCTCAACACAAGGGTAGGTAGTTTTCTTCTCGAAATGTAAGGTAGGAGTGGTAGTTCTTTCGATGGCTCTCTCCACGAATGAAGAGGAGGTGGAGGGTATTTATAGCCTCCACACAAAATCCAACCGTTACACACATTTGAGCAATCTCGGTCGGACCGAAGTTGACAACTCGGTGAGACCGAAAGTTCAAATCTTGTGAGCGTTGGGATTTTCGTGGGACCGAAAATACAATCTCGGTTAGACCGATTCTTCCAAAGTCTAGGGTTTGCCAATCTCGGTGGGACCGACTTTCTCATCTCGGTGACACCGATTTGAGTCTGAAGGTTCTGAAGGTTGGCAACACCAATTTCGGAATGACCGAGTTTGGAATCGGAAAATCCGAGATTCTTAGGGTTTGGCTATATGGCTGAGGTGGTTCATCTCGGTGTGACTGAGTTTGGAATCGGTGGGACTGAGATTACTTATGGGTTTATGTTGGAATGAAAGATTGCTGAATGTTTGAGAGATAAATCACTAAGCACTTTAGAGCAACCAGATCATTATCATAACCTCATCCCCTTTTAATAGTATTGGCTTTCCTATGGACTCAATGTGATCTTGGATCACTAAACCAAAAATGGAGTCTTGAGCTTTTGCCAATCCTTTCCTTAGCATCTTAGGGGTTCACCTCTCTAGTCCTTTTGCCATGCCAGAGTGGTTGACTTTCCTGAAACATACTTGTTAAAAGCATTAGTCCAACCACAGAGTATGTTGTCATTAATTACCAAAACCACCTAGGGAGCAAATGTGCTTTCAGACGTGTCGTCGCAAGGCCATCCCAAGGGCACGTGGCGAGGCGCTACACAGCCATGCGGAGCGAGGTGGCGAACGGAGCTTACAGAGGCGCCATCGTGGCAACCGGTGGCTCACTTAACGGTCATCCCTCCTGCACTGTTGGGGCGACCGGACGGGCATTTAATGCCCTTGTCCCCTGCCGTCAGAATTAGGTAGGGGCACCTTTGTAATCTGTATTGTACCAACCTGCGCTTTTACATTTCTACCGCCTCTCCCTACGCTGCCACCTATGGGTACCCCCTTCGGACTATAAAAGGGAGGCCCATGCGCACGTAGAAGGGGTTCGGTCCATTCGACACCCACAGCACCACCATATGCTCGCACGCTCGAGCTAGATCCAATAACAATACAAAGCAGCGATGGGGTGTTATCTCTCGGGAGAGCCCCGAAGCTGGGTAAAGATTGCCCGTCTCCCCGCGTGCGCCTGACCTCGATCTGCTCTGCGCGCGACCCCCGCTCCCTTGCCGAACCAGAAGGGGCCCCCAGTGCCCCATAGGTGCTCGAGGCCGCAGAAGAAAGCGCCCCGACACTCTACTAGCCCTCTATACGCACATATATGTGCCTACGTGTCTCCCGCACGCACATTGTCTTTAGGCCTCTCTCGCACACATTTCCCGCCCCCCTCAAGGACACACCTCTCTCTTAGTAGCTGGCAGAGACGATTCCATCATATCATTCGAGAGGATATCCCTGACTGTTAGGCTGGATGGTAATACGAGGCAAAGTTTTACCCAAGTCCGGGCCCTTGCAGTTGAGGAAAAAGCCTACTCCTGGTACTATATTTTGTGATAGGGGTGTGTACAAAGTACACGTGAATATCAGGCATTGTGCATGTGTGTATACTATCAAAGAACTAGCCCCCGGGATTCTATAACATACTCAGGGCCTAGGGTTACAAATCATATATAGTCGGCTTATCATTAGTGGGGATAGAGTCCTCCATGACTCTAGTAGCTTCGTCTTGTACGCCAAGTCCTCCACATGGGTCTTCGTATAACGCGTCTCAGTCCAAGCTATGTGGCACAGGATTGAACCGACCCTTGAGTCCTCACGTTGACCCACCACAACTAGAAATGATGTGCCCACCACACCTCACATGCAATCGACCACTAAGAAAATAAGCATATACAATAGTACAATGTTATACATGAAAGTTAATTGCATGGTGCATCAAAAAATATTTGTTTTGCATTGTGAATGTTTATATTTTCTCCTAAAATATTAGTCACGGGAAACAGAAAAAAAGGGCATATCTCTCCTTGTCTCCACCAGACACCCGCTCTTTCTACACCACTTTCACGTACGCACACAAACTATCTCTCGGCCCTCTAAAAGTATGCATGCCCTTGACACATTCACGCATGATGGTCACTGTATTTCAAGCAAAAGCACTATACCATCACTGAACTTCAGAATATGCTCATTACGCTCACAGTATACATTCTCGTGGTGATCATACGGTATCTAGCTCACGATACGTCTCTGTATTTTGTCGATGACACTGACGGACATTGTATTTGATGCGTCCTCGATATTTTGTTGATGACACTTACAGTCATTGTATTTGAAGCGAAAGCACGATATGGTCATTGGACTTTAGAATAAGCTCATCACGGTCACCACATACATTTTGTGGTGCTAACCAACCTGTGGTTGGATGGTTAGGAGGACAGTGGTTTCCCGAGCCCACCAGTGTTAAAGTCCTGGTGCTCGCATTTATCTTAGATTAATTTCAGTATTTTCTAGCGATGTGCGTTCAGTGGGAGGAGACGTTCCCCTCGACTACGAGGCACCTATGGTGACTTCATAAAATCTCAAGATCATATGTTGGCTCACTCTCTCGAAGGTGCTCATAGGGGTAGGGTCTGCATGTGTGCGCTTATAGCGATGAGTGTTCGTGCGTATATATGAGCGCTTGTGTATATACCGTGTTAAAAAAAGTACATGTCGTGATTATACAGTCACTGGCTCACCCGTACAACTCCATATTTTGTTGATGAGATGATAAATTGACAAGTCAAACGTTCCATGTGGCGCAACTAGTGTTGCACCATCGGCGCGCGTAACCATGGGGCCCACCTGTCAGCGCGTATATGAAAGAAAGAAATGGTAGTTTGAGTCTATACTGTGTTAATAAAATACATTTTATGGTGATCATACGGTCACTGGCTCACCATATAGCTCCGTAGTTTGTTGATGACACGATCAATTGACCAGTCAGACGGTCCACATTCAGCAGCGCATATTACCATAGGGCCCACCCGTCAGTGCGTATATGAAAGACATAAATGGTAATAAATTAGTGGTCGGTGGGGATTCGAAGTCGTCAGACCTCTGGTTGGCAGTCGTCGGCGGTGGGAGGGGCGCGGTGATTGGGCGGTGGCGTGGGGATCGCCGGAGAAAAAGCTCGGCGCGGGGGCCTAGAGGGATGGTCGGGGTGGCGGCGGACCGGCGGTGGGGAGTGGTTTCGGGGTGGGCGGGGCAGGCGAGGCGGCGCGGGAGTAACGCCGGACGCGGGTGGCGCGGGCCGGTGGTGGCTAGCAGCTCAAGGGGGTGGAGGTTGAAGATGAACTGCATGCCCTTGATTTTGTATCCAACGGCTAGAAAATCGACTGACCAGAGATGAAAAAGTCAGTTGACTGACGTGTAGCTTCACCTCGCACGTACACATGCACGCATGCAACACTCGCACGAACACACGCACGCCTGCAGGCGTGCAACACTGACACGTACACATGCACTCACGAACACACACACGCATGCAGGCGTGCAACACTGACATGTACAGATGCACTCACGAACACATGCACGCACGCACACATGCATGCAACACTGAAACGTATATATGCACGCACGCAACACTCGCACGCCTGCATGCACACATCACACGATGCAAGACACACGCTCAACCTATACGTGCATGCACCCTTTGTTAAGGACATGGATTGTTACGAGTATTAATCAATCTTATCTGTGATAAGCAGAACATTGATGTTTGCAGTGGTCTTTATGAATCACAACATATCGAACGGTCTATCAACGTATATATGAAAATTTTAAAATTCTCTTACATAATACAGTAGGCTTATCTACATGAAATAGATGACGTCACACTCAATGAACAATCGTCAGTTTATGAAATGCCCGCTTCTGACCGCCCTGGCCCACCAAAAGCTCCTTTGTCATGCGCTGCATGCGTTGGGTCACTGACATGCAGGCCAGGTACCCAAAGAGCCCACACATCAGTGGAAGAATAGCGCAATGTCATATGTTAGAGTCCAAGGTGCCGCTAGCTGCACGCTTGGCCGAACACGCCTCCTTGCCGCATTCAAATGCCTCCATGAAACCCGTGTGGAAGCCGAGAAACCCACTCTGGACACCCGTCCATTCATGACCGAGCCGGCATTAAACGCAACGCCAACCGAGCTCCTCCCTTCCGCCGTCTATTTAAACGAGGCCAAATGCCAGCCAAGAATCGCACACCTCTGCCGCTCCCTTATCTCCTCCTTCACCATTTTGTCCACTCTTACAATGGCTTACGACGAGTAGTTATCCGGCATCCAAGCCAGTTGGGTAGCCCTCCAAGCCCGCCGGATATGAGCTATGCAGCTCGCTGATCAACCTCCCTTCCCTCGCCCGATGGAGCCATTGTTGCCCCAAGCCGGCGCGTGGTTCAGCAACTCGCCGCTCCAAGACAGCTCGACGAGGAGCAGCGATCTGCTCCATGCCGACACGGTGGGGAGCACGGGCGTTGACGCTGCCGTCCATGCCGCCGCCTTGTACCGCGCCTCCCATGTTTGCGACCGTGTCTCCTGTTTCTATGGCCAAGACTCCCATGCCTGCGGCCGCGCTATGCAGGCAGAGACAGAAGCCGGGTGCACGGAGAGCGACGAGTCAGTGGCCAGCGCCTCCGCGTTCGCTGCCATCATCGAGGAGAAGTAGAACATGGGAGGTCGCCGCCGCTTGGGTCCCATGAAGGCCACCGCGGAGCCAACGCCGGCGTACGCAGCAGGTGTCTTGCTGGATCCTTTTGTTGCAAGGACCTTTGTCGACCCAGCATGGGCTCCACTAAAGCAGAGAAGCCCCCTTCCACCTCCCTCTTGGGCATCAGCCAATGATGTCAGTTGGACAATTGGGAAGTGAGCCATCCTTTGCGCTGAAGCATATACCTCCGAGGCTCCCGGCAATCCGGTGATCGTGCTGCCGGACATGAGGAAGACAAATGGATCAGCGGGCGACCATTTAGGCTAGGTATTATTGTACCTGTGCCGTTCAGAACTAGCACCACTTAGTTGATTTGAATGTTATGAAATCCGTCATGTTTGTATGAAAATCTGGTATTTTATATGAATTCCGTCATTTTTATATGAAATATCACTGTGTTTGCATGATTTTCGTCCGGTTGGTTGAGTTGCTGTCAGAATGTGTGCGGCTACGGTTGGATGGCGTAATTTGCGGCTCGGGTGGCATGGTGGGACAAAAAAAGCATAGCTTGTGCGAGCTCGTCTCCAACGCGTGCGCTGGAGGATGCATGAGCACCCGAGCTATTCGTCGTTCATCGATGGAAAAGGCATGGTGGACAAAAGGGTCGCCAATATTTTGGCTACCCCGGGCAAGATCCAAACAACCCCTCCTAGCACATGCAAATCCCTCGTTCGCCGTGAAATTTTTTCATGTGTTGTTTTCATGGACTAGCAAGATGCCCGTGCATTGCACGGAACATCAAGATGCAATTTTTTACAAAACACCTGTTGTGATTGACCCATGCAGGAGTAATCCCATGTGTAAAAACTAATGATATCTCGAGAATCTTATCGGAAAAGTGGTATCTTGAGAATTTCAATGAAAAAACGATATCTCGAGAAAGATGAGAGATAAGCTGAGGAGGAGTGGGGCGTGGTGGTGACTGGTGGTTGGACTGGGCGGAGGCATGGGGATGGACGGCGCCGACAGGCGGCAGCGGCCACTATGCTGGATTGTTCTAGAGACTTCCTTTTCTAATTGCTCAACACTGAGGTTGTGAGAGATAAGGATGAACAAGGCAAGGCCTTATCTGTAAATGTGGAGAGAGGTGCGGGTATCTTTTGTAAAATTTTCATAGTTTGCTTTCTATCCGTCAGATATAGATCGGACGGTCTATATTACAAGATGGCAAGCACACCATCATCACCAATTCGGTTTTTTATAAGAGTAGAGAGTAGAGATAGAGATATTTTGTTGTGTGAAAACAAATTTAAATATGAACGAATAATCGGTGTCTGCGGTCTTCTGCCGGGAGCCCGGGACACAATTGGATGGCCACATACTAGTAGTAGTGTAGAGTACTACTAGTACTACTAGATAGTGAGTCTTTACTATTGTATCTTTGTACTAATTGCAACACATGCATTTGTTAGCAGTATAATGACCACGTATGGATTTGATGGTAAGATTTGTGTAAGTTGGATGTCATATTATTGCTCTAACATGCGGTCAAAGTTAGCCTCCAAAACACATTTTATACCCTATATGGATTGGGGGAGTACATACATTGCCGAGGTTTCTCTTAATCCTTGCGTGCAACATTTTTATTGAAGCTTGAAATGTGAACATGAATGGGAGGGACCACTACAACCCTTCCAAATCAACTGTAGTACTAATGGTATCGTACTCCCTCCGTTCACCATCTCACATGCTCAGTTTTTTCATTTGATAAGAGGCAAACCATGTGGGGCCTACCATACAGGCAAGGCTCTATACACCGGAGATGCTCTGTACGTATTACTTTTGATGTGTCCCGTCAACTCGCAGAATAAGGAGAAGCTTGCTTAGTATGCCGTTTACCCCGCCCACGGGCGCGGTGGCTCGCAGAGTCGCTAGACGAGGAGAAGCTTGCTTAGAGCAAGTACAGTAAGGCCTAATCAGCAGGCTATCAGGTTTGCCATGTCACTAGAGTCCTATGTGGAGGAGTGAGAAAGGAAGAGAGAGAGAGAGTGGAGTGGGCGCCTCGTGAGCAGTCCGGCTACAACACAAGCCCCGAGAATTTACAGCCCGCATGCACCTATGCATGCTAGCGCTAGGACGACGCTTGGATGTTTCCTCCAATCCCGTGTATCCGTTGCATGCATGATTCGTAATTAAATTTGTAATGAATCCAACCTAGCAGCTAGTGTATAGCTAGCTTATTGTATGCCTTGCCTATAAGATCAGCTTTTGGTGACATGGATTTGCTTTAGAGCGGTAGTGGGCGGTGCTATTCACCATGCCCTTACTATGCCTACGCCCGCTCGCTCGCCCATGCGTGGGGTGGCTCGCAGGATGAGGAGAAAATTTTACTACTCTCTCTGTTTACTCCTCATACCTACCTTGGTTAGAGAGATTATCATATTGTTTGAAATATGGCTTTCAGTAGTAGGGGTAGTACAGTGGTACATAGGAGTAGTACTACAACAATTTCCTTGGAGTCCGTGGTGCAGCAAGCTACCCTTGGCTATGTTACTACTCCCTCCTTTCCGGTTTATCGATCAATTTCAAAAACTCTCCAACCAAGGTAGACGGTGAGTGGTGGAATTAATTTCGTAGTTTGCACAAGTAATTAGTATGCTCGTTTTCCTCAAGAAGTTATGTTTACTGATGCATTAATTACAACGAATGCATGCATGACCACTAAATTTCCATGAACTTCTACATGCATTGGTGAGTTTTCTCTTTATACTACTTGCATCGGGTGATTTAATGCACCTCAAAATCCAAACATGTGATGGTAGTACTAGTAGAATTGAGACTTATAAAACAGAAAAACGAATTTTTTAGATGAGCCCTATAAACAGGAAAGGAGGGAGTAGTAAGTAGTACTACCTCCCCTCCATAAAGGGTACGTACTCCGTAAAATCAGATTTTCCCAAAACTAAGTCACTCAACTTTTATTTGCTTGCTTCCCTTCCCGCCTCGTTGCCTCGAACAGACTATGCCAAACTCCCCTGTCTGCCGTGTAGGAAAAGACCCGCCCTCGCCTTTTTAGTCCGGGTTTGTATCGATGGATCGCGCGAAGTAGCAAAAACCAAGTCGTGTCTTGTACTCCTCCGTCGACGCTTGCTTTCATGAATTATATACTTCCTCTCGCCAACATGTGGGACATATAGCAACCGAGTCAACGTGTCATGAATCAAATAACAGTGCAGAACAGCAGGGGGGACGCACCCTAGTCATAGCGCCCCAGTAGTAGTAATGATCAATGAGACGTCAAATCACAATGTTGCACCTTCCCAGACAAACGAAGCAACCATTATTTCACACTTCATTGAATCCGTTTCGCCACCATCTCCTTCAAGAAAACCACGTATTGCTTCTCCCATTGTTCTGCCTCAAGAGGGACATGCATCGCCTTGGTACATCATGACACGTTGGACCGCATGACAGGCCATGCTCCCCCGCCCACCGCTCAGTAAAATCACCTCATTTTTACTACTTCCTCCGTATCAGTTTACAGGGCATGCACATCGTTCTAGGTTAAGAATTTAACTGGCTATATATATGATGAACAATATATGTTTAGAAACTACATCGGCTTAAGAATCTAATGACATACTTTTTGTGACATAGTAACTCATATTTGGTTAGTCAAATGGACGACCTAGAACTCCGTGCGCGCCCTATAAACCGAGACGGAGGGAGTAGTATCTTTTTAGATCATATAGTCAGGATTCACCAAGGAGCAAAACCAAGTGGTAGGCTACTCCTGCCATGTTGGCGTAGCAACTCAAGAAGGGTCAATCCGCACACGAAATGGCGACACACTTAACAGGACCCTTTGGCCGACAAGTGGCTCATCCACCATCTTGTTCCACGTGCGATGCACCAAATTACAGTTCGGAGCAGCGGTTGGACTTGGAGGCACCCCGATCGTAGCGCCGCAGTAGTAGTAAATGAGCGATGAGGGGTCAAATCACAAAGCCCCACCTTTCCGCATTAAGTTGGACAGACAAAGCAACCATCATTTCACTTAGGGCGCAAGAGCATAAAGAAAAGAGGAAACCAATGATGTGTGCGGAAGCTACCTAGGGCACCCTAGGGTAGGAGCCTCCACTACAAATCCTTTTTTAATGCGCCTCCACTACATACCCACTTCTCCCTCGTCCTCTTGAAGAAAACCAATGATGTGTGCGGCGGTAGGGTTTGTAGGAGTACTACAGCGTGCGGGGCCACGACGTAGTAAACGGGAGAGGGGTTGAGTTCGAGTCGACGCCTTAATATGTGTGGGCCGCTTGGTTTTACGAGAACGAGGCAACATTTTGGGTTCGGGGACCAGTGTAGATATATGTATAAAAAATTGTGGACGTCGGTTCGACCGAAAGGCAATTATGCATGGGCCCTTCATTTTGATATACCCGCGACCGCGTGAAATTTGCTACTCAAAATAATGCATAAAAGTTCCTCCAAAAACATCTATAACTAATGGGAAGTGAATGTATGCTTAAAATGAAAATGTATACTCCCTCCGTCTAGGTGTATAAGTCATCTTAGGTTTTTTTGCTAGCTAATAGCATTGCATGCAATGAATTAACCACTACATCTCATGTTTGAAAGTCTCAAGCCATTGAAAGCATGCACGATCCACATCTCTTATTTGTTGATATTTCACGAAACAAGAAACGAGGAAGGAGTTAATGTACCGTGCCTAAGTGTTTTGAATTCATTTGATTTCCGGAAGATGACTTACACACCTAGACGGAGGGAGTACAAAGAGAAAAAGATGAGTTGCAGTTAAAAGAATGAAATTTCTAAAAAATGTGAATGTGAACTACATATGTGTTGCATGTGACCAACACATACATTGTCAATACAAAATCTAATGCAAGAAATAACGTATGAGTAACATGCACGAATTTATGGTGTGGTGCTTGCATGCATAGAGTACAAAAACAATGTGATTTATGACTTGCATGCATGACGTGTTCTTGTGCCATAGTTGCATGTCCAAGAAAAAAGCTACTAGTGGGTTATACTAGCTATTTAGGAATAGAACATTTATATATGGAATTTGTAGGGAAAGAGATGACATGTATCTCAGTAGGGACTGGAAAAGAGATGTCATTTGGTTCACATCATAGAAACTTTTCTATTGAATCTAGAGATGACATGTATCTCAATTCCTATGAGGAGGGATTAAAAAAGAGATGTTATTTGGTTCACATCATAGGAACTTTCTATTGAATATACGCTAATGTTTATTTTCCTTTGAAATTGTGTGAGTATAGGAATCCATTCATATGAACCAAGTGGCTCTAAATCTATAAAAATGATATCATGTTTATTTTCCTTTGAAATGTGGAGTATATGAATCTATTCCTATGAACTAATTGGCTCTAAAGGAAAAAATCCTATAAAAATCATATCATACAGAGTTCCTATGATATTCCTCCACACCAAAGGATGGCTGAAATTGTTGCAGGTCATACGACGGTCTTTATTTGTACACTCCTCCCCCATCTTTATAGTTACCTCTCGAAGATGAATGAAATGATATATACTGGGTATTCTATATGTGCATTTTGGTACACGAAAACTCGATAAAAGTTTGTGAGGTTCAAATTTTCAATAAAGCTATATGCACTGCATTTTGGAATGGAGGGAGGAGCACACGGCAGTTGCTAACAGTCACGTGGAAGATTTATGTGTCGGAGTGGCTGTTCTGTTAAATGACATGGCAAAACTGACACTGTCGGATGCCAATCTAACGGTTCTTACGGCATTCGTCAGGAAACGGCTTGTGGCAAACGTTTGTCAGATATAATTTACGGACATATGCATTGCATTGATACGTGCCCCCTCTCTCTCACGCACACATGCACCCTAATGAGTCACGACTCTCCCGAGTCCTCTCGCACCCACCGTATATCTGTAGGTAGACGTCACACACATATGTGCTCTTCACACCCTACCCGCAGAACTTTTAAGAGACAAAAGACGCCAGGCACCTTTTATTTTAACTCACACGTCACACACTTATACTATTACTCTTGTGGTGAACGTTCTTTGGGCATACAAATATTGTACTCTCATGAAGAGAAGCGATGCACACACACACACTAGTTCTATCACAGCCTCTCGCGGGTACACGTAGGAGGGCATTTTTTTGAAGCTGGTACAACAAAATCACTCCACTATATATATAAGCAGGAGCCTCAGCGCTTGCTTTACTGGGGTTCCTTTCTTTCACTCTCTCATGCTCTCCAGATCTAAGCAAGACTGGTGGCCACACTCTCTCTCTGCTCACGGCTGGTCACAAATCCGGCCGGACCACCTCCACTGGGGCAGGGGTGTAGGTGCATCGTTCACGCTGTCATCGGCGGCATGGGAGGAGACCAACGGTTGCCCGTGCGTCCCGATCGGCGGCCGTGTCGTTCTCTCCAAGACAGTGCTGGCTCAGGAGGGCCTTCGACCCCTTCTTCCTCCCAGCGGTATTGTGGACAAGATGTGGCCTCCCGACGCCATCTTAGCCACATGCCGACGACCCTCAAGTATATATCCCTTCAAAACATGCCTTGCTCTACTGCCCCAGCTCCCCACATGGCTGCGTGTGGATCTTTTTGTACTTCCGTCGGCTGTTCCAAAGCCACCTGGACTTTTACTATTATTAGAGGTAAAGCAAGTTCATATAGTCAATCTAAGAGTTGGTTCAAACAAGGAACAAAGTGGGAAAGCTGTAGCATGAATCTAGGACTTGGTTCTAAGAGGAAATGGGGGAAAGTAGTAGATACTGGCTACCCAACCGGTCTCTTGGTTGAAAAGGCGAAGAAAGCATGGTGTATGGCGAAGGGTGGGGGAAAGTGGAACTGTCTCTTGGTCGAAAAAGGAAAGAAAGTGAGGGTGTTGGGTGACAACGCAAATGAGAATGAGCAGGTCTAGATTTCCTATGCTCACATGGAAAAATGTCGCCGAGGAGATAAAAATGGGACAAATGCAGACATGCTGCCTGAGTGTCTGCCGCTCTCGGCAACCACATCTACCTCACCACTTTATGCCTCTGCTGTCCCTACGCCCATATCACTACCATCAATGTAAAATCACATGAAGTGTTAAGCAATGCCACCTAATGTCACTATTAAGTAATGGTCTAGTGCCGTCGATAAATTGAAGCAATGCCACCACCATTTTATGAAGTGCTTCCGTCTTGCTTTATTTCCCATGAATTGTGTTTTTGCAATTACACTTAAATCTCACACCGCTGACATTGCTTCATCCCAGTGGAACTGCACAAATTCGATTGCACATTTACTGACCATGTGCTACACTCATGATAGTAATATTAATGATTTGTTCTGAATGTTAATCGAGTGGCAGTGTTGATGTGATGTGATGCTACTTACTTAAGGGCACTTTCATACTGTCAATATAGTGCCAATTATAGCACAATAGATGTTGTTGTTAATCATATGCCACTGCAATTAAATGTCACTGTTTAAATAACCGTATTTCATACTTGCGCAAACATGGATGTCTGTCTCCATATCGTTTCTATCTGCGCAATCAAAAGTACACACCTTAGTTTTAGTAGAACTGCACAAAATGAGATGGCTATTCCTAGTTGTCGTCCTCTAACCACCCGTCTTCCAGGTATTCCTACATTGGTAGTAACTAGGTAGAATGACCAACGCAATCTAAAAGAAGCTGATTCGTACGTTTTACTTCCTGATTGTAGTGCAGGGACGAGCGAAAACAACTGCATCCTAGTCTGAAAATGCACTTTCTACCAGTTCATCCATGGACCGAGGACTAGCTGGCACGGCTGCACGGAGGTTTTTGGGACAGGTGTACGGACAAGAGGCATTGTAGTCTGCTTATTTCTGCAAATAGCGGTGCTTAAATTTAGTGGAATGCACAAGAATTTCAGATGGTCAGTACACTACATGGTTCAGTTCAGCATTCCAGCTGAGAACACAATTATAATTGGTTATTCTGGAATGAGAGAACCTAACCCTGGATGGTGACAACAAGAAAAAACAGAGTGAACTCCAGGAAATTAAAGCCTGCCTAGGGATGCCCTTTGCTCAGAGAAGCCATGCTTGATTTTTCCTGATTTGTAAACCTTCTCACAACTTTGTCTTTTGTTGTGAACTAGTATATGTTTGTTATGTTCTATGAATCATTGAGATGTATAAAATTGCTTAACTTATGCTTTTTAAGTATTTTATGAAGCCGAGTTTAATGTGAGTGTTCCACATGACCGCTGGACTAGCATGCGAACGTTTGGAATTTACGTTGTGGCCTCGGTTAACTGCATGAACCACTGTAACAAGATACATAGTTGCTTATATGTCAGACAACATATTATTGATTGTTAGCTGGTCGATAGCCGACTTTTCTAGTGTTGAAGCGAGCTGAGCTAATGTGCTGTGTTTTGCACAACTGCTTACATGTGGGGTAGCACCAACAGTGTTTACAAGTACTTAACCAGCCTTACGTACCCTATGTATATGTTAGCGCATAGTTCTCGAACGAGTACTCTATTTCATGAAACACACACTGCTCGTATGATAAACCGTGACAACTTATGTCTTACCATGCCATATTCATGAAAAAACTAGTGAGGACGCATCTGTTTCGGCAACAATTAGGATGGTTCTCACATGATTCACGGGCACACAAAAGTAGCAGCAGTTCCCATAGACAGATTCAAACCGAGTACTAGCCTCAGAGGGCTCAATAATAGGCAAGGTTCGGATAATTAGACACAATCCAACTACTATTCAACACTAGCTGGGGCAACTATTTCATGCCTCGATCTAATTTGGGATGGACACAAGACGGACCTTGCCATGAACATCATCGCGGACGTACGGCAGCAGCTCAATCCTGTGAACCTTCCCGAAGATAACCTTGTGTCCTTGCCACTCATAAACTTGTTTGTGGAGGCATGCCACGTCATCTTCCTGTGTAAGCTTGACAAGAATAGTATGCCTCACAAACGAAGGAGTAGCTTTGAACTTCTTGTGCTTCAGTACACCCTGGACGACACGCCTGACAACAGTGAGGGTGGAATACATCTCGACATTGGTATAAGTGCAAATGGCTTCCAGGATCCAATAGCCTAAGAACTCTGTTTTACCAGTGCATATATTCAGGTCATGCGCCTCATAGCGAGTGACATGTACAACCAGACAATCCTTGTCTGCATCAGGGCTCTAATTGAAACAGAAACAAATTATGAATTACTTTCCAATATAAGAAACACAAGTTATTTAAACCATTATGTAGAGTCAAGAGTATGCATGACAGGGAAGGTAGCATGGCATCGAAGCTAATAAAATTTTGCATTATTTATCACCACATACTTAGATGAAAAACCACAATCGAGATCGACAAAGAAGAAAATCACCTTGGGCTGCTCAGCGGGGGGGGGGGGACACATCCTCGAAGGGGTAAAACTGCTCCTACAGGGCCACGTGGGTTGTAACCTCAAACAGGGCATTGACCATCTCAGTAGTGGCCATGAGCGTATCTGGGGTCAGCTTGGTGGCTGCCTCCATATTCTTGGAGCTCTCTGTCTCATGGGGATCAGCCTCCCGCGTCTGCTCCAACGTCGGCAAATCTTTGCCTGGTTCTCCTTGGTCCATCATGAAACTAACGAATACTAGGAGACCACTGAAAGGAAAACACAATCGCAATGACAGTGAAACAAAAAAGAGAGTGAGGATCGGTTATTGCCCTGCAAAAGTTTTTTTTTCTGAATGAAAATATACCAACATCACAAATCTGCTTACCTTCCCTTCGTTGGGAGAGAAGAACAGTGGCGGATGCGAGTGTTGGCTTTCTTGAAGACGGTGAAGGAGAAGGGGATTCAGCAAAGAGTGAAATGATGGTTGCTTCGTGCGTCAAACTTAGACTACGGGGAGGTGGTGTTTTGTGATACAACGGCTCGTTACTGCCGCACTATGACGGGGTGACTCTCCGCCTGCATACTGCCTTCTAATTTTGTGGATGGAATTTGGGCCCGCGCGCTGCATGGCCCGTATGTTGGTGAACAAAAGTAAAATGACATTGAGTAGAGGGAGACGTTTCGATGACCTTGGAGGAGCCAGAAGCGGTAGTGTATCCACTGTACTAGTAGTAATTGTTTTTCCGGGTAGCTGTAGAGTGTCTCCACTGCAATAGTAGTAATTGTTTCTCTGGGCCCAAGACAAAACAGCCCATCCACCCTAGTAAATAATAAAATCAATTCAAAAACCCAGCGCACCGCCCCCCAAAAAAACTAGGGTGCTCTTCTTCCTCCCCACACCCACCCACCTCATGTCATCTCGCTCCACTTGTACCCCCAAATCCATAAGAAAGGCTGCATGACTGTGACAGATTTGGATTTTGACATTTGGGACCCACGAGGAAAAAGCCTATCCAAGGTGGTGTCGACTTACTAGCTAGTCAACAAACGATTCTGCCTACTAGCTCTTGGATTGACATCCAACATCTGTCGTGTATCTTCTGTCTCTTGTCTTCTTCCTCCAAATTACCCAAACCAAACCACCTCATCGGTTCCGCCTGCTCCCACCTCCCACAGATGGTTGCGCCTTCGCCGCCCTACCGTACCCTCCAACCTTGGTCAATCCCTCCCTCTATTGCCCCACACGTCATGTTATTCTTCGGTGACGTCATCCCCAACAAGCACCCGAACCCGAACCAGTCAACCCTCATACAGTCATACTCCCCTCTGCCTGCGACTGGACCAGCGCATCTTCCATGGCTTATGTTTGTTCCATCCGAGGCCTTGCCGTCGTCCTCCGCCCTGGTTCGCTCGCCGTGTTTGGTGCGTCGGCCTCTTGCATTGTAAACATCATCAACAACCGAGAGGAATAAGGAGATGACTGTACATGGAGAGGATGACAGTAGGGACCCACCAGTGTCATGGCAGTACACAAGCAAGTGTGAAAGGATCAAGAAGAGGTGTCTAGAGGGGGTGATTAGACCCTCAACAAGTAAAGATAGCAGCTTTTAAGTTTTTCAAGTTGAGGTTGGAAATAAGCACAATTTCAAGCATTCACAATACAATTCAAGCAAGCATGCAAAGAGTATATGAGCAGCAGAAAGTAAAGCATGCAACTTGCAAGAAAGTAAAGGGATGGGATTGGAGTGTGCAAACGCAATTGGAGACACGGAGATTTTTGGCGTGGTTCCAATAGGTGGTGCTATCGTACATCCACGTTGGTGGATACTTCAACCCACGAAGGGTAACGGTTGCGCGAGTCCATGGAGGGCTCCACCCACGAAGAAGCAACCTTGTCTATCCCACCATGGCCATCGCCCACGAAGGACTTGCCGCACTTGGGTATATCTTCACGAAGTAGGCGATCTCCTTGCCCTTACAAGCTCCTTGGTTCAACTCCACAATCTTGACGGAGGCTCCCAAGTGACACCAAACCAATCTAGGAGACACCACTCTCCAAAAGGTAATAGATGGTGTGTTGATGATGAACTCCTTATTCTTGTGCTTCAAATGATAGTCTCCCCAACACTCAACTCTCTCTCACGGATTTGGCTATGGTGGAAAGATGATTTGAGTGGAAAACAACTTGGGGAAGGCTAGAGATCAAGATTCTTCTGGTTGGAATGGAGTGTCTTGGTCTCAACACATGAGTAGGTGGTTCTCTCTTAGAAAATGAGTAGTGTAAGTGTAGGCATGTTCTGATGGCTCTCCTCACGAATGACGAATGGGTAAATGGGTGGAGGGGTATATATAGCCTCCACACAAAATCTAGCCGTTACACACAGATTCCCAAACTCGGTGGGACCGAATGGTAAAACTCGGTCAGACCGATTCAGGTAAAAATGTGAACATTAGAGTTTTTTGTGGGACTGACAAGGTCAACTCGGTGGGACCGATGTGCAAGGGTTAGGGTAAAACCGGTGAGACCGATTTTGGTAGTAAGCAAACTAAGTATTGGTCAAGCAAACTCGGTGGGACCAATTACACAAACTCGGTGAGACCGAAATTGTTGCAACAGATCACATAGAATTTGCAAGCCCATCTCGGTGAGACCGAGAACCCATCGACGAGACCGAACTGATTAGGGTTTGGCAGTGGCTATGTCAAATGAACTCAGTGGCGCCGGATAGATCAAATCGATGGGGCCGAATTTGACTTTTTGGTTTAGGACATATGTGGATATGAGGAAGTGGTTGAGAGTTTTGGAGCATATCACTAAGCACTTTGAGCAAGCAAGACATTAAGCAACACCTCATCCCCATTTAATAGTATTGGCTTTCCTATGGACTCAATGTGATCTTGGATCACTAAAATGAAAATGTAGAGTCTTGAGCTTTTTGCCAATGTTTGTCCTTAGCATCTTGAAGGGGTTCCACATCCTCTTGTCCATGTCCATGCCACTCCAATGTTGAACCTATCCGAAATATACTAGGTAGAAGTATTAGTCTAACAAGAAATATGTTGACATTAATTACCAAAATCACCCAGGGAGCACTTGTGCTTTCAATCTCCCCCTTTTTGGTAATTGATGACAACATACATCAAAGATTTAGATAAAGATATGAAAAATAGCAAGTAAAGCTTTGGAAGAACATGCAACATGCATTAGCTCCCCATACATGTATGCAGTCATGTGATGATAGATCATAAGAGTATAAGAATGCATAAACATGACAGGGCAAGCAATGAGTTACATGTGTCTTGGCTATATGCATCAGAGGAAATGATGTAGATACTAGAAATATACCTTCATGTTTATGAATCTCTCTTGTAAACAATATGTACCATAGTAAGAGATCTTCATGCTCATGAGTGTGATGCATATACTTACCTTGTGATCTTGAGCTAGCTTCCCTCTCATTCAACTTTCAAAAGTTTCCAATTTCACTCAATCAATCACACGAACAAACAATCAATCAATCAAAACTATTTATTTATATAACATTCCAAAATTTAGAATTTTGGGATGTTACAAACCTACCACACTTAAAATGAATCTCGTCCTAGAGATTCGAAGACGCTAGCAAGAAAAGGTTAGGGTTTGGGGGTCTTCCAGCAATACCATTGATCGGAATGGTCTAGTGTGCTACCACACTTAAAAGCAGGGTTATGGTTCCGACAGATCTCATGTACTCCATCCTTAGTGTGGACACTATCGGTCTTCTCACATCTTCGGGGTAACTCCTACACTAAGGTTCTTCTGGTAGGGCATAACCTTCTGCTCAAACACGTGTCCTTTCATCCTGGTGGGTTCTTCCGAGACTGGGTCTTCTCAGCTGACATATTTGTCACCAATACTAAACAACTATCAAAGCTCTCACGGTGGTCAACGATTTATGGCTTCTCCTGCAGGAAATGGGTCTTGGTCGAATCTCACCATATAACCTACGGTTGGCAACGGTTGCCTATACATGGATCAATCGTCCAACCGTTCTAAGGTTAAACAAGGTTTTGGTATCGTCGTCTCTCTACTATGGGTAAGTCACTCAGATTTACCATTCCAAACAGCAAGAGTGAATGCCGAGAGTAAGTCGGTATGGTGATCAATCCATTCCACACCCAGATCATTACCTTATATAAGGTTTAGCGAATCTCGCAGTTTTAACACTCGGCCATTCTCACAAGCATTGCAGATTTTCTCTTGTCCTCAAGTTGGGTTCGAATAATTCCATTGATTCTGCAAGGTGAAGAAAACATCTAACGTTTCTTCACAACTCTTGGGTTTTCGTATCCTGCTAAGGAATGTCTGCTGATCAATTCACAACTTCTTCCAAAATTTCTTCTTCGAGGGAGTGCTTGATCCTTAATAATTCTTGGGCCTGTGGGTTATGGGCCCACTTCAACATTTGCACAACTTTAACTCATCTTTTAGAATTATATTGTTCCATATTCCAACATTACACCGCCATTTAAATCCAATAATACTTCATTCCTTCATACTCTTGATGCAATCAATATATTGGAATAAAACTCATATCTATTTTGTTAAAACTCCACTCTGCGGAATACATTTTTCCTTTCCATTGGTCAGGTGTTCTCACAGGGTACTACCACCCTTTTAAGTGCACAAATTTCTTCCATGGACCATATTTATCATACCCTCGAAAATGGTCAAAATCTTTGTTCATGGAGTAACAACTTATATAATACAACATATGAAATTAATTTTATTGATTCATGAATTCATTACAAACTCTGAGACTTCCATTACATAATTCAACTCATCAAACTCCATGAAAATAAAATTGCTTTCTACTACACTTATTAGTCGCATCGTAACATCAGAATTTCAACTACTCAGCTCCAGCTTTCATCTTGTTGGGACATTTAGTAGCATAATTTCCTGCTTCCCTGCAACGAAAACAAATAACTTTCGACAAGTCCCGTGGCTTCTTGGGATGGTTTATGCTCTTTGGATTCTTGGCTTCTTCTCTAGACATTTATCAGCATAATGACCTAAATCCTTGCACCTGTAACATGTGATATTACTCAGGTCCTCTGTAGAAATTGGGTTGTTCTAGGGATGCATTCGTTTTCTCTTCCTAGATTTCTCCGTAATGATCAGAGATTCTATTTCCCGAGGGACAAACTTCACTTCTACTGTCGGGAAGTCCCCGAGATACTCTTATCTTTCCTTTGTGCAATACTGGGAATAATGTCCTTCTTCTCCACATGAATAGCAGGCTTGGGCATGAAATCTGTTTAGGCCTTCTTCATCAGGGTCTTCAACAGTTTCCTTTATCACAGGTTCTTCTACACTTTCCCTGAGGGCTTCTTTCTGCTACTTGGTAATTTCTTGTACCCTGGGGTAGAGGTCACATTGAGCTGGGTAGTGTGTAGTTCCTTCACATAGGAAACAAGTAACCTACCCAATCAGGCATTCTTCGGCTGGGTGATTCTCCTCACAATGAGGGCACCCATCCTTGTGTTCCTCCTGGGTGTGTCCTGTTTCTCCGCAAATCTTGCAAGCACAAGGTTTCTTCTTCGGGTTATCATAGTGCTTCCGGATGAGACGGGATCTCAACATAGTCTTCTTGAATTCTTCTCAAGTTTTTGCTCCGTTGCATCCTTGTATGGCTTGATGCATTTTCCACCAGGTTGTAGCAGTCTCGGTAAAATACTGAAGAACATATTGAACCTCATACTTCTTTGAAATCAAATTTTTCCCAAAGTGATCCTCCATGTTTTGAATCCATAGCACTACCTCTGGCTGAGTCATCGGTCCTGAGAATACAAGTCCGTCTTCATTCATCATCTATTGGGTCCAAGGGTTTTAGGGTGATATAAGAGAGAGCCGGATAGAGAGAGATACACACAATACAAACAATAGTTTTGAAGAAACAGGTTTTATTTGTGGCTATCGGAAAAACATCAAACAAGTGACAACTTACAAATCGTCGCATCTAATGTAAGTATATAACAGGGGTTTGGTCTTTTAAAGGTCAAATAAATCTCCAGAGCCTTCAAATTCTTCAAGTCTTCAGAGTATTCAACTGTTGTAGCTTCAACTCTTCTAATGCATGGTGAAATCCTTTTACTCTGAAGAGTTCATCAGTTGCCCAATATCTGGTACTTCTTGGAGTGGCTTCAGTTGATCCTCCGTGTGGTCAAAATGGGAAGGGATTTATTCTAGATAATTGAGGTAAGAGGGACTATTTGATAAAATCAGAAAAGATGAGAAGTAAATGGTCTTTTTTGAAAATATATTTTTAGGGATTTCCTGTCCTAGAGGCTTTCCAGTTTCTAGGGTCACGTCCTACACTCAACATGTGCTCTGATACCATATCTGTAGCGACCCGACCTCAAACGGTCAAGCCTCTGTGTAACTGTGCCATCCCTGAATTAGTATACTGGCACACACTTTATCTCAGTGTATATATCAAAGTGCAATCACATGTATGAATAACGTAAAAAGGATATAAACCTTATAAGTCTCAGCGGAAACAATCAATCGGGTGTGGAGTCCTATCAACGCCATCGGCAAGTTGAGTGTAGACCGTAACCCTGTACCATACCCTTACTCGTCGGAAGAAAATATCTGCAACATGATATGTTCCAGCCGTGTAGGTCAGTACATTGAATGTACCGGCAAGATCACAATATGAGAAAATAGATGATAAAACTATACACTATGTGCAATATGGATTTGTGGCTCTGTGTCTGAGTTTTGTTTTGCATTAAAGCTGGTTTTATTTTGCATGCATCAAAGGAATAACTGGAGTCTGTACTCTGGAGTTTTCTATCATGACATGTTTCCGCCAACCAATGTGGCATCGCCCAAATCATCATAAGATGCCCACAATTAAGTTATTAATCCGGTGTTGAGAGTTCCAAGATAGATCCAAGTCCAGAGGCTCAAATTTTCCGTAACCGGAGACACGGCTGGTTGATTAGGTTTTAACCCTCCATAGATGTTTGTATACTTTACCCGCAAGATTTGATCCCTCTTTTTACGTTCTCGTACTTCAGGGTGTTTGAGAACAAGACAACCAAAACATATGGTCTTCCGAAGAGTTCCCCTGACCACTGTCCGGCAATCATCCAATCCTACTGTACTACATCTACTAGCACCGTCCCAGCCAGAGTCAAAACTAAGGTCAACCAAGCCAGAGCCCATAGTGACTTGCGGTTGCACAAGTAAGCTTCCGGGCATGAAGTATTCTTCCGTCTCTTTGAGTCTGGGTGAAGCTTTCTGCAAGATGTCATGGCGCTTCTCCATGCATCCCGGCCATCCACTGGTTGCTCCAGGGTGCCCGTCAGCCGTCATTCACCTAGTAGTGTGTATTGAATTCTTGTCTTGAGCTTGAGGTCTTGAGGTCCTGAAGATGCAGTCCTTAATGATGCCATCATGAAGTTGTTCTAATTGACGTAGAGTCCTCCTTCTTCACACCACTCTTGTGCGCTCATACCCAACCCCATCTACTATAGCGTAGCACTAAAACTATATAACGTCTCGGGCTTGGTAATAGGGAGATGGGTTCCTACCTCATGCGTTCTACTCAACTACAAGAATTCAATATCAAAGGGACTATGGTGAGACTTATGCCCCCGTTGCTAGACTTGAGTCCATTTGCATCTTACTTGCTTATGCCAATCATCATGACATTACCTTATATCAAATGGACATCAAAAGTGCTTTTCTTAATGGTGAAATTGAGGAGGAAGTCCATGTTAAAAACCTCCCGGCTTTGTTAATCCTAAGAAACCCGACCATATTTACAAACTCCACAAAGCTCTTTATGGTATTAAGCAAGCTCCTAGAGCTTGGTACAAATGCTTGACTAAGTTTCTTCTTGAAAAAGGGTTTGAAATTGGTAAAATTTATTCTACACTCTTTACTAAAAGGTTAATGGAGAATTATTTGTGTGCCAAATTTTTGTTGATGATATCATATTTGGATCAACTAACCCTCATTTTAGTGAAAAGTTTGGGAAGCTAATGTCGGAGAAGTTTGAGATGTCTATGATGAGTGAACTCAAGTTCTTTCTTGGTTTGCAAATCAAGCAAACTAAGGAGGGAATCTTTAACCCTCAAACAAAGTATACCAAGTACTTATTCAAGAAGTTCAACATGCAAGAATGCAAAGGTATGAATACCCCCATGTCTACTAGTGGATATCTTGACTTGACAAGGGATGGCGAATGGGTTGACCTAAAGGTTTACCGCTCTATGATTGGTTCGTTGTTATATCTATGTGCCTCCCGTCTCGATATCATGCTAAGTGTGTGCATGTGTGCATGATATCAAGCGCCCCCCAAAGAGTGTCATCTTGAGGCTGTGAAAAGGATAGTGAGATACTAAATCCATACACCAAATTTTGGCATTTAGTATCCAAAGAGGTCTTCTTTTAACCTTATTGGCTATTCCGATTTTGACTATGCCGGTGACAAGGTTGATAGAAAGTCCACTTCAGGTACTTGTCAATTTCTTGGTAGATCTCTTGTGTCTTGGTCCTCCAAGAAACAAAAGTCGGTATCCTTATCCACCGCCGAAGCGGAATACATTGCCGCTAGTTCATGTTGTGCTCAATTACTTTGGATGACCCAAACTCTTAAAGACTATGGGATATATGTGAAACATGTTCCATTGCTTTGTGACAATGAGAGTGCTATTAAGATTGCTCATAATCACGTGCAACATTCTCGAACTAAGCATATTGAAGTTTGTCATCATTTCATTCGAGATCATGTTGCTAAGGGAGATATCAAACTTAAGCATGTTTATACTGATAAGCAATTGGCGGATATATTCACCAAACCACTTGATGAGAAAGTGTTTTGCCGTTTGAGAGGTGAATTGAACATCATTGATGCCTCAAATTTGGAGTAGAAACTCCATGTGGATGCATGCAAGGCATGAGCCTTTCTATGACTAATCCTTGATATTTCTCTTATGATGATCATATGTCTTGGATATACTTATAAACTTGCATGCTATCTAACCCTTGTAGGTAATTGGATAAGCCCAACTCTATGAGATTACAACTCAATTACATTCTAAGAAATCTCTACATCTCCAAGTCTCTACAAAATGGTGGTTGAAGACAAGGAAGCACGAATCCTTTCAATATATCCTTTGATAATTTCTCCACATCAAATTTCATGATTTTCATTCTGGATACACAAGTGCTCTTCCTTGCAAGACTAACCCATGTAGGAAGATGAACTCCAATTACAAGTGGTGTTCCCAACTCTTGATGAACTACATTAACTTTGAGCACCCTACAGAAGTTCAACTACATGACCAAGATAAACACCACCACCAAAGGTGCGTCATTCCATCTTAGAGAAGCTTTACCCCAAGACATGGGTCAAAGCAACTCAACAAGATGTGAATACATCAAAATGCTTAAACGAAAAATGGCAACCCCATTTTGAGCTTAAACGATGAGTATGCCTATGATCAAGTGTCTTCACTTGACTCCTAAGTCAATATACTCTAACATAGGTGACTTTCTTGCTGACCATTTCTAGAAGAAGTTCTCTGTTGTTTCTTTTTGCTCTTGCATTTTCTCTTGCATGTTTGTTCCCCTTTCAAAAAAACCTTCATCTAGATTTTATTTTATTTTCTTCTGTTCTGCATTTCCTGCATCCAATTCATTGCAAATCCTTCAGTTAATTCCTTGCATATCCTTGTGAGATCTTAATTGTCTAAGTGAGCTGAGGTGACAAGCTTTTCTCTCTGGGTTGAACTCGGCCTCACCGGATTGTTTACTTCGGTTGAACCGAACCATCTTGGTGCTACCGAAAGTGACAACTCGGTGCTACCGAGTTCAATACTAAGATAAAAACCGTGTCACTTGCATCCTGCATATTTGTCCCAGCTCCACTCATTGATACTTGTCCTCTACCAGCATCCTATATTAAATGTTGCTTTGTAATGTGACTCAAGGACCAAACCTACTTGACTCATGCTCCAGAAGTCCCTTCTTGGAAATTGATGTCAAAGGGGGGGAGAGAGCACATCAAAGCTTATCACATAAGAGAGAATGCACTCATAAAGGCTTCTCCTGATGCTTCTTATTCTTAAGAGGAAAGTTATCTCATGTCTTCAAGAGGGAAAGATATGATAGTATATGTTATGATTTTATCTTGCTCTGGTTATTTTCTTGTTTGCTCTGATTTTCTATTACCCTATCTTCTCCCATTATCCAATGTCAGATTCAGGGGGAGAGAGCTCAGTCCTAAGGGAAGAAAATCTTTGGAATTCATTGCATATCTTTATTCTTGGGGACATGTCTATAACCAAATAGAGTACCTAGTACTCACTCTCAACATGTCATCCCAATCTTGGTATTCTTGTGTTCTCCTTTTGCCCCTTTTGGATCTCAATAAATTCAAATTCATTCCAACACAAAACCCTAGAGTGAAGCTGACATGACTGAGGGAGTCCTGGACTAGGGGGTGTCCGGATGGTCAAACTATCATTATCGGCCGGACTCCAAGACTATGAAGATACAAGATTGAAGACTTCGTCCCGTGTCCGGATGGGACTTTCCTTGACGTGGAAGGCAAGCTTGGCGATATGGATATGTAGATCTCCTACCATTGTAACCGACTCTGTGTAACCCTAGCCCTCTCCCGTATCTATATAAACCGGAGGGTTTTAGTCTGTAGGACACAACAAACGAACAACAATCATACCATAGGCTAGCTTCTAGGGTTTTAGCCTCCTTGATCTCGTGGTAGATCCACTCTTGTACTACCCATATCATCAATATCAATCAAGCAAGAGTAGGGTTTTACCTCCATAGAGAGGGCCTGAACCTAGGTAAAAACATCGTGTCCCTTGTCTCCTGTTACCATCCGCCTAGACGCACAGTTCGGGACCCCCTACCCGAGATCCGCCGGTTTTGACACCGACATTGGTGCTTTCACTGAGAGTTCCTCTGTGCCGTCACGATCAGGAAGGATGCCTCTTGCCGTCTTTAAAGATGGTACCATTGCCAAAGGAGTTTTGGCCGCCGGCCAAACTATCCGGCTGGGTGGTTTTCTTATGACCGCCTGTTCGGTCGCTGCTTCGACGATGACCTCTCGGGTCATCAAAAGCAATCTTCACGTCAACTCGGAATTCGCCGAGCAGCTGGATCCAATGGAGCTCTTCCAGAACGAAGCTCTTGGATCGCGCCGCCGCCTCGAGTCGCTATAGACTACGATCAGATTGGGCTCTGAGAGAGATTAACTCTCCCCAGGTTACCCACCACGTTGCGGTGGTAGAGGAACAACATGGCGACTCTTCTTCTGTATTAAAGACCAGTTATGTCCGGACTCCTGATCCCTCCATGCCGGATTCCCGCGGAGGGACGGACGTCAATCAAGCACTGAACATAAAGTCAGGCAGCGGACCAGATTCGTTGGAGAACGTCCAGCAATCCAAGCTTCCGAATTCGGAAACTTTTCGGCACTTGAGCCTCAAGTTGGGCAGGGTTCCAGACTTAATTCCACCCACCCATCCAAACATAAGCGATCTATCTCAAATCCTTAAAGAGCCCACGAAGACAGTACATCATTACTGGGCCAGATTCCTCCTGGTTATGGACAGGATAAAGGACTGCCATGAGGAAAGCGCAATCTCAATTTTCTGCAACAATTGCACGGACAAGGGAATCACTAACGCCATAAGTCGCCGCGAAATTACACGCCACGACCAAGGCCCATAGTACGAAATCTTGTGCGATGGAGAGTACCTGGAAAATCGAAGCCAAGTTTTGGGACAATCCGGCTCTAAACACAACCCTAGTCCGAAACAAAAGGGTGCATCATGCTCAGGCACCCGGGACAAAAACCAAAAAGCAAAAAACCCATAAAGGGCATGGAACCGTACTGGAGGGATGGCTTAGCGGACCCTGTAAAATTCATAGTACAGAGGGCGCCACTCCAACACATAGCCTTCGAGCATGTTGGATATTGTGGCAGGTGGCCAAAAGTGGCGAAGAGCTTCTAGCCCCGGAGAACCACCCCAACAGTACCAGTACGGTATTAACAGTCTTCGAGACTTTCGCATCAAATAATATGCAGAAACAAACAATTCGCAGCCTCACCGAAATCTACCAAGTAGCAACAACAAATCCATGGAGCGACACGGCTATCACCTTCAACGCCAGTGATGAACCTAAATTCCGAACAGCCCGAGCACCAGCCGCATTGGTCCTCAGTCCAATAGTGGACGGCTTTCGTCTTACCAAGGTACTCATGGATGGCGGCAGCGGATTAAACCTCATCTACGAGGAAACCCTTCGAAAAATGGAAATAGACTGGAGCCGCATTGAGCGAAGCAGCACAACCTTTAGAGGGATAATCCCTAGTCGGGAAGCACGCTGCACAGGAAAAATTACGCTTGATGTGGTGTTCGGCTCGCCGGAAAATTACAGGTCCGAGGAGGTCACGTTCCAAGTGGCCCCGTACAGCAGCAGATATCACGCTTTATTAGGACGAGAGGAATTCACAATTTTCCAAGCCATACCCCATTACGGGTACATGAAGCTTAAAGTGCCCGGGCCCAATGGAATCATCACTCTTGTTAGTGATCTGGACATAGCACTCCGCGCCGAAAACAAGACAGCCACACTAGCCCTAGAGGCACTATCCGAAGCCCTAGCGGCAGAGGAACTCACTGTGCTGCCCTCCACGATAAACATGGACGATGTGATACTCGATAAAAGATCCAAGTCCACCTCTTTTAAACCAGCGGATGAAATAGTCAAATTCCAGGTCCATCCAACGGACCCCACAAAGACGGCCTCCATCGGGGCACAATTAAACCCTGATGTAGACGCTGCACTACGAGAATTCCTCCGGGAAAATTGGGACATCTTTGCCTGGCACCCTTCAGACATGCCAGGAATCCCATGCAGGTTGGCAGAACACAGCCTAAACATCCTAAAAGGATTCAAGCCAGTCAAACAGGCTCTTCGGCGATTTTCCGAACCCAAAAGACAGGCAATGGGAGAGGAGCTAGCCAAACTATTAGAAGCCGGATCCATCAGAGACATCAAACATCCGGACTGGCTAGCAAACCTGGTAATGCTACCAAAAGGGGACAAATCCTGGCGCCTGTGTGTCGATTTTAAAGACCTTAACAAGGCTTGTGCAAAGGATCCTTTCCCCCTTCCCCGCATCGATCAAATTATCGATGCTACCGCAGGGCACGATTCATTGTGCTTCCTCGACGCATACTCCGTCTACCATCAAATCAAGATGGCGGAGACAGACCAAGCCGCAACGGCATTCATCACTTCATACGGACCATTCTGCTTCAACACAATGCCCTTCGGACTCAAAAACGCCGGCGCAACATATCAGCGCATGATTCAGACATGTCTGGCTACCCAGATCGGCAAAACAGTGGAGGCATACGTAGACGACGTGGTTGTCAAAACCAAACATGTCGAAACTCTAGTAGACGACTTGAGGCTCACATTCGACAACCTCCGAGCATATGACATTAAGCTCAACCCGGAAAAATGCGTTTTCGGCGTACCAGCCGGAAAGCTCTTGGGCTTCATTGTATCCGGTAGAGGAATTGAAGCAAACCCAGCCAAGATCCGAGCACTGTGACAGCTGGATATCCCAAAAGACCTCAAACAAATACAAAAATTGACTGGATGCGTGGCGGCTCTAAGCCGCTTCATCTCCCGTTTGGGAGAAAAGGCATTGCCGCTCTATCGCCTCCTCAGGCGCACCGAACACTTTGAATGGATAGATGCTGCCACGGCCGGACTCGAAGAAATAAAGGCCATATTGGCAACAAATCTGGTCCTGGCCTCACCCAACTTGGGCAAACCAATGTTGTTATATATCGCGGCAATACATCAAGTTGTAAGCGCGGTGCTCGTCGTCGAACGAAAAACAGAAGGGCAGAAATTCCCTCTTCAAAAACCAGTGTACTACGTATCCACTGTCTTAACTCCATGCAAGTCCCGGTACCCGCATTATCAAAAGATAGCGTACGCGGTGTTCATGGCATCCCGGAAGCTGCGACACTACTTTCAAGAGTGTTTGATAACAGTCGCCTCCGAAGTACCCCTCAACGACATTATAAACAACCGTGACGCGATGGGCAAGATCTCAAAATGGGCCATCGAGCTCTTACCATTCGACATAACCTACAAACCACGGCGAGCTATAAAGTCGCAAGTCTTGGCTGACTTCATCGCTGAATGGACCGAAGCCGAACTCCCTAAAGAGTATGGCGCATACTCCAATTGGATCATGCATTTCGACGGCTCTAAAATGTTGGCCGGCTTGGGGGCTGGCGTCGTCTTGACGTCCACAACCGGAGATACAGTCCAATACGTACTTCAAATAATGTACACGGACTCCAACAACGCAGCCGAATACGAGGCCCTTCTACATGGTCTCCGGATGGCAATCTCCATGGGCATTCAACACCTAGAGGTCCGCGGGGATTCAAACCTTGCAATATCCCAAGTAAATAGAGACTTTGATGCCAAAGATCTAAAAATGGCAGCCTACCGTAACGCCGTCTTAAAAATGTCAGCTCGGTTCGAAGGACTCGAATTCCACCATGTAGCCCGGGATAATAACCAGGCGGCCGACGTGTTGGCGCACATCGGCGCAAAGCGCGACGGCATTCCTCCAAACATAGTCCTGGAGCGGCTCTTTAAGCCATCCGTAGTATGGGAAGAGGAGTCCGGAAACAACAACGCGGAACCAACCGCACCGCCCAACACCGAACATTCTGACACAACCGGTGGCTCCGCCAATGACATAACACCTTCAGCCCACGAAATAATGGCAGTCATTGCCCCATGGATGGAACCATTCCTAGCCTACTTAATTAGGCAGGAACTCCCCGAAGACCAAAATGAAGCCCGCTGCATCGTACGGCGATCTAAAGCCTACAAGGTCCATGAGGGAGAGCTTTATAAGAAAAGCACAACCGGAGTCCTTCAAAGGTGCATCTCCGAAGAGGAAGGGCGAAATCTGCTAGCTGAAATTTACGCCGGACTCGGCGGGCACCACGCCGCAGCCCGGGCCCTTGTAGGCAAGGCCTTCCGTACAGGATTTTATTGGCTGACGGCCCGGGCAGATGCTCAGGACTTAGTCCAACAATGCGTCTGGTGCCAGCTTTTTGCTAATCAAAGCCACATGCCACTCACCGCCCTCAAAACTATACCCATCACCTGGCCGTTCGCGGTCTGAGGGCTTGACATGGTTGGACCCCTTCAAGGGGGAACTCACAAGCAAAAGTACCTATTGGTCATGGTGGATAAATTCACCAAATGGATAGAGGCCAAGCTAGTTAAAACGGCCGAATCCAGACCTGTGATAGACTTCATATCCGGGGTAGTACACCGTTATGGCGTCCCCCACAGCATCATCACCGATAACGGCACGAACTTCACGGCCGACGAGGTTAAACTCTGGTGCAAAAAATATAGGCATCAAGCTCGACTACGCTTCAATCTATCACCCTCAAACTAACGGTCAGGTCGAACGAGCAAATGGTCTAATCATGAGCGGCATCAAACCCAGGTTAGTGCGGTCCCTCACGGAATCTAACACGCACTGGGTAGAGGAGCTCGACTCCGTACTCTGGGGGCTGCAGACCACGCCAAATCGTACTACCGGATTCACGCCATTCTTTATGGTATACGGCGCAGAGGTAGTTTTGCCCTCCGATATAATTCATGACTCACCTCGAGTGCGCATGTACGAAGAAAGAGAAGCCGAGTTGGATCGGCAGGACAGTTTGGACGCATTGGAGGAGGAGCGCGACGTGGCAAAGGCTCGTTCCGCATTCTATCAGCAGCAGGCTCAAAGATATCAAAGCATAGAAGTACGGGCCAAAACTTACAATGTTGGCGAACTAGTTCTATGCCTGCCGGACAAGAAAAAGGACAAACTCAAGCCCAAATGGGAAGGTACCTTCATCATCGACCAAGTCCTGACCGGCGGAGCATACCATCTGCGAAACACATCAGACAACCGACTCGAGCCGAACCCATGGAACGCAGCCCGCCTCCGAAGATTCTACGCCTAGCGCCGGACTCAGAGTTCGTCTCCTTCCTCCGTCCACATATTATACTTCAGTTGTCTTTTGTTTCTCTCTTTTCTCCCCCTTTTTTCATAGAGCCCTTGAGGGCTGATCTGCGCATTATTCGCAGACACTTGACGTGCTACCCGCACTCATTATACCTGGGGGCTTCTTTAACAGAAGCTTATTTATACGGGCTTTATGCCCAACACATGTGTCAAACTTCCGCATGTACCTTTTATTCACCATTATATGCATCGATATGACTTCAGTTTTGGCCAAGCTGGGTTGCCTGGCTCCTGTGCTTACCCCTATGTTCCCGATTGTTCGGCTAGGAGGTAAAGGGAGCACCTCTACGATTGTTACTATCGGGTCAGCCGGATGTGTACCTCAGAGGGTGAAGCCGAAAGCTAGCGTTCTTAAGGGAATATTCGGTCGGTGACTTGAAAGATGATTTCTTATTTATTTATTCATCTGCCCCCAGATGCTTTTCTGCTCTTTTCGCAGTCCGGACATGCACTTTAGGGCATGCCTCCCAGGGAAAGGAACCCCTAACGGAATTATTCTCTCTGGAAGGTGTTTCTTACTAACCATGTAATATAACATAACTAGTTGGGCAATTGTCTGATAAAGCACTAATGACCCCTACGCCTGGTCTCCACGCATGCCCCGGTTTTTTCATAACCGAGAGGGTATTCGGACACACTCCGGACTCTAGGGTCCCGAGGTTGAAGCGAAAAGGTCTGCAAAGACAAACGATCTACAATCCGGCTAGAAGGCATTTTACATGTCATTTTAAAATACATCGTCAAACTGACTCATTGTACTCCTCTTCAATCCCGCCTAACAGTTGTCTAATTCTACATCCCGTTGGGAATACTTAGCGGCCAACTCTACTTGGCCGTACATTAAGCTCACAGGGATCTCCTTCCCATCGGGCCCCACAGGTCCGACCTTGGCCATGTGGTTCGGATCCGCCTTCTTGTACCGCATCTTCACCATGGCCCAAGCCTCCCTGGCGCCTTGACGGCAGGCCGATATCTTCCACAGATGGAAGCGCTGCCGTGCTCCCTGAAGCTTCTCCGCAAGCCCTCCAAGGCCCTCGGGTAGGGAGATGGACGGCCATAAGGCCGGGCGACGCCACTCATCGCTTTGCCAACACGTTAGTGCAGCTTGCACCAGCTTCGAAGTTGGTCACCCGTTGAACCGGGCATTTCCTCCATGAGGCGACTGTGAGCACACCTACGAGACACATTTCTGTCAATCGACTTCCTCGCCGAACTCTTCTTTTCAAAAGAGTTTGCTCAAGCACTTACTGTAGATGCCGTGACGAAGCCGCCGATTCTCCTTAACGGAGTCAGACAGCTGGACCCGAACATCTTTTAGTTCTTCGCCCAGATGGGTGTTGGCATCTTGGAGTTTGTTTCTCTCCTGCTGCACCCTCATAAGCACCTTTTCACCGCCTTCAGCTGGCATAGCAGATGTTGCTTGTCCGGATCTAGTCCAGCGCCCTCTGCAATATTATTGTCAGACTTATACGCACGCCGCACTTCATAAACCGCTTATCTTTTTGAAATAGGTGTTACCAGAGGGGGTCTTTGTGTCTCCTCCTGCGGCGGCTAGTGCGGCCTCAAGTTGGGCCTTGCACTCTTGAAGCTCCTGGGACAATTGGATATTCTTCTCCGTAAGATCCTGCATATCAAATGATCCTTAAATCAGTTATTCTAACTACTTTAAGTCTCGGGGGCTACTGGCATATATAACTATTAAAAATTCCTTAACCGTATGTCTTTCACATACTGCTCCGTGGCTCTGGTTAAACCATCTTGAGCGGCACGGAGGTGCGCGTCTCCCACATTAAAGGCATTCAACGCCTCTGGGGAGAAACACGTGTCACGAAGAACTGTCCGGCGGCGCCTATGATTCATGGCGCTCTCCACCTCAGACCTGGTGGTGGACAGCCTGTCGGCATCCTCCGTTGGAGGAGCATCCGACTCGCGCCTTGCGCTCGCCTCCCCCTCCGGACCAGGTGTTGGAGCCTGGCTGGCGGAGGCTAGGTTGGCAACCTCTCCGGGCATAGTCCGGCGAGCGCTCTTCTTCCTGGACAAGTTATGAGCATTAATATACCTCCCAAGAATCTTTCCCTTAAAAACAGTGGCGTGCTGTACCGTTGCAGCGACGATTCGATTCGCACTGCACCCCTCTTCTGCCTGCTGGGCCGAACTGACCCTTGTTGGTCAGCCGCCGCGGGATCGGCTTCCAGCCTTGAAGGCACCTCCTGCGAAACACCGTTGGTATAGGGTGGTCAGAAATAAGCACGGACAAAGTAATGGTGTCAGGACTCTGGTCATAGTTACCTGGGAAGCCGGAGATAAACCGGGGTAGTCAGCCGTAATGGCGACTAGAGCATTGTCCATGCTAAGTTGGTGGAAAACCCCGTCAATCAGCTCCACCTCTATGTCCGGATCCTCTCCGGAGGCCGGATCAAGGGATCTTTCCGGGTCCTCGGGTTGTGGAGTCGGACTGTGTATGCCCTCCACATCCCTGCGCAGTTCCTGCATCGAAATTATAAAGTAAGACACTTAACCTTGAAAGCACGGATCGGATGGATAGACGTACGCTTACCCAGCTCCGAGGGTTATTCATGGAGAATCCATTCAATTGACTCGTTTGGAGGAAGTCCTCCTTCTCCCCCTTGTACAAGCCGGACAGGATCTTCACCAGATCTGCGACCGATCCCGGCCCCTTGCGGCCATGACGGGTGGCGTCATTCTCCCTGTTGAAATCCCACATGGGGTGGCCCCTATATTGGACCGGCTACACCCCTCACATAATGCACGTGGCCATGACTCCAATCATGGTCAATCCGGAATGAGCCAGCAACCTTATTCGGCCCATCAGATAATGGACGCTCCTGTCATCTTCCCGTTGAGGGCTCCGCGGGCGCCAACTCAGGTGTTTCTTCAGAGGAGCGTTGCTGAACTCCGGGAGGCCGATCCGAACTGGGTCCGGAGTGGAGCATCTTCCACATAAAACCATTCCGAAGGCCAGTCTTCGGACGCCTTCTTTGGGGTTCCGGATAGATATCCGGTCCCGGCTATGCACCATATTTCGGCTCCGCCCACTTGATATATCGGCCCCTTGTGAGAACGGGGTACGAGGCAAAACAATCTCTTCCACAGTGCGAAATGGGGCTCGATGCCCAAGAACAGCTCGCAAAGGGCTACGAAACCCGCAATGTGCAGAATGGAGGTGGGCGTAAGGTGATGAAGCTGGAGTCCGTAGAACTCCAGAAGCCCCCGGAGAAACGGATGTATGGGAAATCTGAGCCCCCTTATTAGATATGGGACGAAGCACACCCGCTCTCCTTTGGAGGGACTGGGGGTGTTCTCCGCCTGCTTTCCACCTTTGTAGGTGGCCAGCCCGGCTCGAACCGGGACCATAAAGGCCGGAGGAAGGTATCCCTCCGCTTGGAGCGTCACCAGCTCGCTGTGCGGGACTGAACATCTCCTCCAATCTCCTGGCTGAGGGCTGGGAGCGCGACAGGAGGAGCCGCGTCGATGGTCCATGATGGAGTGGATTTTTGTCAGAAGTGCTCCGATGAGTACTCGCGGAAGAAGGATGGTGTGATTTGGATCTGGATTCTTGCCTCTCTTATAGGCAGCTTATTCGCGCAGCGTGGGGGTAAAATGTAAAAATACCCTGGCCTTTCGCATTCATACGACACATGGAAGAGGGCCATTATTGGGCGTGGAAGCCAAGGAGCGCAACATTTATAAGGAAGTCGGACACTATTCGGCAAGCACACAGAATTTGGAGGAGAACCCGCCTTGCAACGCCGAAGACAGTATACGCACCGGACTCGTCGTCATTGAAGTCTGGTTCGGGGGCTACTGAGGGAGTCCTGGACTAGGGGGTGTCCGGATGGCCGAACTATCATTATCGGCCGAACTCCAAGACTATGAAGATACAAGATTGAAGACTTCATCCCGTGTCCGGATGGGACTTTCCTTGGCGTGGAAGGCAAGCTTGGCGATATGGATATGTAGATCTCCTACCATTGTAACCGACTCTGTGTAACCCTAGCCCTCTCCGGTGTCTATATAAACCGGAGGGTTTTAGTCCGTAGGACACAACAAAC
This sequence comes from Aegilops speltoides, assembly GCA_021437245.1. Classification (NCBI taxonomy): domain Eukaryota; kingdom Viridiplantae; phylum Streptophyta; class Magnoliopsida; order Poales; family Poaceae; genus Aegilops; species Aegilops speltoides. Next base: position 339,699,457 of record CM038147.1, on the reverse strand, counting down.
GATCAACAATCATACCATAGGCTAGCTTCTAGGGTTTTAGCCTCCTTGATCTCATGGTAGATCCACTCTTGTACTACCCATATCATCAATATCAATCAAGCAAGAGTAGGGTTTTACCTCCATCGAGAGGGCCCGAACCTAGGTAAAAACATCGTGTCCATTGTCTCCTGTTACCATCCGCCTAGACGCACAGTTCGGGACCCCCTACTCGAGATCCGCCGGTTTTGACACCAACAATGACTCTTCCATTTGAAATGAAAAGGGTTTTGACAAGATTTGAATTCCATCTAAAAATATTTCTAATTCGAAACTTTATGCAACTCAATAATTTTCAGGAGAGAAGATAAAATGACTTCTTCAAATATATGAAATATGAGTTGGAAGTTAAAAATTGGAAGTCATTCGGAAGTATTTTGAAACCCCCTTTCAATTTGGGGATATTTGCCTTTTTTTAAAATTATTTTCTCCAAAAATTTAAATACATGGAAAAGAGGGTAAAATGATTCTCTACAATAGAAAATGGAGAAAAATTAATTTGAAATTATCTTGGTATTTAAAAAATGATTTTTATTGGGTTTTAATGCAATAGTAGCACTGTTTGCTTTATTTAAATTTTTGTGGAATTTAGTTGCCTCTGAAAATATGTTCATGTTTTAGGATTTATTTTTCTGAAATTTTTGATATATTATATGCCTATATAATATTTTCTTTTTTTGTGTGTTTTGTCTTATTTTCATGTCTGTGTTTTTTTAAAAGGGTCGAAGACAGCCGTGCCCAGCCCGAGGCCCATCTCTCTCTCCCTCCGTCGCGGCCCACAACGGTCCAAGCCCGCATGCACGCCCGAAAACCTTCCCCATTGGTCGCCCGCTTGCGCTCCCCCTCTCTTCTCTCGCTGACAATGGGCCTCGCACCTCTCTTCTTCCCCTCGCCCATGCAATGCCAGGCCAGAGAGCGTCGCGCCGCCGCCGAAATCCCGATTTCATCAGGATCAAGAACTGAGGCAGACCCCTTCCCCAAGATCATGTCCTATTAAACCCCCTTTGCTTCCTCCATCGACACCCTCTAAAACCTTTCGCCAAGGTAAACCCTAGCGCCCGCGGTCGCCGATTGTATCCCGCGGGAGACCGAGACCCTCCATCGTCGATTACATCGTCGGTAAGCCACCCCGAGGCCCCTTCCTTCTCCCATTGGTTACTCTCCTTGACGCGCTCCATTTTGACATAGCCTCGTGTCCCCTCTTCCTCCACAGAACCTTCATCGAGCCCACGTACCCTCACCGGAGTTCATAGAGCATCCGAGCCCTATCATCATCACCCCGCCGCCGTCTGTCATCCTCGAGCTCCACCAACACCACCTATGGGTGCGTCCTGAAGAGCCGCATCGACTTGACATCACCACAGCCGCCGTCGACCACCGGATCTCTCCCGCAGCTGACACCCGAACACCATCGCCGCCTCGACCTTGCCGCCATCCGTCTCTGTCGTCCCCAAGCTCGCCATCGACCACCGTTGGGATCACATCGCCCTGTTGCAGATAGACGAGAGATATTGCACTGCACTCTTGTTGTATTCATTGACAGAGGTTACAGCGGTACATATAGGGCTGCCCCAACGCCTTCCGTGAGGAGTGGCACGCAGGCCAGGTCGTGGGGAGCGACTATGAGATCCTAGAGACTAGGAGTTAGTTACAACAGCACACATGGTGCGTATACATACAGAGTACATACAATGACCGTTTAACACCCCCCCCGCAGTCGGTACTCCACCTGGGTGGATGTTCAGACTGACCGAAAGTCAAAAAATAATGAAGGCAGCCCTTGGTGAAGACGCTCGTCTTGTGAGCCGGACGGGACATGGAGAACTCGAGTGTCGCCCAAGGCAACCCGGTCCCGAACGAAGTGTAGGTCGATCTCGACATGCTTCGTTCGTTGATGCTGGACGGGGTTGGAGGAGAGGTAGGTGGCGCTGATGTTGTCGCAGTAAACAATGGTGGCGCGAGTTGGGGGACGGTGGAGTTCGTGAAGAAGCTGTCGTAGCCATGTAGTTTCAGCAACGCAGTTCGCAACGGCACGATACTCGGCTTCCGCGCTGGAGCGAGAAACGGTATGCTGGCATTTGGAAGACCATGAGATGAGGTTGGGGCCGAGAAAAACACAGAACCCGGAGGTGGATTTCCGTGTGTCAGGGCAACCGGCCCAATCGGCGTCCGAATAGGCGATGAGATCGTGAGAGGAGGAGGTGTAGAGTTGTAAGCCGAAGTGGGACGTGCCCTTGAGATAGCGTAGGATGCGCTTGATGAGCTGAAAGTGGGTGGTGCGCGGGGCATGCATGAAGAGGCACGCATGCTGGACCGCGTATGAGATGTCAGGACGCGTGATAGTGAGGTATTGGAGGGCTCCGGCGAGACTGCGGTAGAGGGTAGGGTTGGGAAGCAAGTCGCCATCGAGAGAAGAAAGTTTAGCCTTAGTGTCGACGGGTGTGGAGATGGGGTTGCACTTTGGAGCATGTTTGCACGCCGAGGATTTCAGGGACGTATTGTTGCTGTGGAGAGGAAGAGGCCGGTGGTGGAGCGTGTAACGTTAACACCAAGGAAGTGGTGAATGTCTCCAAGGTCGGACATGGCAAACTCCTTCTTGAGGGAGGAAATAATGGAGTGAAGGGTGGTGGTGCTATTGGCAGTGAGGATGATGTCATCTACGTATAAGAGGAGGTATGCGGTGGCGGGCCCATGGTGGAAGATGAAGAGGGAGGTGTCACAACGGGAGGCAACAAAACCCAAGGTGAGAAGAAACGATTTGAACCGCAAAAACCAAGTGCGGGGAGCCTGTTTGAGACCGTAGAGTGACTTGTTGAGGAGGCAAACGTGGTTTGGAAAAGTGGAATCGAGAAAGCCAGCTGGTTGAGAGCAATAGACCGTCTCGCCAAGATCACCGTGCAAGAAGGCATTCTTGACATCCAGTTGGTGGATGGGCCAAGAGTCTTGTGATAGCGATCTTGAGGGCGACACGAGCGGTAGCGGTTTGACGACCGGGCTAAATGTCTCGGTGTAGTCGACACCCTCCTGTTGAGTGAAGCCGCGGAGGACCCAGCGAGCCTTGTAACGAGCCAGCGAACCATCGGGATGGAGCTTATGGCGGAAGATCCACTTGCCGGTGACCACGTTTGTACCTGCAGGTTTAGGCACCAAACTCCATGTTTTGTTCTTAAGCAAAGCAGTATATTCATCAAGCATGGCATCGTGCCAATGGGGATCCTTGAGTGCGGCTTTGTAGGAGGAAGGGATAGGAGAGATGGAAGGGGACGCGGTGAGTGAGAATAAACGCCGGGGTTGGGCAAAGCCGCGCTTGGCACGTGTTTGCATGGAGTGGGAGTTGATTGGGGGTGCAACGGGGACAACAGGACGGCGTGGCGGTGTGGGAGTGGATGGCGCAGAACGCGAGGGAGATTCGGTGGGACCCGAGACAGGTGCGGCAGGCGAGGAAGGGGTGGATTCGGCGGGCGATCCGAGGCTGGTGGGGTTAGGTGGGGAAGGCCCGGTGCGAGCGGGCGATCCGAGGGGAGTGCAGCCGGGCGAATCTGGAGGGGTGGAGCTATTGGTGGGGGCGTGGGTATGACCAGGTGGTGGGATCCGCCCGGTCGGCTCGGGGGGGATAGTGGGCGGCATGTGGGCCGCGCGGGGTGGCGGGGTGGGATGTGGGGGAGTTTGGAGTGTCCGAGGTTGGTGGGCGGGATCCCGGCGGATCGGGTGGGGAAGGAGCAGGGCGCAATGTGGTGATGAGGGCAGAGGTAGTAGCGGGAGGAGGGAAGGAACCAGGGTTGGAGGACTTTGGTGCAGAGGCGGCGGCGGGCATGGCGGGCGGGCGGCTCAGCGGCGGGCGGCCGCAGGAGGGAGATCGCCGAAGATGTCCTCAAAGGCCATGGAAGCTGATACCAAGATAGACGAGAGATATTGCACTGCACTCTTGTTGTATTCATTGACAGAGGTTACAGCGGTACATATAGGGCTGCCCCAACGCCTTCCGTGAGGAGTGGCATGCAGGCCAGGTCGTGGGGAGCGACTGTGAGATCCTAGAGACTAGGAGTTAGTTACAACAGCACACATGGTGCGTATACATACAGAGTACATACAATGACCGTTTAACAGTTGCGTTGCCTAGTGCGCTTCCCCGTTGCCGCCGACCCCTGGAGCCTCGCCACCGTCGACCACCGAAGCCAGAGCACCTCGCCAGAGTTCGTCGCCACCGCGGTATGCTTCCCGTCCATCTGATCTCATTCAACGGATGGGACTAGATTTCACGTACCCCTTCGGTTTTTCTTAAGTGGACCGCTAGTTTTTTTCTAGTTGACCGATGATGTTCTTCTAGCAATAGGTCGTCCGTCCGGTTGCACCTTTCAGCCACTGCTTTAGACCAACCGCATAGCGCCACGTGGCCCTTGACCGATTGTAGCGTTTTTTCTTTTTCTGTTTTAGTTCAGAAATAGTTATGTTTTTAGAAACTTAATAACACTTATGTTTTAGATCTAAATTGAGTGATCGTTTTTGAATTATGTCACAAATTTGTTGAAGTTTTTGTTTGTGTACTTAGTTTTCAAATTTGAGTAGTTCAAATTTGAATTTGATAAAATTTGTTCAAATCACTAGTTTGATCATTTTTTGAGTTTTACAAAGTATTTTTATTTGATTCTTCTTGCTACGGTTTTGTTACTGTTTTGCCTCTCCAGTATCATATACTCCCTCCGTCCGGAAATACTTGTCATTGAAATGGATGTACCTCGATGTATTTTAGTTCTAGATACATCCATTTTGATGAAAAGTAATTCTGGACGGAGGGAGTAGTTATTTATTTTCTAAAATAAGGTTTTTAGCAAAACAATACCGTTTTACTTATAGTTTTGTTTTAGTCTTTTCTTTATTGTTTTTATTAGTTTTAACTTATTTCTTTTTGTCACTTTTGACAATTTGTTTTATATTCCTGTTAGACTATAGTAGAAAAAAATTATTTTGTATAAAAATACATTTTATTTAGTTTGTATAAAAATTTGTATAGGTCATAGTTAGAGTTTCATAGAAGCTTTTTATTTGTTTCTTTTTGCAAATAAAATTATATGAAAAATATTTTCTGTTAAGTTAGTGGTTTTACATTTTATTTTCTATTAATTTATTAGTTTAAAGCTTTATTTTGCTTTTAAGTTTTATGTAGGACAAAAACTATTTTTATTGTTTGTGTAAAGTCATAGACTTTTCCTTAGTAGTTTTTCTCGTAGTTTTCTTCGAGGTTCTTCTTGGACTTTTATGTTGGTTTTTGTCGGATTTAGGGTTCTGCAAACCCTTGAGAGTTCAAACTCTGGGGTGCGTGCGGAGATCTCAACCTACCCAGTCTGCCAACTCGCGATCCTCACAGCCTAGCGCGTCGAGCTCGAAGGGAAAGAGAGACATAGGAGTTTATCCTGGTTTGGGCCACCTTGCGGTGTAATACCCTACTCCAGCTTTGTGGTGGATTGCCTCGAAGGGCTGAGGATGAACTAGTACAGTGGTTGAACAGCCTTAGGAGGGGAGGTGTTCTTGAGCTGAAGTGAGCTAGTGAGATGGTGAGGATGGAATGGATCCCCTCCCCCTCTATGGTGGTGGCTAGGTCCTATTTACAGTGGCCTTGGTCCTCTTCCCAAATGTAGGCGGGAAGGGATCCCACAATGGCCAAATTTGAAGGGAGACAACAAGTACATCCTATCCTGACTAAAGTGGTCTTCGCCTGCAAAAGCCTTTGGTCATGACGCTACGGTGGGCTTGGCGACGACCTCTCTCCTGCCGTCCTGGCGGTCTTTGGTCTTGTTGCAACAGAATGGAGACCTTTGGTTGGTTCCTCGGGACTCAGTGCCTACTGCTTGCCTCCCTACACCAAAGGGGAAACTGGTACATTGCACCCGCTGGTGCCCGCCTGGCACCCGCCTGGCTTTGGTCGTCATGGCTCACGTCAGCTGAGCCTCACGAGATGTGCCGTGCATAGGGATCTCCGCTCCTCGGGAGCCAGCCTGAGGAGGCCAATCCCCTTGGAGGTCTGGGTGTCGTCCGCCTCGCGAGGCTTGGCCCCTCGTGAGGGTCTTGAGTTGTTGATGCTGAAGCTGGGCCGTACCAGGCCGTTGGTGGAGCCACGCAGTGGGCCGCAGGCAGGCAAGTCTAGGTACCCCCATATCCAGAACGCCGACAGTAGCCCCCGGGCCCAAGGCACGCTCAGAGTTGGCTTGTAGGCGAAGCCAAAGGGCAAGTGTGGAGCGCCGCAGGCCCTAACCGCCTATGGCCTTGGACGACGCGTGGCGATTGATGGGACATGGGCGTCTCCACTTCCCCACACAGCCTTGAAATCTACCGAGCCTAGCGGCCGCCTGTTGCCAGAGCAGTCCGCCCCTGTAGATTGTTGCGCTTGGCCTTGGCCTCCTTCCTCCCCTGGCTCGCAGTCCTCCTCGCAGATCTAGCGTCAGCGTCTTTTCCTCTCCTCCTTGCTTTCGCCATGGCCCAGCAGCAAAGGAAGAAGAAAGGGAGGTCACACACTCGGCTGGACCCCCGCCGGCCTTGGAACCTGCTCTCGAACTGTTGACGGTGATCAATCAGGAGGGGTTGGACAAGGTCCGCCCCGCTCTTGCAGCCGATTCCAATGAGTGGAAGGCGACGATCGCCCTGCCCGCATCGTGGCTCGCGGATGACATGAGCGCCACTGAGATTCCCATTCATCTCCATACCCTCTTCGCGGGCCTGATTCCCCCTTTCTCTCCTTTCTTCAATGCCATAATCTCGCATGGCCAGATCCACCTGCCGCACCTGGACCCCCGCTCCATCATCCTCGTTGCCACCTTCGCTTTCCTCTTTGAAGCCATGGTCGACATTGATCCTTTTGTAGCCTTGTTTTGCCATTTCTTCTTGCTCTATCTGGTCGACGCCCACCAGCACTCGGGGTGCGTGGCCTTCAAAGTTGTTGAGGCCACAATTGGCTTGGGGATAGACTTCAAGCTATCGCCAGATGCGAAGGGGTTCCGGAAGCAGTGGTTGTTTGTAGATGCTGGCACGCGCAGCCCCCTGCTTCTGACCCGTCGCACGCCAGTGGTTCCTATCTCTGGCTAGGGGCATGTGAAGCATGTCAACCGTAGGCTTGCCCGTGTCTGGAAGCGGCTGGCTGGGCTGCAGAAGCTTGGGGTGACAACACCAATGGTGGTGCAGGAATTTGTCCAGTGGCGCATCGCCCCGCTCCAGCACCATTCCCGCCTGATGTGGGCCTTCACTAGTGCCGAGGACTCCATGAGGCTCCAAGTGCCTGCGCTGCCTTCTAAGACACTGAGCAAGGTGCTCGAGCTTCTGACGAGCGACTGCAAATCTGCCAAGCTTCCAGGAAAGGGCTGCCTCCTTTACCAATGCTCGAACAAGGTGGCCTTTGTGGAGCAGATGCCCCTCTTTGACGAGTGGAGGTTACGCCCGGCGGGCCTTTAAGGGCCTCGCGAGAACCCTATCCTCGTGGCTCCCTTGCTTCTTGACCCCACGGCGCACGCCCCAAGTGTGGAAGCAGGGGGGCACACGCCACCAGGAGCTGCCGAGGCGACCTCCGGAGGTCAGGTGATCCGGAGGCCGAGGATCCTGAGGCCTCGGGAGGGGCCACCGCAGGGTCGGCTCGACCCGGTGCTCATGAGGAAGCCACCTCCGAGGCTCGGGGAAATGGCTCTGAGGTGGTTTTTGAACGGGAGGTGCCCCCTGGCGCTCCTGAGGCTGCCTCCCAGGGAGCCCCGCCGAGCACTCCTGCTCCTAGAGATCGTCCCTCGAAGCTCGGCCGGCTTCGCCTGAATCTTGAAGCACTCCGCAAGAGGAAAGAGTCTCCGAGCTGAATGGTGACGCTGTTGGAAATATGCCCTAGAGGCAATAATAAAAGGATTATTATTATATTTCCTTGTTCATGATAATTGTCTTTATTCATGCTATAATTGTATTATCAGGAAATCATAATACACGTGTGAATACATAGACCATAATATGTCCCTAGTAAGCCTCTAGTTGACTAGCTCGTTGATCAACAGATAGTCATGGCTTCCTGTATATGGACATTAGATGTCGTTGATAACGGGATCACATCATTAGCAGAATGATGTGATGGACAAGACCCAATCCTAAGCATAGCACAAGATCGTGTAGTTCGTTTGCTAGAGCTTTTCCAATGTCAAGTATCTTTTCCTTAGACCATGAGATCGTGTAACTCCCGGATACTGTAGGAGTGCTTTGGGTGTACCAAACGTCACAATGTAACTGGGTGACTATAAAGGTGCACTACAGGTATCTCCGAAAGTGTCTGTTGGGTTGACACGGATCGAGACTGGGATTTGTCACTCCGTATGACGGAGAGGTATCTCTGGGCCCACTCGGTAATGCATCATCATAATGAGCTCAAAGTGACCAAGTGTTTGGTCACGGGATCATGCATTAGAGTACGAGTAAAGTGACTTGCCGGTAACGAGACTGAACGAGGTATTGGGATACCGACGATCGAGTCTCGGGCAAGTAACGTACCGATTGACAAAGGGAATTGTATACGGGGTTGATTGAATCCTCGACATCGTGGTTCATCTGATGAGATCATCGTGGAACATGTGGGAGCCAGCATGGGTATCCAGATCCCGCTGTTGGTTATTGGCCGGAGAGCTGTTTCGGTAATGTCTGTATGATTCCCGAACCCGTAGGGTCTACACACTTAAGGTTCGGTGACGCTAGGGTTATTAGGAAGACTTGTATGTGATTACCGAATGTTGTTCGGAGTCCCGGATGAGATCCCGGACGTCACGAGGAGTTCCGGAATAGTCCGGAGGTGAAGATTTATATATGGGAAGTTGTCATACGGTCACCGAAAGTTTGAGGGGCATATCGGTATTGTACCGGGGCCATCGGAGGATTCCGGGTCCACCGGAGGCCACCTCTCGGAGGGCCTCATGGGCCGTAGTGGGCGGGGACCAGCCTGGAGGGCAGGCGCCCCTGGGCCCATGCACCTAGGGTTGGGAAACCCTAGTGGGGCGCCCCCTTGCTTGGGGGCAAGCCCTCTCCTTGCCGCCCCCCTCTAGATCTCATCTAGAGGGGGCCGGCCCCCTTTCCCCTTCCCCTATAAATAGAGGGGCGAGGGGAGGGCTGCACACCACATCCAAGGCGCAGCGCCTCCCCTCCCCAACACCTCTCCTCCTCCGTTAAGAGCTTCGCGAAGCCCTGCCGGAGTACTGCATCTCCACCACCACCACGCCGTCGTGCTGCTGCTGGAGCCTTCTTCCTCAAGCTCTCCTTCCCCCTTGCTGGATCAAGGAGGAGGAGACGTCATCCGCTCCGTATGTGTGTTGAACGCGGAGGTGCTGTCTGTTCAGCACTTGGTCATCGGTGATTTGGATCACGACGAGTACGACTCCATCGTCCCCGTCCTCTTGAACGCTTCCGCTCACGATCTACAAGGGTATGTAGATGCACTCCTATCACTCGTTGCTTAGATGAACTCATAGATGGATCTTGGTGAAATCGTAGGAAAAATTTAATTTTTTGCAACGTTCCCCAACAGCGGCATCATGAGCTACGTCTATGTGTAGTTCTCTATTGCACGAGTAGAACACAAATTTGTTGTGGGCGTAGATGTTGTCAACTTTCTTGCCGCTACTAGTCTTATCTTGCTTCAGCGGTATTGTGGGATGAAGCGTCCCGGACCGACCTTACACGTACGCTTACGTGAGACAGGTTCCACCAACTGACATGCACTAGTTGCATAAGGTGGCTAGCGGGTGTCTGTCTCTCCCACTTTAGTTGGAGCGGATTCGATCAAAAGGGTCCTTATGAAGGGTAAATAGAAGTTGACAAATCACGTTGTGGCGTTTTCGTAGGTAAGAAAACGTTCTTGCTAGACCCCTATTGCAGCCACGTTAAAGATGCAACAACAATTAGAGGACGTCTAACTTGTTTTTGCAGCAATTGCCTTGTGATGTGATATGGCCAAAAGTTGTGATGAATGATGAATGATATATTGTGATGTATGAGATCATGTTCTTGTAATAGGAATCACGACTTGCATGTCGATGAGTATGACAACCGGCAGGAGCCATAGGAGTTGTCTTTATTTTTTATATGACCTGCGTGTCATTGAAGAACGCCATGTAAATTACTTTACTTTATTGCTAAACGCGTTAGCCATAGAAGTAGAAGTAGTCGTTGGCGTGGCAACTTCATGAAGACACGATGATGGAGATCATGATGATGGAGATCATGGTGTCATGCCGGTGACGAAGATGATCATGGAGCCCCGAAGATGGATATCAAAGGAGCTATATGATATTGGCCATATCATGTCACTACTATATAATTGCATGTGATGTTTATTATGTTTATGCATCTTGTTTACTTAGAACGACGGTAGTAAATAAGATGATCCCTTATAACAATTTCAAGAAAGTGTTCTCCCCTAACTGTGCGCGTTGCTAAAGTTCGTCGTTTCGAAGCACCACGTGATGATCGGGTGTGATAGATTCTTACGTTCACATACAACGGGTGTAAGACAGTTTTACACATGCAAAACACTTAGGGTTAACTTGACGAGCCTAGCATGTACGGACATGGCCTCGGAACACGAGACGAAAGGTCGAACATGAGTCGTATGTAAGATACGATCAACATGGAGATGTTCACCGATGATGACTAGTCCGTCTCACGTGATGATCGGACACGGCCTAGTCGACTCGGATCGTGTAACACTTAGATGACTAGAGGGATGTCTAATCTGAGTGGGAGTTCATTGAAATAATTTGATTATATGAACTTAATTATCATGAACTTAGTCTAAATCCTTTGCAAATATGTCTTGTAGATCAAATGGCCAACGCTCATGTCAACATGAACTTCAACGTGTTCCTAGAGAAAACCAAGCTGAAAGATGATGGCAGCAACTATACGGATCGGGTCCTAACACGAGGATCATCCTCATCGATGCCAAGAAAGCATATGTCCTAGATGGACCGCTAGGTGAAGCACCCATCCCAGAGAACCAAGACGTTATGAACGCTTGGCAGTCACGTGCTGATGATTACTCCCTCGTTCAATGCGGCATGCTTTACAGCCTAGAACCGGGGCTCCAAAAGCGTTTTGAGAAACACGGAGCATATGAGATGTTCGAGGAGCTGAAAATGGTTTTCCAAGCTCATGCCCGGGTCGAGAGATATGAAGTATCCGACAAGTTCTATAGTTATAAGATGGAGGAAAATAGTTCTGTCGGTGAGCACATACTCAAAATGTCTGGGTTGCACAACCGCCTATCCCAGCTGGACATTAACCTCCCGGACGAGGCGGTCATTGACAGAATCCTTCAGTCGCTCCCACCAAGCTACAAGAGCTTTGTGATGAACTACAATATGCAGGGGATGGTGAAAACTATTCCTGAAGTATTTTCAATGCTGAAGTCGGCAGACGTAGAAATCAAGAAAGAACATCAAGTGTTGATGGTCAATAAAACCACCAAGTTCAAAGAAGGGCAAGGGTAAGAAGAACTTCAAGAAGGACGGCAAGGATGTTGCCGCGCCCGGTAAGCCAGTTGCCGAGAAGAAGTCAAAGAATGGACCCAAGCCTGAGACTGAGTGCTTTTATTGCAAAGGGAAGGGCCACTGGAAGCGGAACTGCCCCAAATACTTAGCAGACAAGAAGGCCGGCAACACTAAAGGTATATGTGATATACATGTAATTGATGTGTACCTTACCAGTACTCGTAGTAACTCATGGGTATTTGATACCGGTGCCATTGCTCACATTTGTAACTCACAGCAGGAGCTGCGGAATAAGCGGAGACTGGCGAAGGACGAAGTGACGATGCGCGTCGGGAATGGTTCCAAGGTCGATGTGATCGCCGTTGGCACGCTACCTCTACATTTACCTACGGGATTAGTTTTAAACCTCAATAATTGTTATTTAGTGCCAAGTTTGAGAATGAACATTGTATCTGGATCTCGTTTGATACGAGATGGCAACTCATTTAAATCCGAGAATAATGGTTGTTCTATTTATATGAGAGATATGTTTTATGGTCATGCCCCGATGGTCAATGGTTTATTCTTAATGAATCTCGAGCGTAATGTTACACATATTCATAGTGTGAATACCAAAAGATGTAAAGTTGATAACGATAGTCACACATACTTGTGGTAATCGCCGCCTTGGTCACATTGGTGTCAAGCGCATGAAGAAGCTCCATCCTGATGGACTTTTAGAGTCTCTCGATTATGAATCATTTGACACATGCGAACCATGCCTCACGGGCAAAATGACCAAGACTCCGTTCTCCGGAACAATGGAGAGAGCAACCGCCTTATTGGAAATCATACATACCGATGTGTGCGGTCCAATGAGCGTTGAGGCTCGCGGAGGATATTGTTATGTTCTCACTCTCACTGATGACTTGAGTAGATATGGATATGTCTACTTAATGAAACACAAGTCTGAGACCATTGAAAAGTTCAAGGAATTTCAGAATGAGGTAGAGAATCAACGTGACCGAAAGATAAACTTCCTACGATCAGATCGTGGAGGAGAATATTTAAGTCACGAATTTGGTACGCACTTAAGGAAATCTGGAATTGTTTCACAACTCACGCCGCCTGGAACACCTCAGCGTAACGGTGTGTCCGAACGTCGTAATCCCACTCTATTGGATATGGTGCGGTCTATGATGTCTCTTACCGATTTACCGCTATCATTTTGGGGATACGCTCTAGAGACAGCTACATTCACTTTAAATAGGGCACCGTCTAAATCCGTTGAGAAGACACCGTATGAATTATGGTTTGGGAAGAAACCTAAGCTGTCGTTTCTAAAAGTTTTGGGATGCGATGCTTATATCAAGAAACTTCAACCTGAAAAGCTCGAACTCAAGTCGGAAAAATGTGTCTTCATAGGATAGCCTAAGGAAACCATTGGGTATACCTTCTACTTAAGATCCGAGGGCAAGATCTTTGTTGCCAAGAACGGATCCTTTCTGGAAAAAGAGTTTCTCTCGAAAGAAGTAAGTGGGAGGAAAGTAGAACTCAATGAAGTAATACCTCTTGAACAGGAAAGTAGTGCAGCTCAGGAAAATGTTCGTGTGATGCCTACACCAACTGGAGAGGAAAATAATGATGATGATCAAGGTACTTCGAATCAAGTTGCTACTGAACTTCGTAGGTCCACAAGGACACGTTCCGCACCAGAGTGGTAGGGCAACCCTGTCTTGGAAATCATGTTGTTAGACAACGGTGAACCTTCGAACTATGAAGAAGCGATGGCGGGCCCAGGTTCCAACAAATGGCTTGAAGCCATGCAATCCGAGATAGAATCCATGTATGAAAACAAAGTATGGACTTTGACAGACTTGCCCGATGATCGGCGAGCGATAGAAAACAAATGGATCTTTAAGAAGAAGACGGACGCGGATGGTAATGTTACATCTATAAAGCTCGACTTGTCGCTAAGGGTTATCGGCAAGTTCAAGGGGTTGACTACGATGAGACATTCTCTCCCGTAGCGAAGCTGAAGTCCGTCTGAATCATGTTAGCAATTGCCGCATACTATGATTATGAGATATGGCAGATGGACGTCAAAACAGCATTCCTTAATGGACATCTTAAGGAAGAACTGTATATGATGCAGCTGGAAGGTTTTGTCGATCCTAAGAATGCTAACAAAGTATGCAAGCTCCAGCGATCCATTATGGGCTGGTGCAAGCATCTCGGAGTTGGAACATTCACTTTGATGAGATGATCAAAGCATTTGGGTTTATGCAGACTTATGGAGAAGCCTGCATTTACAAGAAAGTGAGTGGGAGCTCTGTAGCATTTCTCATATTATATGTAGATGACATACTCTTGATGGGAAATGATATAGAACTTTTGCACAGTATTAAGGCCTACTTGAATAAGTGTTTTTCAATGAAGGACCTTGGAGAAGCTGCTTACATATTAGGCATCAAGATCTATAGGGATAGATCGAGACGCCTCATAGGTCTTTCACAAAGCACATACCTTGATAAGATTTTGAAGAAGTTCAAAATGGATCAGTCCAAGAAAGAGTTCTTGCCTGTATTGCAAGGTGTGAGATTGAGCTCGGCTCAATGCCCGACCACGACAAAAGATAAAGAAGAGATGAGTGTCATCCCCTATGCTTCAGCCATAGGATCTATTATGTATGCCATGTTGTGTACCAGACCTGATGTAAACCTTGCCGTAAGTTTGGTAGGAAGGTACCAAAGTAATCCCGGCAAGGAACACTGGACAGCGGTCAAGAATATCCTGAAGTACCTAAAAAGGACAAAGGACATGTTTCTCGTTTATGGAGGTGACGAAGAGCTCGTCGTAAAGGGTTATGTCGACGCTAGCTTTGACACAGATTTGGATGACTCTAAGTCACAAACCGGATACGTGTATATGTTGAATGGTGGAGCAGTAAGCTGGTGCAGCTGCAAGCAGAGCGTCGTGGCGGGATCTACATGTGAAGCGGAGTACATGGCAGCCTCGGAGGCAGCGCATGAAGCAATTTGGGTGAAGGAGTTCATCACCGACCTAGGAGTCATACCCAATGCGTCGGGGCCGATCAAACTCTTCTGTGACAACACTGGAGCTATTGCCCTTGCCAAGGAGCCCAGGTTTCACAAGAAGACTAGGCACATCAAGCGTCGTTTCAACTCCATCCGAGAAAATGTTCAAGATGGAGATATAGATATTTGCAAAGTACATACGGATCTGAATGTCACAGATCCATTGACTAATCCTCTCTCGCTGCAAAACTTGATCAACACCAGAACTGTATGGGTGTTGGATTCATCACAATGTAACTAGATTATTGACTCTAGTGCAAGTGGGAGACTATTGGAAATATGCCCTAGAGGCAATAATAAAAGGATTATTATTATATTTCCTTGTTCATGATAATTGTCTTTATTCATGCTATAATTGTATTATCCGGAAATCGTAATACACGTGTGAATACATAGACCATAATATGTCCTCAGTAAGCCTCTAGTTGACTAGCTCGTTGATCAACAGATAGTCATGGTTTCCTGACTATGGACATTAGATGTTGTTGATAACGGGATCACATCATTAGGAGAATGATGTGATGGTCAAGACCCAATCCTAAGCATAGCACAAGATCGTGTAGTTCGTTTGCTAGAGCTTTTCCGATGTCAAGTATCTTTTCCTTAGACCATGAGATTGTGTAACTCCCGGATACTGTAGGAGTGCTTTGGGTCTACCAAACGTCACAACGTAACTGTGTGACTATAAAGGTGCACTACAGGTATCTCCGAAAGTGTTTGTTGGGTTGACACGGATCGAGACTGGGATTTGTCACTCCGTATGACGGAGAGGTATCTCTGGGCCCACTCGGTAATGCATCATCATAATGAGCTCAAAGTGACCAAGTGTTTGGTCATGGGATCATGCATTACAGTACGAGTAAAGTGACTTGCCGGTAACGAGACTGAACGAGGTATTGGGATACCGACGATCAAGTCTCGGGCAAGTAACGTACCGATTGACCAAGAGAATTGTATACGGGGTTGATTGAATCCTCGACATCGTGGTTCGTCCGATGAGATCATCGTGGAACATGTGGGAGCCAACATGGGTATCCAGATCCCGCTGTTGGTTATTGGCCGGAGAGCTGTCTCGGTCATGTCTGCATGATTCCCGAACCCGTAGGGTCTACACACTTGGTTCGGTGACGCTAGGGTTATTAGGAAGACTTGTATGTGATTACCGAATGTTGTTAGGAGTCCCGGATGAGATCCCAGATGTTACGAGGAGTTCCGGAATAGTCCGGAGGTGAAGATTTATATATGGGAAGTTGTCATACGGTCACCGGAAAGTTTCAGGGGCATATCGGTATTGTACCGGGGCCACCGGAGGGGTTCCGGGGGTCCACCGGGAGGGGCCACCTCTCTCGGAGGGCCTCATGGGCTGTAGTGGGCAGGAAACCAGCCCCTGGAGGGCTGGGTGCCCCCCTTGGGCCCATGCGCCTAGGTTTGG
This sequence comes from Aegilops speltoides, assembly GCA_021437245.1. Taxonomy (NCBI): domain Eukaryota; kingdom Viridiplantae; phylum Streptophyta; class Magnoliopsida; order Poales; family Poaceae; genus Aegilops; species Aegilops speltoides. Next base: position 339,683,420 of record CM038147.1, on the reverse strand, counting down.
GGGGAAACCCTAGTGGGGGCGCCCCCCTTGCTTGGGGGGCAAGCCCCTCCTTGTCGCCGCCCCCTCTAGATCTCATCTAGAGGGGCCGCCCCTTCCCTTCCCCTATAAATAGAGGGGCGAGGGGAGGGCTACACACCACATCCAAGGCGCAGCCCCTCCCCTCCCCAACACCTCTCCTCCTCCGTTAAGAGCTTGGCGAAGCCCTGCCGGAGTACTGCATCTCCACCACCACCACGCCGTCGTGCTGCTGCTGGAGCCTTCTTCCTCAACCTCTCCTTCCCCCTTGCTGGATCAAGGGGAGACGTCATCCGCTCCGTACGTGTGTTCAACACGGAGGTGCTGTCCATTCAGCACTTGGTCATCGGTGATTTGGATCACGGCGAGTACGACTCCATCATCCCCGTTCTCTTGAACGCTTCCGCTCGCGATCTACATGGGTATGTAGATGCACTCCTATCACTCGTTGCTTAGATGAACTCATAGATGGATCTTGGTGAAACCATAGGAAAAATTTTGATTTTCTGCAACGTTCCCCAACAGACGCCCACCGGCCGCTGAAGCAGAGGAAGTACATAGCTATGGACGAGTAAGTACCTCATTCTAGTGACTTCCTGCGCGCCATGCTTTGCCCTGACCAAGGCCTTGCAGGGTCCCCGCGACGGTGAAACCCCAGGAGAGGCATCCTTCAGGGGCTCCTGGTTCGATCCCGACGCACAACCCCCCACGCCCAGCTCCCGCGTAAGGCATGGGGCCAACTCTAGCAGCTGGGGCGTGATACGTCTCCAACGTATCTATAATTTATGAAGTATTCATGCTAGTATATTATCTGTTTTGGATGTTTATGGGATTTATTATACACATTTATATTATTTTTGGGACTAACCTGTTAACCGGAGGCCCAGCCCAAATTGTTGTTTTCTTGCCTATTTCAGTATTTCGAAGAAAAGGAATATCAAACATAGTCCAAACGGAATGAAACCTTCGGGAGAGTTATTTTTGGAACGGAAGCAATCCAGGAGACTTGGAGTGAACGTCAGGGAAGCTTCGAGGTGGCCACGAGGCAGGGAGGCGCGCCCTACCCCTGGGCGCGCCCCCCACCCTCGTGGGCCCCTCGTGGCTCTCCTGACTGACTTCTTTCGCCTATATATGTCCATATACCCTAAAAACATCGGGGAACACAATAGATCAGGAGTTCCGCCGCCGCAAGCCTCTGTAGCCACAAAAACCAATCGAGACCCTGTTCCGGCACCCTGCTGGAGGGGGGCCCATCACCGGTGGCCATCTTCATCATCCCTGCGCTCTCCATGATGAGGAGGGAGTAGTTCAGCCTCGGGGCTGAGGGTATGTACCAGTAGCTATGTGTTTGATCTCTCTCTCTCTCTCTCTCTCTTGTGTTCTTGATTTGGCACGATCTTGATGTATCGCGAGCTTTGCTATTATAGTTGGATCTTATGATGTTTCTCCCCCTCTACTCTCTTGTAATGGATTGAGTTTTCCCTTTGAAGTTATCTTATCGGATTGAGTCTTTAAGGATTTGAGAACACTTGATGTATGTCTTCATGTGCTTATCTATGGTGACAATGGGATATCACGTGATCAACTTGATGTATGTTTTGGTGATCAACTTGCGGGTTCAGTGACCTTGTGAACTTATGCATAGGGATTGGCACATGTTTTCGTCTTGACTCTCCGGTAGAAACTTTGGGGCACTCTTTGAAGTACTTTGTGTTGGTTGAATAGATGAATCTGAGATTGTGTGATGCATATCATATAATCATGCCCACGGATACTTGAGGTGACATTGGAGTATCTTGGTGACATTAGGGTTTTGGTTGATTTGTGTCTTAAGGTGTTATTCTAGTACGAACTCTATGATAGATCGAATGGAAAGAATAACTTCATGTTATTTTACTACGGACTCTTGAATAGATCGATCAGAAAGGATAAGTTTGAGGTGGTTTCATACCCTACAATAATCTCTTTGTTTGTTCTCCGCTATTAGTGACTTTGGAGTGACTCTTTGTTGCATGTTGAGGGATAGTTATATGATCCAATTATGTTATTATTGTTGAGAGAACTTGCACTAGTGAAAGTATGAACCTTAGGCCTTGTTTCAAAACATTGCAATGCCATTTTCGCTCACTTTTATCATTAGTTACCTTGCTATTTTTATAATTTCAGATTACAAAAACCTATATGTACCATCCATATTGCACTTGTATCACCATCTCTTTGCTGAACTAGGGCACCTATACATTTCACTATTGTATTGGGTGTGTTGGGGACACAAGAGACTCTATGTTATTTGGTTGCAGGGTTGTTTGAGAGAGACCATCTACATCCTACGCCTCCCACGGATTGATAAACCTTAGGTCATCCACTTGACGGAAATTTGCTACTGTCCTACAAACCTCTGGACTTGGAGGCCCAACAACGTCTACAAGAAGAAGGTTGTGTAGTAGTCATCAGGGCGCCGCTAGGGTGCCTCGGACTTGAGCCTGTTGCCTCCTTCCGCAACCTGGTCTGGGGGCTGGGGGGCGCGTCAACGGCTCCCCCACTGATCATTGCTGGCGATCGAGGTCCCCTTGGGCCGTCTTCGTCTTCGGGTTGTGAAGCTGCATCGGCCAGTCCCCAGCCGTAAGCAGGCGAGACATTTCGTGCACCTCCGCCAGCTCCTAGGCCCGAATACGGGCTTGGCCGCACGTTGGAGTTCACGCGCGGGCGCAGTGTTGTCCGCTTCAAGATCTTTGGCGAGGCGATGCGCGCGATGATCCAGCTTGGTGGAGAGCTTGTCGACGTCGACACCCGCCTCGAGGTAGAGGACCGACTGTTGGCACACGAATGGCACCAGCTGAAAGTCGCCATCAACCTCGGGCAGCTTCAGCGTGATCGGGCCGACGCACGTGCTGCGGATTCCCTTGCAACTTATCATGAGGCTTGCGCCCGCGCCCTGGAGGAGGGCCGATGCTGCCGGCCGTCGTCGTGAAGAAGCCGAGGAGTGAGAGCGGGAGCTCCTGACTTCAAACGTCACCCTCGAGCGGGAGATCGGGGCGCGGCGGGCCCTCCTGGCCGCGTTGCCGGATGGAGCGTGTCTCGTTGAGGTGGAGCTTCTGATACGCCGGGAAGACCTTGCGTTGGAGGCCATGGAGCATAGCCTACCATCGAAATGGGCGGAAGTGAGGGAGCGCCAGGCGACTATGACCAAGGATGTCGTCACCGCCCGAGAGGCCCGGGTCCAGCTAGAGGTTGAGCAGGGGGTGGTGAAGGCGCGTGCAGATCTGGTTGAGGAGTATTGCCTGAAGCTGGAGCTGCTTGAAGCCGAGCTCGAGGGCAGGACCACCGCCTTGAAGGTGAAGCTGGAATCTGCGAAACAACGTGAGAGGGCCACCAAGGAGGCTCTGGCCTCTTCCGAGTCTGCCTTGGCCTCTTCCCGTTGCTACGTCTTGAGCTTGCGTTGGTTTTCCTCGAAGAGGAGAGGGTGGTGCAGCAAAGTGTAGCGTAACTATTTCCCTGAGTTTTGAGAACCAAGGTATCAATCCAGTAGGAGGCTCCTCAAAAGTCCCATGCACCTACACAAACATACTGAGAACTCGCAACCAATGCAATAAAGGGGTTGCCAATCCCTTCACGGCCACTTGCGGAAGTCAGATCTAATAAAGATAGTATGATAAGATAAATATATTTTTGGTATTTTATAATATAGATGCAAAAAGTAAAGTTGCAAATAAAATTAGATTGAAAGCAAATATGATAAGAGATAGACCCGGGGGCCATAGGTTTCACTAGTGGCTTCTCTCGAGATAGCATAAGTATTACGGTGGGTGAACAAATTACTGTCGAGCAATTGATAGAAAAGCACATAGTTATGAGATTATCTAGGCATGATCATGTATATAGGCATCACATCCATCAGAAGTAGACCGACTCCTGCCTGCATCTACTACTATTAGTCCACACATCGACCGACTCCTGCCTGCATCTAGAGTATTAAGTTCATAAGAACAGAGTAACGCATTAAGGAAGATGACATGATATGGAGGGATAAACTCATGCAATATGATATAAACCCCATCTTGTTATCCTCAATGGCAACAATACAATACGTGCCTTGCAACCCTTTCTGTCACTGGGTAAGGACACCGCAAGATTGAACCCAAAGCTAAGAACTTCTCCCATGGCAAGAAAGACCAATCTAGTAGGCCAAATGAAACTGATAATTCGAAGAGACTTGCAAAGATAACTCAATCATACATAAAAGAATTCAGAGAAGATTCAAATATTATTCATAGATAAACTTGATCATAAACCCACAATTCATCGGATCTCGACAAACACACCGCAAAAAGAGTTTACATCAAATAGGTCTCCACAAGAGAGGGGAGAACATTGTATTGAGATCCAAAAAGAGAGAACAAGCCATCTAGCTAATAACTATGGACCCGTAGGTCTGTGGTAAACTACTCACAACTCATCGGAGGGGCAAGGATGTTGATGTAGAGGCCCTCCATGGTTGATTCCCCCTCCGGCAGAGTGCCGGCGAAGGCTCCAAGATGGGATCTCGCGTATATAGAAGGTTACGGCGGTGGAATTTGTGTTTCGTGGTGCTCCTGGATGTTTTCGGGGTATGTAGGTATATATAGGAGGAAGAAGTACGTCGGTGGCCGCCCGAGGGGCCCACGAGACAGGGGGCACGCCCTACAGAGGGGGTGGCCCCCTATCTCATGGGGCCCTCGGAAGCTTCTTGACTTGCACTACAAGCTCTCCGGATCACGTTCGTTCCAAAAATCACGCTCCCGAAGGTTTCATTCCGTTTGGACTCTGTTTGATATTCCTTTTCTTCGAAATACTAATATAAGCACAAAAAAAACAGCAATATGGGCTGGGCCTCCGGTTAGTAGGTTAGTCCCAAAATTGATATAAATGTGTAAAATAAAGCCCATAAACATCCAAAAGGGGTAATATAATAGCATGGAACAATCTAGATACGTTGGAGACGTATCAAGCATCCCCGGGTTTAATTCCTGCTCGTCCTCGAGTAGGTAAATGATAAAAAGAGAATTTTTGATGTGGAATGCTACCTAGCATAATTTTTAATGTAATTTTCTTTATTGTGGCATGAATGTTCAGATCCAAATGATACAAAATAGAAGTTCATATTAACATGAAAATGGTGATACTTCAAGCATACTAATCAAAGTAATCATGTCTTCTCAAAATAACATGGCTAAAGAAAGTTATCCCTACAAAATCATATAGTCTGGCTGTTGCTCTATCTTCATCACAAAAAGTATTTAATCATGCACAACCCCGATGACAAGCCAAGCAATTGCTTCATACTTTAATAATCTCAAACTCTTTCAACTTTCACGCAATACATGAGCGTGAGCCATGGACATAGTACTATATGTGGAATAGAATGGTGGTTGTGGAGAAGACAAAAAGGAGAAGATAGTCTCACATCAACTAGGCGTATCAACGGGCTATGGAGATGCCCATCAATAGATATGAATGTGAGTGAGTAGAGATTGCCATGCAACGGATGCACTAGAGCTATAAATATATGAAAACTCAACAAAAGAAACTAAGTGGGTGTGCATCCAACTTGCTTGCTCACGAAGACCTAGGGCACTTTTGAGGAAGCCCATCATTGGAATATACAAGCCAATTTCTATAATGAAAAATTCCCACTAGTATATGAAAGTGACAACATATGAGACTCTCTATCATGAAGATCATGGTGCTATTTTGAAGCACAAGTGTGGAAAAAGAGATAGTAGCATTGTCCCTTCTCTCTTTTTCTCTCATTTTTTTCTTTTTCCCTTTTTTCTCTTTCTTTTCTTTTTTTTCTTTGGCCTTCCCTTTTTTTCTTTTTGGCCTTTTTTTTGTAAAGTCCGAAGTCTCATCCCGACTTGTGGGGGAATCATAGTCTTCATCATCCTTTCCTCACTAGGACAATGCTCTAATAATGAAGATCATCACACTTTTATGGATTTACAACTCAAAGGTAGAACAAGATATGACTCTATATGAATGCCTCCGGCGGTGTACCGGGATATGCAATGAATGAAGAGCGACATGTATGTAAATTATGAAGGTGGCCTTGCCACAAATACAATGTCAACTACATGATCATGCAAAAAGCATGACAAAAGTAATGCGTGTCATATGAACGGAACGGTGGAAAATTGCATGGCAATATATCTCGGAATGGCTATGGAAATGCCATAATAGGTAGGTATGGTGGCTGTTTTGAGGAAGGTAAATGGTGGGTATATGGTACCGGCAAAATTTGCATGGTACAAGAGAGGCTAGCAATAATGGAAGGGTTAAAGGGTGCGTATAATCCATGGACTCAACATTAATCAAAAGAACTCATATACTTGTCGCAAAAATCTAGAAGTCATCAAAAATCAAAGCACTACGCGCATGCTCCTAGGGGGATAGATTGGTAGGAAAAGACCATCGCTCGTCCCCGACCGCCACTCATAAGGAAGACACTCAATAAATAAAATTGTGCTCCAACTTCATCACAAGGCGGTTCACCATACGTGCATGCTACGGGAATCACAACCCTTAACACAAGTATTTTTCATAATCACCTCAACTAGCATGACTCTAATATCACTACCTCCATATCTCAAAACAATTATCAAGCATCATATTGATCATAGCATCCAATTCTTTTATATGATAGTTTTTATTATACCCAACTTGGATGCTCATCATTCTAGGACCAACTTTATGATCATAGCAAATACCATGCTGTTCTAAAAGACTCTCAAAATAATATAAGTGAAACATGAGAGACTAGCAATTTCTTCAAAATTAAGACACCACCGTGCTCTAAAAGATATAAGTGAAGCACTAGAGCAAAAACTATCAAGCTCAAAAGATATAAGTGAAGCACATAGAGTATTCTCAAAAATTCTAATAAAATAGGCTTCTCCCAAAAGGTGTGTACAGCAAGGATGATTGTGGTAAACTAAAAAGCAAAGACTAATATAATACAAGACGCTCCAAGCAAAACACATATCATGTGGCGAATAAAAATATAGCTCCAAGTAAAGTTACCAATGAACGAAGACGAAAGAGGGGATGCCTTCCCGGGGCATCCCCAAGCTTAGGCTTTTGGCTATCCTTGAATATCTTGGGGTGCCATGGGCATCCCCAAGCTTAGGCTCTTCCCACTCCTTATTCCATAATCCATAAAAGCTTTACCCAAAACTTGAAAACTTCACAACATAAAACTCAACAGGAAATCTTATAAGCTCCGTTAGTGAAAGAAAACAAAACCACCACATAAGGTACTGCAATGAACTCGTTATTTATTTATTTTGGTGTTAAACCTACTGTATTCCAACTTCCTTATGGTTTATAAACTAATTTACTAGCCATAGATGCATTGAAATAAGCAAACAACACACGAAAAACAGAATCTGTCAAAAACAGAACAGTCTGTAGTAATCTGTAACTAACGCAAACTTCTGGACTCTAAAAATCCTACCAAAATAGGAAGTCCTGGACAATTTGTTTATTAAATAGAAGCAAAAATAATAAACGCAAAATCACTTTCCTGTGAATTAACAAAATTATATTTCTGCGTGCAAAGTTTCCGTTTTTCAGCAGAATCAAATCAACTATCATCGTAGGTTATCCTATAGGTTCTACTTGGCACAAACACTAATTAAAAGATAAAAACACATCTAAACAGAAGCTAGATGCAAGATTTATTACTAAACAGGAGCAAAAACAAAAAACATAAAGAAAATTAGGTTGCCTCCTGTAACACCCTCGATGCGGCTATATCTCCGACCTTAGGAGCCCCACAGCTTGATCGTTTTTAGCGGTCGAGTTGTGTCTAGAAAAATGTTTTGAGTCATTTAGGATTATATATATCGGAGAGTTTAGGAATTCTTTTTACTCCTCAGTCCCTTCGTCGCTCTGGTGAGGTCTCCTGACGTAGAGTTTTGACTCTTCTCTTCTTAAATTTCACTTAAAATTTTTTTAGGATCACGCGGGTATCTTAGAATCATTCCGATGGTTTTATGATGACAACATTGTTCTTGGTGCCTCCTGACATTTAGGGGTTGTGGCAGTGTCCCGGGGAGTTGAGCTCTGAGGTGTTGTCATCATAATTTTATCGTTGCAGTTCTGGAATACCTGAGTTTAGTACGCCGACATCGAAAATCTCTTTTATGCAGTTGTTGGTGAGATAACCCCGCTAACCCAAAGATCGAGGTGAGTACGGGAGTATTGCCATGATTCGTATAACGGATGCTTTTCAAGGTTGAGGTACACGATTTCGAAGGTTTCTTGGTTATGTGTTGACGGATGGATACAAATGGATGTAGGGATTGTTAGTTTGGGTGAGATATATTGCTCCCTGTATCCCCAACACCAGATTGCATAACCGTAAAGTTTCGGAGTTTCATAGGTGGGAATTCAAGTAGCTCTTAGGATATCTTTTCGACGGATGTATGATATGAAATTGGGGTTCGACGTCTAGTGGTCCGCCTATTCACGGTTGGTTTTACAGATGGTCTCGTTGTGTCTTAAAGAGTCCTTGGCTATGCCGACTGGGGGCGCTTCAGATGTCATGTGCAATCGCCTTGTACATGATGGTGTTTGTCGATTGAGCCCGTGTAGGCCCCACCACGAAAACTTCGGACGAAATCTCTATCATATGTTTGTTCCGTCTTATTCTGTAAGCCAAATCCTTTGTTTTGTTTTATTTGTGGTATTCGAGTTGCTTCGAAGTCAAATGTTGAATCCATACCTTTCCTAAGTGGTGTTCTCATATTGCTATGTGAATACTAATCCTTTTGATCATCGAGATTGTCATGTCAACTCTTTTCCAACCGGTGTGCTTCTCTTCAAGTGGATCCCATCATTTTTCCCATCCTCAAGATCATTTCTAAGTTTTCTCAACGGTGTTTGTTTCATCCGTCCCAAGTTGTCTTTGTTTTCCCGCCCTCCCACCCTTTTCTTCAAGGACTCATTTATTTTAATCAAGTATCCATTTATTCATGTGAAGCCTCTTCATTCTTTTCTTTCAATGTTCTGATCCGGTGATCCCTCGTGAAGATGCTCAACAGTTTCAAGTTCACCATCCTTCATTGTTGTTTCTTCTCCGGTGGATCCTATTCAAGCTTTTGATAGTCATCATATTCCTTTCCTCGTTCTAACGCTTTCTCATAACGATGCACCTCTTAATCATTCACTTCTTCCTATTCATTTGTTCCGGAGTGTTGAAGATATCTCGGAAGATCCGTGTTTCCATTCTCTATCCGTTCAAGTTATTTTGAGGTTGTTATCTCATTCAAGTCATTTAATTCAACCGGTGCAACATATCTTTTAAATCATTTTCAACGGTGTTTTATTTTGAGTGGACCCTAACCCACAGGTCTTTTCCCAGGATCTTACCTGACTCTTCTATTTTCCCAGAGCTATCCTAAATTCTTCTCCAAGTTTGACGTAAGAATGAGTTATCATCAGTCAAATGCTTTTCTCCAAGATCTTTCAAATTCTTTTCATAGTTGGCTCAACCTCTTCGCTTTTGATTCTTCCGGTGTGCGTCAACAATTCATGGTGGTGTTTCTCGTTGTCATTCTCGGATTTTGAAGACCGAAGAAGAGTTCCTCTCAAATCCTTACCCATTCTTCCAAAGATGCGTAGTTCAAGTTCGATGCCATCCTCTCATAATTGCTTTCGATTGAGACAATTCTTTTCTTACCACCCGGAGCATTTCATGAGTTGTTTCCATTTCTTTCCTCCGAAGGCCATCATGTCATATTTCTTCATTCTCAGCGTGTAGCTATTGTTCTCTAAATCTTACCGGTGCATCGTTCAAATATCCTCTAATCAGTTCATGATCTCTTCGTTCTCATGTATCTAAATTCCTTCAAGTATCCTCATTTGTTTTCCAATTCTTCCCGGTGAATTGTGCCTTTGCTACTCTCATTTTCATTTCTAACGGTGGTTCGTTCAACATTCTTTTTCCTTGTTTATCTTTTTAATTCATTCGTTCTTTCCAATCCTACCGGTGGTTCCATCAAGACCTTCTCAAGTTTGCGATATGTCACTTCTCAATCCTTTTCAAGAAGAATAAGTAGTATGCAAAATCCGTTGCTTGTCATCAATTAAATTTGATGAAGGATAAGCATACAATAAATCTTATTCTTATTTCCTCGAGGTGACTAAATTCCTTTTATGAAGTTTATTCATGATGAATAAATTCTTGATTACAAGTGATTCATCTTTCTTTCCGGAGTTGGTCATCATATCACATTCTCGGTTCGAGATGCTTCATCTTTTCTTACCGGAGTTCTTCATGGAGGCTCTAAATGGTGGTTCATCAAGGATTCTTTTCATTCTTCAATTGTTCTTCAAGATTTCTCTTCAAGCTATGATCCGCCAAGCTATACTCAAAATTAAACATGGTGCCTAACACATGTTTTGTTTTGAGGCGTTCAAGTATTCTTCTTCTTGCATTTCAAAGTGCAATTCCTTCTATCTTATCTTTTGAGATGGTGTTATGTCACTCTTGACAATTTCCTTCATGTTTCATGATTCATATTGTTGTCAAGAATGAGGTATTTTAAATCCATCAGTCTCTTCATTGGAGTTATCTTGGGTTATATTTCACCTAAAGCTTTCCCTAAGGATTGTTGCTATTTATGGTGCTATAAATGACCCAAGTTCTTCATTTGTCCTACCGGTGAAATAAGTTTCTCGTCTCCTTGTTGATATTAATCCAATCTTTTGTTTCCATTGGTGGCAGAAGCTCACCTCATAATTTTGAGATGTTTTCATAAGCCCGCCACAAGCTTATTCGTTTCGTTGTTGGTTTTCCAACAACTCCGTTCTTGCATTTCTTGTAAGCGTGCTCTTTCAAGATATTGTTTCCCTCCGTTCATTACATTCCATTCTTTCATTTCTTCCGGAGGCATTGTGATGTTGCTCCTTCCTCTCACCATCTCGTATTGTGAGGATCATGTTCTTTTCATGCTTATCCATTTAACCGGCGCGTCGTGTCCTCCATTCAAGTTCTTTTCATCTTATCAAGTCATGCGTCTATGTTCAACCGGAGTGCTGCCCGAATTCTCCCTCTCCCATCTTGTTTTAACCGCAGTGGTTTTGAATTCTATCCTGTCCATTAAACTCTTGATTCGTGTTTTTGCAACCTTCAAGTCCTCGTAATAATCCTTGATCATCTTTTCTAACGGATTGTTTGCAATCTCGTTCATCTCTGTTGTACTCTTCCTTTTAAAGTACTCAACCTCTCAAGGTTCATGGTTTCACTTGTTCGTCAAAGAAGCAACTTAGTTTTACCTCTTCTCTTCCTCTTCTGTTTCTCTCCGGTGCCATCCTAGATCTCGGGACGAGATCCTCTCGTAGTGGTGGAGTGTTGTAACGCCCCGGATACAACTTTCCATATTCATAACTCCAACTCTTGCCTTTTCCGGAGATGCGATATGATATTTCCTTCGTGGTTGGGTTTTTGTCTTTTGTTTTGCATATTTCATTCCTATATGTTTATGTCATGATCATGTTGAGTGCCTTGTCATATATTTGTTTTTTTTTGCACCATGCTCATCTCACTTGTTATGTTCCATTATGCCCTTGTCATCTTGCATTGCATCATGATCATCATGCCTTGGGTTGCATATTTAAGTTTTGCTATGTGTTCTGGTGTGCATCCTCTTCTTCTTATCTCCACCTCATTCCTTCACCATGCACATAGCAGCAGCCATTCATCAAGTTCACCCAAGTTTCTATACCATCCTAACTTCTCCTTTCTTCTTTATTCCATTTATTGTTTTCTTGTGACATTTTTCCTGTTCAGGAAAATGTTCAACATTTCCCTATAAATCCTATATGATGCCTACTATCTCTCTCTGCAAATTTCAGATCGTTTGGACTTGTTTTGGTTGGGTTTAAAAATGGCTCAAGTTTGAATTTAATTCAAACTTGAATTATTTTTATATCTCAAAAAAAGTCCAAATCATTTTATTCAAATTGTTCATAAATCCAGTATCTCAGATCTATTTATGTCTCAGTCTACTTCCTTCCAGATCTCCCTGTGCATTTCTGCTCTTTTTATTCTGTCTGAAGAATTAAAGAAAAGAAAAGAGGGAGAGAGGGAGCCCAACTCCAGCAGCAGCAATGCAGCCCAGCTCCAGCAGCAGTAGCCCATCTCCACAGCCATCCAGCCCAAGCCCACCTCTGCTCCTTCTTCTACCTACGTCACCTCTGTACGACCAATCAGTAGCCATCGGATCGCCATGGCACCGCTCGATGGGCTGCCGTACAGCTCCCTAGCGCCCTATATACCACCCCTCGATGTCTGTGCCCTACCCTAGCTTCTCCTCCTCCCTTCAACGCCGCCAGAACCCCTCTCCTTCTCTAGTTGTTCTTCTTCCTCAAGAAAAGAGCTCCCGAGAGAAGAAAACCGCCGGCGTCCGTCGTCGTCCTCGCGTCCGGTCTGCGCCAGGATCCTCTCCGGCATGTCCTCCTCCACTCCGTCTCCGTCCCCAACCGATTCTGATGGGTGGCTAGACTGGATCGCCACCACACCGTCCCCTCTCATCTTCTTCCGCGAGGAGCACCATGGGCGTCTCCGCCGTCTTCATCCGCAGCTCATGCCTCCACGCGGTCATCGGAGCTACTTCCCCGACGTCCTCTTCGTTGTCTTCTTCCTCGGGCCAAACCGTCGCCGCCGGCCTTCTTCGTCCTCGGGGAGCGACGCACGCGTCCCCGCCATCGTCCGCGACCCCGCGGCAAGTCCCTGGAGCCCTGGATGGGCCTCCTGCTTCCTCTTCTTCACGGAGCCGAACGCCTCCGCCGATCAGCGCCTCGTCCTCTTCAGCGACTCCCCTGCTTCCTACCCATGTCCTACAGGACCTCGGTGAGCCCCTGATCCTCCCCATGCCCTTGCTCGCTTCGATTCCATCCCGTAGGCGCTGATGTGTTCATGTCAGTTCGTGCCCGCTATTGTCGCCGCGTCTAAGTTCATACCTTGCGGAGCTCCTGCTTCTCTTCTTTCAGGCACACCCGATGCGTGCACCTGCATCCACACCTAGCAGCCTTCGCTCGCAAGCGCGCACCCTCACCTATTTCCGCACTTCCCGCTTGTTCGCTTCACCAGTAGCATTGCGTTGCTCGCCGTCGTCGCCGGCAAGTTGCTGTGCATCCATGGCTTCCAGACCGGGCCTTTGCCTGTTCAAGTAGAGTAGCGCCCCTCTCTGAACACAAGTACCACAGCTAGCGCAGTGGTTACTGCATTTCGTGCCAACACAGGAGGTCTTGGGATCGAATCCCGGGGTGCCCCCAATTCTTTTGCCCCTCTTTTGTTTATTTTTTCCCCCCAGCGTGCACACATATGACCTGTTGGGCCTGATCCACTCCTGGGCTGCTGCGGCCTGCTGCAATTCGGCCTGTGCATGTTTTTTTTTTCCTGTTCCATGCATTTTAGCATTTATTCTTTATCATGCATATTTACAGGAGATTGCCATTATTTTAAAATGCTCATGTTTAACAAACCATGCATCTTTTGTAAATAATTTATATATGTAAAATGCTTAGTTTTTCATCTAGTTTAATAATATGCCACTTTCATCCATGTTAAAAATGTTAAAAATGTTGTTTGATTAAATTTGCTCAAATGCCATGTTAAAATGATTTATTTCATAACTAAATAACCGTAACTCCGATTTTAATGTTCTTTATATGTAAATGGGGTGGAAAAAAGCCTAGATTAACATGGTCCACTTTATTTTCCTGTTTACAACTTTAAAATATGTTTTAGGGCAGAACAGTAGCAAATTCATAATATGCTCATGAGGATTTTCCAGAATTGTTGTTTGTTCTTTCGGCCTCATTTAAACTTGCCTAAATAGTTAGGTTACTTATGTCTCACCCCCTTGCCATGTTTAACAACATTTAACATTGTTTTGTACCTAAACGAGAGCGAACTAAATAACTTGTCGTGGTGTTTTGTCAATATGCAACTCGTTGCATATTGAGCTCCACTTAATTTGTAGGATTGTTTGTGCACTTTGCCTTGCCATGCATATTTAAACCGGACATGCATCATCCTTGGTTGTGCATCATGCCAAGTTTATGTGATGGTTGTTTACTATGTTGTTTGTTTCTTTCCGGGTTGCTTCTCTCGTTAGCTTCGGTTTCGTTCCGGAGTTGTGAGGATCCATTCGACTACGTCCGTTTGTCTTCTTCATGGACTCGTTCTTCTTCCTTGCGGGATTTCAGGCAAGATGACCGCTACCCTGGATCTCACTACTATCATTGCTATGCTAGTTGCCTCGTTCTTTTACTATGCTGCGCTACCTATTACCTGTTTGTCCAGCCATCCCATATTGCCATGAACCTCTAACCTTTGACACCTTTCCTATGCAAACCGTTGTTTGGCTATGTTACCGCTTTTGCTCAGCCCCTCTTATAGCGTTGCTAGTTGCAGGTGAAGTTGAAGATTTCTCCATGGTGGACAGGGTTTATGTTGGGATATCACAATATCTCTTATATTATTAATGCATCTATATACTTGGTAAAGGGTGGAAGGCTCGGCCTTATGCCCGTGTTTTGTTCCACTCTTGCCGCCCTAGTTTCCGTCATACCGGTGTTATGTTCCCGGATTTTATGCTCCTTACGCTGTCGGGTGATTTATGGGACCCCCCTGACAGTTCGCTTTGAATAAAACTTGTCCAGCAAGGCCCAACATTGCCTTTTACCATTTGCCTCACCACCACCTACTTTTCCCTTGGGAGTAATTAACCCAAGGGTCATCTTTATTATAGCCCCCCCGGGCCAATGCTTGTCTAAGTGTTGGTCCAAACTAGAGCCACTTGCGTGCCGCCTCTAGGCAACTTGGGGTATCGCTTGTTGTCGTCACGATCGCTTCATCCGGTCGTGGCTCGAGACGAGATACGCTGCGCTACTATCGGGATGTCGACACGCCGGAGGTCTTGCTGGTCTTGTTTTACCATTGTCGAAATGTCTTGATGTACCGGATACCGAGTCCGATCGGAGTGTCTTGGGTGAAGGTCTATTCCTTCGATGATCGCGAGAGCTTGTTATGGGCTGTTGGGACACCCTGCAGGTATAAACTTTCGAGAGCCGTGCCTGCGGTTATGTGGCGATGGGAATTTGTTAATGTCCGTTGTAGACAACTTGACACCAGATCCGAATTAAAACACATCAACCGAAAAGGTGAGTCGTGATGGTCTCTTCTCGTGGAGTCCGGAAGTGAACACGGTTTCGTGTTATGTTTGACGTAAGTAGGTGTTCAGGATCACCTCTTGATCATTGCTAGCTTCACGACCGTTCCGCTTGTTCTCTTCTCGCTCTTCTTTGCGTATGTTAGCCACCATACTTGCTTAGTCGCTGCTGCAACCTCACCACTTTGCCCTTTCCTTTCCCATTAAGCTTTGCTAGTCTTGATACCCATGGTAATGGGATTGCTGAGTCCTCGTGGCTCACCAGATACTTCCAAAACCAGTTTGCAGGTGCCTATGTTACCGAGCAGGTGACGCAACCAAGCTCAAGGAGGAGCTCGATGAAGATTTTGCCCTTTGTGTTGTTTCGTTCTAGTTGATCAGTAGTGGAGCCCAGTTGGGGTCGATCGGGGACCTTTTGTCGCATTTGGGATTCTTCTTTTATTGTGGGTTCCGTAGTCGGACCTTGATTGTATCTGGAAGATGTAATGCTTTATTCATGTAATTGTGTGAAGTGGTGATTGTAAGCCAACTATGTATCTCTTTCCCTTATGTATTACTTGGGTTGTGTGAAGATTACCTCACTTGCGACATTGCTTTCAATGCGGTTATGCCTCTAAGTCGTGCTTCGACACGTGGGAGATATAGCCGCATCGAGGGTGTTACACCTCCGAAATAGCGCTATCATTTAACGCCCCCAGCTAGGCATAAAAGTAAGGATAGATCTAAGTAGTGCCATCTTTGGCACTAAATTCATAAGTAGAACGCATGATAGATTCATAAGGTAATTTGACTTTCTTTCTTGGAAAGTGCTCCATTCCTTTCTTTAATGGAAATTGGAATCTAATATTCCCTTCCTTCATATCAATAATCGCACCAATCGTTCTAAGGAAAGGTCTACCAAGAATAATATGGCAAGAAAGATTGCAATCTATATCAAGAACAATAAAATCTACGGGCACCAAATTTCTATTTACAACAATAAGAACATCATTGATCCTTCCCATAGGCTTTTTAACGGTGGAATCCGCAAGTTGCAAATTTAAACAGCAATCATCAAGATCATGGAAACCTAGAATATCACATAAAGATTTCGGAATCGTGGAAACACTAGCACCCAAATCACACAAAGCAAAACACTCATAATCTTTAATTCTAATCTTTATAGTAGGTTTCCACTCATCATTAAGTTTTCTAGGTATAGAAACTTCCAAATTAAGTTTTTCATCATAAGATTGCATCAAGGCATCAACAATATGTTTGGTAAAAGCTTTATTTTGACTATAAGCATGAGGAGAATTAACAACAGATTGCTACAAGGAAATACACCCTTTTAAAGAACAATTATCATAATCAAATTCCTTGAAATCCGAGATGGAAGGTTCAATACTATTAGAAGTAGAGGATTCTCCAATCTCACTTTTACCAAATTTAGCATTAAGATCTAAAGACTCCGAATTCTTGGGACGCCTTCTAGGCAAGGTTGATTCATCATCACTCCCATAATCATCAAAATTCATATTGCAAAACACAGATCTAATTGGAGATGCATCAATAACTTTAAGATCCTCATCATTATTTTCATGGAAACTAGAAGAACATGCTTTTATAAAGCTTTCTTTTTTAGCATGCAATCTAGCGGTTCTTTCCTTGCACTCGTCAATGGAAATTCTCATTACTTTGAGAGACTCATTGATATCATGCTTAGGAGAAGAAGATCCAAGTTTAAGAGAATTAACATCAAGCGGAATTCTATCAATGTTCCTAGCCAAATCATCAACTTTGAGCAATTTTTCTTCAAGCAAGGCATTAAAATTCTTTTGAGAAATCATAAATTCTTTCACACTATTCTCAAAATCAGAGGGCATCTTATTAAAATTACCATAAGAGTTATTGTAGGAATTTCCATAATTATTAGAGGAATTACTAGGGAACGGTCTAGCAATAAAATTTCCTCTATAAGCGTTGTTTCCAAATCTATTCCTACCAACAAAATTCACATCCATAGATTCATTATTATTCTCAATCAAGGAAGACAAAGGCATATCATTGGGATCAAGAGGAGTATTTTTAGTAGCAAACATCTTCATAAGTTCATCCATCTTTCCACTCAAAACATTGATTTCTTCTATAGCATGCACTTTTTTACTAGAAGATCTTTCAGTGTGCCATTGAGAATAATTAGCCATAATATTATCAAGAAGTTTTGTAGCATCTCCTAATGTGATTTCCATAAAGGTTTCTCCCGCGGCCGAATCTAAGAGATTTCTAGAAGCAAAGTTCAAACTGGCATAAAATTTTTGTATGATCATCCATAAATTCAAACCATGAGTAGGGCAATTGTGAAGCATCAATTTCATTCTTTCCCAAGATTGGGAAACATGCTCATGATCAAGTTGTTTAAAATTCATAATATCGTTCCTAAGAGTGATGATCTTAGCGGGAGGAAAATACTTAGAGATAAAAGCATCTTTGCACTTGTTCCAAGAATCCATACTATTTTTAGGCAAAGACGAAAATCAAACTTTAGCACGATCTCTAAGTGAAAACGGAAATAACTTCAATTTGACAATATTGTTATCCATGTCTTTCTTCTTTTGCATATCACACAAATCAACAAAATTGTTTAGATGAGTAGCGGCATCTTCACTAGGAAGACCAGCGAATTGATCTTTCATAACAAGATTCAGCAAAGCAGTATTGATTTCACAAGACTCAACATCATTAAGCGGAGCAATCGGAGTACTAAGGAAATCCTTATTATTGGTATTCGACAAATCACACAATTTGGTATTATCTTGCGCCATGGCAACAAGTAATCCAACACACAAGCAAACAGAAAAAGGCAAGCGAAAAAGAGAGGAGGATATTGGGAAAGAGAGGGCAAATAAAACGGCAAGGGTGAAGTGGGGGAGAGGAAAACGAGAGGCAAATGGCAAATAATGTAAATGCGAGGGAGATGGGTTTGTGATGGGTACTTGGTATGTCTTGACTTGAGCGAAGACCCCCCCCCCCCCCGGCAACGGCGCCAGAGATCCTTCTTGCTACGCCTTGAGCTTGCGTTGGTTTTCCTCGAAGGGGAGAGGGTGATGCAGCAAAGTGTGGCGTAAGTATTTCCCTCAGTTTTGAGAACCAAGGTATCAATCCAGTAGGAGGCTCCTCAAAAGTCCCACGCACCTACACAAACAAACTGAGAACTTGCAACCAACGCAATAAAGGGGTTGTCAATCCTTCACGGCCACTTCATGTAAAGTGAGATCTAATAAAGATAGTATGGTAAGATAAATATATTTTTGGTATTTTATAATATAGATGCAAAAAGTAAAGATGCAAATAAAAGTAGATTGAAAGCAAATATGATAAGAGATAGACCCGGGGGCCATAGGTTTCACTAGTGGCTTCTCTCGAGATAGCACAAGTATTACGGTGGGTGAACAAATTACTGTCTAGCAGTTGATAGAAAAGCGCATAGTTATGAGATTATCTAGGCATGATCATGTATATAGGCATCACGTCCATAACAAGTAGACCGACTCCTGCCTGCATCTACTACTATTACTCCACACATCGACCGACTCCTGCCTGCATCTAGAGTATTAAGTTCATAAGAACAGAGTAAAGCATTAAGCAAGATGACATGATGTAGAGGGATAAACTCATGCAATATGATATAAACCCCATCTTGTTATCCTTGATGGCAACGATACAATACGTGCCTTGCAACCCTTTCTGTCACTGGGTAAGGACACCGCAAGATTGAACCCAAAGCTAAACACTTCTCCCATGGCAAGAAAGACCAATCTAGTAGGCCAAACCAAACTGATAATTCAAAGAGACTTGCAAAGATAACTCAATCATACATAAAAGAATTCAGAGAAGATTCAAATATTATTCAGATAAACTTGATCATAAACCCACAATTCAACAGATCTCGACAAACACACCGCAAAAAGAGTTTACATCAGATAGATCTCCACAAGAGAGGGGGAGAACATTGTATTGGGATCCAAAAAGAGAGAAGAAGCCATCTAGCTAATAACTATGGACCTGTAGGTCTGTGGTAAACTACTCACAACTCATCGGAGGGGCAAGGATGTTGATGTAGAGGCCCTCCATGGTTGATTCCCCCCAGTGAGTGCCGTGAAGGCTCCAAGATGGGATCTCATGGATACGAAGGTTCTGGCGGTGGAAATTATGTTTCGTGGTGCTCCTGGATGTTTTCGGGCACGAGGTATATATAGGAGGAAGAAGTACGTCGGTGGTCGCCCGAGGGGCCCACGAGACAGGGGCGCGCTTCCAGACCGGGGTGGCCCCTATCTCGTGGCACCCTCCGAGCTTCTTGACTTGCACTCCAAGCTCTCTCGATCATGTTCGTTCCAAAAATCACGCTCCCGAAGGTTTCATTCCATTTGGACTCCGTTTGATATTCCTTTTCTTCGAAATACTGAAATAGGCAAAAAGATAGCAATATGGGCTAGGCCTCCGGTTAGTAGGTTAGTCCCAAAAATGATATAAATGTGTAAAATAAAGCCCATAAACATCCAAAAGGGGTAATATAATAGCATGGAACAATCAAAAATTATAGATACGTACGAGACGTATCACCCGTGCCGAGCTATCCTCCCTTCAGCAGCAGGTCATGGATATCGCGTCCCTTGCAGAGAGGACCGCGGACGAAGCGAATCGCCACCGGACGCTGCAGCACGAGCATGCCTCGATGCTCCAGGATCTCAGAATCAGAGCTAACCACGCCTTGGGAACCATCTGCGACGAGAGCGCTCCTCATCCGCACGAGAATGATTACGCCAGCCACCTTAGCTTCTTCATCAACATCATGACCCGCCTGGAGGATCGATCCGCGACGGCTCGCGAGCTTGTTGGGGAGAGGAGTCGGGGTCTTCTTGGGTGCGCATTCTCATGTGTCTTCAGCCATATTGTCAACCGCGATTCCCATTTTGACTTCAACGCCATGCTAGCCCCCGTGCCCATGGTTATTTAGGACAACCTGGCCAAGTGGGTGGATGACCATGTGGACGCCCTGGTGGAAGAATTTGCTCCGGAGAATGGCACAATTGTGATTGCGGCCGGAGAAGATGGCGTGGGCAGCAATGATGAAGAGGATGGTCGCAATGACGCGAGTAGCGTGAGTAGCGCGGATGGAGGTGAGGAAGGCGCATCCAGCTAGGCCCGCATTTCTTTTGTTTTAACCTGTATGTCCAAAACTTGAACGCATCCTCGTGAGAGAGTTTTGAAAGGGGGGGCTTGCAATGTATGGGATTATGAAATGCTTTTGAAGTAGCGCCCGGGGTGTGGCCCATCAGGTCTGCGGGCTTCCCAAGTAGGGTAGTTGCCATGACTTATCTTTGGCTCCGCGGGTTTCGAGTGAGCCCTGATGTCATAGCGGCGCTTGTCCTCTCAAGGCGGGCCTGCCGTAGGCTCGCGAGGATCTGAGCCTCCAGAGGGGCGTGCTGACCTGTCCTGGAGTGCTTCGCAAGGGACTAACTGCCGGACCACGGCAAGGTGCGCGTGTGGTGGCCGCATCCCTGGCCCCCAGGGGGGCCTTTGCATGCTCGGGGCTAGCCCGGTCATGCTCAATGTGCGTGCACCGCACAGCCCCCCTTTGCGAGGGGCTCGGGGGAGGGGCAGCAGGCACGAGCCCCACTCAAAAACACAAAACCAGAAAGCAAGAGAATGACACAAGACGAGAAAGTTCCCCCCGTTTTTCTTTTGGTAAACACATAAGAGTTAAGTTCATTCCAAAAATTCGGCGAATTAGGTACAGAAAAGAGGAGAGAAAGCAAACAGCCGCATCCGGCTCCTAGCTAGTCATTGGGGAACAGCGTCGACGGCCAGCGCGGAGCATGGTGCTTCCACTAGGACGTGGGTGGGAGCCCCCATGAGGCCCCAAGGCGGCACTCAAGAGACTCCGGGGCGTGTACAGCCCGACTCATTATTACGTGAGAGTGTCACAAGCGGAGACCTTCACAGGCCGGAGCCTTGCTTCATGTCGCCCAACAAGGACCCCGTTGAGGGAGTCCTGGATTCAGGGGTCCTCAGATGTCCGGCCTAGGAGTATGGGCCGGTCTACATGGGCCGTACACGATCAAGTCGAAGATCATATACCGTGTCCAGATGGGACTTCTCAACACGTGGACGGCAAGAATAGAGTCTGGAGGTTTCCTTCCCTGATAAACCGACTTTGTACAATCCATAGACCCCCTTTGGTGTGTATATAAACTAGGGGGGTTAGTCCGTAGAGGGTAACTTTTCACCATCATTGGAATCCTCATAGGCTAGACATCTAGAGTTACCCATTATGATCTCGAGGTAGATCAAATCTTATAATCTTCATACTCGACAATCATAATCAAGCAGGAGTAGGGTGTTACCTCCATTAAGAGGGCTCGAACCTGGGTAAACATTGTGTCCCCTGGCCTCCTGTTACCATTGATCCTTGGACGCACGGCTTGGGCCCCCCTACCCGAGATCTGCCAGTTTTGACACCGAAATTGGTGCTTTCATTGAGAGCTCTGATGTTTTGTCTGCAGAAAGTGATCCATGGTCCTCTTAGTCATCAGCGACAATATCACTTCCAAAGGGTGCCTGGCTTCGGGGCAGACCCTCCAGTTCGGCGGTTCTACCATGATGGCCCGCGCGGCCATCGAGCCCGCACCTCCTCTCATGGCTATCAAACACCGTCCTTGCATTGGCCCCAAGTACTCTGAAAAATTGGATCCGGCAGATGTTTCATCTTTAAACGAACTGCTAGACCGCATCGCTACCCTGGGGGTCTCAATGGACTATGATCGGATCGGACTCAAGCCTGACCAGATGGAAATTAATCACCCACCGGTCACCCACTTCGTGGCAATAGTCGAGGAACCGGCCACCAACAACTTCGCCCCATATTGAAGACCAAGTATGTACGGGTCACCGAATCCCCGGAGTCGGATACTTCTCCTTCGGAAGGAACTTTACTCTCGCTGGACTCTAGTTCAGTTGCAGGGTCGCAAGAGCCTTTGCGCTTGGCCGGACCCAAATCGGTTACTGTGGAGGCCATACCGGCTCTGAACACAGACGTGGGATAGGATCCAAAATTCAATCCACCCACCCACCACAATTTATACTCTCCAAGCAACTCAGGTCCTCCAGATATATATGAGCTGATGTATGTGCGGTAGCAGCTCCAGGAAACGGTCCACCAATTTTGGGCAAGATTCCTACTTGTTAAAAACAAGATCAAGGACTGTTCGGACGATGACGTAATTGCGGTCTTCCACCATAACTGCATAGATGAAGGGATATTGAATGCCCTCGACTGTCGCCACATACAGAGCTTCATGGAATTATCGCATGTAGTACAAAAGTACTGCGCGATGGAAAGCATATGGAGGGCCCAGAAAACTGAACTAGATCCCGCCACCTCGACGCAGAGTGCGGCCCCGGCTAAAAGAATATACCCCAGTGGATCACCCGACCATTGGGCTATGGGCAGGAAGAATAAGCCCTTCGTGGGACATAGGTCCGTTCTTCACGAACTATTGGACAAACCCTGCCCGATCCATACTACTCCGCACACAGTCCCAACCCATAGCCTCCGGGCATGCTGGGTACTCCGATAGGTTGCAGAAAGTGGAGAGTCAATCCTCACCACAACCCCAGAAGGGTATTCAGCAGAGAAGGACAACTTCAACGTCCTAACAGTCTTCGAGACTTTCTCCTCTAACAACCGGCATAAATGGGCGCTACGCGACCTCGCCGAAGTCCATCAAGTTACCGCACTAAGCCCATTGAATGACACGGCGATAACCTTTACGGCCAAAGATGAACCACAGGCTCGGTCAGTCCGAGCACCTGCCGCCTTGGTACGGAACCCCATCGTTGATGGTTTCCAGCTTACTGAAGTGCTCATGGACGGCGATAGCATACTCAACCTCATCTATGAGGTTACGCTTGACAAGATGCAGATGGGTAGGTCACGCATCAAGCATAGCAATACCACCTTTCGAGGTATTATCCCCAATTGAGAGGCACACTGCTCGGGAAAAATCAAATTGGATGTGGTGTTCGGCACACCTGAGAATTATAGATCCGAAGAGTTGCTCTTCCACGTGGTCCCCTTTAACAGTGGGTATCACGCTATCCTCGGCCGGGACGCCTTCTCATGCTTTCAAGCTATACCCCATTATGGGTACATGAAGCTCAAAATGCCCGGGCCTAATGGGATCATCACAATTTCAAGCTACCTAGACAAAGCTCTTCATGCCGAGAACAAGACCGCATCCTTGGCCCTTGAGGCACTATCTGAAGCCCTAGTGACTGAAGAGTTAACCACCCTACGAGCCATGGTGGATAGGGACGACGTGATCCTTGATAAGAGATCTAAGTCCACCTCTTTCAAGCCAACCGAGCAAATAGTAAAATTCCAAGTGCACCCGACGGACCCCAATAAAACAGCATCCATCGGAGCGCAGCTGGATCCGGCAGTGGACGCCACCCTACACACATTCCTATGCAAAAATTGGGACATCTTCACCTGGCATCCTTCAGATATGCCCGGCATCCCCCGCAGACAGGCCGAACACAGTCTCAATATAATCAAGGGATTTAAACTCATGAAGCAGACACTATGGGGATTCTCCGAACCCAAGCGTTAGGCCATGGGAGAAGATCTAGCCAAGTTATTAGAGGCTGGGTTTATTAGGGAAATAAAACATCCAGATTGGTTAGCCAACCTGGTAATGGTACCTAAAAAGGACAAATCGTGGCGCCTTTGTGTCGACTTCAAAGACCTCAACAAGGCTTGCCCTTAAGACCCCTTCCCATTGCCCCACATCGACCAAATCATTGACACAACCGCAGGACACGATTCTTTGTGTTTCTCGATGCCTATTCCGGATACCATCAGATCAAGATGAAGGTATCAGACCAGGATGCAACCGCATTCATCACCCCTTACGGTCCCTTATGCTTCAATACTATGCCCTTCAGACTCAAAAACATCGGGGCTACCTACTAGCGCATGATTCAAACATGCCTGGAAAAGCAAATAGGAAAAATAATCGAAGCATACGTGGATGATGTGGTCATTAAAACAAAACACGTCGAGTCACTGGTGGATGACCTTCGCCTCACCTTCGACAATCTCCGAACATACGACATCCGGCTTAATTCGGAAAAATGTGTCTTCAGAGTTCCAGCCAAAAAGTTGCTAGGGTTCATTGTTTCCCATAGAGGAATTGAGGCAAACCCGTCAAAAATCCGAGCTCTGTCACAATTGGCCACGCCAACAGACCTAAAAGCAGGTCCAGAAACTAGCTGGGTGCATCGCGGCTTTAAGCTGATTTTTCTCCAAATTAGGAGAAAAGGCATTGCCATTATACAAGCTACTGCGCTATACTGATAGCTTCAAATGGACGGACATAGCCATAGCCGGATTGGAAGAAATCAAGGCCCTTCTCGCAAGTAACCCAATCTTGGCCGCACTGGGCGTTGGAGAGCCTATGCTATTATACATTTCGGCAACTAACCAAGTAGTTAGCGCCATCCTCGTCGTTGAGCGAGGGGACGAGGGACATAAATTCCCCACCCAAAACTAGTTTACTATGTATCGGAGGTCCTTACACCTTGCAAATCCCGATACCCGCACTATCGAAAGATAGCCTACATAGTCTTCATGGTGTCTCGCAAACTTCAACACTACTTTCAAGAGTGTTCGATCACAGTGGCATCCGAGGTGCCACTGAATGACATCATTAATAACAGGGAAGCCATTGGCCGCATAGCCAAGTGGGCCATCGAGCTATTACTGTTTGAAATCATATACAAGCCGCGTCGGGCTATTAAATCCCAGATATTGGCCGACTTTATAGCCGAATGGACGGAAGCCGAACTCCCTAAAGAGTACAGCTCTTATTCTAATTGGATCATGTACTTCGATGGCTCCAAAATGCTAGTCGGACTGGGGGCTGGCGTAATCCTCACATCCCCCACTGGGGACATAGTCCGCTACGTACTGCAAATTATGTATACGGACTCTAATAATGTAGCCGAATACAAGGTGCTACTGCATGGTCTTCGTATGGCTATCTCCATGGGAATACAACACTTGGAGGTGCGCGGTGATTCAAACCTTGCAATTTCATAGGTCAATGGAGAGTTCGATGCGAAGGACCCAAATATGATGGCATATCAAAATGCCATATTGAAACTATCATCTCGGTTCGACGCACTCGAGTTCCATCATGTCACCCGAGAAAGTAATCAGGCAGCTGACATCCTTGCTCGTATGGGTGCTAAACGTGACCCCGTGCCACCCAACACCTTCGTGGAGCGGCTCTTTAAGCCCTCTGTTGTGTGGCAGGGTAAGAGCGGCGGAGGTAACACAGGCCTGATCACACACCCAAACACAACGCGGACAACGTCGGGGGTTCGGATACCGAGATAACACCCTCTACTCATGAGATCATGGCGGTTATTGCTCCTTGGACCGAACCTTACCTGGCTTACCTTAATATGCGAGAGCTCCCGACGATCAAAATGAGGTGCGATGCATAGTTCGGCGCTCCAAAATCTTCAAAGTCATGAAGGAGAATTATATAAAAGTAGTACAACCAGAGTCCTTCAAAGGTGTATCTCCAAAGAGGAGGGAAGGCAGCTCTTGGCAGAAATACATGCCGATCTCGGCGGCCATCACCCCGCGGCCCGTGCCCTTGTAGGCAAGGCGTTCCGAACAGGCTTTTTCTGGCCTACGGCTCGTGCGGACGCTCAAGACCTTGTCCAACTTTGCGTGGGCTGTCAACTTTTCGCCAACCAGAGCCACATGCCTCCCACCGCATTACGAACAATCCCCATTACTTGGCCCTTTGCGGTCTGGGGGCTTGACATGGTCGGACCCCTTAAAGGGGGAAGCCACAAAAAGAAATACTTACTGGTCATGGTGGATAAATTCACTAAATGGATAGAGCCCAAACCAGTCAAAACAGCTGACGTCAGACCAGTGATCGACTTTATATAAAGCGTAGTCCACCGTTATGGTGTCCCACATAGTATCGTCACTGATAATGGATCTAACTTCATAGCTGATGAGGTGAAAACCTGGTGCGCTAAGTTGGAAATTAAACTCGAGTATGCATCCGTATACCACCCCCAAACTAATGGCCAAGTCGAACGGGCCAATGGTCTGATCATGAGTGGTATTAAGCCCGGACTAGTGCGCTCTTAACGAGAATCAAATAAGCATTGGATTGAGGAACTTGATTCCGTACTCTGGGGACTCCGGACCACACCCAATCGAACAACCGGATATACACCTTTCTTTATGGTGTACGGCGCAGCAGCCGTATTGCCCTGTGATATTATCCATGACTCACCTAGAGTGCACATGTACGAAGAGAAAGAAGCCGAACTAGATCTGCAGGGCGACCTGGATGGACTTCAAGAGGAGCATGATGTTGCCAAGGCCCATTCCGCATTCTATCAACAACAAGCGAGGCGTTACCAAAGCAGAGAAGTGTGGGTCAAAATATACAACGTCGAAGAACTTGTTCTACGCCTCCCGTAGATGAAAAAGGATAAGCTCAAACCCAGATGGGAGGGCCCCTTCATAATTGATGAAGGCCTTACTGGAGGGGCCTATCGCCTTCGCAATGCGGAGGATAATCACCTTGGGACGAACGCATGGAACGCTGCCCGGCTTCGAAGATTTTACGCATAATTCGGCCTCCTTAGGTCCCAGTTTTAACTAGGTTTTCTAATTTTCTCTTTCCTTTTCACCTTTTTTACCTTTCTCCCCTTATACTGTATGTTCAGATAAACTGCATTGTTGGGGATACGCATCTTTAAATGTATACATCCCACCATACATGGGGGCTTCTTTTAAAAGAAACATTCTATTAGAAAGCTTACAAGCTTCTTGTGTCTGTACTATCTGTTGTTTATGCCATTTTATGGACCTCTATGACTTAAGTTTTTGCCAAGTTGTGTTCGCTCCTGTGCTTATACCCTACGTTCCCGATTGTTCGGCTAGGGTATAATGAGAGCACTTCTGTGATTGTTACAACCGGGTTATCTGGCGCTGTACCTCAGACGAGTGAAGCCAAAAGCTAGTGTTCTTAAATGAATAATTGGGTGGCACATATTCAACAGGATGTTTCTGGAATAACGCATAAAAGTGGCTATCTATACTTCAGATACAAGCCCAGCCTAAGAAAAGGAACCCCTAATGGAACTATTTTTGTTGGAAGATGTTTCTTACGTTAAACAATAATATAACATAACTCCGCCGCACACACTTTGTCTATCTGAGCAATATGGCCGGATTGCCTGGTTTCCGACAATACCAAATGTTTCCTAGTCAAACATAAGTATACAGAAACACTCCAACTTTTTGGCTCGGAAGTAGAAATCGAAGGTCTGCGATGACAAAATTTTCATACAATCCGGCAGGAGATAAGTTCGGTCATAAAGTACATAAATACATCAAATCAAACGCTCACTACCTTTCTACGCCATCTAGTAGTCTATCTAATTTACAATCTTGTTGCGAAAATTTCATCACTGTCATCACTTGGTCGTATACCAAGCTTACGGGAATTTCCTTCCCGCCGGGTCCCCGTGGTCCAACTCTGGCCATGTGGTTCGGGTCAAGGCCAATATAGCATGTCTTCACCATGGCCCATGCCTCTCGAGTGCCTTCACGGCATGCAGATGTCTTCCACAGCTCGAACCGACGTCGGGCACCCTTGAATAGATCAGCCAACCCCTCCATACTTTCTGGAGGGACTTCGGAAGGCCATAAGGCTTTGGCCATATTCTTCATCGCTTTCGAGCACGCTCATGCAGCTTGGCTAGCTCCTTCATAATGTCGCTCTGTAGAACTGGCATTTCCTCCTCGGGGCAACCAGTCAACATACCTGTATCAACCGAACTATCATATTCTGCATTGTATGATCCTATCAATAATCCGGACGGTTCACAAGACATACTGAATATGCTGCCCTTCAGCTTCTGGTTTTCTTGTTGTGCCTCTAAGAGTTGAGCCTTCAAGCTCCTTATCTCTTCGGCATGTTTCTTTACTTCCTCTTCAAGTTTTTTATCGTTGCCATAATACATTGGGGCACTCTTTATTTGTTCTAGCTCCCGGGTCAGTGCGCTGTTCTTCTCCTTGAGAACCTGTGGTCATCAAACGATCCTTAAATCGGTTTTGTTCACATGCTTTAAGTCTCGGGGTCTACTACTACTATCTATCCATTAAGTTCCTGAATTTTTTCACCTACATATCCTTTGAGCACGGGAGAGCGACCCCGGTGAGTCCATCCCAGATAGCTCAGATATATGAACCTACAGTGCTTAAGGCGTTAAACTCCAGCTCTGTTAAGGCAAGGGCGCGTAAGGCTTCTTTTAAGTGATGATGGTTCATCGCACTCTTGACTTAGGAGTTGGTCACGGACATCTCATCCAGCTCTCCTGAGACGAGCGAGTATGTGCCGCATCAGCATGTGCCCCGTCCTGATTGGTATCTCTGGCGCCGGGTTAGTCGCAGCTCGACCGACTGGGACCTTACCCACGGTGCACCGTATACCCCTCCTGCGATGATAGAGGGAGGATTCGAATGATGGTCTGACTTCACGACTGAATATTAACAAAGAAGTATATACCTCTCTGATGGTGGAGTAGGTTTAGTAGTGCTGCCAACCTCTTTTCGTTTTGCATGACCCTTCCGCGAAGATGCTGACCTTTTCTTGGTCGCCCTCCCTTGGGTGCGGCTCGCTGAGCGCCGATCCTGCGAAACATGGTCCAATGTGGAGAATAAGGAAACAAGTGGGAGGATTCCTCTTATTTGAGAATACAGGTTTCGAACACTTACCTTCATGAAGGGATCGAGGTCGGGGTAGTTAGCCATAATGGCCACCTCCGAGCCGTCAAGGCTCGCCTGATAGTAGACTCCAACTTCGAACTCTACAAATATGTCCGGATCCTCATGGAATCCGGGGTCTCCATTGCGATCATGATCCTCTAGCTGGGGTGCAGGGCAGTTAATGTTCTCGACAATCTGCCTCCATGACTATTCAAAAAATAAATAGCCAGGATATCTGGTCAATGCATCCCTATGGATAAAAGAGCATTGAGCGATTGGAAAACTTACCCATTCAATAGGAGTATACATGCAGTAGGCTTCTCGGTAATTTACACGAATGAAGTCTTCTTCTTCTCCTTTGTAGAGGTCGGCCAGAGCTGCCGCTAAGGCGACTTGGCCATGTGGACCCTTCCGCCTATAGCGGCATGCGTCGTCCTCCCCATTGTAGTTCCATAGGGGAGTTACTCGGGATTGAAGTGGTTCGATGCATCTTTGTATCGTGATAGACATAACTTCAACTATGGAGAGTCCAGAATGGGTCAATATCTCGATCTTGTTTACCAAGTTCATCACCTCCGCACTGTCTTCTTGGCTGGAGGATTTGGGACGCCAGTTGTATAGCTTCTTCAAGGGGGCGCTGGAAAATTCTGGCAGTCCGCGCCGAACAGGGTCCAGAAGGGGTACATCATCGATATAGAACCACTCCGAAGACCATAGATCCTTTCTTCGGAGTCCCGATGGGGTAGACGGATCTGGCTATACGCCATACTTCGGTGCCGCCCACTTCAAAAATAGACCCGCCGCCCTGATGGCGGGGGACGAGGCAGAAGAACTTCTTCCATAGTTTGAAGTGAGCCTCGCAACCCAAAAACAATTCACAAAGGGCGACAAAGCCGGATATATGTAAAATAGAACCTGGCGTGAGGTTGTGCAGCTAGATCCCATAGTGTTCCAGTAGACCCCTGAGGAAGGGGTGGATTGGGAATCCCATGCCCCTCAAAAGGAATGAGGTGAAGCACACCCTCTCCCCTTGTCTGGGATTGGGGAAATTCTCCGCCAATGCATCTACACCTATAGTGGTTAAGCCTGCCCGTACGAAGACTAGGTCTGGGGGACGGAGATATCCTTGCGTCTGGAGTCAACTGAGCAGGAGGTGAGATATGGAGCAACTCTGCCAGTCCCCCTCTTGAGGGCCATGAGGACACGAGGAGGAACTAGGGGCGCTCGCCATGGTCTGTTTTTGGTGGCTTGCTCTGTTACTTTTGGTGTGATACGGGATGACAGTTTAAAGATCTCGCCTCACTTTATAGGTGCGGTTTGTGCCTGCCAGGAATATTAAAATACGAGGATAACAGACCGTTCACATTCACTTGGACGCATGGAAATCGAGGCGACGGCAGGGAGGAATCATAAAGATTGGACACGGAAGCCTTGCAAAGCCGAAGACCTGCATCCGCATACTACGTCGACATTGAAGGCAAGTTCGGGGGCTACTAAGGGAGAACTAGATTCAGGGGTCCTCAGATGTCCGGCCTAGGAGTATGGGCCGGGCTGCATGGGCCGTACAGGATCAAGTCGAAGATCATCTACCGTTTCCGGATGGGACTTCTCAACACGTGGACGGCAAGAATAGAGTCTGGAGGTTTCCTTCCCTGATAAACCGACTTTGTACAATCCATGGACCCCCTACGGTGTGTACATAAACTAGAGGGGTTAGTCCGTAGAGGGTAACTTTTCACCATCATCAGAATCCTCATAGGCTAGACATCTAGGGTTAGCCATTACCATCTCGAGGTAGATCAACTCTTGTAATCTTCATACTCGACAATCATAATCAAGCAGGTGTAGGGTGTTACCTCCATTAAGAGGGCCCGAACCTGGGTAAACATCGTGTCCCCTGGCCTCCTATTACCATTGATCCTTGGATGCACGGCTTGGGCCCCCCTACCCGAGATCTGTCGGTTTTTACACCGACACCAGCCCTGCATCGCCCCTGACAACCGTTGGGGCGTCCAGAAACCAGGACAAGACTAAGGGGCAAGGAGGACTCTAGTGATGCCCTCGACGACCATAGGCCCTCCACCGGGGGGAAGGGCTCGCCGGCACCTTCCCCGATGGACGACCTTCCTCCGAGCGGTGCCTTGCTCCGTGCAGCGTGCGGGAGGCCCTGGCCCCGGGCTCTCCCCATGCCGGCCCCAAGGCCCTTCGTCCACCTGTGGCTCGGCCGCCACCCTGGGGGCCCTGGCGATGGCTGCGGCCTAGTTCACCTGCGGTCCATGGTTAGTGCAAGCATGCTCCTTAGGTGTTAGCTGTAGCCAGTGGTTGTTGCCGTCGAAGGCGTTGGTGGATCCCTGCAGTAGCTCACAAAGAGCCTCGGCTTCGTGTACCTCCAGCACCCAGCATGGCATGGGGGATCAGTAGGGGCCTTCTCCCGATGCGTACCTCAGGTCCATTGCGACGAGCACGTAGGCTTCCGGGCTGGCCGCGCCTGAGTTGCTGCCCAGTTGTCTCGCGCTTCCGCACCCCATGCCCGGCATCAGGTCCTGATGGCTGAGGGTTGGTGCCCCGGCGTGGCCCCAGGAGAGGCCGCTCAGGTTCACCCCGCCCCCGGGCGGCATGGTCGAAGTGGTGCGGGTTGCACCATGAGGTAGGCCGACGCCGAGAGGCTCTTCAAGGGCCCCGGGAGGGGCGTGCGGGCATGGTGAGGGTGAGCGCACGCCCCCACCATAGCTTGCGATGTGGGCAGGGTGTAGAATGGTGTCGCGCCCCTGCATGCAGCATCCAGCAACTCGGTGACTCGTTCCAGCAGGGCGTCGCTGCCGCTTCCCAACAGCCTGCACCTCAGTAGCTCTCGAGCCATGATGACCGTAGCTCGCATGTTCGCCTGCTCCCATGTGGTGTCGTCGCCGTGGTGTAGTTCAAACACCGCGCGGCGGCGCGGTTGCGACATGGTGCAAGAGGGAGGGGTGGCGGACCGCACCTCCCGCGGCTGACGGCACCAGGCGGAGCATGAGCTGTGAGCAGCGCGGAGTGGAGGTCCTCCTCGTCAGCAGATGCTATCAGAGCGGACCGGACAACCCAGTGCTCAACTTGGGCTCTCGGGCATCGGTCATGGTGGTGGTGGAGTGGCGGCAGAATGGTCGACGAAAGAGAGGCTCCGACACACCCCCTACCTAGGGCGCCAAATGTCGGATTTAGGATTCCTCAAACCCTTGAGAGGTTCGAACTCTGGGGTGCATGCGGAGATATCAACCTACCCAGCCTGCCAACTCGCGATCCTCGCAGCCTAGCGCGTCGAGCTCGAAGGGAAAGCGAGACACAACAGTTTATCCTAGTTCGGCCCACCTTGCGGTGTAATACCCTACTCCAGCTTTGTGGTGGATTGCCTCGAAGGGCTGAGGATGAACTAGTACAGTGGTTGAACAGCCTCAAGAGGTGAGGCGTTCTTGAGCTGAAGCGAGCTGGTGAGATGGTGAGGATGGAATGGATCCCCTCCCCCTCTATGGTGGTGGCTAGGTCCTATTTATAGTGGCCTTGGTCCTGTTCCCAAATGTAGGCGGGAAGGGATCCCACAACGGCCAAATTTGAAGGGAGACAACAAGTACATCCTATCCTGACTAAAGTGGTCTTCACCTGCAAAAGCCTCCGGTCGTGATGCTGGGGTGGGCTCGGCGATGACCTCTGTCCTGCAGTCCTGGCGGTCTTTGGTCTTGTTGCACCAGAATGGAAACCTTTGGTTGGTTCCTTGGGACTCCGCGCCTGCTACTTGCCTCCCTTGCACCAAAGGGGAAAATGGTATACTGCACCCGCTGGCACCTGCCTGGCACCCGTCTGGCCTTGGTCGTCATGGCTCACGTCAGTTGAGCCTCGCGAGGTGCGCCTTGCATAGGGATCTCCGCTCCTCGGGAGCCAGCCTGGGGAGGCCGATCCCCTTGGAGGTAAGTGAGGGAGTCCTGGACTAGGGGGTGTCCGGACGGCCGGACAATCAATATCCGCCGGACTCCAAGACTACGAAGATACAAGATTGAAGACTCCGTCCCGTGTCCGGATGGGACTTTCCTTGGCGTGGAAGGCAAGCTTGGCAATACGGATATGTAGATCTCCTACCATTGTAACCGACTATGTGTAACCCTAGCCTCCTCCGGTGTCTATATAAACCGGAGGGCTTTAGTCCGTAGGACAACATACATTACAACAATCATACCATAGGCTAGCTTCTAGGGTTTAGCCTCCTTGATCTCGTGGTAGATACACTCTTGTACTACCCATATCATCAATATTAATCAAGCAGGACGTAGGGTTTTACCTCCATCGAGAGGGCCCGAACCTGGGTAAAAACATCGTGTCCCTCGTCTCTTGTTACCATCCGCCTAGATGAACAGTTCGGGACCCCCTACCCGAGATCCGCCGGTTTTGACACCAACATTGGTGCTTTCATTGAGAGTTCCTCTGTGTCGTCACCGATAGGCTTGATGGCATCTTCAACCAGCAACGCTGTCCAGGGTGAGACTTTTCTCCCCGGACAGATCTTCAGTATCCGCGGCTTACCAGGCCAATTCACTTGGCCACCTGGAGCAGATCGAAATCTACGCCCCTGGCCGTCAGGTCAGATTTGGAAGCTTAAAGTTCACGGCCGATGTCCACGGAGACTTAATCTTCGACGGACTCGAGCCACAGCCGAGCGCGCCGCCTTTGTGGACGATGGGCATGATCTAGCTCTGCCGCCGAGCGAGCCTTGGTGGCCGCACACGAATCCGCTTGCCATTGGCGAGCCGATCGCCCGGATCGAGGGCGGTGGATAGACGCCACAGGGGCTTCAACATCCACGGCGATGGAGCCGAACACCAATCTTGTCCCCATGAAACTTCGTGATTCCGAGGCGCCGACTCCTTGCCGGACTCAACCTCCCGCGCCTACCAATCGATCCGGATTAGGCGCCGGTTATGGAATTCACCGACGGACATCTTCAATGCTTTCGCCTTTCGGCGATATCTTGAATTCACTAAAGCATCTCGTTATCGGAGAGTCTGGCGGATTACGGCCAGGATGGTTGGGATACGGACGACGAAGAAATTGAGCCCACCCACCACCCACTTTGTAGCCACTTCGACGATCTAACCGACATGCTAGACTTTGACTCAAGACATTGACGGAATAGACGATAATCTTTGAGACGAACAAGAAAGCGAGCCTATAAGGCACGGAGGACCACCTCGTCACATGACATATATATGGTGGACACCCCAAAGGAGAGCGATAACGAGGACCAGCGGGCGGCGAAAGATGACCCGCCGACAAGCGACCAAAATAGCGGCCTGCAGCGCGCCCTAAGTCCCGCCGACAACAACGCTCCAAAGGAGCCCGCATACTGGCAGGGCTCACAAGTGGACGACGAACAACCGTCCTAACACGGCGAGTCGATAATCAGTCCAGCCGGTGAAAACAACAAATCCGGACGACCTCATGCGGACACGCCACCCGGAGAGTAAGAACCTTCGGAAAAGACTTCGTCGATCTGCAAGAAGCCTAAAGAAGGAAAACGAAGCTCAAAACAACGGAAGACACACTCGAGAATGAGATGGAGCAAAGTGCTCAAAACTGCAGAGAATAAATGCGGCAATGGCCACCAATCAAAGAGCTACCCGAGCGCAAGTCGCTATCGAATTTGACGAGGAGGCCATAGAGCCTCCACCGTCCAAAAATAAAGAGGCTGCCTGGTTGGATAGGCGGCGGATGATGTGCCAAATTCGACAATGGCGCCACACATAAACCAACTAACGAACTTGGAAGGATAGATGGCGAGCCAGGTCCATCTATGGGCCAAAGGAGAAGGCCCCACGAAACAAGGTAACACGTCAAGTGTCCGATGATAGCGGCACACACAAATCTGGGCGCCAGACACCCACTATGTTTCACCGATGAGGTCTTTGGACCATGAATTCAAAGCAGGATTTAAACCCATAAACATAGAGGCCTACGATGGAACAACAGACCTGCAGATCGGATAGAAGATTATATACTACATATACACATGGCGGAGAGGCGATCTCCGCGCATAAAATATCTACCCTCAAGCTCAAAGGGCCAGCCCGTCATTGGCTTAAGACCCTCCCGAAAACACTTGTTGGAAGTTGGGAAGAGCTCGAGGATGCGTTTAGAGCAAATTTTCAAGGGACTTACGTCCGTCCTCCTGATCTGAGATGATCTAAGTCACATAACTCAACAGCCCGGAGAATCGGCGGAAATGCGGAACAGGTTTCTTACCAAAAGAACCAAATAGTCGATTGTCCGGACGCGAAGCCTTAGCAGCTTTCAAGCATAATGTCCGGACGAATGGCTGGCCAGCACCTCGGTCAAGAGAAGCCGAGGACAATGTCCGCACTAACAAGCCTCATGACCCGCTTCGCGGGAGAAGATAGCTGGCTAGCAAGATGCAGACACCAGCGACCCAAGTACATCCAAGATAAGAGATGGAAACGGAAAATCACGGCGCAGAAAAGAACAGCGCCGGAATAAAGAGAAAAGCCCAAAGAGCACGACAGTCAACGCCGGATTCAAAATCTCGCGGCCCAACAACAAAACACATCTTCTTAAGGATGACAGTGACGAATTGTCCAACTTAAACAAGATTTTGGGTCGGATATGTCAAATCCACAGTACCCCCGGAAGGCCTGCAAATCACACTCACAGGGATTGTTGGGTTTTTAAACAGTCCGGCCGACTAAATGCCGAACACAAGGGGCTCGACGCGTCAAGCGAAGAAGATAAACCCCATCAGCAGAGCACCAGAGAACAAAAGACTTTCCCACAAGGGGTCAAAACAGTAAACTCACTTCATGTGATAATACGGAAAGATAGTGCGGCACTTCCTAAAAAGAGCTTCGCGCGATCCAAACCAGCAAACCATAGAGATTGGATATCAAAGCCAATCACTTTCGACCACCTGGACTACTCCAGAAGCGTTTGAAACGTGGGACGGACTCCCCTGATGCTGAATCCCATAATAGACGGATTACAATTTACTAACGTCCTAATGGACGGAGGCAGTGACTTAAACCTGCTATATTCAAACACAATCCGTAGGATGGGGATAGACCGAACCAAAATTCGACACAGCCGCACTTCCTTCAAAGGAGTGACGCCAGGCCCTTACGCCAAGTGCACAGGCTCTATATTACTAGAAGTCGTGTTCGGATCGCCGAACAATTTTCGACGCGAAAAGTTAATTTTTCATATCGTCCCATTTGAAAGTGAATATCAAGCACTCTTGGGACGAAAGGCTTTTGTCCGCTTCAACGCCATACCGCATTACGCGTCTCTTACACTCAAGATGCCCGGTCCGCGTGGCGTCATTTTAGTGCGAGGGTCACTTAAAGACCCCGGACTCGGATAGACGAATCCGGCTTTAGCAGGCTAGGGGCTCCCTAGCCGCATACCCCTTCACAGGGGGCTGCACGCACAAAACAACCGCGGGTTCATAACAACCCTGCTTTAATTATTTCTTCCTTTTTACATATTTTTCGCACGATTTATTTTCAAACTAAACGTTCCTCTCTTTTTACAGATGAACAACGTGCATGCCCGTCCAGAATAAACGGCACAACGGAGACACAGGCGCAGACGTGCAGTAGGGACCCGTTGTGAGGATTCTTTTCAGATTAAGACCCTGCGTAAACCTTTTTTACTGTCTCTTGTTGTTACTCTCCCTTGGTTTCTTCCTATAGCCAAAGTGGAGCCTGACCTTTTGGCATCGGCCCCGTCAGAAGACCATGCCCGTACCTGGACACTAGCGGCTTAGGGCATCGCTGCCCATTATTATAAAGACCGAACACCTTAGGGAGTGTTCGGCGTCTCGAGTTAGGCATTAGATGCATCAGCTCCGAATCATGTCTTTGGTCAAATGTTGGGTTTGCCCGGCTCCTGTGTTTTGCTGCCTTACGTTCCGTATCACCGGCTAACGCGGCACCGGAGAACTCTGCGATTGTGCCCCGATTCGGTTGGGCGAGCACCTCGATGAAAGCCGCCGACTATCATGATACATCGAGACCGGTCAACCACTCGATCGACTACCGGAATGTTTAGAATTCCGCTTTGACGAAGGACCGTTTCGGTCGAGCACATACGCACTCGAATTGGAGATGTGCGGTGCCACCAGGCTATATCGTAGCCCCACCCTCGAGCTCCACCGGCTAAGTGAAAGTGCTAAAGCATTATAGTCCGGATTGCCTAGTTAGCTCGCTACCACCTCCTTAAACAGGACCGAGGCGTCCGGATTAAGTGTGGCGCTATTTTTGCGAACACCCCGCACTCTGTGCGTGAGGGCTGAAGTCAAGACTGCAATCTTTCAAGTTATACAAGAGTATCGTGTGGCCGCCAGAGAAGTTTTACTACTTGGGATGCACAAGTATAAAAAGCAGTTATAACATAATCATTGATTTACAAGCTAATACGTTCATTTGAACGAGATGCTTTTCGAGCACTGCAACTCTATTATACGAGCGCCACGCATAACTTCCCAGTAGTGCTCGACAGGAGCCGGCTTTCATCCGAACCTGGCGGCAACAGCGGTGGCATCCATCTCCGGACAATGCACCTTCACACAGGCAAGAGCCATCCGCGCGCCCTCGATGCAGGCCGACCGCTTCATCTCCTTTATATGCGGCACCGCTCCAAGGAATTGTTGCAGTAAGCCGAAGTAGCTCGTCGCCTTGGACCTCTCCGGCCATACATGGGCCACGATGTCAGTCATGGCAAGTCCGGACAATCTATTTAGCTCGGCCCATTCGGCCAGCCGGTCTGTCAACGGTAGTGAGCGATCCAGACTATGGAATTTAGACCAATACAGCTCTTCCGTCTCGTGATTCTCCTGGCTCCGGAAATGCTTAATGGCATCGACCGCACTTGCAGCTAAATCCATATACGGATCCTCCGGACTCCACAGTCGCTCAAATTGAGCATACTTTCCATCCATAAACCGGCGACGCATCAGAAAAGGCTTGCCAGCCACGATATCTCCGGCCTGGCGCAGTTCCTCCTTCATAGCCCGCATTGCGAGCAGGCATCCTTTGCTTCCGGCGGTGGCCTTCTTGTGTCTTCCCGCTCGATAAGCGCTCCTTATCAAGAGCCTCATTGCGGTCGGCAAGATCCTTTACTTTCATGGCCAATTCGCCACCTCCGCCTACTTAGGCGGTCGCGCACCTTTTCGGCTTTCAACTCCTCGGCCGCTACGAGGCAGCCGTGTCACTCCTTCGGGCTTGCTCCTTAGCTCGAGCAAGTTTAGCCCGAAGGGTCTCCACAGCAGCAGCACCGTCTGTACAACAGCATATAATTTATAAGAGGAGGGCTTCGACCCCCTTAAGTAAAGCGACTGCGGAGAACTCTCTTACCTTGCGACTCGTCAAGTCGCCTGTTGACAAGTGCGATGTCTGCATCCGCCAAGTCATTTTAATTCGGCAAACTCACTAGTCCGGCTAGCCCCCGGACTATCCGCCACCTGTATAGGGACGACGGAATTCATTACTTTAGATTTTGATCCTCGGTACGCTGTCGTTTCCGACAACCTACTGAGTCTCAGGGGCTACTATCTATACAGGGTGCATTTTTATGTGCGAAACTGTTAAAAGACAAAAGGGTGCGTCATTCTCGCATACCTCAAATCCCGCCAGCAAACTCATGGCGGCATTGTGCAATCCGCTTTCGGCGGACGAAATCCTTCCAATCACCATACGCATTAACGCACGGTGATCTTCTGAAATGGACGCCCTCTCAAGCAGATTTTTTAGTTCTCCCGGCCGGATACTAGTGGGTGCCGAACTCTCTGGCCCCTCCGGACTCGGGGATACCCTCTGTGACGATACTTCAGGCTCGCCCGCCTTATCTGACGGCGCTGCAGACGAAGGCGTATCGCTCTCCATCATCTCCGGAAGAAGGTCCCCCGAAGATGAACTCATCTGAGAAGGCTGCAGATCCGAACTGCAGGATAAATATTTTGGTTACCCGCAGAAGCATAAATGAAGGTATTTCCCTACTAATTAATTCCCTCTTTTCATACTCACGGCTCATTGGAGGGCTGATTTTTGGCAATGATTGTGCGTCCGGATTCTCTCCGGACGCCGGACCCCCTGGTGAAGATCTCTTCCCACGCTTAGGGGCTTTGGCCTCCGGATCTTCGGAGGCGGTCCTCTTCTCCCCCTGAAGGGAGGGGTTCTTGATTCCCCTCTCCTCAGACGCCCCTTTGGGCGAAATGTTAGCTCCTCTATTTTCCCCTTTGCCCCCTTCTGTGGGCGCAACCTCCAACATTCTCACCAAAGACGGGCTCGGTCACGGTCTCTGGGAGGGGGGCCGGACACCTTATCAGCCTTGATCGCGCCACCCATTCCTGTGAAGAGTAACGAGTCAGGAGGCGTACTCTAGAAAGGCATATAAACAGAAAGTCCGGACTTTGAGCTATTTACCTGAGTATCCGGGTGATTGCGGCTTAGGCCTGCGTCCTCGGCTAGTTCCGGACATGCCACCAAGGTCCAAGAACAACTTGTACATCTCCACGGGTGTCGCACCCATAAAGTGTTGGAGAATCCGAGGTCCCTCGGATTGAACTCCCATAGACGGAGAGGACGGCGTTTGCAGGCCAGAAGATGCCTGATTAGCATAACCTGCATCACCTTGATCAGGTCGATCTCCCTCGCTTGGAGGTCTTGAATCCGACCCTGCAGTGAGGGCACGTCTTCGGACGGCCCCCAATTGAGCCCTTGGTTGACCCACGACATTAGCTGGCGTGGAGGTCCCGGGCGGAATGAGGGCGGCGACTTTTGCTTGCTGCCCTTCGGAGCTGTGATATAAAACCACTACTGCTGCCACAACCCGAGTTCCTCTTGGAAGGAACCCTCGGGCCACGGGGCATCGGCCTTTTTGCTTATGGCCGCCCCACCGCACTCCGCTTGACGCCCCCCGATCATCTTCGGCTCCACCTTGAAGGTCTTCACCCACAGGCCGAAGTGGGGAGTGACGCGGAGGAAGGCTTCGCAGACGATAATGAATGCGGAGATGTGGAGGATGGACTCCGGAGCCAAGTCGTGGAAGTCCAGCCCATAGTAGAACAGGAGCCCTCTCATGAAGGGATCCGTCGGGAAGCCTAAACCCCGACGGAGGTGGGATACGAAGACGACGTATTCACCGGGCTCGGGGCGGGCATGGCCTGCCCTTGGGCAGTAACCTGTCTTGAAACCTCGTGGGCTGTGTACTTGGCCCGCGTAACCGATATGTCCTCCTCCGTGGCGGAGGAGGGATCCACCGACCTGGAGGTCGGAGCGGACATGGTTGAGGATCCGGCGCTCGAATCTGAGGCTCGGGTGTTGGGCTGGGAGCAAAGAAGAGATTCGATCGAGATTGAAGAACAAGGGCGAGCCTTGGTCCTCTTATAAAGGGATGAAATACCAAGGGCCGTCTCCGTGACCGCTTGGGGTTACGCCGATAGAGGCGTGGCGGCGACGGAACGGTTGGGTTACCCACGCACGTATTGATGAGAATCCGGAATAAGGGGAACACGATCTCTGCTTCGACAAGGCGTGCCAAGGAAACGCTTAGCTAAGCGTCTTTGGTGGCATAGTAAATCAAACAAAGGCTTGGTAGCGGTGTGATGTCACGCCCGCGTATCGTCGGCAGATTGAACTAAGAGTACATTTTATTCTCTCTATGGTGGAATGTGGAATTTATTTTGCGAGCGGACACTATCCTGGTGTTCATGATCTTCTCTGGATTATTCAAGGGAGGAACCCGCCTTGCAATGCCGAACATTATGCGTCTTGGGACTAATCATCATTGAAGCCTGGTTCAGGGCTCTTGAGGATTCTGGACTAGGGGTGTCCGGACGGCGGACTATCAATATCCGCCGGACTCCAAGACTACGAAGATACAAGATTGAAGACTCCGTCCGTGTCCGGATGGGACTTTCCTTGGCGTGGAAGGCAAGCTTGGCAATATGGATATGTAGATCTCCTACCATTGTAACCGACTCTGTGTAACCCTAGCCTCCTCCGGTGTCTATATAAACCGGAGGGCTTTAGTCCGTAGGACAACATACATTACAACAATCATACCATAGGCTAGCTTCTAGGGTTTAGCCTCCTTGATCTCGTGGTAGATCCACTCTTGTACTACCCATATCATCAATATTAATCAAGCAGGTCGTAGGGTTTTACTTCCATCGAGAGGGCCCGAACCTTGGTAAAAACATCGTGTCCCTCGTCTCTTGTTACCATCCGCCTAGATGCACAGTTCGGGACCCCCTACCCGAGATCCGCCGGTTTTGACACCGACAGTAAGGGTGTCGTCTGCCTCGCGTGGCTTGGCCCCTCGCGAGGATCTTGAGTTGTTGATGCTAAAGCTGGGTCGTACTAGGCTGTCGATGGAGCCACGAAGTGGGCTGCAGGCAGGCAAGTCTGGGTACTCCCGCATCCAGAATGCCGACAATTTTCTATTATTGATTTTATTTATTGTTTTTATTTGATGAATTGCATTTTGATTTATTTAATGATTGTTAGAATTTGCTTATTAATGTGAATGTTATGTCTGTTTAATATAGATTTTCTTAGGAGAGTGACAAATAGTAAAAAGTTATTTTCGAGGGCATTATTATCTTCATCGACATACCAGGAAAGTTCACTTTGACCATGTTATTCATACATATGTTTTTATTGCATTTAGGGCCCGTTCGGAAGCAGTCCTCGAGCTGGCTTCCGTAAATCGCTCCGAGAAGCCGCACCGAACGAGTCCACTTCGAGAATCTGGCTGCGCGGAGACGAGGATTCGGCAGTGCAAAAATCACGGATACGAGAAGCTGCCCCGACCCAGCTTCGCAAATATCAGAAGCGGGAGTTGTTCAAAATTACGGTAGCAATGCCACCCCGAAGTAAACTACTCGAATCGTTTTCCTCCACGTCTCCTCTGCTCTCGCACCTTAGCTCGTACTCTGCTCGTACAGAAATGGAAGGGGCGACCTCCTCTGCTGTCGCAACCCTAGCCGCCGCCCAGTCGCCGGTCGGCCGCCGCCGCGCCGCCGTCCGCCGCCGCTCCTCGGATCTACACCCCGCCCCGCAAGTCTCCGTCCATCTACGCTCACAGCAGCCGCCCAAAGTCCCCGTGGTGTTGTCTCCCCATCTGCCGCCACTCCCTCCGTTGGTCGCCGCCGGCAGCCGCACGAAGTAGAGGTCCTGACGGGCCTGGCCGCAAGATCCACGGTACAGAAGCCATTCCCCCAGGTCAAGGTGAGCAGCCACCTCCCCCCTCTTGTAGTATTCTGATTCAGCCTAGTTCATGAGCTGTGTGTGGACAGCCCCAATTTCCTGTGATATGAACCTGATGCGTGGATGTTTTGCGTATATATGTGTAGTGCAG
This sequence comes from Aegilops speltoides, assembly GCA_021437245.1. NCBI lineage: Eukaryota > Viridiplantae > Streptophyta > Magnoliopsida > Poales > Poaceae > Aegilops > Aegilops speltoides. The sequence goes on along the minus strand of CM038147.1, from coordinate 339,640,940 downwards.
TCTGTAGTGATATGAATTGATTTCAGATAAAATCAATAATTTCCTTATGTTGGTAGTACATGTTCATGCTGGTACAGTTTATTTTCCATATATTTGGTGACATGATTATATACTGATGGATGATGATTGTTTGCTACATATTCGTGCTGCTACTGATTGTTTGTGAGATGGTGGTGATTGTTTCCCAGAAATTTGGACACATGATTTATACTAATAGACGCTGATTGTTGCTACATGTTCATGATGCTACTGATTTTGGTATCTATTTGTGAGATGGCACTGATTGTTTGGCATATATTTTCGAGGAAATGTGTATCCGTAAAGTAACATCATTTTTGTATAGAAATGTCGTCAACTGGGTCTGCCGAATGGACCGATGAGAATACTCGGATTATCGTGGAGTTGTTTGTGAAACAAGTGAAGGCTGGAAACATGCCAAACACTCATTTGACACCCAGTGCATATGATGAGGTGGGAAAGGAGTTTTTGATGAGAACTGGGCTTGAGTACACACCAAAGCAAGTGAGGAAAAAATGGACCAAGTTAAAACGTGAGTACAACACATTCAAGAAGCTCAAGTTGCGCGAGACTGGAGGGGGTTGGGACTTTGAGAAAAACACTGTTAAACAAGATAATGAGTGGTGGAAAAAGGCGAAAGTTGTAAGTTCTCATGCTTATGCTTCTTAGAAAATAAAATCTGAACTTGTCATGCTTTATGTACTAATGTCTCTCTTTCATACAATAGGACCTTCCAGGTTGTGGCAAGTTCAAGAAGCATGGACTCCGCAACGAAGAAGGCTTGCGCATCTTGTTTGAGGATATCAGTGTTGATGGCACTGACCATTGGAACCCCGCATCTGGTCTGCCTCCCCCCTCTAGTTCGGCATTGAAAACAGCGTTGAATGTTGACGAAATCACCGATCTTGATTTGGAGGATGATAGTGAAGAGCAACCTTCTCCGACAGTAGGTAGTTCATCTAAAGTGAGGCTTGGGGTCACGATTCCAGAGAAGAACAAGAAACCGAAGACTGCACAAGTGATGCAAGAGGAGATTATAAAGATTAGTTCTATTGCCCAAGCTTCACACACATCATTTCAGTCTTTTCTACAGAAAGATGAGACCATTTCTGTAGCCTCTACCATGGATTTAGTTCGTGCTTGTGGTGCAACAGACGGCACTGATGAGCATTTCATTGCTACTGAGCTCTTTCTGAAGAGAGAGCAAAGAGAGATGTTCTTGCACATGACATCCGACTCTCGAAAGGGTTGGTTGCGTAGGAGGTTTGCCCTCAAGTATGGAAACTAGTTCGGGATAATATTTATGCCTATGTTGGCGAACCTATTATGCCTATGTTGGCGAACCTATTATTATCTTGTGCTATCGGTACAATATTTATGCCTATGTTGGTGAACCTATTATTATCTTGTGCTCGGAATAATATTTATGCTTATGTTGGTGAACCTATTATTATCTTGTCGGTGAACATATTTATTCTTATGTTGGTGAACATATTGTTTTGCTTGATGCTAACTATTGTTTGATATGGCAGATGTCATCGGATAGTGATAGTGAGGATGACAATAGTTATGAAACAATGAGGAATTTGGTTATGCATCAACAACATAATACGAACATGCTTTGTTCGGGTGCAGCAGTCATATTTGGCAAGTATTGTGAAAGTTGGGTGATGAAGGCCGAGCCTCGGAAATCTATTTTGAGTGGATTTGGATGGCTTCAAGAGACTATTGCCACACCGGGAGAGACCTACACAATGTTGAGAATGACGGCAAGTGTGTTCTTTGATCTTCATGACTTGTTGGTACGTAACTATGGTCTAAAAGAAACAAGCTTTGTTAGCACTTATGAGTCTCTTGCTATGTTCTTGTGGACACTGGGAGGTTGTGAATCAAATAGAAGAACTCAAAATCACTTCAAACATTCAGCGGATACTATCCATCGTAAATTCCATGAGGTTCTACAATGTGTAGTGAACATGGCATCTCACTACCTTAAGCCACAAGACCCAAACTTCCACATTGTGCATGATCTAATTAAAAAGGATAGGAGGGCTTATCCTCATCTCAAAGATTGCATTGGTCCAATTGATGGGACTCATATAAGAGCTTCTATTCCCGATGGTCCACCAAAAGTTAGGTACATTGGGAGGACGAGCATGACAACTCAGAATGTGATGGCGGTATGTGACTTCGATATGCACTTTACTTATGCTTCAATTGGGCAACCTGGTTCTATGCATGATACAAATGTATTATACCATGCAATTGAGAAGGACAGGCCCTCCTTCCCCCATCCTCCAAAGGGTGAGCATTTCTTTTCATTACAAGTTTACACATGATGTACTCTATCCTCCAACTAACATGTATGTGTGTTGTCAATTTAGGCAAGTATTACCTTGTAGATGCCGGGTATCCTAATAGAGATGGATATCTAGCACCATACAAAGGAGAACGGTATCATGTCCCTGACTTCCAAAGAGGTGCACCTCCAAATACTCCTAAGGAGAAGTTCAACAAGATTCACTCTTCCAAACGCAATTGCATAGAGAGAACCTTTGGAGTGTGGAAAATGAAATGACAAATTCTCCTCAAGATGCCAAACTACTCGTTCCAAACACAAATGAAGATTGTTGCAGCTACTATGACATTGCACAACTATGTTCGCCTCCATGACAAAGACGATCTCCACTTTATTCGATGTGAAAGAGATCCGGATTATGTGCCAACAATTCTGGATAGATATAACAAGTATGTTATTCCTCCGAGTGCATCAGATGCTTCAACTTCAGAGGCAAGTGCTCCTGACATGGATAGGTTTAGGAATGAACTAGCCACGGCCGTTGCTCTTGGTTGGTGAAGTCATGCTTCTGGTCCATACTATTTGTTCCCTTTTTGATTTGAAAACATATGCAAATTTGATGCAGCTTTTGTGGTACTGCATATGTCAAACCTTGTGGTTCTTCATCTTAACTTGAGGGAATTCAAAACTCTACATGTTCAGTACATTGTTTGCATTTGTGCTAGCTAAAACTGCTCTCTGTACAGCCAAAACTGCTCTCTGTACAGCCAAAACTGCTCCCTGTACATCAAAATATCTTTCTGTACAGCCAAAATTGAAGGAATCTGTACAGACAAAAAAAAAGAACCTACTTCTAATCGGGCCTGCAGCGCACATGTGAGCCCAGCTGGCTTTCACTACTGAAATGGGCTTTACACCTGTCCACCTGAATGGGCTTGATCCTACCTTACTAGGCTGCCAGCCCATGCATACGCAGCTGCTCCCCGCCGCTGCACCGAACGCTCGTTGGCTCCACGAGAATCCAGCTAGCGCCAGCTTCACGAGAAGTTGGCTCGTTTCGGAAGCCAGCGAGCTTCCGAACGGGGCCTTAGTGTCACCATTTCATCATTTCCTCTAGTAGTATATTGAATTCTTGAAGTTGAGTAGAACGCAAGAGGTAGGAACCCATCTCCCTATTACCAAGCCCGGGACGTTATATAGTTTTAATGCTACGCTATAGTAGACAGGGTTAGGTATGAGCGCACGAGAGTGGTGTGAAGGAGGACTCTACGTTAATGACGACAACTTAATGATGGCATCATTAAGGATTGCATCTTCAGGTCCTAAAGACTTCAAGACTCGAGACAAGAATTCAATACACACTACTGGGTGAAGGACGGTTGACGGGCACCCTGGAGCAACCAGTGGATGGCCGGGATGCATGGAGAAGCGCCATGACATCTTGCGAAAAGCTTCACCCAGACTCAAAGAGACAGAAGAATACTTCATGCCCGGAAGCTGACCTATGCAACAGCAAGTCACTATGGGCTCTGGTTTGGTTGACCTTAGTTGTGACTCTCGCTGGGACGGTGCTAGTAGATGTAGAACTATGGTAGGATTGGATGAGCGCCAGACAGTGGTTAGGGGAACTCTTCGGAAGACCATGTTTCGGTCGTCTTGTTCTCAAACACGCGGAAGTGCGAGAACATAAAAAGAGGGATCGAATGTTGCGGGTAAAGTGTACAAACCTATGTAGAGGGTTAAAACCTAATCGATTAGCCGTGTCCCTGGTTACGGACAATTTGAGCCTCTGGACTTGGATCTATCTCGGAACTCTCAACACTGGATTGATAACTTAATTGTGGGCAACTTATGATGATTTGGGCTATGAGACATCGGTTGGCAGAACCATGTCATGATAGAAAACTCCATAGTACAGACTCCAGTTATTCCTTTGATGTAGGCAAAATAAAACCAGCTTTTGTGCAAAACAAAAATCAGACACAGAGCCACAAAGCCATATTGCATATATTATAGTTTTATCGTCTGTTTTCTCATATTGTGATCTTGCCGGTACATTCAATGTACTGACCTACACGGCTGCAACATATCATGTTGCAGATATTTTCTTCCGATGAGTAAGGGTACGGTACAGGGTTACGGTCTACACTCAACTTGCCGATGGTGTTGATGGGACTCCACACCCGATTGATTGTTTCCGCTGAGACTTATAAGGTATATATCCATTTTACGTTATTCATACATGTGATTGCACTTTGATATATACATTGATGTACTATGTGTGCCAACATACTGATCCAGGGATGGCACAGTTACACAGAGGCTTGACAGTTTGAGATCGGGTCGCTAAAGAGAGCCCAGTGCCAGTTCCTGTTTTTTCCCTATTTTAGAGTTTCGTAGAAAAGGAATACTAAATGGAGTCCAAATGGAATGAAACTTTTGCGATGATCTTTCTTGGACCAGAAGCAAACCAGGAGACTTGGAGATGAAGCCGGAGACGCAACAAGGCGGCCACGAGGGTGGAGGGCGCGCCCCCTACCTCGTGGGTCTCCTGACCTAGTTCCTTCGCCTATATATACTCTTATACCCTAAAAACATTTGGGGGAACCACGAAACCACTTTTCCATAGCCAGAACCTTCTGTACCCGTGAGATCCCATCTTGGGACCTTTTCCATCGTCCTGCCGGAGGGGGATTTGATCATGGAGGACTTCTACATCAAAACCATTACCTCTCCGATGAAGCGTGAGTAGTTTACCGTAGACCTACGGGTCCATAGCTAGTAGCTAGATGGCTTCTTCTCTCTCTTTGATTCTCAATTCCATGTTCTCCTTGATGTTCTTGGAGATCTATTCGATGTAATATTCTTTTGTGGTGTGTTTGCCAAGATCCAATGAATTGTGGATTTATGATCAGATTATCTATGATATTATTTGGTTCTTCTCTGAATTCTTATATGCATGATTTGATATCTTTGCAAGTCTCTTCGAATTATCGTTTTAGTTTGGCCTACTAGATTGGTTTTTCTTGCAATGGGAGAAGTGCTTAGCTTTGGGTTCAATCTTGCGGTGTCCTTTCCCAGTGACAATAGGGCTGCAAGCCACGTATTGTATTGTTGCCATCGAGGATAAAAAGATGGGATTTTCATCATATTGCTTGAATTAATTCCTCTACATCATGTCATCTTACTTAATGTGTTACTCCGTTCTTTATGAACTTAGTACTCTAGATGCATGCTGGAAAGCAGTTGATGTGTGGAGTAATAGTAGTAGATGTAGAATCGTTTCGGCCTACTTGACACAGACGTGATGCCTATGTTCATGATCATTGCCTTAGATATCATCATAATTATGCGCTCTTCTATCAATTGCTCGGCAGTAATTTGTTCACCCACCGTAATATTTGCTATCTTGAGAGAAGACAGTAGTGAAACCTATGGCCCCCGGGTCTCTTTTCCATGATATTGAATCTCTTTTACATCATACTAGTTTCCAATCTACTATTTTGCAATCTTTTACTTTTCGAGCTATAAACCAAAAATACCAAAAATATTTACTTTACCATTTATCTATCTCTATCACATCTCACTTTTGCAAGTAACCGTGAAGGGATTGACAACCCCTTTATCGTTTTGGGTGCAAGTTGTTGATTGTTTGTGCAGGTATTCGGTGATTTGTGTGTTGTCTCCTACTGGATTGATACCTTGGTTCTCAAAACTGAGGAAAATACTTATTCTACTTTGCTGTATCACCCTTTCCTCTTCAAGGGAAAAACCAATGCAAGCTCAAGAGGTAGCAGCGCCCCCTATCTTGTCATCGCCTCGTGGACCCCCCTGACTTGTTCCCGATGCCAAAAATTCCTATAAATATAGAAACCCCCAACCTAGATCGGAAGTTTTGCCGCCGCAAGCCTCTGTAGCCACAAAAAACCAATCGAGAGACCATTCCGGCACCTTGTTGGAGGGTGAAACCATCACCGGTGCCCATCTTCATCATCACGGCGCTCTCCATGATGAGGAGGGAGTAGTTCACCCTCGAGGCTGAGAGTACGTACCAGTAGCTATGTGTTTGATCTCTCTCTCTCTCTCTCTCTCTCGTGTTCTTGATTTGGCACGATCTTGATGTACCGCGAGCTTTGTTATTATAGTTGGATCATATGGTGTTTCTCCCCCTCTACCTTCTTGTGATAAATTGAGTTTTACCTTTGAGGTTTCACTATTATCGAATTGAATACTATTATGGATTTGAGAACACTTTATGTATGTCTTGCGTGGGATACCCGTGGTGACAATGGGGTGTTCTATTGATTCACTTGATGTATGTTTTGGCACTCAACTTGTGGATTCCCGAGGTGACATTGGGGTAATCTATGCATAGGGGTTGATGCACATTTTCATCCTTGTTTCTCCGGTAGAAAACTTGGGGCACTATTTGAGGTCCTTTGTGTTGGATTGAATATTATGAATCTGAAGTTGTTTGATGCATATCATATAATTAACCCACGAATACTTGTGGTGACATTGGAGTAGCTAGGTGACATTAGGGTTGATTAATGTGTGTCATATGGTGTTATTTTACTACAAACTCTAGGGCTGTTTGTGACACTTATAGGAATAGCTCAATGGATTGATCGGAAAGAATAACATTGAGGTGGTTTCGTACCCTACAAGCAATTTCATCTTATGTTCTCCGTGATAGGAACTTTGGAGTGCCTTTCATCGCACGTTGAGGGATTGACATATGATCTAATTATGTTATCATTGTTGAGAGAACTTGCACTAGTGAAAGTATGAACCCTAGGCCTTATTTTCAAGCATTGCAATATCGTTTTTGCTCACTTTTATTACTAGTTACCTTGTTGTTTTTATATTTTCAGATTACAAAAACCTATATCTACTATCCATATTACACTTGTATCACCATCTCCCCGCCAAACCAGTGCACCTATACAATTTACCATTGTATTGGGTTTGTTGGGGACACAAGAGACTCTTTGTTATTTGGTTTCAAGGTTGTTTGAGAGAGACCATCTTCATCCTATGCCTCCCATGGATTGATAAACCTTAGGTCACCCACTTGAGGGAAATTTGCTACTGTCCTACAAAACTCTACACTTGGAGGCCCAACAGGAGTCTACAAGAAGAAGGTTGCGTACTAGACATCAAGCTCTTTTCTGGCGCCGTTGCCGGGGAGGTGAGTGCTTGAAGGTATATCTTTAGATCTTGCAATTGAATCTTTTAGTTTCTTGTTTTATCACTAGTTTAGTATATAAAATAAAACTACAAAAAAATGGAATTGAGGTTGCCTCATATGCTTCATCTTTTTAATGTCTTTCGTGAAAATGATGGAAAGGAAAGTTGTGCTCAAGTGTTTGAAGAAGAAGTCTATAAAATGTTTGGCACTAAATCTTTGAATGATGATCATGATTGCAATGTTGTTAGTATGAATTCTTTGAATATCCATGATGCTAAGGATATGCAAAGCCGTAAGCTTGGGGATGTTATGTTTGATGAAGATGATATTTTTTGTCCTCCAAGTTTTGATGTGCAAATTTATTATGATGATAGCATGCCTCCTATTTATGATGATTATGTCGATGAAAGTGATCCCACTATTTATGATGAATCTTTTCATAATATTGATAAAAGTGGATTTGGAGAGGTCATGACTTTATTTAGTGATGAATCCACTATTTCGAAAGAGGTTCCAATTGATTATGAGAATAAAGTTGCTATCTATGATGATTTTTGTGATGACATGTATGCTATAAAGAATAATGATAACCATGAAACTTGTGATCATGATTTAAATTTTCAATTGGAATATGCCTCACATGATAGTTATTTTGTTGAGTTTGCTCCCACTATCCTGAATGAGAATAAATTTGCTTATGTGGAGAGTAATAAAAATTCTATGCTTATGTATCATGAAAAGAATGCTTTAAGCGATAGTTATCTTGTTGAATTCATTCATGATGCTACTGAAAATTATTATGAGGGAGGAATATATGCTTGTAGGAGTTGTAATAATATCAAGTTTCCTCACTATGTGTTGAAAGTTTTGAAGTTTTGCTTGTTTTACCTTCCTATGCTAGTAGATTCTTGTTCACATAATTTGTTTGCTCACAAAATTCCTATGCATAGGAAGTGGGTTAGACTTAAATGTGTTAGTCATATGCTTCATGATGCTCCCGTTATGTTTCAAATCTTATCTCTTATGTGAGCAGTGGTGGATCTAGGATTTAAAGACAGGGTGGTCCACCCCCAAAAAAAATTACAGCATGTGAATGTTTCAATTAATTACCAATACCACGTAGAAATAAATCAACATGGTATTACAAACATACTAAAATTATCAATTAAGTCCCAGTTTTCCATAAAATAAGCCTACATAGCATGTCTCTAAAAAAGAGAAGCAATGTGCTAACTAATTACCAATAACACATAGGAAATAGGTCAACATGGTCTTACAAACATGCTGAAATTGAAATTAACTCTCAGTTTTGCATAACAGAAGCCTACTGGCATACACAAGTTCTGCGGTTTGCACATCGGCAAAATCCGGCATAGGCTTCTTCCCTATCTTCATAGCATGTGTATGAAAAAGAGAAGCAATGAGTGATCTGTAGAATTATTTGTATGTGCTCGTCGGTTACTATACTAGACAATAGATAGCAGTAGCACAACAAAGAACAATCCACAAATCTTAATTGTGGATTGGGCAGTGGGCGATGAGGGAGTCCTGGACTAGGGGGTGTCCGGACAGCCGGACTATCAATATCCGCCGGACTCCAAGACTACGAAGATACAAGATTGAAGACTCCGTCCCGTGTCCGGATGAGACTTTCCTTGGCGTGGAAGGCAAGCTTGGCAATACGGATATGTAGATCTCCTACCATTGTAACCGACTCTGTGTAACCCTAGCCTCCTCCGGTGTCTATATAAACCGGAGGGCTTTAGTCCGTAGGACAACATACATTACAACAATCATACCATAGGATAGCTTCTAGGGTTTAGCCTCCTTGATCTCGTGGTAGATCCACTCTTGTACTACCCATATCATCAATATTAATCAAGCAGGACGTAGGGTTTTACTTCCATTGAGAGGGCCCGAACCTGGGTAAAAACATCGTGTCCCTCGTCTCTTGTTACCATCCGCCTAAACGCATACGGTCAGGACCCCCTACCGAGATCCGCGGTTTTGACACCGACATTGGTGCTTTCATTGAGAGTTCCTCTGTGTCGTCACCGATAGGCTTGATGGCATCTTCGACCAATGACGCTGTCCAGGGTGAGACTTTTCTCCCCGGACAGATCTTCGTATTCGGCGGCTTTGCACTGCGGGCCAATTCACTTGGCCATACGGAGCAGGTCGAAAGCTACACCCCTGGCCGTCAGGTCAGATTTGGAAGTTTAAACTTCACGGCCGACGTCCGCGGAGACTTGATCTTCGACGGACTGGAGCCACAGCCAAGCGCGCCGCACTGTGACGACGGGCATGATCTAGCTCTGCCACCGAACAGTGCCTTGGTGGCCGCACACAGATCCGCTTCGGCTATTAGCCCGGAGCCGATCGCCTAGATCGAGGCGGTGGATAGACGCGCGCCACAGGGGCTTCAACATCCACAGCGATGGGCGAACACCAATCTTGTCCCCATGAAACTTCGTGATTCCGGCGCGGACTCCTTGCCGGACTTAACCTCCGCGCCCTACCAATCGATCCGGATTAGGCGCGGTTATGGAATTCACAGCCGCGACATCTTCAATGCTCGCCTTTCGGCGATATCTTGAATTCACTAAAGCATCTCTCGTTATCGGGAGAGTCTGGCGGATTATGGCGGGATGGTTGGGATCTGGACGACGGCGAAGAAATTGAGCCCACCCACCACCCACTTTGTAGCCATTGTCGGCGATCTAACCGACATGCTAGACTACGACTCGATGACATCGGCGCTATGGGCGGCGATGCGGAGAGCGAACAGAACCAGCGCCTACGAGGCACTTTGGAAGACCACCTCGTCATATGACATATATATGGTGGACACCCCAAAAGGCGGGATGGCGAAGAAGCGCGGAGGCGACTCTCTAAAGAAGCAGCCCAAACGCCGGCGTCATTGGCGCGCTCTAAATCCCGCCACAGAAGAATGGAGATTCCGCACGAGAGATAATAATACTCCGGAGAGTGCGAAGACAATCCCCTCGGCAAGACTCAGCGCAAGAGGATGCGAAGCAAGCCCTCATGAGAGGGCGGCGGATTTAAGAGGTTGAGGATCATAACTATATGCCTCCCTCCAAGACGGCAAGTAAGCCTAACGATGATGAATTAAATCGTGCCGAGGATCCCGTCGAACAAGAGCGCTTCAAGCGCGGGCTTATCGCCACAACAAACAGCCTAAGGAAAAAGCAGCAACAGCTTCAACTCTGATCGGGACCTGCTGGCGATCGATGGACCGAGGTCCTCGCGTCGAAGAGTATAAACTCGAGCGTCCCTCAAAAGTTACCCAAGGCGCAAGCTGCTCCCCGATTAGAGGAGGAAGCATCGTACCTTCATCACCAACAAGCGATATGGCTGACCGACCACCCCGTGGTCGTGACAGAGAGGCATCCAGGCCCCCAGCCAAAACCATACCCCAGCACCGCTCCAAAAGTACGAAGCCAAGAGGGAACGCGCCGGACTTGCGAGACATATTGGAGGACAAAGCAAGGCAATCAAGATCCATCTATGGATCACGTGGGCGCCCTACGACCCACGCCGAATACCGTCGTGCCGGATACAATAACCCCGGCCGGGCCGAACACAGCAGACAGCGCTCTCTCAAGCTGCATCGCGATATCGCTCAATACAGGGGCGCCGCACACCCGTTATGCTTCACTGACGAAGTAATGGATCATCAGATCCCCGAAGGGTTTAAACCCGTAAACATCGAATCTTACGATGGCACAACAGACCCCGCGGTGTGGATCGAAGACTATCTTCTCCACATCCATATGGCCCGCGGCGACGATCTCCACGCCATCAAATACCTCCCACTCAAGCTTAAAGGACCAGCTCGGCATTGGCTTAACAGCTTGCCCGCAGAGTCAATTGGGTGTTGGGAAGACCTGGAGGCCGCATTCCTTGATAACTTCCAAGGCACATATGCGGCCACGAGACGCCGATGACCTAAGACACATCATTCAGCAGCCGAACGAATCGGCGGACAATTACGACACGGTTCTTGACGAAGAAAACCAAATCGTCGATTGTCCGGATCGAGAGGCCCTCGCAACCTTCAAACATAACATCCGGGACGAATGGCTAGCCCGCACAGGGGCAGGAAAAGCCAAATCCATGGCAGCCCTCACATCGTTAATGACCGCTTTTGTGCGGGAGAGGACAGCTAGCTAGCCCGCAGCAACAATCTCCGTAAAAATTCTGGCAGTCCGATACCAAGGACAACAACGGCAGTCACGTCGAAACAAAAACAAGCGCCGCGTGCTTGGCGGCGATAAGGAGGATCTGGCGGTCAATGCCGGATTCGAGCTCTAAACCGGTCGTGAAGAAGCCATTCAAAAGAACCACTCCGGGTCCGTCAATCTGGACCGAATACTCGACCTCTTATGCGGATACATGGCACCTCTGAAAACCAGCTAACCACACCAATAGAGATTGTTGGGTGTTCAAGCAGGCCGCAAGTTAATTGCGAAAACAATGACAAGGGGCTAAATAGCGGCGACGAGGAAGAGACCGACCGCCAAACAACAGAGGATGAAGGGTCCCCCGCCAAGTGCGGACGGTGAATATGATATCGCGACCCACATACCCAAGAGGAGAGAGGAAACGCGCTACGGGGCGCCTATGCGATGGAGCCGATCGCCCAAAGTTCAACCCATGGTCCTCTTGTCCGATCACTTTCGATCGAAGAGACCATCCGACCAGCATACGCCATGGCGGATTCGCGCATGGTTTTAGACCCAATCGTCGATGGGTTCCACCTCACGAGAGTCTGATGGGCGGCGGTAGCAGCCTGAACCTGCTTTATCGGGATACGGTCGCGCAAAATGGGCATAGACCCATCAAGGATTAAACCTACAAAGACAACCTTTAAAGGTGTCATACCGGAGTGGAAGCCAACTATCAGAGCTCGGTCACTGCGAAGTGGTCTTGGATCCCGGATAATTTCGGGCGAAGAGTTAATCTTCGACATAGTCCCGTTTATGGCGGCTATCATGCCCTTCTCGGACGAACGCGTTTGCAAAATTCAGCGCGTGCCGCATTATGCATACCTAAAGCTCAAGATGCGGGCCCTCGTGGAGTCATCACGGTCAATGGGAATCACGGAACGCTCCTCCGAGCGGAGGAACATACAATGCTCGCGGCGAAGTATAGAGCAGCCTTCTAAGGCAATTCTCTAGTCCGGCCGTTAAGCGGCGGATACAAACAAGCGCGCTCGGAGCAATGCTAACCAAGACCACTGGCGCGATCGAGCATCAGCGTAGTAATGCGGCCCCAACCTCGCCAGCGCATGATCGCAAGAATAACACTCTGCGTACATCATTACGCCTTGGAGATACCATGGGCACAGGGGAGGGGGCACGATCGCAACGGACCCAGAGTACGGTTTGACCACACCGGGGGCTCGCAAGTGTGCCCCCCTTTTTTTTCTTCTTTTATGTACGCAGGACTCTGTTAACCAGAAGCCCTGTCCGGCGGCGAACCTGCCGAACTCACGATGCAACAGTCAGGGACTAAAGAACGCCGCGACGAACATCCAGGTTGTCTCAATTACGAGCATTAAATTCAATTATATACACCAAGTCTGCAGCTCATCCCTGGAGGGGGACATGTTTATTTAGTCCAAATCACTTGCTTACCACACTATTTGTATCAGTCCGCTCTACTAGCAGACTTTCTTTCATAAATAATGAAGCACCTTTTTATTGCAATGGCATTATCTTTTATATATATGTTCATTACATGACATCTTGCACCCGTATATTTTAGTGCGGCTGAATACGCCAGGGCTTCGCTCCCCAAATTATGGTGTGATTAAGTCCAACACTTTCACAAGTCGGCACCCCGAACTTATAGCATTATATGAATCGGCTCGAATCATGTCTTGGGTCAATAGTTGGGTTTGCCCGGCTCCCATGTTTTGGTGCCTTACGTTCCGTTCCGTCGGCTAAGGTAGCACCGGGAGAACCACTGCGATTGTGCCCAGTTGAGCCGGGCGGCGCCTCGATGGAAAAGCTAAAACGACCGGCATGATAAGGCGAGAGACTAGTCACTTTGTCGAGAGGTTTTTGGTCCTAAAGACTCACGCTGCTTGACGAAGTTCGGACAATGTCCGAAGAAGGCGTGATAGCGCCCGGATTCGGTCTTCCGAATACCAGGTGAAAGCACATTTGCTCCTAGGTGGTTTTGGTAATTAATGACAACATACTGTGGTTGGACTAATGCTTTTAACAAGTATGTTTCAGAAAGTCAACCACTCGCATGGCAAAAGGACTAGAGAGGTGAACCCCTAAGATGCTAAGGAAAACATTGGCAAAAGCTCAAGACTCCATTTTTGGTTTAGTGATCCAAGATCACATTGAGTCCATAGGAAAGCCAATACTATTAAAAGGGGATGAGGTTATGATGATGATCTGGTTGCTCTAAAGTTCTTAGTGATTTATCTCTCAAACAATCAGCAATCTTTCATTCCAACATAAACCCATAAGTAATCTCGGTCCCACCGATTCCAAACTCACCACACCGAGATGAACCACCTCACCATATAGCCAAAACCCTAGAATCTCGGATTTTCCGATTCCAAACTCGGTCATTCGAAATTGGTGTTGCCAAGCTTCAGAACATACGTACTCAAATCGGTGTCACCGAGATGAGAAAGTCGGTCCCACCGAGATTGGCAAACCCTAGACTTTGGAAGAATCGGTCTAACCGAGATTGTATTTTCGGTCCCACTGAAAATCCCAACGTTCACAAGATTTGAACTTTCGGTCCCACCGAGTTGTCAACTTCGGTCCGACCGAGATTGCTCAAATGTGTGTAGCAGTTGGATTTTATGTGGAGGCTATAAATACCCTCCACCTCCTCTTCATTCGTGGAGAGAGCCATCGAAAGAACTACCACTCCTACCTTACATTTAGAGAAGAAAACTACCTACCCTTGTGTTGAGATCAAGTTGCTCCACTCCCACCATATGAAACTTGATTTCTAGTCTTTCCAAGTTGCTTTCCACTCAATCCCTTCCTCCACCACAGCCAAATCAGTGAGGAGAGTTGAGTGTTGGGGAGATTATCATTTGAAGCACAAGAGCAAGGAGTTCATCATCACCAACCCCATCTATTACCTTTTGGAGGTGGTGCCTCCTAGATTAGTTAGGTGTCGCTTGGGAGCCTCCGTCATGATGTGGAGTTGAACCAAGGAGTTTGTAAGGGCAAGGAGATCGCCTGCTTCGTGAAGATCTACCCCGAGTAAGGCTAGTCCTCCGTGGGCGTAAGCCATGATGGCATAGACAAGGTTGCTTCTTCGTGGACCCTTCGTGGGTGGAGCCCTCCGTGGACTCATGCAGCCGTTACCCTCCGTGGGTTGAAGTCTCCATCAACGTGGATTGACGATAGCACCACCTATCGGAACCACGAGAAAAATCTCCGTGTCTCCAATTGCGTTTGCTCTCCACAATCTCTCCTTACTATTCATGCAATTTACTTTCCGCTGCCCTATACTCTAGAATTGCATGTTTAGTATGTTGCTCGACTTGTATGCATGATGCTTGACTTGTTCTTCATTGAGAATGTACTATGAACTTATGCTAATCAAAAGGCACAATCTTTTATCTTGTCGAGTTGTCTAATCACCCCCTCTAGACACTCTTGCCTTCAACGATCCTACAATTGGTATCGAGCATTGGTCTCCATTGCTTTGGTTTGCACACCATTGGAGGAAGATGGACGGTTCTACGTTTGGGAGTGTTAGTCATAGAGTGCCTATTCTTGATGGAGTGTCCTATAACTCGTGGAGGATTGAAATGCTTGCTATCTTTAAGATATACAACTTGCATAAATATGTTGAAACCCCATATGTACCACCATTTGATCCCTTGCACCCTCATCAGATGAAGAGCTTGATTTGCTTCAGAACCTTAGAACTGTCAATCTTATCATTAGAGGTTGCTCGATAACTTGCTTGAGCTTGTCACGAACTTTGAGTGCGCCCATGCTATGTGGAAGTTCTTGGAAGAACTTTATCCGGACTACTCGTTGAGAGGTCTTGATGAAATTCTATACAAGACTGTTGAATTTGATATGTTGCGCCCAAAGATCCTAACTTTGATAAATGCTTCTTTGAGCTGCGTGATCTTATGAAAAGAAGGGTGATCCCGTTTTATCAATGTTGAATAAGAAATGCTCTTGTTTTGCATTCCGATGACTACTATCACGTTGATAAAACTGATGCAAGTCATTGTCAAATTGACCTAGGTATTGATGATGAATTATCTATGGGTCAATATGATGATGAGCATGAGCATGATGACGATTCGGACACCGAGCTAGACAAGATCATGAAGAGTCTCAATCTAATGGCAAATATGAGAGACTACATATCCGGTGGCAAAGAATGGATTCTCGATAGTGGATGCACCGATCACATGACCGGAGATGAAGACATGTTTCGAGAGCTTGCAAAGAACGATGGTCCACGCAAGTATGTGACTTTTGGAGACAACTCCAAGGGTAAGGTACTTGGCCTTGGTAAGGTGGCCATATCTCATGATAGCTCCATTAAAATGTCATGCTTGTTGAATCACTTGGATACAATTTACTTTCCGTGTCTAGATTAGTGACTTTGGATACAATGTGCTATTCACCAAAGTAGATTGCCAAGTTTTTCGTAGTGACAATCATAACATGGTCTTTACTGGCATTCGTAGAGGTGACCTATACATTGTCGATTTCACTAAGAAAGCTCAACCTAGAACTTGCTTTATTGCTAAATCTGCAAAAGGTTGGCTTTGGCATAGAAGGCTTGGACATGTTGGTATCACGAAATTTAGATAAGCTAATCAAAGGTGATCACATTCTTGGTGTTAAAGATGTTTTCTTTGACAAAGATAGACTCTGCGGTGCATGTCAAGCGGAAAACAGGTTGGAGGAAGTCATCCGTGAAGAATATCATGACCACAAGGAGACCGCTTGAGCTTCTTCATATGGATCTCTTGGTCCCAATGCTTACAAAAGCCTTGGTGGTAACTCCTTTGGTCTAGTTATTGTTGATGATTTTTCCAGATTCGTGGGTATTTCTACTTGATGACAAATCGCGAGTTCGAAAATCTTCAAAACCTTTGCTAGAAAGGCTCGTAATCAATTTGAGGTGAAGATCAAGAAGGTTCGGAGGACAGCGGACGGAGTTCAAGAACGCCCATGTAGACTCCTTTCTCGATGAGGAAGGAATCCTACATGAGTTCTCAGCTACGTACACACCTCAACAAAACGGAGTTGTTGAGAGGAAGAACCGAGCGCTCATTGAGATGGCGAGGACAATGCTTGATGAATACAAGACACCAAAACACTTTTGGGGTGAAGCCGTTGAGACAGCTTGTCATGCCATCAACAGACTTTATCTTCACAAGCTTCTCGGCAAGACTTCATACGAGCTCCTTACGGGTAACAAACCCCAAGTGGGATATTTTCGTGTCTTTGGTTCAAAATGCTATATTCTTGATAAGCATCGTCGGTCTAAATTTGCTCCTAAAACTCATGAAGGCTTTTTCCTCGGTTATGGATCAAACTCTCACACTTACCGTGTCTACAATAATTTCACCCGAAAGGTTGAAGAGATGGTAGATGTGAAGTTTGATGAATCTAATGGCTCGCAAGTAGAGCAAATGCCTATTGATGTAGGAGATAAGGACCCATCGGAAGCCATTCAAGATCTATCCATTGGAAAGATTAGTCCTATGGAAGTGAAGGAGAGTACCTCATCTACATATGTGGAGCCCCTACCTCACGGCAAGGTGAACCTCAAGGCAATATGGAGGCTTCCACAAGTGGAACTCACCAAGATGAGGAAGTGCGACAAGAAGATCCACCACAACCTCCTTCTCCACCACCTCAAGACAACACCAACAACACAGATGAAGAAGAAGATGAGGATGATGAGGAAGCTCAGCCACGGCCACGACAAAAGCTATCCCAAGTTCGAGAAAGAGTCAAGAAGGACCATCCGTGGAACAAATGATGAATGACATCGACTCGGAGAATCACTCGCTCTAAAACTCGTTTAGCTAACTTTTGTGAGCATTACTCATTCATCTCAAGTCTTGAACCTATGAAGGTAGAAGAAGCGCTTGAAGACCCGGATTGGGTGAATGCTATGCATGAAGAGCTGCACAACCGAGAGGAACAACGTTTGGTCATTGGTAGAAAGCCCAATGATGACCAAAACGTCATTGGAACCAAATGGGTGTTTGGAACAAGCAAGATGAAGATGGACAAGTCATCCGCAACAAGGCTCGTCTCGTAGCACAAGGTTACACACAAGTCGAAGGTATGGACTATGGTGAGACCTCGCCCCGTTGCTAGACTTGAGTCCATTCGCATTCTTCTTGCTTATGCCAACCACCATAACATTACTCTCTATCAAATGGACATTAAAAGTGCTTTCCTAAATGGTGAAATTGAGGAGGAAGTATTTGTGAAACAACCTCCGGTTTGTGAATCCTAAAAGCCTAATCATGTTTACAAATTGCACAAAGCTCTTTACGGTCTTAAACAAGCCCCTAGAGCTTGGTACAAATGTTGACTAGCTTTCTTCTTGAAAAAGGATTTGAGATTGGTAAAATTGACTCAACGCTATTCACAAAAAGGGTTGACGGAGAACTATTTGTGTGCCAAATATATGTCGATGATATTATCTTTGGATCAACTAACCTGATTTGAGTGAGAAGTTTGGGAAGCTTATGTCGAGAAGTATGAGATGTCCATGATGAGTGAACTTAAGTTCTTCCTTGGGTTGCAAATCAAGCAATCTAAGGAGGGTACTTTTGTCTCACAAACCAAGTACACAAAGGATCTCTTCAAGAAGTTCAACATGCAAGAGAGCAAAGGTATGAGAACCCCATGCCTACCAATGGGCATAATGACTTGACTAAAGATGGAGAACCTGTTGATCAAAAGGTATATCGATCCATGATTGGTTCTCTACTATATCTCTGTGCTTCTCGTCACGATATAATGCTTGAGTGTATGCATGTGTGCTCGATATCAAGCTGCTCCTAAAGAATGTCATCTTAAAGCTGTTAAAAGAATTGTGAGATATTTGATACACACACCTAACTTTGGCATTTGGTATCCTAAGAGGGCCTCTTTCGATCTTGTTGGCTACTCCGACTCGGACTATGCGGAGACAAGATAGATAGAAAGTCAACTTCGGTACATGTCAATTTCTTGGTCGATCCCTTGTGTCTTGGTCATCCAAGAAACAAAACTCGATATCATTATCATTGCGAAGCAGAATATATTGCTGCTGGTTCGTGTTGTGCTCAATTGCTATGGATGAAACAAATGCTTAAGGACTATGGGATACATGCTAAACATGTTCCTTTGCTTTGTGACAACGAGAGTGCAATTAAGATTGGACACAATCCGTGCAACACTCTCGCACAAAACACATTGAAGTTCGTCACCATTTTATTCGTGATCATATTGCTAAGGGTGACATTGATCTTAAGCATGTTACACCGACAAACAGCTTGCGAGATATCTTCACAAAACCACTTGATGAGAAAGTATTTTGTCGCTTGAGGAGTGAGTTGAACATCATTGATGCTTCAAACTTGGAGTGAAAACTCCATTGATGCATGCAAGGCATGAGCCTAATTGACTAATCCTTGATACCTCTCTTATGATGATGATCATATATCTTGGATACATTTGCCCCTTGTATTGCATCTAACTCCTTGCGGTACTTGGATGGTCTACATTCTACAAGATTATCACACTCACTCAAATCATGAGTAATCTTGTCATTAACCAAGTATCTAGCTCTTTGGGATGTTGAGTTCAAGGAACAAAATTCCACATATCCTTTTGACACCATATACTTCTAGTACTTCACTCATGTCATATTGGATATTCTTGAGTATTTCCTTGCTTGCCTAACCCATGTAGGAAGATGAACTACACACTTGAAAATGATGCTCCAACTTCACATCCTATGAGCATCAACATCAAGTTCACCTACATGAGAACAAGCAACAACAAGCCCAAGGTATGTCTTTCACATCTTGAAGAAGCTTTGCTCAAAGACATGAGAACAAGCAGCTTCAAAAGATGTGATCACATCAAATGCTTAATCGAAAAATGGTAACCCCATTTTGAGCTTAAGCGATGAGTATGACCTATGATCAAATGTTCTCATTTGACTCCTAAGTCAATATACTCAAACATAGGTGACTTTGTCACGACCCTATCTAGATGAAGTACATATGTTTTGGAGTTTACTGTTTTTCTCTTATGCTCTCTCATTTAGTTTCCTTGCTTATTTTTTTTTTTTAAAAAAAAAACTTCATCTAACAACCTTTTTCATTTCTGCTTTCTTACATTCTTGTGTATATCCTTTAGCTCGATAAATTCACGAAAATCTTTTACAAATTCATTGCAAATCTTCAAACATTTCTTGCAAAGTGAGCTGAATTACTTCTACATTTCCTTGGAATTAAACTCAAGGTCACCGATTCAATCTTTTCGATTCGACCGAAAGGATCGAACCTAAGTCTCGACTTTCGGCCTCACCGATCCATATCATTTCGGTGTCACCGATTTACATTCATCGAGATATCATCATCTACAGCTCATCTGAATGATTTACATGCTTTATATCTAAATTTGCTCAGATGTGATTCTTAATGAACTCATTTCTTTCCTTCCATCTTTCCTGCCCCTCCTGGTTTACTGTCCTTTTCGGCACTTGATGTCAAAGGGGGAGAAGATTTAGGGGGAGCTGGGGGAGCTGGGGAACTTAAGGGAGAAAAGATATCTTAAAGGAAGAAAAACATCCTTACCTTAAGGGGGAGAGGATCACATCAAAGCTTTGCCATATACTTCACTGTGATAATACCTTCTCTTGGCATTATTCTTCTAATTTTGTTTTTCTTGCTCTCACCATTGGTATTTTCTGAAAAATACAATTGGTATCCTATGAAACATAAAATCTCTCGAGCTCATTGAAAATCTTTTAGTCTTGGGAGACATGTTGGCTGATTCAAGCTAATGCTCAACATGAGACACTCTTTATACATGTCATCCCTGGCTTGGTACTCTTGATGTTCTTGCTGCTGGTTGAAGAACTACTCTTGTGTTATCTAACCGTGTTTTCCCAAGTTTATTTCTTGGGAACATCACCAAGGAACTTCAAGGTAAGTATATGCATCTTGCAGGATGTGCATGATGGTAGCTTGCTTGTGAATACTTGTTTGCAAGAAATCACCATGCACATATGCATCATATCTCATTTACCTTATCTGCTCCGATGCATATAGCCAAGCTGCATGTAGCACACCTTGCTTTTCTCTCATGTGTGCTTGTGGGAGTCCAAAACCAAAATCTAAAATCTTGCACACTTGTAGGGGGAGCTTGTGTACTACATGTCTGTCAAAGCTTTAATGTTAATCATGTCTTTCTTTTAGTAAGCTTTGATATCCTTTTACGTGTGTTGCCATCAATTACCAAAAGGGGAGATTGAAAGCACATTTGCTCCCTAGGTGGTTTTGGTAATTAATGACAACATACTCGTGGTTGGACTAATGCTTTTAACAAGTATGTTTCAGAAAGTCAACCACTCTGGCATGGCAAAAGGACTAGAGAGGTGAACCCCTAAGATGCTAAGGAAAACATTGGCAAAAGCTCAAGACTCCATTTTTGGTTTAGTGATCCAAGATCACATTGAGTCCATAGGAAAGCCAATACTATTAAAGGGGATGAGGTTATGATGATGATCTGGTTGCTCTAAAGTGCTTAGTGATTTATCTCTCAAACAATCAGCAATCTTTCATTCCAACATAAACCCATAAGTAATCTCGGTCCCACCGATTCCAAACTCACCACACCGAGATGAACCACCTCACCATATAGCCAAAACCCTAGAATCTCGGATTTTCCGATTCCAAACTCGGTCATTCGAAATTGGTGTTGCCAAGCTTCAGAACATACGTACTCAAATCGGTGTCACCGAGATGAGAAAGTCGGTCCCACCGAGATTGGCAAACCCTAGACTTTGGAAGAATCGGTCTAACCGAGATTGTATTTTCGGTCCCACGAAAATCCCAACGTTCACAAGATTTGAACTTTCGGTCCCACCGAGTTGTCAACTTCGTCCGACCGAGATTGCTCAAATGTGTGTAACAGTTGGATTTTGTGTGGAGGCTATAAATACCCTCCACCTCCTCTTCATTCGTGGAGAGAGCCATCGAAAGAACTACCACTCCTACCTTACATTTCGAGAAGAAAACTACCTACCCTTGTGTTGAGATCAAGTTGCTCCACTCCCACCATATGAAACTTGATTTCTAGTCTTTCCAAGTTGCTTTCCACTCAATCCCTTCCTCCACCACAGCCAAATCAGTGAGGAGAGTTGAGTGTTGGGGAGATTATCATTTGAAGCACAAGAGCAAGGAGTTCATCATCACCAACCCCATCTATTACCTTTTGGAGGTGGTGCCTCCTAGATTAGTTAGGTGTCGCTTGGGAGCCTCCGTCATGATGTGGAGTTGAACCAAGGAGTTTGTAAGGGCAAGGAGATCGCCTACTTCGTGAAGATCTACCCGAGTAAGGCTAGTCCTCCGTGGGCGTAAGCCATGATGGCATAGACAAGGTTGCTTCTTCGTGGACCCTTCGTGGGTGGAGCCCTCCGTGGACTCGCAAGCCCGTTACCCTCCGTGGGTTGAAGTCTCCATCAGCGTGGATTGACGATAGCACCACCTATCGGAACCACGAGAAAAATCTCCGTGTCTCCAATTGCGTTTGCTCTCCACAATCTCTCCCTTACTATTCATGCAATTTACTTTCCGCTGCCCTATACTCTAGAATTGCATGTTTAGTATGTTGCTCGACTTGTATGCATGATGCTTGACTTGTTCTTCATTGAGAATGTACTATGAACTTATGCTAATCAAAAGGCACAATCTTTTATCTTGTCGAGTTGTCTAATCACCCCCCCTCTAGACACTCTTGCCTTCAACGATCCTACACAGGGGCTTCGCCGAAATTTAAAATTATAGAATTCTATGGCTAAGTGAGAGTGTTCAAGCATTATAAGTCCGGTTGCCTTGTTCGTTGTGTTGAGCGCCTCCCTCGATGGACCCAACAATGGGAACAAGAGTGCTCATGTTTATCCCGAACACCCCAAAGACTGTGGCTTGGGGGTCAAACCAACGACTTGCCATCTCTTAGATTTTATAAACGGCTGCATGAAGGTAATATTTTAAATTAAACAAGTGTTGCTCATGGCGCATATAAACGAAGTTTTCAGCGCACAGGATAAATACATAGCGAGTTCACTCAAAGATTACATTTCGAGAGCACTCATCTGCAATATCGCAGGCTCCCTTTAGGACAATTTTATAATACCTCTCCGTGCGATACTCCTTCTGGGCGGCGGTGGGTCCGTGAAGCTTCTCGCATCCAACTTGCCCCATTGCACCTTTATGCGGCAAGAGCCCGTGGCGCCTTCAATCTGGTGAGCGCTTGACGACCTCCACCGAGGGCTTGCATCCACCAGCCGCCAGACGAGGCCAAAGTAGCTCCGGGATAGCTGTCCGAGCCCATACCGGACTATGAGGCCCTTCATGGCCTCCTCGGCTACCTTAGGAGTTCGACCAGCTGCTTCACCGGTCGCTTGAAAGCACCGGATGGCGGCCTCGACATCTTGAGACCGAAGACCTTCTCCGTCGAGCTCCCTCCTCGCCACGATAGAATCTGGCGGCATCGGGCGCACGCTGGCGAGATCTGCAAACGCCTCGAGAGCTCGAATGCGGGTAAGTGTCGGGTAGTTCACATTAACATGCCTGCTTTGCATGAAAAATGCCTTACCGCCGCTATCTTCTTTATGTCCTCAACCTCTGAAGGGCCTTACGGGCTTGGCCTTGGCGGATTTGGCACTTTCGAGACGAGGCAAGCTCGGACTCTTGAGTCTTGGAGTCACGCTCCAAACTCTCATGCTTTTCCATGAGAGCAGGAGCTCTTGCCGAACTTCCGCCACCCGTGCCTCTTGCTTTTCTCGCTCGATCCGTTCAGCGGCCGCATTGCGTTCGACGCGGACACAAGATCCTTCGGGCTGCCACCTCGTTAGTGGCCCCTGCAATACATATATTATCCTTGTCAAATTTTATTGCAACCAAAATCCTTTTCTGTAAGGTACCTATTCAAAGCGGTGTTACTTACCTTCTTTTCCTCGAGCTGCCTCTTGGCATGGCCGAGCTCTTGCTCGGACCGCTCGCGGTCCTTCTTCAGCACATCGACCTCCGCCGTTAAAGCGGCAGAGGCCAGCAGCGCAGCCTGCAAACCCATATTGACATATTTTTAGCAACCTGCAAGATATCTTGATAGATCCTCGATCGGCTTTTCTTTTGAACACCGAACTAAGCATCGAGGCTCTTGTCTATGCGGTACTACATTACATAATTTTAACTTCTTACCTCAAAGCACATTAGAAGGCTCTTTGTGAGGCTTCGGTCAGCCCGCTCTTAGCGAGCTGAACCTTCTCAATCACCGCACTCATGATAGTGCGGTGTTCTTCCATGATGGAAGCGCCTTTAAGCGCCTCCAACAAGCTATCCGGCGCCTCCGGTTGAATGGAGGCCGCCGGCGTCACGGTCTTGCCCTTCTTTCAAAGGGGCCGCTTGCCGGACTCTGGAACCACTGCGGGTTCCGATGTAGAGTCCGGCACAAAGTCCGGGAGGCTGCATGACGGCGCCTTCGGAGCCTCCTCCTGATGGGTCCCTCTCTGCGATCCCACCTCGGCGTCCTTGTCGACGCGTGGGGTAGAGGCAGTCGGGATGGAATTCACATCCGACGAGGCCAACGACCCGCTCGATGAGTCGAGAAGATCGTCATCGGCCGGACTACGGACAGAATGCGGCGTTAGAAGGATACTACGTGACATGAAAGGTACGGCATATAAATGATCCGAATACTTACGATCTTGCCGGACGCCTGGCCCTTGGAGGCCACTCATCCTCGCCAACGTTGATGTTGGCGAAACTGTCCGGGGATAGTTCTCCCCTCTTGGACCCTTGGCCTCCCGATCGGGAAGCCTTCCTCTTCTTCTCTCCTCCTCCGGAGAGAATACTCCTCCTCCTCGTCTTGAGGAGGAGTCCTCTTCGTCGTCGACGCCTTTGATTGAGGAACTCTTTGAGTCCCCGGGCCACCTTCTTGGCCTCCTTCTCGGCACCACGTGCGGTGCGGAACCAGCAGCCTCTGATGGCGGGCGTCCACTGGTCTTCGGCATGGGAGCCGGGCTGATAAGCAGCTTGGCCTTCTCCATCCATTCTGTCAAAGGAAGAGGCGAGAATGAAACCTCACTAAGATTCAATTTAATTATCACAAGTGTCCCGTAATGGGGTTGAATCACTTACCTCGTCGGTTGGATCTGCGAGCTGAATCATGATCTTTAAATGCGACGCTGGGCTTGGCGCCCTTGAACAGCACCCTCCGTGCCTTCGTATGTTGTATCGAAGAGCCCGCTTAGCGCTTGGTGCTGTTCGGATTGAACTCCACAAATTAAATGCCCGTTCTTGGCATGGGAGGATCCGCCGGATGAGCATGACTGGACCACGTCGGCGAGCCTCGACCTATTGCTCACCATCTTCTTGATGCAGGCTCGAGTCCGTCACCTCCACGGATTGCCCCACCGCAAGCCCTTCTCTTTCCAGGAGGTGAGCTGCGTGGGAATGCCAGATCTAAACTCGGGGGCCGCCGCCCATGTGGGCTTGTGCGGCTCGGTGATGTAGAACCACCCCGATTGCCACCCCTTGACGGAATCCACAAAGGTCCCTTCGAGCCAAGGTACGTTGGGCAATTTTCCCAACATGGTGCCTCCGCATTCCGCTTGCGTGCCCTTCACAACCTTTGGCTTGGCGTTGAAGGTCTTGAGCCATAGGCCGAAGTGGGACCGGATGCAAAGGAAGGCCTCGCACACGACGATGAACGCCGAGATGTTGAGGATGAAGTTCGGCGCCAGATTGTGGAAATCCAGGCCGTAGTAAAACATGAGCCCCCGGACAAATGGATGGAGCGGAAAGCCCAGTCCGCGGAGGAAGTGGGGGAGAAAGACGACCCTCTCATGGGGCCCAGGGGTAGGGATGAGCTGCCCCTCGTCGGGCAGCCGATGCGCGATATCGCTAGAAAGGTATCCGGCGCTGCGCAGCTTGGTGATGTCCTCCTCCTTAGCGGTGGAGGCCAACCATTTGCCTCCCGCTCCGGACATATTCGGAGAAGGTCGAGTCAAGATGCGCAAGCTTGGGCGTTGGAGCTTGAGTGCGTGGAGATGGATAAGCAAAGGAGGAAGAAGGCGTAGGTGAGAAGGTATATCCTTATCCCTTATATATAGGCGGACGAAACTATGCGTCCCCCACCGGCCTGGTAAAACTCGCTTATCTCCCAAGCGCCACCATCAATGGCGCGGTTGGGTTACCCACGTCCGTATTGATGAGAATCCCGGAATAAGGGGAACACGATCTCTGCGCTCGACAAGGCGTGCCAAGAAACCGCTTCGCTAAGCGTCTTTGAGGTGGTGTAGTAAAAAACGATTCAAACAAAGGCTTGGTAGCGGTGTGATGTCACGCCGCATAATACGTCAGCAGATTGAATTAAGTGTACATTTTATTCTCTCTACGGTGGAATGTGGAATTTATTTTGTAGAGTCGGACACTATCCTGGTGTTCATGATCTTCTCTGGATTATTCAAGGGAGGAACCCGCCTTGCAATGCCGAACACTATGCGCGCCGGACTTATCGTCATTGAAGACTGGTTCGAGGGCTCTTGAGGAGTCTGGACTAGGGGTGTCCGGACAGCGGACTATCAATATCCGCCGGACTCCAAGACTACGAAGATACAAGATTGAAGACTCCGTCCCGTGTCCGGATGGGACTTTCCTTGGCGTGGAAGGCAAGCTTGGCAATACGGATATCTAGATCTCCTACCATTGTAACCGACTCTGTGTAACCCTAGCCTCCTCCAGTGTCTATATAAACCGGAGGGCTTTAGTCTGTAGGACAACATACATTACAACAATCATACCATAGGCTAGCTTCTAGGGTTTAGCCTCCTTGATCTCGTGGTAGATCCACTCTTGTACTACCCATATCATCAATATTAATCAAGCAGGACGTAGGTTTTACCTCCATCGAGAGGGCCCGAACCTGGGTAAAAACATCGTGTCCCTCGTCTCTTGTTACCATCCGCCTAGACGCACAGTTCGGGACCCCCTACCCGAGATCCGCCGGTTTTGACACCGACAGGCGAGTTTCGAGCTGGTACCTCCAATCAGGCGACAACAGGGAGTACTTAAGACCTGGAGCGGCATGTGGTGGGTTGTTCGGAGCGTCGGGGGCTGGGCCGCAGCCTGCAGGGGCGCAGATGCGCAATGGGCGCGACTGGCTCCGACCGCGGTGCGGGCTGGACGGAGGTGCGGGAGAGAGGAGGAAGCTCCTAGGCTCCCTGCGTTCGGGAGAGTGGCGACTGGAGAGGCGAGCGGGATCGCGGGGAGCGGCGAGGTGGCCGGGTACGGAGGTGGCTCGGGGTCATGGACGTGAAGCATTGTGGTGGCTGCGTGCGTTGTTGTTTGTTGGGCTTAGTCTTACTGGGCTTTTCTTATTCTCTCTGGCCCATAGTATATAGTGCGGTACAAAGTCCCAGGGTGGGCCGTGGCCCACCCTGTCCACCCTATAGCTCCGCCCCTGTATGTGAGCATCATTGACATCATCATGCCTAGCTAGAAAGACATTAAAGAAAAGCGCTTATTGGGAGACAACCCAATAATTATACCTACTGTTTTTGTGTGTTCACATGATTATGATACTATAGTAATCATGTTTTATAGTTTTTGTTTCAATAAATTGCCAAGTAAGACCTTTGGGATGGTCTATGGTGAAAGTTGATTTGATCTTGCTGAAAACAGAAACTTCTGTGCCCAGTAAAATAATTTTCGTTTTTTACAGGAGCGTGATAAAATACTGATTCTTTTTGAAAAAGATTTATATACAAAATTCCAAGGTTGTCCTAATTTTTCAGAATTTCTGGAGTTACAGAAGTATGGTAAGTTTCCAGATTACTACTGATTTTTTTGTTTTTGACACATTCTGTTTCCTATGTGTCGTTTGCTTATTTTGATGAATCTATGAGTAGTATCGGATGGTATGAACCATGGAGAAGTTGGAATACAGTAGATATAACACCAATATAAATTTAGAATGAGTTCACAACAGTACCTAAGCTTTGTTATACAATTTACCATTGTATTGGGTGTGTTGGAGACACAAGAGACTCTTTGTTATTTGGTTGCAGGGTTGTTTGAGACAGACCATCTTCATCCTACGCCTCCCACGGATTGATAAACCATAGGTCATCCATTTGAGGGAAATTTGCTATTTTCCTAAAAAAAACTCTGCGCTTGGAGACCCAACACGAGTCTACAAGAAGAAGGTTGCTTAGTAGACATCAGTAGTCATCAGATCGAGCTTGCTAGACGTTCATAACATCAGCTTCAACTCCTGCAGCAGGCCTATCACCTAGTGGTGCATCAAGGACATAATTCTTCTGTGCAACAATGAGGATAATCCTCAAGTTACGGACCCAGTCCGTGCAGTTGCTACCATCATCTTTCAACTTAACTTTCTCTAGGAACGCATTAAAATCTAGGGGAACAGTAGCTCGGGCCATTGATCTACAACACAGATATGCAAAACTATAAGAATAAGTTCATGATAAACTAAGTTCAATTAATCAAATTGCTAAAGAACACCCACTTAAATAGACATCTCTCAAGTTATCTAAGTGATACGTGATCCAAATCAACTAACCCATGTCCGATCATCACGTGAGATGGGGTAGTCTTCAATGGTGAACATCTCTATGTTGATCATATTTACTATATGATTCACGTTCGACCTTTTTGGTCTCCAGTGTTCCGAGACCATGTCTGTACATGCTAGGCTCGTTAAGTTTAACCCAAGTATTCTGCATGTGCAAAACTGTCTTACACCCATTGTATGTGAACAAAGAGTCTATCACACCGATCATCACATGGTGTCTCGTAACGACGAACTGTTGCAACGATTCATACTCAGGGAGAACAATTTTATCTTGAAATAAGTGAAGGGATCATCTTATAATGCTACCGGTGTTGTAAGCAAAATAAGATGCATAAAAGATAAACATCACATGCAATCAAAAGATGTGACATGATATGGCCATCATCTTGAGCTTTTGATCTCCATCTCCAAAGTATCGTCATGATCTCCATCGTTACCGGCTCGATACCTTGATCTCCATCGTAGCATCGTTGCGTCGAGGTCGTCACGCCAACTATTGCTTCTAGAACTATCGCGAACGCATAGTGATAAAGTAAAGCAATTACATGTCGCTTGCACTTCATACAATAAAGAGACAACCCTAAGGCTCCTGCCGGTTGTCGATATTACAAAACATGATCGTCGCATACATCAATATATATCACATCATATCTTGACCATATCACATCACAACATGCCGTGCAAAAACAAGTTAGACGTCCTCTACTTTGTTGTTGTAAGTTTTACGCGGCTGCTATGGGCTTCTAGCAAGAACTGTTCGTACCTACGCAAAAACCACAATGGTGTTTCATCAAGTTTGTTGTTTTAACCTTCTTCAAGGACCGGACGTAGTCAAATTCGGTTCAACTAAAATAGGAGAAACAGACACCCACCAGCCACCTTTATGCAAAACTAGTTGCATGTCTGTCGGTGGAACCGATCTAATGTGCGTGGACATGTAAGGTTGGTCTGGGCCGCTTCATCCCACAATACCGCCAAATCAAAATAAGACATTGGTGGTAAGAAGTATGACTATCACCGCTCACAACTCTTTGTGTTCTACTCATGCATATCATCTATACATAGACCTGGCTCATGATGCCATTGTTGGGAATCGTTGCATGGAAAACAAAAAAAATTCCACGCACACACAATGATCTATCCATGGAGATGCATATCAATGAGAGGGGAGAGTGTGTCTACGTACCCTCGCAGACTGTAAGCGGAAGCGCTCCACAACGCGGTTGATCTAGTCGAACTTCCTTCGCGCTCCAACCGATCTAGTACCAAACGCATGTCACCTCCGTGTTCTACACACGTTCAACTTAGTGACGTCCTCCGCCTTCTTGATCTAGCAAGACGATGAGGTAGTAGATGAGTTCCCTCAGCACGACGGCGTGGTAACGGTGATGGTGATGTGATCTCCGCACGGCTTCGCCTAAGCACTACGAAAATATGACCGAGGGAGTAAACGATGGACTGGGGCGCCGCACACGACTAAGACAATGTTGTGTCCTTGTGTGGAACCCCCTCCCCACATATATATATATAGGTGGGAGGGGGAGGAGGCAGCCTAGGGTGGCCAAATTCAATGTTTTGACCCTTTTGCCCTCTTTTAGCCGCATCTGACCCCTCTCTGGAATTTTTGGACCTGACCCTTTTCCTACCGACACCCAAGCTGGCGGTTGGCTCAAATGTCCTACCGCCACAGGGAGTGGTGGTAGGGACCGGGTCAACGTTGACGGTGTCGTTTGCCTACTAATGTGGATAAGTGGCTACCGCCATAGACCATGGCGGTAGGCTCTCGCTCCCTACCACCAGATCGAGTGGCGGTAGGTGCCGAGCAAGCTATTTTGTGCTTGGTCGCTATGGTCGGGCCCCACCCCACCCACCAACCTGTTCTTCCTCCTCTCCTCGTCTCGAACAAAGGCGAGCGGCGACTCTCTGCTGCTCCCGATCCCTCCCTTGATATCCCTCTTCCCTCCACCAGGTTTGCAGATCTTTGGGGCAAATCGAAGAGGCAGGTAAGCTCCTCCAATCCCTCCAATCACTTTTCGCAATGCTTTTTTATTTTTGAAGCTTTTTTTGGCATTAGGTGCAACCTGGGTTTTGATGTTGATTTTTTGATGATGTTTTAGTTGTTTAGTAGTATATGATTTAGTAGTAGGCTTATGTAAGGATGTGTGGGTAAAAGCATTGCAAGATATGTGAGGATATGTTGGTGAATGCATATATGTTGGTCCATTTTTTTGTTATGTAGATATGAGTTGTATGAGAAATTTTTCTGTATGGTGAATGCAAGATTGTCAGGATGAAGGCATTGGAAAATTCGTAGATGGTTAATGTATTGCAAAATTGTGAGGATGGATTTTTTGCAAAATTGTTAGGTGGTTAATGCATAGTGTGAAAATTTGTGTATTTCATATAGTTGCAAATGTTGTGATGGAGAATGCATATAAATAGTATGGTATTTTCATATTTTGCAGTTTATAATTGAAGATGTATGGTTATAGTTTTTTTATTCTGTCAGGACCCCGACTCAATGTCACATCGATCTAGCCTGTAACACCTCATATCACTTTGCGGCCTCACGCACGGTATCCCCACGGGTGTCGCCTTACCTTTGCCCGGGACCGTTTGCGCCTTTTGGCACACGTATATGATAGTGTCGCTAGCATCCATATGAAAAGGAGCCCGGGCTGACATGGCTAGTCGTAAACCCAAAGTGGCACAGACTTACGAGGACAGGCATCCATGACCCAAAGATCGAGCGTGTCGGTCATCACGAGTAAGTTCGGGCTGTAGCACTTTGGGCTAGCGGACTCGGTACTCAACGCTGACATTTCCCGAAGGATGCATACACGAGACGAAGAAGGACACATGCCGGCCAGCCTAAGTGTTCCAGAGCAGTAGCAAGCTACCATGGCTCAATGGAAACACTAGGAGACATTTCCCGGTAAGAGAGGCTACTAAAGATAAACAACTAGATAGTCAGATCCCACACATACCAAGCATTTCAATAACATACACACAATATGCTCGATATGTGCAAATACAACATGGCATCACAACATGACTCTATGACACAAGTATTTATTCATTAGGCTCCGAGGAGCGAGATACTACAAACATGGGTCTCATGACCCAACATTGAAACATACAAGTCAAAGCACAAGCGGAAGCTATCATGTCCGAAATACGACATCTACAAATGAAAAAGGCTTAGAAGCGACTATCTACGAGATCTGCCGAGGGCACAAGATCGTAGCTGAGGTAACAAGCTAAGCGTCAAGTCCACGCGGAACTACTAACGAGGCCGACGCGTCTCTCTGCAAAAACATAAAATAGGCAAACGTGAGTACAAATGTACCCAGCAAGACTTACATCAGAACTATCTACATATGCATCATTATCAACAAAGGGATGGTGGGGTTTAACTGCAGCAAGCCAGCTTTGACTCGGTGGCTATCCTTAACTACTATTGCAAGTAACTCTTTGAGGTGGCGCACACGAGTCCACATATTCACCATATCAATACACCACTATGGATCCGCTCCCGTCTCCCTACGAGAACGCCATCCAAAGCACTCACACTTATCTTGCGCATTTTAGAGTATCCACTTTCACTTGTCTATGAACTGTTATAGGCAACCCAGAAGTCCTTTACCGCGGACACGGCTATTCGAATAGATCATATTAACCCTACAGGGGTGTACTTCTTCATACATGTTTCCACCACTTAGCGTCTGCACACGACATGTGCTCGACAGACTTCAAGCGAAAGCCGACGTGGGTGTAGACCACGACCTACCTAGACACTCAAGTCCCTATTCCAGGTTTATCGCCTATTCGGGTTCCATCCATGAGGAGATCTGGCCGAAATTTTGCTCACAGCCCCAAACGATGTGAGCAGGGTTCCCGAGACACCAAGCAGGCGCCCGAACACCGTGCCGCGTGCCTACCGCATCACAGCCCACCCCTACGGTCGGCGCTTCACGCACGGCCTCCACATACTACAAACACGAAACTACTTGCAACTCCCGGACAGAGGACAAGGGTGAATAAGAAGTCGGCGGGGTCATATTTGAGGCCCAATGCATGGTAGTAGCTGAATCATGGATCACAAACACGAACTCAGTTCTAGGGCGATTCAATGAGACAACCCACCATGTACTCCTACATGGCCTCTCACCGATACCTTTACCAAATCGTGTTCACACACTTAGCTCACACACGAGTGGGACATGTTCACACACCTCGATTCATCCTCGATGAATCGGACTGACTCAACTCTAAGCAATAGCAGGCATGACAAACAAGCATGTATGAGTAGGCACATCAGGGCTCAAACAACTCCTACTCATGCTAGTGGGTTTCATCTATTCTTGTGGAATGACAGTCATGCAAAGGATAAAGGGGTTCAGCTACATGATGAGTAATAGTTGAATCGTTGTTGTCCTAATGCAGTAAAATAGAGCAGGAGCGAGAGAGTGGGATTGTATCGGAATGAACAAGGGGGTTTTGCTTGCCTGGCACTTCCGAAGATAATATAGCTCTTCATCAGTGTCATCGAACTCGTCGTCGAAACCACGTCTATCGAGAGGGGACAGTTACCGGCAAACACAGAAGAACACCATCAATGCAATGCGACAATATGATGCATGCTATGATATGGCAATATGAATGTGTTTTGGGTTAATGCAACTACAACCAGATGGATTTGGGTCATATTGAGCCAAAGGTTCAACCCCAAATTCAAATTATGAATTCAAATAGTGCCTTATCATGTTTTGCACTAAACAGCAAGGTTAAGTTGTTTAAACATGCATGAAACCAGTATAGATGGATAGGTTGGATTTTTCTGATCATTTTTCATATATAATTTGTTTGATTTGGAGCTACGGTTGATTTTATATGAATTTTAGAAGTTTGCATTATTTTATGGAATTTTCTGTAAAAGAATAAATCCAGTAAATGATTTCTCATACGACTGACGTCGATGTGACGTCGGCGATCAGCGGGGCGGCCAGGTCAAACTGGCGTGTGGGTCGAGGTGTCGGTCGCGATTAGTTTAGTTGAAATTTAATTAAAACTAAACCAGTTTAGTTAACGTGGTGGGCCCCACCATTGACTCAACAGAGTCAACCAGGGCCCACCCGTGGTCAAAGTCAAAGTCGGCTGCGCCGGCGTTTAGCCGTCGGCGAGCCTCACGCGGCGGCGGAAGTGGTTTTGGTCGTTCCGGTCACCAAATGGGGCGCGAAGGCATCGGCGTGGAGCGGGGACGAGCCGCGGCTCTTGGTGGAGCCGATTAAGTCGGGGTGGCCGGAGTTGGCGCCGGCGATGAGCTCGGCGGCGGCCGAAGCTCGGGCCAGCTCGTGCGCGGGGCTGCGGTGGCCTAGGCGGCATGGCGCCAGTACCTACGGCCTCTACGCGGTGCAAGGGGTGTGACGGGCACAAGCCCGTGACCAAATGGTCACCGGAGCAACGCCGGCGACGTGGTCGGGCGGCGGCGTGTGCGGTGAGCTTCATGTAGTCGCTTCGATGCGAGAAGGCAAGCGGAGAGGATGAAGAGGTAGCTGAGCTCACGGCGGTCTCGTAGAACCGACGGCGCGATCGGGGACAAAGCGATCTGGCGGCGGCGGCGAAGGGATCTGCGGCGGTGCTCGGTGAAGTCGAGCTTGAAGAAGACGAAGCGAGCGCGAAAGCCGGGGCTCGAGGTGCTCGGCGGAGAGGAGGCGGCGGAGCTCCTTGACAAGGTGGCGTGCACGGAGACGACGGAGGGCACGGCTATGGCGGCAGCGGCTACGGCAGCGTCGGCCATCATGGGAGAGAGCGAGGAGAGAAGCAGGGGACGGTGCGGGTGTCGGCGAGGTCGGGGAGAGTGAGGGGGTTCGTTCCCATGTCGCCATCTCGACCAGGGAAGCGGCGAGGCGGCGGCAGCTGCGTGGCATGCATGCCGTGCTCGCCGTCGAGCACACACTGCTGCTGGCCGAGCCAAGCAGCTGGGCCTGGCGGCGGCAAATGGGCGGGCGGCAGTGGGCCTAGTGGGTGGCGCCAGGTAAGTCTCTGCTCTGTTTTATTTTTTTCTGTTCTGTTTTCTAATATTCTGTGAATTTAGGGCTTTATTAAAAATAGCTAAGCACTTTCAAAAATCACCAAACTGCACATGCCCACTGTATAGAATGTATCCAACATGGAACATTTCAGTTTAGGACTATTTGGACATTTAAAATATTTAGTAGCATTTAAATGCCCAAATGCAAATACTATATGATTTTATTCAGTGACCAAATATGTCATGAAAAATGTGCAACACCTCTGGTTATGGTTCTAGCATTTTCCAAAAATGATGAACATTTTTGAAAGCAATTTGGAATTCACTGAAAATATTTTAGTTGAACCTAGTGGATTCCTTTGATGCTAGCGTTTAGTCAATCCCCATTTCAGGTTTAAATGAAATTTAAACTTGATGCAACACTCTAATGCATGCACTAGGCATTGGCAGAACTAGGGATGTGACAACTCACCCCCACTAAACAAGAATCTCGTCCCGAGATTCAAGCGTAGGGTAAGGCGTAGGGGGAATGCAAACGAACACAATCTTCACGATCCAGGGTGCACTTCAAATGAATGTTGATTCGATCACCATCATTGTCTTGATGTCTTGCTCTAGGAACTCCAACTAACATGACAATGAGAGGAAAGGGAAAACTCTAGTAGGATTGATCTTCTCGAAGATCAAACAACGTAGGATCAGTTCATGGGGTGAGTCATACAAACATCTCGCAAGCTGAGATACAAAGCACACATCTAGAGGAATGGAGTGGAACAGAGGACGAGGGTTCACTAGGTAGACAACAATTCCACACCTAAGAGGGTGGTGAACGGTTGTCAACGTAGCGAGAGTTTGAGTTGCCATGATACCACAGCGAGACATTTTTAGAGGAAGGCAATTCATAGATATATCCCCTTAAGTGGCAAAAAGAATTACCTTTGATTCAGATATCATTGAAATTCTTTATACCAGCCTA
Source organism: Aegilops speltoides (assembly GCA_021437245.1). Lineage (NCBI taxonomy): Eukaryota > Viridiplantae > Streptophyta > Magnoliopsida > Poales > Poaceae > Aegilops > Aegilops speltoides. The sequence continues at coordinate 339,605,543 of CM038147.1, read as the reverse complement.
AGGCAATTCTCGAGCGATCGTTAGGAGAATTCGGTAGAATGCTGCACGCCGGATTAGAATGGATGATGTGGATTACCTTGTTGTAAACAACACAAGGGATGATTTTAGTGGCGAGGAGAAGCTCAACGGTAGAAAGTGAGTCTACTGTTTGAAAAGTATAACATAACCGAGGAAACTGAGAGCACTATGCAACTAATGCCGACGATAAAACCTAGCACTTGCGCGTGTTCTCAAGAACTTGAGCATTTCCATATTCATCAAGGTTTTACCAATATCCGTGTCAAGGATCACGCAACACAACATACTACCATGATGGATATTGGTGGAGGATGCAGATGCAAAGGAAGATAACACTTTCTCGATTTCACCTTAAGCGAGACCAAGGGACAAAATCTGGATGATCGACAGAGAGACATTTAGCACTCTGCTTCTAATGTTCTCCATGATGTACCAGCGTATCCCATTCATAGATATGGTTTGATATCCAGAACATCAAGTAAAGGTCGGACTTCGGAAACACAAAAGTCCATAAGGAACAACTAGGGAGTAAATCCTACAAAGTCCTTATGGGGAGGTGGCCAACTTCTTCAATCAAGATACTACAATAATAGGTCTTCCGGCGGGGTGTGTTGGCCACGACATCCTCTTTACCGGTTATCGAGAGACCAATATTATAGCTCTTGGGAGATGTTCCATCCATCATATCTGCCTGAGATTCAGATCTGGTTGGTGTCAGAATAATTCAGACTCGTCGAGTCTAGAGAGAAAAATGAAAGTTTGCAACACAAGTCGACGAGAAGACGTTGCGAGATTCTCAGGAAATGGACTACGGTAGTAAGCTCCAAAACATGAGCTGGTTCTGCTACAACATGTGAACACATTGTCCGAGACAAGCATGACCACACAGTAGTCTTATAATAAAACACTACCGAGTTCAGGAGGGAAACCATCATCGAGGATATCGAAGTCCTTGCATAAGTCTCGAGCCTACGAAGGAACTTCTTCTCCTTGAACAAATCAATCAGTGGCATGGTGTGCTAGGAATACATATGGAGTGGAGGTAATCAATCTACCAAACCATAGAATACTTCGTACGTATGCATGACTGACTTGGGATGATTTCAAGGGAGACAAAACAAACCTTTCTCAAATTCATGGCGGAAAGTTACACCTAATGCACGTGAACTTGGAGAAAGTCACTTCTTTCATCCAAGCATATTCTTCATGAACGAAACACGAAGATAATGCTTATATAAGTTTCCAATACTAGCTGAATGTTCAACACGAATCATGGAGGAGATAAAAATGTTGCTGATGGGCTCGACAACAATTCATCTAGGTTTCCATATATGTGGAATTCCACAATTATGTGAACAAGGCGATAGCATCGGTCAGACCAAAGGATATAATGGTGTATGCCCGAGGAAAATCCACGAGTAAGACAACATTACGAACATCGTTGGTTCTGATTTGATTTGAGAATAGCCCACACTCAAATCAAGGTCTTGGCAAGACAATAGCTACAGCAACTGGTCCCGAGGATCAATAGATGAAGATATCATCTTTCTTCAACACACACACAAAACGATATCCCTTAAAATGAACTAAGCCAGGCAAGCTTTTATCTTCCAACTCTCCAAGTTGTTGGTTAGCTTGACCAACTAGCTCAGGGGTATCCCACACAGATTCTTGGAGAAGGGGTGGTTTACAAGAAACCATCTTGATCACGAACTCAACATAGCGGTCAGGTGACAACCTGGTAATACTTCCGAGAAGATATTCGGGAAATCACAAACCACCGATATGTTACTAAGCTCGAGAGCAATCTTGCTTTTCAGGGCAAGACAATATGATCAATAGAGCGAAGATTTGAAATAAACCTAACTCATCGATCGAGGAGTGCACCAGGGAAATGGACTAGGTGGCACGATCAATCTTAGGGTGATGGTTCAATAACCAACATGCTAAGAATGAGATTATTGTCCAATTACTACCAAGCAACGAGTTGCTCGGAGTATTGATTTCACACACCACGATTCACTTGTCAGCATTCCGGTTACAATAACACGGAAACCGAGGAATGAACAATGATGGCAAGAAGTATTATTGCATCAAGAATTCATAAGAGCTGGCGCAATTCTCATGACAGTATTAATATAAAGATGGTAATACTCCAAGGTAGAATAGAGCAAAAGCTAGATTAGCCATTTGATCTGCGGAGTACAACTGCTTTGACGCAATCCGAGAAATGGTCAAGGTACTGGAGTTTGTTTCCCCTAGTCACTCCGAATAGAATGGCTTGACGGACCACAGAAGTAAAAGGCATCGATGAACATGAATGCACGACTACTCCTGACTATCAATCGATAGACGAAGGTCAGGATACAACTAAAGGGGGACAACTCAAAGGAACATATGATTTTCTGAGTTGTGGATGCATAGATTAGTATGTCGAACCAAGTTCAACAAATTTCTTCCAGATAACCCACGCAGAGAAAGTAGGACTGGCAGAGTCACAATTATGAATGGAGAACTCCTTAAGAGTACTCTAATTGTGATCCTTCGGTTCAGCGAGGAACTTCTGCCATAAGCGGTTCATAGTATTTGGAAGGAGGAAATACCACGGACCTCGAGGACTATCGCAAAGTTACTAATATTCTAAAGGAACTAGCAAACACTATCAAAAGGAGGTAAGTAGGGTGAGTCTTGGGTTCAAGAACCCAGGAATAGAATACCTACTACTAAGTGGCATCACGGGATGCTTTCGAGAATAAAGGCCAGAATTATCACACTGGGATACAAATCATGGCTAGATTACTAGATGATCCCCTAAGACACCTAGGGTCATAATAATAATTCCAACATATATGTCAAGGTAATAAATTACCTCAACGCACCTACTAGTGTGCTTATTCTGACCATAAAGGACACCGGGAACGGAAAGAAAGGATTTGCAAATGCATCAGACTATTTAGAAACCTAGGATGACTCGGACAGCATAACGGCTGTAATGCTCAAAAGTTTGGAGACATACAACAGAAATGGTGGCATAACCACTTAATATCACAATATCAAAGTTCTGAGACCAGCTATGAACATATGGAAGTAGTAAAAACTGAACTGAGATTTGAAACTAACAATTCTATAAGTCTATGGATTAGTAACACGTCATCCTGATAGATAGATGATAAGGCCTAGTTCTTAATCCCCGTAGAAGAGAAGAGGATGACTCAGATCAGAAGGCCATGAGGTATAAGGAGTAAAAAGAGCCTTACGTTCCTTCCCACAATCAATTCCTTACATAACTAAAGCATTTCTAGACACAACTTGACCAGTTTGGCTTGGTAATCCTCTGAGCAATCAAGCTCGATACCAAAGCTGTCGGACCCGACTCAATATCACATCGATCTAGCACAGTAACACCTCATATCACTTTGCGGCCTCACGCACGGTATCCCCAGGTGTCGCCTTACCTTTGCCGGGACCGTTTAGCCTTTTGGCACACGTATATGATAGTGTCGCTAGCATCCATATGAAAAGGAGCTGGGCTGACATGGCTAGTCGTAAACCCAAAGTGGCACAGACTTACGAGGACAGGGCATCCATGACCCGAGATCGAGCGTGTCGGTCATCACGAGTAAGTTCGGGCTGTAGCACTGGGCTAGCAGACTCCGTTACTCAATGCGTGACATTTCCCGAAGACAGCACCACGAGAACGAAGAAGGACACATGCCGCCAGCCTAAGTGTTCCGGAGCAGTAGCAAGCTACCATGGCTCAGTGGAAACACTAGGAGACATTTCCCGGTAATGGAGGCTACTAAAGATAAACAACTAGATAGTCAGATCCCACACATACCAAGCATTTCAATAACATACACACAATATGCTCGATATGTGCAAATACAACATGGCATCACAACATGACTCTATGACATAAGTATTTATTCATTAGGCTCAGGGCGAGATACTACAAACATGGGTCTCATGACCCAACATTGAGACATACAAGTCAAAGCACAAGCGGAAGCTATCATGTCCGAGTACGACATCTACAAATGAAAAAGGCTTAGAAGCGACTATCTACCGAGATCTGCCGAGGGCACAAGATCGTAGCTGAGGTAACAAGCTAAGCGTCAAAGTCCACGCGGAACTACTAACGAGGCCGCGTCTCTCGCAAAAACATAAAATAGGCAAACGTGAGTACAAATGTACCCAGCAAGACTTACATCGAACTATCTACATATGCATCATTATCAACAAAGGGATGGTGGGGTTTAAGCTGCAGCAAGCCAGCTTTGACTCGGTGGCTTTCTGAACTACTATTGCAAGTAACTCTTTGAGGTGGCGCTACGAGTCCACATATTCACCATATCAATACACCACTATGGATCCGCTCCGTCTCCCTACGAGAACGCCATCCATAGCACTCACACTTATCTTGCGCATTTTAGAGTATCCACTTTCACTTGTCTATGAACTGTTATAGGCAACCCGAAGTCCTTTACCATGACACGGCTATTGAATAGATCATATTAACCTGCGGGGTGTACTTCTTCATACATGTTTCCACCACTTAGCGTCGCACACGACATGTGCTCGGCAGACTTCAGCGAAAAGCCGGCGTGGGTGTAGACCACGACCTACCTGAACACTCAAGTCCCTAGTCCAGGTTTATCGCCTATTCGGGTTCCATCCATGAGGAGATCCGGCCGAAGTTTCGCTCACAGCCCCAAACGATGTGAGCAGGGTTCCCGAGACACCAAACAGGCGCCCGGTACACCGTGCCACGTGCCTACCGCATCACAGCCCACCCCTACGGTCGGCCTTCGCACGGCCTCCAAATACTACAAACACGAAACTACTTGCAACTCCCGGACAGAGGACAAGGGTGAATAAGAAGTCAAGCGGCGTCATATTTCAGGGCCCAATGCATGGTAGTAGCTGAATCATGGATCACAAACACAGAACTCAGTTCCTAAGGACGGCTTCAATAAGACAACCCACCATGTACTCCTACATGGCCTCTCACCGATACCTTTACCAAATCGTGTTCACACACTTAGCTCACACACAGTAGGACATGTTCACACACCTCTGATTCATCCTCGATGAATCAGACCTGACTCAACTCTAAGCAATAGCAGGCATGACAAACAAGCATGTATGAGTAGGCACATCAGGGCTCAAACAACTCCTACTCATGCTAGTGGGTTTCATCTATTTACTGTGGAATGACAGGTCATGCAAAGGATAAAGGGGTTCAGCTACCACAGCAGGTAGTAGTTGAATCGTTGTTGTCCTAATGCAGTAAAATAGAGCAGGAGCGAGAGAGTGGGATTGTATCGGAATGAACAAGGGGGTTTTGCTTGCCTGGCACTTTCGAAGATAATATAGCTCTTCATCAGTGTCATCGAACTCGTCGTCGAAACCACGTCTATTGAGAGGGGACAGTTACCGGCAAACACAGAAGAACACCATCAATGCAATGCGACAATATGATGCATGCTATGATATGGCAATATGAATGTGTTTTGGGCTAATGCAACTACAACCAGATGGATTTGGGTCATATTGAGCCAAAGGTTCAACCCCAAATTCAAATTATGAATTCAAATAGTGCCTTATCATGTTTTGCACTAAACAGCAAGGTTAAGTTGTTTAAACATGCATGAAACCAGTATAGATGGATAGGTTGGATTTTTCTGATCATTTTCATATATAATTTGTTTGATTTGGAGCTACGGTTGATTTTATATGAATTTTAGAAGTTTGCATTATTTTACGGAATTTTACGTAAAAGAATAAATCCGATAAATGATTTATCATCGACTGACGTCGCAGACGTCAGCGATCAACGGGCCGGCCAGGTCAAACCCGACGCGTGGGTCCAGGTGTCGGTCACGATTAGTTTAGTTGAAATTTAATTAAAACTAAACCAGTTTAGTTAACGTGGCTGGGCCCCACCGTCATTGACTCAACAGAGTCAACGAGGCCCACCCGTGGTTAAAGTCGGGTCGGCTGCGCTGGCGTTTAGCCGCCAGGCGAGCCCCACGCGGGCGGCGGAAGTGGTTTTAGTCGTTCGGTCACCAAATGGGACGCGAAGGCATCAACGTGGGTGAGGGACGAGCCGCGGCTCTTAGTGGAGCGATTAAGGTCGGGTGGCGGAGTTGGCGCCGGCGATGAGCTCGGCGGCGGCAAGCTTCGGGCCAGCTTCGTCTGTGAGCTGCGCGGTGGCCTAAGCGGCATGGCGCCAGATACCTCGGCCTCTACGCGGTGCAAGGGGTGTGACGGGCACAAGCCCGTGACCAAATAGTCACCGAACAACGCCGCGGCGTGGTCGGACGGCGGCGTGTCGCGGTGAGCCGTGTAGTCACTACGATGCGAGAAGGCAAGCGGAGAGGATGAAGAGGTAGCTGAGCTCACGGCGGTCTCGTAGAACCAGACGGGCGCAGCCGGGACAAAGCGATCTGGCGGCGATGGCGAAGGGATCTGCGGCGGTGCTCGGTGAAGTCGAGCTTGAAGAAGACGGCGAGAGCGCGCGAGCGCCGGGGCTCGAGCTGCTCGGCGGAGAGGAGGCGGCGGAGCTCCTTGACAAGGTGGCGTGGCACGGAGACGACGGAGGGCACGGCTATGGCGGCAGCGCTGCTACGGTAGCGTCGGCCATCATGGGAGAGAGCGAGGAGAGAAGCAGGGGCGGTGCGGGTGTCGGCGAGGTCGGGAGAGTGAGGGGTTCGTTCCCACGTCGCCACCGACTCGACCGCGGGCGAGCGGCGGCGGCAGCTGCGTGGCACGCATGCCGTGCTCGCCGTCGAGCACTGCTGCCTGCTGGCGAGCCAAGCAGCTCATTGGCCGGCGCTGGGCTGGGCCGGCAGTGGGCCTAGTGGGTGGCGCCAGTAAGTCTCTGCCTGCTTTTTTTTTTTTCTGCTCTTACATTTTCTAATATTACGTGAATTTAGGGCTTTATTAAAAATAGCTAAGCACTTTCAAAAATCACCAAACTGCACATGCCCACTGTATAGAATGTATCCAACATGGAACATTTCAGTTTAGGACTATTTGGACATATAAAATATTTAGTAGCATTTAAATGCCCAAATGCAAATACTATATGATTTTATTCAGTGACCAAAAATGTCATGAAAAATGTGCAACACCTCTGGTTATGGTTCTAGCATTTTCCAGAAATGATGAACATTTTTGAAAGCAATTTGGAATTCACTGAAAATATTTTAGTTGAACCTAGTGAATTCCTTTGATGCTAGGGTTTAGTCGATCCCCATTTTCAGGTTTAAATGAAATTTAAACATGATGCAACACTCTAATGCATGCACTAGGCATTGGCAGAACTAGGGATGTGACATATTCATATGTATAGACGATGTTGTCTAATAAGTGAAAAAAATTATATATATGTTAGGATGGCCGAGGATGAGGACAATGGGCGTTTGTATACGGGGCTTGACCTTGCTTTTGACAAGGATCATCGTGCCCGTGCTATCCAGCGTGGAGAGGTAACAATTTTGACAGACTTGCTTTTGACATTTTCATGCTTTTGTTTTTTAATGAAGGAAGTTTCTAACATATTTCTTTATTTTTTACAAAAACTTGATGTGGTGAGATTTAGGAGCCACACGTCGGCAAACCCGATGGTATATGACGTGCGCTACGAGCCGTACTTGGAGCGTGTCGGGCTCCTACCATTTGTTCTTCAGTTCAAGCGCGTGCCGCCATTGATGTGCCATCAGCTCTCACCGCCCTCGTCGATCATTGGCGGCCAGAGACACACAGCTTCCATCTCCCTTGTGGCGAGCTGACAGTGACGTTGGAGGACTTTGACATGATCACTGGGCTTCCCATTGACGGCAAGGCTCTCACCGGTCGAGTGGACAACAAGAACTAGCGTGCGAGGGTTACCTCTCTCACCGGTGACTGCTCTCCCTCTCTTGCTGACCGCAAGAGGACTAACAAAAGGACAAATGGCGTCCCATTCCCTTGGCTCCAGGCAAATAGGTCGGGATGCCCTGCAGATGCCAATGAGGAGTTCGTGGAGCATTACGCTCGAGCGTACGTGTGGCACCTCCTATCACATGTGGTCTTTGGAGACTGCTCTGGAGACGTTTCTCCTTCGAAGTTTCTTGACTTCTTGTCTGACTGGGATGAGAAGTAAAGTTGGGGGTCTGCTGGGCTCGCCTACTTATACCGTCAGGTAACAAGTTATGCAAATATTCATTAAGCATGGTAGTATGTTATCATGGATTCCTACAAAGGGCACTCCTCCAACTCTTATAAATGTCATTTTAGGATCATACAAGACATCCAATCCAGAATTATATGCTAGTATATTTACTAGATGAACTTTTATAAAAATTCTTAGGAGGATGTAAACAAGCAGTAGTCCTAGCTACAGGACAAGTTTGTGAAAAACAGAATTATACTACATATTCTTCTTCTTTTTTGCGAATAGAATTGTACTACCTACAACCATTCAACATTTTGATTGTTAGTTTCCAAAGGAAATAACAGTTTTTTTTCTCGCCCGTGCTAGACTATGACAAGTCCTTTTAAGAAATAAGAAGAAAGAAATCACATTTTGATTGTTGGTTTGCAGCTCGACGTCACATGTAGGAAAACCACCAAGAAGCCATGCATGAGTGGATGTATTTGGGGCCTCACAGTCTGGATGTGGGAGCGTTTGCCGGTTGGGTGTCCTGAAAAGCATCCTTCACCACACGTGTGGGTAGGCCTTGATGAAGAAGATGATGTTTTTCGACTCCCCGCCGTTGCATTTGCTTGGGACAGGGTTAGAATTTTTGGAAGCAAGAACAAGTCTTTGTACAAGAACTTTATCAACGAGATGGACAGCCTCACATATCGTCAGGTATACCAATTCAATATTTTCTCTAAGCTTTCATCAAATGCATTGGACGAACTAATAGCTCTTTCATAGGTTAACTGGAGGCCTTACGAGGCAAATATGGGTTTCACATTGAACCATATGTGCACTAGGGACTCCCATCTTTGGCGGATTAGGTGCCCTCTCATATGCATTTATGATGTTGAGTGGCATCTACCACATCGAGTGGCCTTGCAATTTGGTATAAGGCAACGCACCCCACCGGAGCCAGCAAGCACGGGTGGACTTGAGCTTCACAAGTGAGTTACCTAACCGAGGCTATGATAACCAACAATACAAGGTTTCAAATTGTTTCTTATGCTTTGTTGTTGTCATTCTTTGCAGCCAGAACCCAAAGAATAATCAGAATGTGCTTGAGTGGGGACAACACCATGCTAGGTATGTCAAAATGTGGATGCAAAGGCTCAGTTATAGAGAGATGGATATGAATTTGGCGGACATGAGGGATTACAAAGAAACTCATCTAAAGTGGTATGACAATGGGAGGCGATTTCGGGTGCATTTGAGGCCAAGGTGGACCAACTCAGATCTCACAGATCATGATGCTAACAATGAATCAGACGATGAGTATGACACCATAGTGAGAAGTACACAAGGTTCTCAAAGAGAGTATGCGCCCTTGACTGATAGAGTGGTAAGTCTTGTGAACCTATTTGGAGAGTCAGACTTTTGAGCTCAATAGAAGTATCATCGAAGGCTCGAATGCACTAACCCATAACCCCGGGACTCCGGAGACGGATGCTACCTTGAGGAAAACAAAGAAAGTAAGCACTCGAAGTCCTTAGTCTATTTTTACTTCACAAATCTTTTTACTTCACAAGTCCTTACTCTGTTGCATTAAAAATGTTTGTATCTTTGTTGTTGTTGTTGCTGCAGCGTTTCATGAAACGTTGTCAGAAGCTAGTTACCATTCTTGGATGCACAAGCCAGGGTGCCGTAGATGTGCAAGCTCCGACCACATCGATGGTGCAGGCAAGTGGAGCCGCCGCTTCTTCTAGCCACACCAGTGCTTCTTCTAGCCATGCCGGTGGTGGCAGCGACTCCGGTGAATCTAAGCATGAAGAGGAGGTGGACTTGCAGGACCATGAAGGCCCGGAGGAGATGAATGTGTCACAAATGATGGACGCACCACCAGTTTCCCAAGCAAAAAGGGTTGTACACCCTCATGTGGATCCATTCAGCCCGGACCTGTTCCAAAAGTTGGTTCCTTGTCACCGCAAGAAGACCGTGAATGAGGGGTGCTCTAAGAGAGGAATAAAGGGATGATGAACTAGTGTTTGGGCATGTTAAACTAGTGTTTTGCCATGTTGAACTCATGAGCTTTTAGTTTGCTTTGGACTTAAGGACTTATATTTTAAGTGTTATGTTTTTTACTTGAGGACCTATGTTTCAAGTGTTATGTTGGACTTGTTTCTACTATTTGTGCTATAACTATTACATATTATGAACTTCTATATTCTGCAGTGACAACTGGTGCATATATGTTGTTGTTTGCTCTGAAAAACTGCCGAAACTGATGTTTACAAGTGTGTTCTATTGCTGGGGTGAGGGCAGGACCCTACCGCCATAGTCTCTGGTGGTAGGCTACGTAGTCATACCGCCAGAGACTATGGTGGTAGGGTCCTGCCCTCACCTCAGCCACTAGAAAAGGATAAGGTACCCCCACCGCACCCCACACCCCCCCATTCAACATCTTTCTTCCCCGAGCTGATCTTCTCTTTTTCACCTCCCTCCCCATTGAAGCCCTCCCAAATCCATCTTCATTCTTTGAGATTTGTCCGGTGGATCCGGACTATTTTCATCTTTGAAGGTATCTCTAGCACCCCTCTCACTTTTGTTGGTTGGAATCATCTCATTTTGTTGCATTGTTCACTTTGTTGCAAACCCTAGTTTTAGTCATTTTGTGTTAAATCAACTATCAAGTTGATATGTAAGGTTATATATGTGCTTACTATAGTGCCAAGTTAGTGGATCTGACACTTCATAGTAGAAACTAGGGTTGTGGTTAGGGTTAGTGCTTAGGGTTATGCTTATGACTTAAGCTGACTATAATAATGATGCCTTTGGTTTTTTGGTGTGAGAAGACCAAATGTGGGGTGGGGTTGTGCTAGGGTTAGTTCTTAAGGTTATGCTTACGATGACTGTTATAGTTACCCCTCGACTTGTAGGATGGCACCGATCATCTTCTTTGAGACTTCCGCGGAGGCGACGGCAAAGCGTGAACGCGAAGTCATTGAGGAAAAGATGAAGTTGTGGGTTGAAGCCATCGATGCGTTGAATTCGGCTTGTAGTGAATTTTCAAAGTACTATGTGACCGAGTGTGACGATAACAAAGTTGAGTTCTATGAAGCTAAACAGAAAAACATAAGCAAGCTCAAGAAGGAAGAAAAATTTCATACACATGCTCTTGCAAGGTAAATTGCATTGTGCGGTACATGGGATGAACTGCATGACATGGACTTGAAAAACCCCGGCCAGATCATTGATTGGCTAGTTAGGCAAACATCTTCGCCGATTGCTAGTTGGGCTTCTCGTTGGGTTTGGGTCCGTGAAAGAAATGATGTCATTTGTTGCAATCCGAGGCTATATGACAAACATGTCGTGTTGATGGACGAATAAAGGGGGTTTAAACACATGATGTTCTATTGTCATTTGGACTATAATGACATGTACCCTTATCATTTATGTAACCTATGTCATTTGAATTTCTACTTATGTTATGTAAGCCTAGTCATTTGAATTCGATCTTATGTTATGTACCTTATGTCTTTTGAACCGGTGAGAACTTTGTGTCTTAGGTCATTATAAATAAGTTATGCTTTGTGTTTGTCTTAGATCATTTGGCCCTAGTTTTGGTTTGTTCCATTCAATGTAGCATGGAAAATAGGACCCCGGCGGTGCAGATAGCATATGAGAAGTGTGAAGGAGAATGACGCCGTAGGATGCTAAGAGAGCTTCGAAAATGGATTAAGAGTTGTGAAGAGGCAAACGCGGCTATGAGTGATTTCAACAAGTAGGTGTTCTGTGAGTTCCCTAAAGAGCTCGAGAGATAAAAATGGAAGATTGTTAATGAGTTGCAAGAGAAAGAAGATGAGTGTAGATGGACTTTCGCAATGGAGATAGGGTTCTCCGTAAGCATTGATGAATTCGAGGAGGTGCACATGGTAAAGCCCGGGCAGATCATTGGATGGGAAATCAAACAAGGAGTGTCAGAGAATCCAACCCGACGTGCTTGATGGGCCTGGTTCCGCGAGGAAAAGGGTTCGATGATCCATTGGGTGGGTTCTGTCGAGCATGAACCGAAGCCTAATCCAAAGTGTGCGGCACTAATCGAACGTATTAAGGAGGTTAGGGCCTGCTTTTTGGCTTGTTAGGGGATCCTTTTCGAGTACTTAGGATGCTACCGGGAATGATCTTGGTCATTTGAACTTGTGGAAATGATGTGTGTCATTTGAACTATCGGACATGATATATGTCATCTGAACTAAGTACCGGGTGTTGCTTCTTATTTCAATTATCGGACATGACATATGTCATTTGAACTAAGTATCGGGTGTTGCATCTCATTTATTTTTTTCATTTTGCCCTATGCATCAAAGTTGACAACGAAATTATATACATTGTTTTTCATTTGCCATCTCTAACTTGTTGCTTCTGTTGTTTTGCAGGGATCAACCCCTACTGCCACTGCCTCTGGCGGTAGGCAAGCACAACCTACTGCCATAGCCTGTGGCGGTAGGGTCCCTTCCTGTCGTGCCCCATCAGATAGGTGTCTGGCTCGGTGCGTGAGATGCATGTCCTACCGCCATAGCCTCCGGCGGTAGGCCACCACACCCTACCTCCACAGGCTCTGGTGGTAGGTTCCCTTCCTGTCCCGCCCCACCAAACAAGGTGCCTGGCTTGGTGCGCGAGTTGCAGGGCCTATCGCCACTTCCCCTGGCGGTAGTCCACCACACCCTAGCTGCAGGTTACGGCGGTAGGGTTGAGATCTCTGCAAAATGGAAAACAGGCAACATGCTAGACAAAGTAGATAAGTAAACAAGCAGCATTCATATATAGCTGACAATATTTCAGTAACAATTTGTCTGAAAATTTTTCAATTACAAATAGTTCAACACTAAAGATCACAAATAGTTCATACATTGATGAGGACTGGTAACCACTCCACATACATCTACGTCGTGCGTTTGACTCTCCCTGGTAATCACTCTATCCAAGCTTTGAGAGTTTTGACTACAACGGTGGCCGATGACCACCTACTGCTGGGTAAGAACTGGTAAGAATTTGAGATTCGCTTGAAGGATTTGTGACACACCACCATCACCACTGAGGGAGTCCTGGATTAGGGGGTGTCCGGATAGCCGGACTATCATCATCGGCCGGACTCCAAGACTATGAAGATACAAGATTGAAGACTTCGTCCCGTGTCCGGATGGGACTTTCCTTGGCGTGGAAGGCAAGCTTGGCGATATGGATATGTAGATCTCATACCATTGTAACCGACTCTGTAACCCTAGCCCTCTCCGGTGTCTATATAACCGGAGGGTTTTAGTCCGTGGGGACGAACAACCATTACAACAATCATACCATAGGCTAGCTTCTAGGGTTTAGCCTCCTTGATCTCTGGTAGATCCACTCTTGTACTACCCATATCATCAATATCAATCAAGCGGGAGTAGGGTTTTACCTCCATCGAGAGGGCCCAACCAGGTAAAAACATCGTGTCCCTTGTCTCCTGTTACCATCCGCCTAGGCGCACAGTTCGGGACCCCTACCCGAGATCCGCCGGTTTTGACACCGACATTGGTGCTTTCACCGAGAGTTCCTCTGTCTTGTCGCGATCGGAAGGATGCCTCTTCCGCCTTTAAAGACGGAATCGTCACTAAAGGAGCTTTGGCGCGCCAAACTATCCGCTAGGTGGTTTTCTTATGACCGCCTATTCGCCACCGCTTGACGATTTAATCTCGGGTCATCAAAAGCAATCTTCACGTCAACTCGGAATTCGCCGAGCAGCTGGATCCAATAGAGCTCTCGTCCGTAAATGAGCTCTTGGATCGCATCGCCGCCGTGGGAGCCGCTACAGACTACAATCAGATTGGGCTTAAAACCGATCTGAGAGAGATTAACTCTCCCCAGGTTACCCACCACGTTGCGGTGGTAGAGGAACAACGCGGCGACTCTTCTTCTGTATTGAAAATTAGTCATGTTCAGACTCCCGAACCCTCCATACCGGATTCCCACAGAGGGACGGACGTCGATCAAGCACTGAACCTAAAGTCAGGCATCGGACCAGACTCGTTGGACAACGTCCGGCAATCCAAGCTTTCGAATTCGGAAACTTTTCGGCCTTTGAGCCTCGAGATGGGTAGGGTTCCGGACTCAATTCCACCCACCCACCCAGACATATGCGATCTATCTCAAATCCGGCAAGAGCCCGCTGAAACAGTACATCATTACTGGGCCAGATTCCTCCTGGTTATGGACAAGATAAAGGATTGCCGTGAGGAAAACGCAATTCCAATTTTTTGCAATAACTGCACGGACGAGGAATCTTGAACACCGTCGACCGTCATAAATTACACGCCGCGATCTGGCGTCCATAGTACGAAGTATCAGGCGATGGAGAGTTTCGGAAAACCAAACTAAGTTTTGGGACAATCCGGCCCCGAATACCACCCTAGTCCGAAACAAAAGGGTGCATCACACTCAGGCACCAGGTACAAAAACCAAAAAGCAAAAACCCCCATAAAGGGTATGGAACCGTACTAGAGGGATGGCTCAATGGACCTGTAAAATTCACAATGTCTGATGCGCCACTCCAACACATATCCTTCGAGCATGTTGGATATCGCGGCAGTGGCCAAAAGTGGCGAAGAGCTTCTAGCCCCGAGAACCACTCCAACAAGACCAAGATAAAGGTCAACAGTCCTCGAGACTTCGATCAAATAATATGCGAAACGAACAATCCGCAGCCTCGCCAAGTCTACCAAGTAGCAACAACAAACCTATGGAGCGACACGGCCATCACCTTCAACGCCAGCGATTTACCTAAATTCGAACAGCACGAGCACCACCCGATTGGTCCTCATCCAATAGTGGACGGCTTTGGTCTTACAAAGGTACTCATGGATGGCGGCAGCGGACTAAACCTCATCTACGAGGAAACTCTTCAAAAATGGAAATAGATGGAGCCGCATTGAGCGAAGCAGCACAACCTTTAGAGGAATAATCCCTAGCGGGAAGCACGCTGCACAGGAAAAATCACACTTGATGTGGTGTTCGCTCGCCGAACAATTACAGAGTCCGAGGAAGTCACGCCCAAGTGGCCCGCTAGCAGCAGCGGATATCACGCTATATTAGGACGAGAGGCATTCACAATTTTCAAGCCATACCCCATTACGGGTACATGAAGCTTAAGATGCCCGGCCCGCGGAATAATCACTCTTGTTAGTGATCTGACACAAGACACTCGCTACCGAAAACAAGACAGCCGCATTAGCCCCGGAGGCACTATCCGGCCCTAGCGGCGGAGGAACTCATCGCACAAGCTTCTCGGTGAACAGGATGATGTGATACTCGATAAGAGATCCAAGTCCACCTCCTTTAAACCAGCGGATGAAATAGTCAAACTCCAGGTCCATCCAACGGACCCAACAAAGACGCCCTCCATCGGAGCACAATTGAATCCTGATGTAGACGCCGCACTACGAGAATTCCTTCGGGAAAATTGGGACATCTTTGCCTGGCACCCTTCAGATATGCCAGGAATCCCACGCAAATTGGCGGAACACAGCCTAAACGTCCTAAAATGATTCAAGCCAGTCAAACAGGCTCTTCGGCGATTTTCCGAACCCAAAAGACAGGCAATGGGAGAAGAGCTAGCCAAACTACTGGAAGTCGGATTCATCAGAGACATCAAACATCCGGACTGGCTAGCAAACCTGGTAATGGTACCAAAGAAGGACAAATCCTGGCGCCTATGTGTCGATTTTAAAGACCTCAACAAGGCCTGCCCGAAGGACCACTTCCCCCTTCCCCGCATCGACCAAATAATTGATGCTACTGCAGGGCACGATTCATTGTGCTTCCTTGACGCATATTCCGGCTACCATCAAATCAAGATGGCAGAAGCGGACCAAGCATAACGGCATTCATTACTCCATATGGACCATTCTACTTCAAGACGATGCCCTTCGACTCAAAAACGCCGCGCAACATATTAGCGCATGATTCGGACATGTCCGCTACCCAGATCGGCAAAACAAGAGGCATACGAGACGACGTAGTCGTCAAAACCAAACACGCCGAAACTCTAGTAGACGATTTGAGGCTCACATTCGACAACCTCCGAGCATACGACATTGTCAATCCGAAAAATGCGTTTTGCGCACCACCGGAAAGCTCTCGGCTTCATCGTGTCGTAGAGGAATTGAAGCAAACCCAGCCAAGATCCGAGCTCTGTCACAGCTAGATATTCCAAAAGACCTCAAACAAATACAAAAATTGACTGGATGCGTGGCGGCTCTAAGCTGCTTCATCTCCCGTTTGGGAGAAAAGGCATTGCCCCTCTATCGCCTCCTTAAGCGCACCGAACACTTAGAGTGGACGGATGCCGCCACTGCCGGACTCGAAGAAATAAAGGCCGTATTGGCAACAAATCCGGTCCTGGCTGCGCCCAACCTGGGCGAACCAATGGTTTTATATATCGCGGCAACACATCAAGTTGTAAGCGCAGTACTTGTCGTCGAATGAGAAACAGAAGGGCATAAATTCCCTCTTCAAAAACCAGTGTACTACATATCCACTGTCTTAACTCCCTGCAAGTCCCGGTACCCGCATTATCAAAAGATAGCGTACGCGATGTTCATGGCATCCCGAAAGCTTCGACACTACTTTCAAGAGTGTTCGGTAACAGTGGCCTCCGAGGTGCACCTCAACGACATTATAAACAACCGCGACACGACGGGCAGGATTGCAAAATGGGCCATTGAGCTCTTACCATTCGATATAACTTACAAACCTCGGCGAGCTATAAAGTCGCAAGTCTTGGCCGACTTTGTCGCTGAATGGACTGAAGCCGAACTCCCTAAAGAGTACGGCGCATACTCCAACTAGATCATGCATTTCGACGGCTCCAAAATGTTGGCCGGCTTGGGGGTTGGCATCGTACTGACGTCCCCAACCGGGGATACAGTCCAATACGTACTTCAGATAATGTACACGGACTCCAACAATGTAGCCGAATACGAGGCCCTCCTACACGGCCTCCGGATGGCAATCTCCATGGGCATTCAACGCCTAGAGTTGCGCGGCGATTCAAACCTTGCAATATCCCAAGTAAATGGAGACTTTGACGCCAAGGATCCGAAAATGGCAGCCTATCGTAACGCTGTCCTAAAAATGTCAGCTCGGTTCGAAGGACTCGAATTCCACCACGTAACCCGGGATAATAACCAAGCAGCCGCTGTATTGGCACGCATCGGCGCGAAACGCGATGCTGTCCCTCCAAACATCTTCCTGGAACGGCTCTTTAAGCCATCCGTACTATGGGAAGAGGAGTCCGGAAATAACAACCCAGAAGCAATCGCACCACCCAACACAGAACAGTCTGACATAATCGGCGGTTCAGCCGACGAAATAACGCCTTCAGCCCACGAAATAATGGCAGTAATTGCCCCGTGGACAGAACCATTCCTAGCCTACTTGATTAGGCAGGAACTTCCCGAAGACCAAAACGAGGCTCGCTGCATAGTTCGGCGGTCTAAAGCCTACAAGGTCCATGAGGGAGAACTTTACATGAAAAGCACAACCGGAGTCCTTCAAAGGTGCATATCCGAAGAGGAAGGGCGAAATCTTCTGGCTGAAATTCACGCCGGACTAGGCGGACACCACGCCGCAGCCCGGGCCCTTGTAGGTAAGGCCTTCCGTACAGATTTTATTGGCCGACGGCCCGGCAGATGCTCGGGACTTAGTCCAAAGATGTGTTGGTTGTCGCTCTTTGCCAATCGAGCCACATGCCACCCACCGCCTCAAAACTATACCCATTACACGGCGTTCATGGTCCAGGGCTCGACATGGTCGATTCCCTAAAGGGGAACCCACAAGGAAAGGTACCTATTGGTCATGGTGGACAAATTCACCAAATGGATAGAGGCCAAGCCAGTTAAAACGGCAGAGTCTGGACTAGTGATAGACTTCATATTCGGGGTAGTACACCGTTATGGCGTCCCCCATAGCATCATCACCGATAACAGCACAAACTTCACGACCGACGAGGTCAGACTCTAGTGCAAAAATATGGGCATCAAGCTCGATTACGCTTCAGTCTATCACCCTCAAACCAATGGTCAAGTTGAGCGAGCAAATGGTCTGATAATGAGCGGCATCAAGACCAGACTAGTGCGGTCCCTTACGGAATCTAACACGCACTGGGTAGAGCTTGACTCCGTACTCTGGGGGCTGCGGACTACACCGAACCGTACTACCGGATTCACACCATTCTTCATGGTATACGGCGCAGAGGCAGTTTTGCCCTGCGACATAATTCATGACTCACCTCAAGTGCGCATGTACGAAGAAAGAGAAGCCGAGCTGGATCGGCAGGACAGCTTGGACACATTGGAGGAAGAACGCGACGTAGCAAAGGCTCGTTCTGCATTTTATCAGCAGCAGGCTCGCAGATATCAAAGTAGAGAAGTACGGGCTAAAACCTACAATGTTGGCGAACTAGTTCTACGCCTGCCGGACAAGAAAAAGGACAAGCTCAAGCCCAAATGGGAAGGTCCCTTCATTATCGATCAAGTCCTGACCGGCGGAGCATACCGTCTGCGAAATGCATCGGACAACCGACTCGAGCCGAACCCATGGAACGCAGCCCGCCTCCGAAGATTCTACGCCTAGCGCCGGACTAAGAGTTCGTCTCCTTCCTCCGTCCAAATTTTTACACTTTGTATGTCTTTCGTTTCTTTTTTTTCTCTCTCACCTTTTTCATAAAAGCCCTTAAAGGCCTATTTGCGCATTATTCGCGCACACTTGATGTGCTATCCGCACTCATTATACCTGGGGGCTTCTTTACCAGAAGCTTACTTATACGGGCTTCATGCCCAGCACATGTGTCAAACTTCCACGTGTACCTTTTATTCACCATTATATGCATTGATATGACTTAAGTTTTGGCCAAGCTGGGTTGCCTGGCTCCTGTGCTTACCCCTATGTTCCCGATTGTTCGGCTAGGAGGTAAAGGGAGCACCTCTGCGGTTGTTATTGCCGGGTCAGCCGGATGTGTACCTCAGACTGGGTGAAGCCGAAAGCTAGCGTTCTTAAGGGAATATTCGGTCGGTGACTTGAAAGATGATTTTTTACACATTTATCTATCTGCCCCCAGATGTTTTCCTGCTTTTTTCGCAGTTCGGACATGCACTTTAGGGCATGCCTCCCAGGGAAAGGAACCCTTAACGGAACTATTCTCCCTGGAAGATGTTTCTTACTAACCATGTAATATAACATAACTAGTTGGGCACTTGTCTGATAAAGCACTAATGACCCCTACGCCTGGTCTCCATGCATGCCCCGGTTTTGTCATAACCGAGAAGGTATTCGGACACACTCCGGACTCTAGGGTCCCGAGGTTGAAGCGAAAAGGTCGGCAAAGACAAACGATCTACAATCCGGCTAGAAGGCATTTTACATGTCATTTTAAATACATCGTCAAATTGATCGATGTATTCTCCTCAATCCCGTCTAACAGTCTGTCTAATTTACAGATCCGTTAGGGAATACTTAGCGCCAACTCTACTTGGCCGTACACTAAGCTCACAGGGATCTCCTTCCCATCAGGCCCCACAGGTCCGACCTCGGCCATGTGGTTTCGATCCGCCTTCTTGTACCGTGTCTTCACCATGGCCCAGGCCTCCCAGGCACCTTGACGGCAGGCCGATATCTTCCATAAATGGAAGCGCTGCCGCGCTCCCTGAAGCTTCTCCGCAAGCTCTCCAAGGCCCTCGGGTAGGGAGACAGATGGCCATAAGGCCTGGACGACGCCACTCATCGCCTGCCGAACACGTTCGAGCAGTTGCACCAGCTCGGGAAGTTGGTCACCCGTCAAACCGGGCATTTCCTTCAGCAGGCGACTGTGAGCGCACCTCTGCGTATATTTACGTCAATAGGCTTCCTCGCCAACTCTTCTTTTCAAAAGAATTCGCCAAGCACTTACCATAGATGCCGCGAAGCGCTGATTCTCCTTCACGGAGCTGCACAGCTCGGCCGAACACCTTTCAGCTCTTCCCCAAGCTGGGTATGGGCATCCTGGAGTTTGTTCCTCTCCTGCTGCACCTTCATAAGCACCCTCTTGCCGGCCTTCAGCTGACGCAGTAGGTGTTGCTTGTCCGGATCCAGTCCGGCAACATATGCAATATCATTGTAAGATTTACATGCACGCCGCACACCTCTTATCTTTTTTAAATAATGTGTTACCAGGAGGCGTCTCTGTGTCTCCTCCTGCGGCAGCGAGTGCGGCCTCAAGTTGGGCCTTGCACTCTTGTAGCTCCTGGGACAATTGGGTATTCTTCTCTGTCAGATCCTGCACGTTAAAAGATCCTTAAATCAGTTATTTTAACTACTTTAAGTCTCGGGGGCTACTGGCACATACCGCTATTATAATCCCTTACCCGTATGTCTTTTACATACTGCTCCGTGGCTCTGGTCAAACCATCTTGAGCAGCACGGAGGTGCGCGTCTCCCGCGTTAAAGGCATTCAACGCCTCAGGGGAGAAACACGCGTCACGAAAAACTGTCCGGCGGCGCCTATGGTTCATGGCCCTCTCCACCTCGGACTTGGTGGCGGACAGCCTGTCGGCATCCTCCGTTCGAGGAGTATCCGGCTCGCGCCTTGCACTCGCCTCCCCCTCCGGACCAGGTGTTGGAGCCTGGCTGGCGGAGGAGTGGGTGGCAACCTCGCCGGTCACAGTCCGGCGAGCGCTCTTTCTCCTGAAAAAATCATGAGCATTAATACACCCCCTAGGAATCTTTTCCTAAATAATGGTCGCGAGCTATACCGTTGCGGTGACGTTTCGATTCGCACCGCACCCCTCTTCTGCCTGCGGGGTTGGGCTGACCCTTGTTGGTCAGCCGCGGCGGGTTCGGCTTCCCGCCTTGAGGGCACCTCCTGCGAGACACCGTTGTATACGGTGGTCAGGAATGCGCAAGGACGAAATAACGGTGTCGGGACTTCGGTCACTAGTACCTGGGAAGCCGGTAACAAGCCGGGGTAGTCAGCCGTAATGGCGACTAAAGCATTGTCCATGCTGAGTTGGTGGAACACCCCGTCGATTAGCTCCACCTTTATGTCCGAATCCTCTTCGGAGGCCGGATCAAGGGATCTTCCTGGATCCTCGGGTTGTGGAGCCGGACTATGTATGCCCTCCACATCCCGACGTAGCTCCTGCGTCGAAATCGTGAAGTAAGGTACTTAACTTTGAAAGCATGGGTCGGATAAATAAAATGTCCGCTTACCCAGCGCCGAGGGTTATTCATGGAGAACCCATTCAATGGGCTCTTCTGGAGGAAGTCCTCCTTCTCCCCTTGTACAGGCGGACAGTAATCTTTACGAAACTTGGCCGATCCGGCCCTTGCGGCCATGACGGGTGGCATCATTTTCCTGTTGAAATCCCACATGGGGTGGCCTCATTGCAGCGGCTGCACCCCGCGATTATGCATGTCGCCATGACTCGATCATGGTCAATCCGAATGGGCCAGAACCTTATCCGCCCATCAAATAATGGACGCCGTGTCTTCCTCGCTTGAGGGCTCCATGGGCGCCAACTTAGGCGCTTCTTGAAGAGCCTTGTCAACTCCGGAGGCCGATCCGAATCGGGTCCAAGAAGGGCGTCTTCTACATAAAATCATTCCGAAGGCCAGTCTTCGGACGCCTTCTTTGGGGTTCCGGATGGATATCCGATCCCGGCGATGCGCCATATTTCGGCGCCGCCCACTTGATATATTGACCCCTCGTGAGAACGGGGTACGAGGCAGAACAGCCTCTTCCACAGCGCAAAATGGGGCTCGACGCCCAGGAATAGCTCGCAAAGAGCTACGAAACCCGCGATGTGCAGAATAGAGGCGGGCGTGAGGTGATGGAGCTACAGTCCATAGAACTCCAGAAGCCCGCGGAGGAACGGATGAACTGGAAATCCAAGCCCCCTTATTAGATAGGGGACGAAGCACACCCGCTCTCCTTTAGAGGGGCTAGGGGTGGCCTCCGCTTGCTTCCCACCTTTGTAAGTGGCCAGCCCGGCTCGAACCGGGACCATAAAGGCGGAGGAGATATCCTCCGCAAGCTTCACCACTCATTGTGCGGCCCAGACATCCTCCTCAATCTCTGGCGGAGGGCTGGGAGCGCGAGAGGAGGATCCGCGTCGACGGTCCATGATGGAATAGGTTTTCGGTCGGAAGCGCTCCGATGAGTACTCGCGGGAGGAGGATGGTGTGATTTGGATCTGGATTCCTATCTCTTTATAGACAGATTATTTGCGCAGCTAGGGGGTAAAACATAAAAGATACCCTGGCTTTTCACATTCGTGCGATGCGTGGAAGAGGGCCATTATTGGGCGTGGAAGCCAAGGAGCGCAACATTTGTAAGGGAGTCAGACACTATTCGGCAAACACATGGAATTTGAAGGAGAACCCGCCTTGCAACGCCGAAGACTATAAATGCGCTGGACTCGTCGTCATTGAAGCCTGGTTCGGGGCTCTTGAGGAGTCTGATTAGGGGTGTCCGGATAGCCGGACTACCATCATCGGGCGGACTCCAAGACTATGAAGATACAAGATTGAAGACTCCGTCCCGTGTCTCGATGGGACTTTCCTTGGCGTGGAAGGCAAGCTTGGCGATACGGATATGTAGATCTCCTACCATTGTAACCGACTCTGTGTAACCCTAGCCCTCTCCGGTGTCTATATAAACCGGAGGGTTTTAGTCCGTAGGACGAACAACCATTACAACAATCATACCATAGGCTAGCTTCTAGGGTTTAGCCTCCTTGATCTCATGGTAGATCCACTCTTGTACTACCCATATCATCAATATCAATCAAGCAGGAGTAGGGTTTTACCTCCATCGAGAGGGCCCGAACCTGGGTAAAAACATCGTGTCCCTTGTCTCCTGTTACCATCCGCCTAGGCGCACAGTTCGGGACCCCCTACCCGAGATCCGCCGGTTTTGACACCGACAACCACCACTTCTTAGTAGTCTGTAGGATCATATTCTTTTGTGTTTCTATTGCTGCTAACCATGGCAGGATCACAAGCTGATGAGACTGATTGGGAGAACATGATGAACAAGGAGTTGCATGATAAATTTCAGCAAATGATGAGTGGCCAGGTGGGAGATGTACTAAACAAATTTAAAGAGGCTATGGAGAAGATAGATGCCATGGAGAAGTCATTCGAGACAAAGCTGGATAACAAGTTTAATGAATTGCTCAAGCGTCTTCCCCAACCACCACCGGTTGCACCTGTCGCACCTCTACAACAACAACGACGACATCTCCAACGCCGCCTTCCAAATCAAGTGGTTAATTTTGATGCTAAACAACCTGCTGAATTGATTTTGAAAATGCATGAGTTAACTAAGCAAAACATTGAGCGTATGAATGCTAAATATAAACTTGCTGGAGATAAGGGTAGAAAACATGTTGTGTTTGCACCTGGAGATCTTGTTTGGTTACATTTGCGTAAGGATAGATTTCCTGATTTGCGCAAATCAAAGCTAATGCCACGTGTTGATGGTCCTTTTAAGGTGTTAGCTAAAATAAATGATAATGCATATAAACTTGAGCTGCCTGCAGAATTTGGGGTTAGTCCTCCTTTTAACATTGCAGATTTGAAGCCTTATTTGGGTGAGGAAGATGAGCTTCCGTCAAAGACGACTTCATTTCAAGAAGGGGAGGATGATGAGGACACCAATACCATTGTTACACCCACAGCCCCTATTGCTATACATACTGGACCAATTACTAGAGCTCGCGCATGCCAATTAAATTACCAGGTACTTTCGTTTCTTGGTAATGATTCTAATGTTCATGAAAATATGATGCTGCCTAAATTGGATACATTTGTTTTGCTTAGAAATGAAGGGCCTAGCTTGGAGAAGGATGAACATTAGAGCAAGAACAAACATGGAGATGATAGCATATGCAAGGGGAACAAGAACGAAGTTACAAGTGATGATTTCAGGACGTTGAAGCCACCATAACAAGTGCATGAAGCCTTGGATGAAATATACAAGATGCTACTTCATAACTTTCGTCTAGAGGCTATTCTAGGTGTTGCGTCACCTTATTATTGGGCCAGGCCCATGTAATTTCGAAATACTTGAGTATAGGCTGTTTTTAGAGTCTATATGTGTGGGGAAACAAGAGATAGGGTTGGTTTCGGACCCCTTCCCCAAGGGCCACGATCCCCCCCCCCTCTCCATATATACAGCCCTTAGGGCGTCGTTTAGACTTTGGGTTTTGTATAGATTAAAAGTTTGCCATAGCTGCAACTTCGCGAACTTCGTTTGTGTTCAATGACCAGACCAAGACATCATAGAACCCCATCTTGATCAATAAAGCTTTCATCTTATATTCGCAATATCCAGATTGCAATCTCAGTTTCTTGCTTGTTCTTTGTTTGCTCGCAGGAAATAGACCCTCGTGGTCAGGTTGATCGTGCTTCGGCGTGGTCAATAACCTCTCGGAGTTGGTTTAGCGATTGCTAAGGCGCGACGTCCTCGCACGTACGTAGTTGGATCGTCAAAGTCTACTCCTCCGAAATGATAATCACCATCTTATCGAAAGACAGGACACCTTTGCCTCTATCATACATAGTGGCATAAAATAGTCTCAAGCATCGCAATATCATCAAATATCCGGCAAAAAATAGTCTCAGACATACAACTTCAATAGATGCATCTCAAGATCACTAAGGAAAGATGGGCCCTTTTCCCTTCTTGTAACATGCCTCATCCTCCTCTTGTGCATCACGAGCCCTTGCAAGCTTTCTTGCCCTCTCTTCTTCATGAGCAGCCTTCTCTTTGCGTGCCCTCTCCTCCTCGTGTTTCTTTTGTTCCATCTTCTCCTTCTGATGATGCTCTTCATCCAAGACTCTCTGAGATGCTTCTTCGAACAGTTGTTGCCTTCTAAGATAATCTTGATATTGGTCCTTTTTAACATCCTCTGGAACATCTTGATCTATCCATGTAAAGTAATTGCAAAGAGGAGGCGGTGACTGGATAGGATAAACAAATTTGTTGTTAGGATTATGAGTTGAAGTTGGACAAAATTTGAGATTACTCTTTGACCATACTGGTGGTACATCATAGGCATCTGTTGAAAGCGCCCGGTCATGTGCATAGTTGGGACACACAAAAAATCTTCTCCCTTCCGTCCATGACTTCTTGCGGTCGGTGGACACCTTCACCTTGCAAACATCTCCACACCAACATGATGGGGTTTTCATATCTTTTTCCTTCACCTCGTCTAGCTTGGCCTTATCCCACTTGTTCAGCATGTCTTCACGATCAGCACACGGTGGCCTCGTCATGGAACCGGATGAAGCCATGCATACAAAAATAAGACTCGTTGTTAGTGAAAGATATCAACATAATGAATAGAGGAAATGAAATAAGAGTTATTACAAAAAAACAACAAGTACCATTCATATTATTTCAACCATCCGGATTGAGCAAACCGTCAATAGGCCTTCCTCTATCGATCCTCCTCGTCCTAGTAAGACCAGAAGCACGACCACCTCCACCGGCGCCTCTAAGACTCGCCCATCCTCGACGCCCACGAACAGTAGTCCCACCTCGTGCACTACCTCTAAGACCAGTCCGTCCTCCACGGCCACAAGTCCTACCTCCTCGTGAGCCACCAGAACCTCCTCTGTGAACACCCGTTTGGCTATAGCTCGTGTTGGCATCGGTCCTCGGTTTTTTGGTGCATGTCCTAACATTGTGTCCTGGATCGTCACATCTTCCATAGTTGTTGATGTCCAATGGCTCCATGAAACGACCGCTACCAAACTATTTCATTCTGTTGTATCCAGCTAGATCATCCATGTCACCCCTAAACCTCGTCTTTCTTCTTCTTCCCTTTGTAGGCACCACGAGTTCAGGGTCAGGCACGATATGTGGGCCATCATACTCAGGCCACTGTGGCTGGTCAAGGAATGGATGAAATCAAGGCGCCCATGTTAACCTCGTGGCTTCCAATGTGAACTCTTGCAACCGCATGGTTCTCCCATCAGAAACATGCAAGTTTCTCGCCTTGGCCGCCGTCATCAAATGCGAGCAGGGCCAGTGGTACTTATGAGGCCTCTCACACTGACACCACTGGTTCTTGAGGTCCACCTTATACGCAACACCGTCGTAATCAATGTCATCTCGTGTTGTGCCACCTGGCTCGTCCACTTGGTAGATCATTTCTTTGTCGTTGAATCTAATGATTTGTTGATGCGAGGACTTCCCTGCTTGAAACCTCAACCAATCATCAACCTTGTAGGGATACCCTTTTTTCTCACCTATCCAGTTGGCAATGGTTTGGGAATGCCTAAGAAATACTCGTTCAGCTTGAAGAAGGTGTATTTCGGTATTGCAGTCACCGGCAAAGAACGGACACCCTTAAGCACATTGTTGAAGCATTCAACCATGTTGCTCGTCATGTCACTGTATCTCCAACGTCCTTCATCGTAAGCGCGTGACCACTTATGCTTCTCCCCATAGTTCCTTTCCAAGAATTCTCTTCCCGGTTTGTTCTTTCCCAAAGCCTTGAAGAGTTTATCATACCGTATTTTGAATGCATTGATGGTGAATGCCACACAAACATGGGTAAGGTCTTTGCAGAACTCCTTGTTCTTGCATGCTCGTAAAAGTTCGCCACGAAATGCCTCATGCACCATCGGTGATGAAGCTTTGGAAGCCTAGGAATGACAACATTTATGGCCTTGAGAATGCCATGGTGTCTGATATGATGCATACATGCCTCTTCCCAATCATCTTTGTCCTCACATGCCCCATGAACCACTCCCAATTGTCGTCATACTCATAAGGAACTAAAGCAAAGGCCACCGGTAACACGTTATCATTGGACGAATGAGCCATTGCCACCATTAGTGTGCCCTTGTATTTTCCGGCCAAGAAAGTGCCATCTATAGACAACACCAGACGACAATGCTTAAATGCCTCGATGCATTGCCCAAAACTCCAGAAGGCACGATGAAACACTCCGTCAATGTCCTCAACCCCATGCTGCATGCCTGGGTTCTCATGTGCAATGGCTCCCAACGTCTTCGGAAGAATGTTGTATGCGGCTGCATAATCACCATGCAACATCCTAATAGCATTTGCCTTGGCCTTCCATACCTTCCCATAATTGACCTTGTATCCATACATTTTTTCAACAATACTCATCAGAAACTTCACGGTCACGGTTGGGTCATGGGGTATCTCATTCAATAATTTGTAGCCGAGAAACTCTGACGTGAGTAGACAGTGGCCCTTGCTTCGGTCAGCTTTGTCTGGCGGTATGCACTCGTGAGTAGCTACACAACTTTCCAACTCCCATTGCCCCGTTTCATGAATTTTTCTTCCATGAACCTTCCATTTACAACCTTCTTTGTCACACTTCACGGTGCAATGCACCTCTTGGTTCGAATGATCAACAACAAATGGCCTATGGTTCCGAATGGCGTAGTCACTCAACCACATCTTAAACTCTTGGAAGCACCCAAACTTGATGCCTTTTTTCAAATGAGCATTCTTATCCTCATCCTTCAGCCTTGGATCGTCGACTCTAGGGCACGGTGTTGGTTCAACCAACCCTAGTCTCATGCCACCATCAACAATGGCATGGTCGGCAAGGCTAAGATCATGAAACAATGGGGGTCCTCTTTCCTTGTCGTGCACCTCCTAGAAGAATTGATTTTCTTGCACCATGAATCCATCCTCATCCAATTCTTCCTCAGGACCCTCGTCATCTGAGCCATAACCACACATACGGTTATAAGGGAGGCTACGATCCATATCTTGTTGATGGACAATTACATCCAAGTTACCTATTGGATTGTAATGATTCTCTTATTCTTCAGCATAAGCATCATCATCAGCATGACCAATATCGTCATCATCAACATGAGCCATAGCATGAATCTACGGGTCTTGAATTAATATGGCTCTATCATTCATCTCCACTTCATTTGATTGACTACTTGGTGGTAGGCTATAAGAATTGGGGACATACACCCTCGACCCTAGCATCATGTATTAGGGAGGAGGCATATCGGTTCAAGTCAATTTGTAGCAGAGGAGCATCAACCTTGGTGGCAAATAATTCAAGTGAGTTGTCTTGTGATTGCTCTACTTTACCCTTGTACACCTTCCAATGCAATTCCAAGGTGATAGGCATACTCTTCAACAGAGACTTCACCCCCACTCCAACATCATATCTTCCAATAAGTTTAACCTCGCCATTTGGGTCCATCCAATGTAACACACTTCTAACTTTCACAACTACATCCTCATAGGTTCGGCAATACTCAAATACCATGTGTTCTTCCCCTTCATCATCATTGCCATTCGTAAATGTCTCCTTATCCAAATAATGAAGATTCACAAGACTACTCATCTAAATAAATTTTAGAAAATGTCAACGATAGGCGGCAACATAATATGGGTCAATATCTATTGCGCATCCCATGGATCGATAGAAGTTCTATGCAATACATTCAAGTAACAAAACAAATAACAACTAAAGAACAAAATATCATGGCTTAACCCTAACAACTAAATAATGCCTTTGCTTAACCCTAACCCTAACCCTATAAATAACCAAAACAATAACCCTAGATCTAACTACAAACAAGAAATGTTAGCACACTACACATGGTCAATCACACATATACAACCCTAGATCTAGATCTACCAACCATCAAATCCATTGATTTCACACAAAAAGGAGCCCAACTAGGGTTTGCATAAAAGTAATCAATGCCATCAAATAAGTTGATTCCAACCAACCAAAAAGAAGAGAGTGAGTGAGGTACCTTGAGTGATGCAAATGGCCTCAATCCACCGAAGAAAACTCAAGCAATGGAGATGAATTCGATGGAGCCTAGGATGGGGGGGAGAGGGAGGAGAGGGGCTAAGCTCGGAGGAAGAAGGGATTTGGGGGAAAACGAGTGGCTTGTGGGGCCCACCCAAGCTAACAGCCACTAGTTTTGAGCATGCCATACCCTACCGCCACCCTCTCTGGCGGTAGGTAATAGAACCCTACCGCCACGGGCATTGGTGGTAGCCACTTATCCACATCAGCAGGCAGACGGCGCCGTCTACATTGACCCGGTCCCTACCGCCACTCCTTGTGGCGGTAGGACGTTTGAGCCTATCGCCAGCTCAGGTGGCGGTAGGAAAATGGTAAGATCCGATTTTTTTTCTGAGAGGGGTCAGATGCGGCTAAAAGAGGGCAAAAGGATTAAAACGGTGAATTTGGCCGCCTAGGGCAGCCAGGTCGTGCCCCAAGGGGCTGGCCGCCGGCCCTAGGGCTTGTCACGCCCAATATGCGACCCTATCCAAAAGGAACTCGAAGGTCCCACCAAGGATAGACCCGCATATTGAAACGCTTTTGCAAGGTGGATATCATTACATCAACATTACATAATAGATGGGGATACATACAAAAGGCATGCAATGCCACATGAATACAACATCATCTTACATAAGAGCACCATCTGACTACGGATGAAACACAAACAGAAACTCAAACAACGTCCACCCTGCTAGCTCAGGCTGCCGACCTGGAACCTATCCCCTGATCGAAGAAGAAGCAGAAGAAGAACTCCAAAACAAGCAAACATCGCTCTCGCGTCATGATCATCGTGATAACTGTACACTGCAATCGTTGTTGTAGTAATCAGAGCCACGAGGACTCAGCAATCCCATTACCATGGGTATCAAGACTAGCAAAGCTTAAAGGGGTAAGGAAGGGGTAAAGTGGTGAGGTTGCAGCAGCGACTAAGCATATATGGTGGCTAACCAACGCAAATAAGAGCGAGAAGAGAGCAAGCGGAACGGCTGTGAAGCTAGGAATGATCAAGAGCTGATCCTAAACTCCTACTTACGTCAAACATAACCCAAGACCGTGTTCACTTCCCGGACTCCGCCGAAAAGAGACCATCACGGCTACACACACGGTTGATGCATTTTAATTCGTATCTGGTGACAAGTTATCTACAACCGGACATTAACAAATTCCCATCTGCCACATAACCGCGGGCACGGCTTTCGAAAGATAATACCCTGCAGGGGTGTCCCAACTTAGCCCATGATAAGCTTTCGCGATCAATGAAGGATATACCTTCTCCCAGGAAGACCCGATCAGTCTCGGAATCCCGGTTTACAAGACATTTCGACAATGGTAAAACAAGACCAGCAAAGCCGCCTGATGCGCCGACAATCCCGATAGGAGCTACACATATCTCGTTCTCAGGGCAGCACCAGATAAGTCAAGCTACGAGTAAAACCAGACTCGAGTTTCCCGAGGGGCCCCGCAGTTGCTTCAGATTCGGACCAGCACTTAGAGAAGCACGGCCAGGGGGCTAAAATAAAGATGACCCTCGGGCTCCGAAACCCAAGGGAAAAAGGGCTAGGTGAGGCAAATGGTAAAACCAAGGTTGGGCCTTGCTGGAGGACTTTTATTCAAAGCGAACTATCAAGGGGGTCCCATAAATCACCCAACCGCGTAAGGAACGCAAAATCCGGGAACACAACACCGGTATGACGGAAACTAGGGCGGCAAGAGTGGAACAAAACACCAGGCATAAGGCCGAGTCTTCCAACCTTTACCAAGTATATAGATGCATTAATTAAATAAGATATTGTGGTATCCCGACATAATCCTGTCCACCATGGAGCAATCTTCAACTTCACCTGCAACTAACAACGCTATAAGAGGGGCTGAGCAAAGCGGTAACATAGCCAAGCAACGGTTTGCTAGGAAAGGTGAAAAGGTTAGAGGCTGACATGGCAATTCGGGTGGCTTGATCAGCAAGAGATAGGTAGCGCGGCAAAGCGATAGAACGAAGCAACTAGAATAGCAATGACAGTAGTGAGATCCAGGGTAGCGGTCATCTTGCCTGAAATCCCGCTAAGAAGAAGAACGATTCCATAAAGACGAACGGATGAAGACGAACCAAGCGTAGACGAACGGATCCTCACGATCGCAACGAAACGGGAACTATCGAGAAGAAGCACACAACATGGTAAACACACCACATAGACAAGACATGATGCACAACAAGCATGATGCATGATAAGACTACATGAAGCTACTCATGGCAAGAGATGATGCAAACAAGAACAACATATCAAGGCAAGTTTAAATGAGGCTGGAAACAACATATAACAATTCCGGTAAGTCCTCATATGCAAATTTCGAAATTGGCACGGAACTGAATAAACCTTATGTTCAAGTTGTTAAACAACAAGTTAAGATGCACCAAGATGATCTACACGAGATTCTAGTCAAGTTACATATAAAGTTCATTTAGTTCGGAGCTACGGCCTAGAAGATATGAGCAAAACAAGTCAAACATGGCATTGATGCAAAATGCATCCAAACATCAAGCAAACACCTCAAAACAAGTATGCAACATGATAATATGAAACTACATGCAATTCTAAGCAAGTTTCATATAGAGCACACTCAAAACGGGGCAACGGTTCAAGACATACACTATGTTATAGCAACAAACTGTCCATAACAGCAACTAGGCATCTTGCAAGCATCAAAACAATATGCTACGGCACCTCAACATACGAACAAAGGGCATGGGCATGAAGTACAGGTAAAGCATGACAAAACATGAACACTGAACTATCTCCAGAAATCACTAGAACATGCTCAAAAGGACATGGCAAGATTGCAAATAATAACAGTTTCAGGCTTGGCAGAAATAACATCAGGTTGCAATGTTTAGAGCTATCAAACATGTTACAGGAACTTAACATGGAAAAAAGGCATGGCATGAATCTACTAAACTCATAGAACAAATGTCCCTTACTGACCATGAGCCAAAAGGGCACAGAAAATATGATGGCACCCATGTAAACATAGCAAGAGATATGACAGATTATACATGGCAGGAACAACAATAAGTAGGCATGTTGGTGAGCTTGAACCACTCACCACAGAGCAATACATGGCATGGCAAGGCAACCAACCGTAAGAAGACATGATTATGAAGCTAAACATGGCAAGAATAAGTTCATAGGGTGCATGGATCACTAGAAAAACACATGGCAAAACTGAACTTAATGTTAACAGGCTGACAGCAACATTATTTAGCAAGTTTGGAGCAAGATAACAACAAGTTACAGCAGGCTATAAATGCAACCAGGGGCATGAATGGATATATCATGACATTTATAACAAAATATCCTTAGTGAACATCTCCATATTATGCATAGAATGACTTGTAGCAGCAAGTTAACATGGCATCAGGATATAGCAGATTCAGACTAGCAAAACAGAAACAACAAGTACCCTACTTCATGAGCTCGATGCACTCAGTAAAAGACTCACAAAAATACATGAATGGCAACACTGTGAAGATGGCATGATGTAGCACAAAACACATGTAGAGCTCATGCCCAAAGGATGCACACACAAAATGCAACGAAAAAGACAAATCATCAAGTTATAACAGTTTCAGCAGGTTAACATCACATAGCACTCTTGCAACGATGATTAGGACATCAAGATGAACTCAAACAAGCATGACACAATGGAATGAAATGAAGATCATCTCACAACGAACAATTTGATATATTACACGCATGAAATGGAGCAGTATGCACGGAGTTATGATGCGATGAACAGGAGATAAAAATATGCAAATATTTAGGGACGGGGAAATCTCGCGGGTCAACCTCAGATCTGCACGGTTTTCGAGGTTCGCCGGAGTTTCGCCGGAGTTGACGTGGAAGGCGACCGGAGTCGAGGGAGAGGTCGGGGAGGCCGCGGAAGGACGGATCCGATCAACTCCCGACCAGATCCGGCCGAAGGGCCCCCTGGAGGTGGCGTGGACGGCGGGATCCGGGCAGCGAAGGCTCGTCGGAGATCCATGGCGGCGGCGCTGCTGGAGGAGCTCCGGGCAGCGGCGGCCACCTGAAGAGAGAGAGAAAGAGCTGGTGAGGGAGAGGGAGAGCAGAGGAGAGGGAGAAGAAGGTGGGGCGGCGCGGGCTCACCGGGCGACAAGCTCCGCCGGCGGGGATCCGGGCGGCGCGGGCGGCGGCGGCGCGCCAGTGGAGGCGGCCGAGGCGCGGGCGAGGTGGGCACTGCAGGGGCAAGCGGGCGCGGCGGCGGCGGCCGGGCTGCCTGCCCGCGACAGGCTCAAGGGCGGGCAGCGTGGCGGGTGGCGGTGGAGGTGCCACGTGGGCGCGCCACTGGCTGGGAGCGGTGGCGGGGAAGCGCCCGGTCCGGGACGGACATGTCCGGTGGCGCAGAGGGAGGAAGGAGCTAGGGTTAGGGATTCATCCGTGAAAAATGGAGGGGGAGGACCTATTTATAGATTCTGGTAGCTAGGAGAGTCCAAATGAGGTGCAGTTTTCGGCCACGCGATCGTGATTGAACGACCGAGAGCATGGAGGGGGTTAGGATGGGTTTTGGCCCACTTTGGAGGTGTGTTGGGCTGCAAACAAAAGAGGCTTTGCGGTTACCCGGTTAACCGTTGGAGTATCAAACGGACTCCAAATTCCACGAAACTTGACAGGCGGTCTACCGGTGGTATACCAAGGCCGCTTGGCAAACCTCGGTCCATTTCGAGAACGTTTAACACCCGCACACAAAAGAGAGGCAAAAGGGGGCGCTGGGAACATAGGAGTGC
Source organism: Aegilops speltoides (assembly GCA_021437245.1). NCBI lineage: Eukaryota > Viridiplantae > Streptophyta > Magnoliopsida > Poales > Poaceae > Aegilops > Aegilops speltoides. The sequence goes on along the minus strand of CM038147.1, from coordinate 339,571,711 downwards.
CGGACTGCAAAACGGACAACGGGGAAAATGCTCAGATGCATGAGACGAACATGTATGCAAAATGAAATGCACATGATGACATGATAAACTGCAACACACAAGCAAATGACATGGCAATGACAGCGAATAACTGGCAGACACCTGGTGCATCGAATCCGGGGCGTTACAGGGCTTCTGCCCTCCTGCGCCCCCCTTTCCTTGTATGAAGAAGGGGGAAGGAAAGAGGGGGGAGAGGGAAGGAAGGGGGAGTCCTACTCCACACTTTCCTTTACCTTACCCTCTTCCCTTCTCTTCCTCATAGGGTCGACCTCTATAGAGGCGCACCAGCCCCTTGTGGGCTGGTGTGTTCCCTCTCTTGGCCCATAAATCCCATATCTTTGCCGGGGGTACCCGAAACTCCTTTCCGGTGACCCGTTAAGTACCCGGTACCCTCCGAAGAAACACTTCCGGTGTCTGAATACCATCGTCCTATATATCAATCTTTACCTCTAGACTATTTCGAGACTCCTCTTCATGTCCGTGATCTCATACGGGACTCCGAACAACATTCGGTCACCAAATCACATAACTCATATAATACTATATCGTCAATGAACGTTAAGCGTGCGGACCCTACGGGTTTGAGAACTATGTAGACACGACCGAGACACCTCTCCGATCAACAACCAATAGCGTAACCTGGATGCCCATACTCCTACATATTCTACGAAGATCTTTGTCAGTCGAACTGTTATGACAGCATACGTAATTCTCTTTGTCCATCGGTATGTTACTTGCCCGAGATTCAATCGTCGGTATCTCTATACCTAGTTCAATCACGTTACCGGCAAGTCTCTTTACTCATTCCATAACACATCACCTCATGACTAACTCTTAGTCATTTGCTTGCAAGCTTATGATGTGTATTACTGATATGGCCCAGAGATACCTCTCCGATACTCGAAGCGACAAATCCTAATCTCGATCTATGTCAACTCAACAAACACCTTCGGGGATACCTATAGAGCATCTTTATGATAACCCAGTTACATTGTGATGTTTGATAGAACGCAAGGTATTCCTCTTGTATCTGGGAGTTGCATAAGCTCATAGTCGAAGGAATATGTATTTGACATGAAGAAAGCAATAACAATAAAACTGAACGATCATTACGCTAAGCCAACGGATGGGTCTTGTCCATCACATCATTCTCCTAATGATGTGATCCCGTTATCAAATGACAACACATGTCCATGGTTAGGAAACCTTAACCATCTTTGATCAACGAGCTAGTCTAGTAGAGGCATACTAGGGACACGATATTTGTTTATGTATTTACACATGTATTTAAGTTTCTAATCAATACAATTCTAGCATGAATAATAAACCTTTATCATGAATAAGGAAATATAAAATAACAACTTTATTATTGCCTCTAGGGCATATTTCCTTCAGCGTTCCCAGATGCTTTGTGTGCCCCTCGTGGCTTCGTCTGGCCTAACTCCACCTCTATAGATTCTCTAAAATCAGGAAACCAACAAAGAGCCACCCAGAACACTTTTTCTGCCACCGCAAGTTTCTGTTCTTGTGTGATCCCATCCGGTGGCCTTTTCCGGCACTCTGCCGCAGGGGGAATCGATCATGGAGGGCTTCTACATCATCCTTGTTGCCTTCCGGTTATACGTGAGTAGTTCACCACAGACCTACGGGTCCATAGCTAGTAGCCAGATGGCTTCTTCTCTCTGTTTGATCTTCAATACAATGTTCTCCTCGATGTTCTTGGAGTTCTATTTGATCTAATCTTATTTTGCGGTGTGTTTGTGGGGATCCGATGAATTATGGGTTTATGATTAGATTATTCATTAATATTAATTGAGTCTTCTTTGAAATTTATTATGAATGATTGTCATAGATTTGTATTTCTTCCAATTTATCTGTTTGGTTTGGCTAACAAGATTGATTTATAGAGCAATGGGAGAGGTTGTCAGTGTTCTCGGAACGGGGGTACCCAGACTTGCCTGCCTGCAGCCCACGGCGTGCCTCCATCAACGGCCCAATACGGCCCACCTTCAGCGTCAACGACCCAAGACCCCCATGAGGGGCCAAGCCTCGTGAGGCGGGCGACACCAAGACCTCCAGGAGGGGCAGCCTCCTTAGGCTGGCTCCTGAGGAGCGGAGATTTCTATGCGTGCCTCACCTCATGAGGCTTCAGATGACGTGAGCCATGATGACTAAGGCCAGGCAGGCGCAGGACAGCAGTTTCCTCTTTGGTGCTAAGGAGGCAAGCGCAGGCGCGGTCCCGAGGAATCAACCAAAGGTTTCCATTCCCGTGCAACAAGACCAAGACCGCCAGGATGACAGGACGGAGGTCATCGTCGAGCCCACCATGGCGTCATGACCATAAGCTTTGCAGGTGAATACAACTTTTTCCAGGATAAGATGTACTAGTTATGTCCCTTCGAATTTGGCCGTTGTGGGATCCCTTCCTGCCTTCATTTGGAAAGAGGACCGAGGCCACTATAAATAGGACCTAGCCACCACCATAGAGAGGGATCCTGATCCGACGGACCCTGATCCGAATCCTAGAGATCATCCTCTCCCCCACCAGCTCAAGAACACACCTCCTGAGGTTGTTCTCCCACTGTACTAGTTCATCCTCAGCCCCTCGAGGCCAATCCACGACAAACTAGGAGTAGGGTTTTACACCGCAAGGTGGCCCGAACCTAGGTAAACTGTCGTGTCCTCTTCCCTTTGAGTTCGTCAAGCTTGGCCGTGAGACTAGAGAGTAGGCAGACTGGGGAGTTTGAGTTCTTCGCAAGCACATCCGAGTTCAAACCTCTCAAAGGTTTGCGGAACCCGAAATCCGACATTTGGCGTGCCAGGTAGGGGTTCGTCGAAGATCCGCCTCTATCCGTCATACGCCCATCGCTCCATTCTCATGGCGACATCGCCCATCAACCGGACTAACGCCTACGGGGAGCCGAGGGTCTTCGCGCCTTCACCCCCGCCCTACGGTGGGTGAAGTGTCCACCCAAGTTCAGGTCGGAGTTGCCTCCCTGATACGACGGCGCGGCGGATCCGACGGGTTTCCTCCAAGAATATGAGGTAGTTTGGGCAGCCGGCGGCAATGACAAGGTCATGGCCAACTGGATCCCCATGGCCCTCGCGGGTGCACCGCGTGCCTGGCTGCTCAACTTGCCAGGGTCTTCGGTGGCCTCCTGGGAGGGGCTGCGCAGCTTCTTCATTGCGCGCTTCACGACACCGGCGCCCCACGCCGTCACAACCCTCCTCGGTGGTTCACAGGCGCCGCCCTCGGACCGCCACGTCAAGCAGTTCTTCGACCAGGTGGGTGCCTCCCGCGTACAGCGGGGAACTCCCCTGGGCTAGGCGGCGCCAAAAGACGACCTGACCTTCAACTCAAGGAATCACCCCGCGACCACCGCAGGCGCCGGCGCGCTCCCGATTCTCTGCACCCACACCATCTGCAACATGGCGGTCACCAAGACCCTCATCGACGGTGGAGCCAGCCTCAATGTGCTTTCTGTGGAGGCATTCGGCTTACTTCTTGTGCCCCATGGCTGGCTCCGCCCCACCAAGCCTTTCTCTAGAGTCGTCGACGGCTCCACCAGCCACTAGGGCAGATCCTCCTCCCCGTCACCTTCGGCACCCGCGACAACTACCGCACTGAGCTTATCGACTTCGACGTCGCCCACATCAGCCTCTCGTACAACGCCATTCTCGGGTACCTAGCCTTGGCCAAGTTCATGGAAGCAACTCACCCTGCCTACAATCTCATGAAGATGTCGGGAAGCAGCGGCGTCCTCACCGTAGCGGGGGATACAAAGGACGCGTTGTTGGCCCTCAAGCTTGCCTTCAGAGCCGCGACGGCTGCACGACCAAGCTAGGAAGGGGCCCAGAGGCTCCGAGTGAGTGTCGTATCCCCAGCCCCCGGCGTGATGTACTTCGACCGAGGGTGGAAGACGTTCGCCCGCATCCACAGCTTGACGGCGGGGTTTACCCTCCATTTTAAGTTAATGGAGGGCGACCTTCGCGCCAAGGTCTTGGGACTCCGGACCGGGCGAGATGTCAGTGGAAAGCTCCTCCGACAATAAGGTCCCTCCTCGAGCGAGAGTGACGAGGAGGGGAGCGACACGACGACGACGAGGATGGCGGGTCCGACTAGGCGCTCGGACGCTGCTCACAGGCCACCGGCGACCCCATCATCCAGTCGCCGCCTCAACTCCCCGGGCCGCCTCCTTGGCGGCGGGGCGAGGGAGGCTGCAGAAGAGGAAGAGGGTGGCGGCAAGGCGCTGTCGGAGTACGAGGGCGAGGCGCCTCGTTAGCGTGGCCGACGCCCCACCACCCGCCTCGAGCTCTGCCTCCGGCGCCTCCGCCTCCACCAAGCTCCCGGCCGGCCCCGAAGTTCTCTTGGTGTCTTCGCGCCAGAGCCTCCTAGGCGCCCTCCCCCCCGGCAAGCTTCTCTTGCGGGGACTCTTGACCTACCTCCCTAACAGAGAAACAGGAGGGGGATTACTGCACCTTATCTTTAACTTGTAAGCCTTCTGCCTTAGTTGCATTTAAAATATGTAATCCTCTCTATCATGTTTTCCATCCTCGTATGGACTTGTATTAAACCGGGATGTTTTTAATGAAAAAGAGGGGAACGCTTGTCGGGCTAAGTCCTTTACTTGACTTTGTGCTTTGTACATTCCCACCCTATGCTTCTAGGGTTCTTGTCGGAGCGAACACACTTGCTGAGTACGGACGCCAAGACCACCGGGCGGTGTTGCTTCCGCAAGAAAACCTTGTCGGGCGATTCAGGCCGCTTGTGTTGTTGAGCGGACTCGAAACAACCCCAAGGGCGCAACTTAGCCGCGACTCGCCCCTCCACAAGACGGGTTTCTTTTACAAAGCACACTCGCTCAAGGACGCGCCTCGCCTTCCCCGTCCACAAGAGGATGCATGACGAGGGATGAAAACTTATCCGACCAGAGTTTCCGGCGACCTTGGCACTGCAGCCCTCAAATGGGCTGGCTAGTCAGGCCTCAGGGCGTAGCGCCTTCTTCCGCTTCTCCTTGCCGCTGTAATCATAGTCATGAAAATAATCGAGACAAATACTGAAATAAGCTATTCTTTCATGATGCGATTCTACCACGCGATGCCATGCTTTGTCCTTCAGATGTTCACACTTCACGCTCGGGAACCTGCCGAGCGAACACACTTGCCGAAAAGCGAACATCAGCAGTTCATTGGCGGTGTTGTTCCGCAAGAAACCTTCTCGCCAATTGCAGCGACTTGTATTGTTGAGCGGACTCGAAACAAAGCAAGGGCTAACTTAGCCGAGTAGGTTCCTCCGCGCACAAGTTTCTCATACGGCTGCCCCATGGCAAGGCTTGCTATGTTACGCCTCCATTTTGTTGTATCCCTTGTACGCTTTTAACCCCACGCTTTTAGGGAACTTGCCGGCTAACACACTTGCTGAAAAGGGACGCCAAGAGCCTGCAGCGGTGTTATATCCGCAAGAAACCTGCTCCGCTTGCAAAGATTCTTGCATTGTTGAGCGGACTCGGAAACAAAGCAAGAACGCAACTTGACCCCGAGTTGGTTCCTCTGCGCACAGGTTTTTTTTTACAAGGAATAAACGCTTGAGGGGTATAACACAGGGCTATAGGACTGAAAAGTGCTCTTGTACAAAAGCTCGGGTGACTTAGCTTTTTCCGTTTTCTCGCTGACTCGACGGGTCAGATTTCTTCCTTGGTTTCCACCACCCCTAGTATGTTTGTTTTTTTACACTTCGGGAACCCTTCGTGCAAACACACTTGCTGAGTGCAGGCACTAGCAGCCTCATTGGCGGTGTTGCCTCGGCGGAAGAACTCGGCGGGCTGGTTGCGCGCGCCTTACCGCCGAGTGGATTCAAGCAGATTGACGGCGAATCCTAACCACGACTCGACCCTCTCGCTACCGGGTTCTTCATACAAGGTGTGGACTTCTAGGAAACACGATCTCAAGAGTTCGCAGTTCGGTAGCTTTTTTTTCTTCGCCGGCAGAGCTCGATGGCGCTGTCTCGACGGCAGCGCAGCGCCGGGGAGGTGCGCGTGCGGAGTCGGCACCAGAGCTATTCTTGCCGGATTTGGCCTTCTTCTTCCCGGGGCTTCAGCGCAAGTGGCTCACGCCATCGCAGCTGCCGCTCCCCGTAGATCTTGTCGGCGCAGATGAGCGATCCTCTTGTCGCCTTGGACAGAGATAACACTCATCGGACCGGCATCTTGAGCACATTGTATGCATAGTGAGAGGCCGCCATGAACTTGGCGAAAAGGGTCGGCCGAGTATCCTGCTAGGGCAAGGGATATCAGCCACATCGAACGTGACCCTCTCAATCTCGGTTCGCTTTGCTGCCAACGCCATCGCAATGTGATCTTCCCTTAGGCTTGCTCCTTCCCGGATTTATTCCTTGAAAGGCACCCGCTTCGAGCTCGTTGTCGGGATTTGGAGCTTCTTGAGCACCGCGAGGAAATCAAGTTCAGGCCGCCCCGCCATCTACCAAAGATCTTCGTGACCTTGAGGTTGCGAATTGTTGGTGAAACCAAGATCGGCAAGCACCGACCGCAGTGACACGATCGTGGTGGTCCTCAACGTCAAGACGATGGGCGCCACGGACCACTTCAGAGGCATGCGTGCTCGACGGACGGCTCACAGATTCACTTCGCACCCATCGCTTGAGTTGGCGGTGCGAGGTGCAGGAGGCGCCACCGCCGATGCACAACACTTCTGTCAGCTCAAACTCCCGATCATCGGTCTCATCTTCCTCCATCTCTTCATCTTCATCTTCACCTCGTCCTGTCGCGCGCGCTGGGAGGCTCGCCTCCTGCTGCCTTGGCCTTGCCATGTTCCTCCCGGCGGGAAGCTTCTTGCCGGATCCTCCGCCACCTCCCTGGGTTTCTCCTTATCGCGCGCCATACTCTGCTTTTGCAGCTCGCCATCCGCTCTACTTTTTGCAGGTTTGGAGGTCATGGCCTTTGGTGCGGTGGATCTTGCAATAACGCTTTGCCGAGCCGCCCCGCTTGTCGGCGATCGCTACAAATTTCACCGAATCGCCGGTCTTGGCCTTGTTTGAGCCGCCTCCGTTGTCGGAATGCTCAACAGCTAGCACATCCTTAGCTTTCTCTTCCTATTATTCCGCCCGGTTCTTCCTTGCCGGGCGGCATCCTCGCCGTTAGATCCTTCGCTCCCGCAATCTCCGGAATTTTCTCCCCTCCTCACCTCGGCACATTTGTCGGCCAGAGCGTAAAGCTCACGACATCTTCGATCTTGCACATCCCCATCTCCTCCTCATCCCGTGGTTACGACGTTTCGATGAAACGCTACCGATAACCGCGCAGGTGGACGCTCGATGTTGCGTTGCACCGGCTGAATCTTTGTATATACTATGCTAGGCTCTCCTTCCGGACGAGCAAGTGGAGGTCACTTTCCGCCATGAGGCTTGTGGCCACCCGTGAAGGCACCGACAAACCGATGGCACAGTCCGCCCATGAGGAGATGGAGCCGTCCGCAAGTGCATGAGCCAAGATCCGACGCTGGGCTTGAGTACCAGCGGAAGTAGTTGGCGAGATCTTCGTCGCGCTTCTTCGCAGCCTCGCACCGCGATGGTGTAGATGCCGAGGAACTCCGACGGTGTATCCCGCCGCCATACTTTCGCACGCTCGCTTGAAATTTTGGTTTTGGGCCATCGGACTTGCCGCAACTCGCGGTGAACGCAGGGCAACTCGCCGCACGCAAGTCGCTCGTTCTCCGCTACGCAGCGCCGACACTGGCCCAGCCAGCGCTGGTCGATTGACGCCGCTTCTCCGGGCGCTGGCGCGGTACGAGCGCCTTCGTGTTGCCGCTTTGAAGGACGGGCGCTGATCGCGCGAAGTTCAGGTCCGGCGACGCGTGGAGTCGGGCGCTGGTTGGTCCGGTGAGTGGGCGATCTCGCCTTTGGGGTTGGGAGAGCACGAAGCGGCACTTCAGCCGTCTCTGCTGGCGCCGCATGCGCTGGCGTCTTCGCCGCCCTCGACGCGCTTCGCCGCTGGGCTTGTCGCCGCTGGCGGCCGATGAGGTTGTAGTGGCCATCCTCCGCCGCCGATCTTGTGCGGCGCCGAGGAGGTCTAGAAGCAGCCGCCCCGCCGCTGCTTCTCGCTGTCTTGGGTGGCGGTGGTGATGAACGGCGCGACGAGCGGAAGTGCTTGGACTCCCAACCGATTGGGAGGCACCACACCCGCTCTGGCGATCAGATTCGCCAAGCGCCAAAGATGCGCGCGCGCATGCCGACTCTCGCCGCCCGCGACCCACCATGTTGGCCTTTGCTCAACGCGAGCACGGTGCTAGGGGCACCGGGCGTTGTTGACCTTGCACCTCCCGGGAGGGGTGCGGCGCTCGCCGCGCCGACGCTATGGGTTTTGTTTTTGGATCTAGTGACGACACGAGATCCACCACGCGCGCCCGCCTCCGCCAAGATCCGGCCCCACCGCCTGCTTGCTCCAGCGGTGGTGGCGTAAACGACGAGACGCGCGCCACCTCCGAAGGCTTCTTCTTCGTGGCATGTTGACGATGACGTTGATGCAGCGTCGCGTGGAGACCGGATCGATGCTCACGACCGACGCTGCCCCTACCGGCGCGCCAAAGATGTCGGGCGCTTTCATGGCTCGAGCACCTATGGGGCAATCGGGGCCCTTCGTTCGGCAAGGAGTGGGGTCGACGCAGAGCGATCGAGGTTGGGCGACGCGAGACGGGCAATCTTTACCCACCTTCGGGCTCTCCGGAGAGATAACACCCTACCGCCGCTTTGTGTTGTTATTGATCTAGCTCGAGCGCGAAAGCATATGGTGGTGCTGTGGGTGTCGAATGGACCGAACCCCTTCTACGCGCGCAGGGCCTCCCTTTTATAGTCCGAAGGGGTACCCACAGTGGCAGCGAGGGAGAGGGGTAGAAACGTAAAAGCGCAGGTTGGTACAACACAGACACAAAGTGCCCCTACCTAATTTCGACGGCAGGGACAAGGGCATTAAATGCCCGTCCCGGCCGCCTCTAACAAAGGCAGGAGGGGTGATCATATGAGCCACCGTTGCAACGATGGCGCTTATGTCACCCGTTGCCACCGCCCGCATGGTCAGTGTAGCGCCGCCACGCGCTCTTTGGGATGGCCTTTACGACGACACGCCATTGGGTGCGCTGGAGTCTGGTAGTAGCCTTGCTGCGGCAAGTGCCTTGTCATGTCTCTCGTTTTGCTATGCCGCAGTTTGCCGGCCGCCAGCCTCTTCGGGGCGCTGGGCGCCAAGGCAAGTCTTCCGATGTCGCTCGTTGGCCTTCCCAAGCTCCTCTTGCCGGGCCTTCGTGTTCTTGGCTAGTACTTTGTTCTTGAATGGCAGAATGAGTGGTGGAGAGCCTTGCGGGCGTCCGCAAACCTTGCCACGGGTGTCAGGATCTGCCAGCACAAGTTCGGGGTACTAAGGTACCCCCTACTTTAGTACACCGACAGCTGGTGTTATTTGGAAGGTGCGGTACCCGGAGTGGCCGGCAAACCTAGTCGTTGTCCCCAAGAAAAGCGGGAAGGAGCGCATGTGCATCGACTTCACCAACCTCAACAAGGCTTGCCCTCAGGACCCCTTCCCGCTCCCGCGCATCGATCAGATTGTTGACTCCACCACCGAATGCGACTTGCTGTTCTTTCTGGACACGTTCTCGGGCTATCACCAAATCAAGATGGCGATACAGGATGTTTAGAAGATAGCCTTCTTGACCCCATGCGGGGTGTATTACTACACCTGCATGTCGTTTGGGCTGCGTAATGCCGAGGCAACCTTCCAGCGGCTGATGCACATCGCTCTGGGCCAGCAGCTCAGGAGGAACACCGAGGCCTACGTCGATGACATAGTGGTGAAGTCTTGGGAGGCAAGGACCCTTATTGAGGACCTGGAAGAAATGTTTGCCAGCCTGCGCAAGGTGGATCTGCGACTCAACCCAGAGAAATGTGTGTTTGGAGTCCCATCCGGCAAGCTGCTGAGCTTTCTGGTGTCGCACAGGGGGATCGAGGCCAGCCTAGAAAAGGTCAAGGCCATAGAAAGGATGAGCCTGCCACAAACCCTCAAGGAGATGCAGAAGCTGGCGGGTTGCGTCACCTTGCCAGGGCGCTTCATCTCCAAGCTAGGGGAGCGCGCCCTCCCATTCTTCAAGCTGATGAAAAAGAAAGGACCATTCGAGTGGACTCTGGAGGCTGACGCAGCATTCCAAGACCTCGAGAGGTACCTCACCAGACCGTCGGTGATGGTAGCACCGCGTCCCCTTGAGCCCTTGGTGCTCTACCTAGCCGCCACGCCTCACTCTGCCAGCGCAGCGCTGGTAGTGGTTCGGGAGGAGTACCTGACCAAGGGCTCGCTGAGTAGCACTTCGCACCTGATCAAGACGCGGCGACCTCAGGACGGCGCTCTTGAGGCCCCGGCTGCTACAACAAACGACCAGGTTCCTCAGGACGGTGCTCCTGAGGCCTTAACTGCCCTGACGAACGGCCAAGCTCCTGAGGCTCCCTGGCCCCAGGAGGTACAAGACCCCGCCGACACTTCCGCCCTCGACGAGCACCCGGTGTACTTCGTCAGCACGATGCTACGCGATGCGCGGGCGCACTATCCCATGCCACAAAAGCTCTTGCTCGCGCTCCTCGTCGCCTCCCGCAAGCTGCGCCAGTACTTCCAGGGTCACCCCATCAAGGTTGTCTCAGCTTACCCACTGGAGAGGGTGCTCCGGAGCCCCAATGTCGTGGGAAGGGTTGCAGAGTGGAACATCGAGCTGCAAGCGTTCCAACTAGAGTTCACCACCACCAGAGTCATCAAGGGTGCGGTCCTTATGGATTTCTTGGCAGAATGGCCTGATGACCCCAGCCGCGAAGTGTGCGAGGACCGCTCTCTCCTGCCTGTAGACGTGGCACCAGATGGATGGGTCATGTACTTCGACGGCGCGTTCGCGCGCTAGGGCGCGGGGGCTGGAGCAGTGCTCATTTCGCCCTCCAAGGACAAGCCCTACTATGTTGTGCAAATCTGTTTCCAGCACGGCGAGAAGGTCTCCAACAACATCGCGGAGTATGAGGGCTTGATCGTCAAACTCAAAGCCGCTGCGGCTCTGGGGGTCAAGCACCTCACGATTAGGGGTGACTCACAGCTCCTCATCAACTTCTCCAACAAAGAGTACAAGCCGAAGGACGAGTACATGGAAGCATACCTTGAGGAGGTACGAAAAATCGAGACACAATTCTTGGGCCTGGAATTGTAGTACGTGTCGCGCGGTACGAACAAGGGAGCAGATGACATCGCCAAGAGGGCGTCTCACCGCTTGCCTCAGGAGCCTGGTGTCCTTGAGGAGCGGCTCTTCAAGCCGTCGGCAGCCCCACCCGTCGAGGCACCAGCATCGCCTCAGGAGGAGCTCCCACTAGCACCCCTCTCGGGTGCCCCTGCTTGCGGCCCAACCTCGGGAGCCCGTCTGCTCCTCGCACTTGAGCCTCAGGAGGGGTGCTGGACCGAGGAGTTCAAGGTGTACGTGCTTTAGGGGACCTTGCTGAAGAAGGAGGTAGACGTGGAGTGTGTGGCTCACTAAGCCACCACGTACTGCATTCAGGACGGTGAGCTTTGTCCCAAGCGGCCAAATGACGTCCCTCTACGGTGCATCTCCAGGGAGCAGGGACATGAGCTGCTTGTTGACATACACGGAGGGGATTGCGGGCATCACTCTTCATCGCGCACCCTCATGGGCAAGGCATTCCGTAGCGGTTTCTACAGGACCACGACGCTCGATGATGCCACCGAGTTGCTGAGATCCTGTGAAGCCTGCCAATTCCATGCCAAGCAGATCCACCAGCCAGCTCAGGGTCTCTAGACCATCCCGCTCTCATGGTCGTTTGCGGTCTGGTGGCTGGACATCTTGAGCCCGTTCCCTTGAGCGCCCGAGGTCTACCGCTACCTCTACGTCGCCATCGACAAGTTCACCATGTGGGCGGAGGTGGAGGCCGTCCGCACCATCCCAGCAGGTTCGGCAGTCAAGTTCATCAAGGGCCTCGTGAGCCGGTTTGGGGTTCCCAATCGCATCATCACCAACAATGGCTCACAATTCACTAGCAACCTTTTCAAAATGTATTGTGCTAATCTTGGAACGCAGATATGCTACGCCTCGGTGGCACACCCCAGGAGCAATGGCCAGGCCGAGCGCGCCAACGTGGAGGTCCTGAGAGGCCTCAAGGCAAGACCTTCAAGAAGAAGCTTGAGGCCTGCGTCAGGGGCTAGCTCGATGAGCTCCAGTCCATGTTGTGGTCCATCCGCACCACCGTGACCAAGCCGACGGGCGAAACTTCATTCTTCTTCATCTACGGAGCTGAAGCGGTTCTCCCTCACGAGGTCAGGCATCACTCCGCGTTGGTCTTGGCGTTTGACGAGGAACGCTAGATGCCTCGCGGGGGACGAACCTCGTGATGGGGGAGGAACACCGCCGCCAAGCCTCGCTCCGAGCCGCGAGGTACCAGCAGGCGCTGCAACGGTACCACTGTTGCAGCATCCACTCCAGGACACTCGAGGTGGGTGATCTTGCCTGAGGCAGGTGCTCTCCAGGGAGGGGCTGCATAAGCTCTCACCCATGTGGGAGGGCCCGTTCAGGATCGCCCATGTCTCCAGGCCTGGCGCCGCGCTCCTAGAGACGCAGGACGGGATCCCCATCCAGAACGCCTGGAACATCTAGCACCTCCGGAAGTTCTACCCATGAAGCAAGGCCACGTGCCTGTGAGGGTCTCCGTTCGTGACACTCTCACGTAGTAATGAGTGGGGTTGTACACAACCCGGAGTCACCTGAGCACCGCCCGCGGGCCTCACGGGGGCTCCCTCCCACGTCCTAGTGGCAGCACTTAGCTGCGCGCAGGTGAGAAGAGTAGTCTAGCTGCCGGACGCGACTGTTCTTTTGCTTGCTTTCTGTAGCTGGTTTGCAACTTCTTAATGGAATTTGGAGTTTTTGCGTTTTTCATTCGCCAGAGTTGGATTTTTTCTTCTCTTACTTCGCTCGCCTCTCAATCTTGACCCAGGAAGAGTGGCAGTTGCCCGTCCCTCCTCCTTGTGGGTCCCACGCGCGGGGGCTAGGCAGGTGTGTGCGTTTGGGTTCGCCCACACCGCAAACACACCTCGCCGAAGCCACTGCTTCTTTAATCCTCGCGAGACAGTCTCAAATGAGCTTGTGGGCGTGCGCTCCCTCTTAAGTACGTGCCTCCGGGCAACGCGACGCGGTGTACCAGCCCCAACCAACCCATGCCTGGGGGCTCGTGCGAGGAACGGTGAGACGCCCCGTCAAGCTTTCTAATAACTCTGCAGCTCTACAAACGCCTCCTGTGGCCCTACGGCTCCTGAGTCGTCAGGAAGGGAGCTTCGCCAGACGCTGCCGGAAAGGTGCGCCCTCGCAAGGCAGGAAACTGCCGCAAGCATATCAAGCTAAGTTACCTTAATCGCACCTTCTTGGAACATGGGTATCATGGCGCAATATCTGAATAACAAACATAGCATAGTGGCATAAGTGCCATAGTTCATTACACACCCCAGTGGGGCCCTCTACTTTTTTCAAATGTATCAGAAAGGAAAGGTTAAATAAAAGTGGGCCACATGCTATGACGGCTCCCGAGGTTAGGCTTCGGCAACGCCCGACGCTCAGTCCGAGCCCTCCTCCTGCTTTACCGGAGCGCAGCGGCGAGATGGTCGATCGCCTCCCCTGATCCAAGCCCAGCGGTGGGGAGGCTAGTCATAGCCACCGCTACTGGTGCTCTCGTCGGAGGAGGAGCCGCCGCCGCTGGGGGAGGCGCGACCGTTGCCAAGGGCAAGCTCACCCTCATCGTCGTCGCGGCCGTTGTCAAGGCCAAGCTCATTGTCGCTGTTGCCATCCTCGGGCAAGACCACAGACGGCGGTCGTCCTTCCCAACACCCTCACGAGAGGTCGTGAGGCCGCTGACTGGCGGAGGCTCGATCTTCCGCCAGTTCGTGGCGCAGCGAACGCCGCTAATCGCGGGTCAAGGCCACGCTGTCATGGGCGCGACCTTGACCTCGCCCATGAGGCCCCATCGCAGCAGCCGTCGCCAGCAGCCAGAGGTCGCTCAAGCCTCGTGGGCCGGCAGCAAAGAACGAAGAAGTGCGTGGCCGGAGCAGTGCTTGCGGGCCTCTCCGACCACACGACAAACTCCGGGAATGCGTCCGCGGGATGGAAGCGCGGCCGAGGAGGCCGCACGACCGTGGTGCGCCATTCCCCGTCGCATGAGCTACCTCGCCCTCGGCGTATCCCGCCGCAAGAAGAAGCACCGCCACGACCGCCGGAGGCAGCGCCCGCTCTTGGAGGAGAGCGCCAGCGCCCCTGGGGGCCACCACCGGGGTCACAACGTAGTTGCGGGGGCGTCCGCGGCCCCTCTTGGGCGGTGGTGAACCTGGTCCTTCCTTGGGGGCCTTCCCCTTCTCTGCAGCGGAGAACTTCCTCATCGGTGCCATGGACTCGATAGGAAGATGGCGAGATGAAGAAGAAGAAGGAGCGGGCAGCGAGAAGATGAAGATGGGCGAGGGGGGCTCCGTCCCTCCCCTCATTTATAGCCGTAAGGAGGCCAACCACCGGCCTCCACGATCCCACGCAATGATGGTCTTTTTCTGCATGCAGCAGGGACTCGTCAAGTCGAACGGTTACCGAGGCAGCATGGGGAAGCGGAGACGCCCATGTCCCATCAATCACCACGAGTCGACCAAGGCCACAGGCGGTTAGGGCCCGCTACGCTCCGCACTTGCCCTTTGGCTTCGCCTCGAAGCCAAGTTCGAGCGCACCTTGGGCCCGGGGGTTACTGTTGGCATTCTGGGAACGAGAGTACCCAGACTTGCCTGCCTGTGGCCCACGGCGTGGCTCGATCAATGGCCCGATACGGCCTACCTTCAGCGTCAACAACTCAAGACCCCCACGAGGGGCCAAGCCTCGCGAGGCGGGCGACATCAAAACCTCCGGGAGGGGCAGCCTTCTCAGGCTGGCTCCTAAGGAGCGGAGTTTCTATGCGCGCCTCACCTTGTGAGGCTTCAGATGACGTGAGCCATGACGACCAAGGCCAGGCGAGCGCCAGCGGGCGCAGGACAACAGTTTCCTCTTCGGTGCTAAGGAGGCAAGTGCAGGCGTGGATTCCCGAGGAATCAACCAAAGGTTTCCATTCCCGTGCAACAAGACCAAGACCGCCAGGACGGCAGGGCGGAGGTCGTCGCTGAGCCCACCACGGCGTCACGACCAGAAGCTTTGCAAGCGAAGACTACTTTTGTCATTATAAGATGTACTCCCTCCGTTCCTTTATATAATGCATATAATTTTTTTGGGGATATTCCGATATGTAGTGCGTATTAACTACTTTAGGCACTTCTGGACGAAACTAGCCCCGCGGCAGCGCTTGTCTTTATCCCCTTCCTCCAGCACCAACGAATGCACGCGGCGGCGGAAACTTGAGGAGATGGGAGGCCGGCGTGTCGGGCATCTCCGTGTCCGCCTCCGGCGTCGTCGTGTCCACAGCCGGCGTCTCCAACGTTGTCGCTTCCCCATCCGGCGCCTCCGCGTCCAAGGCCGGCCTCCGGCGTTGACGCGACCGCATCCAGCGCCTCCGCGTCCATGGCCGGGCTCCGGCGTTGACGCGACCGCATCCAGTGCCTCCGCGTCCATGGCCGGGCTCCGGTGTCGTCGCCACCACATCCGGCACCTGCGCGTCCACAGCCGGCCTCCGACGTCGTCGCGACCGCATCCGGCGGCTCCGCGTCCACGGCCGGCATCTCACAACTGGCGTCACTTGTCAGCGTCTCTGGCGCCACTGTTATCCTGGCCTCATCTCGGAGAATGAGCTCCAGCACGAGCGCGCGGACGCCGGGGAGCAGGGCCACCAGCCGCCGGAGTTCGGCGCACGCGTGGAGCTCGTCCACCAGCCGCCAACGCACCCAGCAGTCGCGCCTCGAGTTTTGCCAGCAGCGCTCGTGGCCGTCCCCAGCACCCTGCCGTCCCGCCGCCATAGTTGTGCCCCGCGTCCACGGCCTGCTTCTCCAAGTCCATGGTCGGTCCAGGTCTGGCGTCTCCGGCACCGCGTCCATGGCCAGCGACAGCAAATCGCGAGGGCACGCAGCCGGCAAGACCAAGCCGTGAGGGCACGCTGCACTTCTCCGACTTGAGCACACGCTCGCGGTGTCCAGCTTGCTAATTGCATAAATGGAAGAGTTGAGGAGATGGTGTGTACTAGTAGTACTAGTACTCTTTGTCATCCCGGCCAGCGGAGGAGTGGGGGCTTTCTCGTCCAAACTCTAGCGCCAGCGCACACATTGGTATCTGCGATGCAAACTATGCGCATTACAATCTGAAACGGAGGGAGTACTAGTTGTCTCCCTTTGAATTTGGCCGTTGTGGGATCCCTTCCCGCCTTTATTTGGGAAGAGGCCGATGCCACTATAAACAGGACCTAGCCACCACCATAGAGAGGGATCCTGATCTGTGGGACCCCGATCCAAATCCTAGAGATCATCCTCTCCCCCACCAGCTCAAGAACACACCTCCTGAAGTTGTTCTCCCACTGTACTACTTCATCCTCAACCCCTCGAGGCCAATCCACCACAAAGCAAGAGTATGGCTTTACACTGGGAAGCTCGAGCGCCTGGTGACCTCTTCTAGCAACAAGACGATGGATCAAATCCCAAAAGAAAGCCGTTGTTGTCCAAGTGTTATATTACCGTTGGTTGACTGCCCTATCGATCTCCATATACCACCAGCTTTTTCCGCCTCACTCGATGTGCTTGGCTTGTCCACTTGTTCCTCTATCTCTCTCTTCTTCAAGGCCTCACGTGATCCTCGAAATTAAAGGAAAGAGAAAGCGATGGCAACCACAAAGCGCAAAGCAAAGCCACGAAAAACACACGTTCAAAGCTATACGACGATAAAAAGCTAGAGAGAGAAGAGGGAGAAAGAAGACAGGTGAAAACGGACGAGCCCGCTTCTTCTACAAGCCTGTCATCTTTCAAAGTTTCCCCCTCTCTCTGGGGATAGAACACAAGTGCATTGCATTGTCCTCGCATTGCCGTTTTCGTGTCCCGCCCGGCACTGTGGCGTGCGCTCTTAGTTACTGGTGGTGTGATATGATATGTACAGGACAGTACACGTGGGTGTGGTGCCTAGTGAGATCATCTTTTTTCCATGTAGAGGGCGCTGGAATTATTGATGGGAGACAAGTAGAGGATGCGCACGAACGGGACATTAGTCACTTTTCGCTTGGTGAACGTCCGTTGGGTATGGAGCTGGATCAAATGGACCCTTTCTTTTCCTAACAGATTGTAGATTGCTTATTACTCCCTCCGTTCCTAAATATAAGGTGTATTAGTAATTCAAAAAGTCAACTGTTATCTATGTTTGACCAACTTTACAGCAAAATATATAAAGATTTATAATACTAAATATGTAAAATGTAAAAATATAGTTCATGATGAATCTAGTGATAATGATTTGGTATTCTAGATATTGATATTTTTGTCTATAAACTTGGTCAAATTTAGAGAAGTTTGACTTTTTGGAAAAAATAATACACCTTATATTGAGGAACGGAGGGAGTACTACACTAGCAAGCGGAAGGCGCGGCGTACGAGCCTGTCGTTGGCTAAACTGCGGCTTAATTTGTTGGTTGAGCGTGTTTATTTTTTGTCTAAGTTTTACTAAGTAGAGATAAAGGTTACGAACTGCCGAAAAGAGTACAAATTGTTGGGTCGATTACAAATCTATGGCATACATACAAAGATGAATGGATGAGTACAATAAAGCGAACATTGATAGTAAAATGAAAATAACCAGATTTTGTAGTTTATTTTCGAAGCATCTAGTTTTAGTATATTAATTTAGCTTGATAGTTGTCAGCGCATATTATCCTCCAGTGATTTCCTCCCTTCCGCTTATCCACTTCACTCATGATGTGCCAAAAAATATCATAGATGTCAATAAACCGAATGCTATCTCAACTGTTAGGTGTGTATAGTCTCTTTTCGGTATATCCCCGTTGTATAAGGGGCTTCATGCACTTTACCACACATGTATATGTAATGGCCTTTGGTCCTCAGTAAAAGCAGTTGCTGTTTATCCAACATGGTATCAGATGTTAGGTTCCCCTCTCTCCCACACGCTGCAACTCCGTGCTAGCATCTCTCCCGATTCCGGCCCTTCCCGTCGCCGATCCGCCCGCCGCCCATTGCCGCCGCTTCTTTCGGCGCCACTCTTCCCAAATGGCTCTCGCTCCACAGACATGCCGCCTGGCCGCTCGTTCGCTTCACGGACCACAGACGGCCGCTCGTCTCGGCTGCCGCTTCTTCCCAAATGACTCGCTCCGCCTCCGCGCCTAAGCTCGCCCGCGGTCGACCGCTTCCTCGCGCCCGCCCAACCGCCGACCACTCTCTCCTTCCGTCTCGCTGCTACCGCAGTTCGCCTCTCGCTCGGCCGTCGGCGAAGCGTCTGGGCTTGTGGGCGCCGATCCAATGAGCATGTGGGTCTTCCATGAAAGCAAAGGCCGATCCAATGAGCGGGTGCTCGATCCCCTCGATCCCGCTTGATCCTGATCGGGATTTACTGTTCCCGTTGACTCAAAAAAAAGTGGACAGAAGCAGCAGAGGGACTTTCTCATGTCTTCTTCGGGATATGTAGCTGTCCCCCGGTGCTCGTTGCTCTTTGATGGCACCAACTATGCTGAGTTTGCGGGCTTCATGCGTATCTATATGTGCGGTCTTCTGCTGTCCGGTTGCTCCTATCTCTCCAGTCCCGCCGTTGCTTGCTGCTGATGCTTCTCAGGCTGATAGGGATGCAGCCAAGGCTCTTGATTATGCTGCAGTTGACGCTTATGATCAGCAGGTATCCGCCTATTCTGATGCTCTTGTTGTCTACCGGGATGATCTGTCTGCTTACACTTAGTGGTGCAATGATGATGCTCGAGCTGCCGATGTTCTCACTGTGAGTGTCCTCCCTCAGTTTGCTTCAGAATTCATGGGCCTCGGCACTGTTGCAGCAATGTGGTCCTATCTTTGTTAGTGCTATCAGGCCTTTGGAGATGCTCTATACCTCTTTGTGGTGTGTCAGGAGCATGCTCTTCAGCAGGGTGACTCGTCTGTTGATGAGTTCTATTCATAGTGCTCTGCCATCTGGCGTCAGCTTGACTCACTGCGGACAGTTGTTTGTGGAACTTGTCGTTGCTGTCAGACTACGCGGTCTGACTTGGAGTTTCAGAGGGTTCATGAGTTCTTATCTCATCTCTACTCTGAGTTTGAGCCTCGACGTGCCTACTTGCTTGCTCGTGGTCGTGTTCCTCTCTCGGAGGTGCTTGCCGAGCTTCATGCTGAGGAGACCCGCCTTCGCTCTGCGGGGTTGCTGGCGGTTTCGTCTGTGTTGGTTGCTCGGGCTCCAGTGTCGTCTGCTCGGCTCACTGCTCCACCGCTCCTACCTACACCTTCAGGGGGTGGGTCATCCTCCTTATGCTGAGAAGGGTCGGTCGCGCCGTGACACCTTCTGTGACTACTGCTCTCAGTCAGGTCATCCAGTGTCTGATTGCCATGAGAAGAAGCTAGACCAGAGGCGCTCCTCTCCCAGTGGGACTCCTGGATCTTCCTCGACTCCATCACTCACTAACCAGGACATTGTATGGCTTAAACGCCTTCTGGCTTCCTCTGGTTCTTCACCGACAGGTTCTGCTACTGATGTGACTGCTTCCACCACTTCATCACCGTCGGCATCTACACTGGCAGGTACATCTTCGTGGGTTCTGGACTCTGGAGCTTCCTTTCATATGTCCTCTGATTCTTCAACGTTGTCTTCTCTTCGCCCTCTTGATTCTCCTATTAATGTTCTTACTACAGATGGCATATCTCTTCCTGTTGCTAGTCGTGGTATTCTTTCCACTCCATCCTTTTCTGTTCCTAGTGTTTCACATGTTCCTCGTCTTACCATGAATCTTTTTTCTGCTTCCCAACTTACTGATTCTGGTTGTTGGGTCATTCTTGATACCGATTCTTGCTCCATTCAGGATCGTCGCACCAAGGTTTTGGTTGGTGCTGGCCCCCGGCGCCGTGAGTCCGAGGGTCTTTGGGAAGTTGACTGGCTTTGTGTTCCTTCCGCTTCCACCACTTCAGTCAGCTCTCATGCTCTTGTTGCCTCTTCATCTGCGTCCTTCCAGCAGTGGCATCATCGCCTTGGTCACTTCTGTGGCTCTCGCTTGTCTTCCTTAATGTGTCAGGGCCTATTAGGGGCTGTATCTGGAGATGTTTCTTTACCTTGTAATGGTTGTACACTTGGCAAATGACCCTGCCACCTTATCCTACCAAATACCAAGATCTCAAAGATCCTTTTGATTTAGTTCATTCGATGTGCGGGGTCCAAATTTCTTGATTCGAAAGGTGGTCATCGCTATTATGTTTTTTTTATTGATGATTTCTCTCGCTACACTTGGCTCTACTTTATAAAATCTCGTAGCAAGGTTCTCTCTATATATACAAACGATTTGCTGGCATGGTTCACACTCAGTTTTTCACGCCTATTCATACTTTTCGTGCTGACTCCGCTGGAGAGTATATCTCCCAGCTGTTGCATGGCTTTCTCGCAGAACAGGGTACCCTTGCCTAGTTCTACTGTCCTGGTGCTCATACTCAGAATGGCGTTGCCGAATGTAAGCATCGTCATCTGCTTGAGACGGCTCGTGCGCTGATGATTGTCGCCTCCCTTCCATCCCATTTTTGGGCTGAGGCTGTTTCTGCGTCCACCTATCTTATCAACATTCAGCCATCGACTGCTCTGCAGGGTG
This sequence comes from Aegilops speltoides, assembly GCA_021437245.1. NCBI lineage: Eukaryota > Viridiplantae > Streptophyta > Magnoliopsida > Poales > Poaceae > Aegilops > Aegilops speltoides. Next base: position 339,550,875 of record CM038147.1, on the reverse strand, counting down.
GTATTCCTATGGAGTGTCGCTCTGGTTGCTCTCCTAACTACTCAGCTTTTTGTATGTTTGGATGTGTGTGCTATGTCCTTCTTGCCCCGCGCGAGCGCACCAAACTGACTGCTCAGTTGGTTGAGTGTGTTTTCCTTGGCTACAGTGATGAGCACAAGGGCTATCGCTGTTGGGACCCTATTGGTCGTCGCTTGCGCATCTCGCATGATGTGACCTTTGACGAGTCTTGCTCTTACTACCCACGTCCTTCTTTCTCGAGCTTATCTGTGGACGATATTTCTTTTCTTCTTCATCCCGATACACCCTGCTATGTGCCTCATGTTTCACCTCTTCCTCCTACACCTCTCATTCATTCTCATTCACCACCAACACCATCTTCTCCATCCTCCTCCACCTCTACACCATTATCTCCAGTCCGTCGTCCTCTCTCACCGTTTCCTCTCCACTATATTCATCGCCCTCGTACTAAGGATGCTTCCCCTGACATGCCTGACGCGCCTTCCACCTCTGGCGCACCTCCGTTCACGCCTACCCCGGTTCATAACCTCCATGCTCGGCCTCGCCCTCCGCCTGATCGCTATTCTCCTGATCGGTACGGTCTCTCTATTGTTGCTGAGCCCACTTCCTATCGGACTGCCATGACTCAACCTGAATGGTAGCTTGTGATGGCCGAAGAGCTTGCTGCCCTTGCGCGCTCTGGCACATGGGATCTGGTTTCCCTCCCTTCTGATGTTCGTCCCATCACCTACAAGTGGGTCTACAAGATCAAGACTCGCTCCGATGGTTCTCTTGAGCGTTACAAAGCTCGTCCTGTGGCCCGTGGTTTTCAGCAGGAGCAGGGATACGATTATGATGAGACATTCGCTCCTGTGGCCCACATGACCATTGTCCGCACTTTCCTTGCTGTGGCTTCTGTTCGTCATTGGTCTATCTCTCAACTTGATGTTCAGAACGCCTTTCTCAATGGCGAGTTGCATGAGGAGGTTTATATGCAGCCACCACCGGGGTACTATGCTCCTGATGGCATGGTCTGTAGACTTCGTCGCTCCCTCTATGGTCTTAAACGGGCCCCTCGCGCCTGGTTTGAGCGCTTTGCCTCTGTGGTGATTGCCGCTGGTTTCTTGCCCGATGATCATGATCTCGCGTTGTTTGTTCACACGTCTCCTCATGGTCGGACTCTTCTCCTTCTCTATGTTGATGACATGATCATCACTGATGACGACTCTGAGTACATTGCCTTTGATAATGCTCACCTTCGAGACCAGTTCCTAATGACTGATCTTGGCCCACTTTGCTATTTTCTTGGGATTGAGATCTCCTCGACCTCTGATGCTTCTACATCTCCCAAGAAAAATATATTCAGGATCTTCTTGCTCGCGCTGCTCTCGGTGATGAGCGCACTGTTATGACTCCTATGGAGCTCAACATTCAGCTTCGTGCCTCGGATGGTGACCCTCTTCCTAATCCCACTCGCTATCTTTACCTCGTTGGCAGCCTTGTCTATCTTGCTGTTACGCGTCCTGACATCTCCTATCCTGTCCACATCCTGAGTCAGTTTGTTTCAGCCCCCACCTCTATCCACTATAGTCACCTCCTCCGTGTTCTACGATATCTTCGTGGAACGATCTCTCAACGCCTTTTCTTTCCCCACTCTAGCTCTCTTGAGCTCCAGGCCTACTCTGATGCTACCTGGGCTAGTGATCCCTTTGATCGATGCTCGATGTCTGCTTATTGTGTCTTTGTTGGTGGCTCTCTTATTGCCTGGAAGACAAAGAAACAGACTGCAGTTTCTCGCTTGAGTCTGTGGGCTATGTTATGAGCCATGGCTATGTTAACGGTGAGGTGATCCGTTACTGTGGTTACTTGAGGATTTTTGGTGTGTCTCACATTACCTCAACTCCCCATTGCCGACAAGACTGTGCTATCAAGATTACGCGTGACCCGGTGAAGCATGAGCTCACTAAGCACATCGGTGTGGATGCCCACTTTGTGCGTCTTCTTTGTGCAGATCGACACTCGCTCTTCACTATGTGCCCTCCGAGTTACTGCTTGGCTGATTTCTTCACGGAGGCACGGACTCGGCGCAAAGATGGATTTTTCTCTCCAAACTCAGTGTTGTTGATCCACCATGAGTTTGAGGGGGGGGAGGGGGGTTAGATGTGTATAGTCTCTTTTCGGTATATCCCCATTGTGTAAGGGGCTTCATGCACTTTACCACACATATATATGTAATGGCCTTTAGCCCTCAGTAAAGATCAGTTGTTGTTTATCCAACATCAACAACATAATGAACATGTGAATTCCATCATGTTTAGCATACTGTAGACACATTTGATTTATTTCCCAGAAGCAAATAAAATTAGTTAGTGTAGTAAGAAAGGAAAGCTGAAGGACTTTGACTACACAAAAGATAATGCAAAAACAATCGATAATCCACCTCTGAGCCCGGGCTTAGATGAGCCCGGTGAACAGTAACACCGTAAAAATAGAAAAAATGCTAAAATAAAATTGCAAGCAAGATGCGCATGTTCATGATGTCCGTGCAAAATGTGATGAAGTTTGGACATTCGAGGAGCACGCAGCAAAAAAAAATCGGGCGTGTGAAATTTTTTGAACTTTTTTCTATGTTTAACGTCGGTACTGTTCATGCCCGGGCTCATCTCAGCCCAGGAACGAAATCGCCCCTTTCAAAAACAATTATCACTTGATATGGCGGACAGGTAACGAACAACAATATGTAGAACATTATCTGTCTCCTTAGACCATGCATAATAAAGCTACCAAGCATCGATAATGAAATGTTTGTACAGCCGCGTCCCTCCTAATTTTTTTCGTCTTTGTATGTTGTTTATTTTTTTAGTAGGAGAAATGGAGTTAGTGGGGTTGGCGATGGGTTGGTTGCCCTAGTGTCTTTGTTCCCTTTTTTTGGATTCATGCAAGTCCTTTTATTTTTATCCGAACATAGTTTAATCTGGTTATTTCTTGGCTTTGTTTTTTTGTTTTGCAGACTTTTTGATTCATACAAGTCCTTTTATATTTCTGCTTGTGGACCAGGCTAAATATTTATTTCATGTTTGTGTGTCAGAAGGACCGCTTTTTCTGGAATCACTTTTTTGTTATCATATGAATATGGATCATAGAAAGAGTGCGGCGAAAAAGTGAATAAAAGAATGGAATACAGGGTGAAATAGCTACCCAAGTGAAAGATACATTTCGCATCCATGTATGAAATTAAATTATTACTCTCCGTCTCGTAATGTAAGACGTTTTTTGACACTAAACTAGTGTCAGAAAACGTCCTATATTATTGGACGGAGGGAGTAAGTGACATTGGGAGGGAATGGATTGCAAGAGTAGATGGGGATTTTTTTAGTCAAATTGTCGGTTAATTGAACCAAACCTTCAATGTTAATTAAGTTAATTCTGTCTGTCTAACCACGAAGAGAACTACATACATAGATTTTATTTTATTTTAAAGTTGAAGAACTCAATGGTGTCTCGCACTACAGAAAGTATATTATCTGTTCGAACTGACAGGGAAAAAAGAAAGGCACATTCTACCATTTAACATACCGACGGTTGAGTACATTGAAAAATAGATAGATGCAACACTCATGCCTGAGAAGTTTGTTCAGTACAAAAGCGTGATCACATCGCAAAAAGCATAAAATCCTACTAGTTGTTACAGTAACACAGGGTACATCTCTATTTTTTTTTTGCGGGTCACAACTCTATTGAATTCAGTCAGCGAAAAGACTAATAGCTGAAACTTTAGGTGTTCACTGAATCAGCCTAACCAAAAGATCTACTCCCTTCGTTCCAAAATAGATGACCCAACTTTATATTAACTTTATACTAACACTAGTATAAAGTTCAATCATCTATTTTGGAACGGAGGGAGTACATCTGAAGAAACACTGTCGTACTACACTTCCATCCATGCTGATAGATGCTGCAACCAACAAAGTCATGTAAGTTAAAAGTAATTACGAAGAGCTAGAGAAGAATGTTTAGTAGAAAAGTGTGATCAGACTGCAAAAAACATGAAATCCTAGTCGTTACAGTGGTACCTATTTATTGAATTCAGCCAACGGAAAGACTGAAGGTGCGTTTGAATTGCAACTAATAGCAGCCATACCAAAAAGCTGGCAGGCCCATGGAAATTGGCTAGTACTTGGATGACAGCCAAAATTTTGGCTCGCCCGACGATTCCACCAACGACCAGTGCAATTCTTGCCAACGCATGGCGAGTTGGCAACGCAGAAAAGCTCCGCCAAAACATTGGCAGCGCCCACGCCCGCTCCCTCCATGGGGCCTGCTTAATTATCCCAGCGATTAACTCGCAATTTACCATCAAAGCGATTTGTAGATCCGCATATTTCTCTTGTTCCCTGATCGTTTGGTGGTACGTACTCCTTTTATTGCTCAACAAACCCGCATGTGCATGCAGGAAGATAGCTATAATTACCACAAAATTAGCATGAGTCGTGTAGGTTTATAATCCGCCAAGCAGTAACTAATTTCCCCCTAAAAATAGTAATTAATTTGTTTATTGTACTAGTATGGTCGAGTAGCAGCCCTACCTCATAGAACTACTCCTGAAAAGCACAGATCTTTTTTACCTAAAATGGGATATATTTTTTGACGACTGTAGCAAATATATGTGCTTTTGCATGACCATTTTTTCGTTACTTTATGTGTATTGTAGCTATTAAAAAAATCATGTCACATTTTTTTGCGGGGCGTGTCACTTTTTTGATTTGAAATAAAATAAAGCATGGATCAATCCTATTCCCAAAGTTTGCCACGTAGTTGGCAGCAAACCAAATGATAGCTCAGTGATTTTGCCAAAAAAATTGGTAGGTACAATGGCTATAAACCAAACAAGAACAACCAACCAAAGTTTTGGCCATGCCCTCACTTTGGTCGTGCCAAAAAATTGGCGGGGCGAGATGGGGCATAAACCAAACACACCCTGATAACTAAAGCTTTAGGTACCCTCTGAATAACACCAAGCAAAAGACCAACATCTGGAGAAACTCTTCTGTCCACGCTGATAGATGATGCAACAAACAAAGTCCTAAAGTCAAATTGTGTCTATGATCATCAAAGAAAAAGTAATTACAAATAGCTAGAGAAGAAAAGCATGAGGTGAGATCGATTGATGTACATGTCTCCAGACACGAATTCCTATGCTACAGTGCACTGATAGTTTCGTACGATAGTATGACTATCAGAACAGCAATCTTCAGTTCAACTCTCAGGTTGCGAATTCTGGGCATACAAACGTGTTGTCCTTTATTAGTTCCTGCAATTACCTCCCTCGAATACTCTTTCACCAAGATTTGTCACCATCAGTTGTTTTCCATTGCATAAACGAAGAGATTGATTCATATTTCTCAAAAAACTCATAGGGATACCAACCTTTAAACCAATTGCATGCTTTGGAAAACTATTGATAGATATGAAATGCAAAAATTCCAAGGAAATAAATCTCGTATATCACTAAGCTCCTAGGGCAAAATCACCGAGGAGTGATCGAGGGGGGCCTCCTATGTGCCGCATTCTGCGGCGAATATGGAGCGCGACGCACACAGGAGCCGAGTGGCTGGGCCGGCCCACTAAGACACACCGCCAGTAGTTAACAGCAGTAAAAATCAAAAAATAAAAAGAGATGCCGACAGGATTCAAGCACGGGACGTCACTCTGCTCCAGAGCGCTGCTTACCACTAGACTAAATGGCCACATGTCGGAGTAATGGGCCACGGGTAGGCTAACCCGAGCCCCAGAACATTTCAAGACATCGGGGCAGGCCGCGCCCCTCGAGTCCCAGAGGCGACTCCAGGGCGAGCCGAGTCCCAGAGGCGACCCCAGGACGAGCCGAGTCCCAGAGGCGACTCCAAGACGAGCCGAGTCCCAGGGGCGACTCCAAGACGAGCCGAGTCCCAAAGGCGACTCCAAGACGAGCCGAGTCCCTGAGGCGACTCCAAGATGAGCCGACTCTGTCCAAATGACTTGGAGAGGCGGCCATAGGGTGTCGGCTCACGACTCCAACCACCTGTTAATTAAGGCGAGGCATGGCCACAAGTCGCCGTACCCACGGAGATCTCCGTCCCGTGGCCATGCAGATGCCATGCCGCCTGACATCAACCCTTGGGGCGGAGCCTGTGCCTGATGGCATGCATGCGACCCAAAGACGGCGGGACCCACCGGTCAACGGGAGAACTGAAGACGACAAGGGCGCCACGAGGCGGACCCATTGGGAGTCGGCCCCAGGAGTCGGCCGGCCCCTCCCACGGGCCCCACACGCCATTAACCAGACGCGACGGGGAATGGCAATGCGATGATGCCCATCGGTGGCGGCACTTGCCCATGACCCCATGACCAAGCCAGCGTCATTAGAAGCACGGCTACAGTAATCTGTCGCCGGCAAGACCCACCACCGGCGGACAAGGGTTGTCGGCCCCGTACCAGGCAAGTCGGCGAGACCCACCAGTCGGCGGGCCCCAGTAGTCGGCGAAGAAGACGGCAGCCTGAGCGACAGACGGCTGGGACCCGCACCCAGCCGGATTTACCATTGTACCCCTGGGGGGTAGGCCTATATAAACCCCCTCAGGGCACCCATTCAAAGGGTTCGCATCCATTAGCACTAGACCAGATCACATAGGGAGAAGAGGGCTAGCCTTGCCTTCTCCTACCTCCGGACACAGCTCAAGGAGCAACCTTGTACTCACTTTGCCTTAGTGACCATGCGGAGACACCGCAGAGCAGCAGTAGGGGTGTTATCTCCTCGAAGAGCCACGAAGCTGGGTAAGATCCGCCGGCGTGCATGTCTTCGCCTCATCCTGCTTCGAGCACCGGCGATGTTCTACTCGCCCCACCATGATAAGCCATCCTTTGGCATATGTACCCAACCCCGACATTTGGCAACCACCGTGGCGAGGTGCACCGTCGTCAGGAGATCGATACTCGCGGGAACCCTTTCCTCCTGGCGGCGCAGCGAGCTAGCCAGCTTCGCCAGACAGAGTCTGCATCGGCCTTCTTCTTGCGGGCGCCGAGGCCGCCCTGCACAGACCAATTGCCTCGCCGAACTTGTCGGTGAGGTTCACCTCTCCGATGAGCCTGCATCCGACATAGGCGCGGGCGGCCCCGAGAGCCTCCTCGCGGGCCTCCTTGACCAACTCCACGTCACCGGCGAGCCTGCCGTGGACTTGGAGTCCGTAGGCTCCACCGACCCCATGCTGGTCGACTCCGACGCCGCGTCGCTCGACGCATTCCCCACCAATGTGGTGGTCTACGACGAGCCGCTCCCTCATGAGGAGAGCGGCGGAAGCGCCGTCACGGAGGTGCTCGTCATCAGTCACGACGAGCGTTCCGGTGAGGGAGCCCATGACCCACTCGACGCAGCTCTGCAAGACCTGACCGCGCCTATTCCGGAGGACGCTGACGCCGAGACGCTGGAGACACACCGCCTTCAGATCATCGAAGGCGCGAAGAAGCTGGCAAGCATGAGGTGCTTGTCAGAAGCCTACCAGCGTGAGATGGATCGCGCTGTGGGCGGCTCGCTGGCTCCGACTGGGCGTAGCCACCTAGGCGTGATCCGGCAGCGCAGCGTGGCCATCGCCAACCTGTTCGGGGCCAATCGCCCCGTGTATGCCACGGCTGTGGAGAACATCCGCGCTGCCCAGGTGGCGACTGACAAGCTGAAAAACATTGAAGGCGAAGAGCGCCGCATGATGACGAAGCGAGTCCAGCAGCTCCTTGACGCGGTATCGCGCGAAATCGACGGCGTCGCGCCGCAGGCGCCAGCGCAACGAGCAACGACCTGCCTCCCGCCGAGATCAAAGCGCGGCGTCTCGAGACGCCGGTAGCGAGTCCGCGAAAAAAAAGACGAAGAGCGGTATCGACCATATCGGACTCGCATCACCATCGAAGCGCGACCAAGACGGCCGCCCGAGAGCGATGGAGCAGCGAGGCGACTATCTGCCTCCTCCACCACGAAGAAAGGCGAAGTCTCCCGCCACTCGTTGAGCATCCGATTCTCGGTGGCGCCTTGGCGCGAGAGAAGTCGGAGAAACGGCGCCCGCCACCGATCGACCGACTCCACCGATCCTCGGCGCTGAAGAAGAAGACGAGTTAGGTCAACCTCGCCGGACCTCGCATCCGAGACGAGCCCTTCCCCAAAGGGTTCACGCTCCCCCGAGACACGCCCAAGTATACCGGCGCCGTGAAGCCGGAAGACTGGCTAGTTGACTACTCCACGACCGTCAACATAGCGAATGGCAACAAGCGAGTTGCCGTGAAGTATGTTTCACTCATGCTCCAGGGCACGGCCCGGACATGGTTGAACAGTCTGAAGCCCCGCAGCATCAACAGCTGGGTTGACTTCACCGAAGCCTTCATCCGCAACTTCACAAGCACGTACAAGCGACCTCCCAAGCCTCGCCAGCTCTCCCTGTGCGTATAAGGCCCAGACGAGTCAACACGCGACTACCTCACGCGCTGGGCCGAGCTTCGGAACTCCTGCGAGGGCGTGCACGAGGTGCAGGCTATCGAGTACTTCACCGCCGGGTGCCGAGAAGGCACTCTCCTCAAGCACAAGCTACTCTGCGACGAGCCAGAGACCCTCGACGAGCTGCTGATCATAGCAGACAAGTACGCCACGGCCGACTCCTCCATGAAGACGGAGAACCAAGTTAGTGCGACTGGCAAAACAGCCCCTCAGGCTCCCAGAACTCCGGCTGGAGACGCCAGTCGGTGACAACAACAGAACGACAACAAGCGCAAGGCCACATAGCCGACTTCCGGCAGAGTTTGCGGGTTCGTGATCGAACCGGCGAAAGAGGGCAGCCTCCGACCAAGCGACAGAAAGGCGGCAAGTCCAACTGGTTGTTGGCCTTCTCTTACGAGTAGACTCTAGATGGTCCCTGCAAGTTCCACAGCGGCGCGAAGCCGTCAAACCACACCACCCGAAAATGCCACTGGCTCACCAGAATCGCCAAGGGAGACGGCCTCCTTCCTCCCCCTTTCTTTGGGCCGCCGCCTCCGCGCCGCCTAACAGCCGGCTGCCGGGCCGGTTAGCGCGAAGACGAGGTGAGTACCCAGAAGAGCACGGAGCCTATGTGGTTTTCACCAGTGTGGCCGACGATCGGCACAGCAGGCGGCTGCAGCAGCAAGAGGTGAATGCAGTAGCGTCAGATACTCCAGAATTTATGCATTGGTCCGAGAAGCCTATCAGTTGGAGCAGAGCTGATCACCCAGAGGTGATGCCGAATCCAGGCTCCTACGCCTTGGTTTTGAGTGCTACTCTAGCCATAGATAGGCGGGCCGCTCGCTTCTCGCGAGTGCTGATAGATGGAGGCAGCAGCAGCAACATCCTGTACAAGGATACCATGGAGAAGCTAGGAATCAAGCAAAGACAGCTGCAGAGCAGCCGGACTGTGTTCCACGGCATTGTACCTGGCCTTTCCTGCTCCCCAATCGGCAAGATCCTGATAGACGTCCTCTTCGGAGACAAAGATCATTTCCGCCGAGAGCCCGTTTGGTTTGAAGTGGTGGACCTCGAAAGCGCATACCATGCGTTGCTTGGCCGACCTGCTCTGGCCAAGTTCATGGCAGTCCCCCACTACGCCTACCTCAAGATGAAGATGCCAAGTTCCAAGGGGATTCTGACCGTCGCCGGCGACTGCAGGAAGTCGTCCGCTTGTGCGGCTGAGAGCAGTCGACTGGCCGAGTCCTTGGTAATCGCAGCTCAGAAGCGGCTTCTTGACCGAGTTGTGGCGATGGCCGGCAAGCAGCCAGAGATGTCGCCTGACCCCAAGGAGTCGGAAGCTGAGGGCTCATTCAAGCCGGCCAAAGAGACCAAGAAGATACCCTTGGACCCGGAGCACCCAGAGAGGTACACTTTCATAGGTGCAAACCTCGACAGCAAATAGGAAGGCGAGCTCGTCGATTTCCTCCGTGAGAATCGAGACATCTTTGCATGGTCCCCTAAAGACATGCCAGGTGTACCGACGGAATCCGCCGAGCACAAGTTACATGTCCGACCTGATGTGAAGCCCGTCAGGCAGCCCTTGCGGTGCCTGTCAGAAGAGAAGAGAAGAGTTGTTGGAGAAGAGATAGCCCGGCTCCTGGCCGCCGGCTTCATCATGGAGGTATTTTTTTCCAGAATGGCTGGCAAACCCGGTCCTGGTGTTGAAGAAGAACAAGCAGTGGCGGATGTGTATTGACTACACAAGCCTTAACAAAGCCTGCCCCAAGGACCCGTTTGCTCTGCCGAGAATTGATCAGGTGATAGACTCCACAGCCGGATGCGAGCTGTTGAGCTTTTTAGATGCATACTCAGGGTATCACCAGATCAAACTGAGCCCAGCAGACAGACTGAAGACCGCCTTCATCACGCCGTTCGGAGCCTTCTGCTACCTGACCATGATGTTCGGCTTAAGGAATGCCGGCGCCACCTTTCAGCGTTGCATGCAGAAGTGCCTCCTCAAGCAACTCGGCAGAAACGCCCACGTCTACGTAGATGATGTAGTGGTGAAGACGGAAAATCATGGGACACTGATGGAAGACCTCAAAGAAACCTTCGAGAACCTGCGTTGATTCCAAATCAAGCTCAACCCTGAGAAGTGCGTCTTCGGAGTACCAGCCGACCAACTCCTTGGCTTCCTGGTCTCTGAACGCGGCATAGAGTGCAACCCTGTGAAGATCAAGGCCATCGAGAGGATGGAGGTACCCACCGACTGTTTGATGTCTGAAGTTCCTTTGGCTGTTTGGCGCCCATCGGCCAATTCATCAGTCGGCTGGGCGAGAAGGCTCTCCCTTTGTACCAACTAATGAAGAAGACCACATTTTTCGAGTGGAACCACAAGGCGGATGAAGCATTTCTCCAGCTGAAGAAGATGTTGACTACTCCCCCTGTGCTGGCGGCTCCGACTCCTAAAGAGCCCATGCTCCTATACATTGCCGCCACCAGCCGGGTAGTCAGCACAGTCATTGTAGTCGAGCGCAAGGAGGAAGGCAAGGCGCTCCTATCCGAGACGGTATATTACAGAGCAAGGTCTTGTCGACCTCAAAGCGAGAACTACCCCACTACCGAAGATGTGCTATGGTGTGCACTTTGCATGAAAATTTGAAGCCTTACTTTCAAGAGCATCCAATAAGCATGGTTTGCACAGCCCACTTGGCCGAGATCATCGGGGCCGAGATGCTTCGGCGAGTGGCCAAATGGGCCATAGAGTTGGCTCCTACACCATCTACTACCAGCCCGCACCGCCATCAAATCGCAAGCACCGGCCGACTTCCTCGTCTCTTGGGCGAGACCGATTACACCGCCACAATACCGACTCCACCATTGGCGGATGCATTTCGACGGCTCCAAGATGCACACGGCTTGGAGCGGCGTCGTCCTCACCTCCCTAAAGGCTACAAGCTCAAGTATCGCTGCAGATCCGCCGCCGCCTCAACAACATCGCCCGAATCTGGCGCTCATTCACGGGCTCCGGCTTGCCAAAGAACTCGGCGTTCGCCGGATCCTGTGCTATGGCGACTCTGATTTGGTGGTCTAGCAGTCATCTGGCGACTGGGACGCCAAAGATGCAAACATGGCGAGCTACCGCTTCCTGGTGCAGCAACTCAGCGGATACTTCGAGGGGTGCGAGTTCCTTCATGTGCCAAGAAATGACAACGACCAAGCAGACGCCTTGGCACGAGTCAGCTCCACCCGCCAAGCGATACCATTCGGCGCCGCTCTTCAGCGCCTCCTTAAGCCGTCTATCAAGCCTTCACCAGAATCAGACTCCATCTTTGTGCCGGCTCCCCTGAAGAAGTCGGATCCGACTCTAGAGCCCCAGCAGATGGCACGAGAATTCTTATAGACGGCTCCAAGAAAGTCGCAGTAGAAGCCGACCCGGGGACTTCAGAACCCGGCCCGGGGACTGCGGCAACCAGTCCGAAGACTCCAGAGCTCGGCCCGGGGACTGCACCAGTCGGCCTGGGGACTTCAGTGATTCAACAAGCGGCCGCAGACTCCAGCCCGCCGCCTCCCAGCCCAACCGCCCTCGTCCAAGTCGCACTGGTGTCGATCGAAGAAGTAGCAGCACCCTCATGGGCACAGCCCATCCTCAAGTTCCTAGTGAGCAAAGAGTTGCCAACCGATGAAATCTTGGCTCGGCAAGTGCAACGCCGAGCGGCAGCCTACACCATAATCAACAGAGAGCTGGTCAGGCGCAGCGTCACTGGTGTCTACCAGCGCTGCGTTGAGCCAGAGCAAGGCCAAGCAATTCTCAGAGACATCCATCAAGGCGAGTGCGGCCACCATGCGGCTTCAAGAGCACTCGTCGCCAAAGCCTTTCGGCATGGGTTCTTCTGGCCAACTGCCCTAGAAGAGGCCAAGGAATTAGTCCAAAAATACAAGGGGTGCCAGAAGTTCCGCTCCAAGCCGCTTTAGCCGGCTTCTGCACTCAAGACCATCCCCATCGCCTGGCCCTTTGCGGTTTGGGGCCTGGATATGGTGGGACCATTCAAGACGGCCTGAGGCGGCCTAACTCACTTACTCGTCGAAGTGGACAAGTTCACCAAGTGGATAGAAGCAAAGCCCATCAAGAAGTTGAACGGTCCGACTGCGGTGACTTTCATCGCCGACATCACGGTTCGGTACGACATACCGCACAGCATCATCACCGACAATGGCACAAATTTTGCCAAAGGCGCCTTGGCCCGTTTCTGCGCGACGCAGGGCATCCGACTGGACTTAGCGTTCGTTGCCCATCCGCAGTCAAACGGCCAGGTGGAGCGAGCGAACGGCCTCATCCTATCTGGCATCAAACCTCGACTAGTCGAACCACTTGAGTGTTCAGCCGGCTGTTGGCTTGAGGAGCTGCCAGCCGTCCTCTGGAGTCTGCGCACGACTCCAAACAAGTCAACCGGCTTCATGCCTTTCTTCCTCGTCTACGGTGCCGAAGCCGTCATCCTGACGGACATAGAGTTCGACTCTCCACGAGTCACTATGTACACCGAGGAGGAAGCAGAAGAAGCACGTCAAGACAGCATCGATCTGCTGGAAGAGGGCCGGCTATTGGCACTCAGCCGGTCCAGCATCTACCAGCAGAGCCTGCGCCGATACTACAACAGGAAGGTCAGGCCGAGATCCTTCCAAGAGGGCGACCTTGTGCTCCGACTGATCCAGCGAACAGCCGGCCAGCACAAGTTGTCGGCGCCTTGGGAAGGCCCCTTCATCATCAGCAAAGTGTTGGGCAACGACTCCTACTACCTAATCGATGCCCAGAAGCCCCAAGCACACAAGAGGGACGACTCCGGCAAAGAGTCGGAACGGCCATGGAACGCAAATCTTCTCCGAAGATTTTCTGATTGATCTGATATGTACCACGCTATCCTTTGTATTTAAGTACCGAGACTTTGGGCCCCCCGAGACGAGCTCGGGGACTGCCCTTTTTTGTTATCTGTATGATAAGGATTATGCCTTCGAGTATGCTACTCTTTGTTATGCCGCTTAGCTCGGGTTCGACTAGTCGGCCGGGGACTCGCAAATCATCGCTATGAAATGCTTCTGCGATCGGACAAGTAGTGTCGGCGCTTAAGCCGCCTCATGTCGAAGCCGCAGCTCGCGAGCGTATCGGTAGGCGGAGTAAGGAAAACGGCGCCCACACGAAAAAATGGCTAAGGACTCAAAGCATAAGCATAGCCAGGGCGGCTTCGGCCTCTCCTCGTGAAGCCGACTCTTGAATAGTCGACACGCCTTCTATCCAACTTGTTAAAGACTCTAAAAAAGGCCAAGTACTTGCCTTCCCTAAAGTAGCCAAGCATTTGACCCAGTGGCGATCCATGAGCGGTTGTCCGTCTGGCAAAGCAACTGATCGTGGAAAGCGGCAAAGGAAAAAAGCCAAAAGAGCGATGAGCAAGGAAAGATAGAATTGGATGATATTTACATAACATAGGCCCTGGCCAAGTTCAAAATACACCCCGGGTGGAATTGTACAAATTAACAAGTTTTTCAAAGACTACTAAAGCGAGATAAAATAAAAGGCAAGGCGGCGGCCTAAGTAGCGGCAGACGGGTTCGGAGGTCGGAGGCAGGCGGTGTCAAGCCCGGGCGCCAGCCGGGTAGTCTCGGCTTGATCGTCTCCGTGGCAGCCGGCCCGGTCGAGACGCTTGGCTCGTTCTTTGGAGGCGCGGTCGAGCTGAGGCTGGTCGCCCGCTCCGTCTTCGGGCGCCTCCGTCCTCTGCCTCGTCTTCCTCGGCACTGGAGCCGATCACCTCCGCCGAGTCCTCGTCATAGTCCGGGTTCATCCCGAACCACTCCGGCGGCACCTCCTCGCCGTTTGCGGCCCGCTCAGGAACGAAGACGCTGGTGTCTGAGTAATCGGCAATCGCCACCGCACACTCGACGAGGGCGCCTTCCACGACCACCGGCTCATGCGGGCCTCGGCCGAACAGCGGCGGCGGTCGAGTCAGCCCGGATACCAAGCCTTGGCGAATTCCAAGGCCTAGCGCGCTCCAGCCGGGCGAGGAACCCTTCAAGCCTCAAGGCGGCCAGCTGCGACCTCCGGCCGGTCGGCGATCCGGTAGGAGTGCGTAGAGCTGGCATGTCAGCCCGCAGGCGGCAATCGCTGAGGCCACAACGCGTTGAAGCCGGCGCAAGAATGATGGGCGGCTGCGGGCGAATCTCGATGCTCGAGAGCTGCTGCGTCGATGGTCGGGCGTTGGCGGCGATCTCGCGCCATTGCCCTCCAAGCCTCGCGATCGGCCTCAATGGCTCGGTGACCGCTGCAAGTGGCGGGAAGAAGTCTGCCAAAAAAAAGCAAGAGAAAGAGTCGAGGGTCGGCGACTTACGGTCGGCGGCTCAAGAAAAGCAAAAACTCACCGTCAGCGATGTCTTGATCTCATGGAAGCGAGGTCGCGCGCCTCCTTGTCGATCCGGGAGGAGTGCTCGCTTCGAACTTCGGCAGAGAGGCGATCTCTCTCTCTCTACCTTGTCCTGTGCCGCCTTAAGCAGCTCCTTTTGCTCCGCCAGCTGCGCGGCTAGCAGGTCGCGCTCTGTGGCGAGCTTGCCGCACTCCTCCTCCTTGGCGCGTAGGGTAGTGCTGACTTCGCCCAACCGTTCCTGAAGAGCGGCGTTGGCCTCTGAAGAACAAAAGGGAGAGGACGTTAAGTCGTCAGCAAAGAAGGTCGCCGGGAAGATCCGGCCCGACTGCTCAGCAATCGGCCCGAATCTCGGGGACTACAGCCCGTAGTGCGCCAATAGCGCCCCCGAAAGAGAAAGGACTCACTCTGGCTCTCCGACAAGTCGGCAGTCCACTTCCCCAGCTGCTCAACATTGCGGTTGAAGGCAGTGACGCGGAGGTTGTGATACTCCTGTGATAAACAATCAGACAAAGGTGAATATCCGAAACTCGCCATATAGAGTTCGGGCGCTGCTCAGGCAGCCGGCCCGAAACTTCGAGGACTACACCAGTGGGTGTTGGCGCGCTTCTGAAGAAAAGAAAAAAAAAGTCAAAGAAGAAAAGCACACCTGAATAGCTGCTCGCGACGCCAGATGTGCCTTGGTGCAGCCTTGGATGGCCTCGCCCTCAGCTCGCAGCATCGCCTGGACGTCCAGGAGCGCCTGGTTCAGCGGACCGTCACCGCCTCCTCGCACCCACCCAGTAGGCGCGGCGCTTGTTGCCTCGGCATCTGGGATGGCCGAGCTGGCGGCGCCGGCCACCAAGGGGCGTGGCGCCGAAATCGCCTTCTCAATGCGGCAGCGCGCTGGTGAGGCGACTTGAAGGAGCAGCTTCACCACGGCCTCGTCTTCAGTCGGCGGCACTGGCGGGCCTGCTGGCTGCTTACCATGCGCGCTCCTCGACGGCGGCGGTGGCGGCGTGGCCGTGCCCGACGCGGAGGCCTCGCCACCGTCCTTCTCCACGATGGGGTTCTCCCCGCCGACTTCTCCAGTCTGCCGCGTGAACTCCGGGGGCGGCGGTGCGGAGTTCATTCTTGATACCGATTGTTGCTCCATTCAGGATCGTCGCACCAAGGTTTTGGTTGGTGCTGGCCCCCGGCGCCGTGAGTCCGAGGGTCTTTGGGAAGTTGACTGGCTTTGTGTTCCTTCCGCTTCCACCACTTCAGTCAGCTCTCATGCTCTTGTTGCCTCTTCGTCTGCGTCCTTCCAGCAGTGGCATCATCGTCGTGGTCACATATGTGGCTCTCGCTTGTCTTCCTTAGTGTGTCAGGGCCTATTAGGGGCTGTATCTGGAGATGTTTCTTTACCTTGTAATGGTTGTAGACTTGGCAAACAGACCCAGTTACCTTATCCTACCAGTCAGTCGGTATCTCAGCATCCTTTTGATTTAGTTCATTCTGATGTCGGGGGTCCAGCCCCCTTTGATTCGAAAGGTGGTCATCGCTACTATGTTTTGTTTATTGATGATTTCTCTCGCTACACTTGGCTCTACTTTATAAAATCTCATAGCAAGGTTCTCTCTATATACAAACGATTTGCTGGCATGGTTCACTCTCAGTTTTTCACGCCTATTCATACTTTTAAATCTTGACTCATTTGGAAGTATATCTCCCAGCTGTTGCGTGGCTTTCTCGCAGAACAGGGTACCCTTGCCTAGTTCTCCTGTCCTGGTGCTCATGCTCAGAATGGTGTTGTCGAACGTAAGCATCGTCATCTACTTGAGACGGCTCGTGCACTGATGATTGTCGCCTCCCTTCCACCCCATTTTTTGGCTGAGGCTGTTTCTGCATCCACCTATCTCATCAACATTCAGCCATCGACTGCTCTGCAGGGTGGTATTCCTATGGAGTGTCGCTCTGGTTGCTCTCCTAACTACTCAGCTCTTTGTATGTTTGGATGTGTGTGCTTTGTCCTTCTTGCCCCGCGCGAGCGCACCAAACTGACTGCTCAGTTGGTTGAGTGTGTTTTCCTTGGCTAAAGTGATGAGCACAAGGGCTATCGCTGTTGGGACCCTATTGGTCGTCGCTTGCGCATCTTGCATGATGTGACCTTTGACGAGTCTCGCTCTTACTACCCACGTCCTTCTTTCTCGAGCTTATCTGTGGACGATATTTATTTTCTTCTCCTTCCCGATACACCCTGCTATGTGCCTCATGTTTCACTTCTTCCTCCTACACCTCTCATTCATTCTCATTCACCACCAACACCATCTTCTCCATCCTCCACCTCTACACCATCATCTCTAGTCCGTCGTCCTCTCTCACTGTTTCCTCTCCACTATATTCGTCGCCCTCGTACTAAGGATGCTTCCCCTGACATGCGTGACGCGCCTTCCACCTCTGGTGCACCTCCGTTCACGCCTACCCTGGTTCATAACCTCCATGCTTGGCCTCGCCCTCCGCCTGATCGCTATTCTCCTGATCGGTACGGTCTCTCTATTGTTGCTGAGCCCACTTCCTATCGGACTGCCATGACTCAACCTGAATGGCAGCTTGCGATGGCCGAAGAGCTTGCTTCCCTTGAGCGCTCTGGCACATGGGATCTGGTTTTCCTCCCTTCCGATGTTCGTCCCATCACCTGCAAGTGGGTCTACAAGATCAAGACTTGCTCCGATGGTTCGGCGGATCTCGGGTAGGGGGTCCCGAACTGTGCATCTAGGCGGATGGTAACAGGAGACGAGGGACACAATGTTTTTACCCAGGTTCGGGCCCTCTCGATGGAGGTAAAACCCTACGTCCTGCTTGATTAATATTGATGATATGTGTAGTACAAGAGTAGATCTACCACGAGATCAAGGAGGCTAAACCCTAGAAGCTAGCCTATGGTATGATTGTAGAGATGTATGTTGTCCTACGGACTAAAGCCCTTCGGTTTATATAGACACCGGAGGAGGCTAGGGTTACACAGAGTCGGTTACAATGGTAGGAGATCTACATATCCGTATTGCCAAGCTTGCCTTCCACGCCAAGGAAAGTACCATCCGGACACGAGCCGGAGTCTTCAATCTTCTATCTTCGTAGTCTTGGAGTCCGGCGGATATTGATAGTCCGGCTGTCCGGACACCCCTAGTCCAGACTCCTCGGTAGCCTCGAACCAGTCTTCAATGACGATAAGTCCGGCGTGCATAATGTTCGGCATTGCAAGGCGGGTTCCTCCCTTGAATAATCCGGAGAAGATTAGGAACACCAGGATAGTGTCCGGCTCTGCAAAATAAATTCCACATTCCACCGTAGAGAGAATAAAATGTACACTTAGCTCAATCTGCTGACGTATTATGCGGCGTGTCATCACACCGCAACCAAGCCTTTGTTTGAATCGTTTTTTACTATACCACCTCAGCACGTTTAGCGAAGCGGTTTCCTTGGCACGTCTTATCGAAGAAGAGATCGTGTTCCCCTTATTCCGGGATCCTCATCAATACGTGCGTGGGTAACCCAACCGTTCCCGTCGCCACGCCTCCTCCATCGAAGGGGAATCTCAAACGGTCACGGAGACGGCCCTTGGTATTTCTTCCCCTTTATAAGAGGACCAAGGCTCGCCCTTGTTCTTCAATCTCGCATCGAATCTTTTCCCGCTCGGTTCCAACACCCAGCCTCAGTTGGGCGCCGGATCCTCAATCATGTCCGGCTCCGACCTCCGGGCGGTGGATGCCCTCCTCCGTCACAGAGGAGGACATATTGAAGTTGCGTGAGGCCAAGTACACGCCTCGAGGTTTCGCCTGAGTTTACTGCCCAAGGGCAGGCTGTGCAACCCCCAAGCCCGGTGAATCGTCGTTTCAGTATCCCACCTCCGCCGGGGTTTAGGCTTCCGACGGATCCCTTCGTGAGAGGGCTCTGTTCTACTACGGGCTGGACTTTCATGACTTGGCTCCGAGTCTATCCTCCATATCTCTGCATTCATTATCGTCTGCGAAGCCTTCCTCGCGTCATCCCCACTTTGGCCTATGGTGAAGACCTTCAAGGTGGAGCCAAGATGGTTGGGGGCATCAAGCGAGTCTTGATAAAGCGACCATAAGCAAGAAGGTCGATGCCCGTGGCACGAGGTTCCTTCCAAGAGGAACCCGGACTGTAACAACAGGTGGTTCTACATCACGCTCCCGAGGCGCAGAGCAAAAGCCGCCGCCCTCATTCCGCCGGGACCTCCACGCCAACCGATGTCGTGGGTCAACCAAGGGCTCAACGGGGGCCGTCCAAGAGCGTGCCCTCGCTGCGAGGCGGATTCGAGATCTCCAGCGAGGAGATCGACTGATCAAAGTGATGCAGGTTATGCTAATCAGGCATCTTCTGCCCTGCAAACGCCGTCCTCTCCGTCTATGGGAATTCAACCCGGAGGGACCTCGGATTTTCCAACACTTCATGGGTACGACACCCGTGGAGATGTACAAGTTGTTCTTCGGACCGTAGGTGGCATGTCCGGATTTAGCCGAGGATGCAGGCTTAAGCCGCGATCTCCCGGATACTCAGGTAAGTAGCTCAGAGTCCGGACATTCTGTTTGCGTGCCTTTCTAGAGTTCGCATCCTGACCCTTTGTTCTTTACAGGAATGGGTGGCGCGATCAAGGCTGACAAGGTGTCCGGCCCCCTCCCAGAGACCGCACTGGAGCCTGTGCTGGTCAGAATGTTGGAGGTTGCCCCCACTGAAGGGGGCGACGGGGAAAATAGGGGAGCTAATATTTTGCCCAAAGGGGCGACAGAAGAGTGGGGAATCAAGAACCCCTCCCTTCAGGGGGAGAAGAGGACCGCCTCCGAAGATCCGGAGGTCAAAGCCCCTAAGCGCGGGAAGAGATCTTCCCCGGGGGGTCCGGCGCCCGGAGAGAATCCGGACGCACAATCATTACCAAAGGATCGGCCCTCCATCGAGCCGTGAGTATAAAAGAGGAATTAATTAAATGCGGAAATACCTTCATTTGTGCTTCTGTAGGTAACCGGAATATTTACATTGTAGTTCGGATCTGCAGCCTTCTCAGATGAGTTCATCTTTGGGGGACCTTCTTCCGGAGATGATGGAGAGTGATACGCCTCCATCCGCAGCGCCGCCAGATGAGGCAGGCGAACCCGAAGTGTCCTCACGGAGGGTATCCCCGAGTCCGGAGGGGCCAGAGAGTTCGGCACCTACTAGTGTCCGGCCGGGAGAACTGAAGCATCTGCTTGAGGAGGCGTCCATTTCAGAAGATCACCGTGCGTTAATGCGTATGGTGATTGGAAGGATTTCGTCCACTGAAAGCGGATTGCGTAATGCCGCCATGAGTTTGCTGGCGGGATTTGAGGTATGCAATAATGATGCACCCCTTCATCTTTTAACAGTTTTGCATATAAAAAATGCGCCCTGTATAGATAGTAGCCCCTGAGACTCGGTAGGTTGTCGGAAACGACAGCGTGCCGAGGATCGAAATCTTAAAATCTCAAGTAATGAATACTTCCGTCCCTATACAGGTGGCGGATAGTCCGAGGGCCAGCCGGACTAATGAGTTTGCGAATTAAATCGGCAACAGCGTGGCGAGATCTTGACATCGCGCTTGTCAACCAGCGACTTGACGAGTCGCAAGGTAAGTAAATTCTCCGCAGTTGCTTTACTTAAGGGGGTCGAAGCCCTCCTCTGATAAATTGTATGCTGTTGTACAGACGGTGCTGCTGCTGTGGAGAGCCTTCGGGCCGAACTTGCTCGAGCTAAGAAGCAAGCCCGAAGGAGTGACGCGGCTGCCTCGAAGGCGGCCGAAGAGTTGAAAGCCGAAAAGGCTGCGCACTGCCTAAGCAGGGCGGAGGTGGCCGAATTGGCCATGAAATTAAAGGATGCTACCGACCGCAATGAGGCTCTTGAAAAGGAGCGCTTATCGGAGCGGAAGACCTGAAGAAGGCCACCGCCGAAGCCAAGGATGCCCGCTCTGCAATGCGGGCTATGAAGGAGGAGCTGCGCCAGGCCGGAGAGATCGTGGCTGGCAAGCCTATTCTGCTGCGTCGCCGGTTTATGGATGCAAAGTATGCTCAATTTGAGCGGCTATGGAGTCCGGAGGATCCGTATATGGATTTAGCTGCAAGTGCGGTGATGCCGATTAAACGCCGGAGCCGGGGGATCACGAGGCGGAAGAGCTATATTGGTCTCAATTCCACGGTCCGGATCGCTCCCTTCCGTTGACGGACCGTTGGCGAATGGGCGAACTAAATAGGTTATGCGGTCTTGCCATGTTCGACATCCGTGGCCCATGTCGGCTGGGAGGTCAAAGGCGACGAGCTACTTGACTTCTGCAGCGGTTCCTTGGGCGGTGCCGCATATAAAGGACATGAAGCGGTCGGCTGCATCGGTAGCGCGGGGATGGCTCTTGCCCGTGTGAAGGCGCATTGTCCGGAGATGGATGCCACCGCTATTGCCGCCCAGTGTCCGGATGAAAGCCGGCTCCCTGCCGAGCACTACTTCGGAGAAGTTATGCGCGGCGCTCGTATAATAGAGTCGCAGTGCTCGAAGAATGTAACGTTCAAATGAACGCATTAGCTTGTAGATCGATGATTATGTTATAACTGCTTTTTATACTTGTGCGTCCAAGTAGTAAAACTTCTCCTGTGCGGCCGTTTACGTATACTTGTGTATAACTTGAAAGATGGCGATCTTGACTTCAGCCCCGAGCACAAGGTGCTGGGGTGTTCGCAAAAATAGCGCGTTTTCACACTTAATCCGACGTCTCGGTCCTGTTATAAGGAGGTGGTAGCGTAGCGAACGAGGCAATCCGGACTATAATGCTTTATCACTTTCACTTAGCCAGTGGAGCTCGAGGGTGGGGCTACGATATAGCCCCTTGTGGCACCGCACGTCTCCGTATTCGGGGTGCGTATGTGCCTGACCGGGAAACGGTCCTTCGTCAAAGCGGGGAATTCTAAACATTCCGGTAGTCGATCGAGTGGTTGACCAGACTCTCGTTGTATCATGACGATCGGTTTTGGCTTTCTCTCTTGAGGTGCTTTCGCCCGGCCGAACCGGGCACTGTCGCGATAGTTCTCCGGGTGCCGCGTTAGCCGATGATCTGAGCGTAAGGCAGCAAAACACGGAGCCGGGCAAACCCAACATTTGACCAAAGACATGATTCGGAGTTGATGCATATAATGCCTAACTTCGAGGCGCCGAACACTCCCTACGGTGTTCGGTCTTTATAGTAATGGGCAGAACGATGCCCTAAGCCCCTAGTGTCCGGGTACGGGCATGGTCTTCTGACGCGGCCGATGCCAAAGCGTCAGGTTCCGCTTTGGCTATTAGGAAAAACCAAGGGAGAATAACAACAAGAGACAGTAAAAAAGGTCTACGCAGGTCTTAATCGAAAAGAATCCTTGCAGCGGGTCCCTCTTGCACGCTGCGCTGTGTCTCCGTTAAGTCGTTATCTGGGCGGGTATGCACGCTGTTCATCTGCAAAGCAGAGGAACGTTTAGTTTTAGAAACAATTAAATGCGAAAAGTATGTAAAATAAGAAATATAAATAATTAAAGCAAGGTTTATATGAAACCGCGATTGTTTGTCTTGCTGCCCCTCAGTGAAGGGTATGCGGCTAAAGAGCCCTAACTTTCTTTGAGGCGTATCCGTCTATCCGATTCCGGGTCCTTAAGTGACCCTCGCCTTTGAAATGGCGCCATGTGGACCGGGCATCTTGAGTGTAAGAGACGCGTAATGCGGTATGGCGTTGAAGCGGACAAAAGCCTTCGTCCCAAGAGTGCTTGATATTCACTTTCAAATGGGGCGATATGAAAGATTAATTTTTCGCGTCGAAAATTGTGCAGCGATCGAACACGACTTCTAGTAATATAGAGCACATGCACTTGGCGTAAGGGCTGGCGTCACTCCTTTAAAGGAAGTGCGGCTGTGTCGAATTTTGGTAGGGTCTATCCCCATCCTACGGATTGTGTTTGAATATAGCGAGTTTAAGTCACGCCTCCGTCCATTAGGGCGTTAGTGAATGTAATCCGTCTATTATGGGATTCAATATCGAGGAGTCCGTCCGCGTTTGAACGCTTCGGAATAGTCGGTGGTCGAAAGTGATTGGTTTTGATATCCAATCTCTACGATCTGCTTGGGTTGGACCGTGCGAAGCTCTTTTAGAAAGTGCCGCACTATTTTTCCGTGTTATCACATGAAGTGAGTTCTTGCTTTAACCTCTTGTGGGAAAGTCTTTTGTTTTCGGTGCCTATTTGGCGGGGTTTATCTTCTTAAGCAGACGCGTCGAGCCCCTTGTGTTCGACATTTAATCGGCGGACTGTTTAAAACCCAACAATCCTCGTGGGTGTGATTTGCGAGCCTTAAAGGGTACTGTGGATTTGACATATCTGACCCAAAATTTTGTTTAAGTTGGACAATTAAATCCTTTGTCATCCTTAAGAGGCTGTGTTTTGTTATTGGGCGCGAGCTTTTGAATCCGGCGTTATTGCCGTGCTCTTTGGGCTTTTCTCTTTATTCCGTATTTGTTCTTTTCGCTACCGTGATTTTCCGTTCCATCTCTTATCTCGGATGTACTTGGGTCAGCTGATCTTTGCTTCTTGCTAGCCAGCTATCCTCTCCCGCATGAAGCGGGTCATGAGGCTTGTTAGTGCGGACATTGTCCTCGGTTTCTCTTGACCGAGGTGCTGGCGAGCCATTCGTCTCGGACATTGTTCTTGAAAGCTGCTAAGGCTTGGCGTCCGGACGATCGACTATTTGGTTCTTTTGGTAAGAAACCTGTTCCGAATTTTCATGGCGACTCTCCGGGCTGTTGAGTTATATGACTTAGATCATCGCATCCGGAGGACGGACATAAGTCCCTTGAAAATTCGCTCTAAACGTCCTCGAGCTCTTCCCAACTTCCAACAGTGTTTTCTCGGGAGGCTTTTGAGCCAATGACGGGCTGGCCCTTTGAGCTTGAGGGTAGGTATTTTATGGCGTGGAGATCGTCTCCTCTGGCCATATGTATATGCGATATATAATCTTCTATCCGAGACTCGGTGCATTGTTCCATCGTAGGCCTCTATGTTTATGGGTTTAAACCTGCTTTGGAATTCATGGTCCAAAGACCTCATCGGTGAAACATAGTGGGTGTCTGGCGCCCTATACTTGTATGTGCCGCTATCACGGACACTTGACGTGTTACTTTGCTTCTGGGGCCTTCTTTTGGGTCCGTAGATGGACTGGCTGGGCCATTTGACGGTGGAGGCTCTATGGCCTCTTCGTCGAATCTCGTAGCGACTTACGCTTGAGTAGCTCTTGATTGGTGGCCATTGCCGTATTTATCTGCGGTTTTGAGTACTTTGCTCCATCTTATTCTCGAGCGTGTCTTCCGCTGTTTTGAGCTTCCGCTTTTCCTTCTTCTTCTTCTTGCCGTGGCGATGAGCCTGCGCTTAAAAAGCTCTTGTTCGACGGGGTCCTCGGTAGCAGAGAGTTCGTCGTCATTGAGGCTTGCTTCGTCTTGGAGGAGGTATATAGTTATGATCCTCAACCTCTTCGTGGCCGCCCTTTCGTGAGGGCTTGCTTCGCATCCTCTGCGCTGAGTCTTCTTTGGAGGGGTTGTCTTCGGCACTCTCTGGGTATTGTTATCTCTGTGCGGAATCTCTATTCTTGCTGTGGCGGGATTTAGAGCGGCGCCGCTGACGCCGGCGCTTGGGCTGCTTCTTTAGGGAATCTGCCTCCGCTGCTTCTTCGCCATCCCCGTCTTTTGGGGTGTCCACTATGTATATGTCGTATGACGAGGTGGCCTTCCAGTGCCCTGTAGGCGCTGGTTCTTGATCATCTCCGGCATTGTCGTCCATAGCGTCGATGTCGTCGGAGTCGAAGTCTAGCATGTCGGTTAAATCGTCGACAGTGGCTACAAAGTGGGTGGTGGGTGGGCTCTGAATTTCTTCATCGTTCGTACCCCAACCATCCTGGCCATAGTCCGGCCAGGACTCTCCTGATAGCGAGAGATGCTTTAGTGGATTCAGGATATCGCCAAAAGGCGAGTGTTGGAAGATGTCCGCGGCGGTGAATTCCATAACCGGCGCCCAATCCGGATCGATTGGTAGGGGCGCGGGAGGTTCGGAGTCCGGCGAGGAGTCCGGTGCCTCGGAATCACGAGTTTCGCGGGGGACAAAATTGGTGTTCGGCTCCATCGCCGTGGATGTTGAAGCCCCCAGGGCGGCGTCTATCCACCGGCCCTCGATCTGGGCGATCGGCTCCGGGCTAATGGCCGAAGCTGATCCGTGTCGCCACCAAGGCACCGCTCGCGGGCGAGCTAGATCATGCCCATCGCCACAAAGTCTGGCGCTGCTCGCCGTGGCTCGAGTCCGTTGAAGATCAGGTCCCCGCGGACATCGGCCGTGAAGTTTAAGCTTCCAAATCTGACCTGACGGCCAGGGGCGTGGCTTTCGATCTGCTCCAGGTGGCCAAGTGAATTGGCCCGCAGGGCGAAGCCGCCGAATACAAAGATCTGTCCGGGGAGAAAAATCTCACCCTGGACAGCGTTGCTGATTGGAGATGCCATCAAGCTTATCGGTGACGACACAGAGGAACTCTCAATGAAAGCACCAATGTCGGTGTCAAAACCGGCGGATCTCGGGTAGGGGGTCCCGAACTGTGCGTCTAGGCGGATGGTAACAGGAGACGAGGGACACAATATTTTTACCCGTGTTCGGCCCTCTCAATGGAGGTGAAACCCTCGTCTGCTTGATTAATATTGATGATATGGGTAGTACAAGAGTAGATCTACCACGAGATCAAGGAGGCTAAACCCTAGAAGCTAGCCTATGGTATGATTGTTGAGATGTATGTTGTCCTACGGACTAAAGCCCTCCGGTTTATATAGACACCGGAGGAGGCTAGGGTTACACAGAGTCGGTTACAATGGTAGGAGATCTACATATCCGTATTGCCAAGCTTGCCTTCCACGCCAAGGAAAGTACCATTCGGACACGAGCCGGAGTCTTCAATCTTCTATCTTCGTAGTCTTGGAGTCCGGCGGATATTGATAGTCCGGCTGTCCGGACACCCCCTAGTCCAGGACTCCCTCACCGTGGTTTTCAGCAGGAGCAGGGATGCGATTATGATGAGACATTCGCTCCTGTGGCCCACATGACCATTGTCCGCACTTTCCTTGCTGTGGCTTCTGTTCGTCATTGGTCTATCTCTCAACCTGATGTTCAGAACGCCTTTCTCAATGGCGAGTTGCGTGAGGAGGTTTATATGCAGCCACCACCGGGGTACTATGCTCCTGATGGCATGGTCTGTAGACTTCGTCGCTCCCTCTATGGTCTTAAACGGGCCCCTCGCGCCTGGTTTGAGCGCTTTGCCTCTGTGGTGATTGCCGCTGGTTTCTTGCCCGGTGATCATGATCTCGCGTTGTTTGTTCACACGTCTCCTCATGGTCGGACTCTTCTCCTTCTCTATGTTGATGACATGATCATCACTGATGACGACTCTGAGTACATTGCCTTTGATAATGCTCACCTTCGAGACCAGTTCCTAATGATTGATCTTGGTCCACTTCGCTATTTTCTTGGGATTGAGATCTCCTCGACCTCTGATGCTTCTACATCTCCCAAGAAAAATATATTCAGATCTTCTTGCTCATGCCGCTCTCGGTGATGGCGCCTTTGTTGTGACTCCTATGGAGCTCAACGTTCAGCTTCGTGCCTCGGATGGTGACCCTCTTCCTAATCCCACTCGCTATCGTTACCTCATTGGCAGCCTTGTCTATCTTGCTGTTACGCGTCCTGACATCTCCTATCCTGTCCACATCCTGAGTCAGTTTGTTTCAGCCCCACCTCTATCCACTATAGTCACCTCCTCCGTGTTCTACGATATCTTCGTGGAACAATCTCTCAACGCCTTTTCTTTCCCCGCTCTAGCTCTCTTGAGCTCCAGGCCTACTCTGATGCTACCTGGGCTAGTGATCCCTTTGATCGATGCTCGATGTCTGCTTATTGTGTCTTTGTTGGTGGCTCTCTTATTGCCTGGAAGACAAAGAAACAGACTGCAGTTTCTCGCTTGAGTACAGGGGCTAAGTTGCGAGCCATGGCTATGTTAACGGCTGAGGTGATCTGGTTACGGTGGTTACTTGAGGATTTTGGTGTGTCTGCTACTACCTCAACTCCCCTACTGTCAGACAGTACCGGTGCTATCAGTATTGGGCGTGACCCGGTGAAGCATGAGTTCACTAAGCACATCGGTGTGGATGCCCACTTTGTGCGTGTTGCTGTGCAGGATCAGACTCTCGCTCTTCACTTTGTGCCCTCTGAGTTACAATTGGCTGATTTCTTCACGGAGGCACGGACTCGAGCGCAGCATGGCTTTTTTCTCTCCAAACTCAGTGTTGTTGATCCACCATGAGTTTGAGGGGGGGGTTAGATATGTATAGTCTCTTTTCGGTATATCCCCATTGTGTAAGGGGCTTCATGCACTTTACCACACATGTATATGTAATGGCCTATGGCCCTCAGTAAAGATCAGTTGCTGTTTATCCAACATCAACAACATAATGAACATGTGAATTCCATCATGTTTAGCATACTGTAGACACATTTGATTTATTTCCCAGAAGCAAATAAAATTAGTCAGTGTAGTAAGAAAGGAAAGCTGAAGGACTTTGACTACACAAAAGATAATGCAAAAACAATCGATAATCCACCTCTGAGCCCGGGCTCAGATGAGCCCGGTGAACAGTAACACCGTAAAAATAGAAAAAATGCTAAAATAAAATTGCAAGCAAGATGCGCATGTTCATGATGTCCGTGCAAAATGTGATGAAGTTTGGACATTCGAGGAGCACGCAGCAAAAAAAATCGGGCGTGTGAAATTTTTTGAACTTTTTTCTATGTTTAACGTCGGTACTGTTCATGCCCGGGCTCATCTCAGCCCGGGAACGAAATCGCCCCTTTCAAATACAATTCACTAATCTCAACTAAAACTGTCATGCCAAATTTATCATATTTTCGCAATCACTTGATATGGCAAACAGGTAACGAACAACAATATGTAGAACATTATCTGTCTCCTTAGACCATGCATAATAAAGCTACCAAGCATCGATAATGAAATGTTTGTACAGCCGCGTCCCTCCTAATTTTTTTCGTCTTTGTATGTTGTTTATTTTTTTAGTAGGAGAAATGGAGTTAGTGGGGTTGGCGATGGGTTGGTTGCCCTAGTGTCTTTGTTCCCTTTTTTTTGGATTCATGCAAGTCCTTTTATTTTTATCCGAACATAGTTTAATCTGGTTATTTCTTGGCTCTGTTTTTTTGTTTTGCAGACTTTTTGATTCATACAAGTCCTTTTATATTTCTGCTTGTGGACCAGGCTAAATATTTATTTCATGTTTGTGTGTCAGAAGGACCGCTTTTTCTGGAATCACTTTTTTGTTATCATATGAATATGGATCATAGAAAGAGTGCGGCGAAAAAGTGAATAAAAGAATGGAATACAGGGTGAAATAGCTACCCAAGTGAAAGATACATTTCGCATCCATGTATGAAATTAAATTATTACTCTACGTCTCGTAATGTAAGACGTTTTTTGACACTAAACTAGTGTCAGAAAACGTCCTATATTATTGGACGGAGGGAGTAAGTGACATTGGGAGGGAATGGATTGCAAGAGTAGATGGGGATTTTTTTAGTCAAATTGTCGGTTGATCGAACCAAACCTTCAATGTTAATTAAGTTAATTATGTCTGTCTAACCACGAAGAGAACTACATACATAGATTTTATTTTATTTTAAAGTTGAAGAACTCAATGGTGTCTCGCACTACAGAAAGTATATTATCTGTTCGAACTGACAGGGAAAAAAGAAAGGCACATTCTACCATTTAACATACCGATGGTTGAGTACATTGAAAAATAGATAGATGCAACACTCATGCCTGAGAAGTTTGTTCAGTACAAAAGCGTGATCACATCGCAAAAAGCATAAAATCCTACTAGTTGTTACAGTAACACAGGGTACATCTCTATTTTTTTTTATTCTTTTTGCGGGTGACAACTCTATTGAATTCAGCCAGCGAAAAGACTAATAGCTGAAACTTTAGGTGTTCACTGAATCAGACTAACCAAAAGATCTAGTCCCTCCGTTCCAAAATAGATGACCCAACTTTATATTAACTTTATACTAACGCTAGTATAAAGTTGAATCATCTATTTTGGAACGGAGGCAGTACATTTGAAGAAACACTGTCATACTACACTTCCATCCATGCTGATAGATGCTGCAACCAACAAAGTCATGTAAGTTAAAAGTAATTACGAAGAGCTAGAGAAGAATGTTTAGTAGAAAAGTGTGATCAGACTGCAAAAAACATGAAATCCTAGTCGTTACAGTGGTACCTATTTGTTGAATTCAGCCAACGGAAAGACTGAAGGTGCGTTTGGATTGCAACTAATAGCAGCCATACCAAAAAACTGGCAGGCCCATGGAAATTCGCTAGTGCTTGGATGACAGCCAAAATTTTGGCTCGCCCGACGATTCCACCAACGACCAGTGCAATTCTTTCCAACGCATGGGCGAGTTGGCAACGCAGAAAAGCTCCGCCAAAACATTGGCAGCGCCCACGCCCGCTCCCTCCGTGGGGCCTGCTTAATTATTGCAGCAATTAACTCGCAATTTACCATCAAAGCGATTTGTAGATCCGCATATTTCTCTTGTTCCCTGATCGTTTGGTGGTACGTACTTCTTTTATTGCTCAACAAACCCGCATGTGCATGCAGGAAGATAGCTATAATTACCACAAAATTAGCATGAGTCGTGTAGGTTTATTAATCCGCCAAGCAGTAATTAATTTCCCCCTAAAAACAGTAATTAATTTGTTTCTTGTACTAGTATGGTCGAGTAGCAGCCCTACCTCATAGAACTACTCCTGAAAAGCACAGATTTTTTTTTACCTAAAATGGGATATATTTTTTGACGACTGTAGCAAATATATGTGCTTTTGCATGACCATTTTTTGGTTACTTTATGTGTATTGTAGCTATTAAAAAAATCATGTCACATTTTTTTGCGGGGCGTGTCACTTTTTTGATTTGAAATAAAATAAAGCATGGATCAATCCTATTCCCAAAGTTTGCCACGTAGTTGGCAGCAAACCAAATGACAGCTCAGTAGTTTTGGCCATGCCCTCACTTTGGTCGTGCCAAAAAATTGGCGGGGCGAGATGGGGCATAAACCAAACACACCCTGATAACTGAAGCTTTAGGTACCCTCTGAATAACACCAAGCAAAAGACCAACATCTGGAGAAACTCTTCTGTCCATGCTGATAGATGATGCAACAAACAAAGTCCTAAAGTCAAATTGTGCCTATGATCATCAAAGAAAAAGTAATTACAAATAGCTAGAGAAGAAAAGCATGAGGTGAGATCGATTGATGTATATGTCTCCAGACACGAATTCCTATGCTACAGTGCACTGATAGTTTCGTACGATAGTATGACTATCAGAACAGCAATCTTTAGTTCAACTCTCACGTTGCCAATTCTGGGCATACAAACATGTTGTCCTTTATTAGTTCTAGCAATTACCTCCCTCGAATACTCTTTCACCAAGATTTGTCACCATCAGTTATTTTCCATTGCATAAACGAAGAGACTGATTCATATTTCTCAAAAAACTCACAGGGATACCAACCTTTAAACCAACTGCATGCTTTGGAAAACTATTGATAGATATGAAATGCAAAAATTCCAGGGAAATAAATCTCGTATATCACTAAGCTCCTAGGGCAAAATCACCGAGGAGTGATCGAGGGGGGCCTCCTATGCGCCGCATTCTGCGGCGAATACGGAGCGCGACACACACAGGAGCCGAGTGGCTGGGCCGGCCCACTAAGACACACCGCCAGTAGTTAACAGCAGTAAAAATCAGAAAATAAAAAGAGATGCCGACAGGATTCAAGCACGGGTCGTCACTCTGCTCCAGAGCGCTGCTTACCACTAGACTAAATGGCCACATGTGCACAAAAACGCATCGCAAATGTATTAGCAACTTACCTTTGCGGGATATTCCCAGTTGGGTGTTATTTTCTATACAAGTACAGTAGCATATATATTTTTGAAACTTTGAACAAATTTCGAAAACACACGAAAGAATTTTTGAAGAAATGAAAACAAAATTTCAAATTCGAAAATATTCTTTGAAAAACAAGCACAAAATTTGGAATTTCAAACAGATTTTGACAAAAAAAAGTAAAATAAGAACAAATTTTGTGAAGGAGTTATTTTTACATTGGAACATTTTTTCAAAATATTAGAGCACTTTTTAAATTTCTATTTTTTAACAAAAAGGAATTAATTTTGAAACCACGAACGTATTTCAAAAGAATTAACAAAATTTGACGTTCCAAACATTTTAAATCAAAAAATGGAATGTTCTATGAAACACCAAGTCTTTCCAAATTTCTGAACAATTTTTTCAAAACTGTTTTTCAAAAAACAGGAACCTTTTTTGAAAATCATGAAGATTTCTTGGAATGGGAACATTTTTCCAAATTCCAAAACAAAATTTGGAGACGCGAACATTGAAATTCCTAAGCAAAATTTGAAACCAGAAAACAATTTATGAAAGTGGGGCATTTTTTGAAACTCCAGAAAAAATGAAAACGTGAACATTTTTTTAAACATGATTTTTTTTTCTGAAGTTGTGAGCAAATTTTGGAAATGAGAACATATTTTGAAATTCCTGTACATTTTTTGAAACATAAATTTTGTATGAATGTCATTCTGAAGAGATTTTTTTAAAGAGAACATGTTTTTTTCAAAACATGAACATAACAAAAATTTGACAACGAGAGAACATTTTTTAAAAAACACAAACATTTTTTGAAATTGTGAACAATATTTGAAAACGGGAACATTTTATAAAATTCTTGAACATTTTTTGAAAACATGAACATAAGAAAATATTTGAAAACGAGAACATCTTTTTGAATGGACTAAACATTTTTTAAAACATGAAAATTTTTTGAAATTGTGAAAAAAAAAATAAAACAAGAACATTTTTTTGAGATTCTTTAAAGACTTTTTGAAACACGGACATTTTTTGAAATTGTGAACAAAATTTGAAAACGGGAACATTTTTTGAAATTGAAAACAAATTTTGAAAACAAGAACATGTTATAAAATTCTTAATAGATATTGGAAATTCTCAAACAAAAGAAAATGAAAAAAACATAGAGCAAAAAAAGATAAGAAAACAGAAAAATAAAATAAAAAAATTTAAATGAAAAATAAAAATAAATAGAAAAAGAAAAGAAACAAAAAGGGGAAAAGGGGGAAATACAGAAAACGGTTCAGGAACCTCCTAGAAGGTTCCCAAAACCAGAAAAAACATGCTGGGAACCACCTAGAAGATTCCCAAAACCGGACTCGCACAAACGTTTGAACGGGCTGGCCCAACAAGAACGCTGCTGATCTCCCCCTGTGCGTCCGGTCGACTACTTGTCGCAACGAGCAACTAATAGGAATTTCCCAATCGAGGTGATCGATTTCGCTCGGTGCCCTCGATTTTGACCCGGTCAGCCTCTCTAGGCCAACCCCTTTGGTCGGCGTGTGGGTGTGTGGACCTGGGTTTTTCTGGTGCGGCTGCCTCCCCTCGGTTTTCGGCCACCGTTGATGTTGCTTAATCTGCTGCTGCTACTGCTGCACTGGCTGGGGTGGGCTTTCCGCTGCCCTCGCTGGACCTAGGACTGTTGTTGTTGTTGCGCTTGTTGTTGAGGGTGCGGTCCGTGTGAGCGCTCCCATGAGTGGAGCTTCTCCATGCGCCTATTCGTTGCCGTTGTTGGTTGTCCCATGCTGGACTACACTGACTCCTCCGCTCCTATACCTGTGTCAGATAGGTTTGTCGGCGTTCATGCTCCATCCTTGGGGTTTTTGTCTAGACTGCTCTGCCTTCCTCCCTCCGTTTGACTAGCCTAGCACTCTGCTCATTCGCGGTGCTCATGTTTACTGCCGCACAACCTTGGCAAGGACTGGAGAAGAAGCTCTGCGCCTGGGTCATGCGCGTCACCGACGACCACCTCACCAGAGAGGAGGGGGATAAGGGCGCGCCCGAGCCCAACGGCACCCCACCATCAAGCCGGCCGACGGCCGCTTTGGTTAGTACCTCAAGATGTACATGGGCAAGGTAAACCCCCATTTAATTTGTGCATCTGCATATCTGCTATCGACACGGTTGTGCTATTCCCTTTTATTAGACTCTACTTCGGGTGTTTAGCTTCATAATTTGGTTGTTGACAGATTAGCAAATTATAGGATCGAGAAGATGGTTCTAGAGGGGGATGATTATACCCTTAACAAGTAAAAGTAGTAGATTTTAAGATTCTTCAAGTTAAGGTTGAGTTTAGCACATATTAAAGGGAACATAGGGAGCGGAAAGAGTAAAGCATGCAAGTGCAAGAATGTAAAAGAGATGGAAATTGGAATGAGCAAACGCAATGGAGACGCGAAGATTTTTTGCGTGCTTTTGATAGGTGGTGTTATTGTGTGTCCACGTTGATGGAGACTTTAACTCATGGAAGGTAACGGTTGCTCGAGTCCATGGAGGGCTCCACCCACAAAGGGTCCACGAAGAAGCAACATTTTCTATTCCACCATGGTTTACATCCACGACGGACTAGCCTCACTCGGGTAGATCTTCACGAAGTAGGCGATCACCTTGTCCTTACAAACTTCTAGGTTCAACTCCACATGATCTTCGAGGCTCTCAAGTGACACCTGACCAATCTAGGATACACCAATCTCCAAAAGGTAATAGATGTTGTGTTGGTGATGAACTCCTTGCTTTTGTGCTTCAAATGATAGTCTCCTCAACACTCAATCTCTCTCTCACAGATTTGGCTTGGGGTAGGAGATGGATTGGAGTGGAAAGCAACTTGAAGAGGCTAGAAATCAAGGTTGAAATGATAGGAATGGAATCTCTTGATCTCAACACATGAGCAGGTGGTTTTCTCTTAGAAAATGAATGATGAAAGTTACCGACTGGAATTCTCGGTGAGACCGACTTATGCAAAAGATATGAACATTGGTGATCTCGGTGGGACCGACTAGATCATCTCGGTGAGATCGAAGTGCAATGGCAGAGGCTGAACCACATTTCGGTAATTCCGATCAGTTTCACCCGGTGATTCCGTGATGAAGTGATTTCATCACAGAAACTTGGTCAGGCCATCTCGGTGGGACCGAGAGCAGTTTCGTTCAGACCAAAAAGCTAGGGTTTTGGCTGTGGCAGTAGTAGGATCATCTCGGTGGGTCTGATATGGAATATATCGGCGGGACCGAAATGATGGATTAGGGTTTTGGACAGATGTGGTTTGGGAAAGTGATCGAGGGTTTTGGAGCAATATCACCTAGCACTTGAGCAACAACCTCATCAACAATACCTCATCCTCTTTTAATAGTATTGGCTTTTTTAAGGGACTCAATGCGATCTTTGATCACTAAACCAAAATGTAGAGTCTTGGGGTAGCCAAAAATTTTCTACACATTTTGAAGGGGTTCCACATCCTCTTGTCCTTGCCACACCATCATTGGACTTATCTGAAATATTCTAGGTAGAACTATTAGTATAATACTCCCTCCGTTCCTAAATATAAGTCTCTTAGGAACGGAGGGAGTAATATGTATGTTGACATTGATTACCAAAACACCCGAGGGAGCGAATGTGCTTTCACAAATGTTTGATATGATTCGTCCATGTATGACATAAATCGTGTTTAGTTGCAACCATAAAATCAGTGTTGACTCTATCCATGTATAATGTTTGAAGTTTGAGTCAGTACCTTCATGGTTAGCTAATAACTCTATGTAGTTTGAAGTCTGATCGCTATCGTCTAATAGTTCCCTTTCGAAGTATATATACATGTATTTTACCTTCACATATTCTTCAGTTCCTTGATGCTTTTCACCATGGCAAGGATATGTAGGTTGTATGGAGTTCCTTCATTACTTACTTATATGCTTCGGATCAATTGTGGTATCCGATTTTGGATTGAGTCATTGGATTTTGACTGGCGATCGACTGATTTTCCTAGTGCGTCCTGATGGTCAGCTGGGCCGATCAGTTTGCAAGGACCCTGATGCTAAGTGTGATGGGGAGGGAGCATTTTTGCGAAACAAATAGCTTTATAGATTAAGTGGGATTACAATCTTTCGTGATACAATCAACTAGGTTAGGAATGTAGTTGATCCACAGGCAACGTCTTCTGACAGCATTAGATCGTTTTGCACAAAGATGTGCTAATTCATTAGCTTCTCTAGATGTGAATACCAACTGGAATGATTCCGGATTCCCA
Organism: Aegilops speltoides; assembly: GCA_021437245.1. Lineage (NCBI taxonomy): Eukaryota > Viridiplantae > Streptophyta > Magnoliopsida > Poales > Poaceae > Aegilops > Aegilops speltoides. The sequence continues at coordinate 339,515,669 of CM038147.1, read as the reverse complement.
CTAAGATCTTGGATTAAACTGAGAGTAGCAGCAATTTCTGATCGATCAAACACTAAGGAATTCCAAAGGTTAATCACCAGTTGAGCATCGGTCTCAACTAATCATCTCAAAATTCTCTGAATATAAATACTGAGTGAAGGAAACATGACCCTTCAAAATTCAGAAAAAAATCGAGAAGTATTTTTATAAATAGAATAGAAAACTATTTGCAAAATATTTGAAAATCAAATTCAAATCCAATTTGAAGTTATTAAAAAATTGTAATTTATTTGCTTATGAAAAATAGTTCATATTTTTTTTGTTTTATTCTAAGAATTTTAATATATTTCTTGTCTAGAAAAAAAATTTCCTTGATTTTTCTTTCTGACTTTTACTCACTGACTTATTAAATAAAACTTCAGCCGCGTCAGCCCAGCGCCAACCGACCGGCCCAGCCGACATTTAGGTCCACGGTCTGCCTTCCCCGCCGAAGCGGTACGCCTGATCCCCTCGCTCGCCTCTGCAGCCACCGACAGGTGGGACCCACCTGTCGGGTTCGTCACCGACCTCCCGCCGGATATAACTTTCCGAAGACCCAAATCACAAGCAAGCTGCACCCCGCCCCTGATTGCATAGGCTTCCATAGCCATTGCACTAGCGGTTGCTCCATACCAGAGTGACTGTGCCCTTGTCAGGTTCCCTTCAAATTGCGGACACCGAAATCTGTGCTGCCCGTATGATCTTGCTCTTAAAAGGCTGCATCGACTTCTATTTGTATGAACTGATCATCAGGGGGCTTCCATTTGTGTCTAGCCTTCATGTGCTTGAGATATCTCTCAGTTCCAATGGCCGCCAAATCAGTGGTCATATCCAGCGATCAGTTAACAGACTGTTGAATTGAGCGCATGCTTTCTCCATGAAGTCTTGTGTTCCTCTTCGACCAAATGGCCCATGAACCACATAATATAACACTTGCAGCACTTTCGGTCACCCTGTTTCCTAAAATGATGTCAATCGCCCAAGACTGCGGGTAAAGTTTTATTAAAATACGTTGTCTAGTCCTTTCCGTCAGTTCAATATGGTATCAGAGCCACAAGGTCCAAGGATCAAATGCTGGCCAACGCACTACTTAATATAAAAGTAGTTGCGATCTAATCTCGATCCCACGTCTAAGGTCTTCCTATACATCCACAACCTAATGCGCGGGGGAGTGTTGAAATACGTTGTCTAGTCCTTTTCATCAGTTTGGACTTTTGAAAAAGAGTCAATTACACCACCGGTCTTTAAACTTGGCGAGAAAATCACTTTAGTGCCTAAACTTGTGGCATACATTGAACTGGTGTTACAACTTGGCTCGAACGTGTAAATACGGTGCAAAACTCGTTTAATACGCATGTAATGCTGACCAGACGTGACAACGTGGCGTGGGGCCCATTATCAGTGACCGACCGTGTAGACCAGGCGTATGGCATGTATTTCTTTTTACAAAAACACCTTCGTTTTTTAATATTCTTTTCCCACAGGAAAAGGCACCTAACAGATGTGGGACCCACCTGCTAGAAAACATAGCAAGTTTAATATCAGAATGACAAATTGCACCCTGAAGGATTCGAACTTCCTAATTCCAATCGTAAAGCTCACTCGGCTAGCTACCCTACCACGACAGAGTTTGTTAACCTAGGAGGATCATAAAGCATATAAATTAAGAATTTTAATATTTCCCGAAACAAGCTGTTGTGGCGGTTCGAACCTGCGACACGAGCAAACAATAGGGCGCGTCCGCCACTACATCCGCAACCATTTATTTTCTACGTGGATTGTTATTCTTTTTGTCAGTAAGAAATCGCGCTCATGGGCTAAAACATACTCCCTCCATTCCATATTCTAATGCGCATAGATTTTTGGCCTTGATTCCTATATGTAGTGCGTATAAGCTGATTTGGACCAAAGTAGCCCTTGGCTGGTTCACAGGAAAGCAGCAGCAGATGCCCACGTGCTGTGACAGAGCTAGCAGGGGGAGGGCATTACCTGTCCAAATGAGAGTGCCAGCTCAAGCATTGGTATAAACGCCATATACAAAGGCGCATGACAAAGTGGAACAGAGGGAGTACTATTTTTTCATTTTTAGAAATTTGTAAAAAATATATTAAACAAATTACACAAAAAGATGCTCATGTAATTCCAAATTTCCACCTATTAATTTAACATAAATCTATACAAAAAACTACAAATTATACAAATGTTTATATAATTTTGAAAAGTGTTTTAATATTTTTTTGAAGCACCGACCCTCTAGCCTACCCCAACTTGCTTGGGACTAAAGGCTTTGTTGTTGTTGTTGTACTGACCGTAGAACAATTGTTCTATGGTATTTTCATTAATATTAAATATTTACATAAATTACATCCAACACAAGCCAAAACTTCAACCAATACCAGTTTTATGAAACATGAAAAATTAACAATACTGTTCAATCCAAATCTTGATCCTTTGTGATTTGGCTTGTTTTGCTCTGATTTCTACTGCTTTGAGCCCTTCCTGAAGATAGAAGCTCCAAGCCTGGACATGGGAGGCAGCATGTCTGAAAATTTTATCATTTCTGACCAACCAGATACCCAAGGATATTGTCAAAAACTGATATGCCTCTATCTCTATTTGGGATGATCCTATCCCAACAAAGCAAGGCAAATGGATAGTCCCAGAATAAGTGTAGGTTGGTTTCTTCAGTACTGTCTGCACAGAGGGCACAATTGTAGCTGTCAAGGACCATAGATTTTCTGTCAAGAAACTGCTTTCCTGTTTCTGAAAATAAGAACTAGGGACAGATCATACTTCAGGATATGCTCACTTGTCACTTGCAAATAATTGGCAAAAAATGTCAATCTGAGCCTGCTGTACAAAAAGAGGTCTGGTTGATCTAGTAAAGCGGAAAATTTATCAAAGTTGCATAGTAATCCTTCTCTAGCATCAAATGGATATGGACAGAGAAGAGTATGTGCAGAAAAAATCAAACAATTCCTATTAGAAACAAAAAATTACTATTCATAAAGCTCATATGACTTAATTATTGATGAAGATTAAAGAAAGCTAAAACAACTGAACTGGAGAAGTTTTTTGCACGGCCATAAAGGAATGAGCAGCAGAAGTGTGGGGGCTAAAAATAGTAACCCTGAATTATGTAGACCAAGCTAAGCATATAAACTTAATTTACTGAAGCAACACACAGGGTAATAGCAGAAGGAAAGTCTAATTGTGACATTCATACCATTGTGCAAGTATAAGCTACTCATATTAATAGTTGTTCTTTGATATGCAAAGTCATTTGCCTGCGTAGTTTACCTTTGATTTTCCCTACCTAATTTCTGAAACTTTTGGACCTTCTTTACCAGGAGTTCAGAACTTTGTCTGCGTAGTTATAAACATCTTATTTCTGAAACTTGTGGCTCTACTTTATTAGGACCTTGTTTGGTAAGTTATAAAATTTATATGAAAATATCAGTAATCTGAACCAGAGCTCCACAATATGCAGAGAGAAAAATAATATGACAAACAAAGAATAAGACATGAATGCTATATTATGAACACATGGTACATATGCAGATGTTGATAATCTCTTTTAGAAACACCACTCAGAACTGGAGCTTTAAATATGACCGTAGAAGCATGAGCCTTCAGTGCTTCTGAACTTTCTTTTAAACTCAACTTCTAAGATTTTTAGTTTAGTGTGATTATCACTTTGTCAGATACACACATTGATTTCTCGAATAATCAACCTAACTAATTGGCCAACTGCCATCCAACATCACCATGACAACCTAACTGATTGGCCAACTGCCATCCAACATCACCATGCCAATTTAAGGTGTGGCTCCACCTTTTTTATCGACGGGAATACAAAAGGGATGAAACATAAAAGGCCGTACGGTCACAATCAAGTATACCAGCGCGCTTCTAACAGTGCCAAACATGACCAGCCGCACCGCTCTCCATCTAGCTTAGAAAAATCAGCGGGACCATAGGACAAACTCTGCCTAGGTGACACAAAGACAGTGGCAATAGCGAAGCGAAAGACCAAATCAGACAGCCGCACACCTAAACACGAATGCCCCACCGGCATTGGCCTCAAAGAGGGCGCCTCAAACCGCCCGGCATACGTAAAAGTACCAAGATTTATTCAGCCATAAAAATGCTTCTGTACTAAGCTATGGAAAGATGCTAATTTCCAAAACTCATGAGACCTGAGTGAATTATCTAAATGAGAAAATCGCAAGAACAAAAATATGGAAGTAACACAGGAATGCTGACAAATGAAAAATAAGGATCATTCCTTAATGCATCACAACTTCAAATCTGCAAGTAAATTCTGAATCCATATATCTTAGCCGTAAGACCTACATTTACAATCGTGTCCTCCTGACGGACTCTGCAGGCAAACCAGTTACTAACTTCTCCGGAATATATAGTAAATTTGGATGTGCTCTTACATCGCTGAAATAAAATAATAGATGCTAATTCTTCCAGCAAGGGATACATCAGATAAATACTAAATTACCATCATCTGGCGTACACCGGCCAAAATATAAGGAAAATGATGTTCAGTTTCAGAGTAAAAATGGGATCAGTTGAAGGAATATCCTAATTTTACATGTGAGTATTGCCCAATTAAATTTGTAAGTCAAATAATATCATAGAGCATGGGAGCAATAGTAAACTGAAATTGTCAAATAAGTGATCAAATTAGAACTCAGTATCCAAATCCACCGAGCCCACTCGTTGCATCAGAGATGACATATAGAGGTTGCTAGCCAAATCAATGGAACATGAAGCAATTAAAAATCCTATAAGATGAGAATCACGGGATATATAATTGTGTTATAAGTAACGGAAGCATCCCTACAATAAATAATTACATTAGCTAAGGCTCCATGTCCCTTCTTCTCATGTGCCTACATCTCCATTTCTTAGCACATCTTTTAGACAAATTAAGAACCGAGAATAGATAAAAATCAACGCAAATCCCTTTATTGTGCCAGTGTACAGCATATGTGATCAGCAATCGTTAATTTTGCCTTCCCCTATGCCCTTTTGTATTCAGAAGACAAACTGACAACAGTTTCTTGGAAATTTAGAACGACTTCTTTTGTTGTTTTGTACTTAAAATACCAATTTAGGACGATTCTATCAGATCTACAACAGTAAATGGAATTTACAATAGTGTGCCTAAATAATAAGAAGTTGATTTGGTCCCGCAAAGATGCTAGACATACATGTATTTATTGATTGATCCATGTCAAAGAGAGCTTAAACAAGTAAGAGGTTCGCGGATATTTGAAAGGCTTCCTAATTAGAAAAGAAGCTGTTCGACCGGTTGTGGAGATTATAGGTACAGATCCTATACTTAAGCAACCATCGGACAACAATGTACTAGATTAGTAAACACCTCAACAAAACCTACAACAAAAATCAAACGATGGTACATCCTATAAAACGAAACACCCACGAAAGTGATGAACACCACACTGAGACACAAACCCATCGACAAAAATTTGGCTTAGTTTTATTCAATCAAATGAAGCCAGGGCGAGAGCCCTTTTCTTCTAAAAAAACAAACCCATCGACATCACACCACATCCAGGCAGCCACAAAGCACTTAATCCAAACCCCCAATGGACCGCACCAACATCAACACATGATGATAGACAGGAAGCATCCACCACTACAGCCCCTACCATGTAATCCATGGGGAGAAAGAAAAATCTGGGAGGACACCCCGCAGCCAAAACAAGCCTGTCAAATATCGACCGGCCCCGGCAAGGAAACAGCACCACAAATGCAGAAATAAACCGTCTTCATTCCTTTGCACAATATGTTGCACTTATCATCAATATTGTAGTGAAACTGTACCTGAAAGTTAATAGTAAGACAACGGAAAATTATATTCACTCTTTACCACTGTAAGGAAGATAACTTTGCCATGCCGACCTCTAGTTCATAGGCGGCAAAAGCATTGTGGACACCAATCCACCGCGCTGCTCGCATTCACGTTGTAATATTCTCCATGGATTACTAATCACCCACCGCAAGTGGTGCCCTCTCTTTTAGCCAACTTCTTATATAAACTGGCCACAGCAACCCACCAAGGGATTCAGCGGCTGAACCAATTCATAGGCTAAAAATGGATGACTACGTACTTTGCACTAAAGTGAGCTGCCAATAAGAAGTCAGTTTGTAATGTGCTATCATTTCCTTCAAACCTGTTCTCCTTAATAAACTAAAATTAAGGGAGGGGCTAAATTACCAATACTATATGGAAGTAAAGTTGAGAAGTGTATCAAAAATGAACCTCCACTATCGAAGGATGACCCCACCTCATCCCTATCGAAGATTGCTCGCGCAAGTCGCACCCGACCCGCGCTCCGCCGGGTGTCGTACAAGCCTCGAGCTCGCCCACGCCGGACCAGAGCACCGTCGACCTCCCTGCGCTGCGCACCACCGTTGGCCGCACTTTACCTGTGCTCCTTCGCCGCTGTCCCCAACTGGCCACCTCAACCTCACCCGCGCCGGAACCGGCACCACTGCCCCTCCCCGAGATCCACGGCTGGTCGGTGCATATGCCCAGATTGGGAAGAGGAGGCGGAGGCTGCAGAGGGAAGTCGAGCATCGCACTGGGGCTCGCAGCGGTGCAACATTGTCAGGACAGAGCAGCAGGGCATTGGGGCGGCGACGGGAAGGCGTATATGCTCCGGGAGGCGGAGCAGCGGCAGACAAGAATCCTATCGCGCAGGGCGCTTGAGATGAGGAAGACAGTGAAGAGGGATCAGGAAAGATACGGGACATCCTATCGGCCCGACACGTTTACCTCAACAGGCGATTTCCCGTCAACTAAATTTGGGCCGTCTACGAGAAGAGGAATTCTGTAACTACCCTGGACCTAGGGTTTACTAATCCGGCGATTTCCCGTTGCCGTTGAGTTTTATCCACCATAACCGGCCAATCTGGTGATCTTCTTTCCTCTCCTTAAGCGCGTTGGGGCTCATTTGGGAAGAACGTTCCTTCTGCCCAGCCTCGACGTGTGTTGGCAGCTAAGGTTTGCGGCGGCTAGATGGCGGCGAGTGATGCAGGGAACGGATCGGGCAGCTCTTCCTCGTCTAGGAGGAGGGGGAAAAGGGCTGTTGATCTGGAGACTGCGATGAAGAATATGAAGCTCAAGGAATCTGAATTGGATGACGTGATTGTCAATGAGGAAGAGATCTCACAGCTAGAGAAGGAGAAGCGCTGGCTAGCAGTAGCCAAGGTCAACACACGCAAGGCCTTCAGTGCAGATGCGTTCAAGGGCACAATGAAGTTTGCGTGGAGGTTGGCGTATGAGCCAGATATCCGGGAAGCTGATGACAACTTGTTCGTGATCCAAGTATTTTGTGTTGCGGATTGGAATAGGGTTATGCATCAAGGGCCCTGGATCTTTCGAGGCCTGATGGTGGCGATAGAGGAATATGATGGCAAAGGTAAACCTGAAGCAGTACCCCTGGACCGTGTGTATGTGTGGGCTCAGATTCATGATACGCCTGACCTTTACCGTAAGGAACCGATCAGAGACCAACTGGCTAGGCGAATCGGTCAGGTCAAGAGTGTGAAGATGAACCCCAATAGAATTTTTGAGGGCAACTACGTTCGAGTCCGGGCAAAGATTGTTATCGCTTAACCTCTGATCCGCTTCACTCCGTTGAACCTCGGGGGCAAAGAGCGCCTGTTTCTTCCCGTAAAATATGAGAAAATTGCATACTTCTGTGAGGTATGCGGAATCATGGGTCATATCATGGAGGAGTGTGGGAACGGCATCCATGGTGACGACGAGATTGAGTATGGTGAGTGGATGATTGCAACGAGAAGGAGCCTGCCATCAAATGAGTTTGGTAACAGCTGGGCAAGGCCGACTTCTCAGAGAGGAAGACCTGGAAACAGAGGTGGCGGGCGCAACCCAGGAGGTGGTAGGGGCAACCCAACTGATCGGGGAAACCCAATAGGTGCAAGGAAGCGCTCTTCCCAGGAGGCTGGACTGCATGGGGAGGACGACCTCCGCGACACGGCTGAAAGCCCTCTGAAGGAGACTGGGCCGGTGGTTGGAGCAGGACAGGGGGACGAAGCAACAAGGAGGAAGCTGGACTTATCTGCGGAAAAGATAGCGGCTTTGGCTGCTAACAGTAAGGACATCACTGGCTCAATATCGCATGCAGAGGTGGTTGTCGATCACGACGTCCCTCCACCGCCGCCTTTGTACATCTCACCAAGGGATAAGAAGAAGCACACGAATTCGGGTTCTCCAAACACAGCAAAATTGGCATTTTTGGCGACCTCCAATCAGGAGGGTCGCCAGGCCAAATGAGTATTATATGCTGGAACTGTCATGGAGCTGGCAATGCCGCGACAGTTCGAGAGCTCCGTGAAATCACGTCGAAGTTTGCCCCTTCTATTCTTTGTATCGTAGAAACTCAGATCAACAAGGCTAGAGTAGAAGGTCTTTCTGGCTCTTTAGGTTTTGATAATGGTTTTGCTATTGATAGCTCCGGTAGGAGTGGTGGTATTGGTGTGTTTTGGAACAATGGAATAAATTTAGTTAACTTGGGCTACTCTAAGTATCATGTTGACTTCTCTGTCCAGGGCCTAGGGCCTGCGGAGTGGAGACTGACTTGTGTCTATGGAGAAGCACAAACACAGGTGAGATACAGAACGTGGGATACATTGAAAGGCTTGGCCTCGCACAACCCTCTCCCATGGCTATGTATCGGTGATTTCAACGAGGTGCTATGGCATGAAGAACACAGGGGTGTTGGTCAACGGAGTCACAACCAAATGCAGGGCTTCCGGGATGCGCTGGATGTATGTGGCCTCGCCGACCTGGGATACAAGGGAAGCTTCTGGGCATATGCAAAAAAAAGTGGCTGGAGGCTCATATACACACGTTAGGCTTGACCGAGCCCTGGGTTCAGTAGACTAGATGGATATGTTCCCTCAGAGCAAACTTACTCACTTATCAGCAGCCACTTCGGATCACAAGGCCATAAACTTATGCTTGGACACCAGAGAACAAAATCAGCGAGATAATAGTTTAGGTACGAACTCATGTGGGAATCGCATGAAGGACTGAAACCAACAGTAGTCGCCGGATGGGACACTTCAGTAGAGGCGAATTCTGCAGCTGCGATAAAGGAGAAGCTGAAAAACCTTTCGGCGAACTTATCCGTTTGGAATAATGATACCTTCGGAAGTGTTAGAAAGGAAATTAAAACTTTGAAAAAGAGGCTTGAAGAATTACAGAATAGTGCAGCTAGAACCGGACCTTCACTTGAGGAGTTAAATATTATTGAGAAGCTAGTGGAGCTCTATTACAGAGCAGAGATTTTGTGGCGCCAACGATCACGGATTGAGTGGCTCGCCTCGGGAGACAAGAACACGAAGTATTTCCACCAGAGAGCGAGCATGAGGCGACGCAAAAATCTTATAAAGGTGCTCACGAAAATTGACGATTCCACAACTTCTGATGCTGCGGAGATGGAACAAATGGAAAAGGAATTCTATAACAATCTTTTTGCTTCAGAAGGGGTAGCCAATATGGAACAGGTGCTTGATCATGTACCTCATAAAGTGACAGCTGATATGAATGCATCTTTGAATGCACCCTATACAGAAGAGGAAGTTAAAAGAGCCTTGTTCCAAATGTTCCCGACAAAGGCTCCAGGCCCGGATGGTTTTCCGGCTCCATTTTTTCAGCGTCACTAGGATGTTTGTGGAAAGGAGGTAACATCAGCGGTACTGCGAATTGTGAAAGGGGTGGATAGCGCAGAATCTATCAATGAATCAGCACTTGTCCTCATACCAAAGGTAGAAAATCCCACACTTCTATCACGGTTCGACATATAAGCTTGTGTAATGTGGTCTACAAAATTGCTTCAAAAGTGATGGCCAATAGACTCAAAACTATTCTACCAGATATCATTTCTCAAGAGCAATCTACATTTGTGCCTGGTAGGTTGATCACTGATAATATAATTTCTGCCTATGAATGTTTGCACTTCATGAAAAGGAACAGGTCGAAGATTTAATAGTTTTTCAACTCTCAAACTTGATATGATGAAAGCATATGACCGTGTGGAATGGCAGTATCTGGAGGCAATAATGTTGAAGCTTGGTTTTGACCAGCAGTGGGTCAAGGTAATAATGGGGATGCTCAGGTCCGTATCATTCTCTGTATTGTTCAACGGGAAAAAGTTGGAAAGTTTCAGACCAACAAGAGGGATTCGACAGGGAGATCCTATTTCACCCTACCTTTTTTTGTTAGCAGCGGAGGGCCTTTCGTGCCTTTTAAACTCTAACCAGTCATTGTTGGGGAACGTAGTAATTTCAAAAAAATTCCTACGCACACGCAAGATCATGGTGATGGCATAGCAACGAGAGGGGAGAGTGTTGTCCACGTACCCTCGTAGACCGTAAGCGGAAGCGTTAGCACAACGCGGTTGATGTAGTCGTACGTCTTCATGATCTGACCGATCCAAGCACCGAACGAACGGCACCTCCGAGTTCAGCACACGTTCAGCTCGATGACGATCTCCGGGCTCCAATCCAGCAAAGCTCCGGAGATGAGTTCCGTCAGCACGACGGCGTGGTGACGATGATGATGTTCTACCGGCGCAGGGCTTCGCCTAAACTCCGTGACGATATGACCGAGGTGGAATATGGTGGAGGGGGGGCACCGCACACGGCTAAGGACGATCCGAGATCAACTTGTGTGTTCTAGGGTGCCCCCCCGCCCCCGTATATAAAGGAGCCAGGGGGAGGAGGCGGCCGGCCAAGGAGGGCGCGCCAAGGGGGGAGTCCTACTCCCACTGGGAGTAGGACTCCCTTCTTTCCTAGTTGGAGTAGGAGAAGGGGGAAGGAGAAGGAGGGGGAGAAGGAAGGGGGGGCGCCGCCCCCCTCTCCTTGTCCTATTCGGACTAGGGAGGGGAGGGGGCGCGACCCACCTCTTGCCTCCTCTCCTCTTCTCCCTTATGGCCCATGTAGGCCCAATAACCCCGGGGAGGGTTTCGGTAACCCCCCGGTACTCCGGTAAAATGCCGATTTCACCCGGAACACTTATGATGTCCAAATATAGGCTTCCAATATATCAATCTTTATGTCTCGACCATTTCGAGACTCCTCGTCATGTCCGTGATCACATCCGGGACTCTGAACAAACTTCGGTACATCAAAACTTATAAACTCATAATAAAACTGTCATCGTAACGTTAAGCGTGCGGACTCTACGGGTTCGAGAACTATGTAGACATGGCCTAGAACTATTCTCAGTCAATAACCAATAGCGGGACCTGGATGCCCATATTGGTTCCTTCATACTAAGAAGATCTTTATCAGTCAAACCGCATAACAACATACGTTGTTCCCTTTGTCATCGGTATGTTACTTGCCCGAGATTCGATCGTCGGTATCCAATACCTAGTTCAATCTCGTTACCGACAAGTCTCTTTACTCGTTACGTAATGCATCATCTCGTAACCAACTCATTGGTCACATTGCTTGCAAGGCTTATAGTGATGTGCATTACCGAGAGGGCCCAGAGATACCTCTCCGACAATCGGAGTGACAAAACCTAATCTCGAAATACGCCAACTCACATGTACCTTCGGAGACACCTGTAGTACTCCTTTATAATCACCCGATTCGTTGTGACGTTTGGTAGTACCAAAGTGTTCCTCCGTAACGGAGTTGCATAATTCTCATAGTTACGAGGAACATGTATAAGTCATGAAGAAAGCAATAGCAATATACTAAGCGATCAAGTGCTAGGCTAACGGAATGGGTCATGTCAATCACATCATTCTCCTAATGATGTGATCCCATTAATCAAATGACAACACATGTCTATGGTTAGGAAACATAACCATCTTTGATTAATGAGCTAGTCAAGTAGAGGCATACTAGTGACTATATGTTTGTCTATGTATTCACACATGTATCATGTTTCCGGTTAATACAATTCTAGCATGAATAATAAACATTTATCATGATATGAGGAAATAAATAATAACTTTATTATTGACTCTAGGGCATATTTCCTTGAGCTCCCACTTGCACTAGAGTCAATAATCTAGATTACATAGTAATGATTCTAACACCCATGGAGCCTTGGTGCTGATCATGTTTTGCTCGTGAGAGAGGCTTAGTCAGCGGTTACTGCTACATTCAGATCCGTATGTATCTTGCAAATCTCTATGTCTCCCACTTGGACTTGGTCCCGAATGGAATTGAAGCGTCTCTTGATATGCTTGGTCCTCTTGTGAAATCTGGATTCCTTTGCCAAGGCAATTGCACGATATTGTCACGAAAGATCTTCATTTGTCCCAATGCACTAGGTATGACACCTAGATCGAAATGAACTCCTTCATCCGACTCCTTCATTTGCTTTGCTTGAAGCAGCTATGTACTCCGCTTCACATGTAGATCCCGCCATGACGCTTTGTTTAGAACGCACCAACTTACAGCTCCACCGTTTAATAAAAACACGTATCCGGTTTGCGATTTAGAATCGTCCGGATCGATGTCAAAGCTTGCATTGACGTAACCATTTACGACCAGCTCTCTGTCACCTCCATATCGAGAAACATATCCTTAGTCCTTTTCGGTATTTCAGGATGTTCTTGACCGCTGTCCATGATCCACTCTGGATTACTTTGGTACCTTCTGCCAAGCTTATTGCTAAGCATACGTCGTGTGCGGTACATAGCATTGCATACATGATAGAGCCTATGGCTGAAGCATAGGGAACATCTTTCATTTTCTCTCTATCTTCTGCTGTCGTCGGGCATTGAGTTTGACTCAACTTCACACCTTGAAGCACGGGCAAGAACCCTTTCTTAGCCTGATCCATTTTGAACTTTTTCAAAATTTTATCAAGGTATGCGCTTTGTGAAAGTCCTATCAAGCGTCTTGATCTATCTCTATAGATCTTGATGCCCAATATGTAAGCAGCTTCACTGAGGTCTTTCATTGAAAAACTTTTATTCAAGTATCCCTTTATGCTATCCAGAAATTCTATATCATTTCCAATTAATAATATGTCATCTACATATAATATCGAAATGCTCTGAGCTCCCACTCACTTTCTTGTAAATCTGAAGCTTCTCCAAAAGTCATCAGATAAAACCATATGCCTTGATTACACTATCAAAGCGTTTATTCCAACTCCGAGATGCTTGCACCAGTCCATAAATGGATCATTGGAGCTTGCATACTTTGTTAGCACCTTTTGGATCAACAAAACCTTCGGTTGCATCATATACAACTCTTCTTCCAGAAATCCATTCAAGAATGCAGTTTTGACATCCATTTGCCAAATTTCATAATCATGAAATGCAGCAATAGCTAACATGATTCGGACAGACTTAAGCATCGCTACGGGTGAGAAAGTCTCATCGTAGTCAACTCCTTGAACTTGTCGAAAACCTTTCGCAACAAGTCGAGCTTTATAGACGATTACATTACCATCGCGTCGGTCTTCTTCTTAAAGATCCATTTATTCTCAATGGCTTGCCGATCATCGGGCAAGTCAACCAAAGTCCATACTTTGTTTTCATACATGGATCCCATCTCGATTTCATGGCCTCTAGCCATTTTGCGAATCTGGGCTCATCATCGCTTCCTCATAGTTCGTAGGTTCATCATGGTCAAGTAACATGACTTCCGAATAGGATTACCGTACCACTCTGTGCGGATCTTACTCTGTAGACCTCGAGGTTCGAGAAAACTTGATCTGAAGTTTCATGATCAATATCATTAGCTTCCTCACTAATTGGTGTAGTTGTCACAGAACCGGTTCTTGTGATGAACTACTTTCCAATAAGGGAGTAGATACTGATTATCTCATCAAGTTCTACTTTCCTCCCACTCACTTCTTTCGAGAGAAACTCTTTCTCTAGAAAGGATCCGATTTAGCAACGAAAATCTTGCCCTCAGATCTGTGATAGAAGGTGTACCCAATAGTTTCTTTTGGGTATCCTATGAAGACACATTTCTCCGATTTGGGTTCGAGCTTATCTGGTTGAAGTTTCTTCACATAAGCATCGCAGCCCCAAACTTTAAGAAACGACAACTTTGGTTTCTTGCCAAACCACAGTTCATAAGGCGTCGTCTTAACGGATTTTGATGGTGCCCTATTTAACGTGAATGCGGCCGTCTCTAAAGCATAACCCCAAAACGATAGCAGTAAGTCAGTAAGAGACATCATAGATCGCACCATATCTAGTAAAGTACGATTACGACGTTCGGACACACCATTTCATTGTGGTGTTCCGAGTGGCGTGAGTTGCGAAACTATTCCGCATTGTTTCAAGTGTAGACCAAACTCGTGACTCAAATATTCTCCTCCACGATTAGATCGTAGAAACTTTATTTTCTTGTTACGGTGATTTTCCACTTCACTCTGAATTTCTTTGAACTTTTCAAATGTTTCAGACTTGTGTTTCATTAAGTAGATATACCCATATCTGCTCAAATCATCTGTGAAGGTGAGAAAATAACGATACCCGCCGCGAGCCTCAACATTCATTGGACCACAAACATCAGTATGTATGATTTCCAACAAATCAGTTGCTCGCTCCATAGTTCCGGAGAACAGCGTTTTAGTCATCTTGCCCATAAGGCACGGTTCACAAGTACCAAGTGATTCATAATCAAGTGATTCCAAAAGCCCATCAGTATGGAGCTTCTTCATGCGCTTTACACCAATATGACCTAAACGGCAGTGCCACAAATAAGTTGCACTATCGTTATCAACTCTGCATCTTTTGGTTTCAACACTATGAATATGTGTATCACTACTATCGAGATTCAATAAAAATAGACCACTCTTCAAGGGTGCATGACCATAAAAGATATTACTCATATAAATAGAACAACCATTATTCTCTGATTTAAATGAATAACCGTCTCGCATCAAACAAGATCCAGATATAATGTTCATGCTCAACGCCGCACCAAATAACAATTATTTAGGTCTAAAACTAATCCCGATGGCAGATGTAGAGGTAGCGTTCCGACCGCGATCACATCGACTTTGGAACCATTTCCCACGCCGTCACCTCGCCCTTAGCCAATCTTCACTTAATCCGTAGTCCTGCTTGAGTTGCAAATATTAGCAATGAACCAATATCAAATACCAGTGCTCTGCGAGCATTAGTAAGGTACACATCAATAACATGTATATCACATATACCTTTGTTTACTTTGCCATCCTTCTTATCCGCCAAATACTTGGGGCAGTTCCGCTTCTAGTGTCGATCGCTTGCGGTAGAAGCACTCGCTTCAGTGCTTAGGTCTAGACTTGGGTTTCTTCTCTTGAGCAACAACTTGCTTGCCGTTCTTTTGAAGTTCCCTTCTTCTTCCCTTTGCCCTTTTCTTGAAACTGGTGGTCTTGTTAACCATCAACACTTGATGCTCCTTCTTGATTTCTACCTCCGCAGCTTTTAGCATTGCGAAGAGCTCGAATAGTCTTGTTCATCCCTTGCATATTATAGTTCATCACGAAGCTCTTGTAGCTTGGTGGCGATGATTGAAGAATTCATCAATGACACTATCATCGGAAGATTAACTCCCGTTGAATCAAGTGATTATTATACCCGACATTTTGAGTATGTGTTCACGACGAAACTATTCTCCTCCATCTTGCAGCTATAGAACTTATTGGAGACTTCATATCTCTCAATCCGGGCATTTGCTTGAAATATTAACTTCAACTCTGGAACATCTCATATGCTCTATGACGTTCGTAACGTCGTTGAAGACCCGGTTCTAAGCCGTAAAGCATGGCACATCGAACTATCGAGTAGTCATCGCTTTGCTCGCGAGACGTTCTTAACGTCGTCGGCAGCATCAAAAGATGCACGGCACCCAGCGGTGCTTCCAGGCGTAACTTTTACGTGCGCAATGAGGATAATCCTCGAGTTCTGGACCCGATCCGTGTAATTGCTACCATCATCTTTCAACTTTGCTTTCTCAAGGAACGCATTAAAATTCAACGGAACACCAGCACGAGCCATCTATCTACAAACAAACATAGACAAGCAAAAATACTATCAGGTACTAAGTTTCATGATAAATTTAAGTTCAATTAATCATATTACTTAAGAACTCCCACTTAGACAGACATCTCTCTAGTCATCTAAGTGATCACGTGATCCAAATCAACTAAACCATGTCCGATCATCACGTGAGATGGAGTAGTTTCAATGGTGAACATCACTATGTTGATCATATCTACTATATGATTCACGCTGGACCTTTTGGTCTCCGTGTTCCGAGGCCATATCTGTATATGCTAGGCTCGTCAAGTATGACCTGAGTATTCCGCGTGTGCAACTGTTTTGCACCTGTTGTATTTGAACGTAGAGCCTATCACACCCGATCATCACATGGTGTCTCAGCACGAAGAACTTTCGCAATGGTGCATACTCAGGGAGAACACTTCTTGATTATTAGTGAGAGATCATCTTAAAATGCTACCGTCAATCAAAGCAAGATAAGATGCATAAAGGATAAACATCACATGCAATCAATATAAGTGATATGATATGGCCATCATCATCTTGTGCTTGTGATCTCCATCTTTGAAGCACCGTCGAGATCACCATCGTCACCGCGCGACACCTTGATCTCCATCGTAGCATCGTTGTCGCCACGCCATCTATTGCTTCTCGACTATCGCTACCGCTTAGTGATAAAGTAAAGCAATTACAGTAGCGTTGCATTTCATACAATAAGCGACAACCATATGGCTCCTGCCATTGCCGATAACCGGTTACAAAACATGATCATCTCATACAATAAAATATAGCATCACGTCTTGACCATATCACATCACAACATGCCCTGCAAAAACAAGTTAGACGTCCTCTACTTTGTTGTTGCAAATTTTACGTGGCTGCTACGGGCTTTAGCAAGAACTTGTTCTTACCTACGCATCAAAACCACAACGATAGTTCGTCAAGTTGGTGCTGTTTTAACCTTCACAAGGACCGGGCGTAGCCACACTCGATTCAGCTAAAGTGAGAGAGACAGACACCCGCCAGTCACCTTTAAGCACGAGTGCTCGTAACGGTGAAACCAGTCTCGTAAGCGTATGCGTAATGTCGGTCCGGCGCTTCATCTCACAATACCGCCAACCAAAGTATGACATGCTTTGGTAAGCAGATGACTTGTATCGCCCGCAACTCGCTTGTGTTCTACTCGTGCATATAACATCAACGCATAAAACCTAGGCTCGGATGCCACTGTTGGGGAACGTAGTAATTTCAAAAAATTTCCTACGCACACGCAAGATCATGGTGATGGCATAGCAACGAGAGGGGAGAGTGTTGTCCATGTACCCTCGTAGACCATAAGCGGAAGCGTTAGCACAACGCGGTTGATGTAGTCGTACGTCCTCACGATCCGACCTATCCAAGCACCGAACGTACGACACCTCCGAGTTCAGCACACGTTCAGCTCGATGACGATCCCCGGGCTCCGATCCAGCAAAGCTCCGGAGATGAGTTCCGTCAGCACGACGGCGTGGTGACGATGATGATGTTCTACCGGCGCAGGGCTTCACCTAAACTCCGCGACGATATGACCGAGGTGGAATATGGTGGAGGGGGCACCGCACACGGCTAAGGAACGATCCGTAGATCAACTTGTGTGTTCTAGGGTGCCCCCCCGCCCCCGTATCTAAAGGAGCCAGGGGGAGGAGGCGGCCGGCCAAGGAGGGCGCGCCAAGGGGGGAGTCCTACTCCCACCGGGAGTAGGACTCCCTTCTTTCCTAGTTGGAGTAGGAGAAGGGGGAAGGAGGAGGAGGGGGAGAAGGAAGGGGGGGCGTCGCCCCCCTCTCCTTGTCCTATTCGTACTAGGGAGGGGAGGGGGCGCGGCCCACCTCTTGCCTCCTCTCCTCTTCTCCCTTATGGCCCATGTAGGCCCAATAACCCCCGGGAGGGTTCCGGTAACCCCCCGGTACTCCGGTAAAATGCCGATTTCACCCGGAACACTTCCGATGTCCAAATATAGGCTTCCAATATGTCAATCTTTATGTCTCGACCATTTAGAGACTCCTCGTCATGTCCGTGATCACATCCGGGACTCCGAACAAACTTCGGTACATCAAAACTTATAAACTCATAATAAAACTGTCATCGTAACGTTAAGCGTGCGAACCCTACGGGTTTGAGAACTATGTAGACATGGCCTAGAACTATTCTCGGTCAATAACCAATAGCGGGACCTGGATGCCCATATTGGTTCCTACATATTCTACGAAGATCTTTATCGGTCAAACCGCATAACAACATACGTTGTTCCCTTTTTCATTGGTATGTTACTTGCCCGAGATTCAATCGTCGGTATCCAATACCTAGTTCAATCTCGTTACCGGCAAGTCTCTTTACTCGTTACGTAATGCATCATCTCGTAACCAACTCATTGGTCACATTGCTTGCAAGGCTTATAGTGATGTGCATTACCGAGAGGGCCCAGAGATACCTCTCCGACAATCGGAGTGACAAAACCTAATCTCAAAATACGCCAACTCAACATGTACCTTCGGAGACACCTGTAGTACTCCTTTATAATCACCCTGTTACGTTGTGACGTTTGGTAGTACCCAAAGTGTTCCTTCGGTAAACGGGAGTTGCATAATTCTCATAGTTATAGGAACATGTATAAGTCATGAAGAAAGCAATAGCAATATACTAAACGATCAAGTGCTAGGCTAACGGAATGGGTCATGTCAATCACATCATTCTCCTAATGATGTGATCCCATTAATCAAATGACAACACATGTCTATGGTTAGGAAACATAACCATCTTTGATTAATGAGCTAGTCAAGTAGAGGCATACTAGTGACTATATGTTTGTCTATGTATTCACACATGTATCATGTTTCCGGTTAATACAATTCTAGCATGAATAATAAACATTTATCATGATATGAGGAAATAAATAATAACTTTATTATTGCCTCTAGGGCATATTTCCTTCAGTCATCACATTTAAGCGGGATCAAGGTGGCTTCAACGGCTCCGCCGGTGAACCACCTCCTGTTTGCCGATAACAGCCTGCTGTTTTTCAAAGCTAGTGCTGAGGGTGCGAATGAGGTATCAAACCTATTGAACCAATATTGTGATGCATCGGGGCAGCGGGTTAATAAGGATAAATCTTCTATCTTCTTTAGCAAGGGCCGTCCTAACAATACTCGGGAATTGGTGAAGCTGTCATTGCAAGTTCCAAACGAATCTCTGAATGAAAGGTATTTGGGTATGCCGACGGATGTTGGTCACTCAAAGAATGGCACTTTCAAATTCCTAAAGGACAGGATTTGGAATAAGGTGAAGGGATGGATTGCAAAAATTCTGTTAGCTGGAGGAAAAGAGGTTCTTATTAAATCAGTGGCTCAGGCTATCCCTGTTTATTCTATGGCATGTTTCCGACTACCTCGTGGTCTATGTGAGCATATAACTCTTTGATTCGAGGGTTTTGGTGGGGAAGCAAAGAAGGAAAAAGGAAGCCACATTGGGTATCATGGCAAGTAATGACAAGTCCAAAATATATGGGGGGCCTTGGCTTTCGGGATCTTGAGATTTTCAACTTGGCGTTATTGGCACGACAAGCATGGCGTTTACTACATGATCCATCTTCTCTCAGCGCTAGAATTTTAAAAGCGGTGTATTTTCCGACAACCACTCTTCTTGATGCAGAACTTGGCTCCAATCCCTCACAAATATGGCGGTCTATACTGGATGGAAGGGAGGTTCTCAAGCAGGGTGTCTCTCGCCGGATTGGGAATGGTCGTTCAACTCCTATCTGGACTTGCAACTGGATTCCGCGCGAACCTCTGCTCAGACCTCTTATGCCTTTGGTCCGGAATCCACCTCAAATGGTGCATGAGCTTATAAACCATACCGAGGCAGCGTGGAATACAGATTTGGTACGCCAGGTTTTCTTACCAATGGATGCAGAGGCGATCTTGAGCATTCCTTTGTGCACACGTAACATTGAGGATTTGGGCTTGGCATTTTGAGAAGAAAGGAATTTTCAGTGTGAGATCAGCTTACCGGATGCTTGTTGAAACAAAGATCAGGCGTGAGAATTGGCTGGAGAGAGTGCCGGGGTCTTCTATTTCAGGGGAAGCAAAGATGTGGACCAAACAATGGAAATTGTCAGTACCTTCAAAACTGAAAATCTTCGTCTGGCGCTTTGCTCACCAGTCCATACCTTCAGTAGATGTCCTGCACCACAGGAAGATGGCCACATCAAGCACATGTAATCTATGCGGATGCGCCGATTCATGGTGCCACTCACTTTTGGACTGTACAGTGGCCAGATGTACATGGGAATCATCGGATGCAAATGTGGCCGAACATATGATTTTATGCAGTGATCCTCGGGCGAAACAGTGGCTGTTCTTCATTTATGATTCCTTGTCACATGATGAATTTACGAGGATGATTGTCACACTATGGGCCATCTGGACGGCGAGGCGTAATGCAATCCATGATAACATCTTCCAGAGCCCCGAACAAATCCATTGATTTGTGCAATCCTATCTGTCCGAGCTAGAGACGGTTAATGCCAGAAAGGAGAAGGTGCAGACATCACCAATCCGAGACATTTGCAAAGATCAATGTTGATGGTGCTTTCTCGCGGAATGGCAGTGTTGGAGCGGCAGCAGCTTTCAGCAGGAACGAATATAGAGATTACTTGGGGGCATCGGTCTTGGTGGTGCCTAATATGATTGATCCAACTGCTCTGGAAGCACTGGCTTGCCGGGAAGGTCTGTCCCTAGCCGCATACCTTAATCTCTCAAATATCCATTTGGCCACTGATTGCTAGGGACTGGTGGAAGAAATCAAGAATGGATCCAATGCATTCCATGGTGCGATCATTCAGGAAATTCAAACTAGGATGATACCTTTTACAAGTTGCTTTTTCTCCTTTGAAAGTAGAACTTGTAATTTTGAGGCACATAGCCTCGCAAAGCACGCCTCTTCTCTAGGAGCTGGTAGACATATTTGGCTCAATCTTCCCTATGATCCAGTCAACATTCCTGTAAACATGTTGCAACAGAGTTAATAAAAAGCGTGTGTTTGCCTAAAAAAACAACTAAATTTGGGCCGAGGCGGTAACTCTATTTCTCGCTCTGAATGACAGGTTGGGCCCATGCGTTTTTCACAGCCTCAATCAACCAGAGAGCTCTCATTCTAGAGAGCTTAGTAACTCTAGTGATAACTAGCCATGCCCGCGCGGCGGCACACCGCGCCTATTAATACATTATGTGAGAAATTTTGTGTCTGCTAATATTAAACTTTATCTGTTAATTATATGATTAATTATTTAGCTTTTGCTTGTCTACTTCATTTTGTATGTTATCATATTGGTATGCATGCTGAAATCTTTCATAAAGAAAGGCTTCACTGAATGAAAAGAATTGGTACATTGTAAATAGATGGAATATATATTGATAATGTATGATCGATTTTCAATTCTTCGGTAATTCATAGCATCATTGTTCGATCGCCGCTGAATTTGTTTCGGTGATGCAATGATACATAGATGTGTTGATCTGAAAAATAAAGGAAAACTCATGTGGACGTTTTGTGACCATCTGATTGGTTGCTAGTTTGGACAACACTAGTTTGCTCGGGCGTTTAAGAATCATTGATGTGTAATTGAGTTTATCGGTTGGACGAAAGATTATTAATTTTTTGCGTCGATTTTACGTTAGCATAGATTTGTGTTTTTTCCTTTAATTCTGATGTAGTAGTGTTTCTTTCTCTTATTCAAGAAACCCACAAAAGGCACTATTGGACAAGGCCTCTATCCATCGTCCCCGCTCGCCATTTTTTGCATATGAGGGAATTAAATTTACTAAAAGTGTACCCAAGTAGTTGTGTATGTAACATGATGAAGAACTTGGACGAAGTATCCTATATTGCACTTAAGTTAGGGTAAATGTGAAAAAAAGAAAATCAAACTATTCGTTAATTTATGTCCACCGAGTTCAATCATAGATTTCGATCAGGATAGGTAGTCTTGATCACCCGTCAAAAAAATATGCAAGAACATACTTTGTATGCTTGTCTTCCTTTCTTAAAGAAAGAAGCTATAGCTTTGTAGCTAGAAAAATTCTAACTTGCTGAAGTTTCAAAACTCTCTGTCAAATTATGGTAAAAAGAAAATATCTAAACGGCGCATACCACAACCAACAACCGCATGCAAACTTGAAATACAGCCGTGGTAATCAATGCTCACGTTGTCACATTCCTTACCGAAAAAAGGTTCCCCGCTTTGTATTACAAAGCAACAACATCGATACAACCAACGATAGGTGCTGGGGCGGAAGCAGCACATGCACGCCCAAAAGAAAAGAAAGAGAAAACACAAAAGGAAAAAAATGCCGACAAAGGCGGATCAACGAAAACGAAGATGACTCGCAACCGCTGCGCCCGCCGGAGAATTCCACCACGCTCCTAGCACCACGAAACGCCGCATACCAAGTAACGCCTTCAAGAAGGAACGCGACGACAACGACGCTGCTACCGGACATGGCCTAGGGTTTCCCCCGGTACGTGAAGGGCCGTGGGAGGGAAGGGGGATATCCGACGCCCTTCAGGAAGGCACGGCGGCGCCCACGGGCGTCACCGCGTCGGTGCCAAACAAGCCGACAAGGATTTCCCCCAACCTCCAACCAACCACGACCCCAGACGATCCATCGCGCTCCACCATACTTGCCATCCACCAATATGCGCCACCACGGACTCGCAGTCACCATCTCCGTCTCACCGTGACAAGCGAAGCGAGACCGGCGGGATCGAGAGGAACCAGCCGGAAACGAGGAGCAGCAGGGTCAGTGGCCACGTGGGAAGGGACAACCTCCACCACCCTCGGCGGTGACCGACCGGACGTAGCTCAGGAGCAAACTAGGCACCCCTGCCGGGCCGAGCCCGAAGCGGGCTCATGAAGCTCCCGTCGCTGCGCTGCAGTACACGCGCCACCATCTTCGCCACCCCCAGCCCAAGCCACACCTCCGTCCGCCGGAGATGACGCCGGAAAGCACACGCCAGGCCCACCCAGACCCAGATGGGGCCCAAAAGGGCCCAGATCTGGGCCGGAAGGGCGCCGCCGCCCGCCATCGCGCCGCCCCGTAGCCAAGCAGCCATGCCACCGCCACCTTGCCACCCGGAGCTGCGCCGCTTGCGAAGACGAGCCGCCACCGTATCCAACGCCTACCTGGGTGCACCGCCGCCGACGCCATCGCCCGCTACTGCGCCGCTGAGAGAAAAAGAAGGCCGCCGCCGCATGGCATGACGCGAGCCAGCCAGGCCTCGCCGCCGGCGACGGAGGGATAGGAGGAGGGGCCGGGAGGGGCAGGAAGGGAGCCCCGGTCGCCTCGCTCGAGGCGGCGGCGGAGTACGGGGAGGAGGGAAGAGGGAGTCGAGCGCGCCACCGGGCGGCCGACAGCGGGAGCGGGGGAGGGCGGCGGGGGGAAACCCTAGTGGGAGCGGGAGCCCGAGCCTCCTTTCCCATGGTCGTTGGGATATGGACCGCATGTATGCGTATTCTCAGTGCATGCATGCATCAAATCAGGCCGAGTCTGGCTCCATCATGTAGCCTAACATAATTTAGGCCACGTGTGGCGAGCTGCATCAAATCAGGGCGAGTCTGGTTCCATCATCCGAGACGAAGGTGAGCGAGCTACCGCCGGTGCCGGGTGCACGACCTGATGCAGCTCAGCAGGCACCACAACTGACGCGCAAGCTGCTGAAACCCATTGTTGCGGCCATAAAATCGTCCACCGACATCATATTGGCATGCAAGCTGCTGTAGCAGCGAGAACAACTGGCGAAGCTCTGGCGTAACTTCCCCGCGTCAGTGTTCAACATAAGCCCACTCCACCTGTTCTCCTGCCGCAGCCACCGTCGAGAGCTTACTGCTACGGCAGGACAGGAGCCGCCCGAAGTGGCTGGACGCACAGCGGGTGGCGGCGGTGGAGTACGCGAGCTCTTCACCTGCGTGTCAACGCAAGACCCAGTAAAGACGGCTAGGGTATCACATGCAGTGGCGGGTTCTTCCTCTAGGAGTTGTGGCCGGGCCCTATCGCCGCGGACGGTCTAACGCGCAAGCCGGTCATGTTAGAGGCGACGACGCGCAGGCGCGGCATCGTGGTTGAGTGTGTGCCTCAGTCGGATGAGCTCTGGCATGCGGTCGAGGCTGGGTTCTGGACGCACAACGATGGAAGTCGACGACAGAGACCGTGTGCGAGAGCGATCACCTGCGCATGGGGATGGGATGGCGCGCAACCGCAGCTTCGCCTCCACACGGACGCACGCCATCGCTGATTCCTCTACCATGGCCTACGCGTCCCTCCAATACGTCGTGTCTCCTCTATGCGCCGCTATATCTTATGCGTGGAGCAGAGGGCTCCGTCGACTCATGGGTCGCAGACCAACCGTGAGATCAAGATGTATGTGCGTAGGTAGATGTTGCCGGGACTTTGATTTGGAATGAGGAGAATTTATAGGAGGATGAGGCGGTGAAGCGGTCGTGACGGGAGTTTTCTGGAAAGAAAGAGAAGGAAAGCGGCAGCGTTTAAAAAAAGAAATCAACCCAGGTGTCAAGACTGGCAACACACGTCTTAACGATGAAATAGCCACGTCAAGTACCTAGACAACATGCAAAACATCTTTCCGGTACAATACATGCATGCATCCATATGTAAACCACCGCGAAATGACACACGATCATGCATGGAGGCCCATGCAAAAGAAGAAAGCAAACAGGAGTTGGTCACTAGCACGAAAAAACAGGGAAGTACCCTGCCACAAAATCAGCATACATAAACGCTAAGGCCACACCAAGACCACACCGAAACAGCAACATCCAGTTAAGAAAATTTACCTATGAAAGCCTACAGCCACACGCGATTTTTACCCCCCAATCTCCCAAACAAATGCACGTGTCCATACTTCATAGGCCCCCAGTCCCAATCTGCCAAGTGGGCAAACATGAAGGCAAAAACTTGGTTAGATATAGAGGCTTGGGTATTAGTGTAAGCTAAAAACACACAACTATGTGAACCCATATATGAATACAAACGGTTGTAGAGAAAACATACCAGAATTACATACATGTACACAAATTGATCCATCCGAATTTCTAAGCATAACTCAAAGAATATTTATATGCATCCATCCCAAGAATTGGTGTCTACGGTGCAGTCTGAAGCGGTGTCTGTACCCAAGCATGATCAATCAAACCAGCACCCTGTGTGTCAATATTTTCTCGCCCTTATCTTTGATCATGTGTTTCTTGCGCTGATCTCCTTCTCTTATATCGAACAATTGTTGCAAGCACATATAAGAAACTACTATGCTAAGAGGAACTCTAACGCGTCGACCCAAACGAACGACAATTTTGTCCATTTTTTGTCCGTTTGGATTGGCCCGCGGACATCCATGTCCCCGCGGTTGGGTCGGCGCATGCGTCCAACGCTGGCTGGACCAATTTGACGGCGCGCTATTTTTTTATACAAATATTTAGAAAATAAAAATAAACATTAATTAAATATTAAAGCTGGCCAAGAAGGCTGGCGAGAGTCCACGCGTCCACATTACATTAATTAAACATTACAAAAACTAAACTACAAGGCAGCGCGCTGCCATAAACGTCCTCGTTGTCGACATCGGGGCTGGTGAGGTCGATCAGCGTCGGCGCAGGGCCGGCCCAGGGTAACGTCATGCCACACAACGGCGATGGCGGCCGCGGGCTGTGCCACTGCAACAAGGGCCTGGCGCGCCTCCTCCTCTGCCTCGCGCTCCAGCTGCTCGAGGTACTCGCCCTCGCGGTGCTCCTCGGCCAGCCGTCGCTGGCGCCATTCCTTGAGGTACGCTGCCTCCTGCGCCGTCATCCCCCCCATCCAGATCGGTGGGGCACTCACCCACTCGCGCACTTCTCCTGTCCAGGAGTAGCGCTTGATGGGTGTCGGCTTAGGCTCGGCCTTGACTGGGGACGGCGGTGTTGGGGAACGTTGCATGGAAAACAAAAAAAATTCTATGCACATGCAAGATCTATCCGTGGAGATGCATAGCAATGAGAGAGGGAGAGCATCTACATGCCATTATAGATCGCTAAGCAGAAGTATTATCAACGTGCTTCATGTAGTCGTACACCTTCGGATCGTCCTGATCAAGTACCAAACATAGGGCACCTCCGCGTTCAGCACATGTTCAGCTTGATGACGTCCTCGCCTTCTCGATCCAGCAAGAGAGGCGAAGTAGTAGATGAGTTCCGGCAGCATGACGGCGTGGTGACGGTGGTGATGAAACTATCCGTAGGGCTTCGCCAAGCACAAAAGACGTGGACGGAGGAGGAACTAGAACTAAAGGGAGACGGGGTGCCACACACGGCTTGGGGATCGTGGAGTGTGTTGCCCCTCTCTCTCCTCTCATATATATAGGTGGAGGGGGAGGGGAGGCAGCCCTAGGCGTGCCCCCAAGGGGCCGGCGGCTGCCCTAGGGCGCCCCTCCCCCTTCCATATTTGTGCATGGGGGGGGGAGGAAATGGGGTTTGGCTGCCTTAAAGCGCCTCCCTCTGCCTTCCCTTCTTCCTTGGCGCGGGTGGTGGGGCACGCCAGCCCCCTTTGTGGGCTGGTGTGCTCCCCCTTTGGCCCATAAGGCCCACCACTTACCGGTGGCCTTTCGAACCCCTTCCGGCACTTCGATAAATACCCGATACTTTTCGAAACCTTTCTCGTGACCAAATACTATCATTCTATATATCAATCTTTACCTCTGGACCATTCCGGAGCTCCTCGTCATGTCCGTGATCTCATCTGGGACTTCGAACAATATTCGGTCACTATATCACATAACTCATATAAATACTATATCGTCAACGAACATTAAGCGTGTGGACCCTACGGGTTCGAGAATGATGTAGACATGACCGAGATGCTTCTTCAGTCAATAACCAATAGCGGGACCTGGATGCCCATATTGGTTCCTACATATTCTATAAAGATCTTTATCAGTCGAACCTTTATGACAACATACGTAGTTCCCTTTGTCCGTCGGTATGTTACTTGCCTGAGATTCGATCGTCGGTATCTCCATATCTAGTTCAATCTCGTTACTGGCAAGTCTCTTTACTCGTTCCATAATACATCATCCCGTATCTAACTCCTTAGTCACTTTGCTGGCAAGCTTCTTGTGATGATGTATTACCGAGAGTGCCAGAGATACCTCTCCGATACACAGAGTGACAAATCCCAATCTTGATCCATGCCAACTCAACAGACACATTCGGATATACCTGTAGAGCATCTTTATGATCACCCAGTTATGTTCTGACATTTAAGGGTTTTTGGATGCACAGTTAGTATCTCTACTTAGTGCGGAGTTATTAGCTAGCAAAGATATTGAGCAAGCACCACATGCTGATGGATCTATGACAATATAACTTCTATGTGAATATGAACAAACATAAATCATTATGTTCTCTTCCTTGTCCAACGTCAACAATCTTGACATATAATATGTAATGGGGGCTCACAATCATAAAAGATGTTGATGACCCACAAATGTAGGGGATCTATCGTAGTCCTTTCGATAAGTAAGAGTGTTGAACCCAACGAGGAGCAGAAGGAAATGACAAATGGTTTTCAGTAAGGAATTCTCTGCAAGCACTGAAATTGTAGGTAATAGATAGTTTTGTGATAAGATAATTTGTAACGGGTGTCGGTGTCAAAACCGGCGGATCTCGGGTAGGGGGTCCTGATCTGTGCGTCTTAGGCTAATGGTAACAGGAGGCAAGGGACACAATGTTTACCCAGGTTCGGGCCCTCTTGATGGAGGTAAAACCCTCCTTCCTGCTTGATTGATATTGATGATATGAGTAGTACAAGAGTTGATCTACCACAAGATCGTAGAGGCTAAACCCTAGAAGCTAGCCTATGATGATTATGATTGTGATCGTCCCTCTAAAGACCAACCTCTCCGGTTTATATAGACACCGGAGAGGGCTAGGGTTTACATGGAGTCGGTTACAAAGAAGGAAATATAATATCTGGATCGCCAAGCTTGTCTTCCACGGAAAGGAGAGTCCCATCCGGACACGGGACGTAGTCTTGAATCTTGTATCTTCATGCTCCAATAATCCGGACAAAGTATACAGTCCGGCTGTCCGGATACCCCCTAATCCAGGACTCCCTCAGTAGCCCCTGAACCAGGCTTCAATGATGATGAGTCCGGCGCGCAGTTTTGTCTTCGGCATTGCAAGGCGTGTTCCATCTCCGAATACTCCAAAGTAATTATCGAACACTTAGACCGTGTCCGGATCTGCAAGATGATCTTCACATACCATCGTAGAGAGCACGGTATTTCACAAGTGCTATCTGCTGATAACTTTAGACAAAGCGACATGATACTACGGTCGAGTCATTATTTGAACCGTTTCTCCACAACCAGCCTCAGCGCATATCGCGGGGCGGTTTCCTCTGCATGTCTTGCCGAAGCAGAGATCGTGTCCCCTTATTGCGGGATTCTCATCAATACGGGTACGGGTAACCCAAACGCACCGCTAATTGCGGCAAGTGGAGAACGAGCAGGTTCTACCAGGCAAGTGGGGAGGCGCAAAAGCTTTTACCACCCCTATAAAGAGAAAAAGTCTCTTCCTTTTTACCCACGCCTTCTCCCTCTCTAGCCCATCCGCCTCTGCTCAAGACCTAGCGCCCAAGCACTCTTCTTCTCCACCGAAGAGAGGTTCTCCGAAGATGTCCGGATCTGGAGTGGGAGGCAAGTGGATGGCCTCTACCGTCCAAGAGAAGGATATCAAGAGGCTCCGAGAGGCTGGGTACCTGGCCAAAAAGATCAGCCATCGTCTTCCATCGGCGGGACAGATCGTCCCTACTCCGGAGCCCCACGAGAGGGTCGTGTTTCTTCCTCATTTTGTCCACAGGCTCGGGTTTCCCCTTCACCCATTCGTTCGCGGTATCATGTATTATTACGGGATTGACTTTCATGATCTGTCCCCCAATCCTTTCCTTAATATCTCGATGTTCATCGTCTTGTGTGAGGCTTTTCTCTGAATTTCGCCTCACTTGGGCCTATGGCTGAAGATTTTCAATGTGAAGCCCAAGGTGGTGAGTGGCGAACACGCCGAGTGCGGCGGCGCCATGGTGAGCAAGATGCCCAAAGTTATATGGCCGATGGTGCCTTCAATGACTCCGTCGAGTGGCGGCAGCGGGTTCTATATCACCAACCGCGTGGCAAAAGTGGGCTGCGGCTCTGAGTTCGACCGGAGCCCCACCGCGGCTCACGCCCCGCCCGAGAAGGCTCTGAACTGGTCTTCGCCGATGAGCTGTCATCGCTCGAGCACGCGTCCCGTGTGTGGGTCGACAAGGACGTCAAACTCGTCGACGTAGTCCAGGTGATGTTAGCTTGCCTGGTTCTCCCTTGCTAGCGTCGAGCCTGCAATTTGTGGGAATACGACCCAACCGAGCAGCAGACCCTTCAGGAGCTCTATGGTTCCTCCCACAAGGATATCTGGAAGGTGCTCTTTAGGTCCGGCAAATCATGGCCGGGCTCCGTCAAGGACCGTGGGTATCAATTATCCCATTCTACAAGTGCGGTAAGTTATTGCTATGCTCTGTCCATCCACGCTTCAGTTGGCATGTCCTAGGGGAGACACTTTTATCATGCATCATAACCCCCGGGATGGATAAAAAAGGTGGAGCGGATACATTGTCCTGCCCCGCTGCCGGAGGAACCGGCCGGACCTCTTCTGAAGAAGATGCTGGTCCCAGCGCCTTACGAGGCACCAAAGAAAGAGGCCTCCAATAAGGTCAAAAAGACCCGGAGTGGCCTCCGTCGTCGCGACGCTTCGAACGCAAAATCCGAAGACTCCAGCGACCATCCTTCTTCCGAAGACGAAGAGGAGGAGGCGGAGGAATATGAGCCTCCCGTAGGAGGTGGGAAGAAAAGGACGGCTTCCTCATCCCTGGAGGCCGAATCGCCAAAGAGGGGGAGAGGTTCCCTCCCAGAGGCATCCACCACGGCTGCCGATAGCAGCCCGGAGTGGGATCCCAGGGCCCAACCCCTGGAAAAGTTGTAAGTATACAAAATCCGAACACGCATACGCGCCTGGGGTTGTTTGAATGTAGTAGTTTTAACTGTCGCCATATTTCGTATAGCCCGGCGGGGTCCCACGCCAAACAATCCTCATCGGAGGATTCGCTGAGCTCAGATGCCCTGGCGAGCGAGACGCCTCCAGAGGCCCCTTCCCCGAAGCCTAGGCGCGACATCGGGGTGTCGTCTCAGCGGGACCTGGACCAGGGGGGCGTATCCCTGGGGCTGGACACACGGGAGCAGCAGCTCCTATGCGTGTCGATGGCGGGGGTGATCTTCGGTCCGGACCCCAGTCGGACATAGTCCTGGAGACCTTTAAATCTCGGGTAAGCAGCCGCCTTTGGGGGGCTTGCCTGTTCCGCCAGCAGCCTGTGCTCAAGCAGGGCTGCCCGGCGGCCTATCGATAGTGCTAAGAAGCGCGTCTATCATCGATGAACATCGTGCCCTCATGGGCGCGGTGATTGAAAAGATTCAGTCCGCTGAGAGCGGACTTAATGAATCCTGCCTTAGTCTTATAAAGGGCTTTGAGGTATGTTTCTTAAGAGACCTTTGGGAGGTTGTCATAATATGAGTAGTAGCCCCTGATGCACTGTCCGGCGAAAGAGAGCCGAACAGGGGATCAAATTTGTCCGTTTTTGGAGGAGACTCAGCTAATGACGTGTATCCCTTTGTTTGAAAACAGGCGTCTGCAGGAACGACCGCCGCTCATAGTGCGGAAGTGTCCGAACTAAAGCAGCGTCTGGAACGGGCCGAAGGGGAACTTGGCCACGTGAAGAAGCAGTTGGAGGACAAGCAAGGTATGCTGGAACCTTGTGCTAAGTAGAGCACAAATTAGAAGTTGTGCCTGATTAAGATATTCGCATTGTATGCTCTAGGGGCGAGTGCCGAGATTGAGGCACTGAAGAAGGCTGTGGCCGAAGCCGATAATAAGGCCGAAGCCGAACAGGCTCTTCATGAGAAGCACGAGGCCAGGGTCATTGAAGCTGAGCGAGAGCTCCTAGAGGCCGTGAAGAAAAGCGAGGGCTTGGAGCAGAGTCTAGTAGGGAAAGAATCTGAACTCGCCCAAGCTCTCCAAGCCGCGGAGGATGCTCGGGAAGAAGCCAGAGGTGCTTTGAGGGATATTCAGGAGGCCCGGAAGGTTGCGGCTGGTAAGGCCTTTTGTATTCATGGCCATTTTTACATGATAATGGGGGGAACTCTAAGCGATAAGCTGAATTCTTGTTTATCCAAGGGCGTTTGCGGATCTGCCTTGCAGCATATCAGATGCCGCCCAATTCTACCGGACCAAGGAGAAGAATTCTGCAGAGAGGGATTTCTAGTCGCAGTATTTGGCGCCGAATTATCCGGTGCCCTTTATTGATCAGCTGAAGCAGCTGGTCGAACTGCACCAGGCGGCCGAACTAGCCATGAAGGACTTGGTTGTCCTACAGGTTCATGGAGCCAATTCCAAGCAAGCGATTTCGACTCGTGAAGCGGATTGTTGGCGCTTGCCCTCGGCTTGATGTCATTAAACGATCGGTCTGCATAGAGGGTGCGCGCATGGCGTTTGCCCGTGCGAAGGTGCATTGGGGAAAGCTTGATGCTGAGAAGCTGATGACTGAGGGGCCGCCGGAGGGTAAGGAGCATCGCAAGCCCGAGTTGTACTATGAAGGTGTACTAAAAGGAGCCCGTCTTGTGGCGGATAAGTGTACCAAAGACACTCTATTTCCTTGAAGGCAGTCTTGCCATTCTTTGTAATGTGGGATAATGGAACTTTTATTATTTATTGCCTGTTTTGTTTGAACATTTGTTCTTCCTGTGCGGCTGTTTAGTGTATGTAAATCCTGAGAGTTGGCCAGTCGTCGGCTTCTGCCCCCACGTAAAAAGTACTGGGGTGTTCGGGACATATCTGAACACTCTTTATCCCATTGTTGGGTCCTTTTAAGGAGATGTTCCTCACCACGAACCAGGCAATCAGACTATAGGGCTTTATCACTCTCACTTAGCCATAGGAATTCGAGTATGGTGGGCACAACCCCTAGTGTTCGGAAGGCCGAACTAGGGGCTCTATCGGCGCCTGATCGGAAGACCGATACGTCGCACTTTGCATTTATAATGGCATTGTGCAGAATAAATCTTTAAAGATTTTACAACCTCTCGAACATCTGACCAGCTCCCGCTGTATCATGACAGTCAGTTTTCGGCTTTCTCTACTGAGGTGCTCGTCAAGAAGAACCGAGACACAATTGCAGTAGTTCTCCCAGCGCTACCTTAGCCGATGGAGCGGAACGTAAGGTACCAAAACATGGGAGCCGGGCAAACCCAACTAATGACCCAAGACATGATTCAGAGCTGATGCATATAGTGCTATAAGTTCGGGGTGCCGAGCGACCAAAAAGGTGGTCGGACTTTATTGCCTGTACTATGAAGCCCCTGGCATAATCGGGCATAGCACAAAGCGTGGGTGCTATTTGTGACAAAGAGGCATCAATGAGAAACGACGGTCGGTAAGTGTTATTTAAGTCTACGCATTATAGTAAAATGACATGTCTATGCATATGAGTGCGGTTTATGCTTTTGAAAAGGAGTATTTATGGCAGAACCTGTCATGGCCAGAGTAGAGGAGGCTGTCTGTGGATCTGAGGTGTATCCGGACTGCCTGCCTTGTGCATCCAAGCTGATTCTGCGTTGCCAGTCCTGTTCTGCGCCAAAGTTAGTCTGTAAAGACAAATGCTTTAAAGGCAGCTGCATATACCATTGTGCTTGAACCGCGGGTGCCTGAGCGGAGCCTGGCTGAACCATGCCATAAAGTAGTTCGGATTCCTCAATTGGTGTCCGGGTGTTTGGCTGCCAAATCAAAATTTGATAAACAGGCACGACTCGCTATTCCAGCGGCGGTATGATTTCCACTCTAATGGTGGGGTTCGACCTTGCCCATAGCTGTGACTATGTCATGCGGGACCGGCCTGATGTTGTACCTCGTTGAATCTAGCCAACGTGGTTCGTCCCGGTAGTATGTGGTAATTACTATATAAGGGGATAATGCCGAAGACTTATTCTTCGGTGTGGTATTAGTATGGTGGGTCGGTTAAAACCTGGCCTTTGCACCTTGCATCTTTGAGGAGATGTTATTGATAGTTTTATGTCTGTGGGGGCTCGTGTAAAATGGAGCCCCGAAGCTGCTGGGTAGATAGATTGCTATGGCTGGTGTTGTCCGGACGGTCGATGTGATTAGAGACGATCGGCCGCATTGTTGTGCTGTGAGGTGATCTTCCTTACCATGTTTGACTGGTCCTTTGTTGTTCGAGAACTCTCTTCATTGTTTCCGGCGCAAGATCGGCCGTTTTGTTTGGAAGACCCTGCATTCTCTATTGGTATGCTTGGCCGCCCTTCTGGGGGTACCATGAATTTCACATGGTTGATCGAGTATGCTGCCTGGGCCGGATGGGCCTGAGCTGTTCTTTTTCTGCTGACCGGACTGGGGACCGCTGAATTCGGCACCAACTTCCCTAACTTGACGTTAATGACGATTGCGCCGAGGCTTGAGGATGCCTCCTCGCGTATCCTTTGTATTGTCTTGGACCTTGGTGGTATGTTAAGGTCGGGGTATGTGCCTTAGGTTCTCCTTCTTAGGTTGAGGTAGCAAATTATGCCGTGTGTGCCCTTTGTCAGGGCGGTCGAGTCCGTATTCCTCGGTGGCCAGGACCTTGGTCCATCTGTCCGCGAGGAAATCTTAGTCAGCTTTGAGCTGCTGTTGCTTCCTTTGCACGCTCCTCGCAGTGGCCATGAGCCGTCGCTTGAAGCGAACTTGTTCCACGGGATCCTCAGGCACGCCAAATTCAGCATCGCCGAGGCTTACCTCATCTTCGGAGGGGGCATATAGTTGTTCCTCTCCAAGTGTCCGACCGTGGCCAGTCCGGCCTGCTTGAAGGCAGGCTGATCACGGTTGTTTTCATCTTTGGCACTATCCGGATTGTTTTCGTCTCCTGTGCCGGTATTGTTGTGGCGGGGCTTGGAGCGACATTGACGACACCCATGCTTAGCTTTCTTCCCTGAGGGGTTATCCTCCATTGCCTCATCGCCATTGGTTTTCTTTGGAGTGTTCACCATATATATATCGTATGAGGAGGTGGCTGTCCACCGCCCCTTGAGCGATGGTTCCTGTTCTTCCCCTGCATCATCGTCCATACCGTCGATGTCTTTGGAGTCTAAGTCAAGCACGTGTTAAGTCATCGACCATGGCAATGAAGTGGGTGGTGGGTGGGCAACGAATTCCTTCGTCGTCTACTTCCCACTCGAGCCGGGCATAGTTCGGCTGAGAGTCTCCTGAGAAAGAGAGAGACTTTAACGAGCTCAGCACGTCGCCAAGGGGTGGGTGCTGGAAGATATCCGCAGTGGTGAACTCCATTGCCGAAGGCCAACCAGGTTCGACGGGCTCGGGAGCGCGCGGACTGGAACCTACAGCCGGATACGAGTCCGGGGGTCCGGTGTCGCAGGATTCTCTGGGGGTGAGGCTTGTGTTCGGCCCTACCGCCAATGAGTACGCGACCTCTGGGGCAGGGTCCATCCACCCATCCTCGGGCGATGCAATCTACTCCGGATTTAGGTCTGGGGCTCCTGCAGGGGCGATATCCCGAGCATTGTCCGACGGCAGGTTGAAGCCGTGCTCATCGTGACTGTCCGGCGCTCCTGACGCAGGCCGAAATCCGTTGAAGATCAAGTCTCCGCGGATATTGGCCGTGTGGTTCAAGTTTCCGAGCCTGACCTGGTGGCCAGGGGCGTAGCTATCGATCTGCTCCAGATGGCCAAGCGAATTGGCTCGCAGTGCGAAGCTGCCGAACACTAAGATCTGTCCGGGGAGAAAAGTCTCACCCCGGACCGCATTGTTGTTGATGATTGAAGGAGCCATCAAGCCTTGCAGCGACGACACAGAGGAACTCTCAATGAAAGCACCAATGTCGGTGCCAAAACCGGCGGATCTCGGGTAGGGGGTCCCGATTTGTGCGTCTTAGGCTAATGGTAACAGGAGGCAAGGGATACAATGTTTACCCAGGTTCGGGCCCTCTTGATGGAGGTAAAACCCTACTTCCCGCTTGATTGGTATTGATGATATGAGTAGTACAAGAGTTGATCTACCATGAGATCGTAGAGGCTAAACCCTAGAAGCTAGCCTATGATGATTATGATTGTGATCGTCCCTCTAAAGACCAACCTCTCCGGTTTATATAGACATCGGGGAGGGCTAGGGTTTACATGGAGTCGGTTACAAAGAAGGAAATATAATATCCGTATCGCCAAGCTTGTCTTCCATGCCAAGGAGAGTCCCATCTGGACACGGGACGTAGTCTTGAATCTTGTATCTTCACGCTCCAATAGTCCGGACAAAGTATACAGTCCGGCTGTCCGGATACCCCCTAATCCAGGACTCCCTCAACGGGTAACAAGCAATAAAAGTAAATAAGGTGCAGCAAGGTGGCCCAATCCTTTTTGTAGCAAAGGACAAGCCTGGACAAGTTCTTATAATGAGAAAAGCGCTCCCAAGGACACATGGGAATCATCGTCAAGCTAGTTTTCATCACGCTCATATGATTCACGTTCATTACTCGATAATTTGATATGTGGGTGGACCGTGCTTGGCAGTACTACGCCTTTCTTGGACAAGCATCCCACTTATGATTAACCCCTATTGCAAGCATCAAGAACTACAAAAGAAGTATTAAGGTAAACCTAACCATAGCATGAAACATGTGGATCCAAATCAGCCCCTTACGGCAATGCATAAACTAGGGTTTAAGCTTCATCACTCTAGCAACCCATCATCTACTTATTACTTCCCAATGCCTTCCTCTAGGCCCAAATAATGGTGAAGTGTCATGTAGTCAACGTTCACATAACACCACTAGAGGAGAGACAACATACATCCCATCAAAATATCGAACGAATACCAAATTCACATGACTACTAATAGGAAGACTTTACCCATGTCTTCAGGAACAAACGTAACTACTCGCAAAGCATATTCATGTTCATATTCAGATGAGTATTAATATGCATTAAGGATCTGAACATATGATCTTCCACCAAATAAACCAACTAGCATCAACTACAAGGAGTAATCAACACTACTAGCATCCCACAGGTACCAATCTAAGGTTTTGGTACAAAGATTGGATACAAGAGATGAACTAGGGTTTGAGAGGAGATGGTGCTAGTGAATATGTTGATGGAGATTGACCCCCTCCCGATGAGAGGATCATTGGTGATGACGATGGTGATGATTTCCCCCCCGGAGGGAAGTTTCCCCGGCAGAACAGCTCCGCCGGAGCCCTAGATTTGTTCCGCCAAGGTTCCGTCTCGTGGCGGCGGAGTTTCGTCCTGTAAGCTTGTTTATGATTTTTTCCAGGGTAAAAGACTTCATATAGCAGAAGATGGGTACCGGAGGGCTACCAGGTGGTCCACGAGGCAGGGGGCGCGCCCCCACCCTCGTGGCCAGGGTGTGGGCCCCCTCTGGTACTTCTTCCGCTCAATATTTATCATTAATTCCAAAAATGACTTTCGTGGAGTTTCAGGACTTTTAGAGCTGTGCAAAATAGGCCTCTAATATTTGCTCCTTTTCCAGCCCAGAATCCCAGCTGCCGACATTCTCCCTCTTTATGTAAACCTTGTAAAATAAGAGAGAATAGCCATAAGTATTGTGACATAACGTGTAATAACAACCCATAATGCAATAAATATCGATATAAAAGCATGATGCAAAATGGACGATCAACTCCCCAAGCTTAGACCTCGCTTGTCCCAAGCGTGTTTATATCGAAAAATATGTCCACATGTTTAGAGATAGTGGTGTCGATAAAAATAAAATACGGACATGAGGGCATCATGATCATTCTTATAATAGCAACATATACATATTTTGTCATATGATTTCTTATGCTCAAGTAACAATCCATTCACAATGTCAAGTATGAATCAGAAACTTCATTGAGAACTAACAAACTATAATCTCGGTCATTGAAGCAATTGCAATTTATCATAACATTGAAAAGAGTCAATGTCGGTGTCAAAACCGGCGGATCTCGGGTAGGGGTCCCGAACTGTGCGTCTAGGCGGATGGTAACAGGAGACAAGGGACACGATGTTTTTACCCAGGTTCGGGCCCTCTCGATGGAGGTAAAACCCTACTCCTGCTTGATTAATATTGATGATATGGGTAGTACAAGAGTAGATCTACCACGAGATCAGAGAGGCTAAACCCTAGAAGCTAGCCTATGGTATGATTGTTCTTCGTCCTACGGACAAAACCCTCCGGTTTATATAGGCACCGAAGAGGGTTAGGGTTACACAGAGTCGGTTACAATGGTAGGAGATCTACATATCCGTATCGCCAAGCTTGCCTTCCATGCCAAGGAAAGTCCCATCCGGACATGGGACGAAGTCTTCAATCTTGTATCTTCATAGTCCAGGAGTCCGGCCAAAGGTGATAGTTCGGCTATTCGGACACCCCCTAATCCAGACTCCTCAAGAGCCTCGAACCAGGCTTCAATGACAACGAGTCCGACGCGCATATTGTCTTCGGCATTGCAAGGCGGGTTCCTCCTCCGAATACTTCATAGAAGATTTTGAACACAAGGATAGTGTCCGGCTCTGCAAAATAAGTTCCACATACCACTGTAGAGAGAATATTACACAAATTCAATCTGCTGACGAATTCCATGGCGTGACATCACACCACTACCAAGCCTTTATTCGAATCGTTTTTGCTGTCCCACCTCAGCGCGTTTAGCGAGGCGGTTTCCTTGGCACGTCTTGTCAAAGCAGAGATCGTGTCCCCTTATCCCGGGATTCTCATTAATACGGGCGTGGGTAACCCAGTCGTGCCCATTGGCACGTCTCCTCTATCGAAGGCGAGTCCCGAACGGTCACGGGGAAGGCTCTTGGTATTCAACCTCTTTATAAAGAGACCAAGGCTCCACTCCTTTCTTTCAATCTCAATCGAATCCGCCTCGCCTCGAAGTTCCAACACCCAAAGCTCCAGATTCAGCGCTTGACCTTCGATGATGTCCGCTCCGACCGCAAGGCGGTGGATGCCTTCCTCCATTACGAAAGAAGACGTGCTAAAGCTAAGAGATGCTGTATCTAACCGCGAAATTTCAGATAGGCTGCCTGCCCAAGGGCAGGTTATTCCCACTCCCAAGCCCGGCGAAGCGTGGTGTTCAAGGCTCACTTCCTTCGGGGCTAGGCTTCCCGACGGATCCCTTCGTGAGGGGGCTCATGTTTTACTATGGGTTGGAATTTCATGACTTGGATCCGGAGTCCATCCTCCACATCTCATCGTTCATTGTTGTATGCGAAGCCTTCCTCCGCGTTACCCCTCACTTCGGATTGTGGCTCAAGACCTTCAAAGTGGAGCCGAAGATGATCAAGGGGTAGCAGACAGAGTGCAGAGGGGCTGTTATAAGCAAGAATGCTGATGCTCCATGGCCCGAGGGCTCTTTTCAAGAGGAGCTCACCTATGGCAACAAGAGTGGTTTTATATCACAGCTCCTGTGGGCACCAAATGGGTGGCGCCACCGCCTTTGCTCTGGTCCTCCACCGCTGGTGGCGCCATGGGTCAATAAAGGACTTGACTGGGGCCGCCCAAGGACGTGCCCTTGTTGCAGGCCGCATTCAAGACCTCCTAGAGAGAGAGAGATCACTCGTCGTAGTAGCACAGTCATGCTGATTCGCCGCACCCCCACGCAAACGCCGCCCCCCGCCTGTGGGAATTTAACCCGAGGGACCACAAGCTCTCCAACATTTTATGGGCGCGACGCCCATGGAGATGTACAAGCTTTTCTTCGATCACAAGTGATGTGTCCAGACTTGACCGAGGACGCAGTCTGAGCTGCAATCGCCAGATACTCAAGTAAGTAGCCTCAGATCTTACACGCTTATCCCATATTTATCATGAACTTGCCTTTAAAAGAGCTGTCCCTTGAACAGAGTGGATAGCGAAAGCAAAGTTAATCAGTGTCCGACACCCTCCCCGAGACCACGCCGGATCCCGTGTTAACCAGGATGCTGGAGGTTGCGCCTTCGGAAGAAGGTGAAGGGGGGAACAAGGAAGCTACCGCCTCCGTGAAGGAGGCTGTCAGGAAAGGAGGGATCGAGAATCCCTCCATCCAAAGGAAGAAGATGACCGCCTGTGAAGACCTGGAGACCATGGTCTCAAAGCGGGGGAAGAAATCTTCGTCAGAGGGTCCTGCGCTGAGAGATGCCTCGGCCGCATTTTGCCCCCAAGGGGTCAGCCCTCCACCGAGCCGTAAGTAAAAAGGGGAGTTTTTTTAAAATAAAGGATATCCCTGCCCTATTTCTGATGAATATAACCGAAATTTTACCTTGTAGTTCGGATCTCAACCCTTCTCAGCAGAGCTCATCTTTAGGGGATCTTCGTCCGGAGATGATGGAGAGCGAAACGCCTCCCCCTGCCGTACCGTCTTGCGAGGCGGGCGACTTGAGGTGTCGTCGCGGAGGGTTTCTCCGAGTCTGGCAGGGCCGGAAAGCAGTCGTATGTCCCCCCAAAGCCCTCCACATCCGGCCTTCGAAAAAGGCCATCGGACAAGTCTAGCACCACCTGGTGTGCGGTCGGAGGAGCTGAAGGATCTGCTCGGGCAAGCGTCTATCTCAGAAGATCACCATGCGTTAATGGGTACGGTGATTGAAAGGATTTCATCCGCTGAGAGCGGATTGCACGAAGCCATCAGAAGTTTACTGACAGGTTTTGAGGTACGCAAAACGATGTACCTTCGACAGCCCGCATATAAAATGCGCCTGTAGATAGTAGCCCCGAGGCTCGGTGTGTTGTCAAAATGATAGCGCCGAGGATCATAATCCTGTATAATATGTCGCCTTCCTATGTAGGTGGCGGCGTCCGTGGCTAGCCGGATTGATGAATTTGCCGAACTAAAGCGGCAACTTGACGTGGCGGATGCCGACATCGCGCTTGTCAATAAGCGGCTTGACGAGTCACAAGGTATGCGATTTCTCCGTGGACACCTAGTAAGGGAGCTTGATGCCCATGCCTTACAACATGTATGCTTGATGCAGATGGTGCCGCTGCCATGGAGAACCTTCGGGCGGAGCTCGCCCGAGCCAAGGAGCAGGCCAGAAAAAGTGATGCGTCTGCCTTAAAGGCGGCCGAAGAGCTAAAAGCCGAACAGGCTGCTCACTGCCGAATCAAGAAGGAAATGGCCGAAATGGCCGTGAGGTTGAAGAATGCTGCCGACCGCTGCAAGCTTCTTGAAAAGGAAGATCGAGCGGAGCACGAGGACCTAAAGAAGGCCACTACCGAGGCCAAGGATGCTCGCTCTGTGATGAGAGCTATGAAGGAGGAGCTACGTCAGGCCAGAGATATCGCGGCTGGAAAGCCCTTTCTGCTGCGGAGGAAGTTCGTGGATCCTAAATATGCTCAGTTGGACCGGCTGTGGAGTGCGGAGGATGCTTATCTGGACTTGGCGGCAAGTGCCGCTGACGCGGCCGAACACTTCCGAGATCAAAAGGATCACGAAGTGGAAAAGCTTTTTTGGTCGCAGTTCCATAATCCAGAGCGCCCACTTCCATTAACCGATCGCTTGGCCGAATGGGCGGAGCTGAATAGGTTATTCGGACTTGCCATGAAGGATGTCGTGAGTCTTTTGTGGCCGAAAAGGCCTGAGCCGAAGAGTTATTTTGGCTTGGTGCAGCAGTTCCTTGGTGCGGTGCCGCATATCAATGCAATGAGGAGGTTAGCATGCATAGAGGGTGCGTGGATGGCTCTTGCCCGTGTCAAGACATACTGGGCGGAGATGAAGGCCACCGATGTTGCATCCCAAGATTCGGACGGAAGCCGAGTACCTGTCGAGCACTATTTTCGTGAAGTTCTGCAGGCGCTGCTTAATAGAGACGCAGATGCTCGAAGGATATTATGTTCGAATA
Organism: Aegilops speltoides; assembly: GCA_021437245.1. NCBI lineage: Eukaryota > Viridiplantae > Streptophyta > Magnoliopsida > Poales > Poaceae > Aegilops > Aegilops speltoides. The sequence continues at coordinate 339,474,561 of CM038147.1, read as the reverse complement.
ACATGTATTATTGTGAAACAATGTTTCGATGGAATATATAAAAGCTTTTTATACTTGTGCCTTTCAAGAATTAAAATACCTCATGTGCGGCCGTTAATGTATATGTGTATATAACCTGAAAGATGGCAGTCTTGACTTCATTTCACGCATATAATGCGGGGTGTTTGCAAAAGGCGATTTTCACACTTTATCCAACGTCTTGGTCCTATAAAGGAGGTGATAGCGCGGAAAACTAGGCAACCGGACTATAATGCTTTATCACTTTCACTTAGCCATAGGAGTTTGATAGTGGGGCTACTATATAGCCCCTAGGGGCACCGCCCGCCCCAATTCGGGCGCGTATGTGCTGACCGAAACGCCCTTCGTTAATGCGGAGGAATTCTAAAGATTCTGACGGGTCATCGAGTGGTTGACCAGTCTCACGCTATATCATGATAGTCAGTTTTCGGCTTTCTCTACTGAGGTGCTCGCCTGGATGAACCGGGGCACAATCGCAGTAGTTCTCCTGGTGCCGCGTTAGCCGATAGAGCGGAACGTAAGGCAGCAAAACACAGGAGCCGGGCAAACCCAACATTTGACCAAATACATGATTCGGAGCTGATGCATATAAGGCCTAACTCGAGATACCGAACACTCCCTAAGGTATTCGGTCTTTATGAAAACGGGCCGAACAACGCCCTTTGTAATAAGCCCTTGGTGTTCAGGTATGCGCGAAATTCTGACGTGGCCCATGCCAAAACGCCAGCCTCCTCCTCGGTTATAGCAAGAAATCGGGGGATGTGTATCAACAAGAGACAGTAAAAAAGGTTTACGCAGGTCTTAATCAAAAGAATCCTTGCAACGGGTCCCTCATCGCACGCTCTACTGTGTCTCCGTTGTGCCGTATCCTGGACGGGTGTAGCACGGTGTTCATCTGTAAAAGAGAGGAACTTAGTTAAAAAAGATCATGCGAAAATGTATGTTATATTAAATAAACAAAGTACGATTCAAAAAATGAATAAAATTAAGCTTTATTGTCTCTTGTTGTACATGCGCGGAGCTCCTTGTGCGGGGGTATGCGGCTAGTAAGCCATTGTATGTTTACGCTGGACTCGTCCAACCGTGTCCGGGGTCTGAACGACCTGTTTAGGTGCTTTGATTAGTGGAGCCGGTTTAGTGTGTGGCTGTCAAGGCAGTCACACAATCTTCCGCGCTCAATGAACACTCGATATTTCCCTTTAAGGAGATGAAGCCTCGCGGACCGGGCATTTCAAGTGTAAGGGATGCATAATGCGGCATTGCGTTAAAGCGGGCGAAAGCTTCGCATCCCAGTAGTGCTTGGTAGCTACTTGTAAATGGGGTGAGGTGGAAGGTTAACTTTTCGCGGCGGAAGTTGTCGGGTGAGCCGAACACAACTTCTAGCAATAGAGAGCCCGTACAATGGGCATATGGGCCTGGCATTACCCCTTGAAAGGAAGTGTTGCTATGGTGAATTTTGGTTGGGTCTATCCCCATTTTGCGGATTGTGTCCTAATATAGCAGGTTTAGATCACTGCCGCCGTCCATTAGGACTTGTGTAAATTGGAGTCCGTCGATTATCGGATCTAATATCAAGGCAATCCATCCTGCATTCCGGATACTTCTAGAGTAATCGTGATGGTCGAAGGTGATTGGTTTTAACAACTAGTGGCGGGACTCCTCTGGGATAGGTCGTATGGCGCGTATCTCTATGGGCGCCACTCTGTTTTTCCCTTTTGATGAGGACATCAATACCATTGTTACACCCACAACCCCCGCCGCTATACATACCGGACCAATTACTAGAGCTCACAAGACGCCAACTAAATTACTGTGTACTTTCGCTTCTTGGTAATGATTCTAATGTTCATGAGAATATGATGTCGCTTAAATTGGATACATTTGTTTTGCTTACAAATGAAGGGCCTAGCTTGGAGAAGGATGAACATTGGAGCAAGAACAAGCATGGAGATGATGGCATGTGCAAGGGGAACAAGAACGGAGTTACAAGTGATGATTTCAAGACTTTGAAGCCACCATAATGAGTGCATGAAGCCTTGGACGAAATATACAAGATGCCACTTCATAAATTTCGTCCCAGAGGCTATTCTAGGTAATCGTCACCTTATTATTGGGCCAGGCCCATGTAATTTCGAAATACATAAGTATAGGCTATTTTTAGAGTCCGTATGTGTGGGGAAACAAGAGATAGGGTTAGTTTCGACCCTCCACCAAGGGCCACGAAATTCACCCCTCTTCCTCCATATATACAGCCCTTAGGGCACCGCTTAGACTTTGGGTTTTGTTTAGATTAAAAGTTCGCCATAGCTGCAACTTCACAGCCGTTTGTGTGTGTTCAACGACTGCACAAAGGCGTCACGTAACCCCACCTTGATCAATAAAGCTTTCATCTTATATTCGCAATATCCAGATTGCAATCTCGCTTTCTTGCTTGTTCTTTGTTTGCTCGCAGAAACAAACCCTTGTGGTCAGTTGATCGTGTTCGGTGTGGTCAATAACCTCTCGGAGTTGGTTTAGCGACATGCTAAGGCGCGACGCCTCGCACGCAGTAGTCGGATCGTCAAAAGTCGACTTCCACCAAAGCGAAATCCACCATCTCATCGAAAGACGGGACACCTTGGCCTCTATCAAGTGGTATCGATTTCCGTGTTGCTCGGTGAGATTTTACAGCTTTTCGTAGTTTAGATCGAGTCTGTTCTTCATACCTACAGTCCACGAAAAAGCCACAAAAAATTAGGGTTAGTTCATCATATCCGAACCAATCTGAGCCTTTGCATAATCTTTTCTGTATTTGCGTTGTTGAATTTGCGGTTGCATCGTCGTGTCTAGTTGCTAGTCTTAGAGTCTAGTCTTTTAGAGTTTTGAGTTCTGGTCATAAGTTGTCACGCCGCTGCCGCACCATCATCATCGCCCCTGCCATCTACCACTACCGCTTATCCGCCACCGCTTCGAATCCGTATCCATATACCACCACCACCATCATATACCACCACCGCTGCCATATCCTACCACCATATATCCACCACCAATCCGAGTTTCTTGCATATTAGGTTTGTTTTCGGGATCCATCTAATTTCCGATTCGTGTTTCCTTGTCTGAGTAGGTTTCGGATTCCAGCAATCTTTTGCCGTCCGTAGAAGAGGTTGGTTTCCAAAAAAAAGCTAGCATGGAGATGGTGGAGAAGCTATCTCTCACCATAAGACCACATCCACATCCTTACTACATCCAATGGTTCAACAACAGCGGCAAGGTTAAGGTAACACGTACTGTTCGTGTGCATTTTAGTATCTCTACATATGCTGATTATGTTGATTGTGATGTGGTACCTATGCAAGCATGTCCCTTATTACTTGGTAGACCATGGCAATTTGATAAAAATTCAGACACCATGGTAGAAACAATCAAGATACTCTTGTTCATAAGGATAAAATATTACTTTGCTTCCTATGACTCTGAGTCCATTTTGAAAGATGATATTAGTAGAGCTAATAAAGCAAAACAGAGAAAAATAAGAGTGAAAATCAGATTGTGGCAAAAGAATTTGAGCAACATATGAAGCCTAATAGTAAACCATCTAGTGTTGCTTTTGAAATTAAATTGAAAAGTGCATGTTTACTTGCCACTAAATCGATATTGATGAGCTAGATTTTAGCAAATCTGTTTGCTATGCTTTCGTGTGCAAAGAGGCATTATTTTCATTCGAGGACGTGTTTTCCTCTTTGCCTCCTGCTGTCACTAACATTTTGCAGAGTTCGCGACGCCTTTCCACAAGACGTGCCACCGGATTACCGCCTATTCGAGGGATTGAGCATCGATTGACTTAATTCCCGTGCTTCACCGCCAAACCGTGCCATACCGCACCAATCCAGAGGAGACGAAGGAGATTATGCGTCAAGTACAAGAGCTTCTCGAAAAGGTTATATACGCGAATCCCTTAGTCCTTGTGCTGTTCCTATTATTCGGTGCCAAAAAGGATGGTACATCGCGTATGTGTGTTGATTGTAGAGGCATTAATAATATTACTATTCGTTATCGCCATCCTATTCCTAGGCTACATGATATGCTTGATGAATTGAGTGGCTCTACAATATTCTCCAGAGTTGATTTATGAGTGGATACCATCAAATTCGTATGAAATTGGGGGATGAATGGAAAACAACATTTAAAACTAAGTTTGGATTATATGAGTGGTTAGTCATGCCTTTTGGGTTAACTAATGCACCTAGTACTTTCATGAGATTAATGAATGAAGTTTTACGTGCTTTCATTGGACGATTTGTGGTAGTTTACTTTGATGACATATTGATTTATAACAGATCTTTGGAGGAACAATTGGGACATTTACGTGCTGTTTTTATTGCTCTACGTGATGCACGTTTGTTTGGTAACCTTGGGAAGTGCACCTTTTGCACCGACCGAGTGTCTTTTCTTGGCTATGTTGTTACTCCATAGGGAATTGAAGTTGATAAAGCCAAGATTGAAGCTATTGAGAGTTGGCCGCAGCCCAAAACGGTCACACAAGTGAGGAGTTTTCTTGGCCTCGCTGGATTCTATAGGCGTTTTGTGAGAGATTTCAGCACCATTGCTGCACCTCTCAATGAGCTTACAAAGAAGGATGTGCCTTTTGTTTGGGGGTACCGCACAAGAAGAAGCCTTCACGGTGTTGAAAGATAAGTTGACACATGCTCCTTTACTCCAACTTCCTGATTTTAATAAGACTTTTGAGCTTGAATGTGATGCTAGTGGAATTGGATTAGGAGGTGTGTTATTACAAGATGGCAAACCTGTTGCATACTTTTCTGAAAAATTGAGTGGGCCTAGTCTGAATTATTCTAGTTATGATAAAGAATTATATGCTCTTGTTCGGACTTTAGAAACATGGCAACATTATTTATGGCCCAAAGAATTTGTTATACATTCTGATCATGAATCTTTGAAACATATTAAAAGTCAAGCTAAACTGAATCGTAGACATGCTAAATGGGTTGAATTCATTGAGACTTTCCTTATGTCATTAAACACAAGAAGGGTGAAGAAAATGTTATTGTCGATGCATTGTCTCGTCGCTATACTATGCTTTCACAACTTGACTTCAAAATATTTGGTTTGGAGACCATCAAAGATCAATATGTGCATGATGCTGATTTTAAAGATGTATTGCGAATTGTAAAGAAAGAAGAACATGGAACAAGTTTGTCGTTAATGATGGATTTGTGTTCCGTGCTAACAAGCTATGCATTCCAGCTAGCTCCGCTCGTCTTTTGTTGTTGCAGGAGGCGATGGAGGAGGACTAATGGGACACTTTGGCGTGAAGAAGACGGAGGACGACTTGCTACACATTTCTTTTGGCCAAAGAAGAGACGGATGTTGAGCGCTTTATTGCTCGCTGCACTACATGTCAAAAAGCTAAGTCACGACTCAATCCTCATGGTTTATATATGCCTTTGCCTGTACTCTAGTGTTCCTTGGGAGGATATATCTCGGACTTTCTTTTAGGTTTACCTAGAACAAAGAAGGGAGGGATAGCATATTTGTTGTCGTGGATAGATTCTCTAAAATGGCACACTCTATACCATGTCTTAAAAGCGATGATGTCATTAATGTTGCTGATTTGTTCTTTCGTGAAATTATTCGCTTGCATGGTGTGCCAAATACTATTGTTTCAGATCATGATACTAAATTTCTTAGCCACTTTTGGAGATGTTTATGGGCTAAGTTGGGGACTAAACTGCTTTTAGTACTACTTGCCACCCCAAACCGATGGACAAACGGAAGTAGTCAATAGAACATTGTCTACTATGCTTAGGGCTGTTCTAAAGAATAATAAGAAAATGTGGGAGGAATGCTTGCCTCATATTGAATTTGCTTATAATCGCTCATTGCATTCTACTACTAAGATGCGCCTTTTGAAGTTGTGTATGGTTTCCTACCTCGTATGCCTATTGATTAGTTGCCTCTTCCATCTTCGGAGAAGGTTAATTTTGATGCTAAAGAACGTGCTGAATTGATTTTAAAATGCATGAGTTAACTAAGGAAAACATTGAGCGCATTTAATGCTAAATATAAACTTGTCGGAGATAAGGGTAGAAAACATGTTGTGTTTGCACCGAGAGATCTTGTTAGGTTACATTTGCGTAAGGATAGATTTCCTGATTTGCGCAAATCAAAGCTAATGCCACTTGCTGCTGGTCCCTTTAAGGTGTTGGAGAAAGTAAATGATAATGCATATAAACTTGAGCTGCCTGCAGATTTTGGGGTTAGTCCCACTTTTAACATTGCAGATTTGAAGCCATATTTGGGTGAGGAAGATGGACTTCCGTCGAGGATGACTTCATTTCAAGAAGGGGAGGATGATGAGGACATCAATACCATTGTTACACCCATAGCCCCGCCGCTATACATAATCGGACCAATTACTAGAGCTCACAAGACGCCAACTAAATTACCGTGTACTTTCGCTTCTTGGTAATGATTCTAATGTTCATGAGAATATGATGTCGCTTAAATTGGATACATTTGTTTTGCTTACAAATGAAGGGCCTAGCTTGGAGAAGGATGAACATTGGAGCAAGAACAAGCATGTAGATGATGGCATGCTAAGGGGAACAAGAACGGAGTTACAAGTGATGATTTCAAGACTTTGAAGCCACCATAATGAGTGCATGAAGCCTTGGACGAAATATACAAGATGCCACTTCATAAATTTCGTCCAGAGGGTATTCTAGGTGTCACACACCTTATTATTGGGCCAGCCCATGTAATTTCGAAATACATAAGTATAGGCTATTTTTAGAGTCCGTATGTGTGGGGAAACAAGAGATAGGGTTAGTTTCGACCCTCCACCAAGGGCCACAAAATTCACCCCTCTTCCTCCATATATACAGCCCTTAGGGCACCGCTTAGACTTTGGGTTTTGTTTAGATTAAAAGTTCGCCATAGCTGCAACTTCACAGATTTCGCTTGTGTTCAACGACTGCATAAAGACGTCACATAACCCCACATTGATCAATAAAGCTTTGATCTTATATTCGCAATATCCAGATTGCAATCTCAGTTTCTTGCTTGTTCTTCGTTTGCTCGCAGGAAACAGACCCTCATGGTCAGGTTGATTGTGTGTCGGGGCGTGTCTCTCTGTGGCCTCGAGAACCTATGGGGCACGGGGGCCCCTTCTAGTCTGGCAAGGGAGCGGAGGGCATGCGCAGAGCAGATCGAAGTCGAGCGCGCGGGGGAGACGGGCAATTTTTACCCAGCTTCGGGGCTCTCCGGAGAGATAAAACCCCTACTGCTGCTTTGGTGATTGTATTTGATCTTGCTCGAGCGTGCGAGCGTATGGTGGTGTTGTGGGTCTCGAATTGACCGAACCCCTTCTACGTGCGCATGGGCCTCCCTTTTATAGTCTGAAGGGGGCACCAACAGGTGGCAGGTTGGTACAACAGCGTAGGAAGAGGGGGTAGAAAGGTAAAATCGCAGGTTGGTACAACAAAGACCAACAAAGGACCCCTACCTAACTCGACGGCAGGGACAAGGGCATTTAATGCCCGTCCATCGCCCCAACAAAGGCAGAGGAGTGATCATATGAGCCACCGGTTGCCACGATGGCGCTTCTGTCACTCCGCTTGCCACCTTGCCCCGCATGGCTGCGTAGTGCCTCGCCACGCGCTCTTGGGATGGCCTTGTGATGACACGTCGCGGATGCGCTGGAGTTTGGTGGCAGCCTTGCCGCGGCAAGTGCCTTGTCATGCCCTTTTCTTGTCGCTACGGCAAGCTTGCCGCCGTCGGGCCTTGCCGGACGCACGGGCGCCGCGACAAGTCTTCGAGATGCCTTGTTGGCCTTCCCGCAAGCTCCTCTTGCCGGGCCTTCGCTTTTGGTTAATACTTTGTTCTTGGATGGCGGTAGTAGGTGTGATGGAGGGTCTTGGCGGGCGTCCGCAAGCCTTGCCGCTGGTGTCATCGATCGCCTGCAGACAAGTTCGGGGCACTAAGGCACCCCTACTTTAGTACACCAACAGAGCCCCCGGCTCGGCCATACACGGTGCCGAAGCGTTGTTGGGCCAGCCCAAAATAAGGCAGACGGCACGCGCCCTGGTCCGCCCCACACGGACTCAGGCTCACCGCGCTTCCCCAAACGGCACGCACGCGCCGATTGCGGCGTCGTGGGAGAGAACGTGGTCAATACTTAATTCCGTGAAATGCGAACGCTCAGATCCCCGCTTATAAGCAGAGAAACGGGCCGTTTCTACTTCCGCCACTTGCGCTTTCCCTCCGAAAGTTCTCCGCCGTTTCTCCCCGCCTCCTCGAATCGAGAGGAAAACAGTGCTCGCCGCCTGTCGCCGCCGCCGCTTCTTCTCCCCGCCGCCGCCATGGCTCAAGGCTGGGAAGGCTACGGCGCCGCCAAGGCAGCGAAGGCCGCTGGCGCGCTGGCCGCTGAAGTCGCCGAGGCGCTGAGCTCGAGGCGGTGCGCAAGAAGCAGTGTGCTTTTCCCGAAGCTTACTCGAGGCGCTATGGGCGGAGTTTTACCTCTTCCGTCGACGGAACGCTGCGGCGATCCACGCACGCCGGTGCTTCCGCGAGGTTTCCAATCAAGAAGTGCCCCAAAGGGTACTACTTTTCCTCAGTGTTCTTCTATTGCGGCTCGCCCACCTTTTTTCCGATTTCTTTTGCGACATCATGAACACCTACGGGTTTCATCTGCTGATTTCACCCCAACGCCGCTTCCGCAATGGCGGTTTTCAGACACCTCTGCGAGAACTTCGCTGGTATCCTCCCAATGTGGCCCTTTTTCCGCCATTACTTCCCTTGGGCCGAGAAAGGAGCCACCGGCTGGCGGAATCGCCTGACCTCCCGGATGGGCATGAAGGAAGTGTACTTGTCGGGCTAACTCCGCAGCAAGTGGGACGAATGGAGGGCGGAGTGGTGTTGGATCTGTGATGACAACCCGCCGCCGCTCACCGAAGCTGCGCAAGACTCGGTGGTGCGCGACAACGACCGAGTGCTCGTCGCCGGATGATGCCAAGCCGACGATCGCCACCACCCGAATCCTCCGGCCAGCATGCCGGACTCACAACAGGGCGGTTGGCGCGATTTCCTCCGTCGCCAGACGCCTCCGCAGCGAGGGGAGGCCCGCCCGCGCTTCAGCCGCCCGGCAGATTTCATGAGGCTGCGCCCAGTGCCTCAACTTCAACTTCACGGTCATGGAGCTTGGCGCGATGTCGAGGAGATGTTCAAGCATGACCCCAATCATCCGTAGTGGTTCCAGCTTGGCGCAGGCGCCGCCCCTTAGGTAACATTTCAGCCAGCGATCGATCTCGCTAATGATGCCAGAGTGCGACTCGCATGGGATAAATGCAATTTGATAGAGCCTCGCCGAGGTCGCAGCAGCAATTTTTGATGACTTGTCGGAGGTGGCGTCAACTCCGACGAGCGTAAACTCCTCACCCGCGCCACCATCGCCGATTTAACTAGCGATATTGCTAGCAGGGCAAGAGGCGGCGAGCAGCCGCAAGCGGGCGAAGTTTGATTTACGCTGGCGAGGCGGACGCCGCAGCGGCGGCAAGCCTTGCCGCCCGGGAAACACTTGCCGGGAAGGCGATGGCGAAGGGGAGGTCGAGGCCGAACGGGCGAGTCCGCCGAGGGCGCGAGCGCCAGCCGCTCGGTAACTCCGCCGCAGCGTGAGCCCACAACAGCCCCCCATTCCGTCCCGAGAAGGCGCGTCTGCCGAGTTGGAGAGCTAGCGGAGGAGCAGGCCGCCCAGCAGCCGCGGCGCCGTGGGACTCGTTCTACCGCGGCAAGTACTGCAGCCGCGGGAGGGTCCCAGCCGCACTGCAACCGAGGCGGGTCTTCGGCCGCCACGCCTCGATCTCGCCGCAGCCCTCGGCAAGCGCCGAGGGAGCCTACCTCCGCCACGCCAGGCCGAGAGGGTACTGAGTTCGACCTCTCCGCGGTAAGCTCCGACGACGACGAAGAGGAGGAGGAGGAGGAGGAGTAAGGCTTTCTTCATACCGTGCTTGTCTTTCTTTTGATCCTTATTATTGTTCGTCTTGTATCTAATCTGTTTTTCTCCATACCCCTGCCCTGTATCAGGACTCTGGCGGAGAGAGCGGCGAGAGGGCCAAGGTCCCCGTGGTTAACATTGAGGACGATCCTGCTGTGGCGGCAGAAGATACGTCCGAGACCACTTTGACGGACCCGGTCCCTTCTCCTCGCAGCAGCTCCCAAAGACAACCCCCCACAGGAGTGCCTCGATTCACTTCTGTCATGGGTGCGATGGTCGCTTCTTCTTCTCGCTAATATCTTGATTATTGACTCTTTTGTATACAGGAGCAGTAACAGGCCCGGCAGAGCAATGGAGGTCGACCCGGAGGTGTCGTCAGCCTCGACTACGCCACCGAGGGCCGACTCCCCGATATGGGAGCCGTCTCCGGCAAGGAAGGGGTCTCCGGTAAGGGATGGGACCGGTGAGCCCCCGGCGGTGGAGCCCACGATCACAGAGCCCAGCACAGGTGACCCTACTTGTCGGGGCCTCTCCCTTGGGTCCTGCTGATCTCCCTTTTCCTTCTTTTGGGTATTTGCTTGACTGTCCCCTTCTTTTCCTGCCTTCAGATCCTCCCCTTGGGGACCCGATGGAGGCTGAGGCCGCCGGAGAGGAGGGCGGCCGTGGCAATACTGGGGATGCCGCCGCCGCTGAGGGAGGGGCCGGCGTGGAGGAGCCTGCCGGCGAAGAGGTTGCCGGAGTCACGGCACAGGGCCAGCCGAGGGTCCGTGACTGCACGACGACCCGAGGACGTAAAGCGCAAGGCGCCAGACTGATCGCCGATCCTCCGCCATCGATGCAGCCATGGGCCCGAGGAGACCCACTGGCGATACTTGAAAGCCGGGCGAGGGCGAGAGACAAGCTCCCCGCATCGAGCCTGTGGCACCGTTGAAGGAGAGGAGTTTGACGGGAATACTTTGCTCTCGCTGGGCTGTCGGGGTCGACAGCCGAGCAGCAGAGCGGCGAGTCCGAAGAGGAGCAATGCTCCGAAGCTGGTGTCACTTATCACGCCCGCTGCGGCTTGAGTCCCGGAAGCGCTGTCAGGCAAAGGGAGCTGATATAGAGAAACATGCGCAAGAGCTCAAGAGCAAGAACTGTGAGGCCCTCCGGTCCATTGCCGAGGAGAGGGCGAGCTCGACGAGGTGAAGAAGGCGTTCATCCTGAGAAGGCTGAAGCCGAGGAGCAGCAGAGGCTTGCCGCCGAGGAGCTGTCCAAGCGGACGGCGAGCTAATATAGAGGAAGGCGATGGACAGCCATGACGAGGAGCTCGCCGTCCGGGAACAAATACTTGGCGGGCACTCAAGGAGGCGGCGGATGTTGCCGCTGCTGCCGAGGCCGCCAAGAAGGAGTTGGAAGAGAAAGTGACACAGCAAGGCGGACGCGACAAGGAAGAATGAGGAGCTTGCCGCACTCCAGCCGCCGATCGCGAGAAGGATGCGCTACTACACGGCGATCTGCAAGCCCAGCTCTCCGAGAAGATCAAAGAGCTGAACGCCGCCAAGGACTCGAAAGCGCCGATCTAGAGCTGAAATTGGCCACCTTGACGGAGACACTAGACGCCGCCAAGAAGCGAGAAGATATCCTGAGAAAAGACCTCAAGGACAACGAGGAGCTGCTGACGAGGGCCGCCGAGGCCCAGAACACCTTCAAGACCACGGTGGAGCTCTGGACGGAGGGTCTCGTCAACATCGCCGCCCTCATTGACGAGGAGTTGGCGGAGCTGAACTTGACGGGCTTCGGGTACTCTATAGAGGGAACCTCCACCAGCCGCCAAGCTCACGCTTTTCTTCAAGGATGTGGTGACGGCTCCCGCAGCTCCGGAAAGGATCCCGGCGCTTGGTCGCCGAGTCGCTGCTGGGTCTCGCTACTGGAGTTTTGGAGAAGGTGTTGGTGAAGGTCCTCTTCCGCAACTCGGCATCGACCTCTCCCGGCCACCAAGAAGCTGCGGAGGGCGCCGACGCTGAGGAGCTCAAGGCCATCGCCGCACCCATCGTGGACAAGGTGAACGAGGTTAGAGGGTCGATGGCGCAGCGCGGATTAGGCTGCCCTTCTTCTCCCTTTTTCTTGTCTGCTGCCATTTTGGTTACGAGAACAATTTCAGCCAAGGCCACAATAAGTCATTCTTGTAATATAACTTAATTCGATATCGCTCATCTTGTTATTCCTTTACTCTATTGCATCCCTTGTATGCTTTTTTACCCCATGCTTTGAGGAACCTTGCGGGCGCGAAAGCACGCCACTGAGTGCAGACATCACACCACTGGCGGTGCCGCTCCGCAAGAAAACTTGTCGGGACTAGTTGCAGCTCACTCGCATTGTTGAGCGGGCTCTGAAACAACGCAAGGGCACAACTTAGCCGCGAGTCGATTCCTCCGCGCACAGGTTTTCCATACAAGGCATGAACGTTCAAGGGATATAACTTGAAAATTTTAAAATTGATTAGGCTCAAACTTTAGCTACTTAGCTTTTTCGTTTTCTCAAGGCCCCGCAAAGCTAGATTCCCTTGAGCGGTGCCTGGTCCATACTTTTACCTTCCCCTCCCCCCGGTGAACTTGTGGGCGGAGGAATCTTCTGTTTATGAGAAGAAAGAAGAGAAAATAATGGTATGGAACCGTAAGGTTCACTATTGCTTACCGGGGGTGAGTGCTGCACAGAGTGTCGGATACAGATGCAAAAGAAGAAAATGCATTAAATTTGACAAGACGTATGGGCAATACAAACTTTATTTACGCACGCAGGCTGCGCCCGCTTTGTACAAAGGGTTACATGCGACACCGCAAGGCTTGTATAAAAAAGGTGGTTATGAATGGGTCCCAACCGCGCTTTATGGGTAAAACTTGCGAAGATGCTCTATGTTCCGTGAGTTGCTCACCGAATGCCATCTTCGGTCTCAAATGACAGCGCCAGCCTAGTGACTCGCTTCACCCGATAAGGGCCTTCCCACTTCGCATCAACTTGTTTGAATTCTTGGCGGATTGAACACGCCAAGAACAAGGTCGCCTTCCTCAAGCTTCGGCGTTAACCTTGCGGCTTATGATAGCGGCGCAAAGCTTGCCGGTAGCGAGCAGCTCGCACATCACTCAAGACGATCCTCTCGAGGAGCAGCGTCATCTTGCCGCAGCCGCTCTTGCTCAAGCTCATCATAAGCGAGCACTGTGGCGACCCTTACACGAAGTTCCGTGGGAGAACTGCCTCGCCCGTAGACAAGAGCAAAGGGTGTCCGCCGGTGGCTCGATTTGGCGCCGCCCTGACGACCAAAGAACCACCGCAGCCGCCGATCCAATTCCTTCCGTGACTTGTGCAACTTGTCGAAAGTTCTGGTCTTGAGCTCACAAGAGACTTCAGCTGCCGCCTTCTCCGCTGACCGCTGCTTCGGGTGAGCAACAGAGCGGCGCAGATCTTGGTGCCAAGATCTTGGACGATCGCATGAAGGTGTGGCTTGTAAACGTGTGCCATTGTCGGTAATGATCCCGTTAGGGATCCCAAACGCAAACAATCGACCTAAAGAACTTAATCGCTGATTGTGCTGTCACCTTCCTTATCGGTTCCACTTCCGCCACTTTGTGAACTTGTCGATTGCAACGCATAAGTACTCAAAGCCCCGACAGCTCGGGGAAGGGGCCGAGAATGTCGAGCCCCTGCATCGAAAATGGCCAGACAAAGGGATTGTTTGGAGAGCTTGAGCTGGTTGATGAATCTGCTTTGGAATGGAATCGCACGCTTCACACTTGGTTACTTGTGCAGCTAAGGCCCCGGAGGGTCTGTCGGCGAAGAAGCCTTTGCCGAAAGCCTTGCCGGCAAGTGCTCTTGTGCCAATGTGTGACCACATATGCCTCCATGTATCTCCGCCAACAGCTCTTGTCCTCTTCCCGGAAATGCACTTCAATTTCACTCAATTGAATCTTCTTCAGACAGATGCCATCGACAAACCGGTACATACTTGATTGTCGGGCTACTTTTTCCGCTTCTTCTTGCTCCTCGGAAGTTCTCCTGCTTGAAGGAAGTGGACTATTGGCTGTGCTCTGTGTTGGAGCCTCGTGGCTCGACGACGAGGACTAAAGGCGCAAAGGTTGCCGCGGGACACTCGCTTGACGGCAAGGATCTCGATCCTGCCGAGCGTGATGTTCCCCGCAAGTGTGTCTCGACACAGCTTGTCGGGAGTGCATGCTCAACGATGCGAGCCCCGGGCTCGCTTGAGGAGATCGCCTCAGCTCTTTTCTGTGTTGAGCCCGAACTTTCTTGGCGGCGGTCTCGAAGCCCCGCCGAAAGTCTTTTATGAAAGTTTCGCCCAAATCTTGGATCAAAGTCTTTATTCTTGCTTTGACCACTATGTCATCCATGTAGGCTTCTACATTTCGTGCAACTATGGTTCAAAAGCATGGCTAACTACTCTTGCAAACGCTTAACCTGCATTCTTCAGCCCAAAGGCATCCGTGACGGGCAAAGACGCGCACATGGGGTAATGAATGCGGTTTTCTCCTCATCCTCTTGTGCCATGAAGATCTGATGATATCCTGAGTAAGCATCAAGGAATGAGAGCAAATCACATCCTGTTGTGGAGTTAACAATCTGGTCGATACGTGGTAGAGGGAATGGATCCTTGGGACAGGCTTTATTGACATCAGTGAAGTCGATGCAAAGTCTCCACTTCCTGTTTGCCTTACGCACTACTACCGGGTTGGCTAGCCACGTCGGATGGAGTACTCCGGCAGCTTCTTGGTGACGCGGGAGAGGTCGATGCCCGGGTTGCGGAAGAGGACCTTCACCAACACCTTCTCCAAAACTCCAGCGCAGACCGCGCGCGACTCGGCGGCCAACTACTTCGGGATCCTTTCCCGGAGCTGCCGGAGAGCCATCACCACATCCTTGAAGAAAAGCGTGAGCTGGGCGCTGGGCTGGAGGTTCCCCTCAGAGAGTACCAAGCCCGCTGTTCAGCTCCGCCAACTCCTCGTCAATGAACGCGGCGATGTTGACGAGACCCTCCGTCCAGAGCTCCACCATGGTCTTGAAGGTGTTCTGGGCCTCGGCGGCCCTCGTCAGCAGCTCCTCGTTGTCCTTGAGGTCTTTTCTCAGGATATCTTCTCGCTTCTTGGCGGCGTCTAGTGTCTCCGTCAAGGTGGCCAATTTCAGCTCTAGATCAGCGCCGAGTCCTTGGCGGCGTTCAGCTCTTTGATCTTCTCGAGAGCTGGGCTTGCAGACGCTGTGGCGCCACAGATCCTTCTCGCGATCGCTACTGGAGTGCGGTAAGCTCTCGTTCTTCCTTGTCGCGTCCGCCCAGCCGCCACTTTCTTCCAACTCCTTCTTGGCGGCTCGCAGCCGCGCATCCTTCGCCTCCTTGAGTGCCCCGCCAAGTGATCGCTCCCGGACGGCGAAGCCTCGTCATGGCTGTCCAAGCACGCCTTCCTTCAGATCAGCTCGCCGCCCGCTTGACAGCTCTCGGCGGCAAGCTCGCTGCTCCTCGCTTCAGCCTTCTCCAGATGAACGCCGCTTCGCCTCGCCGAAGGCGCCTCTCCTCGGCAATGGACCGGAGGGCCTCTAGTTGCGGCTCTTGAGTTTTGCGATGTTTCTCTATATCAGCTCCCGCCGACAACGAAGCGCTTCGGACTCAAGCTTCGCTTGACGGGCGCGAGAGTGACACCAGCCGGAGCAACCGCCCTCCTTGACTCGCTGCTATCGCTGCCGGCTGTCGACCATCGACAGCCCAGCAGAGGCAAGTATTTCACAAACTCCTCTCCTTCAACCGTGCCCTCGAGCTCGATGCCTGTGGGAGCTTGATATATACGCCACGCCGGCTTGGCAAGTATGCGCTGGCTGGGGCTCCTCGAGCCCGGCGCTACATCGCATGGAGGGATCGGCATTCGTGCAGCGCCTTGCGCCCTGCGTCCTCCGGGTCGTCGAGACGGTCACGACCCCTCACACACCCTGCAGGCTGCCCGGCGGCCTCTTTGCCGGCAGGCTCCTCCACGCCGCCCTCCTCGGCGGCGGCATCCCCAAGATGCCACGGCCGCCTCCTGCCGGGCGGCCTCACCTCCATCGGGTCCCCAAGGGAGGATCTCAAGGCGTAAAAGAAGGGATAGTCAAGCAAATACCCAAAAGAAGGAAAAGGGAGATCAGCAGGACCCAAGGGAGAGGCCCCGACAAGGAGGGTCACCTGTGCTGGGCTCTGTGATCGTGGGCTCCACCGCCGGGGGCTCACCGGTCCCACCCCTTACCGGAGACCCCTTCCTTGCCGGAGACGGCTCCCATATCGGGGAGTCGGCCCTCGGTGGCGTAGTCGAGGCTGACGACACCTCCGGGTCGGCCTCCGACTGCTCCTGCCGGGCCTTTTCTGCTCATGTATACAAAAGAGTCAATAATCAAGAAATTAGCAGAAGAAGAAGCGACCATGCGCACCCCGCGACAGGAAGTGAATCGAGGCACTCACGCTGGGTCAGGCTGAGCTGCTGCGAGGAGAAGGGACCGGTCCGCCAAAGTGGTCTCTGACGATCTTCCGCCGCCACAGCAGGATCGCCCTCAATGTTAACCACGGGACCTTGGCCCTTTCGCGCCTCCGCCAGAGTCCCGACATGGCAGGGGGTATGGAGAAAACAGATTTGATACAAGACGAACAATAATAAGGATCAAAAGAAAGACAAGCACAAGATGAAGAAAGCCTTATTCCTCCTCCTCCTCCTCCTCTTCGCTGTCCGCCGAGCTTAGCGCGAGAGGTCGAACTCCGTACCTCTCAAAGACGACGTGGCGGAGGAGTAGGCTCCTCCGCGCTTGCCGAGGGCTGCGGCAGATCAGCGTGGCGCCCGAGAAGACCCCGCCGGGTTGCCGGGCGCTGCTCGACCTCCTCTGGCTGCAAGATTTTGCCGCGTAGAACGAGTCCCACGGCGCCATGGCTGCTGGGCGGCCTGCCTCCTCCACCAGCTCTCCGACTCGACGGAGGCGCCTTCTCGACGGAATTAGCTGCGCTATGGCTCCGCCATGCAGGTTACCCGAAGACGGCTGGCCGCCGCTTTCGGCGGACTCGCCTGCTCCGCCTTGACCTCCCTTCGCCATCGCCTTTCCCGCAGTGTTTCGGCGGCAAGGCTTGCCGCTGCGCTGCGCCCCGCCAACGTGAATCCAAACTCGCCATTGGGCGGCGCAAACCGCCTTCTTCCCTGCTAGCAATATACGCTAGTTCGCTCGGCGTGGTGGCGCTGGTGAGGAGTTTCGCCGCTTGAGTTGATCGCCACCTCCGACAAGTCATCAAAGAATTGCTGCACGACCGGCAGCAGGCTCTATCCAAATTGCATTTATCCCATGCGAGTCGACTGGCATCATTATGCAGATGCGATCGCTACCGGAATTGTCAGACAAGGGACGACGCCGCGCCAACTAGAACCACTCGATGATTGGGGTCATGCTTGAACATCTCCTCAAAGATCGCGCCAAGCTCCATGACCGTGAAGTTGAAGTTGAGGCCTGGGCGCAGCCTCATGAAATCTGCCGGGCCGCCGAATCGCCAGGGGCCTCCCCTCGCCGCAGAGGGGCGACACGGCGATGGAGGAAACCGCCAACCGCCTGCTGCTGTGAGTCCTGCATGCCCGAGCCGGAGGATTCGGTGGTGGCGATCGCCGCCTTGGCATCATCCGACGACAGAGCACTCCAGCCGTTGCTGCACCACCCGAGTCTTGCGCAGCTCGGTGAACGACGGCGGGTTGTCATCACAGATCCAACACCACTCCACCTCCATTCGGCCCCACTTGTTGCAGAGTTCGCCCGACAAGTACACTTCCTTCATGCCCATCCGGAGGTCCAGCGATTCCGCCAGCCTGGCTCCTTTCTCGCCCGAGGGGAGAAGTAATGACGAAAAGGGCCACATTGGGGAGGATACCAACGGTTCTCGAGAGGTAGCGAAACCGCCATTGTCGAACGGCGCTGGGGGTGAAATCAAGCAGATGAAACCCGAGGGTGTCCATGATGTCGCAAAGAAATCGAAAAAGGTGGGCAGAGCCCGCAATAGAAGAACACAGGGAAGAAGTAGTACCTTTGGGGCACTTCTTCGATTTGGAGGCCTCCGCGAAAGCACCGGCGCGGCGTGGATGCGCACGCTGCTTCACGACCGAAGAGGTAAACTCCGCCCGCAACGCCCGAGTAAGCTCGGGGAAGCACTGCTTGCGCAGCCCTCGAGCTCCAGCCGCCGACTTTCGCTGCCTTCGCAGCCTTTCAAGCCTTCGCTGCCTTCGCTGCTTTCAGAGCCTTCCCAGCCTTCGAGCCATGGCAGGGGCGGCGGGGGGGAGGCGAAGCGACGGGCGACGACGGGCGGCGGAGCACCGCTTTCCTCTCGATTCAGAGACGGGGAGAACGGCGAGCTTTGAGGAAGGAACCGCAAGTGGCGGAAGTGGGGAACGCCCTGCTTCTCTCGCTTATAAACGGGGATGCGAACGCTACGCATTTCACGGAATTAAGTATTGACCACGTTTTCCCACGACGCCGCAATCGACGCGTGCGTTGCAGAGAGCACGGTGGGCACGGAGCCTCGATTGTGGGGCGGACCTTGCCACGCATCTCCTGCAGCCGCTCGCAATCGCTTTTGGGCCTGGCCCAACAACGCCGCACCGCACTTGCCGCAGCAAGGCTGCCACCAACGTATGGCCACATCCCAAGGCACCTACAGGCACTCGCAGCGCGGGCAAGGTGGCAACGGATCGTCAGAACGCCATCGGGGCAACCGTGGCACTTAACTTCTGCACCTTTCGGGCGACCGACGGGCATTAAATGCACCCCGTCGTCACGAGTTAGTAGGGGTCACTGGTCATCGCAGTACGTCCTGCATTTTACCTTTCTACCCTCTTCCCACCGCCACCGGTGCGCTTCAGACTATAAAAGGAGGCCCGTACGCCGCACGCCGAGCAAGATCAAATACAATCACCAAAGCAGCAGAGGCTCTCTCCGAGAGCCCCGGCTGGGTAAAATTGCCTGCCTCCCGCCCGACCTCGACCGCTCTCACAAGACGCCTCCGCCTCCCTTGTCGGACTAGAAGGGCCCCGTGCTCTATAGGTTCTCGAGGCCACAGAGACACGCCCGACATCTTGGCGCTGAAGGCAGAGGTTCTCCCCACCGGGCGCGCCAAAGATGTCGAGGCGTGTCTCTCTCGGGCCTCGAGCACCTATGGGGCATGGGGGCCCTTCTAGTCCGCAAGGAGCGGAGGGCGGCGCAGAGCATCGAGGTCGAGTGCTGGGGAGACGGGCATTTTACCCAGCTGGGCTCTCCTGAGAGATAAAACCCCACCGCTGCTTTGGTGATTGTATTTGATCTTGCTCGAGCGCATGAAGCGATGGTGGTGTTGTGGGTCTCGATTGACTAAACCCTTCTACGCATGCATGGGCCTCCCTTTATAGTTTGAAGGGGCACCAACAGTGGCAGCGAGGAAGAGGGGGTAGAAAGGTAAAATCGCAGGTTGGTACAACAAGGACCAACAAAGGACCCCTACCTAACTCTCGACGACAGGGACAAGGGCATTTAATGCCCGTCCGGCCGCCCCAACAAAGGCAGAGGAGGACTCTATGAGCCACCGTTGCCACGATGGCGCTTCGTCACCCGCTTGCCACCTTTTGCCCCGCATGGCTACGTAGTGCCTCGCCATGTGCCCTTGGGATGGCCTTTGTGATGACACGTCGCCGATGCGCTGGAGTTTGGTGGCAGCCTTGCCGCGACAAGTGCCTTGTCATGCCCTTTTTTTTGTCGCTACCGCAAGCTTGTCGCCGCCGGCCTTGCCGACGCTGCTGGGCGCCGCGCAAGTCTTCCGAGATGCCTTGTCGGCCTTCTCGGCAAGCTCCTCTTGCCGGGCCTTTGTTTTCTTTGGTTAATACTTTGTTCTGGATGGCGTAGTAGGTGTGATGGAGGGTCTTGGCGGGCCCCAAGAAGCCTTGCCGCTGGGTGCTGCGATCGCTCGCAGACAAGTTCGGGTACTAAGGCACCCTACTTTAGTACACCGACATCGTGTTCGGCGTGGTCAATAACCTCTCGAGTTGGTTTAGCGATTGCTATATGCGCAACGCCCTCGCCGACGTCAGAGTCGGATCGTCAAAGTCGACTTCCACCAAAGCGAAATCCACCATCTCATCGAAAGTCGGGACACCTTGGCCTCTATCACCTTTTGTCACGTGAAGTGAGTTTACTATTTTGACTTCTTGTGGGAAATTCTTTTGTTTTCCAGTGCTTTTCTTGTGGGGTTCGTCTTCGTCCTTGCTTGGTGCGTCGAGCCCCTTGTGTTCGGCGTTGAGTTTGCCGGACTGCTTGAAGACCCAACAATCTCTATTGGTATGGTTTGCAGGCTTCCCGGGAGTACTGTGGATTTGGCATATCTTTTCCAAGATTTTGTTTAGGTTAGATAGCTCGTCCCTGTTATCCTTAGGGGGCAGTTTTTTATGATTCTGCCGTGAGCTTTTGAATCCGGCGTTGACTGCCGTGCTCTTCGGGCTGTTTCCCTTGGTCCGGTGCTGGTCCTTGCTGCGTCGCGGTTTCCCATTTCCATCCCTGACTTCGGATGTACTTGGGTCGCTGGTACTGCATCTTGCCAGCCAGCTATCCCCTCCCGCGCAAAAGCGGGTCATGAGGCTTGTTGATGCGGCCATTGTTCTTGACTTTTCTTGGCCGAGGTGTCTGGCGGGCCATTCGTCTCGGACGTTGTGTTTGAAAGCTGCTAAGGCTTCGGCGTCCGGACAGTCGACTTCTTTTTAGTAAGGAATCTGTTCCAGAATTTTCGGGCTGACTCTCCGGGTTGTTGAGTTATGTGACTTAAATCGTCTACATCCGGAGGTCGGACATTGGTCCCTTGAAAATTTGCCCGAAAAGCATCCTCAAGCTCTTCCCAACATCCAATGGTGTTTTCGGGGAGGCTTTTAAGCCAATGCCGTGCTGGCCCTTTGAGCTTGAGGGGTAAGTATTTTATGGCGTGGAGGTCATCTCCTCTAGCCATGTGTATGTGGAGGATGTAATCCTCAATCCGCACTCGTGGTCTGTTGTTCCGTCGTATGCCTCTATGTTTACGGGCTTGAATCCCGCTGGAAATTCATGATCCAGCACCTCATCGGTGAAACATAGGTGGTGTGCGGCACCCCTATATTTAGGTGTACCGTGATATTCAGATACTTGATTTGTTGCATTGCTTACTAGAGCTTGCTTTCTTGGCCCATAGATAGATCTAACTGGGCCATCTTTTTGATGCGAATCCTTGTGCGGATTGCGTACCGGCTTGTATGCGGTGCCGTTTGCCGCTCTATGTTTGCCATGGGGTCGTCTATCCGACCGGGTGGCATCCTTGTTCTTTGATTGCGGGGGCTCTATGGCCTCCTCATCAAATTCGGGTAGCAGTTTTCGCTTTGGGTAGATCTTTGTTCGGCGACTATCGCCGTATTTGTCTGCAGTGGTGAGTACTTTGCTCCATCTGATTCTGAGTGCATCTTCCGCTGTGTTGAGCTTCCGCTTCTGCTTTTTCATGCTACGCGCAGTGGCAACGAGCCTTTTGTGGAGGTTCTTCTGCTCCAGCAACTTGTCCGGCGTGAGATCGTCCGGGCTGTTATCTTCGCCGGGGACGGATTGTTTATCAATGTTGTCCTGTTCGGACGGTTGCTCGATAGCATGTTCGTCATCCACCGGTTCGCCCTGCTCTATGGTTGGGTCTGTATGGCTGCTGTCTTTGTCAAGGCGGGATTTTGAGCGGCGTTTACGTCGCCGTTTTGACTATTTTTTGAGGGAATGATCCCTCGTGGTGTCCCGTTGTTCCTCGTCGTCGCATCCTTTAGGTGTGTCCACCATGTATACATCGTGAGATGAGGTGGCTGTCCAGTGCCCTATAGGTGCTGGTTCCTGGTCGTCTCCTGTATCGTCGTCCATACCGTCGATGTCTTCGGAGTCGAAATCGAGCATGTCGGTTAAATCATCGACAGTGGCTACTAAGAGGGTGGTGGGTGGGCTTTGAATTTCTTCGTCGTCCGCATCCCAACCTTCCTGACCATAATCCGGCCAGGGCTCTCCTGATAAAGAGAGAGACTTTAGTGAATTCAGGATGTCGCCAAAGGGCGAGTGCTGAAAGATGTCCGCCGCAGTGAACTCCATGATCGGCGCCCATTCGGATTCGATTGGCAGGGGCGCGGAAGGTTCGGAGTCCGGAGAGGAGTCCGGCACCTTGGAGTCATGAGCTTCGCAAAGGACAGGGTTGGTGTTTGGCTCAATCACCATAGAGATAGCAGCCCCCGAGGCGGTGTCCAGCCACCCGTCCTCGATCGGCGCAGTCGGCTCCGAGCTAAGGGTCAGAGTAAACACTGGTGCGGCCTCCGTGGCAATCGCTCAAGAGCGAGCTAGATCGTGCCCATCGAGACAAGGCGGCTGCTTGGTCATGGCTCGAATCCGTCGAAGATCAAGTCTCCGCGGACGTCGGCCGTGTAGTTCAAACTTCCAAATCTGACCTGATGGCCAAGGGCGTAGCTTTCAATCTGCTCCAGATGGCCAAGTGAATTGGCCCGCAGTGCAAAGCCGCCGAATACGAAGATCTGTCAGGGGAGAAAAGTCTCACCCTGGACCGCATCATTGTTGATGATCGGAGGAGCCATCGGGCCTGAAGATGATGACACAGAGGAACTCTCAATGAACGCACCAATGTCGGTGTCAAAACCGGCGGATCTCGGGTAGGGGGTCCCAAACTGTGCGTCTAGGCGGATGGTAACAGGAGACAAGGGACACGATGTTTTTACCCAGGTTCGGGCCCTCTAAATGGAGGTAAAACCCTACTCCTGCTTGATTAATATTGATGATATGGGTAGTACAAGAGTAGATCTACCACGAGATCAGAGAGGCTAAACCCTAGAAGCTAGCCTATGGTATGATTGTTTTTTGTCCTACGGACTAAAACCCTCCGGTTTATATAGGCATTGAAGAGGGTTAGGGTTACACAGAGTCGGTTACAATGGTAGGAGATCTACATATCCGTATCGCTAAGCTTGCCTTCCACGCCAAGGAAAGTCCCATCCGGACACGGGACGAAGTCTTCAATCTTGTATCTTCATAGTCCAGGAGTCCGGCCAAAGGTGATAGTTCGGCTATCCGGACACCCCCTAATCCAGGACTCTCTCAATCAATATAAGAGCTTTTCAGCAAGTCCACATACTCTACTATCATTTAGTCTTTCACAATTGCTAGCACTCACGCAATACTTATGGTTATGGAGTTTTAATCGGACGCAAAGAAAGATAGGGCTTATAGTGTTGCCTCCCAACCTTTTACCTCAAGGGTAATGTCAACGATAATAGTTCATGCTAACTTACATCCAATTGGATATATATATATATATATATATATATATATATATATATATATATATATATATATATCAGATCTTTCCAACACGAGGTGCTTGCCAAAGGATAAAAATAAAAAAGGAAAGGTGAAGATCACCATGACTCTTTTAAGACAGAAAGTAAAAGATAGGCCCTTCGCAGAGGGAAGCAAATGTAGTCATGTGCTTTTTGGTTGGATGCACGAAATCTTAATGCAAGAGAACATCACTTTATATTGCCACTTGTGATACGAACCTTTATTATGAAGTCCGTCGCTTTTATTACTTTCATATCACAAGATCGTATAAAGCTTATTTTCTCCACACTAATAAGTCGTACATATTTAGAGAGCAATTTTTATTGCATGCAACATGACTTGAAGGATCTTACTCAATCCATAGGTAGATATGGTGGACTCTCATGGCAAAACTGGATTTAAGGATATTTGGAAGCACAAGTAGTATCTCTCCTTGGTGCAAGGAATTTGGCTAGCATGAGGGGGAAAGGTAAGCTCAACATGTTTGGATGATCCATGACAATATACTGATGTGAGAAAACATAACCCATTACGTTGTCTTCCTTGTCCAACATCAACTCTTTAGCATGTCATACTTTAATGGGTGCTCACAATAATAAAGATGTCCAAGATAGTATATTTATATGTTAGAACCTCTCTTTCTTTATTACTTCCTATTAATTGCAACGATGACCAAAACTATGTTTGCCAACTCTCAACAACTTTTAATCATCATACTCTTTATATGTGAAGTCATTACTTTCCACAAGATCAATATGATCTCTTGATTTCTTTTTATTCTTTTATTTATTTATTCCCTCAAGAACATAGCAAGATAGCAAAGCCCTTGACTCAACACTAATCTTTATTATATATAGCTCACAGACTCGATTATATAGAGGGATCATAAAGCAAAACTCAAAACTAATTCATACCAAAACTTTATTCTACTAGATCAAGATATTACCAAAAGGATCGAACTAAGTAAAACGGTAAAGATAGGAGTGTGATGGTGATACAATACCGGGGCACCTCCCCCAAGCTTGGCAGTTGCCAAGGGGAGTGCCCATACCCATGTGATTATGTCCTCGGAGGTGGTGATGATGGAGTTGTTGATGATGTAGGCTTGCCGTCTGTCTTCCAAGGCATAGGCTCACCATCATAGAAGGATCATCGAGTCTCCGGGATCCTCAAATCCGCAGCCAAACTCATCCTCTTGAATCTATATTCATACTCACAGTTTTGGTTTTGCAGGTCATAGATCTGGGCTTGGAGGTGCTCGATTTTCTCATGAAGCTTGAAGATGGTCTCCTCAATGTTCTTGGCGCCCAACTTGTGGTTGTTGGTGAACTCCGCGATCATCATCTGGTTGGCGTTGAGTCCGCGTTCCACCATACCTTGGCACTTGAAAACTTGTTGTTTCATTGTTTTGAGCTTTGTCTCCACGCTTCCGGTATTCCTTGGTCCCTCAACATCGCGGATGTGCAGCACCCCCTCACGCATCTCAATGGGTTTGAGGGTGATGCAGCACCTCCGCTAGGTAGGGGTTGATGACCCTCTCGAAAAACTTGTCCTTGGGGGCGCTTGAAGATGTCATGGTGCTCTAGTTCTGTTAGAAAAATAGCTCGAAAGAAAGACAGAGGATATTTGCATGATACGGTGGTCAAAACCTTTGGGAGATTATATAATGAATTTTTACCAACCAAAAGAAGTATCGTGCGAGAAAACAGAGTCCAGAGAGCACACGAGGCAGGGGGCACGCCCAGTGCGGTAGGGCACGCCCTCCACCCTCGTGGATGCCTCGTGTCCTTCCCGGACTACTTCTTATTAAATATTCCAAAACGGAGAAAATTTGCTATTAGAACTGTGTTGGAGTCGGTTTACTTACCGTACCACATACCTATTCCTTTTTGGAGTCTGAAACGTTCTGGAAAGGTGTCTCTTATGTATTCCTCCTGGGTTACGGTTTCAATAACATTAGTTTCAACATTTATAGGATTACCTGAGATATAATGTTTGATCCTTTGACCGTTCACCACGTTCGGATTTGTGCCTTCAAAGTTGTTGATTTTTATGGCACCAGAACGATAGACCTCCTCGATAACGTAAGGGCCTTCCTATTTAGAGAGGAGTTTTCCTGAAAAAAAATCTTAGACGAGAGTTGAATAGTAACACATAATCACCTACGTTAAACTCACGCTTTTGTATCCTTTTGTCATGCCATCTTTTAACTTTTTCTTTAAACAGTTTGGCATTCTCATAGGCTTGGGTTCTCCATTCATCAAGCGAGCTAATGTCAAATAACCTCTTCTCGCCGACAAGTTTGAAATCATAATTGAGCTCTTTAATGGCCCAATATGCCTTATATTCAAGTTTGAGAGGTAAGTGACATGCCTTTCCATAAACCATTTTATATGGAGACATACCCACATGATTTTTATATGCAGTTCTATAAGCCCATAATGCATCATCAAGTTTCTTGGACCAATTCTTTCTAGATCTATTAACAGTCTTTTGCAAAATTAATTTAAGCTCTCTGTTACTCAATTCTACTTGACCACTAGACTGTGGGTGATATGGAGATGCAATTCTATGATTAACATCATACTTAGCAAGCATTCTACGAAAAGCACCATGAATAAAATGTGTACCACCATCAGTCATTAAGTATCTAGGGACACCAAACCTCAGAAAAATAATTTCTTTAAGCATCTTAATAGAGGTGTTATGATCAACACTACTAGTTGGAATAGCTTCTACCCACTTAGTAACGTAATCAACAGCAACTAAAATATGTGTATACCCATTAGAGGCAGGAAAAGGTCCCATATAATCAAAGCCCCAAACATCAAATGGTTCAATAACAAGAGAATAATTCATAGGCATTTCTTGACGTCTACTAATATTACCAATTCTTTGACATTCATCACAAGACAAGACAAACTTACGAGCGTCTTTGAAGAGAGTAGGCCAATAAAAACCGGATTGTAACACCTTGTGTGCAGTTCTATCTCCAGCATGGTGTCCTCCATATGCCTCGGAGTGACACTTGCATAGGATTTGTTCCTGTTCATGCTTAGGTACACAATGTCTAATAACACCATCTACTCCTTTATAAAGGTGTGGGTCATCCCAGAAGTAATGTCTTAAATCATAGAAAAACCTTTTCTTTTGCTGGTATGTGAAACTAGGTGGTATAAATTTAGCAACAATGTAATTAGCATAATCAGCATACCATGGAGCAGTACGACAAGCATTTATGACAACTAATTGTTCATCAGGAAAGCTATCATCAATAGGTAGTGGGTCATCAAGAACATTCTCTAACCTAGACAAGTTGTCTGCAACGGGGTTCTCAGCCCCCTTTCTATCAATAATATGCAAATCAAATTCTTGTAGCAAGAGAACCCATCTAATAAGTCCAGGTTTAGCATCTTTCTTTTCCATAAGATATTTAATAGCAGCATGATCAGTGTGAATAGTTAGTTTAGAATCAACAATATAAGGTCTGAACTTATCACAGGCAAAAACAACTGCTAAGAATTCTTTTTCAGTAGTAGCATAATTTCTCTGAGCAGTGTCTAGAGTTTTACTAGCATATTGAATAACATTTAGTTTCTTATCAACTCTTTGTCCTAGAACAGCACCTACATCATAATCACTAGCATCACACATAATTTCAAAGGGTAAATTCCAATCAGGTGGCTGAACGATAGGTGCAGAAATCAAAGCTTTCTTAAGTATTTCAAATTCTTCTACACAATCATCATCGAAGACAAAAGGAATATCTTTTTGTAATAGATTAGTCAGAGGCCTAGAAATTTTATAAAAGTCCTTAATGAACCTCCTATAAAAACCGGCATGACCAAGGAAACTTCTTATACCTTTAATGTCCTTGGGACATGGCATCTTTTCAATAGCATCAACCTTAGCTTTATCAACTTCAATACCTCTTTCAGAAATTTTATGCCCCAAGACAATACCTTCATTAACCATAAAGTGACACTTTTCCCAATTCAAAACAAGACTAGTATCATCACATCTCTGCAAAACTCGTTCAAGGTTGCTCAAACAATCATCAAAAGAGGATCCATAAACGGAGAAATCATCCATGAATACCTCACAAATCTTTTCACAGAAGTCAGAGAATATAGCCATCATGCATCTTTGAAAGGTAGCAGGTGCATTACATAAACCAAATGACATACATCTATAAGCAAAAGTACCGAAAGGGCAAGTAAAAGTGGTCTTTTCTTGATCCTCCGCTGACACAGGTATTTGAGAGAAACCAGAGTAACCATCTAGAAAGCAAAAATGTGTATGTTTGGATAGTCTTTCTAGCATTTGATCAATAAAAGGTAGATGGTAATGATCTTTTTTAGTAGCTTTATTTAATTTGTGAAAATCAATGACCATCCTATAACCTATAATAACTTTGCAGGATCAATTCATCTTTATCATTAGGAACGACAGTAATACCTCCCTTCTTAGGGACACAATGGACAGGACTTACCCACTGACTATCAGCAACGGGATAAATTATACCTGCCTCCAGGAGCTTCAGTATTTCCTTTCTTACCACTTGTTTCGTCTTAGGATTTAATCGTCGTTGGTTATCAATAACTGGTTTGGCGTCTTCCTCCAATTTTATTTTGTGTTGGCATAGAGTGGGACTAATGCCCTTAAGATTACCAAGAGTATATCCAATAGCAGCACGATGCTTCTTCAGAGTTTTCAATAATCTTTCCTCTTCCTGCTCTGAAAGGTTAGCAGTAATAATAATAGGATATATATTCTTTTTCACCAAGATAAGCATATTTAAGAGTATCAGGTAATGGTTTAAGCTCAAACACGAGATCACCCTTGGGTGGCGGAGGATCCCCTGGGATTTCAACAGGCAAGTTGTGTTTCAAAATAGGTCCCTGTTTAAAGAATACTTCACCTATTTCCCTTCTTTCATTCATAAAAATATCATTTTCATGGTCTAGCAAATATTGTTCCAAAGGATCATTAGGAGGCACGGCAATAGAAGCAAGACCAATAATTTCATCCTTACTAGGAAATTCTTTATCATGGGGTTGTCTATGAAATTTAGCAAAATTAAAATCATGAGACATATCTCCTAAGCCAATCGTAACAACATCCTTTTCGCAATCTATCTGCATTAATAGTATTCAAGAAGGGTCTACCAAATATAATGGGGCAAAAGTCATCTTCTGGGGAACCGAGAACAAGGAAATCAGCAGGATATTTAACATTCCCACACAAGACTTCAACATCTCTAACAATCTCAATTGGTGAAATAGTATCTCTATTGGCAAGCTTAATTGTAACATCAATATCTTCTATCTCAGCAGGTGCAATATCATGCATAATTTCTTCATATAAGGAATGAGGTATTGCACTAGCACCAGCACCCATATCACATAAGCCATGATAACAATGATCCCCTATTTTAATAGAAATAACAGGCATGCCTACAACGGGTCTATGTTTCTTAGCATCGGGTCTAGCAATTCTAGCAGCTGCATCACATAAATAAATAACATGCCCATCAATGTTATCAGCCAAGAGATCTTTAACCATAGCAATACTAGGTTCAACTTTAATTTGCTCAGAGGTGTATATGTTCTAGTATTACTCTTACGAACCACAGTTGAAGCTTTAGCATGATCCTTTATCCTAACAGGGAAAGGTGGTTTTTCAATATAAGTAGTAGGAACAATAGAATCATTATAAGTGATAGTATTTTCTTCAACTGTAATAGGTGCAACTACTTTTACTTTAGTGGGAGGATTATATTTAAACCACATCTCCTTAGGGATATCAACATGAGTAGTTGAATGATTCACAGAAAGAAGCTACCATCTCAAAGTCAAGTCCATATTTAGTGCTAAATCCACGAAAAGCATCGATATCCATAAAAGATTTAACACAACCAAACTTAGGTGTCATACCTGACTCCTTACCATCGTCGGAATCCCAATCTTCAGAGTTGCGTTTAATTCTTTCCAATAAATCCCATTTGAATTCAATAGTCTTCATCATAAAAGACCCAGCACAAGAAGTATCGAGCATGGAGCGATTGTTGAGAGAAAGCCAAGCATAAAATTTTTGAATAATCATTTCTCTTGAGAGCTCATGATTGGGGCATGAATATAACATTTACTTAAGCCTCCCCCAAGCTTGAGCGATACTTTCTCCTTTGCGAGGCCAAAAATTATATATATAATTATGATCACGATGAACAAGATGCATAGGATAAAACTTCTGGTGAAATTCCAATTTCAATCGTTTATAGTCCCATGATCCCATATCATCACATAGCCTATACCATGTCAATGCATATCCCTTCAAAGATAAAAAGAAGACCTTCTTATTGATAACATCATCGGGCATACCTGCAAGCTTAAATAATCCACAAACTTCATCCACATAGATTAGGTGTAAATTGGGATGCAATGTTCCATCTCCTGCAAAGGGATTAGCTAGCAGTTTCTCTACCATACCCGAAGGAATTTCAAAGTAAATATTTTCAGTAGGTTCAGTAGGTTGAGGAGCAACACTTTGCGCTATTGGTCGGGGTGAAGATACCCCGAACAAGCCCCTCAAAGGATTATGTTCCATAGTAACAAGTGACTGTAAATTTCAGCACACTATATAAATGTTTCCTTACCAATTTCCACTTACCAAAGGCGCTTCACTCCCCGGCAATGGCGCCAGAAAAGAGTCTTGATGACCCACAAGTGTAGGGGATCTATCATAGTCCATTCGATAAGTAAGAGTGTCGAATCCAACGAGGAGCAGAAGGAAATGACAAGCGGTTTTCAGTAAGGTATTCTCTGCAAGCACTGAAATTGTAGGTAACAGATAGTTTTGCGATAAGATAATTTGTAACGAGTAACAAGCAATAAAAGTAAATAAGGTGAAGCAAGCTGGCCCAATCCTTTTTGTAGAAAAGGACAAGCCTGGACAAGTTCTTATAATGAGAAAAGCGCTCTCGAGGACACATGGGAATTATCGTCAAGCTAGTTTTCATCACGCTCATATGATTCGCGTTCGTTACTTTGATAATTTGATATGTGGGTGAACCGGTGCTTGGATACTGCCCTTTCTTGGACAAGCATCCCACTTATGATTAACCCCTATTGCAAGCATCCACAACTACAAAAGAAGTATTAAGGTAAACCTAACCATAGGATGAAACATGTGGATCCAAATCAGCCCCTTATGAAGCAACGCATAAACTAGGGTTTAAGCTTCTGTCACTCTAGCAACCCATCATCTACTTATTAATTCCCAATGCCTTCCTCTAGGCCCAAATAATGGTGAAGTGTCATGTAGTCGATATTCACATAAAACCACTAGAGGAGAGACAAGATACATCTCATCAAAATATAGAACGAATACCAAATTCACATGACTACTAATAGCAAGACTTCACCCATGTCCTCAGGAACAAACGTAACTACTCACAAAGCATATTCATGTTCATAATCAGAGGAGTATTAATATGCATTAAGGATCTGAACATATGATATTCCACCAAATAAACCAACTAGCATCAACTACAAGGAGTAATCAACACTACTAGCAACCTAGAGGTACTATTCTGAGGTTTTGGTACAAAGATTGGATACAAGAGATGAACTAGGGTTTGAGAGGATATGGTGCTGGTGAAGATGTTGATGGAGATTGACCCCTTCCCGATGATAGGATTGTTGGTGATGATGATGGTGATGATTTCCCCCTCCCGGAGGGAAGTTTCCCCGGCAGAACAGCTCCGCCGGAGCCCTAGATTGGTTCCGCCAAGGTTCCGCCTCGTGGCGGCGGAGTTTCGTCCCGTAAGCTTTCTTATGATTTTTTCCAGGGTAATAGAATTCATATAGCAGAAGATGGGCACCGGAGGGCTGCCAGGTGGCCCACGAGGCAGGGGGCGCGCCTAAGGGGGTAGGGCACGCCCCCACCCTCGTGGCCAGGGTGTGGGCCCCCTCTGGTACTTCTTCCGCTCAATATTTATCATTAATTCCAAAAATGACTTTCGTGGAGTTTCAGGACTTTTGGAGCTGTGCATAATAGGTCTCTAATATTTGCTCCTTTTCCAGCCCAGAATCCCAGCTGCCGGCATTCTCCCTCTTTATGTAAAACTTGTAAAATAAGAGAGAATAGCCATAAGTATTGTGACATAACGTGTAATAACAACCCATAATGCAATAAATGTCGATATAAAAGCATGATGCAAAATGGACGTATCAGATGTCCAAGGTAGTGTATTTGCATGTCCAAGATTCACATGCAAATACAATACCTTGGACATCTGATAATTCTTTCATGAATTGCATCATTGACCAATGCTATGTTCGTCAATCTCCAATAAGTTTTTATAGTTTTCCTTATGTGATTTCATTACTTACAATAAGATTATCATATGATCTTTTTCATTTATTTCTTTTTATTTGTTTGAAACATAAGAGTAAAGAAATAAAAACTCAAACTACTCTTTATTATATAACTTGCACACAATTACATAGATAGATAGATCACTAAGCAAACACTCAAAAATAGATCGAACTAAACTTTTATTCAACTAGATCATAGGATAACTAAAGATCGAACTAAAATAGATAAAGGCAAAGAAGGTGTGGTGATACAATACCTGGACACCTCCCCCATGCTTGGCACAAGCCAAGGGGAGTGCCCATACCATGTACTCAGGTATCCTTTGGCGGGGAACATGATGATGATGGTGGTGATGAAGTCATGTCACACTTCAGGCTCAGGAGGTACCCCAATCTACGAATGATGCTCCAGAGGGCAATGATTTGCTCTTGCAACAGAATATTTTCAAGAGTGAGATATTTATTTTGAACACGAACTGTTTCAAGGATCCTAAAGGGCTTCAGTTTTAATAGGGGTAAGATGATCATAGTATGGTTGAAGGATATCTTCTTCTTCTGCTGGAATGGCCTGCCCTACTGCCGAAGCTTGATCTCCCGCAACTTCCTTGACCTTATCCCCCTTGATGGTTTCCTTTGTGTCCTCTTTCCTTAGTTCCATATTCATAAACCAAGCATCTTCTTCTACATTGTTGGAGGAGGGAGAAGACATGATGCTTGGTTTGACAGATCCGATAGAAAACAACATGAAACAAGAACAAAAGATTTCTCCGTGATATGGTGGTCAATACGTTTGGGGGGTATATAAAGATTTTTTATCTTTGGGAACAAGCAAATGAGAGGAAAACGGAGTCGGTAAGGTTCCCAAGGTGGGCATAACCCACCTGGGTGCACCAGGCAAGGTAGGCGCGCCCTGGTGTCTTGTGCCCTCCTCGATTGCCCCCCTAGTTGTTTCTTATTTTCCTAATTGTTGTAATATTCCAAAACTGACAAAAAATATTTTTGTGGATTTTTCGGAGTCTGTTTACTTACCGTGTCACGTACCTCCTCTTTTTTTAGGATTCTGGAGTGTTCCGAAAGGTTTCTTTTATGTGTTCCTCCCGTGTCATGGTTTGAATAATATTGCTTTCAACATTAATAGGCGTACTTGAGATATAGTGCTTAATTCTTTGCCCATTGACCACCTTCGGGTTAGTATCTTCGGCATTATTAATCTTGATAGCTCCAGAGCGATACACCTCCTCGATAATATATGGTCCTTCCCATTTAGAGAGAATTTTTCCTGCAAAGAATCTAAAACGAGAGTTGTACAAAAGAACATATTCTCCAAGTTTCAATTCTTGCTTTTGGCTTGTTTCGTCATGACATCTTTTAACCTTTTCTTTAAATAATTTGGCATTTTCATAAGCTTGGGTTCTCCATTCATCTAATGAGCTAATATCAAATAACCTCTTTTCACCCGCAAGTTTGAAGTCATAGTTGAGTTCTTTAATTGCCCAATATGCTTTATGTTCTAACTAAAGAGGCAAATGACATGCTTTTCCATAAATCATTTTATAGGGAGACATGCCCATAGGATTTTTATATGCTGTTCTGTAGGACCAAAGTGCATCATCCAATTTCGTAGACCAATTCTTTCGGGACCTATTAACAGTTCTTTGTAATATTAGTTTTATTTCTCTATTGCTAAGTTCAACTTGACCACTAGATTGAGGATGATAGGGTGATGCAATTCTATGGTTAACATCATATTTAGCAAGCATTTTACGGAAAGTACCATGAATAAAGTGTGAACCACCATCAGTCATTAAATATCTAGGGACTCCAAACCTTGGGAAAATGACTTCTTTAAGCATTTTAATGGAAGTGTTATGATGAACACTACTAATTGGAATAGTTTCTACCCACTTAGTAACATAATCAACCGCAACCAAATGTGTATACCCATTAGAGGAAGGAAATGGTCCTGTATAATCAAAACTCCAAACATCAAATGGTTCAACAACAAGTGAATAATTCATAGGCATTTCTTGACGCTTACCGATATTACCATTTCTTTGACATTGATCACAAGATAAAACAAACTTACGGGCATCCTTGAAGACAGTAGGCCAATAAAAACCAGATTACAATAGCTGGTGAGCAGTTCTATCTCCCACATGAAGCCCTCTATAAGCTTCAGAGTGAAATTTCCGTAGGATTTGTTCCTGTTCATGCCCAGGTACACAACTCTAATAATACCATCTACTACTTTATAAAGATGTGGGTCACCCAAAAGTAATGTCTAAAATCATAGAAGAATTTTTTCTTTTGTTGATATGTAAAACTAGGTGGTATGTATTTAGCAACAATATAATTAGCATAGTCATCATAGCACGGGGTATTATGAGAAACATGTATTGCAGCTAGTTGCTCATCAGGAAAGCTATCATCAATAGGTAGTGGGTCATCAAGAATATTCTCTAACCTAGACAAGTTATCAACTACGGGATTCTCAGCTCCTTTTCAATCGGTAATATGTAAATCAAATTCTTGTAGCAAAAGAACCCACCTAATGAGTCTAGGTTTAACATCTTTCTTTTCCATAAGATATTTAATAGGAGCATGATCAGTGTGAACAATTACTTTGGAATCAACATCTGAATTTGTCACAAGCAAACACAACTGCTAAAAATTCTTTTTCAGTAGTAGCATAATTTCTTTGGGCACTGTCTAGAGTTTTGCTAGCATAATGAATACCATTCAATTTCTTATCAACTCTTTGTCCTAGAATAGCACCAGCAACATAATCACTAGCATCACACATAATTCAAAAGGCAAGTTTCAATCAGGTGGTTGAACAATATGTGCAGAAGTTAAGGCTTTCTTAAGTGTTTCAAAGGCTTCTACACAATCATCATCAAAAATAAATGGAACATCATTTTGTAGAAAATTTGTAAGAGGCCTAGAAATTTTAGAGAAGTCTTTAATAAATCTCCTATAGAAACCAACACGACCAAGAAAACTATGAATACCTTTAATGTCTTTAGGACATGGCATTTTCTCAATTGCATCAACTTTAGCTTTATCCACCTCAATACCTCATTCAGAAATTTTATGCCCCAAGACAATACCTTCATTAACCATAAAGTGACACTTCTCCCAATTCAATACAAGATTAGTTTGCTCACATCTCTGCAAAACTCGATCAAGGTTGCTTAAGCAATCATCAAAAGAAGTTCCATAAACAGAAAAATCATCCATGAAAACCTCAACAATCTTTTCACAAAAATCAAAGAATATAGCACTCATACATCTTTGAAAGGTAGCATGTGCATTACATAAACCAAAAGGCATACGTCTATAAGCATAGGTTCCTAAAGGGCAAGTAAATGTAGTTTTCTCTTGATCAGGTTGTGAAACAGGTATTTGAGAAAAACCAGAATATCCGTCATGGAAGAAAAAGTGTGCGTGTTTAGATAATCTTTCCAACATTTGATCAATAAAAGGTAGATGGTAATGATCTTTCCTTGTTGCTTTATTTATTTTTCTAAAATCAATTACCATTCTATAACCAGGAATAATTCTTTGTGGAATAAGTTCATTTTTATCATTAGGAACAACAATAATACCTCCCTTCTTAGGGACACAATGAACGGGACTTACCCATCTACTATCATCTATGGGATAGATTATACTTTCTTCCAGAAGCTTTAGTATTTCAGTTCTTACCACTTCTTTCATCTTAGGATTCAAATGTCGTTGATGATTAACAATGGGTTTAGCATCAAGTTCCATATTAATCTTGTGCTAACAGAGAGTGGGACTAATGCCCTTAAGATCATCAAGAGTATATCCAATGGCAACATGGTGCTTCTTCAGAATTTTCAATAATATTTCTTCTTCATGTTCTGAAATGTTAGCACTGGTAATAACATGATATATCCTTTTCTCATCAAGATAAGCATATTTCAAAGTATTAGGCAATTGTTTTAATTCAAACACATGATCGCCTTTAGGCGTATGAGGACCTCCTAGAGTTTCAATAGGCAAATTGTGTTTGAACAGAGGTCGTTGTTCAAAGAAAATTTTATCTATTTCATATCTTTCATGCATATGCATATCATTTTCATGATCTAGCAAATATTGTTCTAGTGGATCAGTAGGAGGCACGACAATAGAAGCAAGACCAATTATTTCATCCTTACTAGGTAATTATTTCTTATGAGGTTGTCTACTAAACCTGGAGAAATTAAACTCATGAGACTCATCACCAAAGATAACACCGACATTTTGTTTTTCACATTCTATTTTAGCATTAACGGTGTTCAAGAAAGGTCTACCAAAGATAATGGGACAAAAATCGTCTTGTGGGGAAACAAGAACTAGAAAATTAGTAGGGTATTTTATTTTCCCACACAAGAGTTCAACATCTCTAACAATCCCAAGTGGTGTGATGGTGTCTCTATTATCAAGTTTAATAGTAACATCTATGTCTTCTATTTCAACGGGTGTTATGTCATTCATAATTTCTTGGTATAAGGTAAAAGGAATAGCACTCACGCTAGCACCTAAGTCACATAAAACATAATAACAATGATCTCCTATTTTAACCGAGACAACAGGCATGCCAACAACAGGTCTATGTTTATCTTTTTCATCGAGTTTGGCAATTCTAGCAGCTTCATCACAGAAGTAAATAACATGCCCATCAATATTTTCTAACAGGAGATCTTTAACCATAGCAACACTAGGTTCTACTTTAATTTGCTCAGAATGTTTAGGTGCTTTAATATTACTTTTGTGAACCACAATTGAAACCTTAGCATGCTCCTTTATCCTAGCAGGGAAAGGTTGTTTTTCAATATAAGCAGTAGGCACAACTGGATCAACATTGTAAATAATAGTTTCATCTTTGACTTGACCGGTTCTTTAATATATTCATTAATATGGGGATGATATTTAAACCATTTCTCCTTAGGGAGATCAGCATGAGTAGCAAATGATTCACAAAAAGAGGCTACTATCTCAGAGTCAAGTCCATATTGAGTGCTAAACTTGTTAAAAGCATCGGTATTCGTAAAAGATTTAACACAATCAAACTAAGCTTAATACCCGACTCTTTACCTTTGTCGAGTTCCCAATCTTCAGAGTTGCATTTAATTCTTTCTAAAAGATCCCACTAGAATTCAATAGTCTTCTTCATAAAAGAAACAGTACAAGTGGTATCGAGCATGGATCGATCATCATGAGAAAGTCGAGCATAGAAATTCTGAATAATAATTTCTCTAGAAAGCTCATGATTGGGGCATGAATATAATATTAACTTAAGCCTCCCAAAGATAGAGTGATACTTTCTCCTTCACGAGGCCAAAAATTATATAATATAATTTCGATCTCGATGAACTAGATGCATAAGATTTTTTTAAGTCAAATTCCAATTTGAATCGATTCCAGTTCCAAGATCCAATATCATTGCATAGCTTATACCGTGTTAATGTTTTTCCCTTAAAATATAAAGGGAAAACCTTCTTATTAGCTTCATCTTCAGGAAAACTTGCAAGCTTAAATAATCCACAAATTTCATCCATATAGATCAAGTGCATATCAGGATGTTTGGTTCCGTCTCCTGCATAAGGATTAGCTAGCTGTTGTTCTATCATACCCGAAAGGATTTCATAACCAATATTTTTAGTAGGTGCAGTAGGTTTATTGGCAAATAATTGTGCTTCCGGGGGAGGTGAACATAGCCCGAACAAACTCCTCAAAGGATGGTTTTCCACAGTAACAAGTTACAATAAATTTTAGCACGTAGTAATAAATTTTCCTTTCCAAGAGCGCTTCACTCCCCGGCAATTGCGCAAGAAAAGAGTCTTGATGACCCACAAGTATAGGGGATCAATCGTAGTCCTTTTGATAAGTAAGAGGGTCAAACCGAACGAGGAGCACAAGGAAATGACAAGTTGTTTTTAGCAAGGTATTTTCTGCAAGCACTGAAATAGTTAGTAACAGGTAGTTTGATAACAAGATAATTTGTAACGGACAAGTAACGGTAATGATAAATAAAGTGCGGAAAGGTAGCCCAATCCTTTTCTGACAAAGGACAGGCCAAAACGGTCTCTTATGATAAGCAAAGCATTCTTGAGGGTACACAGGAATTTCACCATGTCACTTTCATCATGTTGGTTTGATTCGTGTTCGCTACTTTGATAATTTGATATGTGGGTGGACCGGTGCTTAGGTGTTGTTCTTACTTGAACAAACCGCCTACTTATGATTAACCCCCTCGCAAGCATCCGCAATGACGAGAAAAGTATTAAGATAAAATCTAGCCATAGCATTGAACTTTTGGATCCAAATCGGTCCCTTACGAAGTAGCGCATAAACTATGGTTTAAGCTTCTGTCGCTCTAGCAACCCATCATCTAATAACTACTCAACAATGCATTCCCTTAGGCCCAAATATGGTGAAGTGCCATGTAGTCAACGTTCACATGACACCACTAAGGGAATCACAACATACATATCATCAAAATATTGAACACATATCAAGTTCACATGATTACTTGCAACATGACTTCTTCCGTGACCTCAAGAACAAAAGTAACTACTCACAAATGATAATCATGCTCAACATCAGAGGGGCCTTAAACAGCATAATGGATCTAAACATATAATCTTCCACCAAATAAACCATATAGTAATCAACTACAAGATGTAATAAACACTACTAGTCACCCACATGTACCAATCTGAGGTTCCGGTACAAAGATTGAACACAAGAGATTAACTAGGGTTTGAGAGGAGATGGTGCTATTGAAGATGTTGATAGAGATTGCCCTCCCAAAGATGAGACGGTTGTTGGTGGTGATGATGGCTTCGATTCCCCCCTCTAGGAGGGAAGTTCCCCTGGCGGAATCGCTCCGCCGGAGGGCAAAAGTGCTCCTGCCCACGTTCCGCCTCGAGACGGCAGCGCTTTGCCCCGAAAGTCCTCCCCTTATTTTTTCTAGGTGAAAATTACATATATACCAGAAGATGGGCATCGGAGGTGGGCTGGGCCGAGCACAACCCACCAGGGCGCGCCTGGGGGGCCTGGCGCGCCCTGGTGTCTTGTGCTCACCAGGTGGCCGCCTCTAGTAGTTATTTGCTCCAGTATTTTTTATATATTCCAAAATAATTCTCTGTAAATTTTTAGCTCATTTGTAGATGCACAGAATAGGTAACTCTGACATAGCTTTTTCAGGTCCAGAATTCCAGCTGTCGGCATTCTCCCTCTTTGTGTAAACCTTGCATATTATGAGAGAAAAGACATTAGAATTACTCCATAAAGCATTATTATGCATAAAAACATTATAAATAATAGTATGAAATCATGATGATTAAAATGGACGTATCAAGGGGGAGAGCATCTACGTACCCTTGTAGATCGCTAAGCGGAAGCGTTTATCAACGTAGTTCATGTACTCGTACACCTTCAGGATCCGTCCCGATCAAGTACCGAACTTACGATACCTCGCGTTCAGCACATGTTCAGCTCAATGACGTCCTCGCCTTCTCGATCCATTAAGAGAGGCAAAGTAGTAGATGAGTTCCAGCAGCACGACCGCATGCTGATGGTAGTGGTGGAACTATCTGCAAGGCTTCGCCAAGCACAATGGACGTGGACGGAGGAGGAACTAGAACTAAAGGGAGACGGGGCGCCGCACACGACTTAGGGATAGTGGTGTGTGTTTCCCCTCTCCCTCCTCTCATATATATAGGTGGAGGGGGAGGGGAGGCAGCCCTAGGCGCGCCCCAAGGGGCCGGCGGCTGCCCTAGGGTGCCTACCCTTGCCGCGCCCCTCCCCCCTTCCATATTTGTGCATGAGGGGAAGGAAAGGGGGGCTGGCTGCCTTAGGGCGCCTTCCCCTTCCGTCCCTCCTTCCTTGGCGCTTGGGTAGGGGTGGTGGAGCGCGCCAGCCCCTTTGTGGGCTGGTGTGCTCCCCCCTTTGGCCCATAAGGCCCACCACTTACCGGTGGCCTTCCGGAACCCCTTCTAGCACTCTGATAAATACCCGGTACTTTTCGAAACCTTTCCGGTGACCAAATACTATCATTCTATATATCAAGCGTTACCTCTAGACCATTCCGGAGCTCCTCGTCATGTCCGTGACCTCATTCGGGAGTCCAAACAATATTCGGTCACTATTCACATAACTCATATAATACTATATCGTCAACAAACGATAAGCGTGCGGACCCTACGGGTTCAAGAACGATGTAGACATGACTGAGACGCTTCTCCAGTCAATAACCAATAGCGGGACCTAGATGCCCATATTGGTTACTACATATTCTATGAAGATCTTTATCGGTCGAACCTTTATGACAACATATGTAGTTCCCTTTGTCTGTCGGTATGTTACTTGCACAAGATTTGATCGTCCGTATCTCCATACCTAGTTCAATCTCGGTACTGGCAAGTATCTTTACTTGTTCCGTAATACATCTTCCTGTAACTAACTCCTTAGTCACTTTGCTTGCAAGCTTCTTGTGATGTTGTATTACCGAGAGGGCCTAGAGATACTTGTCTGATACACGGAGTGACAAATCCCAATCTCGATCCATGCCAACTCATTAGACACCTTCGGAGATACCTATAGAGCATCTTTATGATCACCCAGTTATGTTGTGACGTTTGATAGCACACAAGGTATTCCTCTAGTATATAGAATGACATGATCTCATGGTTGAAGGAATATGTATTTGACATTAAGAAAGTAGTAGCAATAAACTGAACGATCATATGCTAAGCTAACGGATGGGTCTTGTCCATTACATCATTCTCCTAATGATGTGATCCCGTTATCAAATAACAACTCATGTCTATGGTCAGGAAATCTTAACCATCTTTTGATCAACGGGCTACTCTAGTAGAGGCATACTAGGATTTGGTATTTGCTTATGTATTCACACATGTATTTAAGTTTCCAATCAATACAATTCTAGCATGAATAATAAACCTTTATCAAGAATAAGGAAATATAATAATAACCACTTTATTATTGCCTCTAGGGCATATTTCCAACAGCCGGGGCCAGTGGCGGCATGACGCAGTCGCCGGCCGCGGACAACTATGGCCTCTGTCGTGCTTGAAGGCAAACCCATGCGCCCAATAGGGTGAGTCGGCATCATAGGCAGAGTCGCGGTGCTGCTTCGCCATCAGCGGCGCCCGCCGGCGCAGCACCTCCTCTGCAAGCGCCCTTGCCGACCGCAGCGCCGCCGGCACTGGGATTCTCCCCGGATCCAAGTGATAGTCGTGCGGCAGGGTGACATCGGGTAGGGGAGAGGGACGCAATGCTGCCAGTGCCACTCCGCCTAGTGCACTGGCACGCTCACGCGCTGCCTTGGCCGGGGAGAAGACGCCAGTGGAGGCGGGGGGAGGTGGCCGAGAGGGGTGGCAGGGGCCTTGCCCTTGGCTTTGTTGTTGCCGGAGAAGAAGCCCATCATGGCTAGGTGGCTAGGGTTGCCGCCAACAGGGGAGCAGAGGGTGGCGAGATGGGGATGGGGGGCTTCTGGAAAGCGGATGAGGACGCCCCCCACACGCCCGACTTAAAAAATGCTGACCACCGTCGCTGACGCATGGGCCCGTGGTCATAAATTAAGCTGACCAACGTGACCGCGGCTAGTTGGACGACCGCCAGGTGGAGACTCGGCATACACTGAGAAGGCGCGCGACGCGTCCACTTCGCATCCACGCCGACACATTTCTACCGCAAATTTGGGGCGCAAATGCGTCAGCGCGGATGCAAAGCGGACATGTTTTGGGTTTGGGTCGGCGCGTCGGGCCTCCACTTTTGTTCGCGCTGATCAAACGGATGCATGTAGACGATTTGGGTCGCCGCATTGGAGTTTCTCTAACTCTCCTCAAGTTGTATTCAAAAGGGGGAAAATGGGAATATGCCCATTGATCATCTGTTATCCTATATCTTTCAATTTCATGCAAGCACAACTAAGGAACTATTCTAATCCAACTCAACCAATAATAATAAAAAAATGCACCAATAAGCTTCTGGATTATGATCCCACTCCCGACCTCATAGTTTTCATCCACCTGTGCACTGAATGAAGGGGATGCGCCGGTGGGAAGAGCATGGTGGGTTGGAGGAGCCTCTTCTTTGCTGCCATGCTGGCCTAGATGTGTAGCAGGTTCAGGCACTCCATGCTGGCGTAGATGTTGTCATGGAGTGTGGCAAGGAGCCTATTTGATCGGCTCGTCGGAGGACCTTGATGGACTCGGTCTCCCCTTCTTCATGCTCCAACTGGTCACCGCCAAGGTCGTGGCCTGGTTGCCTTGGACCCTGATGGAGAGGAGTGGAGGGGGTACCTCCGCTTAGTTAGCCATCTCCAAGATGCTGCCAAATTATTGTTGGCCCGGCTCTGTGCTCAAAAATGGAAACACGGTAGAACACATCGGAATCCCTCCCTTCTTCTGACCGTGCGACGCCCACCATGGCCTTTGTTGGAGAGCGATGGCCGTGTTCGCTCCGTCCACTTCCTCTGGGTCGACCACATCACGTGGCAGCGACAACCCATCGCCATCTAGGAGGCGGCCATGGGAATTGGAGCACCCCGACGGCGAGCAGTAGGAGGCCACCAAGATCCACCTCCGCCGGAACTGCCTCTTCTTCGATGGCTAGGGACAGGAGGGCCGCTGACTCCCATGGACAGTAGGGGAAAGGCATGGAGGGGAGTGTGTCGAACTACTGGGAGGGATTGGGGAAGAGGGCGATGCCGCCATCCTCTATGCCGCCACCTTTGATGCGTGTGGCTGTACGACGGGAGAGGATGGACCGGTGGACCGGCTGCCTCTCTATGCAGGAAGAATAAGGAAGAGGGAGAAGATCCTAGATAAATCGGTGGGGCAATTTCTTGATGAGTCCATGCCTTCCTGGATTGGCAGAGGAAGAAATATTTTCTGGTTAGATCTGGCCAGACCGGCCAAATCAAAAAACCGGCTGGAAATCGGCACCAAAACAACCAAAAAATAAATCAAATCCACGTGTCAAGCTGCCGACACACCTCACATAACACTGCGAACTTACCTCGACAGGGCTAGCTTAGCCACTTTAATTCTTTTAATATATGTGTCATGTGGTTGGATCAAATGGACCGGTTTTAACTTTGACAATGACTAGCTGATTGGGCACTGGAGCGCTCCATGGTGCGCATTGAGGAGCTCCCACACTGAATCTTTTTTTGGTTCTTTTGGTTTGAATCTCTTGATTTTTCCTGGTTTTTTCGTTTTTTATTTTTCTTCATTTTTTGGGTTTTCACGTACTTTTTGTTTTTTATTTGTTCACAGGTGTGTTCTCGCATGGAGCAGATGTGTGCTTCACACCAAAGCACGCATGTGTTGTGGAACCATCAACGCTTTCGTGCGAAGTATAAATGTGTCTCACATGGAATTCATCCTCTATTAAAAGTACAAGAGCATACAGTCGGGCTCCTCAAATGCTACCTATACATCCGGGCAGATGGCCTAGTCAATGACCGGTCACAAAATCATGATCCAGCCGAGCTCTTCCAACCGATCCAATACGTCCGGGCTGACTGCCCCTATACGTTTGGGCTGACCGCCCCGCCCCCATATCCAACCCATAATTCTAGGGTGGATATGAGGAGGCCCGGACGCGCCTGGGCACGTCCGCCACATCGGACTGACATGCGGGACCCACGTGGACAACCGTGGAAACCTAGTGGTCCGTTGAGAACACCACTCTGGTGTGCCGCCCAAGGGGCCAAAGCTGGCTATGTAAGTTGGCGGTGACCCCCAATCCTAGCCACCGTCACATTTCCCTCCCCTCCGGGCCACCACCTCCCATCTGCTCGAAGCTTGGAGCTCGCCATCCGCCTATAGCCATGGCCCTACAGCAGATCACCACTTACGTAAATACTTACTCCAGAGCACCCGTTAGAGCTCCTTGAGGAGATCCGGGCCTGACACGCAGCTTCGACTGCGGTCAACCTGCATCCGGACTCGCTAGAGCAAGAGGAGAAGGAGGTGGTGGAGGAGGACGCAGAGCAGTATGTGCCAGATACGGCCATGGAGGACACGGAACCAGAGGAGGAGAAAGAGGAGGAAGACAAGGTAGATCCAACGCCTTTGGCTGACGGATTCAACATGGCCAACAGAACAAGCAAGTTTGAGGTCACCCAAGCAAAGGAGGTGGTGGAGCAGCATGCCATCCTCGACTCCATCCACTTGGAGCAGAGGTGGAGGCAAACTATTGCAACCTCCACGAGACATGCGGAGGTGGACCTACTCTTCATGAACATGGAGTTCGACGAGGAGCCAGAGATGCGGGAGGCACCCATTCACAATGAGTCAGGTCCATCTAGAAACTGCTGGCGCAGAGGTCATCTACATCTCCCACAACGAGTAGAAGTAGGCTAGTTTAATCTATGTAGTAGTACACAACTTTTGTGTTGTATGGTGTAGTATGGATTTGGGGTATAATATTTGAGGTATGTGGTTGTACTGGACGCAAATGAGGGGTTATTGGGCCCTATCCACGGAAGCGGTCGGACATGTCAGCTGCCATATATTGGCCCGAATTAGCTAGGTATGGTTGTAGATGATCTTAATTCATTTGGAGACCAAGAATGTACTCCCCACGGGAGCATAATTATGCTTCACCTTCTGCGGAAGCACAAGGTAGTTCACTTGGGAGATAGGTTAGTGCCATAGTGCACACTTGTTAGTATTGGTTGGGACCATTAATCTTGTGAACGATGCTGGAGTACCCTCCTTCTAGGAGCGTCTACGGGCGAGAGTGCCCTATGGGTTGTCTCTTTCACGGTGGTGTGTCGCTGGCACCTTCGGGCTCTCTGTGCCGTCTGATCTTCCCGGATGGCATGCACCCAGGCGGCTCGCCTCAGGGTCCATGATGGTTGTACCGCAGGCGTGCTCAGGGCCATCGTCATGCGGTGATTTTGATCGCACTCGCATGCGAGGTCACCAGGTTTCCCCACGCACGATGGGGAGTGCGGACCTGCCTGTCGGCGTCGGCGACCCGCACCAGTTGGTTAAGTGGCGATAGGCAGGGAGTGCGTCGCGCCCTCTTGCGCTAGCTAGCACTTGGGGCCAGCCGGTCATGGTCGTTTGCCCCGTGACAGGATGTTTTGGGCTATTTCATCGGCCCCACCCAGGTATGCAGGGGTGGCACGCGTGGTGCGATGCCCACGTGTGGCGGATCACGTGCGATGCGTCATCT
The DNA here is from genome assembly GCA_021437245.1 of Aegilops speltoides. NCBI lineage: Eukaryota > Viridiplantae > Streptophyta > Magnoliopsida > Poales > Poaceae > Aegilops > Aegilops speltoides. Next base: position 339,429,564 of record CM038147.1, on the reverse strand, counting down.
AGCGGGCTGGTCCATTCGCACTTGCCTAGTTCTGCGCCACGCCTAGAGCTTCAGCTCGCACGTGAGACCAGATTGTTAGGACCGCTTGCCCCATACTTGGCTGGTTCGGTTAGTTTTGTTTTCCCCGTGCGTGTATGACGCAAGCGGCCCATGGTGCGAACCCAATGACAAGGCCCGTCTGACTAACGGAGGCATGGCCGGTCAGGCCTGAGGTCGCTTGAAACTGCGTCGGTATTTCACCAAAGAGGAAGGGATGATGCAGCACAGCTACGGTAGGTATTTCCCTCAGTTATGAAACCAAGGTATCAATCCAGTAGGAGAACCAAGCAACACTATATAAACGGTACCTACAAACAAAGAACAAATACTTGCAACCCGACGCGTAAGAGGTGTTGTCAATCCCTCCACGGTAAAAAGATAGATAAATTTGTGGTAGATTGGATAAATAGCTCTCATAAAGCATGAAATAAAATAAGTAATAAAAAAGTGCAGCAAGGTATTTTTGGGTTTTTGGAATAATAGATCTGAAAATAAAAGCAAATAAAAATAGATCTCAAAGCAAATATGATAAAAGAATAGACCCGGGGGCCGTAGATTTCACTAGTGGCTTCTCTCGAAAAAATAGCACACGGTGGGTAAACAAATTACTGTTGGGCAATTGATAGAATATCGAATAATTATGACGATATCCAAGGCAATTGAGGGAGTCGTGGACTAAGGGGTCCTTGGGGCGACGACCCATTGTACATGGGCCCCACTGGTGGAGCCATACTATGATAGGAGATATATGAAGCCGTGGTGTGCCCTCCAAGTCAAGAGGGCGGAGGATCTCTTTGATTTGGTATTGTAATCTATCTTCGGTAACCCTAACCCTATCGGTGTCTATATAAACTGAGGGTTTTTAGTCTTAGTCCAGAGCTACATTCATCACCTTATAGCCTAGGGTTTAGCTCATGCTGATCTCGAGGTAGATCTACTCTGTAAACCACGTTATACATTCAATACAATCAAGCAGGACGTAGGGTTTTACCTCTTCGAGAGGGCCCAAACCTGGGTAAATACTATGTTCGTCGTCCCTTTACCCATCGATCCTAGATCCACAGCCCAGGACCCCCTACCCTGAGGTCTGCCTGTTTTGACACCGAAATTGGTGCTTTCATTGACGGTTTTGCTCTGGGGTCGCTCAAAGTATCGATGGCTCGCCTGATCATAGGAGAAAGCATCGGATCCGGGGACTTCTTCGTCCCCGGTTAACTCTTCGCGTTCGATAGCATTGTCTTGCACGCCGACCCGACTGGTCATCTGGATCGGATCGACAACTTCTCCCCCGAACACCGAATTTGATTCGGCAACCTGGAATGAGTGGCGGACTCACGGGGTGATGTGGTCTTCGTCGGATTCACTACCCCTTCCCACACCCACGCATGCCTTGTCGTGCCCAACCTGGAGTCTCCCTCTAGTCCGATCTGCGGATTGGCCCCAGCAGCTTCGAGTCAGGAGAGCTCCACTTCGAGCGGCGGCCAGACTCCACCTTCACTCAACCCATCATGTCCACAGAAGATTTATCCTCAACCTCCGAGGCAGGATCAGGAGACGGAAGCCAGGAATCAATCTCGGCCGAACCGTTCCTCCACAATGCTCACCCAGTCGTGAACTCCCACGATGAAGTGGCGGCCAGTGGCCAGAAATTACTCCTGGCCCGAAGCAACTCAATCTCAAGCCCCGGCGTGGAATCCACACGCAGGGATCAAAATCCATCCTTGACTTCCGATGACTATCCGGACCCCTTCGAGGATCCGATCCCGCACCCCGAGCTTAGCCCGGCCTCTAGAAATCAAGGACCAGCTAGGGCATTGGCTACCCCCATTGCAACAGAATCTAGCCTAGAGCCCTCGAGTTCGGCGACCCTCGCTATGATAAACGAGGCGTTGGACCAAAATTCAACAAATGTCTATCCAGGAGGATCTCTGCCCTGCTCACGATCGTCAACTTGTCGAGGCATACTATAGGGAATTTTGCATCCCACCCACCACCCACTTGGTAACTACTATCGATGATTTAATCGATATGATAGACTATAATTCGGAGAATACCGAATACATGGACGAGGGGGACGGAGCCACAACCAGTGCCGATGTTGCCCCCCATTACCGGCCGCTGGTCGGCCACTTCGACCTACGACATATACATGGTGGACACCCCCAAGGATGGCGACGGCACCCCCAATCAGGACAAAGGCAAGCCCAGAGATGACCCGCCCAAAGGTCAAAAACATCATCGTCGATCAAAGCCACCTCGATGCCATGCAAGCAACATGGACTCTGCGGAGAACGACACCGTAAATAATATGGATGACCTCACCGAAGACGCAGCCTTTGAACATCATCAAGGTGACCTCACAGGGTAGGAGGACCCGCTCAATTCAGAAAACCCCAACGACTCCAAGGATAGCAACTACCTCCCACTCTCCGAAGAGGAGGCTAGTCTTGGGGAGGACGATTTCATCATCTCGAAGACCCTTTGGAGCAAGAATGGTTCAAGCGGAGGCTTTTAGCCACCACCTGCAGCCTAAAGAGGTAAAAACACAAAATCAAAGCTGAACAGGACACGCCCAACAACCGATGGACTAAAGTCCTAGCCACCAAAGAGGGGTACGGCCGCAATCAGCCAACCAGGAGTTATCCCAAGCGAAGGCTATTGCCCCAGTTCGACAACGAGGCTGTAGAGCCAACACGCCCGATGTACACAAACACCGAACAACTGGACCGCCCCCCTAGAGGGCGGGATAGGGAAGCTGACAAGGGTGAACACCCAGCCACCCACCTCGCTGTCACGGCAAGGATCAAGTGCGACCCACTCACGAGTAAGACCTCCTCCATGACCTAGACGCTCGTGGAGGACGTACCAGGTCCATCTATGGACCCAGAGAGGACTTGTCCGCATACTGGGAAGGATACTAGGATCCGTTAAACCAAAACGATAGAGTCTGGGAGCAGCAGCAGATTAGGAGGGCCGGAGACCTCCGACACGACATAGCCTGAGTTCGGGGCGCCGCACACCCCTTGTGCTGCACAAAGAGGGTAATGCAACATCAATTCCCAAAAGACTTCAAGCCTGTGAACATCGAATCATACGACGGAACCACAGATCCAGCCGTATGGATAGAGGATTTCCTCCTCCACATCCACATGGCACGAGGAGATGACCTCCGCGACATCAAATATTTGCTGCTAAAGCTTAAAGGCCCAGCTCGACACTGGTTGAACAGCCTTCTCGAAGACTCCATAGGTTGCTGGGAAGAGCTTGAGGACCCCTTTCGAGCAAACTTTCAGGGCACCTATGTCCGGCCTCCGGATGCTGAGGACCTAAATTGCATCATGCAACAACCCGGAGAATCTGCTCGTCAGTTTTGGAACCAATTCCTGACCAAGAAAAATCAGATTGTTGACTGTCCGGATGCCGAAGACTTGGCTGCCTTTAAGCATAGTGTCAAGGACGAATGGCTTGTATGGCCGCTCGGCCAGGACAAACCAAGAACTATGGCAACCCTTACTTCCCTCATGACCCGCTTTTGCGCAGGCGAAGACAGTTGGCTTGCTCGCAAGAACACCAACCCAGACACACCCGGTACCTCTAAGGTTCGGGACAGAAATGGAAAGCCCTGATGCAGCAAGAATGAACGTCGCCACAATGACGGCGAAGGTGAGGATACAACAGTAAATGCCGGAATCCGAAACCAGAAGTCCAGAACCTGAAAAAAAGCCCATGCCCGAATCCAAAACCAGAAGTCGAGAACCTAAAAGCCCCTAAAGGCAACGGTGATGGCCCGTCTAGACTGGAAACATTTCTAGATAGGCCTTGCCAGATCCACAACACATCAGAAAAGCCCGCCAACCACTCCAACTAAAATTGTTGGGTGATCAAACAGGCCGGCAAACTCACAGCCGAAGACTCGGGCAAAAGCCCACAAAGCAAGGACAATGATGAGCCCCACAGGCCGAATAGTGGAGGCCAGAAACCCTTCCCTTCCGAGATCAAGACGGTAAACATTATCTGTGCAACCCACATAGCGAAGAAGGAGAGGAAGCGAGTGCTATAGGACGTATACTCCGTCGAGCCAGTAGCGCCAAAGTTGAATCCATGGTCAGCTTGCCTGATCACGTTCGATTGTAGGGATCATCCCACCAGCATACGCCATTGAGGGTCTGCAACCCTAGTTCTAGACCCCATCATCGATGGATTCCACCTCACTAGAGTCCTAATGGATGGAGGGAGCAGCCTCAACCTGATATACGAGGACATAGTGAGGAAAATGGGGATCAATCCATCAAGGATTAAACCCAGTAACACCACCTTCAAGGTGGTCATTCTGGGAGTGGAGGCCTGCTGCACGGGCACCGTGACGCTCGAAGTAGTGTTCAAATCTCCGGATAATTTCCGAAGTGAGGACTTGATCTTCGATATTGCACCTTTTCGCAGTGACTATGACGCCCTTCTCAGCCAAACAAGGTTCGCCAAATTCAATGCCGTCCCGCATTACGCGTACCTCAAGTTGAAGATGCCTGGTCCTTCAGGCGTCATAACTATCAACGACAACACAGAACGTTCACTGTAAACCGAAGAGCACACTGCGGCCCTAGCGGTCGAAGAACACATCGGCCCATATAGGCCCGGATGCCGACCCGGCGTAAGGGCCAGTGCTAATAGTAAACGGGTTCGAACCCGTTCCCCGTCATGGGAGCCCGCATGCGTTTGCTGCAAATAGGGATACACGCCCCACGACACGCCCACATACTCACGCACCATGTGCCCCGTCAGCACAACTTCGCACTCAAAATACCATGGGCAGCCGTGAGGCATACATCAACCCGAAGTACATGTTCGGTTAAACCGAACTTCAGAATTGCCTTGTCTTCGGACGACACGGGGACCAATTCCAGATACCCCAAATCTTAAAGCTCAGTCGGTAGGGTCCTCGCCCATTAGTGTCTCATCGAAGGTACCAATCCTCTCCTATTATAAGCAAAGGCGCAGACGTGCAGCAGGGCACAATGAAGGCTTCAACTCACGCATCAAGTCCCTGTGTTAACCTTTACCCTGTAAATTTTCTTTTCTTTCTTTCTATCTTACAAGTACTGCCTTCGCAGTTCGAATTGTACGGTTAGATGTCTTGAGCTTACGAGAAATAATAAAAATACCCTTTATGGTGTTCGGATATCCGCATCCTGCGACTCGTTTATTACCTTTCCGATTCTCTCCTTGCTTTTCGAACAGCCCAACATGAAAACATATTAATTATTCAAGAGTTCGATTTATATGTCAGCTCAATATCTTCAAGTCCGGCACCGCTTTCCGCTAGGTGTCCGATGTCTCGGATATTGCACTATATGCATCTGTTCTGAACTATGTCTTGGGTCAATAGTTGGGTTGCTCGGCTCCTGTGTTTGCCCCTTATGTTCTGCATGTTCGGCTAAGAGGGCAAAGGGAGAACCCCTGCGATTGTACTACTGGTTTGCCCGGTCAAGTACATCAGGAGGAAAAAGCCAAAAACTGACCGTCAAAGTAAGCGTGAACGGGTCCGTGATCCAATGACGAGGTTTGGCTCTAAAAATCATTGGCGATTTCACCATGTTACAGGAAGGGTTCGTCTTAACACAAACCATGTGATCGGAAAGGGAAAGCTTTGATCCCCAAGTACATCAAAATACACCGGGGGCTAGTCCCTATTCCCCACCGTCAAGCTCCTAAGGCTGACTGAAAGCAGTAAAACTGAATAGTCTGATTGCCTGGTTTCGCTCCCGCACTACCGCCTCCGAGCACAAAGACGTTGGCTAAGGGTAACAGTGCAGAGACGAAACACCCCTCGTGATATTCACTCGGGGGCTAAAGCCGACGACTGGTAGCTTTTAGAATAAACATACGGCCACACAGGAGTCAAAATTTAATCATTACAATATCAAATAAGTTCGTCAGGCGCATAACGAAGCATAAGTCCCACTTGATACAAACTTACTACAACTACTCAAGCATTACATCTTTCGAACACTAGCCCTCTATCGCCCGCGCTGCGGTCATCACCTGTGCGAAGTACTTCTCGAGGCAGGTGGGCGGAGGACGAGTGGCCATTTCCATTGGATTGATCCTCGGCAAATGCACCATGGTCTTGGCAAGCGGGAGCCTCGCCCCCTCAAGGCACGCAGACCGCTTTATGGTGTCAACCCGGAGTGGTGCCTCCCGCAGTTTCTACACAAGGCCGAAGTAGGTGTCCGGAATGGGCTCGGCCAGCCACAGGCTAATACAGAGGTCCTTCAAGGCCAGCTCGGACATCCGATGCATCTCCATCAACTACTTCATTTGATCGCTGAGGAGGGGCGGACACTCCGAGTCCAGAAACAGTGACCAAAAGAGCCGCTGCATGGAGTCCTCCTCATGGGTAGCATAGTGCCTCGCCGTGGCCCCCGCATTCTTCAGGAGATCAGTGAAGACGCCTGCTGAGCGGCAGACCCTTGCCAGCAGGGCAAACCTGTTGCCTCCGAACACACTCTGCAGTAAGTATTTCTTACCATTGGCAATTTGCGCGGCTTGCCGAAGCTCCTCCCGGACGCCTCGGGCGTCAGTCCTCGCCTCCTGGGGCTCCTTCTCCGCCTTGGATAGATGGGAGGATTGCTCCTCCCGCCCTTCTCAAGGGCCTCAAGCTTCTCGGCGGCATCCTAGAGCTCCCTTGGACCTCGATTACCCGATACTCCTGCTTCTTAGCAGCACGCTTGGCCTGCTCAAGCTCGGACACCGCCCTCTCAGCGGCTGTCCTCTTCTCAGCCGCCTCGGTCGTGGCTTTCTTCAGGGCCTCCTTCAAGCCCTCGACCTTGGTGGCAGCAGCTACAAGATCATCAAGATAAAGGATCAATAAATGGTCCGACCAGTCAATATCCAACAAGCACACATATTTTTACAGGGCTTACCTTGTCCCTCGTCAAGCTGTTTGTTGATGAGGTCAAGCTCTTGATCGAAAAGCTTGAGCTTCCGATCCATCTCCTCTAACGCCGTGGCATTAGCAGCCACGACCATGGAAGATGCCTGAGTTAACAACAAAAATGTCGACATTATTAATCGGCCTACCAAATTTTATCCTCTGCAGGCCTCTCCGAGGTCTTGGCAGAGTCTTGGGGACTCCCATGTATACGGCCTACCTAATCTACCAAATACAACCGCATTATAAGGAAAGAGCATTACTTGACTTACCTCAAAGCCTGTTAAAAGGCCTTGGACAACGTGTTTAGTTCGGATTGGACGAAACGAACGCTCTGCATAACCGCACTCATTAGAGTGCGATGCCCATCAATGATGACAGAGTTGTTCACCTACTCCTCCAGCCCGTTTGGCCAGCCAGCTGCTGCTAGTGTGGAGGTGTTCGGCACTGGCATCGGCCCCCCGCCCCTTCCCTGTTGGTAGGAGCTTGTTCCGTCAAAGGCCTTGTGGGCTCAGGAGCGATCGACGGTTGGGGCCCGGATGGTTCGGATTCCTTTCCCTCGTCAGCCAGGAGGGACGCTCCCTCCGAGTCTTCGGTGACCGTTGTGTAGACCTCGACCATTACGACATCTGCCTCCCCCTTTGTATTTGGGGGAGGAGGAGTCCTTTAGGACCACACCTCCTCAACTTCTTCAGGGATCGGAGGAGGCATGGAGTGCGCCATAGACCCACTGTGCACCAGTTCGGCGGGCGAAGACATCCCCTCCAAAGTCTGCTCGGTGGGGCGTTCATGTGGGGGGCTGCAACTTGAAAGGGTTAACCTCCAGCAAAAGCAAATTACTGAAAACGAGATAGCTAAAAATGCCAACGCCTTACCTGCTGGCCGGGGGCTTGACCCTGGGGTCCTTCTCCGGAACCTTCTCGGACACTTCGAACTCCTCCGAACGGTCGGATAGGACCAGCTTGGGCCGGCATCATCTCTTCGGGGCCGGAGAAGGTTTGACCTCCTCAACATCCTTGGCCGTCACCCTCTTCTTGGAGTGTGAGGAGGAACTCTCCTTCTCATCCTCATCCTTGCCCCCATCCTGCATGGGTGAGGCCGTAGCGTCTCCGGACCGATTGCTCGGATGAACCTTGCGGCAGAGCCCCTCCCTGGCCTCCGACACATCCTTCTTCTTGCCCTTCTTGGCGGGTGCTTTATAAGGCACCACGAAGAGGAGCTTTTCCAGCTGCTCCGATTTGGACCCTTCTGGCAGAGGCGTTGGGCCGCAGATCTTCTTGGCCTTGGCGAGCCAACCCTGCAAAATACACACACCAGGGTTAGAACGAATAAAAAATGACATGAATATCCGAACACTCCTCAAAGAAAAATGCCGCTCACCTCCCTTGCAGGGGGGTCACGGCGTCGAGGCCGATGTCCTTCCCCTCGACTGGCCATTCCTTCTGGGCTGGAATAGTTGGCCCCATATCTTGTTGGGAGTTATGCCATAGAGGTGTCGCATCGTGGCCGGATCCTCGGGCTCATACTCCCACATGGTCTTGGCCCTCTCCTGGCAAGGGAGGAGCCGACGGTGGAGCATACTCTAGACCACGTCGACCAGCTTCATGCCGGAATATATTATGTTGTCAACGTGCTTCTGCAGCGCTTTCGTGTCAGGAACACATCCCCATTCCGTGCTCTTGGTGGTCCATGAGGCCAATCTGGTGGGAGGGGGGGTTTGGACCTGAATGCGGGGCTCACTCCCCATGCGGCCTCCCTCAGCTCGGTGATATAAAACCACTCCTTCTGGCATATCCGGATGGTGTCGACGAAGTGGTCGTCCGGCCACTAGACCCATGTCAGCTTACTAATCATGGCCCCTCCATAGTCCGCGTGCTCGCCGCCAACCACCTTGGGCTTGACATTGAACACCTTCAGCCATAAACAAAAGTACGGCTGGACCCAAAGGAGTGCTTCGCAGATGACGATGAAGGTCAAGATGTGGAGGAGGGAGTTGGGGCTAGATCATGAACATCCATCCCATAGTAGAACATCAGCCTCCGCATGAAGGTATGTAGGGGAAATCCAAGCCCCCTAAGGAAATGGGGGAGAAAAACTACCTTTTCGCCTGGCTCGGGCATAGGGATGATCTGGCCCTCTTTCGAGGCCCGATGGGCGACATTGGCCGACAGGTAGCAGGCCTCCTTCAGCTTCAGAATGTCCTCATTGGTGACAGAGGAGGCCTCCCACTTCCCATTGGCACCAAATCCGGCCATGGTCGAAGAAGGTGAAGTGGTATTCACTTTGGAAGCAGAGAGAAAGGGTGCTGGAGCTCTGGAGGTTTGCGTGAGCGGAAGGTGGAAGAGGGCGTGGGATGCGGACTATAGCGACCCCCCTTTATAGGCTATTGACATGTTAAGGATTCCTTTTTCCACGCCGTTGGCCTCTCCACTTCTCGATGTCTCCGCAACATTATGAGCGGGGAAGGGAATCGAAATCATTAACCATATCCCCCTAAAAGCGGGACATGATCTCCCCTTGAGGGGATGTGCCAAGCATGGCGTCATCCTCGAGCCGCGTTTCGGGAAATAATAACTGCTTGGCATTATGGCCGGAAGCGACTCTTCGATTGAAAGAGAAAAAGTTGTCAGATAAAGGCGTTATATGCGCTTGGGCAATGTTTATTGTTACCTTTGGTTTTAAGTAAAACAACCGTTTCAGATTCCGGACATCACTTGGTTCCGAACAGGGGAGAAACATACTGAGGAACTCGCCCCGCATGCCGAATACTGGTTAGATGAATGGATACCGGATACAAGTCTCGGCGTTGGAGGCAAGTTTGGGGGCTACTGAGGGAGTAGTGAACTAAGGGGTCCTCGGGGTGACGACCCATTTTACATGGGCCAGACTGGTGGGGCTATACTATGACAGGAGATCTATGAAGCCTGGTGTGCCATCCAAGTCAAGAAGGTGGAGGATCTCTTTGATTCCTCATTGTAATCTATCTTCGGTAACCATAACCCTATCGGTGTCTATATAAACCAAGGGTTTTTAGTCTTTAGGGCTAGAGCTACATTCATCACCTTATAGCCTAGGGTTTAGCACATGCTGATCTCGAGGTAGATCTACTCTATAAACTACGTTATACATTCAATACAATCAAGCGGGACATAGGGTTTTACCTCTTCGAGAGGGCCCGAACATGGGTAAACACTGTGTTCATCGTCCCTTGTTATCCATCGATCCTAGATCCACCGCTTGGGACCCCCTACCCTGAGGTCTGCCGGTTTTGACACCAACATTGGTGCTTTCATTGACAGTTCCGTTGTGGGGTCACTCAAAGGATTGATGGCTCGCCTGGTCATAGGACAAAGCATCAGATCCGGGGACTTCTTCGTTAGTCCCAAAAAATGATATAAAGTTGCTATAAGATGATTATAAAACATCCAAGAATGATAATATAACAACATGGAACAATAAAAAATTATAGATACATTGGAGACGTATCAAGGCCCCATGCACGGGCGCATCCGATTGGCGCAACAGAACCAGTCTAGCTGGTGAAGACACTGACACACGGACCCTATTCTCTCACACGAGTCGTGGTGTGCTTATTAGGGGAACTCCTTGGGCTTTCTGGTCTTTTGCTTACGATGGTTGTATTTTCTTACAAGTTTGTTGTTTTATACCTCACGCTGGACGTGGTGCATGCTCGCTCATTGTTCATCCAGCTTTCTCGCCGGTCATATGTTCTTTGCTTCGTCGGTTGGTGTACAATTTTCTCCTCCCACCAAGTGAGGTTGAGATGCTCTCCTCTTGCTTTTTCACTGAGATGATGCCTTTGCTCATAGTGCCGCTCCTTGCCTCTCTGTGTTTACATGAGTTTTGGCTCGTTGTTTTGTGCATCGGCTCTGGGTATTCGTCTTCTTGGCTCCATGCACCGCCTAAGGCTTAGAAGGGAGAGCCGACCGTGAAACTTGATGAACTCATTGATGTTATGAGAGGTAAAGAAGATGTAAACATTAATGCAGTTACTGAAGAAGATGTTAATAATGTTAGCTTCATTGATCGAAATAGCTATAATCTGACGATGCAAAATACCGTCAGATCCCTCGGTAGGGGTCCAAACGTATCTAGAAGTCCTAGATCGAAGGTCACACAAGGGGTTTATCTAGGTTCGGCCCTCTGGAGAGTAATTCCCTAGATCCTGCTAGTTTTCATTATTCATCTCTAGAAAATTTGCTCTATTTTGCGACGTTCCACTTGTGTCATGTATAACCGTTTTTGTAACAGAAAATGTACTTGGACATTTTTCGGCCATCACCCCCACTGTCATCGTAGTGCCATCATAAGAAAAATCTTAACAGTACCACTTCCTCCGTCATGCAAGATGGCATCTTAGATGACGAACAAAAAATCATCACCGAAACTATCTCCAGTGACAACCATTTTAATGTCACTAGAGTTGAACCTTTGACTAACAACTGATATGTCTCCAATGTATCTATAAATTTTTATTGTTCTATGCTGTTATATTATCAATCTTGGATGTTTTATATACATTTGCTAGCAACTTTATATCATTTTTTGGGACTAACCTGTTGACATAGTGCCCAGTGTCAGTTGTTGTTTTTGCTTGTTTTTACTTTGTAGAATATCAATACCAAACGAAGTCCAAATGCCACGAAACTTTTTGGAGATTTTTTCTGGCAGGAAGACACCCAGGAAGCTTATGGAGAGCACGAGGGAACGCTTGTGGGGCCCACTAGAGACCAGGGCACTCCAGGGACCTCCGGCATGCCTTGGTGGGTAGTGGGGCCCACAGGCACCCCCTTGACCTATCTCCGCCTCTACAAATACTCTAAAATCCTCAAAACCCTAGGAGAGTCAATGAAATACATTTTCCGCCACCGCGAGTTCTAGAACCACGAGATCCAATCTAGAGGCCTTTTTTGGCACTCTGCCAGAGGGGCAACAATCACGGAGGGGTTCTTCATCATCCTTGTTGCCCCTCCGATAATGCGTCAGTAGTTTACCACAGACCTACGGGTCCTTAGTTAGTATCTAGATGGCTTCTTCTCTCTTTTTGATCTTCAATACAATGTTCTCCTTGATGTTCTTGGAGATCTATTTGAAGTAACTCTTTCTTGCGATGTGTTTGTTGGGATCCGATGAATTGTGAGTTTATGATCAGTTCTATCCATGAATATTATTTGAGTCTTTGCTGAACTCTTTTATGCATGGTTTTTATAGCCTCGTATTTCTTCTCCGATTTATTGGCTTGGTTTGGCCAACTAGATTGAGTTATCTTGCCATGGGAAGAGGTGCTTTGTGATGGGTTCGATCTTGCGATGCTCAATACCAGTGATAGAAAGCGAGATGACACGCACGTATTGTTGCTATTAAGGGTAACAAGATGGGGTTTATTCATACTTGAGTTTATCTTGTCTACATCATGACATCGTTCTAATTGCATTACACCGATTTCCCATGAACTCAATAAACTAGACGCATGCTGGATAGCGGTTGATGTGTGGAGCAATAGTAGTAGATGCAGGCAGGAGTCGGTCTACTAATCTTGGACGTGATGCCTATATGCATGATCATTGCCTTGGATATTGTCATAATTATTTGCTTTTCTATCAGTTGCCCAACATTAATTTGTTTATCCACCGTATGCTATTTTCTTGAGAGAAGACTCTAGTGAAAACTATGGCCCCCGGGTCTATTTCCTATCATATATTAAATCCAAAATACCTTGCTGCATTTTTTCTTTATTTATTTTATTTTGTATTTTTGTTAGATCTATTTATCAAAACCTATATAATTTAATCTATCTCGATACCGTTGAGGGATTGACAACACCTCTTACGCGTTGGGTTGCAAGTTTTTGTTGTTTGTGTACAGGTGCTGTTTACATAGTGTTGCTTGGTTCTACTAGATTGATAACCTTGGTTTCATAACTGAGGGAATACTTACCTTTGCTGTGCTACATCATCCTCTCCTCTTCGGGGAAATACCAATGCAGATTACAAGCATCAGGAAGAATTTCTGGCGTTGTTGCCGGGGAGACTGATACGTCTCTAACGTATCTATAATTTTTGATTGTTCCATGCTATTATATTATCTGTTTTGGATGTTTTATATGCATTAATATTCTATTTTATATTATTTTGGGGACTAACCTATTAACCTAGAGCCCAATGCCAATTTCTGTTCTTCCTTGTTTTTGAGTTTTTATGGAAAAGGAATATCAAATGGAGTCTAAAGGGAATAAAACTATAGTGATGATTTTTCTTGGACCAGAAGACACGTACATAACTTGGAGAGAGGGACAGAGGAGTCTCGAGGAGGCAACAAGCCTACAGAGCGCGCCCAGGGAGGCGCCTCCCAGCTTGTGCCCCCCTCGGAGGTCCTCTAACCATAATTCCACCTCTATAAATTCCAAAATATTCCCCAAACATCAGAAGTGTCCACAAAAATACGTTTTCACTGCCGCAAGCCTCTGTTCCAGCGAGATACCATCTTGGGGCCTTTTTCGGCAATCTACCGGAGGGGTATTTGATCATGGAGGGCCTCTACATCAACCTTACTGCCCTTCCGATGATGCGTGAGTAGTTTACCACAGACCTACGGGCCATAGCTAGTAGATATATGGCTTATTCTCTCTCTTTGATCTTCAATACAATGTTCTCCTTGATGTTCTTGGAGATCTATTCGATGTAATACTTTCTTGCGGTGTGTTTGTTGAGGTCCGATGAATTGTGGATTTATGATTAGATTATCTATGAATATTATTTGAGTCTTCTCTGAACTCTTTTATGCATGATTAAGATATCTTTTTATTTCTCTTCGAACTATCGGTTTGGTTTGGCCAAGTAGATTGGTTTTTATTGCATTGGGAGAGGTGCTTAGTTTTAGGTTCAATCTTGCGGTGTCCTCACCCGGTGATAGAAGGGGTAGCGAGGCACGTATTGTATTGTTGCCATCAATGATAAAAAGATGGGGTTTATATCATATTGCTTCAGTTTATCCCTCTACATCATGTCATCTTACTTAAGGCATTACTCCGTTCTTATGAACTTAATACTCTAGATGCATGCTGGATAGCGGTTGATGTCTGGAGTAATAGTAGTAGATGCAGGCAGGAATAGATCTACTTGTCATGGACGTGATGCCTATATTGACGATCATTGTCTTAGATATCGTCATAAATTTGCGCTTTTCTATCAATTGCTCAACAGTAATTTGTTTACCCACCGTATGCTATCTTCAAGTGAGAAGCCTCTAGTGAAACCTATGGCCCCAGGGTCTAATTTCCATCATATATTCTTAGATATGTAAACCAAAAAACCCAAAAAATACCTTGCTGCAATTTATTTATATTTACTTTAGTTTGCTCTTTTATTTATCTTTTATACCTATCTCTTTTTCAGATCTCACTCTTGTTCATGGCCATGAAGGGATTGGCAACCCCTTTTTCGCCTTGTATGCAAGTGTTTGTTAGTCTATGCAGGTGCATAGATTGGAGACTTCCTTGTGCCTCCTACTGTATTGATACCTTGATTCTTAGCTGAGGGAAATACTTATCTCTACTTTGCTGCATTGCCCTTTCCCCTTCAAGGGAAAAATCAACGCAAGCTCAAGTAGTAGCAGGAAGAATTTCTGGTGCCGTTGCCGGGGAGGTTCTACATCAAGCCTACCAAGTACACATCATAAACTCTCATCTCTCGCATTAGATTATTTTCCATTTGCCTCTAGTTTTGCTCTCCCCACTTCTAAAACGTTTTGAGAAAAACACAAAAATATTTGCCTTTTTATTCACCCTTCTTTCGTTCGTCTTTTTGTTTGCTTGTTTGCTAGATTAGTTTCTTGCCATCATATCTAAATATGGGGAGGTTATCATTGAAAATTCTGAGGATCTTGCTAATAATATTGAGGAAAAATTTGGATCTGGTTCTTTAGATCATGAAACTGAAACTCCCTCTAATCTTAAGGCAAAAACTTTTCATGTATGAGACCGTAATATTATTGGGAAGAGTGTTATTCAAGAATTCTTTGATTGTATGGGAGTCATGCCAATTAATAAGGTATCTATTCTTCTTGATACAAATTGCTATGCAGATGCTATTGCTCTGCTTGTCATTAAACTAGAGAGAAAATTTGTGCATATTCATCCCGCTTTACAAAAGATATTTTATGAACTTCCCAATATACTCCATCCTAAGGCTAAAAAGATTGCAACTATCATCCTTATGCGAGAGTCTGACTTCATAATAAAACAAGCTAGAGAAAATTTTGTTTTCTATAATAAAAATATTGAGCATGCTCCAGTTGAAGAAATTCTCCATGATAAAGAAACTTTGCGTAGTCTAGAATCAGACATTATCATTCTTACAGTAACAATCTCAGGAGAAGAGTTCCCTATACAGAAATTGCTCAAGCCCTATACCTTGACACTTATGATAAATTTGATTGGGTAACTAAGGGAATTTATGTAGGATTTAATGATGAATGGATGGAGGAAATGTCTAGGGAACCCATTAAGGATGAGATATGTATCTTATATGAGGATATTTATGGTGATGATCCTGAGTATGGAATTATGAATGTTAAAATCACTAATATAGTCCTTTACATGAATTGAGTTCACCTATTAGTAAGGAAAGCAAAGAAAAAAGAGATTTGTTAAGAAAAGTTTTGGAAGATTTGACTAGGAAAGAATTGCATCCCAAAGATGACAATACCAAGATCTATGTTTTATGCCTAGCTAGGGGCGTTAAATAATAGCGCTTGCTGGGAGGCAACCCAATTTTATTTTTATGTTTTTGTTTTTGGTTCTGTTTCTAAATAAATACAAATTATTACCTCTGTAATAATTATATTTTTTGTTTTAATTAGTGTTTGATCCAAGTGAGACCTTTGGGATGGTCTACGGTGATAGTTGATTTGGTCTTGCTGAAAAACAGAAACTTTTGCGCTCATTGCCAGAAATTTAGAAAATCAAAGAAACGTGCTTTGGATCTGAATTTTTTACACACGGTTGGTATAGAAGTTACCTAAATGTTACTAAATTTTCAGATTTTTTTGAGTTACATAAGTATACAAAATTTCCAGATTACTACAGACTGTTCTATTTTTGACAGATTCTATTTTCTATGTGTTGTTTGCTTATTTTGATGAATCTATGGGTAGTATCCGGGGGTATGAACCATGGAGAAGTTGGAATATAGTATATGTAACACCAATATAAATTAACAATGAGTTCACAACAATACATAAAGTGGTGATTTATTTTATTGTACTAACGGATCTTATAACTTTTCTGTTGAGTTTTGTCTTGTGAAGTTTTCCAGTTAAGGGTAAAGATTTGATGGACAACAGAATAAGGAGTTGCAAGAGCCTAAGCTTGGGGATTCCCAAGGCACCCCAAGGTAATATTCAAGGACAACCAAACATCTAAGCTTGGGGATGCCCCGGATGGGATCCCCTCTTTTGTCTTCAATCCATCGGTAAATTTACTTGAGGCAATATTTTTATTCACCACATCATATGTTTTTTGCTTGGAGCGTCTTGTATGATATGAGTCTTTTCTTTTTAGTTTGCCACAATCATCCTTTTTGTACATACCTTTTTAGAGGGTCACACATTAATTGTGAATTTATTAGAATACTCTATGTGCTTCACTTATATCTTTTGAGCTAGGCAGTTTGCTCTAGTGCTTCACTTATATCTTTTTAGAGCACGACGGTGGCTTTATTTTATAGAAATTTTTGAACTCTCATGCTTAACTTATATTATTTTGTGTCTTAAGAAGCATGGTAATTTTCTTATGTTATGAATTTATTAATAATATGATGGGCATCCAAGAGGGATATAATAAAAACTTTCATATAAAGAGCATTGAATAGATGAGAAGTTTGATTCCTTGCATTTGTTTTGAGATATAAAGATGGTGATATTAGAGTCATGCTAGTGAGTTGTGGATTGTTAGAAATACTTGTGTAAAAGTTTGTGACTCCCGTAGCATGCACGTATGGTGAACCGTTATGTGATGAAGTCAGAGCATGATTTATTTTTTGATTGTCTTATGATTGGCGGTCGGGGACGAGCGATGGTCTTTTCCTACCAATCTATCCCTCTAGGAGCATGCGTGTAATACTTAGTTTCAATGGCTAATAAATTTTTGCAATAAGTATGTGAGTTCTTTATGACTAATTTTGAGTCCATGGATTATACACACTCTCACCCTTCCACCATTGCTAGCCTCTCTTGTACCGTGCAACTTTCGCTGGTGCATTAAACCCACCATATACCCTTCCTCAAAAGAGCCACCATACCTACTTATTATGGCATTTCCATAGCCATTCCAAGATATATTGCCATGCAACTTCCACCATTTCGTTTATTATGACACATATCATCATTGTCATATTGCTTTGCATGATCATGTAGTTGGCATAGTATTTGTGGCAAGGCCACCGTTCATAATTTTCATACATTTCACTCTTGAACATTGCACATCCCGGTACATCGCTGGAGGTATCTTGCATTCTTAAGAAGTTGATCCCCATTACAGCCAATTCTCTCAACATGTAGCACATCCACATCATCAACTGGCCACTCATCAATTCTCCTCATGTAGTATACATGCATGCATCCTTTACGTAGGGCTTGTGTTTGGCAACTGAATGCACGCAGAGGTTTACTTCTTTTTTCAATGAAAATGAAGCCTGATTCCTCGTCGCACTGATTGTTGCCCCTTCCTTTCATCTCCCCTCCAACAATAAATCTGCAGCATGTTGTTCCCAATTCTTCCCCTTCCTTATTTATTTATGCCATACTTCTCCTCATATTCTGTCGCCGCCAGACGCCAGCCAACCCTTCTTTGGTCATCGACATTAGAGACTTGCACGCTGCCGCTCTTCGGGATCACCATGACCACCATATGTCGTATCGTCGACCTGACCTCACGGCAAACCACGCGTGCCACCATCAATGTCCTCCTTCAACACCACATGTGTCAAAGGTGAGACCTCTCCTCCCTTTCTATCTCCTTCGATCTGAATGACGTTTAGTGAGCTTTGGTGGAAACCATGATTTTCGATCAGAGTAGCTCACACTGGGAAGTGCTAGGCTGCCGGCTCCAAAGCGTAGTTTGGTGGTATGATGGATCCAGAGTACCAGACCGATGCCAAGCATTGACAAGTCTGCCGGACCCCAGAAGATGAAGTTGTTCCATTATTATATTTGGTCAGATCTTTAAGCCTATGTTGTTCCCCTGAAGGCATATGTGTTTTTATTGGAGATGCATACGTACTGTGAATGCCTATGAGGTCGTTCCCGTTATATATTTGTCCAGATCTTTGATGCATGGGCCTACTGTAAAAGTGTAAATGCACCTTACCTTTTCATTTTTTGTACTGATTGTTATGTGGCTCGTGGTCATGTACAAATTCTAAGGTGTATGGATGTGTAGATTGGAAAATTCAACACAATATTGCATGGGTGGTTCTATCATATAGCATCCAAATTTTTGTGCATTATATTATTCAGATTTTCTCTGCAGCCATTTCATTTGTGGTTAAACTTAATTTGCAGAGAGTTAGTTGATCTACTTGGATAATGATTGAGGAGATACTTTCAGGTGGAGCTAATGAATTTCTAATGTGCAATTCAGCACCTTCAGAGTAATACTCTGTAAGACTTGTTATATGATAAAAAATAGTGCATTTTCAAATATTTGTGGCTGGTGTTTTCCTTTCATTTTGGTTACGCATTCGTTCAGTTCTCCCCCTCTCTCCATAAGTGGTAACATATGACTTGATGGTGATTAGTTTTAACATTTGTGAAGCCAGGCTATGTGTACGAGTTTTGCAGTTCTTTTTAGACATGCCCAGGATTACTTTGGGATTTTTTGGTGGAATCCTTTCTAAATCCGCTTTATTGTAATTTAAGCTAGGTTAACTTTTTTGCTCTCACCCACTTGATGATGAGAAGGCAAGCAATAGGAACAGATAGGCATGTGTAGTATTGAATTTGCAGTTGGATATAGTACATTTGTCTTCACCATTCAATTATTCAAGAATAATTTATTTTCCCTAGAGTGCATTTTATCAGGCTATGTTCCCTTACTCTTTCTCATACGTTGTTTCCCTTCTTTTGGCTGATGGTTTCATTTTCAATGGAAAATAGAACCGAGTTGTTCCTCCCTGTTCTAAAAAAATATTTGTTCAGTAAGAAAAGTCATTTGTCTAAACCAAGTGAGCACCACATAGTTTTGCTATGGAATTTTCCAAGTTTTGCTTAGCATGTCGAAATGTATTTACATAACATTTATTTCCATGAATGTTCAATTATTTTGGTGCGCTAAGGGGTTTAAAGTTTTGTTTTCTCGCAGTCTCGCTCACCATTTCAACACTTCCAATAGCCAGTGTATGAATTGTGTTATGCTCTAAAGAGATGCACAACAAAAGACTACAAATTTCCGCAGCACCGCGCGGGGTATCTACTAGTTCATATAGAGTCATATCTTGTTCTAGTGTCGAGTTGTAATTCTTGAGTTGTAAGTAAATAAAAGTGTGATGATCATCATTATTAGAGCATTGCCATGTGAGAAAACGATGATTGAAGCTATGATTCCCTGACAAGTTGGGATGAGTCTCCGGACTTCACAAAAAATAAAAGAGGCCAAAGAAGCCGAAATAAAAAAAAGAAAAAAAAGAGAGAAATGAGAGAGGGGACAATGATACTATCCTTTTTACACACTTGTGCTTCAAAGTAACACCATGATCTTCATGATAGAGAGTCTCCTATTTTTTCACTTTCATATACTAGTGGGAATTTTTCATTGTAGAACTTGGCTTGTATACCAATGATGGGCTTCCTCAAATTTCCCTAGGTCTTCGTGAGCAAGCAAGTTGGATGCACACCCACTTAGTTTCTTTTTGAGCTTTCATACACTTATAGCTCTAGTGCATCCGTTGCAAGGCAATCCCTACTCACTTGCATCGATATCAATTGGCATCTCCACAGCCCATTAATTTGCCTAGTTGATGTGAGACTTTCCCCTTCTTTTTGTCTTCTCCACAACCACCATCTTCTATTCCACCTATAGTGCTATATCCATGTCTCACGCTCATGTATTGCGTGTAAGTTGAAAAAGTTTGAGAACATCAAAAGAATGAAACAATTGCTTGGCTTGTCATCGGGGTTGTGCATGATGAAATACTTTATGTGATGAAGATGGAGCATAGCTAGACTATATGATTGTGTTGGGATAACTTTCTTTGGCCATGTTATTTTGAGAAGACATGATTGCTTTATTAGTATGCTTGAAGTATTATTGTTTTTATGTCAATATTAAACTTTTGTTTTGAATCTTATGGATCTGAACATTCATTCCACAATAAAGAAGATTGCATTGATAAATATGTTAGGTAGCATTCCACATCAAAAATTTCGTTTTTATCATTTACCTACGCGAGGACGAGTAGAAATTAAGCTTGGGGATGCTTGATACGTCTCAAACGTATCTATAATTTTTGATTGTTCCATGCTATTATATTATCTGTTTTGGATGTTCTATATGTATTAATATGATATTTTATATAGTTTTGGGGACTAACCAATTAATCTAGAGCCCAGTGCCAGTTTTTGTTTCCCCCTTGCTTTTGAGTTTTGCAGAAAAGGAATATCAAATGGAGTCCAAATGGAATAAAACTTTCGCGATATTTTTTCTTGGACCAGAAGACACCTACGTAACTTGGAGAGAGGGCCAGAGGAGTCCCAAGGAGGCCACAAGCCTGCAGGGCGCGCCCCCATGGCTTGTGGGCCCCTCGGAGGTCCTCTAACCCTAATTCCACCTCTCACTACAAAAAAAGGATACATTCGTGACATTTTGGCCCGAACGAATTTTTTTTCTGTCATGCTTATGACACTTCTATGATGATAATTGTGACAAAAACATGTATCATCATAGATGTGGTGTGCTCCTACTTCTATGACAAAAAATGATGATAGAAAATGGGCTTCTTGTCCTGGGCGGGCCAGGGACGCACCTGCATGACATTCTTTGGGCTGTCCATGATGGAAAAATCATTGTAGAAGCGAGGGCGAGGAAAATTTCGGGGAATTCTCGGTTATGGTGGGTGGTCGGGGCAAAGCGATGCACGGAGGGATTGAGCGTTTCTCTCGTACACGTACACACGCGCGTGTGTGCAAGGAGTTGGGTGTAATTGAACCCAAGCGAGGCATTCACTTACTGAACCCGAGTGATCGATCCCTTGGCTGTTAACTGAACCTGAGCGATTCATTCGCTGCTGACTGAACCCGAGCAATTCCTTCATTGCTGTTGCTAACTGAACTCGAGTGATCGATCACTGCTGCTGCTTACTTAAGCCGATCGAGCCCCTATGCGAGACGTAGCCAACCGGTGTTGGGTTGCCTCTCGATGAACAGTGACCTTTGCTACCATGCGCGCGATACGTAGAACGAGTCAAGATGTGGTGAGTCAAGCCGGTTGGTTGGCTGTGGATGAACAGTTCCCAGTGGGGGTTGGATGAACAGGGCCTCGTGGTAGTAGGTTGTGTTGGGGAACGTAGCAGAAATTCAAAATTTTCCTACGTGTCACCAAGATCTATCTATGGAGAAACTAGCAACGAGGGGAAGGAGAGTGCATCTACATACCCTTGTAGATCGCTAAGCGGAAGCGTTCAAGAGAACGGGGTTGAAGGAGTCGTACTCGTCGTGATCCAAATCACCGGAGATCCTAGTGCCGAACGGACGACACCTCCGTGTTCAACACACGTACAGCCCGGTGACGTCTCCCATGCCTTGATCCAGCAAGGAGAGAGGGAGAGGTTGAGGAAGACTCCATCCAGCAGCAGCACAACGGCGTGGTGGTGATGGAGGAGCGTGGTAATCCTGCAGGGCTTCGCCAAGCACCGCGGGAGAGGAGGAGGACTTGGGAGAGGGGAGGCTGCGCCGTAACTCGTGTGAAGCTCCCATGCGCCTCCCAATATATATAGGGGTGGAGGGCTGGTTTCTTGCCCTCCAAGTCCATTGGGGCGTTGGCCAAGGTGGGAGGAAAGAAATCCCATCATTTCCTTCCCCACTGATTGTTATCCCCTTTTAGGGATCTTGATCTTATCCTTCGGATATGATCTTATTCCTTCAAAGGGGATCTTGGTCTTGCCTTTACCAGGGGTGTGGGGCCTTGCCCCACTACCCACGTTCACGTGGGTCCCCCATGTAGATGTGCCCCACTCCGAACCTTCTAGAACCTTCCCAGCACAATACCGAAAAATCCCGAACATTTTCGGTGGCCAAAAAGGACTTCCCATATATAAATCTTTACCTCCGGACCATTCCGGAACTCCTCGTGACGTCCGGGATCTCATCCAGACTCGAACAACATTCGGTAACCACATACAAACTTCCTTTATAACCCTAGCGTCATCGAACCTTAAGTGTGTAGACCCTACGGGTTCGGGAGACATGTAGACATGACCGAGACGTTCTCCGGTGAATAACCAACAGCGGGATCTGGATACCCATGTTGGCTCCCACATGTTCCACGATGATCTCATCGGATGAACCACGATGTCAAGGACTCAATTAATCCCGTATACAATTCCCTTTGTCTAACGGTATTGTACTTGCCCGAGATTCGATCGTCGGTATACCGATACCTTGTTCAATCTTGTTACCGGCAAGTCTCTTTACTCGTTCCGTAACACATCATCCCGTGATCAACCCCTTGGTCACATTGTGCACATTATGATGATGTCCTACCGAGTGGGCCCAGAGATACCTCTCCGTTTACACGGAGTGACAAATCCCAGTCTCGATCCGTGTCAACCCAACATACACTTTCGGAGATACCTGTAGTGCACCTTTATAGTCACCCGCCACGTTGTGACGCTTTGATACACCCAAAGCACTCCTACGGTATCCGGAGTTACACGATCTCATGGTCTAAGGAAGAGATACTTGACATTGGAAAAGCTCTAGCAAACGAACTACACGATCTTTGCGCTATGCTTAGGATTGGGTCTTGTCCATCACATCATTCTCCTAATGATGTGATCCCGTTATCAACGACATCTAATGTCCATAGCCAGGAAACCATGACTATCTGTTGATCACAATGAGCTAGTCAACTAGAGGCTCACTAGGGACATATTGTGGTCTATGTATTCACACGTGTATTACGATTTCCAGATAATACAGTTATAGCATGAATAAAAGACAATTATCATGAACAAGGAAATATAATAATACTTTTATTATTGCCTCTAGGGCATATTTCCAACAGTCTCCCACTTGCACTAGAGTCAATAATCTAGTTCACATCGCCATGTGATTAACACTCACAGGTCACATCGCCATATGACCAACATCCAAAGAGTTTACTAGTGTCATTAAACTAGTTCACATCATCATGTGATTAAGACTCAGTGAGTTCTGGGGTTTGATCATGTTTTGCTTGTGAGAGAGGTTTTAGTCAACGGGTCTGCAACATTCAGATCCGTATGTACTTTGCAAATCTCTAGGTCATTCTATAAATGCTGCTTCCACGCTCCACTTGGAGCTATTCCAAATGGTTGCTCCACTATACGTATCCGGTTTGCTACTCAGAGTCACTCGGATAGGTGTTAAAGCTTGCATCGACGTAACCCTTTACGCCAAACTCTTTATCACCTCCATAATCAAGAAACATGTCCTTATTTACTCCAAGGACAATTTTGACCGCTGTCCAAT
Organism: Aegilops speltoides; assembly: GCA_021437245.1. Lineage (NCBI taxonomy): Eukaryota > Viridiplantae > Streptophyta > Magnoliopsida > Poales > Poaceae > Aegilops > Aegilops speltoides. The sequence continues at coordinate 339,405,854 of CM038147.1, read as the reverse complement.
GATCCATTCCTGGATCATTCTTGTACCCCTTGACTGACTCATGGCAAGGCACACTTCCGGTGCGGTACACAGCATAGCATACTATAGAGCCTACGTCTGAAACATAGGGGACGACCTTCGTCCTTTCTGTCTTTTCTGCCATGGTCGAGCTTTCAGTCTTGACTTCATACCTTATCTCAGGCAAGAACTCCTTCTTTGACTGATCCATCTTGAACACCTTCAAGATCATGTCAAGGTACGTGCTCATTTGAAAGTACTATTAAGCATTTTGATCTATCTTATAGATCTTGATGCTTATTGTTCAAGTAGCCTAATCCAGGTTTTCCATTGAAAAACACTTTTCAAATAACCCTATATGCTTTCCAGAAATTCTACATCATTTCTGATCAACAATATGTCAATAACATATACTCATCAGAAATTCTATAGTGCTCCCACTCACTTCTTTGGAAATACAAGTTTCTCATAAACTTTGTATAAACAAAATCTTTGATCATCTTATCAAAGTGTACATTCCAACTCGAGATGCTTGCTCCGGTCCTTAGAAGGATCATTTGGAGCTAGCATACCTTTTAGCATCCTTAGGATCAACAAAACCTTTACGATTGTATCACATACAACCTTTCCTTCTGGCCGGTAAGGAAACCCGTTTTGACATCCATCTGCCAGATTTCATAAATGCAGCTAATGCTAACATGATTCCGACGGACTTAAGCATCGCTACGGATGAGAAAATCTCATCGTAGTCAACTCCTTGAACTTGTGAAAAACTCTTCGCCACAAGTCGAGCTTCATAGACGGTGACATTACCGTCCACGTCCATCTTCTTCTTAAAGATCCATTGATCTCAATGGATTGCCGATCATCGGGCAAGTCCACCAAAGTCCATGCTTTGTTCTGATACATGGATCCTATCTCGGATTTCATGGCTTCTAACCATTTGTCGGAATTTGGGCCCACCATTGCTTCTCCATAGCTCGTAGGTTCATTGTTGTCTAGCAACATGACCTTCAAGACAAGATTATTGTACCACTCTGAAGCAGTACGCATCTTTGTCACCCTACGAGGTACGGTAGTGACTTGATCCGAAGTTTCATGATCACTATCATAAGCTTCTACTTCAATTGGTGTAGGTGCCACAGGAACAACTTCCTGTGCCTTGCTACACACCAGTTGTAGTGACGGTTCATTAACCATATCAAGTCTCCACCATCCTCCCACTCAACTTTTCGAGGCAAACTTTTCTCGAGAAAGGACCCGATTCAAGAAACAATCCCTATTGCTTTCGGATCTGAATTAGGAGGTATACCCAACTGTTTTGGGTGTCCTATGAAGATGCATTTTATCTGCTTTGGGTTCGAGCTTATCAACCTGAAACTTTTTCACATAAGCGTCGCAGCCCCAAACTTTTGAGAAATGACAGCTTAGGTTTCTCTAAACCATAGTTCATACGGTGTCATCTCAACGGAATTACGTGGTGCCCTATTTAAAGTGAATGTGGTTGTCTCTAATGCCTAACCCATGAACGATAGTGGTAATTCGATAAGAGACATCATGGTACGCACCATATCCAATAGGGTGCAACTATGATGTTCGGACACACCATCAAACTATGGTGTTCCAGGCGGTATTAATTGTGAAACAATTTCCACAATGTCTTAATTATGTGCCAAAGCTCAGAACTCAGATACTCATCTCTATGATCATATCATAGACATTTCATCCTCTTGTCACGATGATCTTCAACTTCACTCTGAAATTACTTGAACCATTCAATAATTCAGACTTGTGTTTCATCAAGTAAATATACTCTACATCTACTCGAATCATCTGTGAAGTAAGAACATAACAATATTCACTGCATGCCTCAACACTCATTGGACTGCACACATCAAAATGTGTTACTTCCAACAAGTTGCTATCTTGTTCCATTTTACTGAAAAACGAGGCTTTTTCGTCATCTTGCCCATGTGGTATGATTTGCATATCTCAAGTGATTCAAAATCAAGTGAGTCCAAATGATCCATCTTCATGGAGTTTCTTCATGCGAATACACCAATAGACATGGTTCGCATGTCTCAAACTTTTCAAAACGAGTGAGTCCAAAGATCCATCAACATGGAGCTTCTTCATGCATTTTACACCAATATTACTTACATGGCAGTGCCACAAGTAAGTGGTACTATCATTACTATCTTACATCCTTTTGGCATGAAAATGTGTATCACTACGATCGAGATTCAATAAACCATTCCTTTAGGTGCAAGACCATTGAAGGTATTATTCAAATAAACAGAGTAACCATTATTCTCCTTAAATGAACAACCGTGTTGCGATAGACATAATCCAATCATGTCTATGCTCAACGCAAACACCAAATAACAATTATTTAGGTTTAACACCAATCTCGATGGTTGAGGGAGTGTGCGATGCTTGATCACATCAACCTTGGAAACACTTCCAACACATATCGTCAGCTCACCTTAGCTAGTCTCCGTTTATTCCGTAGCTCTTTTATTTCGAGTTACTAACACTTAGCAACCGAACCGGTATCTAATACCCTGGTGCTACTAGGAGTACTAGTAAAGTACACATTAACATAATGTATATCCAATATACTTCTATCGACCTTGCCAGCCTTCTCATCTACCAAGTATCTAGGGTGGTTCCACTTCAGTGCCCGTTCCTCTTATTACAGAAGCACTTAGTCTCGGGTTTGGGTTCAACCTTGGGTTTCTTCACTAGAGCAGCAGCTGATTTGCCGTTTCATGAAGTATCCCTTCTTGCCCTTGCCCTTCTTGAAACTAGTGGTTTCACCAACCATCAACAATTGATGCTCCTTCTTGATTTCTACTTTCGCGGTGTCAAACATCGCGAATACCTCAAGGATCATCATATCTATCCCTGATATGTTATAGCTCATCACGAAGCTCTAGCAGCTTGGTGGCAATGACTTTTGGAGAAACATCACTATCTCATCTGGAAGATCAACTCCCACTCGATTCAAGTGATTATTGCACTCAGACAATCTGAGCACAAGCTCAACGATTGAGCTTTTCTCCCTTAGTTTGCAGGCTAAGAAAATTGTTGGAGGTCTCATACCTCTTGACGTGGGCACGAGCCTGAAATCTCAATTTCAGCCCTCGAAACATCTCATATGTTCCGCGACGTTTCGAAAACGTCTTTGGTGCCTCAACTCTAAACTGTTTAACTGAACTATCATGTAGTTATCAAAACGTGCATGTCGATGTTCGCAACATCCACAAACGACGTTTGGGGTTCAAAGACATGAGCGGTGCATTAAGGACATAAGCTTTCTCTCCGCATAATCCCTATCATCAACTTTCAACTATATTTTCTCTAGGAACATATCTAAACAAAGGAACTAAAGCGAGCTTACGACATAATTTGCAAAGATCTTTTGACTATGTTCAGGATAATTAAGTTCATCTTATGAACTCCCACTCGAGATAGACATCCCTCCGGTCGTCTAAGTGATTACATGATCCGAGTCAACTAGGCCGTGTCCGATCATCACGTGAGACGGACTAGTCATCATCGGTGAACATCTTCATGTTGATCGTATCTACTATACGACTCATGCTCGACCTTTCGGTCTCTGTGTTCCGAGGCCATGTCTGTACATGCTAGGCTCGTCAAGTTAACCCTAAGTGTTTCACGTGTGTAAATCTGTCTTACACCCGTTGTATGTGAACGTAAGAATCCATCACACCCGATCATCATGTGGTGCTTAGAAGCGACGAACTTTAGCAACGGTGCACAGTTAGGGGAGAACACTTCTTGAAATTTTTGTAAGGGATCATCTTATTTACTACCGTCGTTCTAAGTAAACAAGATGCATAAACATGATAAACATCACATGCAATCAAATAGTGACATGATATGGCCAATATCATTTTGCTCCTTTTGATCTCCATCTTCGGGGCTCCATGATCATCATCGTCACCGGCATGACACCATGATCTCCATCATCATGATCTCCATCATCGTGTCTTCATGAAGTTGTCTCGCCAACTATTACTTCTACTACTATGGCTACCGGTTAGCAATAAAGTAAAGTGATTACATGGCGTTGTTCAATGACACGCAGGTCATACAATAAATTAAGACAACTCCTATGGCTCCTGCCGGTTGTCATACTCATCGACATGCAAGTCGTGAATCCTATTACAAGAACATGATCAATCTCATACATCACATATCATTCATCACATTCTTCTTGGCCATATCACATCACATAGCATACCCTGCAAAAACAAGTTAGGCGTCCTCTAATTGTTGTTTGCATGTTTTACGTGGCTGCTATGGGTTTCTAGTAAAACGTTTCTTACCTCGCAAAACCACAACGTGATATGCCAATTGCTATTTACCCTTCATAAGGACCCTTTTCATCGAATCCGTTCCGACTAAAGTGGGAGAGACGGCACCCGCTAGCCACCTTATGCACCAAGTGCATGTCAATCGGTGGAACTGCCTCACGTGAGAGCGTGTAAGGTCGGTCCGGCCGCTTCATCCCACAATACTTGTCGAAACAAGATTGGACTAGTAACGTAAGCATATTGAACAAAATCAACGCCCACAACTACTTTGTGTTCTACTCGTGCAAAGAATCTACGGAATAGACCTAGCTCATGATGCCATTTGTTGGGGAACGTGGCAGAAATTTAAAATTTCCCGTGTCACCAAGATCTATCTATGGAGAAACCAGCAACGAGGGAAGGAGAGTGCATCTACATACCCTTGTAGATCGCTAAGCGAAGCGTTCAAGAGAACGGGGTTGAAGGAGTCGTACTCGTCGTGATCCAAATCACCGGAGATCCTAGTGCCGAGCGGACGACACCTCCGCGTTCAACACACGTACAGCCGGTGGCGTCTCCCATGCCTTGATCCAGCAAGGAGAGAGGAGAGGTTGAGAAGACTCCATCTAGCAGCAGCACAACGGCGTGGTGGTGATGGAGGAGCGTGGTAATCCTGCAGGGCTTCGCCAAGCACCGCGGGAGAGGAGGAGGACTTGGGAGAGGGGGAGGGCTGCGCCAGAACTTCGTGTGAAGCTCCCATGCGCCTCCCTACTATATATAGGGGTGGAGGGGCTGGTTTCTTGCCCTCCAAGTCCATTGGGGCATTGGCCAAGGTGGGAGGAAAGAAATCCCATCATTTCCTTCCCCACCGATTGTTATCCCCCCTTTTTAGGGATCTTGATCTTATCCCTTCGGGATATGATCTTATTCCTTCTAAGGGGGATCTTGGTGCGCCTTGACCAGGGGTGTGGGGCCTTGCCCCCACTACCCACGTTCATGTGGGTCCCCCCATGTAGGTGTGCCCCACTCCGGAACCTTCTAGAACCTTCCGGTACAATACCAAAAATCCCTAACATTTTCCTATGGCCAAAATAGGACTTCCCATATATAAATCTTTACCTCCGGACCATTCCGAACTCCTCATGACGTCCGGATCTCATCCAGACTCAAACAACATTCGGTAACCACATACAAACTTCCTTTATAACCCTAGCGTCCATCGAACCTTAAGTGTAGACCCTACGGGTTCGGGAGACATGTAGACATGACCGAGACGTTCTCCGGTGAATAACCAACAGCGGGATCTGGATACCCATGTTGGCTCCCACATGTTCCACGATGATCTCATCGGATGAACCACGATGTCAAGGACTCAATTAATCCCGTATACAATTCCCTTTGTCTAACGGTATTGTACTTGCCCGAGATTCGATCGTCGGTATACCGATACCTTGTTCAATCTTGTTACCGGCAAGTCTCTTTACTCGTTCCGTAACACATCATCCCGTGATCAACCCCTTGGTCACATTGTGCACATTATGATGATGTCCTACCGAGTGGGCCCAGAGATACCTCTCCGTTTACGGAGTGACAAATCCCGCCTCGATCCGTGTCAACCCAACATACACTTTCGGAGATACCTGTAGTGCACCTTTATAGTCACCCAGTTACGTTGTGACGTTTGATACACCCAAAGCACTCCTACGGTATCCGGGAGTTGATCTCATGGTCTAAGGAAGAGATACTTGACATTGGAAAAGCTCTAGCAAACGAACTACACGATCTTTGCGCTATGCTTAGGATTGGGTCTTGTCCATCACATCATTCTCCTAATGATGTGATCCCGTTATCAACGACATCTAATGTCCATAGCCAGGAAACCATGACTATCTGTTGATCACAACGAGCTAGTCAACTAGAGGCTCACTAGGGACATATTGTGGTCTATGTATTCACACGTGTATTACGATTTCCGGATAATACAGTTATAGCATGAATAAAAGACAATTATCATGAACAAGGAAATATAATAATACTTTTATTATTGCCTCTAGGGCATATTTCCAATAGGTTGTTGCCATTGGATGAACATGACCCCGAGGAGGCCGCCGCACCCTAGCCAGTTGGGGGTGGATGAACAGGACCCCGTGGAAGCTCTATGAACAGTAGCCGGTGGAGGCTAGATGAACAATATCCCGTTGATGAACAGTAGCTGGTGGAGGCTGGAGGAAGTCGACGGTGTATGAATATAGCAGGTGGAGGATGGAGGAAGTCAATGGTGGATTAATAGTAGCCCATGGAGGATGGAGCAAGGCACTAGATGATGGATGAACAGTAGCCCGTGGAGTCCCGTTTTGCGGTACGCCACACCCCTCCCGATGAACAGGACCCTGTTTCGATAGTAGGCGCTCCAACACAAGTCTGTTTCCTCCGTTTTGTGGTACGCCACACCCCTCCCGATCAACAACACCCCATTTCGACCGCAGGCACTCAAACAGAAGTCCGTTTCCTCCGTTCTGCGGTATGCTAGACCTCGTTTTGGCTGTTCCATCAAAGTAGGTAGGCTCCCGATGAACACGACGCATTTCGTTGCCTCCCGATGAACACGATGCAGTTTCTCCATTCTGACCCAACCAATTGGCTACCGATGAACAGGGCGCCATTGCTGCCATCCGTTGCCTCTCCATGTACACGAGCCATGGCCGTACGTATGCACGAGTTGGCATTCAAGACCCCACCCGTATGTACGTACGTGCCCGTATTTTTTAGCATGTGGCTGTACGTATGTGTACACGGTTTAGAAGGGACTGCCTGAACTACTACGTCGGGGGCTCTACTACTACACGTGCCTTTGCTTGCTCGGCCACGGTTCATGTTGCAGAGAGACCGATCGACTAGTATGTTTGTACACGTTTGCGACCAGACAGACAACGCTAAGTACGATTCGGCTGGGTAGGTCCCAGCCGTCAGGGAGGATAAGGAGGAACTCCCTTCCGTACGAAGATATATGTGGTCGGTCCCAGCTGTCAGGGGGAGGAATCATTTTTTGCGCATAATAAGGATGCACTTCCTTGCGTGCGAAGATGTAGCTAGTGGGTCCAGCTGTCAGCCTCACCGTGTATAGTCGTCTTCCGATGGTTGTCGTTCGTTGACAACGTTGACCACACTGCACGGAGAGCACCAAGACGGTGGACGATGGTGAGGCCTGGTAAGGGAACGATGCGAAGCCGAGGAAGACGAGGCAGTGGATGCCCACGCAGAGGGGAGTACGACGATTCACTAGTTCCACTACAGTGTGATGCTGCCGTCGCCGGAGAATAACACGGGGTGTGGGCGAGTAGAGGGAAGGCCTGGCCAGCACTAGGATTAGGGTGGGGCGGTGAGGCCTGCGCGACAGCACTGCTGCCCATGGCAGGCAGGAGCAGGCAGTCCCACCGGCGCTGGTTTGTGCGGCTGGACCTAGAAGATCAGAGGTTGAAGAAGCAACACGGCTGTTGGATTAACTTCCAATGGTCCAGCTGCTAGAATCATTTCTTGACTAAGTTGACAAAGCCCTGTGTATACGTCATCTTAGTAGGCCCACAAGTCAGCGTAATAAGGAGGCACTTGCTTGTGTGCGTCCCTACTATCAGCCTCTACACTTACATCCTTCTTCCAATGGTTGTCCTTTGTTGACCATGTTGACCATGCCATGCCTAGAGCACCAATGCGGTGGACAACGGCGAGGCCGAGGAAGGGAATGACCCGAAACCGGCGAAGCCACTGTAGTGGACGCCAACGCTGAGGGGAGTACAAGGGCTGACTGGTTGGTTGCGGGGTGAGGTTGCTGTCGCCTAAAAATAACAGGAGGTGCGGGTGGGTAGAGGGATGGCCTGGCCAGTGGTGGGAGTAGGGTGAGCCTGTGAGGCCTGCGCGGCAGCACAACTGGCTACGAAAGGAGGGAGCAGGAAGTCCCGCCGGCACTGGTTTGAGCGGCTGGAGCAGGAAGAGATTGAAGAAGCACAATGGCGGTTGGATGGACATCCAACAGTCACTGCTCTGTGTTGACTAAGTTGACAAAGCCTTGCGTATGCGTAAGAAAAAATTAGGACATCGTCATCATCAACCTAATAGGCCCACAAGTCAGTCTCCAAATTTGTGAAAAACAACATACAACCCATTTGCCATTATTTTTAATAATTTACAGCCTATTTGCTAATTCTTAAGGATATTTTGAAGCCCATATTATTTTTGTTAGCATTACAGACCATATTCTAGCCACTGCTAAAAAATTCAACAAAATTTTGCATATTTCGGTGGGGTCCAAGCTCTTTTAATCACGAAATTTTGAGTCACATTAAAAATAATTTTATTTCAAATTAAAATGCAACGAAATTTTCCCCGCAAAAAACAATGAAATTTAAAATCTTGAAATCCTGAAAAAATGAAATTTGAATCTAGTTGCCGGTTTTCTGTGTTTTTAAAATTCACAACCCATTTCTTACTACTTATAGCCCATTTTCTGGGGAAGCTGAATGCATCCCTCCTCGTCTTTACAGATTTGCAGCCCAGCAGGGCTGAGAAAAGCAAGTAGGACTGGGTTGGGTATTGTCCAAAACAAAATAGAACTGGGCTAGCCATTTTCAGAAAGAAAAATAGATATCAACTGGCTTCATCATGTGCTTAAATAAAAGCATGGGTTCCGTCTCTACAACTGGCGAGCAACTAGGTCCCTACTGTTACAATATTTCTCTCTTTAATAAAGGAAATGGTGAGCCATTTTCTTTGTTTCAAACAAAATATGATAGTCAGAGCCGAGTTGAGAAGGGCAACAACATCCAACTCTAGCTTACAAACGGTATGAAAGGCCAAGGATTAATTGTTCATGAAATTTAGACAAAACCCAGATTGATCATGGAAATAACATCTAAACCAACCACTGTTTTTGGCAGTCACAAACAAATGGATCGGTCTGATCCATAAAATCAACATCCTGTGCAAAAACTTTTACTAGAACATGACCACAAGTTGTTGTAAATAGAAGTCGAGCACGTTCAGAAGCCCATTTGTCCACGTGAAACTTCTTTTTTGCTGTTCAACATATCCATCCGTGAGAAATTTCTTGTTGAAAAACTTAAGCCTCATGGACAATAGTAACCTTGCATTCAACAGGAAGAATGTGACAAAGCTTTTGTTTGCCTGGTTGGATGCATATCCTTCCATCATTATTGTCCTCAATGAATGCCAGGAGGACTGAGAAAATCTCGGTGCTTATTACGTTGGTGATTGGTTATATGTTTTTCTCCATGTGTTAGTTCCTAAGTAGACATGAAGATTGAAAATAGTTAAGGTCTAAAAAAAGAGTATGTTGAATGAGCGACAGCTGAACGGTTAATTCTAGTATAGTATATACGGGCTTTCGATGGCTGAATTCAATGTGCATGAAATCATCACCTTTATATACAAATTTTCCAGACATGGCAAGCATCGCAACGAGCCAATAATTGTGTTCAAATCATAACTAAACAGTCTGATGATCTTGATAGAATCTAGCACCATTGATAGGCTATCCATGGGCGAACTCTTCAGTGAGCATATAACATAATATTAGTACCCAAAGTCACTACAGGAATCTGCTACTTTGCCATCTGCCACGGCGGACGGCAAAGGCATGGATGGCGGACGGCAAAGACCTTTGCCGTCAGCCGCGGACGGCAAAAGGTGATGGCAAAGTAGGGGACGACTAAGAGCTGCATTGCCGTCTGCTTCGGGCAGCTGACGGCAAATGGTCCTTTGCCATCAGCAGCGGACGGCAAAGAAGATGGACGACAATAAATGCGCTGTTACTCCGTTAGGTGGTTAACGGCGTGCATTTGACGTCACCATCAGAGGCAAACCGACCAAATTGGTCACCTCCCAGAAGCTACAGGTTGCACGCCACGTGGTCTCTTTGCCGTCCATTGCCGATGGCAAAGAGCCCTTGCCGTCGGTGGCGCATTTGCAAAGAGCCTCGTGATATTGTCTCTTTTTTCTGTTTTTTAATCCAACAATTTTCACAAAAATATATATGACATATATAGATATATTTAACAACAAACATATCACATATCCAACACATAATTCCATATACATATTACATAGCAAAGTTTCATCAATATAGCAAGTTCCATCAAGTTCCATCCATACACATTGTTCCATATACATATTACATAGAAAAGTTTCATCAACATAGCAAGTTCTATCATAGCAAGCTAGATACAATGCAAAGTTTTAGCAAAGAAAAAGCAAGCACTCCATCATAGCAAGCTAGCTTCCATGAAGTGAGTGAAATCTGCAAAATGGTAAATAAGAAAGTTAGAAATAGGTGAATAGAACAAGAAGAAGACTAGAACAAGAAGTATATGTCATTATGAGCTAACTTAGGTGAAATGGATCATATATGAGCTAACTAAGTTGAAATGGGTTGTTCATGAGCTAACTTTGGTGAAATGGATCATTTATGAGCTAACTTAGTTGAAATGGGTCATTTATGAGCTAACTAAGGTGAAGGGCATCGTTTTTGAGCTAAGTAAGGTGAAATGGATCGTTTTTGAGCTAACTTAGGTGAAATGGATCATTTATGAGCTTTTATGAGCTAACTTAGTTGAAATGGGTCATTTATGACCTAACTTAGGTGAAATGGGTCATTTAAGAGCTAGTTTAGGTGAAATGGATCATTTTTAGCTAACTTAGGTGAAATTGATCGTTTTGGAGCTAACCTAGGTGAAATGGGTCATTTTGGAGCTAACCTAGGTCAAATGGGTCATTTGGAGCTAACCTAGGTGAAATGGGTCATTTGGAGCTAACCTAGGTAAAATGGATCATTTACGAGCTAATCTACTAAAATGGCTCATTTCAGAGCTAACTTGGATAAATTGGATCACTTGTAAGCTAACTAAGGTAAAATGAGTCATATTAGAGCTAACTTAGGTAAAATGGATCGTTTATGAGCTAACTAAGTTAATTATGCAATTTTTGACATAAGTAAGCTACATGAGGGACACAAGATTTATACTGGTTCGGGCCGTTGTGGTGTAATACCCTACTCCAGTGTGTGGTGTGGTGGATTGCCTCAGGGGCTGATGATGAACAGTACAGGGGATGAACAACCTTGTGAGAGGTGTTCTTGAGCTGGTGCAATGAACTACTTGGGTGAGTTCGATCGCCTATGGATCTGAAGAGAACTCGATGAGATTCCCTCTAATGTGGTGGCTATCCCTATATATATATATATACAGAGGCCCGGGTCCTCTTCCCAAATATTGAGCGGGAAGGGCGCCAACAATGGCCATTTTGAAGGGGAACATCTGCTACAGGTTATCCTGACTAAAGTTGGTCTTCGGCTGCCAAAGGCACACGCCACTGGGTCAGGCCCGAGCGGCTTGGGGATGATGCAGCCCGAGGGGCGCCCCCAACAAGGTAAGCTGAAGACATAAGCAAAACGGATACTTGCCACGGGGGCAGACCCACGTGACCTGGGAATGATGTAGCCCTGAGGGTGCTCCCAGCTGAAACGAAACTTGAGAGAAGTCACCTGATACCATTGTAGAGCGAGTGTCGGAGTAGCTGGCGGTGCGTGGTGAAGAAGTTGATCCTCACGAGCCCTTGGAGCTCTGAGCCTCAGGAGGCTCGGGAGGTCCGGGCGGCTCGGCGAGGTCCATCTCCATTTCCTCCAGGAGCGCGCGATGCTTGGCCACCTGAGCTTCCAAAATGCTCCTCATAAGGCGCTAGTGGGCAGCAGCCGCATTCGGCAGGCCGAAGGGCATGCGAACGTAGCTGTGAGGTGGACCCACGCAACGCCCCATGCGCGAAGGCCAGAAGCACTCCTGAGACGCGACTCGATTGAGCCCTGGGTAGTCGGTGCAGACGTGCAGCCCGCCATCCTCGCCTAGATGGGGAGCTACGCTGGGCAGGCGGCGGTTGCCGCGCATGACTCTTGATTCCTGCAACCCCTAAGCGACCTTGGTGATGAACTCCTGAGGGTTGGGCCCTCCTTGCCTTACGCCTTCCTGCGAGAAACGTGACGCGAAGCACGCCTGCAAGTGGTGCTCGAGCGCCTCCCTTGTGATCTTGGCAAAGTCAGCGGCTCCCCAGGAGAGAGCCCCCGAGCCTTGCTCGAGGAGGGCACCGGGCGTGCTTTCCTATGTGAAGGAGGGTGGAGCCCCTTGGACGGGTGCAGATCCCGATGTGGCGCCTCCGAAGGTACCTGCCTCCTGAGGCCTTGAGTCAGGTGATGTCTTCTTCTTCTTGGGAGCTGCTTCAGGAAGGTTTCTACTCTTACTATCTGGGTCCTCGATTGACGCGGCTTGGAAGGCACACTCGAGAGAGCACACCGCATCCTTCACTTCACAGGGGACCGTGATGACTCCGCCACTTCCTGGCATCTTGAGGACGTTGTAGCCATGGTGAGTCACTGCCATAAACTTGGCCAGGGCGGGATACCCGAGGATGGCATTGTATGGCAGGCGAATGTGGGCGACGTCGAAGTCAATGAGCTTGGTACGGTAGTTCTTGCGCTGCCCAAAGGTGACAGGGAGGCGGACCTGCCCTATCGGGACAGTGGAACCATCAGTGACTCCTGAGAAGGGCTTGGTTGGTTGAAGCTGATCGTATGGCACTTGAAGATTGTTGAACGTCTCGACGGACAGGACGTTGGGCCCTGCTCCGCCGTTGATGAGGGTCCTGGTAACTTGCACATTGCTGATGATTGGGGAGCAAAGCATCGGGAGGACACCAGCTGTTGCCACGCACTTGAGGTGATCCGCTGAGCTGAACGTGATGGCGCACGCAGACCACCTGAGAGGGCGCGTGGCCTCAAGCATGGGAAGACTGCATTCACCTCGTGGGAAAACTGCTTGAAGATGCGCTGAGAGGCTGGGGCCTGAGTGCCGCCCAAGATGCAAGCGACTGCACGCGGCTCCTGGAAGCCCCCAGGCCCCTCGTCTTGATGATGGTCGTCATTCCTTCTTGTTGGTGGCGGCAGAGGAGGAAGTCCTGCGTTGCCTTGCGGGCGATCCTCACGAGGCTGATCTCTCCAAGCCCCCTCGCGAGGCTGGTTGAGGGAGTCCTGGACTAGGGGGTGTCCGGACAGCCGGACTATCATCGTCCACCGGACTCCAAGACTACGAAGATGCAAGATTGAAGACTCCGTCCCGTGTCCGGATGGGACTTTCCTTGGCGTGGAAGGCAAGCTTGGTGATACGGATATGTAGATCTCCTACCATTGTAACCGACTCTGTGTAACCCTAGCCCTCTCCGGTGTCTATATAAACCGGAGGGCTTTAGTCCGTAGGACATAACCTCCATTACAACAATCATACCATAGGCTAGCTTCTAGGGTTTAGCCTCCTTGATCTCGTGGTAGATCCACTCTTGTACTACCCATATCATCAATATTAATCAAGCGGGGCGTGGGTTTTACCTCCATCGAGAGGGCCCAACACAGGTAAAACATCGTGTCCCTCATCTCCTGTTACCATCCGCCTAGACGCACTGCTCGGGACCCCCTACCCGAGATCCGCGGTTTTGACACCTACATTGGTGCTTTCATTGAGAGTTCCTCCGTGTCGCCACCAATAGGCTCGATGGCTTCTTCAATCAACAACAACGCTGTCGGTGGTGAGACTTTTCTCCTGGACAGATCTTCAGATTCGGCGGCTTCCGCCGCGGGCTAATTCACTTGGCCATCTGAGCAGATCGAAGCTACGCCCGCCGTCGAGTCAGGTTCGGAAGCCTAAACTTCACGGCCGACATCCGCGGGGACTTGATCTTCGACGGGCTCGAGCCACAGCCGAGGGTGCCGCACTGTCACGATGGGCATGATCTAGCTCTGCCGCCAGACAATGCCTTGGTGGCCGCACACGAATCCGCTCTGGCCCTTAGTCCGGAGCCGATCGCCCAGATCGAGGACCGGTGGCTGGACACCGCCTCGGGGGCTGCAACTTCCACGTCGATGGAGCCGAACACTAACCTTGTCCCTTGCGAAGCTCGTGACTCAGGTGCCGGACTCCCTGCGGACTCCGAACCTCCCGCGCCCCTGCCAATCGAATCTGATTGGGCGCCGGTCATGGAGTTCACCGCCATGGATATCTTCCAACACTCGCCCTTTGGCGACATCCTAAATTCACTAAAACATCTCTCGCTATCCGGAGAGACCTGGCCGGATTATGGCCAGGATGGTTGGGATGCGGACGACGAAGAAATTCAAAGCCCACCCACCACCCACTTTGTAGCCACTATCGACGATCTAACACACATGCTAGACTACGACTCCGAAGACATCGACCATATGGACGACGATGCCGGAGACGATCAGGAACCAGCGCCTACAGGGCACTGGAAGACCACCCCAACACATGACGTATACATGGTGGATACCCCAAAAGGAAGCGATAACGAGGACCAACGGGGTGCGGCAAAGGATAATCCCGCTGATAAACAACCAAAACGGCGACGTAGACGCCGCCCTAAGTCCCGCCTAGACAACAACAACGCTCCTCACGACCCAGCAATAAAGCAGGGCAAACCAGTGGACGACGAACATGCAGACAAGCAACCGTCCGAATAGGACGAATCGGATAATCAATCCATGCCCGGCGAAACCAACAGTCCAGACGACCTCACGCCGGACACACCGCCGGAGAATAAAAACCTTCGGAAAAGACTCATCGCCACAGCAAGAAGTTTGAAGAAGGAAAAACGGAAGCTCAAAACAGCGGAAGATATACTCAGAATGAGGTGGAGCAAAGTGCTCAAAACCGCAGACAAATACGGCAATAGCCATCAATCAAAGAGCTACCCGAAGCGCAAGCTGCTGCCAGAATTTGACGAGGAGGCCATAGAGCCCCCACAGTCAGAAAACAAAGAGGCCGCCTGGTCGGATAGACGGCTAGATGATAGGCCAAAATCTAAAAGCGGCGCTGCACACAAGCCGACTCATGACCCTGGAAAAACAGATGGCCCAGTCAGGTCCATTTACGGGCCAAAGAAGAGGGCCCCAGGAAGAAACACAACACGCCAAGTGTCTGAAGACAGCGGAGCACCCAAATACAGGGGCGCCGCACACCAACTATGTTTCACCAATGAGGTGCTGGATCATGAATTCCCAGCAGGGTTTAAACCCATAAACATAGAGGCTTACGACGGAACAACAGACCCTAGAGTCTGGATAGAGGATTATATACTACACATACACATGGCTAGAGGAGACGATCTCCACGCCATAAAATATTTACCCCTCAAGCTCAAAGGGCCAGCCCGTCATTGGCTCAAAAGCCTCCCAGAAAACACTGTTGGAAGTTGGGAAGAGCTTGAGGATGCATTTAGAGCAAATTTTCAAGGGACTTATGTCCGCCCTCCGGATGCAGATGATCTAAGTCATATAACTCAACAGCCCAAGAGTCGGTACAGTGCTCGAACAGGTTCCTTACTAAAAAGAACCAAATAGTCGACTGTCCGGACGGCGAAGCCCTAGCAGCTTTTAAACACAACGTCCGAGACGAATGGCTCGCCAGGCACCTCGGCTAAGAGAAGCCGAGGACAATGTCCGCGCTAACAAGCCTCATGACCCGCTTTTGCGCGGGGGAAGATAGCTGGCTGGCAAGATGCAGCACCAGCGACCCAAGTACATCCGAGATCAGAGATGGAAACGGAAAATCACGGCGCAGACAAGATCAGCGCCGGAATAAAGAGAAAAGCCCAAAGAACACGTGGGTCAACGCCAGATTCAAAAGCTCGTGGCCAAACAACAAAACAGTGCCTCTTAAGGATAACAGTCATGAGCTATCCAACTTAAACAAAATTTTTGGTCGAATATGTCAAATCCACAGTACCCCCGGAAGGCGTGCAAACCACACCCACCGAGATTGTTGGGTTTTCAAACAGTCCGGCCGATTAAACGCCGAACACAAGGGGCTCGACGCATCAAGCGAGGATGATGATAAACCCCACCAGCAGAGCACCGAAAACAAAGACTTTCCCACAAGAAGTCAAAGCAAGAAACTCACTTCATGTGATAATACGGAAAAATGCGGCACCCGCTAAGACGGGTCCCGCACGGTCCACCCGAGCGGAACCTCGAGATTGGATGTCAAAACCAATAACTTTTGACCACGTGGATTATTCCAGAAGTGTCCGAAATGCAGGATGGACTGCTCTGATATTGGATCCTATAATCGACGGACTACAGTTTACACAAGTCCTGATGGACGGAGGCAGCGATCTAAACCTGCTATATCCAAACACAATCCACAAGTTGGGGATAGACCGTACTAAAATTCGACATAGCCGCACTTCCTTTAAAGGAGTGACGCCAGGCCCTTACGCCAAATGCGCAGGCTCCTTATTACTAGAAGTTGTGTTCGGGTCACCGAACAACTTCCAACGCAAAAAATTAATCTTTCATGTCGCCCCGTTCAAAAGTAGCTACCAAGCACTATTGGGACGTGAAGCTTTTCTCCGCTTCAACGCCATACCACATTACGCGTCTCTTACACTTAAAATGCCCGGTCCACGTGGCATCATTTCATTACGAGGGTCATTTAAAGACCCCGGACACGGCTAGACAAGTCCGGCATAAATAAGCTAGGGGCTCCCTAGCCGCAAACCCCTTCACAAGGGGCTGTGCATATAAGCAACAACGAGCTCATATAGACTCCGCTTTACTTATTTATTAATATTTTTCATATACTTTTTTCACACGATTTCCTTTCCAACTAAGTTCCTCTCTTTTTACAGAAGAACAACGTGCACACCCGTCCAGGATAACATCACAATGAAGACATAGGCGCAGACGTGCAGTAGGGACCCGTTGCAAGGATTCTTTTCAGATTAAGACCCTGCGTAAACCTTTTTTACTGTCTCTTGTTGTTATAATCCCCTGGTTTCTCATTATAACCAGAGTGGAGCCTGATGTTTTGGCATCGGCCGCGTCAGAGGACCTTGCCCGTACCTGGACACCAGGGGCTTAGGGCATTGTTCTTCCCATTATTATAAAGACCGAGCACCTTAGGGAGTGTTCGGCGTCTCGAGTTAGGCCTTATATGCATCAGCTCTGAATCATGTCTTTGGTCAAATGTTGGGTTTGCCCGGCTCCTGTGTTTTGCTGCCTTACGTTCCGTATCATCGGCTAATGCGCCACCAGGAGAACTACTGCGATTGTGCCCCAGTTAATTGGGTGAAGCACCTCGAGAGAAAGCCGAAACCGATCGTCATGATACAAAGAGACCGGTCAACCACTCGATCGACCACCGGAATGTTTAGAATTCCCGCTTTGACGAAGGACCATTTCGGTCAGGCACACACGCGCCCCAAATTCGGGAAGTGGTGCCCCTGAGGGCTATATCGTAGCCCCACCCTCGAACTCCAATGGCTAAGTGAAAGTGATAAAGCATCATAGTCCGGATTGCCTCATTTGCTATGCTACCACCTCCTCAACAGGACCGAGACGTCGGATTAAGTGTGACAATGCGCTATTTTTGCGAACACCCCCGCACCTTGTGCATGGGGGCTGAAGCCGAAGACTGCCATCTTTCAGGTTATACACACGTATACATAAACGGCCGCATAGGAGATATTTCAATATTGGAACACACAAGTATAAAAAGCGATTACATCATAACCATTGTTTCACAAAATACAACGTTCATTTGAACGTGACATTTTTCAAGCACGGCGACTCTATTACACGAGCACCACGCATAACTTCCCAAAATAGTGCTCGGCGGGTAACCGGCTTTCGTCCGAAGCCTGGGTTGCAACAGCGGTGGCATCCATCTCCGTCCAATGTGTCTTCACACGGGCAAGGGCCATCCACGCACCTTCTATGCAGGCCGACCGCTTCATCTCCTCGATATGCGGCACCGCCCCAAGAAATTGCTGCAATAAGCCAAAATAGCTCATCGACTTGGGCCTCTCTGGCCAGACATGAGTCACGATATCCGTCATGGCAAGTCCGGACAACCTGTTCAGCTCAGCCCATTCGGCCAACCGATCGGTCAGCGGAAGTGAACGATCCGGACTATGGAATTGAGACCAAAATAGCTCTTCCGTCTTGTGATCCTTCTGACTCCGGAAGTGCACAATGGCATCTGCCGCACTTGCCGCTAAGTCCATATATGGATCCTCTGGACCCCACAGCTGGCCAAGCTGGGCATAATTTGGATCCGTAAACCGGCGACGCAGCAGAAAAGGCTTGCCACCACAATGTCTCCTACTTTGACGCAGCTCCTCCTTCATAGCCCGCATTGCAGAACGGGCATCCTTGGCCTCGGCGGTGGCCTTCCCCAGGTCTTCCCGCTCCGATAGGCGCTCCTTTTCAAGAGCCTCATTGTGGTCGGTAGCATCCTTCAATTTCACGACCAATTCGGCCATCTCTTCCCTGCTTCGGCGGTGTGCAGCCCTTTCGCTTCTAACTCTTGGCCGCCCTCGAGGCAGCCGCATCACTCCTTCCGCTTGCTCCTTGGCTTGAGCAAGTTCGCGAAGGCTCTCCACAGCAGCAACACCATCTGCGTCAAGCATAAATATTGTAAGAGGTGGGCTTTGACTCTCTTAAACAGATGATCGCGGAGACAACTTACCTAGCGACTCGTCAAGTCGCTTGTTCACTAGCGTGATGTCGCATCCGCCACATCGAGCCGCATTAATTGACAACTCCATCATCCGGCTAGCCCCGAACTATCGCCACCGCATAGGAAAGGCGACACTCAATACTGTGATTTTGATCCTCGACGTTGTCGCTTTTGACAACCTACCGAGTCTCGAGGCTACTATCTATCTGGCGCACTTTCATGTGCAAAACTGTCAAAAAGGTGCGTCGTTTTTACGTACCTCAAACCCCGCCAGCAAACTTCTGACGGCATTATGCAATCCACTTTCGGCGGACGAAATCCTTCCTATCTCCATGCTCATGAATGCACGGTGATCTTCTGAGACGGACGCCCTCTCAAGCAGATCCTTCAGCTCCCCCGGCCGAACACTAGTCGGTGCCGAACTCTTCGGCTCTGCCGGGCTCGGGGATACCCTCCGTGACGACACTTCAGGCTCGTCCGCCCTATCCGACGGCACAGCAGACGGGGGCGTCTCGCTCTCCATCATCTCCGGACAAAGATCCCCCGAAGACGAGCTCATCTGAGAAGGTCGCAGATCCGAACTACAAGGTAAAAAATTTCGGTTATCCTCAGAAGCACAAATAGGGATGTTTCTTATTGATGAAGTCCCCTTTTCCTACTCACGGCTCGCTGGAGGGCTGATCCTTTAGAGAAGATTGTATGGCCGGGGTCTCCCCGGACGCAGGACCCTCTGGTGAAGATTTCTTCCCCCGCTTAGAGACTTTGGCCTCTGGGTCTTCGGAGGCGGTCCTCTTCTCCCCCTGGAGGGAGGGATTCACGATCCGCCCTTCTTCAAGCGCCCCCTTGGGAGAGGTGATAGCTCCTCTATTTTACCCTTCGCCTTCTTCTAAAGGCGCGGCCTCCAACATTCGACCAAAGACGGGCTCCGTCGCGGTCTCTGGGGGGAGCCGACACCTTATCGGCTTTGCTTGCGCTACCCATCGATGAAGGATAATGGGTTAAAAGGCAAATTACGAAAAAGCAAACAAACGATGCGTCCGGACACCGAGCTGCTTACACAGTATCCCAAGATTGCAACAGGCTGCATCCTCGGTCAATTCGGACACGCCACCTGCGGTCCGAAGAACAACTTGTACATCTCCATGGGTGTCGTACCCATGAAGTGTTGGAGAATCCGAGGTCCCTCCGGATTGAACTCCCATAACCGGAGAGGATGGCGTTTGCAGGGCAGGAGACGCCTGATTAGCATGACCTGCATCACCACAACCAGATCGATCTCCCTCGCTTGGAGGTCCTGAATCCGGCCCTGCAATAGGGGCACATCTTTTGATGGCCCCCAATTGAGCCCTTGGTTGACCCACGACATCAACCGTCGTGGAGGTCCCGGGCGGAATGAAGGCGGCGGCTTTTGCCTGCTGCCCTTTGGAGTGGTGATATAAAACCACTCCTGCTGCCACAAGCCGAGCTCCTCTTGGAAGGAGCCCGTGGGCCACGGGGCATTGGCCCTCCTGCTTATGGCCGCCCCGCTGCACTTTGCTTGACGCCCCCCAATCATCTTCGGCTCCACATTGAAGGTCTTCAGCCATAGGCCGAAGTGGGGGTGACGCGGAGGAAGGCCATGAGCGATAATAAATGCGGAAATATGGAGGATGGACTCCGGAGCCAAGTCATAAAAATCCAGCCCGTAGTAGAACATGAGCCCTCTCATGAAGGGATCCGTCGAAAAGCCTAAACCCCGACGGAGGTGGGATACGAAGACGACGTACTCACCGGGCTCGGGAGTGGGTATGGCCTGCCCTTGGGCGGGCAACCTGTGCGAAATCTCATAAGACAGGTACTTGGCCTCACGCAGCTTTAGCACGTCCTCCTCCATCCACCGGCCCTGAAGGTCGGAGCCGGACATTGTTGAAGGTCTGAAGCACTCGAATCTGGGGCTCTAGGTGTTGGAACTTGGAGCAAGAAAAGGATTCGATGGAAGATTGAAGAAAAGAAACGAGCCTTGGTCCTGTTATAAAGAGGGAGAATACCAAGAGCCGTCTCCGTGACCGTTCGGGATTCGCCTTCGATAGAGGAGGCGTGGCGACGGGCGCGGTTGGGTTACCCACACCCGTATTGATGAGAATCCCGGAATAAGGGGAACACGATCTCTGCTTCGACAAGACGTGCCAAGGAAACCGCTTCGCTAAACGCGCTGAGGCGGTATAATAAAAAACGATTCAAGTAAAGGCTTGGTAGTGGTGTGACGTCATGCCGCAAAATACGTCAGCAGATTGAGCTTGTGTACATTTTATTCTCTCTACGGTGGAATGTGGAATTTATTTTGTAGAGCCGGACACTATCCTGGTGTTCATGATCTTCTCTGGATTATTTAAGGGAGGAACCCACCTTGCAATGCCGAACATTATGCGCGCCGGACTCATCGTCATTGAAGCCAGGTTCATGGGCTACTGAGGGAGTCCTGGACTAGGGGGTGTCCGGACAGCCGGACTATCATCGTCCGCCGGACTCCAAGACTACGAAGATGCAAGATTGAAGACTCCGTCCCGTGTCCGGATGGGACTTTCCTTGGCGTGGAAGGCAAGCTTGGTGATACGGATATGTAGATCTCCTACCATTGTAACCGACTCTGTGTAACCCTAGCCCTCTCCAGTGTCTATATAAACCGGAGGGATTTAGTCCGTAGGACATAACCTCCATTACAACAATCATACCATAGGCTAGCTTCTAGGTTTTAGCCTCCTTGATCTCGTGGTAGATCCACTCTTGTACTACCCATATCATCAATATTAATCAAGCAGGACGTAGGGTTTTACCTCCATCAAGAGGGCCCGAACTCGGGTAAAACATCGTGTCCCTCGTCTCCTGTTACCATCCGCCTAGACGCACAGTTCGGGACCCCCTACCCGAGATCCGCCGATTTTGACACCGACACTGGTCCTGCCAGCGGTCCTCGTGAGGCCGATCACGCCACCCTTGGTGAGGGCCTCGGTCGTCCCATCGTCCTCCACCTCTTGCTCCGTCTCGGCCGTAGCCTCGATCATTGTGCTCGGGACATCGACCAACGTGGACTTCTCGCACGGCCCTGAGCTCTTGGCATTCATTGGTGTTGTGGGTATGGAGATCGTGGTACTGATAGTACCGGCTGCCCTTGGACGACTCCGGCTGGTCCCTACCGTGCTTCATGTCCGGCTCCGCCGCAAGCACAGCTCCTCCCTTGCGCTTCACATCCGTGGCCTTTGCTTTCTTCTCTTCTGGGTTTGCTGCTGGGAGCTCGAGAAGGGAGAGGCGTCCCTCCTTAGCCCTTGCGCACTTGGTCGCCAGGTTGAGCAACTCCAATGATGTGCACAGATCTTCATGGATTGCCAGCTCCTCCTTCATCTTGACGTTGCGGACGCCATCAGAGAATGCCGAGATGATGGCCTCCTCGGTTACCCTGGGAATCTTGAGGAGGGCGATGTTGAAGCGCTGGATGTACTTCTGCAAGGTCTCTCCGGGTTGCTGCTTGATGCGGCGCAGGTCACCCACGGTCGGCGGATGGTTGCGAGTGCCATGGAAGTTGGCGATGAAGCGGGTGTGCATCTCGTCCCAGGAGGAGATCGTGCCAGGGGGCAGGTTCAGGAGCCAGGTGCGGCATCGTCCTTGAGTGCCATGGGAAACTAGTTCGCCATGACCTTTTCGTCCCCGTTGGCGGCTTCAATGCCCAGCTCATAGAGCTGTAGGAACTCCGCGGGGTCGGCAGTATCGTCGTAGCGAGGAGGCGGGTCAGGCTTGAACTTGCTCGGCCAGCGACATCACGTGCTTCGGTGGTGGCGCGCAGCTGCGGTGGCCACGAGCTCTCTGGCGATGCAGGCTTGCTCTGAGGTTCCAGCGCCGCTCTGGAGCAAAGGCGGGGTCTTGACGTCTTTGGCGCAGGATGCGATCGTGGCGCACCGGTGCCGGGAGACGCGAGCACCTTCTTCGGGACGAGGGATCTCTTGGAAGCTCCTTTCTTGTTGCGCGGGCGCCGGACGCAGTGGATCTCATCCTGGGGCCACGCGCCTTGGAGCCAGGGAGCCTTCTTGGGGAGGAGGTGGCGGACGCACCTCCTGGGCTGCACCACCCGCGCAGGACGGAGGGTGAGGCAGCGAGAGGGACGGTGCAGGGGAGCCCCTGCGGCGCTGACGAGATCGGTGATGCAAGCGAGCCACTCCTCGTAGAGGTCATCGACGGGACGGTAGTGCAGGAGCTCACGTGCGAGGAGCAACTCGGCGTGCGCGTCCGTGGGGGCGCGATGGGCGTGGAACGATGAACCAGCTGGAGTCAGCGACAGGGTGGCGGTGCGGCCTTCCCGCCGCACCAA
Organism: Aegilops speltoides; assembly: GCA_021437245.1. NCBI lineage: Eukaryota > Viridiplantae > Streptophyta > Magnoliopsida > Poales > Poaceae > Aegilops > Aegilops speltoides. The sequence goes on along the minus strand of CM038147.1, from coordinate 339,382,611 downwards.
TGGATGCAGCAATGAGGCCTGCTGCTCATTCCCCACCGGGCCGGTGGCGGCGTTGGCGGCAGGCGACGGGGAACAACGGGAACACCCGCCAACGGGAGCCGTCTAGGCGACGCGTGCGGCGAGAGCAGCACGACGCTCGGTGCGATCCTAGTGAGCGTCTGCCATGGACACGACGGAAGATCGAACGCGAAAAAGCGGAAGAAAGATTCCGGTGCACCCCTACCTGGTGCGCCAAATGGCAGATGTTGGGTTCCGGCAGACTCTTAAGGTTCAAACTCTGGGATGCGCGCGAAGATCTTCCCCGTACCGATCCACGTCCGATCGCATCGCGAGAATCTAGCTAAACGATGAACACCACGAGGGACACAAGATTTATACTGGTTCGGGCCACCGTTGTGGTGTAATACCCTACTCCAGTGTGTGGTGTGGTGGATTGCCTCAGGGGCTGATGATGAACAGTACAAGGGATGAACAGCCTCACGAGAGGTGTTCTTGAGCTGGTGCAATGAACTATTTGGGTGAGTTTGGTCACCTATGGATCTGATGAGAACTCGATGAGATGCCCTCTACTGTGGTGGCTATCCCTATATATATACAGAGGCCCTGGTCCTCTTCCCAAATATTGAGCGGGAAGGGCGCCAACAATGGCCATTTTGAAGGGGAACATCTGGTACAAGTTATCCTGACTAAAGTTTGTCTTCGGCTGCCAAAGGCACTAGCGATGACGCCGTCTTGGGCTCCACGGTGTCCTCCATCCTGCCGCTCTGCTGGTCTTGGTCTCATTGCACTGAAATGGCAACCTTTGCATGTTGCCTTGGTACTCCCCGTCTGCGCTTGCCCCCTTTGCACCAACGAGGAAACAAGGACACTGCACAGGCTGGTGCCCGCCTGGTCTCGATCGTCATGGCTTGTGTCACGAGCACCTCGCGAGGTACCCCTGCCTTGATCTCTCTGCCTCCTCACGAGCCTGCCTGCCGAGGCCTTTCCTGAGGAAGTCTTGTGTCGTCCGCCCCACGAGGCTTGGCTCCTCGTGAGGGTCTTGAGTCTTGCGCTGACGAAGATGGGCCGTGCTAGGCCACCATTCGGGCCAGGACGCAGGCCGGAGGCAGGCAAGTCTGGGGACCCCCGTTCCCAGAACGCCAACACTACGTTACCCTAGGGGCGGTCCCCCAAGTGCCCTCGCGAGGCTGGTCCTGCTAGCGATCCTCACGAGGTCGGTCACGCCACTCCTGGTGAGGGCCACAATCGTCCCATCGTCCTTCGCCACGTCCTCCTCCTCGGTCGTAGCTCTGGTCATTGCGCTCGGGGCGTCGACCGAAGCGTCCTTATCGAACGGCCCTGAGCTCCTGGCAATCGTTGATATTGTGGGTGTGGAGGTTGTGGTACGCGCAGAACGGTCAGCTACCCCTGGACCACTCCGGCTAGTCCCTGCCGCGCTTCGTGTCTGGTTCCGCCGCGAGTACGGCTACTCCCTTGTGCTTCACGTCCTTGGCCTTGGTCTTCTTTTCTTCCGGGTCGGCAGTTGGGAGCTCGAGGAGGGAGAGGCATCCCTCCTCAGCTCTTGCGCACTTGGTCGTAGGTTGAATAGCTCCAGGGATGTGCACAACTCCTCGTGGATGGCGAGCTCCTCCTTCATCTTGACATCACAAACGCCATCAGAGAATGCTGAAATGATGGCCTCGTCCGTCACCTTGGGACTCTTGAGGCGGATATTGTTGAAGCGCTGGATGTATTTCTGCAGGGTCTCCCTAGGCTGCTGCTTGATGCGGCGCAGGTCACCCGCAGCTGGGGGGCGGTCACGAGTGCCCTGGAAGTCGGCGATGAAGCGGCTGCGCATATTGACCCAGGAGGAGATTGAGCCGGGAGGCAGGTTCAAGAGCCATCAGCAGGCACTGTCCTTGAGTGCCATGGGAAACCAATTCGCGACTTTCTCATCACCGTTGGTCACCTCGATGCTCAGCTCATAGAGCTGCAAGAACTCCGCGGGGTCGGGGGTGCCGTCGTAGCGAGAAGGCAGGTCCGGCTTGAACTTGCCCGGCCAGGCGACGCTACGGAGCTTGGGGGTGAAGGCGTGGCAGCCTGCTGTGGTCACCGGGGCCCTTTGCTGACGCGGAGCTTGCTCTTGACAGTACCCGCGCACCGCTGCCATAGGCAGTATGCGTTCTTGTCATGCCGGTGCAGGGAACACGGGGGAGCCTTCTTGAGGCCGAGGAATTTCTTGACAGCGTCCTCCTTCTCGTGCGGGCGCCAGACGCAGTGGGTCACGCCCGGGGCCCACGCGTCTTGGTGCCAGGGTGCTGTCTTGGGGCAGAGGTGGTCGGGGCGCTCCTTGAGCCACGTCGCCCACACCTGGCGGAGGGCGAGGCAACGAGAGGGACGGCGCGGGAGAGCCCCCTATGACGCTGACGAGCTCGGTGATGCGAGCGAGCCATTCTTCATAGAGGTCGTCGATGGGGCGGTAACACAGGAGCTCACGTGCTATGACCAGCGCGGCCTACGCATCCGTGGGGGCGCCACGAGCGTGGGACGACGAACCGGCTGGGGTCAGCGATGGAGTGGTGGTGCGGCCGTCCCGCTGCACCGAGGGGTGTAGCGAGGACGCTTGTTGCTCATTCCCCGCTGGGCCGGTGGTGGCGTTGGCGGCAGGCGATGGAGAACGACGGGGAGGCATGCCGACAGGAGCAGTCTGGGCAACGCGAGCGGCGATAGCGGCCCGGCGCTCAGCGCGGGCTCAGCGGGCATCAGACATGGACCCGACGAAGTGATGGGACGTGGATCAGCGGAAGGAAGACTTCGGTGCACCCCTACCTGGCGCGCCAAATGTCGGATTTCGGGTTCGAGCAAAACCCTTGAGGTTCTAACACAGGGGTGCGCATGAAGATTTCCCCCTACCGAATCTCGCTCTTAGCCTCGTCGTGATCTCTAAACTTAGCTCGATGAAGTGACAACACAAGAGATACAAGATTTATACAGGTTCAGGCCACCGTTGTGGTGTAATACCCTACTCCTGTGTGGTGGTGGTGGATTACCTCTTGGGCTGATGACGAACAGTACAAGGGAAGAACAGCCTCCTGAGGAAAGGTGTTCTTGTGCTTGGTGGGTGTGAAGATGGGCTTGGGGAGGAATCGATCCCTTCCTAGTGTGGTGGCTAGTCCTATTTATAGAGGCCCTGGTCCTCTCCCCAAATATTGAGCGGGAAGGGATCCAACAATGGTCAATTTGAAAGGGGACAGCTAGTACAAGCTATACTGACTAAAGGTGGTCTTCGCCTGTCAAAGGCGCAGGTGGTGACACTGTCTTGGGCTCCACGATGACCTCCGTCCTGTCGTCCTGCTGGTCTTGGTCTTGTTGCACCGATATAGAAACCTTTGCCTGATGCCTCGGTACTCCGCGCCTATGCTTGCCTCCTTAGCACCAAAGGGGAAACGAGGACACTGCGGGCGCTGGTGCTCGCCTGGCGCCCGCCTGGCCTTGGTCGTCATCGCTTGCGTCACGGGAACCTCACGAGGTACCCCTTGCCTTGTTCTCCCCGCCTCCTCGCGAACCTGCCTGGTGAGGCCACTCCTGAGGAGGCCTTGTTTCGTCCACCTCGCGAGGCTTGCCCCCTCGCGAGGGTCTTGATCGTTGGTTGACGAAGACGGGCCATACTGGGCCAGTGGTGGAGCCACGCTGTGGGCCGTAGGCAGGCAAGTCTGGGGACCCCCGTTCCCGGAACGCCGACATCCGTAGCTTGATATGTTGGCATGGGCAGCGATGAAGGGGAGCAACAAGGCCCCTGGGGAATCTACCGTCGCTCAGGGAGACACTAGAGCATTCAGACGAGATGACTTGACATAGTGGTTTCACTCGATGAAGAAAAATGAAGGGGGCAAGCGATAGAGGGGGAGAATGGCGACCTAGGGTTTCGGGAGAGGGTGTTCATGGCGTTTTTAACCCTGAAGGAGGCCGGGGGTGGCCGACACATGGCCAGGGCACGACCATGGCGGCCCAATGCCTGCCACGAGCTCCCATGTTCACTGTAGCGAGATGTAGGGGAAGACACGGGTGGGCTAGGCCGGCTCCTGTGCGGGTGGGCCATAAGGTCATAGTGTTTTTCTTCTTTTCTGTTTATTTTTCTGCTGCCATTTTGTATTTATTTGGGCTAGTAAACGATTTTTTTAATGTGAAATTTGGCACATTGTTACTAGAGAATATTTTGAGCTAGTACACAAAGTTTGAGCCCAACTTGATTTGAATTGAATTATGTTTGAATTTAAATAAACCACATAGGTGTTATTGGGCCAATTCAAAAGTAGATAAGGGCATTTTAAAGTTTCAAAAGATGTTGGTTTTAACATGACTTTTGCTCTATGGATTATTAACATTAATATGAACACTTCTATTCTAGTGTTTGGTGAAATAATTTATGGCCTTTATATTTTTAAAATTTGAATTTGAACCAATTTCAAGTGTGAGATTATTTTTTGCCTTTAATTTTATTATGATGATCAAGATGACATGGCAATGTTAATTTGCTCAATACAGCATGAGGGGTTGTGGATATCACAAGTACATTCCCTTAGCCCCGTGGATGAACTACTCACACATCACCATGAGAACAACAAGGTTGATGAAGAGGCCTCCTCCAATGGCTTTCCCCCCCGACAGAGTGCCTGAAAAGGGCTCCAGATGGGAACATCACGAAACAGGAACTTGTGGCAATGGAAAAAAAATCTTTTGAGGGTACGACGGAGGGCTTCAGTATTTCTTGGAAATTGTAGCATTGGAATCACGTAAAGGGTGTAGGGGGCCCACAAACCTGGGTGGCGTGGCCACCCCCTGGCCAAGCCACTTGGGCTTGTTGGTCCCTCATGACTCCTCTCAACGTCTCCCGAAGCTTCTAGGGTCCTTGAAAAAATCGTCAAAAATTGACATCGTGTTTGGACCTTTCTAGATATGGATTTTCTGTGAAACCAAAAAAAGCCAAAACATGAACTGACACTAAGCACTAAATTAGTAAGTTAGTCCCAAAAATAATATAAAAGTGCACCAAGACCATATATAATTGATGTTAATATAGCTTGAATAATTCATAAATTATAGATACGTTGGAGACGTATCACATGTCGGCCCAACCCTAACTGAACGAAACTGGCGCCAGCAAGGTGGCCGGCTCACGAGGGCTTCGCCCACATGCTGGCCCCACGAGCCCACTGATGAACGCAAGCCCAAACCGAGCCCCACGCACGAGCCGGCGCTGCGACCCGGACCCGGTTCACGCGCCTGTCGTGATCGAACCAGCCTAGTGAGCGGCAAGGACGCCGCTGGGTGGGCCTAGTTAGGCCATCGCACTTTCATGGGTACGGGGTGATGAAGGATGCCTAATGACGATGGCCCCAATTGCGCTGGGCTGTCCACTCGTCATGGACCGCACAACCGGGTCGCTAATACGTCTCCAGCCTATCTATAATTATTTATTGTTTCATGCTATTATATTATCTGTTTTGGAGGTTTTATATGCATTAATATGTTTTTTATATTATTTACTAACCTATTAAGCTAGAGCCCAGTGTTAGTTTCTGTTTTTTTCCTTGTTTTGGACTTTACAGAATAGGAATATCAAACAAAGTCCAAACGGAATAAAACTTTACGATGATTTTTCTTGGACCAGAAGACACCTACGTGACTTGGAGAGAGGGCCAAAAGAGTCCTGAGGAGGCCACAAGCACTCAGGGCGCGCCCCAGGTGGGGCCCTGTCTTGTGGGCCCCTCGAGAGTCCCTTAACCCTAGTTCCACCTCTATAAATTCTCAAATATTCCCCAAACATCATAAGCGTCCACCAAAGTACTTTTTCGCCGCCACAAGCCTCTGTTCCCATGAGATCCCATCTTGGGTCCTTTTTCGGCACCCTGCCAGAGGGGGGTTCGATCACGGAGGGCCTCTACATCAACCTTGCTGCCCTTCCGATGAAGCGTGAGTAGTTTACCACAAACCTATGGGTCCATAGCAAGTAGCTATATGGCTTCTTCTCTCTCTTTAATCTTTAATACCATGTTCTCCTCTATGTTCTTGGAGTTCTATCGGATGTAATCTTATTTTGCTGTGTGTTTGTTGAGATCCGATGAATTGTGGATTTATGATCAGATTATCTATGAATATTATCTGAGTCTTCTCTGAACTCTTTTATGCATGATTAAGATATCTTCGTATTTCTCTTCGAACTATCGGTTTGGTTTGGCTACCTATATTAGTTTTTCTTGCAATGGGAGAGGTGCTTAGTTTTGGGTTCAATCTTGCGGTGTCCTCACCCAATGACAGAAGGGGTAGCGAGGCACGTATTGTATTGTTGCCATCAAGGATAAAAAAGATGGGGTTTATGTCATATTGCTTGAGTTTCTCCCTCTACATCATGTCATCTTACTTAAAGCGTTTCTATGTTCTTATGAACTTAATACTCTAGATGCAGCCAGGAGTCGGTCGATGTGTGGAGTGATAGTAGTAGATGCAGAATCGTTTTGGTCAACTTGTCGTAGACGTGATGCCTATATTCATGATCATTGCCTTAAATATCGTCATAACTATGTTCTTTTCTATCAATTGCTCAACAGTAATTTGTTCACACACCGTATGTTTTCTTTCAAGAGAGAAGCCTCTAGTGAAACCTATGGCCCCCGGGTCTATTTTCCAACATATATTTTCAAATCTATAAACCAAAAAACCCAAAAATACCTTGCTGTAATTTATTTACAGTTTTCTCTTTTATTTATGTTTTATACCCATATCTATTAGATCTCACTCTTGTCCGTGACCGTGAAGGGATTGACAACCCCTTTTCGCGTTGTGTCCAAGTGTATGTTAGTTTGTGTAGGTGCATAGATCGGAGACTTGCTTGTACCTCCTACTGGATTGATACCTTGGTTCTTAACTAAGGGAAATACTTATCTCTACTTTGGTGCCGGGAAATACTTATCACCCTTTCCTCTTCAAGGGAAAAATCAAGGAAAGCTCAAGAAGTAGCGGGAAGAATTTATGGCGCCGGTGCCGGGGAGGTTCTACATCAAGCCTACCAAGTACCCATCACAAACTCTCATCTCTTGCACTTATATTGTTTGCCATTTGCCACTTGTTTTCCTCTCCCCCACTTCCATTTTTTAAAAAAAATATATACACAAATATTTGCCTTTTTATCCGCCTTTTTCTCTCCGCTCGTTCTTTTTGTTTGCTTGAACTCATCATCATGAGTGACTTCGGTATGGTAGAAACAGATGATGGCCTAACTCCTAAAATTGGACGATATGGCAATTTGGATGCTCAAACTTATGTTTTGGGGCAAGGGAACGTTATGGGAAAATCACATGTCCAAGAGTTTTTCAATTGTGTCGGCAATTTCCCTTCTGATGTTGCTCCTATACTTAAAATAACTAAAACTTATGCGGAGGATATTTCAGCACTAGTTCTGAGATTTAAAAATAGATTTATACATACCCATCCTACCTTGCAAAGATTGTTTTATGAGCTTCCCGTTATAAAATATCCTAAAGCTAAAAAGATAGCTATCCATGTTCTTATGAATGAATTTAATCAGATAGTTCGGGAACCTAGGTAATTTTTTTATTTTTATGGTATGAGCCATGAAAAACCAATGATAGATGAGATCCTTTACAATAGTGACTATACCTTGAGGTATTTTCTTGGAAATAATCAATTTTTTTATGAGAAACTTAAAAATAATATTCCCATTTTGGATGTGATCCAACAAGTTTTCAATTATGTTAATCAACAATATTCTTGGATTGTGGCCGGGAATCAAAGGGGATACATAGATGGGCAACTTGATAATGCCAAAATTTCTATGGATAATGTGTTTCAAGTTATCTTTGCAAAAAACCCTGACAAGAAGAACACATCTATGGAAAAGAATACCAAAGATGACAATACCTAGATCTATGTTTTATGCCTAGCTAGGGGCGTTAAACAATAGCGCTTGTTGGGAGGCAACCCAATTTTATTTTCATATTTTTTGTTTTTGGTTCTATTTTTCAATAAAAACACATTATTACCTCTGTAGTAATTGTGTTTTGGTGTTTTAATTAGTGTTTGAGCCAAGTAAGACCTTTGGGATGGTCTATGGTGATAGTTGATTTGATCTTGCTGAAAAACAGAAACTTTTGTGCTCATTGCCATAAATTTAGAAAATCACAGAAACGTGATTTTGATCCGAATTTTTTACACAAGGTTTATATACAAATTATTTTCCTAATTTTTCATAATTTTTGGAGTTACAGAAGTATAAGAAATTTCCAGTTTACTAGAAACTGTTCTGTTTTTGACAGATTCTGTTTTCTATGTTTTGTTTGCTTATTTACATGAATCTATGGGTAGTATCAGGAGGTATGAACCATGGAGGAGTTGGAATACAGATATAACACGAATATAAATTTAGAATGAGTTCACAACAGTACCTAAAGTGGTGATTTATTTTATTATACTAACGGATCTTATGAGTTTTCTGTTGAGTTTTTGTCGGCGTTCTAGATACGGGAGTACCCAGACTTGCCTGCCTGCGGCCCACTGCGCGGCTCCATCGGCGGCCTGGTACGGCCCAGCTTTAGTATCGATATCTCAAGACCCTCGCGAGGGCAAGCCTCACGAGGCGGACGACGCCAAGATCCCCGAGGGAATCGGCCTCCTTAGGCTGGCTCCTGAGGGGCGGAGAGTTCTATGCAAGGTGCACCTCACGAGGCTCAGCTGACGTGAGCCGTGATGACCAAGGCCAGGCGGACACCAGGTGGGCGCCAGCGGGCGCAGAGTGCCATTTTCCCATTTGGTGCAAAGGAGGCAAGCGGCAGGTGCGGAGTCCCGAGCAATCAGCCAAAGGTTTCCATTCTGGTGCAAGAAGATCAAGACTGCCAGGACGGCACGATGGAGGTCATCATTGAGCCCACCGCAGCGTCACGACCAGAGGCTTTTCGCAGGCGAAGACCACTTTACTCATGCTAGTATGTACTACTTGCCCCCCTTCAAATCTGGCCGTTGTGGGATCCCTTCCCACCAACATTTGGGAAGAGGACCAATACCACTATAAATAGGACTTAGCCACCACCAAAGAGGGGGACGAACAATCATATCCTTTCTGACCCAACCACCTCACCAACTCTCTTGAGCTCAAGAACACCTCACCTCCTGAGGCCAGTTCATCCACTGTAGTAGTTCATCCTCAGCCCCTCAAGGCAATCCACCAAAACGCTGCAGTAGGGTATTACAGTGCAAGGTGGCCCAAACCAGGACAAACTGATGTGTCTCTCTGTCCCATTGAGCTCGACGCGCTAGGCTTAGGAAGATCGCGAGTAGGTAGGCTGGGTAGGTTGAGATCTCTGCACGCACCCCAGAGTTCGAACATATCAAGGGTTTGAGGAACCCGAAATCCGACATTTCGCGCGTGAAAGTGCAACTAATCCCCGGGTGGTTTTGGTAATTAATAACAACATACATATCATTGAACTAATAGTTTCTTGAGAATCATTTCAGAAAGTTCAGTGATATGGGTATGGCAAGGACTCAAGAAGTGGACCCCTCAAGATGCTAAGGCAAGCATTGGCAAAAGCTCAAGACTCCATTTTTGGTTTAGTGATCCAAGATCACATTGAGTCCATAGGAAAGCCAATACTATTAAAAGGGGATGAGGTTATGATAATGATCTGGTTGCTCAAAGTGCTTAGTGATACATCTCCTAAACTATCAAAGAACTTTCACTTCCATAATACACTCATAAGTAATCTCGGTCCCACCGATATTCCAAACTCAGTCACACCGAGATGAACCACCTCAGCCATATAGCCAAACCCTAGAAATCTCGGATTTTCCGATTCTGAACTCGGTCTCACCGAAACTTGAGTTGCCAAGCTTCTGTAACCTTCTGTCATCAAATCGGTGTCACCGAGATGATGAAGTCGGTCCCACCGAGATTGGCAAGCTCTTGTCTTTGCACGAATCGGACTAACCGAGTTTGTATTTTCGGTCCCACCGAAAATCCCAACGTTCACATGATTTGAACTTTCGGTCTCACCGAGTTGTCAACTTCGGTCCCACCGAGATTGGTCAAATGTGTGTAACGGTTGGATTTTGTGTGGAGGCTATAAACACCCTCCACCCCCTCTTCATTCGTGGAGAGAGCCATCGAAAGAACTACCACTCCTACCTTACATTTCTCGAGAAGAGAACTACCTACCCTTGTGTTGAGATCAAGTTGCTCCACTCCCACCATATGAAGCTTGATCTCTAGCCTTCCCAAGTTGCTTTCCACTCAATCCTTTCTTCCACCACAGCCAAATCAAGTGAGGAGAGTTGAGTGTTGGGGAGATTATCATTTGAAGCACAAGAGCAAGGAGTTCATCATCATCAACACCATCTATTACCTTTTGGAGGGTGGTGCCTCCTAGATTGGTTAGGTGTCGCTTGGGAGCCTCCACGAGATGTGGAGTTGAACCAAGAAGTTTGTAAGGGCAAGGAGATCGCCTACTGTGAAGATCTACCCCAGTAAGGCTAGCCTCCGTGGGCGTGAGCCATGATGGCATAGACAAGGTTGCTTCTTCGTGGACCCTTCGTGGGTGGAGCCTCCGTGGACTCTCGCAGCTGCTTACCCTCCGTGGGTTGAAGTCTCCATCAATGTGGATTGACGATAGCACCACCTATCGGAACCACGAGAAAAATCTCCGTGTCTCCAAATTGCGTTTGATCCTCTCCACCTCTCTTTACTACATGTGCAATTTACTTTCCGCTGCCTATACTCTAGAATTGCATGTGTAGGGTGATGCTTGACTTGATCATCATTGTGAATCTGCCAAAAACTTGTCTTTATCAAAAGGCACAATTTTTATATTGTCAAGTAGTCTAATCACCCCCCCTCTAGACATACTTTCGATCCTACAGCGCGCCAGGTAGGGGTGCGTCAGAGATCCGCTGCTCCTTCCGTCACATCAAGCCACCGGCTTCGATGGCGGGTGCTCCTTCGTCGACTCGACCGTAGCGCGCCTTTGAGGGGGCTGAGGGGCTCCGCGGTTTCACCCCCTCCTTGCGATGGATGGATTGGCCACCTAAGTTCAAGCCAGAGACGTCACCTCGCTTCGACGGCGCGGCGGACCCGGCTGGCTTCCTCCAGGCGTACAAGGAGGCGATCTGGGCGGCCGGCGGAGACGACAAGGTGAAGGACAACTAGCTTCCCATGGCCCTCATAGGCACACCGCGCGCTTGCCTGCTCAACCTGCCGGCGTCCTTTGTGGCCTCCTGGGAGGAGCTGCACGACCTCTTTGCCGCGCGCTTCGCGGCGCTGGCGCCTCCCGGCATTGCAGCTCTCCTAGGAGGCTCGCAGGCACCACCCTCTCACCGGCACATCAAGCAGTTCTACCGCCAGGTGAGGCTGCCCAAGTGAGCCCTGGGGCCCCTTCGGGCTGGGAAACACCTAAGGCCGACCTCGCCTTCGGGCCAGAAGATCGTCCAGCAACCACGGCGGGAGCAGGCACGCTCTCGATGCTCTGCACCCCCACCATCTGCAACGTGGCGGTCACCAAGACCCTCATCGACGGCGGAGCCGGCTTCAACATGCTCTCGACGGAGGCATTCGGCCTGCTGCACGTGCCCCATGACCGGCTCCGCGCCACCAAGCCCTTCTCCGGGCTCGGCAGTGGGTTTACCAACCCCCTGGGGCAGATCCACCTCCCCGTCACCTTCGGGACCCGCGACAACTACCGCACCGAGCTCATCGACTTCGACATCACCAGGATCGACCTGCAATACAACGCCATCCTTGGGTACCCTGCTCTGGCCAAGTTCATGGCGGCAACTCATCCATCCTACAACCTTATGAAGATGCCAGGTAGCAACGGTGTCCTCACGGTGGCAGGGGACACCAAGGATGTGCTACAGGCCCTCAAGCTCGCCTTCAGGTCTGTGGCGTCCACGCTGCCGGGCGAGAAAGGGGGCCCTGAGGCCCCAGGGGCAGCACCGGCCAAGAAGAAGCAGTTGTTCTCCCAAGACCGAGCCGAGATGAAGCAAGTGCCGGTCAATGAAGACGGGGCGTTAGGCGCCACCTTTACCATAGGAGTTGGCCTCCCTCAGGACTAAGAGAAAGCGTTGGTCGGCTTCTTGCGCGCCAACAAGGACGTGTTCGCCTGGGAGCCCAAAGACCTGGTCGGGGTCCCATGGGGAATAATCGAGCACCACCTGAAGGTATGCCCAAACGTGCACCCAGTGAAGCAGAAGGCCCGCCGCCAGTCCACCGAGAATTAGGCATTCATTGTCCAAGAAACCCACAAGCTGCAGGATGCTGGGGTCATCAGGGAGGTACGGTACCCGGAATGGCTGGCGAACCCAGTTGTCCTCCCCAAGAAAGGAGGGAAGGAAAGCATGTGTGTCGACTTCACAAACCTCAACAAGGCTTGCCCTTAGGACCCCTTCCCGCTTCCTCGCATCGACCAAATCGTTGACTCCACCGCCGAGTGCGACCTGTTATGCTTTTTGGACACTTTCTTAGGCTACTACCAGATCAAGATGGCCGTGCAAGATGTGGAGAAGATGGTGTTCCTGATCCCCTGCGGGGTCTACTACTACACCTGCATGCCCTTCGGGCTGCGCAATATCGGGGCTACCTTCCAGCAGCTAATGCACATCGCCCTGGGCAGGCAGCTCGGGAGAAATGTTGAGGCATATGTTGATGACATAGTGGTGAAGTCTCAGGAGGCAAGGACCCTGATTGAGGATCTGGAGGAGACGTTTGCCAGCTTGCGCAAGGTGGACCTGCGGCTCAGGGGCTGTTTGGTTCACTACCTAATGGCATTTAGCCTGACCTGAAACTTGCCTGTGAATCACTAGGTCTTGTTTGGTTTGCTACCTGAAGAAGTAGATACGTCCCTGGCCTGAATGGTCAGGCATCTCAATTAGCTTGTCACGCCTCCAATTTCCAGCGCCTCGGCTCAGGCTAACAGCTGCTTGACTTTTAATACTAGTATCGGGGCTTGTGCTTCCCAATAGCAGCCTTTCTTTAGTGCTTTAGGTATTTTTTATTGGTTGATACTAGTACACCAGGTCAAGCAGCAACCAAACACATATCTTCTCGTCTTGCCTGACAGGCAGAAACATCCAGCTTGCCATGTTCCTATCAGGCGCCAATTTTTCTCAGGCACATCAGTCAGGACGTGAACCAAACAGCCTCTCAATCCAGAGAAGTGCATGCTCGGAGTTCCCTCTGGCAAGCTGCTGGGCTTTCTAGTTTTGCACAGAGGGATCGAGGCAAATCCGGAGAAGGTCAAGGCAATAGAAGACATGAGCCCTCCGCAAACCCTGAAGTAGATGTAGAAGCTGGCGGGCTGCGTGACCTCGCTGGGGCGTTTCATCTCCAAGCTCGGAGAATGCTCCCTCCCGTTCTTCAAGCCAATGAAAAAGAAAGGGGCGTTCGAGTGGACCCCTGAGGCTGGCGCAGCCTTTCAAGACCTCAAGAGATACCTGACCAGCCCGCCGGTGATGGTGGCGCCGCGCCCTCATGAGCCCCTGGTACTCTATCTGGCAGCCACCCCTCACTCTGCCAGCGCCGCCATGGTGGCACTAAGGGGGGAACGCACATTCAAGGGCCCTCGACAGGGTGCTCGATCACCAAGCAAAGCACAGCAGCCTCAGGACAACGCTCCTGAGGCCTCGGCTGACCCGGCGGCCAGCATTCCTCCCGAGGCTGCAACTGACCCCTCGGTTGGGGGGCTCCTGAGATCGGCCCTTGCGAGACCACACTCGGCACGGCGGAAGGTGGGACCGCTGAAGGCCCACATCCTCAAGAAGCACAAGACTCCGCTAACACCTCTTCCCTTGTCGAGCACCCGGTCTACTTCGTCAGCACAGTGCTACGGGAGGCACAAGCGCGCTACCCTATGCCTCAAAAGCTCTTACTCTCGCACCTCGTCGCCTCTTGAAAGCTGTGCCCCTACTTCTAGGGCCAACCCATCAAGGTCATTTTGGCCTACCCACTAGAGAGGGTGCTCCGGAGCCCAAATGATGTTGGGCGAGTTACGGAGTGGAACATCGAGCTCCAGGCATTCCAAGTACAGTTCAGTACCACCAAATTCATCAAGGGTGCGGCCCCCGCGGATTTAGTGGTAGAATGGGCTGACGCCCCTGATCGCGGAGTGAGTGAGGACTGTTCCCTCTTGTCTGGGGACGAGGAGCCAAACGGGTGGATCATGTACATTGATGGCGCATTCGCACGACAAGGTGCAGGGGATGGGGCCGTCCTCATCTCACCCACCAAGGACAAGCTCTACTATGCAGTATAACTCTGTTTTCAGCAGGGCGAGAAGGTCTCCAACAACACCGCAGAGTATGAAGGCTTGCTCGCTGGCCTTAGGGCCGCGGTGGCGCTGGGGGTGAAGCACCTCACCATTAAAGGTGACTCCCATCTCCTCATCAACTTCTCCAACAAAGAGTACACACCCAAGGACGAGCACATGGAGGCATACCTAGAAGAGGTACGCAAGATGGCGAAACGGTTCTTAGGCTCGGAACTGCAGCATGTGCTGCGAGGAATGAACAAGGAGGCGGACGACATCGCCAAGAGGGCGTCCCGTAGGCTCCCTCAGGAGCCTGGGTTGTTTGAAGAGCGTCTCTTCAAGCCGTCGGCGCCCCCCCCACCATGGCTCCAACGCCACCTCAAGAGGATCTACCCCAAGCACCAGCAACCGGCGCCCCAGCATGCAGCCCTCCCTCTGGGGCCCGCCTGCTCCTCGCGCTCGAGCCCCAGGAGGGGTGCTGGACAGAGGAGTTCAAGGCGTACCTACTTCAGGGGACCCTGCTAGAGAAGGAGGAGGACACCGAGCGGGTGGCTTGTCAGGCTACCGCGTACTGCATCTGTGATGGTGAGTTGTACCGCAAGAGGCCCAATGATGTTTCGTTACGATGCATCTCCAGGGAGCAAGGGCTCGAGTTGCTGGTTAACATACACGTTGGGGATTGCAGACATCACTCCTCGTCATGCACTCTTGTGGGCAAGGCATTCCGTAGTGGCTTCTACTGGCCGAGTGCACTCAACGACGCCGCAGAGCTGGTGCGCTCTTGCGAAGCATGCCAGTTCCACGCCAAGCAAATTCACCAGCCTACGCAGGGCCTCCAGACTATCCCTCTCACATGGCCATTCGTGGTCTGGGGATTGGACATCCTAGGGCCGTTCCTTCGAGCGCTAGGGGGCTACCGCTACCTCTACCTCTCCATCGACAAGTTCACCAAATGGGCGGGGGTGGAAGTCGTCCGCATAATCCTAGCTGGATCAGCCGTCAAGTTCATCAAGGGCCTCGTGAGCCAGTTTGGGGTCCCTAACCGCATCATCACCGACAATGGCTCGCAGTTCACTAGCAACCTTTTCAAACCATATTGTGCTAACCTTGGAACGCAGATATGCTACGCCTCAGTGGCACAACCCAGGAGCAACAGCCAAGACGAGCGCGCCAACGCTGAGGTCCTGAGGGGCCTCAAGACAAGGACCTTCAAAAAGAAGCTCGAGGCCTGCTGCAGGGGCTGGCTCGACGAGCTCCAGTCCGTGTTGTGGTCCATCCGCACCACCCCAACCAAGCCAACAGGAGAGACGCCGTTCTTCCTCGTCTACGGAGCTGAAGCGGTTCTCCCACACGAGGTCAAGCATCGCTCCATGTGGGTCCTGGCGTTTGACGAGGCGCGTCAGGATGCCACGCGGGGGATGGATCTCGTGCTGGGAAAGGAATGCCGCCGCCAAGCCTCGCCCCAAGCGGCAAGGTACCAGCAGGCACTGCAGCGGTACCACTGCCGTTGCGTCTGCTCCAAGATGTTAGAGGTCGGTGACCTCGTTCTGAGGAGGGTGCTCTCCAGGGAGGTGCTGCACAAGCTCTCTCCCATGTGGGAGGGCCCGTTCAGGATTGCCAGTGTCTCCAGGCCTGGCGCCGCGAGCCTGGAGACACGGGACGGGGTCCCTATCCAGAACGCCTGGAACATCTAGCACCTCCGAAAGTTCTATCCATGAGGCAAGGCTCCGGCCTGTGAAGGTATCCGCTCGTGACACTCTCACATAATAATGAGTGGGGCGGTACATGCCCCGAAGTCTCCTGAGAGCCGCCCTGGGGCCTCACGGGGGCTCCCTCCCACGTCTTAGTGGCAACACTTAGCTCCGCGCTGGTGAGAAGACTAGATTAGGTGCCGGACGCGGCTGTTCATTTGCTTTCTGAAGTTGCTTGCTGTCTTTTAGTGATCTTCAATGGAGTTGGTGCTTTCGTGCTTTGGTTCGCCGAGTTGGATTTTTCTCCACCTGTTTCATTTGCTCTTAGCCTGAGGGCCAGGAAGATGTGGCAGTTGCCCGTCGCTCTTCCTCGCGCGCCTCGCGTGTGGGGGGCTAGGCAGGTGTGTGCGCCTTGGGCCTGCCCTCGTGTGTGCACACCGCACCGAACCCCACTGCCCTAGTGCTTTGGCTTTATCCTCGCGAGGAGCCCTCGATCAAGCTCACGGGCACCAGCACCCCTCATGTCCGTGCCCCCCAGGCAACGCGACGTGGCGCATTAGGCCACAGCTAACCTACGACAGGGGGCTCATGCGGAAAGGAGCGAGGTGCTAGACAAGCTTCTTATTTTTCTCTAAACAGCTTTGTAGCGGATCTATAACACCTCCCGAGCGCAGAAGCGCCCCCCGAGTCGCCGGGAACGGGAGCTTCGCTAGACACCAAGGGCTTCACCCTCGCGAGGAGTGAAGTCACTACAAACGCGTCAAGCTAAGTTACCCCACCCTTGCCTACCCAGAGTACAGATGCTACAACATGGACTTGAGATAATAAGCATAGCATAAAAGGGGGACATAACTGCCATAGTTCATTACACACCCCAGCGGGGCACACTACTTTTTTCGAATTATGGAAGAAAGGAAAGGCTAAACAAAGATGGACCGAGGGTGTGCGGATCCAGCGCCAGCGCCGCGTCCTCAAGCAGCGCCTCAAGGTGGCCCCGGCACTCCACCAGTTCCCCCGCAGGCAGCCTAGGGCCGTGGCCCAAGTTCGGTGGCCCTAGGCTCATGCCGGGCTCCCCTCCAGCTTCACTGGAGCATGGCAGCGGGACGACCCACCGCCACCCTCGATCCGAGCTCGACGGCGTGGGGGCTGGTCGTAGCCACCGCTGCTAGAGCTCTCATATGAGGAAGAGCTTCCGCCACAAGAGGAGGAGCAGACATCATCAGGGCCAAGCTCACCTTCGTCACCTTCGGGGCAGCACCCCACACGGCGGCCGTCCTCCCTGAACACCCTCACGTAGAGGGTTGCCAGGCCGTCGTACATGAAGTGGAGGGTGCACCTCCCGCCAAGGCCTCGTGCGCGGGCGAACATCTGCCAGCCGCGGGTTAGGACCACGCTGCCCGTGGCGGCGACCTCCGTCCCCACCCACGAGGCCCTGCTGCAACAACTATTAGCCTACAGCCAGAGGACGTCAAGCCCTGAGGAAGGCAGCTCGCTGCAGAAGAAGTGTGGAAGCCGGAGCGAGGTGTCGGCAGGCGCCTCCAACCACACCACGAACTCCGGAAGCACGTCCAATGAGGAGAAGCATGGGCGGGGAGGGCACACAACCACGGTGCGCTTCCCCTCGTCATGGTGGTTGCTCCGGAGCCGGTGGCCCCCATTGCGAGAAGAGGTCCACCGCAGGCACCAAGAGAGACGCCAGCCCTGGGGGATGTGCGCCCGTGCCCCGGGGGGCCACAACAGGGGTCGCAGGGTGTTTACGGGGACAGACGAGGCCTCTCTTAGGAGGCGAAGAAGCTGGCCCCTCCTTGGAAGCCTTCCCCTTTTCGGCCGCAGAAAACCTCCTTGTCGACGCCATGGAAGAGAAGGATAAGAAACAAGCAGCGAGAAGACGGAGTAAGAAATGAGCGAGGGGGGCTCTGCCTCTCCCCCTCATTTATAGCTGGAAGGAGGCCAACCGCCGGCCTCCACAACCTCGCGCCATGATGATCTTCTGCATGCAGCATCGACCCGTCAAGTTGAACGGTTGCCGAGGCGGCATGGAGAAGTGGAGACACCCACGTCCCATCAATCGCCATGCGTCGTTCAAGGCCGCAGGCATTAGGGCCCGCAGTGCTCCGCACTTGCCCTTTGGCTTCGCCTAGAAGCCAAGTCCGAGCGTGCCTTGGGCCCGGGGGCTACTGTAGGTGTTCTGGATATGGGGGTACCCAGACTTACCTGCCTGCCGCCCACTGCACGGCTCCATCGGCGGCCTGGTACGGCCCAGCTTCAACATCGACAACTCAAGACCCTCACGAGGCGGACGATGCCAAGACCCTCGAGGGAATCGGCCTCCTCAGGCTGGTTCCCGAGGGGCGGAGAGTTCTATGCAAGGTGCAACTCACGAGGCTCAGCTGACGTGAGCCGTGACGACCAAGGCTAGGCGGGCGCCAGCGGGCGCAGAGTGCCAGTTTCCCCTTTGGTGCAAAGGAGGCAAGCGGCAGGTGAGGAGTCCCGAGGAATCAGCCAAAGGTTTCCATTCTGGTGCAACAAGACCAAGACTGCCAGGACGGAGGTCATCGTCAAGCTCACCACAGTGTCACGACCAGAGGCTTTTCGCAGGCGAAGACCACTTTAGTCAGGATAGGATGTACTACTTGTCCCCCTTCAAATCTGGCCGTTGTGGGATCCCTTCTCGCCAACATTTGAGAAGAGGACCAAGGCCACTATAAATAGGACTTAGCCACTACCAAAGAGGGGGACGAACAATCAGATCCTTTCTGACCCAACCACCTCGCCAGCTCTCTTGAGCTTAAGAACACCTCACCTCCTGAGGCCAGTTCATCCACTGTATTAATTCATCATCAACCCCTCGAGGCAATCCACCAAAACGCTGGAGTAGGGTATTACACCGCAAGGTGGCCCGAGCCAGGATAAACTACAGTGTCTCTCTGTCCCTTTGAGCTCGATGCGCTAGGCTTAGGAAGATCACGAGTAGGCAGACTGGGTAGGTTGAGATCTCCGCACGCACCCCCAGAGTTCGAACCTATCAAGGGTTTGCGGAACCCTAAATCGACAGTTTTGTGTTGTGAAATTTTCATGTTTTGAGTAAAGATTTGATGGACTATGGAATAAGGAGTGGCAAGAGACTAAGCTTGGGGATTCCCAAGGCACCCTAAGGTAATATTCAAGGACAGCCAAGCGTCTAAGCTTGGGAATGCCCCGGATGGAATCCCCTCTTTCGTCTTCAATCCATTGGTAAATTTACTTGAGGCTATATTTTTATTCACCACATGATATGTGTTTTCCTTGGAGCGTCTTGTACGATATGAGTCTTTGCTTTTTAGTTTTTCACAATCATCCTTGTTGTACACACCTTTTGAGAGGGACACACTTTAATCATGAATTTATTAGAATACTCTATGTGCTTCACTTATATATTTTGAGCAAGGCAGTTTGCTCTAGTGCTTCACTTATATCTTTTTTTAGCACGGCGGTGGTTTTATTTTATAGAAATAGTTGAACTCCCATGCTTCACTTATATTGTTTTGAGAGTCTTTAAACAGCATGGTAATTTGCTTAGGTTATGAATTTAGTCCTAATATTATGGGCATCCAAGAGGGATATAATAAAAACTTTCATATAAAGAGCATTGAATAGATGAGAAGTTTGATTCCTTGCACTTGTTTTGAGATATGAAGATGGTGATATTAGAGTCATGCTAGTGAGTAATTGTGTATTGGTAGAAATACTTGTGTTAAAGTTTGTGATTCACGTAGCATGCACGTATGGTGAACTGTTTTGTAATGTAGTCGGAGCATGATTTATTTTTTGATTGTCTTAAGTGGCGGTC
The DNA here is from genome assembly GCA_021437245.1 of Aegilops speltoides. Classification (NCBI taxonomy): domain Eukaryota; kingdom Viridiplantae; phylum Streptophyta; class Magnoliopsida; order Poales; family Poaceae; genus Aegilops; species Aegilops speltoides. Next base: position 339,362,803 of record CM038147.1, on the reverse strand, counting down.
GGGGACGAGCGATGGTCTTTTCCTACCAATCTATCCCCCTAGGAGCATGCGTGTAGTACTTTGTTCGATGGCTAATAAATGTTTGCAATAAGTATGTGAGTTCTTTATGACTAATGTTGACTCCATGGATTATACGCACTCTCACCCTTCCACCATTGCTAGCCTCTCTAGTACTGTACAACTTTTGCCGATGCATTAAACCCACCATATACCTTCCTCAAAACAGACACCATACCTACCTATTATGGCATTTCCATAGCCATTCTGAGATATATTGTCATGCAACTTCCACCCCTACGTTTTATTATGACACACACCATCATTGTCATATTGCTTTGCATAATCATAGTATTTGTGGCTTGGCCACCGTTCATATTTTTATACATGTCACTCTTGATCATTGCACATCCCGGTACACCGTTGGATGCATTCATATAGAGTCATATTTTCTTGTAGGTATCGAGTTGTAATTCTTGAGTTGTAAGTAAATAAAAGTGTGATGATCATCATTGTCGTGGATTTAACATGGCAGATGCCCTAGTGAAAGGACTTAGGTGCAGAGCCATCGCAACATAGGTTAGCTTGAAGGGTTTGAACGGGACAAAGGACACAAAGGGTTTACCCAGGTTTGGCCCCTCACAATGAGGTAAAAGCCTATGTCCTGCTTCTAGTTGTATTACTTGAGTCTCGATTACAAGGGAGCGATTACGCTTGACCTAGCTATCAATCACTTGTTTCCTGAGTTAACCCGCCACCGGGTCTCGCCTTTATATACACAGGTCAAGGCCCGAGGCTTACAAGGCCCGAAGAAGAGGTTGCCATGTGCCTTTTGTTTCTATGCTCAATCTCTTAGTGCAAAAGAATGTCGCGTTATATTGCCCCTTATGATAGCAACTTTTATTATGCAGTCTGTCGCTTTTATTCTTTGCCATCACAAGTTCGAACAACGCTAAATTTCTCTTACACTAAATGATCTAACACTTTTAGAAGCAATTTTTATTGCCTTATTGCACCGATGACAACTCACTTGAATGATCTTACTTAATCCATAGGTAGGTATGGTGGACTCTCAAAACAAGATTTGGGTTTAAGGGTTTTTGGATGCACAAGTAGTATCTCTACTTAGTGCGGAATATTTGGCTAGCAAAGATAGGGGCAAGCACCACATGTTAAAGGATCTATGACAATATAACTTCTATGTGAAATATGAACAAACATAAATCATTACGTTGTCTTCTTTGTCCAACGTCAACAATTTTAGCATATAATATTTTGATGGGGGCTCACAATCACAAAAGTCCAAGATAGTGTATTTGCATGTGAATCTTCTCATCCCTTAATAATTCTTTCGTGAATTGCATCATTGACCAATGCTATGTTTGTAAATCTCCAATAAAATTTTCTACTTGTACTCTTCATTATGTGATGTCATTACCATAAGATTAGCATATGATATTTTTCATTTATTTCCTTTCTTTTTATTGAACATGAAAGTAAAGAAAAGAAAACTCAAACTAAACTTTATTCTATATCGCGCACACGATTACAAGAAAAGATCACTAAGCAAATTCTCGAAAATAAAGGATCAAACTAAACCTTTATTCATCTAAAGCAAAATATAACTATGGTTCAAACTAAGATAAGTAAAGGCAAAAGATAGTGGAGGTGATACGATACCGGGGCACCTCCCCCAAGCTTGGCACAAGCCAAGGGGAGTTCCCATACCCGATACTCAAGTTTCCTTTGGTGATGAAGAAATAGGTGGTGGTGATGAAATAGTAGCGATCTTATCCTCGGGTTTCCATGGCAGAGGCTCACCATCATAAGAGGAGGAGTGTGTCTCACGGGTCCTGCAACTAGCAGCCAAACTCATACCTTTAAACCTCATCTCATATTCAAAGACTTGGTTTTGGAGATCGTAGATCTGGCTTTGGAGGAAGTTGATTTTCTCGTTGAAGGTGAAGACGATGACCTTCATGGACTTGCCATCCACCTTGAGATCACGGGTGTAGTCCGCGATCATGAGGTGATTGGCATTAAGTCCATGTTCCAACATCCCCTTGCACCGGAAGACCTCCTGCTCCATAGCTTCAAGCCTGGCCTCCATGGTTCCCGTCCCTTTGGGACCTTGCACATCATGGATGTGGAGCACCCCCTTATGCATCTGGATAGCCTGAGGGTGCTGCATCACCTCCCGCAAATATGGGTTGATGACATTCTTGAAGAATTTGTCCTTGGAGGATCTTGAGGCAGACATGATGATCTAGATTGGTCAAAAAAACAGCAAGAAAAGAAAATAGGAAATTTCTCCGCGATACGGTGGTCAATAGGTTTGGGGGGTATATAAAGATTTTTTATCTTGGGAAACAAGCAAACGGAAGAAAAACGGAGTCCGGAAGGTACCCGAGGTGGGCACAACCCACCTGGGTGCGCCTGGCAAGCCAGGCACACCCTGGTGTCTTGTGCCCACCAGGGTGACCTTCCAGGTAGTTTCTTATTGTCCTAATTTTGTGATATATTCTAAAACTGACAAAAAATATTTTCTGGATTTTTCGAAGTCCGTTTACTTGCCGTATCACGTACCTCCTCTTTTTTCACGATTCTGGAGTGTTCTGGAAGGTTTCCTTTATCTGTTCTTCTGGTGTCATAGTTTGGATAATATTACTTTCAACATTAATGGGCGTACCTGAGATATAATGTTTTATTCTTTGCCCATTGACAACCTTCAGGTTAGCACCCTTGACGTTATTTATTTTAATGGCTCTGGGTCGATAAACCTCCTGTAACACCCTGGATACAACTTTCCATATTCGTAACTCCAACTCTTGCCTTTTTCGGAGATGTGATATGTTATTTCTTCTGTGGTTGGGTTTTTGTTTTTGATTTGCATTTTTGTTCATGTCAGGCTTTTCATCTCATTGCGTCATGTGCATTGCATCATGGCATCTTGCAACCTTTTTTTATAAAACTCATCTAAATAAACTGTATGGATCTTCGGTCCATTTAAATCGAGGGAACTCACATGGTGATTCTCTTTAAAACGTATCCTCTCGATATTTAGGGAGATATTATAAAATAATCCATTCTTTGGAATCACCATAACACACTTGCAAAATCCCAATGCCCTTTATTATTTCAATTTTTGGCCCCTAACTTTGCCATATATCCTTTCGTCATTTTCCGGAGCTCCACCTTAATTCTCAACATTTTTGGACTCTTCTAAATCCTTGCCCTTGTTCAAACCTTTTGAATTAAATTCAAATGCCTTTGAATTTAGTTCTTGCATTCTTGCCCACTCCATTTTCCTTGGAACAAGCATATTTTTACGAGTCCGTAAAAATTTATCCCCATGTCCAAGTTCTTTCCAAAGCCTCTCTTTCTTTTCTTCTCTCTATTTCTATTTATGATAAAATATGAAATTAGAGAGAGAGTAAGATGCAGCCCAGCAGCCAGGCCGGCCTGTTTCCCCGCGGCCCAATTGCTCCTGGAGGCCCAGCCGCCCTAGCTCTAACCCTAGGCCCCGACCGATCCCCACCCATCTCTCCCTCGTCCTCCCTTCTGCGCCGCACCTCTCCACGATCCTGCTCCTCGCCCGATCCCCTCCTCGAGCACCGGCCGCCCCGCGCCTCTCCATCTCCGTCGCCTGCGCCCGTGCTCCTCCTCTGCCTCGCCCCTTCCTCCCCGCAGCGCCCGAACCCTCCTGCTTGAGCCCCGTCGGCCTCCTCGCCGCCGTCGCGCCCCTTCCTCCTCGCCCGCGCGTCCCCGACCACAGCAAGGCCGCGCCGCTCCTCCCCATCGCTTTGGCCGGAGCTCGCCGGAGCCCTAGCACCGGTCGCCGCCGCCAAACCTGACGGCGCCCCTGCCTCGCGTCGTCTGCTTCTCCTCCCCGTCGCCCTCGTCGACGACCAGCGCTGCCCGTGCAACCTCCCCTCCTCCGCGTCGTCGCCTCCCCATGGCTCCGCGCCCGGCCTCCGCCATCTCCAGCCGCGGCCGGCTTCTACGCTCCTGCTTTGCTCCACTCCGCCGCCCCTGCTCCGTCCATCAAGCTTGCCGCCTCGCCATCTGGTTCCGCCCCTGCCGGCCCCGCGCGCGACCTCCTGCCCCGTTCGCCTCGTGTCCTTCTGGTTCCGGACAACGCCGAGCTCCGCTCCAGCAAGCTGCCGAGCGCTACCTCTGCAGCCTCCTGCTGCTGTTGCGTGCACCTTCGCTGCCGGTTGGCGTTGACGCAAGGTCAACGACTTCATCGTCGTTTGCCATGCCCGAACCTCGAAGATCCCGTGGAACGCCAAGTACCACTATCCATCTCCGAGGATTTCTCCAAGTATCGCACCGGACGCTCGAACGACTACAGGACCGGAACGCCTACGACATGGATATGCCAAGTTCTGCTTCGAACATGTACGACTACAAGATGACCCGCCGAGATCCCGTGAACGTCTACTTCCACTACCGCCGCCGCCGTGTACGACTACTTCCTCTACCGACGCCGTGTACGACTACTTCCCACGACGTCCGTGAACCTCCACCGTCGACCTGAACATCTATGAAAACATGTACAACTACCGTCGCCACGTGAACAACTACTTCCTCTACGACCACTACGAGAACGTCTACTTCCTCTACATCGTACCGAACGCGTTCCGCCCCGAATGCACGCTTCGAAGGTATAACCGCCGAGATGCCCTTCCGAGAACAAATGTTTACGATGCATGAGATGCTCATGTTTGCACCGTGTCCGAGTTGTCTTTGCACGTTCCTCGTTTCCCATGCCATTGACCCGTGGGAACCCAGAATCCGGGATCACCCCACCATCCGTGCACGCATCCGCACACTTGCTCTTTTGCACCGGTATCTCAATGAGTTATCGGATCATCGGAATGTTGCGTTGGCACCATTTTCGTTATCGTTGCCGTGGCACCATTTTTTTATCGTTGCCGTGGCACCATTTTCGTTATCGTTGCCGTGGCACCATTTTCGTTATCGTTGCCGTGGCACCCCTTTCGTTCCGCCATGGCGACAAATGCTTCATAACATACTTATGTCAACATTTTCATAATATTGCCTAAAACTTGCATATGTCATCCGCATCATGATAAAAACTATTAAAATGTTTAAAATTGTTGTTTGCTTTAATTGCTAAATAACATATGGGGATTTTCCGGAATTGTTGGTTGTTGTTCCGGCCTCACTTAAACTTGCCTAAATAGTTAGTTTATTTATGCTTCACCTCTTGCCATGTTTAACAACACTTAATATTGTTTGGTAGCATAAACGAGAGAGAACTAAATAATTGATGCGGTGTTCCGTCAATATGCAACTCGTTGCATATTGAGCTCCACTTAACTTGTAGTTTTGTTTGTTGCACTTTGCCATGCCATGCCTCATTAAACCGGACATGCATCATACTTGGTTGTGCATCATGACATGTTTATGCTGGTGTGTTTACCATGTTGCTTGCTTCTTTCCGGTTTGCTTCTCTCGTTAGCTTCGGTTTCGTTCCGGAGTTGTGAGGATTCGTTCGACTATGTCCGTTTGTCTTCTTCATGGACTCGTTCTTCTTCCTTGCGGGATTTCAGGCAAGATGATCATACCCTCGAAATCACTACTATCTTTGCTATGCTAGTTTGCTCGCTCTTTTGCTATGCCAATGCTACGATGCCTACAATTTGCTTGTCAGCCTCCCAAATTGCCATGTCAAACCTCTAACCTTTGACACCATTCCTAGCAAACCGTTGTTTGGCTATGTTACCGCTTTGCTCAGCCCCTCTTATAGCGTTGTTAGTTGCAGGTGAAGATGAAGTTTGTTCCTTGTTGGAACATGGAGATGTTGTTCCTTGTTGGAACATGTTTACTTGTGGGGATATCACAATATCTCTTATTTTATTAATGCATCTATATATTTGGTAAAGGGTGGAAGGCTCGGCCTTATGCCTGGTGTTTTGTTCCACTCTTGCCGCCCTAGTTTCCGTCATACCGGTGTTATGTTCCCGGATTTTGCGTTCCTAACGCGGTCGGGTGATTTACGGGACCCCCCCTGACAGTTCGCTTTGTATAAAACTTGTCCAGCAAGGCCCAACCTTGGTTTTACCATTTGCCTCACCTAGCCCTTTTTTCCCTTGGGTTTCCGGAGCCCGAGGGTCATCTTTATTTTAGCCCCCCCGGGCTAGTGCTCCTTCGAGTGTTGGTCCAAACGGCAGATCATGGGCCACCTCGGGCAACTCGAGGGCTGGTTTTACTCGTAGGCTGAGCTATCCGGTGTGCCACGAGAACGAGGTACGTCGACTCTATCGGGATTTGTCGGCACATCGGGCGGCTTTGCTGGTCTTGTTTTACCATTGTCGAAATGTCTTGATGTACCGGGATACCGAGTCTGATCGGAGTGTCTTGGGTGAAGGTCTATTCCTTCGTTGATCGCGAGAGCTTGTCATGAGCTAAGTTGGGACACCCTACAGGGTATAAAATTTCGAGAGCCGTGCCCGCGGTTATGTGGCAGATGGGAATTTGTTAATGTCCGGTTGTAGAAAACCTGAAGTTGACCTTAATTAAAATACATCAACCGCGTGTGTAACCGTGATGGTCTCTTTCCGGCAGAGTCCGTGAAGTGAACACGGTGTTGGAGTTATGCTTGACGTAGGTTGCTATAGGATCACTTCTTGATCATACTTTTATCGACCGTGCTTTGCCTTCTCTTCTCGCTCTCACTTGCGTATGTTAGCCACCATATATGCTAGTCGCTTGCTGCAGCTCCACCTCATGCCTTTACCTTACCCATAAGCTTAAATAGTCTTGATCTCGCGGGTGCGAGATTGTTGAGTCCTCGTGACTCACCAGATACTTCCAAAACCAGTTTGCAGGTGCCTATGTTACCGAGCAGGCGACGCTACCAAGCTCAAGGAGGAGCTCAATGAAGATCTTGTTCATTGTGTTGTTTCGTTTCAGTTGATCAGTAGTGGAGCCCAGTTGGGGTCGATCGGGGACCTTTGTCGCATTTAGGGTTCTTCTTTTATTTTGGTTCCGTAGTCGGACCTTGATTGTATCTGAATGATGTAATGCTTTATTCATGTAATTGTGTGAAGTGGCGATTGTAAGCCAACTATGTATCTCTTTCCCTTATGTATTACATGGGTTGTGTGAAGATTACCTCACTTGCGACATTGCTTTCAATGCGGTTATGCCTCTAAGTCGTGCTTCGACACGTGGGAGATATAGCCGCATCGAGGGCGTTACAAGTTGGTAATCAGAGCCTTCCCCGACCTTAGGAGCCCCACTGCTTGATTGTTTTTAGCGGCCGAGTTGTGTCTAGAAAAATGTTTTGAGTCATTTAGGATTATATATATCGGAGAGTTAGGAATTCTTTTTACTCCTCAGTCCCTTCGTCGCTCTGGTGAGGTATCCTGACGTAGAGTTTTGACTCTTCTCTTCTCAAATTTCACTAAAAAAAATTTTAGGATCACGCGAGTATCTTAGAATCGTTCCGATGGTTTTATGATGACAACATTGTCTTGGTTGCCTCCCATCAGCAGGGTTTTTTTTACTGGAGGTGTCCCGGGGAGTTGAGCTCCGAGGTGTTGTCGTCATAATTTTATCGTTGCGATTCGCAATACCGAGTTTAGTCGCCGACATCGAAAATCTCTTTTATGCAGTTCATTGGTGAGATAACCCGCTAACCCAATCTTGAGGTGAGTACGGAGTATTGCCATGACTCGTATAACGGATGCTTTTCAAGGTTGAGGTACACGATTTCGAAGGTTTCTTGGTTATGTGTTGACGGATGGATACAGCTTGGATGTAGGTATTGTTAGTTTGGGTGAGATATATTGCTTCCCCTGTATCCCCAACACCAGATTGCATAACCAGAAAGTTTCGGGAGTTTTATAGGTGGGAATTCAAGTAGCTCCTAGAATATCTTTCCGACAGATGCATGATATGAGATTGGGTAAATCTCTATCATATGTTTGTTCCGGCTTATTCTGCAAGCCAAATCCTTTGTTTTGTTTTCTTTGTGGTATTCGAGTTGCTTCAATGTCAAGTGTTGATTCCATACCTTTCCGAAATGGTGTTCTCATACTCCGATGTGAATACCAATCCTTCTCGACAATCAAGATTGTCATGTCAATCCTTTTCAACCAGCGTGTTTCTCTTCAAATGGATCCGATCACTTCAACATCCGCAAGATCAATTTCTAAGTTTTTCTCAACGGTGTTTGTTTCATCCGTCTTCAAGTTGCCTTTGTTTTTCCGCCCACCCACCCTTTTTCCTCAAGGACGAAGATTTCTTTACCAAGTATCCTTTTATTTTTGTGAAGTTTCTCCATTCTTTTCCGTCAATGTTCTTACCGGTGGTTCTCAAGAAGATGTTCTACTAGTTCGTCATTCCTCATTCCTTTCTCTTCTCCGGTGGATTCAAGTCAAGTTTTGTTGATCATACCTTTTCCTCATTTCAATGTCTTCTCATACCGTGCACCTCATTATCATTCTATTTCTCGCTATTTATTATTCCGAGTGCTCAAGATATCTCAAGATTCGTGTTTCCACTCGCATTCGTTCAAGCTCTTTCGAGATTGGTATCTCATTCAAGTCATTTAATTCAACCGTGCAACATCTCTTTTAAATCATTTCCAACGGTGTTTTCTTTTGAGTGGGCCCTAACCCACGTGTCTTTTCCTGTGGTCTTACCTGACTCTTCTATTTTCCCAGAGCTATCCTAAATTCTTCTCCAAGTTTGACGTAAGAATGAGTTATCATCAGTCAAATGCTTTTCTCCAAGATCTTTCAAATTCTTTTCATAGTTGGCTCAACCTCTTCGCTTTTGATTCTTCCGGTGTGCCTCAATAATTCTTGGTGGTGTTTCTCGTTGTCATTCTCATCATTTGAAGACCGAAGAAGAGTTTCTCTTTAATCTTGGTCCATTCTCTTAAAGATTCATGGTGCTAGCTTGTTGCCATCCTCTCATAATTGTTTTCGATTGTGAGAATCTTTCTCAACCATCCGGAGCATTTTTACGAGTCTTTTCAGTTTCATTCTTTGAAGCCCATCATCTCAGTATTATTCATTCAAGCTTTCAGCTCTCGTTCTCCAAATCATACCGGTGCATCATTCAAGTATCCTATAATCAGTTCATGATCTCTTCGTTCTCATGTATCTAAATCCCTTCAAGTATCTTCATTCGTTTTCCAATTCTTCCCGGTGAATTGTGCCTTTGCTACTTTCATTTTCAATTCTTACGGTGGTTCGTTCAAGATTTCTCTTCCTTCGTCATTGTATCAATTCATTCATTCGTTCATTCGTTGTTTCCAAATCACACCGGTGGCTCCATCAATACCTTCTCAAGTTTGCGCTATATCTCTCTTAATCGTTTCTACAAGAATAAGTAGTATGCCAAATCCATTGTTTGTCATCAATTTAATTGGTGAAGGATGAGTATAATGTATATCTTATTCTTGTTTCATCCAAGTGATTAATTTCTTCTTTCCGGAGTTGTTCATCATATCACATTCTTGATTCGAGATGCTTCATCTTTTCTTTTCCGGAGTTCCAAGTTTTCCGCTTTATCTCGTCCTGAAGCTCTATCTAAATCATCGCAAGGCTCCAACTTATGTTTTCAACTTCTTTTCTTCTCACCATCCTTTTATTACCGGAGTTCTTCTTTGAGGCTCTATATGGTGGTTCATCAAGGATTCCTTTCATTCTTCAATTGTTCTTCAAGATTTCTCTCGAAGTTAAGATCCGCCAAGCTATACTCAAAAATTAAACATGGTGCTCGACACATGTTTTGTTTTGAGGAGTTCAAGCATTCTTCATCTTGCATTCCAAAGTGCAATTCTTTCTACCTTATCTTCTGAGGTGGTGTTAGGTCAGTCTTGATAATTTCCCTTCGCGTTTCATGATTCACAAGTTTTCAAGAGTGACATATTTAAATCCATCATTTTCTCTTCGTTCAAGAGATCTTTTCAACCGTCAATCTCTTCATTGGAGTTATCTTGGTATAGATTTCACCTAAAGCCTTCCCTAAGGAATGTTGCTATTTGGGTGCTTATTAATGACCGAAGTTATCTCTTTTCCATCTTGATGGAACAAGCTTTCATCTCTTCGTTAATCTCAAGCAAGCAATTGTTTCCGTTAGTGGCCGGTTGTCACCTCATAATGTTGAGATGTTTCCATAAGCCCACTACAAACTTATTCTTTTCGTTGTTGGTCTTCCAACAGCTCTATTCTAACCTTCTTGCAAGGATGCCTTCCAAATTCAATTGTGGTAGAAGTTGGCATTTTCTTCTCCGTCCCTTTATCCCAGTGGTCTAGCTTCTATTCTTTCGTTCCAGAGGCATTGTGATGCTGTGCTCTTCAATCATCATCTTGTTTTGTCAGGATCATGTTCGTTTTCATGCTTATCCATTTAACCGGAGTGTCCTGCCTTTTCTTTCAAGTTCTTTTTCATCTTATCAAGTCTTGCATCTCTTTTCAACCGGAGTGTTGTCCAAATTTGTTCTTCCTTGTTCCTTGTTTATCTCGTTTCAACCAGAGTGGTTCAATCCCTTTTTGTCCATTGTACTCGTCATTCATAGCTTTGCAACCTCCAAGGTTCAAATGGTGTTCCTTGTTTCTATTTTCTACCGCAGTGCTCTCAGTTGTATTCAACTCCGTTGTGTTCTTTCTTTCAAATTTTCAACCTCTCAAGGTTCTTTGTCTTCACTCGTTTGTCGAAGAAGCAACTTAGTTGTACCTCTTCTCTTCCTCTTCCTTTTCCCTCAGGTGCCATCCTAGATCTCGAGACGAGATCCTCTCGTAGTGGTGGAGTGTTGTAACACCCCGGATACAACTTTCCATATTCGTAACTCCAACTCTTGCCTTTTCCGGAGATGTGATATGTTATTTCTTCCGTGGTTGGGTTTTTGTTTTTGATTTGCATTTTTGTTTATGTCAGGCTTTTCATCTCATTGCGTCATGTGCATTGCATCATGGCATCTTGCAACCTTTTTTTATTAAACTCATCTAAATAAACCGTATGGATCTTCGGTCCATTTAAATCGAGGGAACTCACATGGTGATTCTCTTTAAAACGTATCCTCTCGATATTTAGGGAGATATTATAAAATAATCCATTCTTTGGAATCACCATAACACACTTGCAAAATCCCAATGCCCTTTATTCTTTCAATTTTTGGCCCCTAACTTTGCCATATATCCTTTCGTCATTTTCCGGAGCTCCACCTTAATTCTCAACATGTTTGGACTCTTCTAAATCCTTGCCCTTGTTCAAACCTTTTGAATTAAATTCAAATGCCTTTGAATTTAGTTCTTGCATTCTTGCCCACTCCATTTTCCTTGGAACAAGCATATTTTTACGAGTCCGTAAAAATTTATCCCCATGTCCAAGTTCTTTCCAAAGCCTCTCATTCTTTTCTTCTCTCTATTTCTATTTCTGATAAAATATGAAAATAGAGAGAGAGTAAGATGCAGCCCAGCAGTGTAACACCCCGGATGTAACTTTCCATATTTGTGACTCCAACTCTTGCCATTTTCGGATATGTGCTATGATATTCCCTCTGTGGTTGGGTTTGGTTGTCATTTTGCATTTTGTCCATGTCATGCATCTCATGTCATGTCATCATGTGCATCTCATTTGCATACGTGTTCGTCTCATGATTCCGAGCATTTTCCCCGTTGTCCGTTTTGCAATCCGACACTCCCACATGCACCAATAACCCTCTTGCTCTTTTTCCGTAAAGGGTGTTGAACATTCTCAGAATGGACCGAGCCTTGCCAAGTGGCCCTGGTATAGCACCGGTAGACCACCTGTCAAGTTTCGGGTCATTTGGAGTTCGTTTGGTACTCCAATGGTTAACCGCACTCTCGCAAAGGCCTCTTTTAAGTTGCAGCCCAACAACCCTCCAAAACAGCCCAATAACCCATCTAACTCCCCTCCATGCCCTCGGTCGTTCGATCACGATCATGTGGGCGAAAACTACACCCCATTTGGACTCTCCTAGCTCCCTCTATGCCTATTTAAAGACCCCTCCCCCGAATTTCGGATCAGATCCACCCTAACCCAAAAAAATCCCAGATCCGCCACGGACGTGTCCGGGCGGGCAACGACAACGTCCACACACAGAGCCACTCCTCGGGGCTGCCACGTGCCTGGCCCACCGCCACACGCCAGCCCGCCAGGCCGCCGTCGGCCCCCATGGTCCACACCCACACCGCACCCGCACCCCTCTCACCGGCACATTGCCACCGCCGCCGCTCTCATGCACACTGCCACCGCCCGCCGCCCGCCACCCTGCCTGCCGTCCTCCCGCCCGCCCCGCCGGGCTTCGCCGCCCGCCTCTCCTTCCTCCGGCCGCGCCTCCTCTTTCCCTGCCGGCGACCTCGTGCAGCGCGCCGGCCAGATCCGATCCGAGATAACCCTAAGGTTGAATTTTTCCCCTCCAAATTCCCACTAAGTCCCTTTTCTGCAATAATTTCGTGGCATTTTCAATGCATCACATCTCCGCACCCGTAGCTCTGTTTTGGGCCTATAATATGTCAAATTGTTCGCCTCGAAGAGTACATAATTTCATTCCATTGCATCATTTGCATTTGAGCTCATCTTGATGCCCTAAATGCTGTTGGAAAAGGGCTTCAGATCGTTAGTTTCAGAATCTTATCAGCACGAGCTCTTTTGTCATTTTTGCCATGATTTATGTGTGCACCCTATGAACTTGAGTCCTACATGTGAGTTGAACTTTGCCATGCCATCTTTCCAGGGGTGTATGCCATGTATTTTTGTGAGTTATGTGGTGACTAGAACAAGCATGCAAAGTAGGGATGATGATGTTGCTGATTTCAGGAACTTAGTGTTTTCACTAAGTCTTGTCCTGCTGTTATTTTTATGCCATATGTTCATGTTGTTACAGAGAGATCCATGCCCTTTTTGAGCATGATCAGTAAGGGTGATTTGAACATATGGATGTTCTCTATCCATCCATGCCTTTTTTGGTATTTATGGAGTAGTCTAGCATGTCATTTTCGTGCTCTACTTTTGCTTGAAAATGTTTCCTGGCAGATTGTTTGCATGAGATTCAATTTTCACGAGGTCGTTGTAGTTGATCCGTGTATGCTATGATGTTGTTCTTGCCATGTATAGATCCTATGCCATGTATTCTTGATGGGTGTATGCTTAGTTTATCATGAGATGCTCTGTAGTGAGTGCATCGAGCTCACGAACATGCCTACTCGTTATCTGTTTTTGCCATGCCCAGTTTTTCTGCTAAGTCTGAAATCTGTAATAAAACTTGCAATGTTTACATGGGTGCCATCATTTCTTAAAGTCCTTTTTGGCTTATGGTCAGTAAGGGACTATTGATATATGCTTTGAGTAGAATCATGTCATGCCTTGCTTTGCTATTATAAGTTCCTGTAGCATGTTGTTTGCTTGCTCTAAACATGCCTTCCTGATGTTAATTCCTGGCATGTTAGTATTTTCACTAAGTCTGTGAACCTGATATTTTTAGCACTTTCACCATGCTTGTTTGAACATGTTATGATGTGATTTAGCCGTAGCTCAGTGTTCCTCTTTTGTTAAGCATCTCCTGTAGATCGCTGCCATATGCTTTGTTTTTATGTTGGGGTGCTGTAGCATAGTTTCTTGTTGCGTGCTAAGTAGCATCGGTCATTAAACGCAGATTTGCGTCATTCTTGTTTTGCTTGTCATTTGCAAACCGTGCATCCGATTCCGGAGATCTTTATATCGATTTCAACCGAAATCATCTCATCTTTCCAGCGGCATACTTGGTTTGCCAAGTTGATGCCCGGTTCATCATTTTCCTTCCGGAGCACACATATGCATTGCATATCACATCTCGCATAGCATGTCATGTTTTGCATCATATTGCTTGTGCATTGTTCCTTGTTTTGATTGTGGTTCCGTTGCTTGTGTTCTTGACTTGGGTAGAGCCGAGAGACGAGTACGTGTACGAGGAACCTGTTGAGAACGCCTACGAGGATCAAGCCTTCGACAACTCTGAGAACCTTGCAGGCAAGATGACCATACCTTCGAAATCACTTCTATCTTTGCTTGCTAGATGCTCGCTCTTTTGCTATGCCTATTCTGCGATACCTACCACTTGCTATATCATGCCACCCATATTGCCATGTCAACCTCTAACCATCCATGTCCTAGCAAACCGTTGATTGGCTATGTTACCGCTTTGCTCAGCCCCTCTTATAGCGTTGCTAGTTGCAGGTGAAGATGAAGTTTGTTCCTTGTTGGAACACGGTTATTTTGGGATATCACAATATCTATTGTTTTAATTAATGCATCTATGTACTTGGTAAAGGGTGGAAGGCTCGGCCTTATGCCTGGTGACTTGTTCCACTCTTGCCGCCCTAGTTTCCGTCATACCGGTGTTATGTTCCCGGATTTTGCGTTCCTAACGCGGTCGGGTGATTTATGGGACCCCCCTGACAGTTCGCTTTGAATAAAACTTGTCCAGCAAGGCCCAACCTTGGTTTTACCATTTGCCTCACCTACCCCTTTTTTCCCTTGGGTTTCCGGAGCCCGAGGGTCATCTTTATTTTACCCCCCCGGGCCAGTGCTCCTTCGAGTGTTGGTCCAACTCGAAGCGATGTCCGGCGCCCGGGCAACCAGGTCTATGCCAACCCGTCGTCTTGCTCATCCGGTGTGCCCTGAGAACGAGATATGTGCAGCTCCTATCGGGATTTGTCGGCACATCGGGCGGCTTTGCTGGTCTTGTTTTACCATTGTCGAAATGTCTTGATGTACCGGGACACCGAGTCTGATCGGAGTGTCTTGGGTGAAGGCCTATTCCTTCGTTGATCGCGAGAGCTTGTCATGGGCTGTTGGGACACCCTGCAGGTATAAACTTTCGAGAGCCGTGCCTACGGTTATGTGGCGATGGGAATTTGTTAATGTCCGTTGTAGAAAACCCGAAGTTGACCTTAATTAAAATACATCAACCGTATGTAACCGTGATGGTCTCTTCTCGCGGAGTCCGGAAGTGAACACGTGTTGGAGTTATGTTTGACGAGGTTGCTTTAGGATCACTTCTTGATCACTACTAGCTTCGCGACCGTGCCTTGCTTCTCTTCTCGCTCTCTTTTGCGTCTTGAAACCATTTATGCTAGTCGCTTGCTGCAGCTCCACCTTTTGACACCAGCCTTCCCTTAAGCTTAAATAGTGTTGATCTCATGGGTGTGAGATTGCTGAGTCCCGTGGCTCACAGATTCTACCAAAACAGGTGCAGTACGGTGATGCCAAAGCAGATGGCGAACCGAGCTGAAGTGGGAATTTGATGAGGCCCTCGGTCGTTACTATGTTTCATTTCCAGACGATCGAGAGAGAGCCCAGTTAGGCGATCGGGATCTGTGTTGCATTTGGGGTCTTCTTTTATTTTGGTTCCGTAGTCGGACCTTGATTGTAAACCTGAACGATGGATGTTTATTTATGTATTGTGTGAAGTGGCGATCGTAAGCCAACTATGTATCTCTTTCCTTATGTATTACATGGATTGTGCGAAGATTACCTCACTTGCGACATTGCTTTCAATGCGGTTATGCCTCTAAGTCGTGCTTCGACACGTGGGAGATATAGCCGCATCGAGGGCGCTAAGTTGGTAATCGAGCCATCCCGACCTTAGGAGCCCCCACCGCTTGATCGCTTTTAGTGGCCGAGTTGTGTCTAGAAAAATGTTTTGAGTCATTTAGGATTATATATATCGGAGAGTTAGGAATTCTTTTTACTCCTCAGTCCCTTCGTTGCTCTGGTGAGGTCTCCTGACGTAGAAGTTTTGACTATCCTCTCCTCAAATTTCACTAAAAAATTTTTTAGGATCACGCGGGTATCTTAGAATCGTTCCGATGGTTTTATGATGACAACATTGTCTTGGTGCCTCCCGTCAGCAGGGTTTTTTTTAGTGGAGGTGTCCCGGGGAGTTGAGCTCTGAGGTGTTGTCGTCATAATTTTATCATTGCAGTTCTGGAATACCTGAGTTTAGTACGCCGACATCGAAAATCTCTTTTATGTAGTCCGTTGGTGAGATAACCCCACTAACCCAGTACTGAGGTGAGTACGGGAGTATTGCCATGACTCGCATAACGGATGCTTTTCAAAGGTTGAGGTACACGATTTCCGAAGGTTTCTTGGTTATGTGTTGAAGGATGGATATAGCTGGATGTAGGGATTGTTAGTTTGGGTGAGATATATTGCTTCCCCTGTATCCCCAACACCTGATTGCATAACCGGAAAGTTTCGGGAGTTTATAGGTGGGATTCAAGTAGCTCTAGCATTTCTTCCGCAGATATTTGGTTTGTGATTGGGTAATCCTTACCACATATTTGTTCCATTCATACCTTGTTTTTATTTTCATTCATCAATATCTCTTATCAAGTGGCTTCTCACCTTAATGGACGTGATGTTTACTTTGGAATTCATTCGTTCATCCTGTTCGAATGTTTATTGTGAAGACTATATGTTGCAATTTCTATCCGTTGATTCAACTTGTCTATCTGTCAATCAAGATGCTAACGGATGTCACCCTCTTCAGGATGGCTCCACCAACGCGTCAGAATCCGGAACGCAGTGATGGGAGTCAGGCGAACCCTCCACCTCCACCTCCGCCTCCGGAGGCATGGCAAACTTTGATGGCAACCACTAACGCCAACGCTCAGTTGTTGATCCAGCTGATGCAAGAGCGTAACCAAGGCCAAGGCAACCAAGGGAATCAAGGTCAAGGGCAGTTCTTCCATCAGCCACAGTTTCCTACACTCAACCAATTCCTTGCAAACCAGCCAAAGTCTTTCAGCCACAATTTCTTGATTCGAGATGCTTCATCTTTTCTTTTCGGGAGTTCCAAGTTTTCCGCTTTATCTCGTCGTGAAGCTCTATCTAAATCATCGCAAGGCTCCACCTTATGTTTTCAACTTCTTTCTTCTCATCATCCTTTTATTACCGGAGTTCTTCTTTGAGGCTCTATATGGTGGTTCATCAAGGATTCCTTTCATTCTTCAATTGTTCTTCAAGATTTCTCTCGAAGTTAAGATCCACCAAGCTATACTCAAAAATTAAACATGGTGCTCAACACATGTTTTGTTTTGAGGAGTTCAAGCATTCTTCATCTTGCATTTCAAAGTGCAATTCTTTCTACCTTATCTTCTGAGGTGGTGTTAGGTCAGTCTTAATAATTTCCCTTCGCGTTTCATGATTCACAAGTTTTCAAGAGTGACATATTTAAATCCATCATTTTCTCTTTGTTCAAG
Organism: Aegilops speltoides; assembly: GCA_021437245.1. Classification (NCBI taxonomy): domain Eukaryota; kingdom Viridiplantae; phylum Streptophyta; class Magnoliopsida; order Poales; family Poaceae; genus Aegilops; species Aegilops speltoides. The sequence goes on along the minus strand of CM038147.1, from coordinate 339,345,551 downwards.
AGATCTTTTCAACCGTCAATCTCTTCATTGGAGTTATCTTGGTATAGATTTCACCTAAAGCCTTCCCTAAGGAATGTTGCTATTTGGGTGCTTATTAATGACCCAAGTTATCTCTTTCCATCTTGATGGAACAAGCTTTCATCTCTTCGTTAATCTCAAGCAAGCAATTGTTTCCGTTAGTGGCCGGTTGTCACCTCATAATGTTGAGATGTTTCCATAAGCCCACTACAAACTTATTCTTTTCGTTGTTGGTCTTCCAACAGCTCTATTCTAACCTTCTTGCAAGGATGCCTTCCAAATTCAATTGTGGTAGAAGTTGGCATTTTCTTCTCCGTCCCTTTATCCCAGTGGTCTAGCTTCTATTCTTTCGTTCCAGAGGCATTGTGATGCTGTGCTCTTCAATCATCATCTTGTTTTGTCAGGATCATGTTCGTTTTCATGCTTATCCATTTAACCGGAGTGTCCTACCTTTTCTTTCAAGTTCTTTTTCATCTTATCAAGTCTTGCATCTCTTTTCAACCGGAGTGTTGTCCAAATTTGTTCTTCCTTGTTCCTTGTTTATCTCGTTTCAACCAGAGTGGTTCAATCCCTTTTTGTCCATTGTACTCGTCATTCATAGCTTTGCAACCTCCAAGGTTCAAATGGTGTTCCTTGTTTCTATTTTCTACCGCAGTGCTCTCAGTTGTATTCAACTCCATTGTGTTCTTTCTTTCAAATTTTCAACCTCTCAAGGTTCTTTGTCTTCACTCGTTTGTCGAAGAAGCAACTTAGTTTTACCTCTTCTCTTCCTCTTCCTTTTCCCTCAGGTGCCATCCTAGATCTCGGGACGAGATCCTCTCGTAGTGGTGGAGTGTTGTAACACCCCGGATACAACTTTCCATATTCGTAACTCCAACTCTTGCCTTTTCCGGAGATGTGATATGTTATTTCTTCCGTGGTTGGGTTTTTGTTTTTGATTTGCATTTTTGTTCATGTCAGGCTTTTCATCTCATTGCGTCATGTGCATTGCATCATGGCATCTTGCAACCTTTTTTTTTATAAAACTCATCTAAATAAACCGTATGGATCTTCGGTCCATTTAAATCGAGGGAATTCACATGGTGATTCTCTTTAAAACGTATCCTCTCGATATTTAGGGAGATATTATAAAATAATCCATTCTTTGGAATCACCATAACACACTTGCAAAATCCCAATGCCCTTTATTATTTCAATTTTTGGCCCCTAACTTTGCCATATATCCTTTCGTCATTTTCCTGAGCTCCACCTTAATTCTCAACATTTTTGGACTCTTCTAAATCCTTGCCCTTGTTCAAACCTTTTGAATTAAATTCAAATGCCTTTGAATTTAGTTCTTGCATTCTTGCCCACTCCATTTTCCTTGGAACAAGCATATTTTTACGAGTCCGTAAAAATTTATCCCCATGTCCAAGTTCTTTCCAAAGCCTCTCTTTCTTTTCTTCTCTCTATTTCTATTTCGATAAAATATGAAATTAGAGAGAGTAAGATGCGACCCAAGAGCCAGCCGGCCTGTTTCCCATGCCCAATTGCTCTGGAGGCCCAGCCGCCCTAGCTCTAACCCTAGGCCCCGACCGATCCCCATCCATCTCTCCTCGTCCTCCCTTCAAGCGCCGACCTCTCCTCGATCCTGCTCCTCGCTCGATCCCCTCCTCGAGCACCGGCCGCCCAGCGCCTCTCCATCTCCGTCTCCTGCGCCCGTGCTCCTCCTCTGCCTCGCCTCTTCCTCCCATGGCCTTGAACCCTCCTGCTGGAGCCCTGCGGCCTCCTCGCCATTGCCGTCGCTTCTTCCTCCTCACCCGCGTCCCCGACCACAGCAAGGCCGCGCCTCCTCCCCATCGCTTTGGCGGAGCTCACGGAGCCCTAGCACCGTCGCCGCCGCCAAACCTGACGGCGCCCTCGCCTCGCGTCGTCGCTTCCCCTCCCGTCGCCCTCGCCGACGACCAGCGCTACCTGTGCAGCCTCCTCCTCCGCGTCGTCGCCTCCCCATGGCGCCGCTGCCTCCACCATCTCCACCATGGCGGCTTCTACGCTGCTTTTTGCTCCACTCCGCCGCCCTGCTCCGTCCAGCAAGCTTGCCGCCGCCATCTGGTTCCGCCCTGCCGCCCGCGCGACCTCCTGCCCGTTCGCCTCGTGTCCTTCTGGTTCCGGACAACGCCGAGCTCCGCTCCAGCAAGCTGCCGAGCGGTACCTCTGCAGCCTCCTGCTACTGTTGCGTGCACCTTCGTTGCCGGTTGGCATTGACGCAAGGTCAACGACTTCATCGTCGTTTGCCATGCCCGAACCTCGAAGATCCCGTGGAACGCCAAGTACCACTATCCATCTCCGAGGATTTCTCCAAGTACCGCACCGGACGCTCGAACGACTACAGGACCGGAACGACTACGACATGGATATGCCAAGTTCTGCTTTGACCATGTACGGCTACACGACGACCCGCCGAGATCCCGTGTACGTCTACTTCCACAACCGCCGCCGCCGTGTACGACTACTTCCTCTACCGACGCCGTGCACGACTACTTCCCACGACGTCCGTGAACCTCCACCGTCGACCTGAACATCTATGAAAACATGTACAACTACCGTCGCCACGTGAACAACTACTTCCTCTACGACCGCTACGAGAACGTCTACTTCCTCTACATCGCATCAACGCGCTCCGCCCAATGCACGCTCAAGGTATAACCGCCGAGATGCCCTTCCGAGAACAAATGTTTACGATGCATGAGATGCTCATGTTTGCACCGTGTCCGAGTTGTCTTTGCACGTTCCTCGTTTCCCATGCCATTGACCCGTGGGAACCCAGAATCCGGGATCACCCCACCATCCGTGCACGCATCCGCACACTTGCTCTTTTGCACCGGTATCTCAATGAGTTATCGGATCATCGGAATGTTGCGTGGCACCATTTTCGTTATCGTTGCCGTGGCACCATTTTCGTTATCGTTGTCTTGGCACCATTTTCGTTATCGTTGCCGTGGCACCATTTTCGTTATCGTTGCCGTGGCACCCCTTTCGTTCCGCCATGGCGACAAATGCTTCATAACATACTTATGTCAACATTTTCATAATATTGCCTAAAACTTGCATATGTCATCCGCATCATGATAACAGCTATTAAAATGTTTAAAATTGTTGTTTGCTTTAATTGGTAAATAACATATGGGGATTTTCCGGAATTGTTGGTTGTTGTTCCGGCCTCACTTAAACTTGCCTAAATAGTTAGTTTATTTATGCTTCACCTCTTCCCATGTTTAACAACACTTAATATTGTTTGGTAGCATAAACGAGAGAGAACTAAATAATTGATGCGGTGTTCCGTCAATATGCAACTCGTTGCATATTGAGCTCCACTTAACTTGTAGTTTTGTTTGTTGCACTTTGCCATGCCATGCCTTATTAAACCGGACATGCATCATACTTGGTTGTGCATCATGACATGTTTATGCTGGTGTGTTTACCATGTTGCTTGCTTCTTTCCGGTTTGCTTCTCTCGTTAGCTTCGGTTTCGTTCCGGAGTTGTGAGGATTCGTTCGACTATGTCCGTTTGTCCTCTTCATGGACTCGTTCTTCTTCCTTGCGGGATTTCAGGCAAGATGATCATACCCTCGAAATCACTACTATCTTTGCTATGCTAGTTTGCTCGCTCTTTTGCTATGCCAATGCTACGATGCCTACCATTTGCTTGTCAGCCTCCCAAATTGCCATGTCAAACCTCTAACCTTTGACACCATTCCTAGCAAACCGTTGTTTGGCTATGTTACTGCTTTGCTCAGCCCCTCTTATAGCGTTGTTAGTTGCAGGTGAAGATGAAGTTTGTTCCTTGTTGGAACATGTTTACTTGTTGGGATATCACAATATCTCTTATATTATTAATGCATCTATATATTTGGTAAAGGGTGGAAGGCTCGGCCTTATGCCTGGTGTTTTGTTCCACTCTTGCCGCCCTAGTTTCCGTCATACCGGTGTTATGTTAGCGGATTTTGCGTTCCTAACGCGTCGGGTGATTTATGGGACCCCCGACAGTTCGCTTTGAAAAAACTTGTCCAAAGAAGGCCCAACCTTGGTTTTACCATTTGCCTCACCTAGCCCTTTTTTCCCTTGGGTTTCGGAGCCCAAGGGTCATCTTTATTTTAGCCCCCCGGCCGTGCTCCTTCGAGTGTTGGTCCGAACGGGCAGATCAAGGGCCACCTCGGGCAACTCGAGGGCTGGTTTTACTCGTGGGCTGAGCTATCCGGTGTGCCCCGAGAACGAGGTACGTGCGACTCCTATCGGGATTTGTCGGCACATCGGGCGGCTTTGCTGGTCTTGTTTTACCATTGTCGAAATGTCTTGATGTACCGGATACCGAGTCTGATCGGAGTGTCTTGGGTGAAGGTCTATTCGCCGTTGATCGCAAGAGCTTGTCATGAGCTAAGTTGGGACACCCTGCAGGTATAAACTTTCGAGAGCCGTGCCCGCGGTTATGTGGCAGATGGGAATTTGTTAATGTCCGGTTGTAGAAAACCTGAAGTTGACCTTAATTAAAATACATCAACCGCGTGTGTAACCGTGATGGTCTCTTTCCGGCGGAGTCCGTGAAGTGAACACGGTGTTGGAGTTATGCTTGACGTAGGTTGCTATAGGATCACTTCTTGATCATACTTTTATCGACCGTGCTTTGCCTTCTCTTCTCGCTCTCACTTGCGTATGTTAGCCACCATATATGCTAGTCGCTTGCTGCAGCTCCACCTCATGCCTTTACCTTACCCATAAGCTTAAATAGTCTTGATCTCGCGGGTGAGAGATTGCCGAGTCCTCGTGACTCACCAGATACTTCCAAAACCAGTTTGCAGGTGCCTATGTTACCGAGCAGGCGACGCTACCAAGCTCAAGGAGGAGCTCGATGAAGATCTTGTTCATTGTGTTGTTTCGTTTCAGTTGATCAGTAGTGGAGCCCAGTTGGGGTCGATCGGGGACCTTTGTCGCATTTGGGGTTCTTCTTTTATTTTGGTTCCGTAGTCGGACCTTGATTGTATCTGAATGATGTAATGCTTTATTCATGTAATTGTGTGAAGTGGCGATTGTAAGCCAACTATGTATCTCTTTCCCTTATGTATTACATGGGTTGTGTGAAGATTACCTCACTTGCGACATTGCTTTCAATGCGGTTATGCCTCTAAGTCGTGCTTCGACACGTGGGAGATATAGCCGCATCGAGGGCGTTACACCTCCTCAATAACATAAAGTCCTTCCCGTTTGGAGAGAAGTTTTCCTGCAAAGAATCTGAAATGAGAGTTGTACAAAAGAACATATTCTCCAACTTTTAATTCACTCTTTTGGATTCTTTTAATGCCATATTTTAATTTTTTCTTTAAATAACTTGGCATGTTCATAAGCTTGGGTTCTCCATTCATCTAGTGAGCTAATATCAAATAACCTCTTTTCACTGGCAAGTTTGAAATCATAGTTGAGTTCTTTAATTGCCCAATATGCTTCATGTTCTAACTCAAGAGGCAAATGACAAGCTTTCCCATAAACGATTTTATAAGGAGACATACCCATAGGATTTTTATATGCTGTTCTATAAGCCCAAAGTGCATCATCTAATTTCTTAGACCAATTCTTTCGAGACCTATTAACAGTTCTTTGTAATATTAGTTTTAGTTCTCTATTGCTAAGTTCAACTTGACCACTAGATTGAGGATGATACGGTGATGCAATTCTATGGTTAACATCATATTTAGCAAGCATTCTACGAAAAGCACCATGAATAAAGTGTGAACCACCATCAGTCATTAAATATCTAGGGACTCCAAACCTTGGGAAAATGACTTCTTTAAGCATTTTAATGGAAGTGTTATGATCAACACTACTAGTTGGAATAGTATATACCCACTTAGTAACATAATCAACCGCAACCAAAATATGTGTATACCCATTAGAGGAAGGAAAAGGTCCCATATAATCAAAACCCCAAACATCAAATGGTTCAATAGCAAGAGAATAATTCATAGGCATTTTCTGACGCTTACCAATATTACCAATTCTTTGACATTCGTCACAAGATGAAACAAACTTACTGGCATCCTTGAAGAGAGTAGGCCTATAAAAACCATATTACAATACCTCGTGAGCAGTTCTGTCTCCCGCATGATGCCCTCCGTAAGATTTAGAGTGACATTTTTGTAGGATTTATCCCTGTTCATGCTCAGGTACACAACATCTAAGAATAACATCTACTCCATCTTTATAAAGATGTGGGTCATCCCAAAAGTAATGTCTTAAATCATAGAAGAATTTATTCTTTTGTTGGTATGTGAAGCTAGGTGATATATATTTAACAACAATGTAATTAGCATAGTCAGCATACCAAGGAGTGTTATGAGAAACATATATTGCAGCTAATTGCTCATCAGGAAAATTATCACTAATAGGTTATGGGTCAACAAGAATATTCTCTAACCTAGACAAGTTATCAGCCACGGGGTTCTCAACTCCCTTTCTATTAGTGATATGTAAGTCAAATTCTTGTAGTAAAAGAACCCACCCACTGAGTCTAGGTTTAACATCTTTCTCTTCCATAAGATATTTTATAGCAGCATGGTCAGTATGAACAATTACATTAGAGTCAACAGTGTAAGATCCAAATTTATCACAAGCAAAAATAACTGCTAAAAATTCTTTTTCAGTTGTAGCATAATTTCATTGAGCATTGTCTAGAGTTTTACAAGGATAATGGATAACATATAATTTCTTATCAACTCTTTGTCCTAGAACATCACCAACAACATAATCACTAGCATCACACATAATTTCAACAGGCAAGTTGCAATCAGGTGGTTGAACAATAGGTGCAGAAATCAAGGCTTTCTTAAGTGTTTCAAAGGCTTCTACACAATCATCATCAAAAACAAATGGAACATCCTTTTGTAAGAGATTTGTAAGAGGCCTCAAAATTTTATAGAAGTCTTTAATAAACCTCCTATAGAAACCAACATGACCGAGGAAACTGCAAATACCTTTGATATCTTTAGGACATGGCATTATCTCAGTTGCATCAACTTTAGCTTTATCCACCTCAATACCTCGTTCAGAAATTTATGTCCCAAGACAATACCTTCATTAACCATAAAGTGTCACTTCTCCCAATTCAAAGCAAGATTAGTTTGCTCACATCTCTGCAAAACTTGATCAAGGTTGCTTAAGCAATCATCAAAAGAAGTCCCGTAGACGAAAAATCATCCTTGAAAACCTCAACAATCTTTTCACAAAAATCAAAGAATCTAGCAGTCATACAACATTGAAAGGTACTAGGTGCATTGCATAAACCATAAGGCATAATGCTATAAGCATAAGTTCCAAAAGGACAAGTAAAGGTGGTTTTCTCTTGATCAGGTCGTGAGACAGGTATTTGAGAAAAACCAAAATACCCATCAAGGAACCAAAAAATGTGTGTCTTTGACAATCTTTCTAGCATTTGGTCAATAAAAGGCAGAGGGTAATGATCTTTGCTAGTAGCTTTGTTTAATTTTCTAAAGTCAATTACCATTCTATAGCCAGTAGCAATTCTTTGCGGAATAAGTTCATTCTTATCATTAGGAACAACAGTAATACCGCCCTTCTTAGGGACAAAATGAACAGGACTTGCCCATCTACTATCAGCTATAGGATAGATTATACCTTCTTCCAGAAGCTTAGGTATTTCAGTTCTTACCACTTCTTTCATTTTAGGATTTAAACGTCGCTGGTGATCAACAACGGGTTTAGCATCAGGTTCCATATTAATTTTGTGCTGACAGAGAGTGGGACTAATGCCCTTTAAATCATCAAGAGTGTATCCAATAGCAGCTTTGTGCTTTTTCAGAACCTTCAATAATCTTTCCTCTTCATGTTCTGAAAGGTTTGCACAGATAATAAGAGGATATATCTTTTTCTCATCAAGATAAGCATATTTCAAAGTGTCTGGCAATTGTTTTAATTCAAACACAGGATCACCTTTAGGTGGAGGAGGACCTCCTAGAGTTTCAATAGGCAAATTATGTTTAAGCAAAGGACGTTGTTCCAAGAAAATCTTATCTATTTCATTTCTTTCATGCATATGCATATCCTTCTCATGGTCTAGAAAATATTGTTCTAGTGGATCATTAGAGGCATGGCAATAGAAGCAAGACCAATTATTTCATCCGTACTAGGCAATTCTTTCTTATGATGCTTTCTACTAAACTTAGAAAAATTAAACTCATGATACTCATCACCAAAACTTACACCGACGATTTGTTTCTCACAATCTATTTTGGCATTAACGGTGTTCAAGAAGGGTCAACCAAAGATAATGGGACAAAAGTCATCTTGTGGGGAACCAAGAACAAGAAAATTAGTAGGATATTTTATTTTCCCACACAAGACTTCAACATCTCTAACAATCCCAAGTGGTGTGATGGTGTCTATATTAGCAAGTTTAATAGTAACATCTATGTCTTCTATTTCAGTGGGTGCTATATCATTCATAATTTCGTGATATAAGGTAAAAGAAATAGCACTCACAGCAGCACCTATGTAACATAAACCGTGATAACAGTGATCTCCTATTTTGACTGAGACAACAGGCATGCCAACAATAGGTCTATGTTTATCTTTTTCATTGGGTTTGGCAATTCTAGGAGCTTCATCACAGAAGTGAATAACATGCCCATCTACATTTTCTACCAAGAGATCTTTAACCATAGCAACACTAGGTTCTACCTTAATTTGTTCAGATAGTTTAGGTGTTCTAATATAGCTTTTATTGACCACAGTTGAAACTTTGGCATGTTCCTTTATCCTAACAGGGAAATGTGGTTTTTCAATATAAGCAGTAGGAACAACTTGATCAACATTATAGATAATAGGTTCATCTTTAGCAATTATCGGTTCTTTAATTTCTTCTTTAATAGGTGGGTGATATTTAAACCACTTGTCCTTAGGGAGATCAACATGAGTAGCAAAAAGATTCACAAAAGGAGGCTACTATCTCAGAGTCAAGTCCATATTTAGTGCTAAACTTTTGAAAAGCATCGGTATTCATAAAAGATTTAACACAATCATATACTTAAGCTTAATAACTGACTCTTTACCTTCGTTAAGTTCCCAATCTTCAAAGTTGTGTTTAATTCTTTCTAAAAGATCCCACCTAAATTCAGTGGTCTTCTTCATAAAGGAACCAGTACAAGAAGTATCGAGCATGGATCGATCATCATGAGAAAGCCGAGCATAAAAAATCTGAATGATAATTTCTCTTGAGAGCTCATAATTAGGGCATTAATATAACATTGACTTAAGCCTCCCCCAAGCTAGAGCAATACTTTCTCCTTCACGAGGCCAAAAATAGTATATGTAATTCCGATCACGATGAACTAGATGCATAGGATAATTTTTTTGGTGAAACTCCAATTTCAATCGATTCCAATTCCAAGATCCAATATCATTGCATAGCCTATACCATGCCAATGCTTTTCCCTTCAAAGATAAAGGGAAAACCTTCTTCTTAGCTTCATCTCCGGGTAAACCTGCAAGCTTAAATAATCCACAAATTTCATCCACATATATCAAGTGCATATCAGGATGTTCGGTTCCATCTCCTGCATAAGGATTAGCTAGCAGTTGTTCTATCATACCCAAAGGAATTTCATAACCAATATTTTTAGCAGGTGCAGTAGGTTGAGGGGTGGATAATTGTGGTTTCGGTCAAGGTGGATAATTGTGGTTTTCCATAGTAATAAGTGACAATAAATTTCAGCATGTAGTAATAATTTTTCCTTACCAATTTCCACTTACCAAGAGCGCTTCACTCCCCGGAAATGGTGCCAGAAAAGAGCCTTGATGACCCATAAGTATATGGGATCCATCATAGTCCTTTCGATAAGTAAGAGTGTCGAACCCAACGAGGAGCAGAAGGAAATGACAATTGGTTTTCAGCAAGGTATTCTCTGCCAGCACTGAAATTGTAAGTATAGCAAGATCATTTGTAACGAGCAAGTAATGGTAACGGTAACAAAAGTGTAGAAAGGTAGCCCAATCCTTTTGAGTCAAAGGACAGGCCAAGACGGTATCTTATGATAAGCAAAGCATTCTTGAGGGTACACGGGAATTTCATCTAGTCACTTCCATCATGTTGGTTTGATTTGTGTTCGCTACTTTCATAATTTGATATGTGGGTGGACTGGTGATTAGGTATGTTCTTACTTGAACAAACCTCCTACTTATTACTAACCCCCTCACAAGCATCCACAACTATGAGAAAAGTATTAAGAATAAATTCTAACCATAGCATTAACTTTTGGATCCAAATCAATCCCTTACGGAATAACGCATAAACTAGGGTTTAAGCTTCTGTCACTCTCGCAACCCATAATCTAATATCTACTCCACAATGCATTCCCTTAGGCACAAATATGGTGAAGTGCCATGTAGTCGATGTTCACATCACACCACTAAGGGAATCACAACATACCATCAAAATATTGAACACATATCAAGCTCACATGATTACTTGCAACAAGATTTCTCCCGTGACCTCAAGAACAAAAGTAACTACTCACAAATGATAATCATGCTCAAGATCAAAGGGGTATTAAATAGCATAATGGATTTGAACATATAATCTTCCACCAAATACACCATACAGTAATCAACTACAAGATGTAATCAACACTACTAGTCACCCAGAAGCACCAATCTATAGTTCCGGTACAAAGATTGAACACAAGAGATGAACTAGGGTTTGAGAGGAGATGGTGTTGTTATTACTGTTGAGAGAACTTGCACTAGTGAAAGTATGAGCCCTAGGCCTTGTTTCCTATCATTGCAATACTGTTTACGCTCACTTTTATCATTAGTTACCTTGCTGTTTTTATATTTTCAGATTACAAAAACCTTTATCTACCATCCATATTGCACTTGTATCACCATCTCTTCGCCGAACTAGTGCACCTATACAATTTTCCATTGTATTGGGTGTGTTGGGGACACAAGAGACTTTCTGTTATTTGGTTGCAGGGTTGCTTGAGAGAGACCATCTTCATCCTACGCCTTCTATGGATTGATAAACCTTAGGTCATCCACTTGAGGGAAATTTGCTACTGTCCTACAAACCTGTGCACTTGCAGGCCCAACAACTTCTACAAGAAGAAGGTTGTGTAGTAGTCATCAAGCTCTTTTCTGGCGCCATTGCCGAGGAGGCTAGGTAAAGGGCACTCACTCACACCCCGTCAACTAAGCTATTTTATGGCGCCATTGCCGGGGAGGTGAGTGCTTGAAGGTATATCTTTAGATCTTGCAATCGAACCTTTTTGTTTCTTGTTTTATCACTAGTTTAGTTTATAAAAGAAAATTACAAAAAAATGGAGTTAAGTTTGTCTCATATGCTTCGTCTTTTTAATATCTTTCATGAGTTTGATGGAAAGGAAATTTGTGCTCAAGTGCTAGAAGAAGAAGTCTATAAAATGTTTGGTATTACATCATTGTATATGAGCATGATTGCAATGTTTTTAGTATGAATTCCTTGAATATCCATGATGCTAATGATATGCAAAGCCACAAGCTTGGGGAAGCTATGTTTGATGGATATGATATTTTTTGTCCCCCAAGTTTTGATGAGCAAATTTATTATGATGATAGCATGCCTCCTATTTATGATGATTATATTGATGAAAGTTGGTTTGGAAGAGTGTCAACTTTAGGAAGTAATGATCCCACTATTTTGGAGGATGTTGAATCTTATTGTGATGAATATGAAAGTGGATTTGGAAGAGTGTCAACTTTATTTAGTGATGAATCCACTATTTTGGAAGAGGTTCCAATTGATTATGAGAACAAAGTTGCTATCTATGATGATTATTGTGATGACTTGTATGCTATTAAGAATAATGATAACCATGAAACTTGTCATCATGATTTTAGTTTTGAATTGGATTATGCATCACATGATAATTATTTTGTTGAGTTTGCTCCCACTACTATTGATGAGAAGAATTTTGCTTATGTGGAGAGTAGTAAATTTTATATGCTTGTAGATCATGAAAAGAATGCTTTAGGTGCTGGTTATATTGTTGAATTCATTCATGATGCTACTGAAAATTATTATGAGGGAGGAATATATGCTTGTAGGAATTAGCAATAATATCAAGTTTCCTCTCTATGTGCTTAAAATCTTGAAGTTATGCTTGTTTTAGCTTCCTATGCTAGTTGATTATTGTTCCCATAAGTTGTTTGCTCACAAAATCCCTATGCATAGGAAGTGGGTTAGACTAATGTGCTAGTCATATGCTTCATGATGCTTCCGTTATGTTTCAATTCTTATCTTTTATGTGAGCATCATTGCCATCATCATGCCTAGCTAAAAAGGCATTAAAGAAAAGCTCTTGTTGGGAGACAACCAATATTTATCCTTACTGTTTTTGTGTGTCCACATGATTATGTTACTCTAGTAATCATGTTTTATATCTTTTGTTTCAATAAAGTGCAAGTAAGACCTTTAGGATAGCTTACGGTGATAGTTGTGTTGATCTGCTGAAAATCAGAAACTTTTGCACCCAGTAAATTAGTTTTGTTAATTCACATGAACGTTTCTCTGATCTGATTATTTTTTATCTCGATTGTTACACCAATTTCCAAGGACTTCCTAATTTAGTAGGATTTTTGGAGTTCCATAAGTATACGTTTGTTACAGATTACTACAGACTGTTCTGTTTTTGACAGATTCTGTTTTCTATGTGTTGTTTGCTTATTTTGATGAATCTATGAGTAGTATCGGAGGGTATGAACCACAGATAAGTTGGAATACAGTAGATATTACACCAATATGAATTTATAATGAGTTCATTACAGTACCTAAGTGGTGGTTTTATTTTCTTATACTAACGGAGCTTACGAGTTTTCTGTTGAGTTTTGTGTCGTGGAGTTTTCAAGTTTTGGGTAAGGATTCGATGGACTATGGAATAAGGAGTGGCAAGATCCTAAGCTTGGGGATTCCCAAGGCACCCCAAGGTAATATCCAAGGACAACGAAGAGCCTAAGCTTGGGGATGCCCCAGATGGCATCCCCTCTTTCGTCTTCGTTCATCGGTAACTTTACTTGGAGCTATATTTTTATTCACCACATGATATGTGTTTTGCTTGGAGCGTCATTCTATTTTGTTAGTATTTTCTGTCTTTTATTTAGAATAATTTTTTGCATCTTTAGTTTCAATAAAAAAGTCAAGGATAGCCTTTGCCATGCTTATTTTGCTATTATACATGTTGCTGTTTGAAAACAGAAAGTTTACCGCTATTGCAAAAGTTCCCTAGAAAATTCAGAGAATGATATAATGTTGAAACTTTTTGCATAATGAGCTCTGATAAATTTACTGCAGTGTGAATTTTATTTCATAATCTTTGGAGTTAGGGAAGTATTGATACTCTTGCATTCTTTAAGACTGTACTGTTTTGGCAGATTGCTGTTATGTTTGCATTGTTTGCATATGTTTGCTTGTTTAATGATTCTATTTGAGGATAGGAGTATTAAATATGCAGAGGCATTTAGTATTCAATGTTGAATAATAATTTTAGTAATTTGTTACAGTAGAAAATGATAAGGTTTTGCATTGGTTTATACTAACCTATCTCACAAGTTCTTGTTGAGTTTGGTGTGGATGAAGCTTTTGATAAAAAGAGAAACCATGATATGAGAGGAATTAAGAAGACACAAAATTTCAAGCTTGGGGATGCCCAAGGCACCCCAAGATAATATTTCAAGAAGTCTCAAGCATCTAAGCTTGGGGATGCCCCGTTAGGCATCCCTCCTTTCTTCTTCAACAACTATCGGTTAGTATCGGTTGAACCTAAGTTGTTGCTTCTTCACATGAGTTGTGCTATCCTTGCAATGTCATTTATTTGTTTTGGTTGCTGTTTGAATACAATACCAAGATCTCAAATTCCTTAATGTTAGAGAGTCTTCACATAGTTGCACAATTATTCGACTACTCATTGATCTTCACTTATATCTTTCAGAGTAGTTTGTCATTTGCTCTAGTGCTTCACTTATATCTTTTAGAGCACGGCAGTGGTTATATTTTGTAGAAATTGCTAGTCTCTCATGATTCACTTATATTATTTTGAGAGTCTTTTAGAATAGCATGGTATTTGCTATGGTTACAAAGTTGGTCGTAGAATGTTGAGCATCCAAGTTGGGTATAATAAAAACTATCATAGAAAAAGAATTGGATGCTATGATCAATATGATGCTTGATAATTGTTTTGAGATATGGAGGTAGTGATATTAGAGTCATGCTAGTTGAGGTGATTATGAAAATACTTGTGTTAAGGGTTGTGATTCCCGTAGCATGCACGTATGGTGAACCGCTTTGTGATGAAGTTGGAGCACAATTTTATTTATTGAGTGTCTTCCTTATGAGTGGCGGTCGGGGACAAGCGATGGTCTTTTCCTACCAATCTATCCCCCTAGGAGCGTGCGCGTAGTGCTTTGGTTTTTGATGACTTCTAGATTTTTGCAACAAGTATATGAGTTCTTTTGACTAATGTTGAGTCCATGGATTATACACACCCTTTCACCCTTCCACCATTGCTAGCCTCTCTTGTGCCGTGCAACTTTCACCGGTATCATACACCCACCATTACCTTCCTCAAAACAGCCACCATACCTACCTATTATGGCATTTCCATAGCCATTTCGAGATATATTGCCATGTAACTTTCCACCGTTCCGTTCATATGACACGCATTACTTTTGTCATATTGCTCTTTGCATGATCATGTAGTTCGCATCGTATTTGTGGCAAGGCCACCCTCATAATTTTCATACATGTCGCTCTTGATTCATTGCATATCCCGGTACACCACCGGAGGCATTCATATAGAGTCATATCTTGTTCTAGCTTTGAGTTGTAAATCCGTAAAAGTGTGATGATCTTCATTATTAGAGCATTGTCCTAGTGAGGAAAGGATGATGAAGACTATGATTCCCCCACAAGTCAGGATGAGACTTCGGACTTTATAAAAAAAAGAGAAAGGCCAAAAGAAAAAAAAAGAAGGCCAAAGAAAAAAGAAAAGAAAAAAAGGAAAAAAAGAAAAAAAAGAAAGAAGAAAAAAATGAGAGAAAAAGAGAGAAGGGACAATGCTACTATCTCTTTTTCCACACTTGTGCTTCAAAATGGCACCGTAATCTTCATGATAGAGAGTCTCATATGTTGTCACTTTCATATACTAGTGGGAATTTTTCATTATAGAACTTGGCTTGTATATTCCAATGATGGGCTTCCTCAAAATGCCCTAGGTCTTCGTGAGAAAGCAAGTTGGATGCACACCCACTTAGTTTCTTTTGTTAAGCTTTCATATATTTATAGCTCTAGTGCATCCGTTGCATGGAAATCCCCACACACTCACATTGATATCTATTAATGGGCATCTCCGTAGCCCGTTGATATGCCTAGGTGATGTGAGACTATCTTCTCCTTTTTGTCTTCTCCACAATCACCATTCTATTCCACATATATTGCTATGTCCATGGCTCACGCTCATGTATTGCGTGAAAGTTGAAAAAGTTTGAGATTATTAAAGTATGAAACAACTGCTTGGCTTGTCATCGGGGTTGTGCATGATTAAATGCTTTGTGTGATGAAGATAGAGCAACAGCCAGACTATATGATTTTGTAGGGATAACCTTCTTTGGCCATGTTATTTTGAGAAGACATGATTACTTTGATTAGTATGCTTGAAGTATCACCATTTTCATGTTAATATGAACTTTTATTTTGTATCATTTGGATCTGAACATTCATGCCACAATAAAGAAAATTACATTAAGAATTATGCTAGGTAGCATTTCACATCAAAAATTCTCTTTTTATCATTTACCTACTCGAGGATGAGCAGGAATTAAGCTTGGGGATGCTTGATACGTCTCCAACGTATATATAATTTTTGATTGTTCCATGCTATTGTATTACCCCTTTTGGATGTTTATGGGATTTATTTTACACATTTATATCATTTTTGGGACTAACCTACTAACTGGAGGCCCAGCCCATATTGCTGTTTTATTGCCTGTTTTAGTATTTCAAAGAAAAGGAATATCAAACGGAGTCCAAACGGAATGAAACCTTCAGCATCGTGATTTTTTGGAAGAATATCATCCTGGAGGCTTGGAGATCAAGTCAGAAGATACTCGAGGAGCCCAGGAGATAGGGGCGCCCCTCCCCCCTACAGGGCGTGGCGCCCTGTCTCGTGGACCCCTCGAACACACCCCGACCGACTTCTTTCGCCTATATAACCCTACGTACCCTAAAACCATCGAATATCAAGATATATCGGGAGTTCCGATGTCGCAAGCCTTTGTAGCCACCAAAAACCTCTCGGGAGCCTTTACCGGCACCCTGCTGGAGGGGGAACCCATCACCGATGGCCATCTTCATCATCCCGGTGCTCTCCATGACGAGGAGGGAGTAGTTCACCCTTGGGGCTGATGGTATGTACCAGTAGCTATGTGTTTGATCTCTCTCTCTCTCTCGTATTCTCTCTCGTGTTCCCTCTATGGCACGATCTTGATGTATCCCGAGCTTTGCTATTGTAGTTGGATCTTATGATGTTTCTCCCTCTCTACTCTCTTGTGATGAATTGAGTTTCCCCTTTGAAGTGATGTTATCGGATTGAGTCTTTTATGAGAACACTTGACGTATGTCTTGCCATGTTTATCTGTGGTGACAATGGGGTATCATGTGCCTCTTGATGTATGTTTTGGTGACCAACTTGCGGGTTCCGCCCATGAACCTATGCATAGGGGTTGGCACACATTCTTGACTCTCCGGTAGAAACTTTGGGGCATTCTTTGAAGTACTTTTATGTTGGTTGGATGAATCTGAGATTGTGTGATGCATATCGTATAATCATGCCCATGGATACTTGAGGTGACAATGGAGTATCTAGGTGACATTAGGGTTTTGGTTGATTTGTGTCTTAAGGTGTTATTCTAGTATGAACTCTTTTATAGATCGATCCTAAAGAATAACTTTGAGGTGGTTTCGTACCCTACCATAATCTCTACGTTTGTTCTCCGCTATTAGTGGCTTTGGAGTGACTCTTTGTTGCATGTTGAGGGATTGTTATATGATCTATCTATATATTATTCTTGAGAGAACTTGCACTAGTGAAAGTATGAACCCTAGGCCTTGTTTCCTATCATTGCAATACCGTTTACGCTCACTTTTATCATTAGTTACCTTGCTGTTTTTATATTTTCAGATTACGAAAACCTTTATCTACCATCCATATTGCACTTGTATTACCATCTCTTCACCAAACTAGTGCATCTATACAATTTACCATTGTATTGGGTGTGTTGGGGACACAAGAGACTTTCTGTTATTTGGTTGCAGGGTTGCTTGAGAGAGACCATCTTCATCCTATGCCTCCTACGGATTGATAAACCTTAGGTCATCCACTTGAGGGAAATTTGCTACTATCCTACAAACCTGTGCACTTGCAGGCCCAACAACATCTACAAGAAGAAGGTTGTGTAGTAGACATCAGAGGTGGGCCAAGGAGGGCACAACCCACCAGGGCGCACCTTGGCTCCCTGGCGCGCTTAGGTGGGTTGTGCCCACCTGGTGGGCCCCCTCTGGTACTTATATGCTCCATAAAAAAATCTCCGTGAAGTTTTAGTTCATTTGGAGTTGTGCAAAATAGGTAGCCTGACTTAGCTTTTTTAGGTCCAGAATTCCAGCTGTCGGTATCCTCCCTCTTTGTGTGAACCTTGCATATTATGAGAGAAAAGGCATTAGAATTACTCCAAAAGGCATTATTATGCATAAAAATAATGTAAATAATAGTAAGATGGACCTATCACAACTCTTTTCTTTAATAGGCGCCAGGAGTGCTAGCCTTGGCCAAGATATGCTTCTAAAGCTGAAGGCCATTTACTCTTTAACTGAACAGTTGTACAGTCGTACCCTCCACAGTCTTGTGGCCCTGGGGGGGAATAGAAAACCGCTGAGTCAGATCAAGTTTGTGCTGGATCACTTATCAACTATCCCAGGCCAGATCGATGAATAGAGGCTATCAGCCGCCCGAGCCGGAGTTATCCTTACACTTGGCGGCCCAAAGCCTAGAAATCAGAGCTTTACCCGGAAGAGATAGCCATTGGGTGTCCAGAATTTAAATATGACCAATCCCCCTTTGAAGAGAAGGACTTCAATCACTGTGTTCAAGAGATGCAGCTTATGGCCTGCAAACTTGTGGACGAGCTGAACCTGAATAATTATATTGCGGCTTATGATAGCAACAATCAGAAGATTAAGCCGCCGACTCATAATGTTGTTAGTCTCATCCTTCCTTGTCGTAAGCACATCTTTGCTCCTGAAATCGATCCTTCTGTTAATACCAATGATGATGCCACCTTCGAAGTTTAACCGGCATTGATTGGACCACGGCTGGTCTCCAGATGATCGACGAAGAAGAGCCGGAGTGGGATGACCCAGAGTCATCAACTCGTCAAAAAGAAAATTGATGATTACCCAGGTGGCTCTCGGGCCAAGGCATAAGAACTCCTCAGAAAACTTTTGGCTCCAAACCTATGGGCTTATAACAGCCTTGTAATAGAGTAGTCTTTTGAAACAATGATCTGCCTTGTCATGCCATCGTGCATGTTAACTGTTTGAAAAACTAGGTTGAATCTTTTATGACAGGCTTGATTTGATTATTCAACACCCCCTTATATGTAAACTCCACATGCCCTGCCAAAATAGGATAAACCATGTTCTGGCGACTTACCGCAAAAACCAAGGCGGGTGACAATCCCAATATTACTAGTAGCCCTTCATAAACAATCAATACTTTAATTTTGTTAAGTCAAAATTAACTGGTGACTCAACGTCCAAAACCAGGACGGGTTGTAACCTGAAAATATTCAAGTACAAATCATATCCCAGTGATGACTTAAAGTCAGAAATAGGGCGACTCAAGGGTCGTAAAACCGAAACTTTGAAGATATAAAGGCATCTGAAGATCCAAACAAAGAATATTCAAATTTCAATGTTCAATAGGCCAGCATTTAAGGCATGGCCGAAAAAGGTGGCTTATAAGCCGCATATTTGCTTTCAAGGCCGCAACAGCCATTTGGCACTCAGGCCTTATGTTTGCAATCAAGGCCGCAACAGCCGTTTGGCACTTAGACCACATGATTGCTTTAAAGGAAGCAACAGTCGTTTGGCACTCAGGCCACATGATTGCTTTCAAGGCCGCAACAGCCGTTTGGCACTTAGGCCATGTGATTGCTTTAAAGGAAGCAACAGCCGTTTGGCACTCAGGCCACATGATTGCTTTCATGGCTGCAACATCCATGGTTTTACCTAACTCACTGTAAGCCGGCTCTCACATGACATAAGCCATCGTCTGAACCTTAACAAGTGCAGGGTCTTTAAAAATATTGACTGTTAAGAGTTTGGCGGGTCATCGGTGGAGTAGCCAGTTGCAAACAGGCAGGAAAAAACCTATAGGAAGTGGCATTCAAGCCGGCCAAGAGGGTGTGAAAGCTAAACCAAGCGGTTGGAAGCCCCAAATTGACCTTATGATCAATCAATAAAGGCTCAGATACACAGAAATGAAACGACAGAGGCCCCGTAATTCGGGGATGCCAGCTTTATTATATTGATCATAAAAAGTATATACAGTGACAAGAATATGTACAAAGGCAAGAGCTGGTGGCTCAAGTGTAGTATGGCCGAAGATGTGCAATATTCCAAGGACAGCAGGTCTCCTCCCCCGACTTGCGAGAATCCTTGTGCTCACGTACATCAATGAGGTAATACGACCCGTTGTTCAGGTTCTTGCTGACCACAAAGGGTCCTTCCCAAGGTGGGGATAACTTGTGCATATCTATTTGATCTTCGATGAGCTGGAGCACCAATTCGCCTTCTTGGAACATTCGGGTCTTAACTCTGCGGCTATGATAGTGACGCAGATCTTATTGATATATTGCTGAACGAGCTGCCGCCAGATCTCGCTCCTCATCCAAAGCATCGAGTGCGTTTTAACGTGCTATTTCATTATCAGCTTCAACAAAAGCCACTACACGAGGCGAGTCATGACAGATATCGCTTGGAAGAACCGCCTCAGCCCCGTAGACCAGGAAGAAAGGTGTACAGCCTGTTGATCTGTTGGGAGTGGTGTTGATACTCCAAAGTCTGAAGGTAACTCCCAACCTGACAACCCGCCGTTCACTACAAAGGAACCATAAGCCGGGGCTTGATACCTCTCAAGATTTCTTAATTTGCACTCTCAGCTTGACCAATAGACTGCGAATGAGCCACAGAAGAAACATCAAGATGGATATGCTCTTGTTGACAGAATTCTCTCATAGCACCTTTAGACAGATCAGTTCCATTATCTGTTATGGTACTATGAGGGTAACCAAAACTGAAGATCAACTTTTTAACAAACTGAACTGTTGTTGCCGCATCACACTTGCTGACCGGCTCTGCTTCAACCCACTTGGTGAATTTGTCAACCACCACCAAGAAGTGGGTTTTCTTATCCTTAGACCTTTTGAAAGGTTCAACCATATCAAGCCCCTAGAATGCAAACATCCAATAATTGGAATCATCCTCAACCCTTGAGCCGGCACATGAGCCCGTCGAGAAAATTTATGACACCCATCGCGTTTACTGATGATATCCTCTATGGCAGCATGAGCTGACAACCAAATAAACCCATGACGAAAGGCTTTAGCCACTAGAGATTTAGAGCTGGCATGATGACCACAATCACCTTCATGGATTTATCTTAAAACTTCACGACCCTCCTCTGGAGGAACACAACGCTGGAACACACCTGTGACACTACATCGGTGTAACTCGCCATTGATAATAGCCATAGACTTAGACCACCGGGTTATCTTCCTGGCCAAACTTTCATCCTCAGGTAACTCGCCCCGGGTCATATAGGCCAAGTAGGGAACTGTCCAATGAGGAATGGCATGGAGAGCCGCCAACAACTGTGCCTCCGGGTCAGGAATAGCGAGATCCTCTTCGGATGGTAACTTGACTGAAGGATTATGCAATACATCAAGAAACACATTAGGGGGCACTGACTTATGTTGAGACCCAATACGGCTCAAAGCATCAGCCGCCTCATTCTTCCTTCGATCAAGATGCTCCACCTGATAACCTTTGAAGTGACCAGCAATATTATCAACTGCCCGGCGATAAGCCGCCATGAGCTGGTCTTTTTGAATCCTAAGTGCCTGAAACTTGCCGAGCCACCAAATCTCAGTCGCCAAAGAACCTGACTCGGCTTAAATTCATCTCCTTGTCCATTCGTAGGCCATGGAGCAGAGCCTCATATTCCACCGCATTGTAAGTACAAGGAAACATCAACCTTAAAACATAACAAAATTTGTCACCTTGTGGGGTAGTCAAAATAACTCCAGCCCTCGAGCGTTCTAATTGCCTGGACCCATCAAAATGAATAGTCCAATATGTGCTATCAGGCGTCTCCTCAGGCGTCTACAACTCTGTCCAGTCATTGATGTGGTCCACAAGAGCCTGAGATTTGATAGTTGTCCTTGGCACATACTGCAAACCATGGGGTCCAAGCTCAATGGCTCACTTAGCCACTCGGCCTATAGCCTCTCTGTTCTGAATAATATCCCCCAAAGGGGCAGAACTAACTATTGTAATGGCATGGCCATGGAAATAGTGCTTCAGCTTCCGACTGGCCATGAACACCCCATATACCAGTTTCTGCCAATGTGGGTATCGGTGTTTAGACTCAATTAACACCTCACTGACATAATAAGCTGGCCTTTGGACTGGGTACTCCTTACCCGTCTCCTTATGTTCCACTAAAATCGCCACACTGACAACTCTGTTGTTAGCCACCACATATAAGAGCAAGCGTTCTTTCTCAATGGGAGCCTCCAGGACGGGCTGCTCAGCTAGGTACTTTTGAGTGCCTCAAACGCCTCATTAGCCGCGTCACTCCATTCAAAATGATATGTTTTCTTCATCATCTGGTATAAAGGAATTGCCTTCTCTCCTAGGTGGTTTATGAACCGTCTTAAAGCAGCGATATGACCTGCCAGGCGTTGGACATCACTGACACACGCCGGCTTAGTCAACAAACTAATAGCCTTAATCTTCTCTGGGTTAGCTTCAATACCCCTCTCGGAGACCAGAAAACCCAAGAGCTTGCCTGCAGGCACACCAAAAACACACTTGGCCGGGTTAAGCATCATCTTGTAGACCCAAAGATTATCAAAGGTCTCTTTCAAATCATCCAACAGAATCTCATTCTTTCTGGACTTGACAACAATATCATCCACATAAGCATGAACATTGAGTCCAGTCTGGTTATGAAAATAGTTCTGGACACAACGTTGATAAGTCGCCTATGCACTCTTGAGCCCAAAGGGCATAGACACATAACAGAAAGCCCCAAAAGGTGTAATAAAAGCCGTCTTATCTTGGTCTTTAACTGCCATCTTAATCTGATAATAACCAGAATAAGCATCTAGGAAGCACAAACGCTCACAACCCGTCGTCACATCTATGATCTGATCAATATGGGAAGAGCAAAAGGATGCACTAGACAAGCCTTGTTGAGGTCTGTATAATCTACACACATACGCCAAGTGCCATTTTTCTTAAGTACCATCACCGGGTTAGCCAACCACTCAAGGTGAAAAACTTCAACGATGAACCCGACCGCCAAGAGTTGGGCCACCTCTTCTCTAATAGCCTTATGTTGCTCTTCATTAAAACGGCGAAGGAACTGTTTTACCAGCTTAAACTTAGGATCAATATTGAGGGTGTCAGCGAGTTCTCTCGGTACACCCGGCATGTCTGAGGGCTTCCATGCAAAGATCTCCCCATTCTCATGGATGAACTCGATGAGCGCACCTTCCTATTTCGGATCCATGTTAGCACTGATGGTGAACTATTGAGATGAGTCGCCATGGACAAAATCAACCTGCTTGGTATCATCAGCCGACTTAAACTTCAAAAAAGGGTCTTGCTCAGTAGTCAGCTTCTTCAAAGGGGTCATATCAGCCGCGTCAACATTATCTTTATAGAACTTGAGCTCCTCCATGGCACAAGCCGACTCAGCATACGCAGCATCTCCTTCCTCACATTCCAATGTAATTCTTCTATCGCCATGGACTGTAATTGTGCCCTTACGACCTGACATTTTAAGCTACAAATAAACATAACAAGGTCGTGCCATAAACTTGGCGTAAGCCGGTTGCCAAAACAAGGCATGATAAAGGCTCTTGATTTTAACCACTTCAAACCACATCGTCTCTGCTCTGTCATCATAGTCATCACCGAAAGCCGCTTCTAGGGCAATCTTTCCTACTAGGTATGCCGATTTACTAGGGACCACACCATGAAAAACTATAGAGGATGGCTTAAGCTCTTTATTTTTTAAATTCATTCTGCGGAAAGTATCATAATAAAGGATATTGATACTACTGCCACCATCCATGAGCACTTCAGTGAACTTGTAACCCCCAACCTGAGGGGCCATCACCAATGCTAGTTGACCCAGATTCTCAACCGGGGGCGGGTGATCTTCTATACTCCATGTGATTGGATGCTCTGACCACCGCAAATAGTGAGGTACCGCCGGCTCAATTGCACTGACCGCACGCTTATGGACCTTCTGGCCCCGCTTGCAGAGACTTGTGGTGAAGACATGGTACTGACCACTGTTAAGCTGCTTTGGATTGCTCTGGTATCCTGACTGATGTTGCTGGGTACCTTAACCAGATTGTTGATTATAACCACCCTGGTTGCCTTGTCCTTGATACCCAGAGTTTGAGCTGCCACTGCCAAAGCCAGCAGGCCCCTGTGAGCCGGATCCTGACCACCGGGCGGGCCATTGTTGTTGCCATGATTCTGATGGAAGCTAGAATTCTTGTACTCTTTCATGATGAAACACTCCTTCCAAGCATGAGTCGACGGTTGACCAGGCAGACTATGCTTTGGGCAAGGGTCATTAAGCATGGCCTCTAGGTTAAATTTGCTCCTCCAAACTGCGGCTTACCCTTACGACGCTGATTCTTATGCTGAGTATTGGTGTGATACGTCCCCAACGTATCTATAATTTTTGATTGTTCCATGCTATTATATTGCCCATCTTGGATGTTTATGCATTTATATGCTATTTTATATGATTTTTGGGACTAACCTATTAACCTAGAGCCCAGTGCCAGTTTTTGTTTTTTTCCTTGTTTTTGAGTTTTACAGAAAAGAAATACCAAACGGAGTTCAATTGACATGCAAATTTTTGTGGATTTTTTGTGGACCAGAAGAAGCCCCAAAACAAAAGAGTTGGGCTAGAAGAGTCCTGAGCCATCCACAAGGGTGGAGGGTGCACCCTACCCCCCTAGGGACGCCCCCTACCTCGTGGATGACTCAGAGACCCCCCTGACTTGTTCTCGACGCCAAAAATTCCTATAAATACATAAACCCTCGAAAATAAACCTAGATTGGGAGTTCCGCTATCGCAAGCCTCTATAGCTACCAAAAACCAATCAGGACCCTGTTCTGGCACCCTGCCGAAGGGGGGATCCATCACCGATGGCCATCTTCATCATCCCGGCGCTCTCCATGACGAGGAGGGAGTAGTTCACCCTCAGGGCTGAGGGTATGTACCAGTACCTATGTGTTTGATCTCTCTCTCTCTCTCTCTCTCTCTCGTGTTCTTGATATGGCAAGATCTTGATCTACCATGAGCTTTGCTACTATAGTTGGATCTTATGATGTTTCTCCCCCCTCTACCTTCTTGTAATGGATTGATTTTTCCCTTTGAAGTTATCTTATCGGATTGAGTCTTTAAGGATTTGAGAACACTTGTTGTATGTCTTGCATGTGCTTATCTGTGGTGACCGTGGGATATTCACGTGATCTACTTGATGTATGTCTTGGTGATCAACTCGCAGGTTCAATGAACTTATGCATAGGGGTTGGCACACGTTTTCGTCTTGACTCTCCGGTAGATACTTTGGGGCACTCTATGAAGTTCTTTCTGTTGGTTTGAATAGATGAATCTGCGATTGTGTGATGCATGTCGTATAATCAAACCCACAGATACTTGAGCTGACATTGGAGTATCTAGGTGACATTAGGGTTTTGGTTGATGTGTGTCTTAAGGTGTTATTTTACTACGAACTCTAGGGCTGTTTGTGACACTTATAGGAATAGCCTAATGGATTGATCGGAAAGAATAACTTTGAGGTGGTTTCGTACCCTAAATAATCTCTTCGTTTGTTCTCCACTATTAGTGACTTTGGAGTGACTCTTTGTTGCATGTTGAGGGATTTTTATATGATCTAATTATGTCATTATTGTTCAGAGAACTTGCACTAGTGAAAGTTTGAACCCTAGGCCTTGTTTTGAAGCATTGCAATACCGTTTTCGCTCACTTTTACCACTTGTTACCTTGCTGTTTTTATAATTTCAGATTAAAAAACCTATATCTACCATCCATGTTGCACTTGTATCACCATATCTTCGCCGAACTAGTGCACCTATACAATTTACCATTGTATTGGGTGTGTTGGGGACACAAGAGACTCTTTGTTATTTGGTTGCAGGGTTGTTTGAGAGAGACCAACTTCAACGTACGCCTCCCATGGATTGATAAACCTTAGGTCATCCACTTGAGGGAAATTTGCTACTGTCCTACAAACCTCTGCACTTGGAGGCCCAACAACGTCTACAAGAAGAAGGTTGCGTAGTAGACATCAAGCTCTTTTCTGGCGCCGTTACCGGGGAGGTGAGTGCTTGAAGGTATATCTTTTGATCTTGCAATTGAATCTTTTAGTTTCTTGTTTTATCACTAGTTTAGTTTATAAAAGAAAACTACAAAAAAATGGAATTGAGGTTGCCTCATATGCTTCATCTTTTTAATGTCTTTCATGAAAATGATGGAAAGGAAAATTGTACCCAAGTGCTAGAAGAAGAATGCATTAAAATGTTTGGCACTGGATCTTTGAATGATGAGCATGATTGCAACGTTGTTAGTTTGAATTCTTTGAATATCCATGATGCTAATGATATGCAAAGCTAGAAGCTTGGGGATGCTATGTTTGATGAAGATGATATTTTTGGTTCCCCCGTGTTTTGATGAGAAAATTTATTATGATGATAGCATGCCTCCTATTTATCATGATTATGTTGATGAAAGTTGGTTTGGAAGAGTGTCAACTTTAGGAAGTAATGATCCCACTATTTTGAAGGGTGTTGAATCTTATTGTGATAATCATGAAAGTGGATTTGGAGAGGTCATGAGTTTATTTAGTGATGAATTCACTATTTTGGAAGAGGTTCCAATTGATTATGAGAACAAATTTGCTATCTATGATGATTATTGTGATGACATGTATGCTATAAAGAATAATGATAACTGTCGGTGTCAAAACCGGCGGATCTCGGGTAGGGGGTTCCGAACTGTGCGTCTAGGCGGATGGTAACAGGAGACAAGGGACACGATGTTTTTACCCAGGTTCGGGCCCTCTCGATGGAGGTAAAACCCTACTCCTGCTTGATTAATATTGATGATATGGGTAGTACAAGAGTGGATCTACCACGAGATCAAGGAGGCTAAACCCTAGAAGCTAGCCTATGGTATGATTGTTGTTCGTCCTATGGGCTAATACCCTCCGGTTTATATAGACACCGGAGAGGGCTAGGGTTACACAGAGTCGGTTACAATGGTAGGAGATCCACATATCCGTATTGCCAAGATTTCCTTCCACGCCAAGGAAAGTCCCATCCGGACACGGGACGAAGTCTTCAATCTTGTATCTTCATAGTCTTGGAGTCCGGTCGATGATGATAGTTTGGCTATCCGAACACCCCCTAGTCCAAGACTCCCTCAGTAGCCCCTGAACCAGGCTTCAATGACGACGAGTCCGGCGCGCATATTGTCTTCGGCATTGCAAGGCGGGTTCCTCCTTCGAATAATTCATAGAAGATTGTGAACGCCAGGATAGTGTCCGGCTCTGTAAAATAATTTCCACGTACCACCGTAGAGAGAATAATATTTACACAAGTTCAATCTGCGGACGTATTTTGTGGCATGACGTCACACCACTACCAAGCCTTTACTTGAATCGTTTTTATTATACCACATCAGCGCGTTTAGCGAAGCGGTTTCCTTGGCACGTCTTGTCGAAGTAGAGATCATGTTCCCCTTATACCAGGATTCCCGTCAATACGGACGTGGGTAACCCAACCGCGCCCGTTGCCACGCCCCCTCCATCGAAGGCGAGTTCAAACGGTCATGGGGACGGCTCTTGGTATTCTCCCTCTTTATAATGAGACCAAGGCTCGTTTCTTTTCTTCAATCCTCAATCGAATCTACCCCTCGCCCCAAGCTCCAGCGCTCAGGGCCCCAGATTCGAGCGCTTCGGACCTCCGACAATGTCCGGCTCTGACCTACAGGGCCGGTGGATGCCCTCCTTTGTCACGGAAGAGGACGTGCTAAAGCTGAGAGAAGCCAGGTACTTAACCTACGGGATTTCGCATAGGTTGCCTGCCCATGGGCAAGTCATTCCTACTCCCGAGCCAGGCGAGAGCGTCGTGTTCGTGTCCCACCTCTGTCGGGGTTTAGGCTTCCCGATGGATCCTTTTGTGAGAGGGCTCATGTTTTACTATGGGCTGGTATTCCATGACTTGGCCGGAGTCCATCCTCCATATCTCATCATTCATTGTCGTCTGCGAGGCCTTCCTCCAAACCAGCCCTCACTTCGGTTTGTGGCTCAAAACCTTCAACGTGGAGCCGAAGATGATTGAGGGGCGTCAGGCAGAGTGCGGAGGGCCGATTATAAGCAAGAGGGCCGATGCTCCATGGCCCGAGGGCTCTTTTTAGGAGGAGCTCGGTTTGTGGCAACAGGAGTGGTTCTATATTACCGCTCCCAGGGGCAGCAGGCAGAGGCCGCCGCCCGTCTTTCGCTCTGGCCCTCCACAACCGCTAACGTCATGGGTCAATAAAGGGCTTGACTGGGGGCTGTCCAAGGACGTACCCCTATTGCAGGGCCGGATTCGAGACCTCCAAGAGAGGGAGATCAATCTGGTCGTAGTGATGCAGGTTATGCTGATTCGGCGTATTCTGCCCTGCAAACGTCGCCCCCTCCGCCTATGGGAATTCAATCCGGAGGGACCACAAGCTCTCCAACACTTCATGGGTACGACACCCGTGGAGATGTACAAATTGTTCTTCGGATCACAAGACGTGTGTCCGGAATTGACCGAGGACGCCGGCCTAAGCTGCAATCGCCTGGATACTCAAGTAAGTAGCCCTATGTCCGGAAATATCGTTTGTTTGCATATCTTGGATTTGCCTTTTAACCAATCGTCCTTTGAACAAGAGTGGATAGCGCAAGCAAAACTAATACAGTGTCCGGCCCCCCTCCCGGAGACCGTGTCGGATCCCGTGTTGGTCAAGATGCTGGAGGTTGCGCCTTTAGAGGAGGGCGAAGGGGAAAACAGAGAAACAACTGCCTCCACTAAGGAGGCTTTCGAGAAAGGGGGGATCGAGAATCCCTCCTTCCAGGGGGAGAAGAGGACCGCTTCCGAAGATCCGGAGGCTAAGGCCTCAAAGCGGGGGAAGAAATCTTCACCAGAGGGTCCTGCGCCAGGGGAAGCCCCGGCCGCACTATCTCCCCTAAGGAATCAGCCCTCCAGCGAGCCGTAAGTACAAAAGGGGGAGTTTTGTAATAAGGGACATCCCTATTTTTGCTTCTGAGGATAACCAAAGTTTTTACCTTGTAGTTCGCATCTCCGTCCTTCTCCGCTGAGCTCGTCTTCGGGGGACCTTCGTCCGGAGATGATGGAGAGCGAGACGC
Source organism: Aegilops speltoides (assembly GCA_021437245.1). Taxonomy (NCBI): domain Eukaryota; kingdom Viridiplantae; phylum Streptophyta; class Magnoliopsida; order Poales; family Poaceae; genus Aegilops; species Aegilops speltoides. Next base: position 339,316,673 of record CM038147.1, on the reverse strand, counting down.
CTCCATCTGTCGCACCTTCAGGCGGGGCGGACGACCCATGAGGTGTCGTCACGGAGGGTATCCCCGAGTCCGGCAGGGCCGGAGAGTTCGGCACCGACTGGTGTACGGCCGGGGGAACTGAAGGATCTGCTCGAGAGGGCGTCTATCTCAGAAGATCACCGTACATTGATGAGTATGGTGATTGAAAGAATTTCGTCCGTTGAGTGCGGGTTGCATGATGCCGTCAGAAGTTTACTGGTGGGTTTTGAGGTACGTAAAAATGACCTTTTGATAGTTTTGCACATAGAGTGCGCCCTGTATAGATAGTAGCCCCTGAGACTCGGTATGTTGTCGAAAGCGGCAGCGTGCCGAGGATCATAATCTCAGTCATTAATTCTCGCTTTTCCTATGCAGGTGGCGGATCGTTCGGTGGCCAGCCGGACTGATAGAGTTGCCGAGCTAAAGCGGCAACTCGACGTTGCGGATGCGAACATTGCGCTGGTCAATAAACGACTTGACGAGTCACAAGGTAGGTTGTTTCTCCGTAGTCACCTAGTAAGGGAGCTGATGCCCACTCCTTACAACATGTATGCTTAATGCAGATGGTGCCGCTACTGTGGAGGACCTTCGGGTAGAGCTTGCTCGAGCCAAGGAGCAGGCCAGAAGGAGTGATGCGGCCGCCTTGAAGGCAGCCGAGGAGCTAAAAGCCGAAAAGGCTGCTCACTGCTGAAACAGGGAGGAGATGGCCGGAATGGCCGTGAAGCTGAAGGATGTTACCGACCGCTATGAGGTTCTTGAAAAAGAACGTCGAGCGGAGCAAGAAGGCCTGAAGAAGGCCACCGCTGAAGCCAAGGATGCCCGTTCTACAATGAGGGCTATAAAGGAAGAGCTGCGTCAGGCCGGAGACATTGCGGCTGGAAAGCCCTTTCGCTGCTTGCAGAAGTTTATGACTGTATATGCTCAGCTTGGCCAGCTGTGGGGTGTGGAGGATCCCTATCTGGATTTGGCGGCGAGTGCGGCGGATGCGGTTGTGCACTTCCGAAGCCAAAAGGATCACAAGATGGAAGAGCTGTTTTGGTCTCAATTCCATAGTCCGGAGTGTTCACTTCCGTTGATCGATCGGTTGGCTAAGTGGGCTGAGCTGAATAGATTGTACGGATTTGCCATGATGGATGTAGTGGCTCATCTGTGGCCGGATAGTCCCAAGCCGAAGAGTTATTTTGGCTTATTACAGCAATTTCTTGGTGTCGGAGTAATGGGCCACGGGTAGGCCGACCCGGGACCCAGGATCTTTCAAGACATAGGGGCAAGCCGTGCCCCTCTGGCCGCGTCCCAGCTGGCGACCTTCGGGGAGGTCGAGTCCCAGCCGGCGACCTTCGGAGAAGCCGAGTCCCAGACGGCGACTCTGAAGCAAGCCGACTCCGGGCTTGCGACCTTCAGGGGGGGCGACTATGGGAGTCGTCCCGCAACCTTTCACGAAGACCAACGCAGAGTACGGCCCCGACGTGGCCGTCCCCTCTCGCCTACGAGGGGTTAGCATGGCTATAGTGAGCCGTATCGCCGGGAGATCCCCGGCGAGGCGCGACACTGTTGCCATGCCTCCCCTGACCTCAGCCACAGTGCATGATGCACTGTGCCCACGACGCCGGCCTGTACGGCCCAGAGATCGCCGGGCCACCTGTCGGTGAGTGAATCAGAGACGACAAAGCGCCTGAAGATGGCCCTGTGGGAGTCGGCCTCCCCGGAGTCGGCCGCCTCCCCGCCAGGGCCCCACAAGCCATAAACCAGATTGGATGGGGAGTGGCGACAGTGATTGCCTGACAGACGGCGGCACTGTTGCCACGACCCCATGACCAAGCCCGCGTCATCAGGAGCGCCGCACAGTGACGACCTGTCCACGGGGCCCACTAGTCGGTGGGCCCCAGAAGCCGGCAGGGAGGACGGCGGCTTGAGAGACTGACGGCTGGGGGCCGCGCCCAGTCAGATTACTATTGTGCCCCTGAGGGGTAGGCCTATATAAACCCCCCAGGGCACCCATGCAAAGGGTTGGGCCTTGGATAGATTTAGACACATAGAAAGCGGAGGAGAGAGCCAGCCTCGCTCCCTCCTGCTTCCCGATAAAGCTCTAGGAGCGCCGCTGTAACCATCTCACCATAGTGATCATGCGGAGACCCCGCAGAGCAGCAGTAGGGGTGTTATCTCCCCGGAGAGCCCCGAAGCTGGGTAAGGTTCGCCGGCGTGCATGTCTGCGCCTCATCCTGCTTCTGTGCACCGCGACGTTCTACTCGCCCCCACCATGATAAGCCACCCGTTGGCATATGTCGCACCCAACCCCCGACATTTGGCGCCCACCGTGGGGCGAGGTGCACCGTCGTCCGGAGATCTGTTTTGACGGAACCTTTTCCTCCTCGGCGAAGCGCAGCCAGCCCGGCTTCGCTAGATGGAGTCTGCATCGACACGCTGCGCGGCATTGAAGCCGCCTGCGCTGCGAGCGGCCTCGCCGAACTCATCGGCGAGGTGCGCCTCTCCGACAAGCCTGCACCAGATGCAGGCACGGGTGGCCCCGAGAACCTTCTCGCAGGCCTCCTCGACCAACTCCACGTCGCCGGCGAGCCTGCCACAGATTTGGAGTCCGTAGGCTCCTCCGACCCGATGCTGGTCGACTCCGACGCCGTATCGCTCGATATCTTCCCCACCAACGTGGTGGTCTACGACGAGCCGCTTCCGTACGAGGAGAGTGGCGGAAGCGCCGTCACGGAGGTGCTCGTCATCAGCCACGGTGAGCACTCCGGCGAAGACGCCCAGGACCCGCTGCCAGCCGTCTCAAGAAGACCCGACCGCCCATTCCAGAGGACGCGGACGCCGAGACGCTGGAAACACGCCGCCTTCAGATCATCGAAGGTGCCAAGAAGTTGGCAAGCATGAGGCGCTTGTCAGAAGCATACCAGCGCGAGATGGATCGCGCCGTAGGTGGCTCGCCGGCTCCGACTAGGCCGAGCCGTCTGGGTGCGGTCCGACAGCACGACGCAGCCATCGCCGACTTGCTTGGGGTGCAACGCCCCGTGTACGCCACCCCAGCGGAGAATATCCGCGCCGCCCAAGCGGTGACTGACGAGCTGAAGAACTTTGAGGGCGAAGAGAGCCGTGTGATGACGGAGCGAGTCCAGCAGCTCCTCGACGCAGTTGCTGCGCAAAACGCGGCAGGCGGCCGCACAGATGCGCTGCAGCAGCCAAACGACGACTTACCTCCCGCCGAGATCATAGCGCGACCTCCCGACGCCGATCAAGCGGAGTCCGCGGAGGAAAGAGAAGGAGCCGTCTGTCGATCCTGATCGGACTCGATCACCATCGAAGCGCGACCAAGACGGCCGCCAAGAGCAATGGAACGACGGAACGATTATCTGCCTCCCCGCCCGAAGAGAGCGGCGAAGTTTCTCCGCCACCGTTGAGCATCCGACTTCGGATGTCGCCTTAACGCCGAGAGGGAGTCGAGAGAATGACGCCGCCATCGGATCGACTGCTCCACCGATCCTCGGCGCTGAAGAAGAAGATGAGTTGGGTCCGCTTTGCTTCGGCCCCGCAGACGTAGACGAGCCCTTCCCAAAGGGTTCACGCCACCCGAGACACACCCAAGTACACTGCTCCGTGAAGCCGGAGGATCGCTAATAGACTACTCCACAGCCGTTAACATAGCAAATGGCAACAAGCGAGTTGCCGTGAAGTATGTTCCCCTCATGCTCCAGGGCACCACCCGGACATGGCTGAACAGCCTGAAGCCCCGCAGCATCAATAGCTGGGTCGACTTCACCAAGCCTTCATTCGAATTTCACCAAAGACGCATAAGCGACCTCTCAAGCGCCACCAGCTCTCCTTGCGCATAAGGCCCTGAGGAATCAACGCGACTACCTCACGCTACCGGGCTTAACTTCAAACTCCTGCGAGGGCGTGCACGAGGTGCAGGCCATCGAGTACTTCACTGCCGGGTGCCGAGAGGGCACCCTCCTCAAGCACAAGCTCCTCTGCGACGAGCCCGAAACCCTTGATGAACTGCTAGTCATAGCGGATAAGTACGCCACGGCCGACTCTTCCATGAAGACGGAGATTCAAGTCAACGCGGCTGGCAAAGTGACTCCCCAGGCTCCCAGAACCCCGGCTGGAGACGCCAGCCGGCGACAGCAGCAAAACGACAACAAGCGCAAGGCCCCACAGCCGACTTCCAACAGTCGGCAGGTCGCAGCAAGAGAAGATCGGCAGCCGGAGGGCAGCCTCGGCCAAGCGTTGCGTAAAGGCGGCAAGTCCAATTGGTTGCCACCTTTCTCCTATGAGCGAACTTTGGATGGTCCTTGCAAGTTCCACAACGGTGCGAAGCCTTCGAACCACACCACAAGAAAGTGCCACTGGCTCGCCAGAATCGCCAAGGGAGACGGCCTCACTCCTCCGCCGCCTGCAGGGCCGCCGCCTCCGCCGCCGCCTCGGAAGCCGGGCGGCTCGGCCACCGGCGCAGTCCAAGACGAGTTCCCGTAAGAGCATGGAGCCTATGTAGTGTTCACCGGTGTGGCGAGATGACCGCGAAGAAAGCGCCAACAACAAAGAAGAAGTAAATGCAATAGCAACGGATGCTCCAGAGTTCATGCATTGGTCCGAGAAGCCTATCAGTTGGAGTCGGGCGGATCACCCAGAGGTGATGCCGAATCCAGGCTCCTACGCCCTGGTCTTAGGCGCGACCTTGGCCACTGATAGGCGGGCCGCCCGTTTCTCGCGGGTCCTGATAGACGGAGGCAGCAGCATAAACATCCTGTACAAAGACACCATGGAGAAGCTCGGAATCAGACGAAGGCAGCTGCAGAGCAGCCGCACAGTGTTCCATGGAATTGTACCCGGCCTCTCCTACTCACCAATCGGCAAGATCCTGATAGACGTCCTCTTCGGAGACAAAGATCACTTCCGCCGAGAGCCGGTCTGGTTCGAGGTGGTGGACTTAGAGAGCCCATACCACGCACTTCTTGGCCGGCCTGCCTTGGCCAAGTTCATGGCGGTTCCCCACTACGCCTACCTCAAGATGAAGATGCCGAGCTCCAAGGGGATCCTGACCGTTGCCGGTGACTAGAAGAAGTCGTCCGCTTGCGCGGCCGAAAGCAGTCGGCTGGCCGAGTCTTTGGTGATCGCAGCCGAGAAGCGGCTCCTTGACTGGGTCGTGGCGATGGCCGAAAAGCAGCCAGAGATGTCGCCCGACCCCAAGGAGTCGGAGGCAGAAGGGTCATTCAAGCCGGCTAAAGAAACCAAGAAGATACCCTTGGACCCAGAGCACCCAGAGAGATACGCCGTCATAGGCACAGGCCTTGACAGCAAATAGGAAGGCGATCTCGTCGATTTCCTCCGTGAGAATCGGGACATCTTCGCGTGGTCCCCCAAGGACATGCCGGGTGTACCGACGGAATTCGCCGAGCACAAGCTACACGTCAGGCCGGATGTGAAGCCCGTCAGGCAGCCCTTGTGCCGCCTGTCAGAAGAGAAAAGAGGAGTTGTTGGAGAAGAGATAGCCCGGCTCCTGGCAGCCGGATTCATCATGGAAGTGTTTTTTCCGGAGTGGCTAGCAAACCCAGAGTTGGTACTGAAGAAAAACAAGTAGTGGCGGATGTGTATCGACTACACAAGCCTCAATAAAGCCTGCCCGAAGGACCCGTTTGCTCTGCCAAGGATTGATCAGGTGATAGACTCCACAGCCGGATGCGAGCTGTTGAGTTTCCTAGACGCATACTCAGGATATCACCAGATCAAGCTGAATCCAACAGAGACAGATCAAGACCGCATTCATCACACCATTTGGAGCCTTCACACCGACAATGACGTTCGGCTTAAGGAATGCCGGCGCCACCTTTCACCGCTGCATGCGAAGTGCCTCCTCAAGCAACTCGCAGAACGCCCACGCCTATGTGGATGATGTGGTGGTGAAGACGGAAAGCGTGGACGCCACTTTGGAAGACCTCAAAGAGACCTTCAAAATTTGTGCGGTTCTAGATCAAGCTCAACCCGAGAAGTGCGTGTTCGAGTCCCAGCCGCCAGCTCCTTGGCTTCCCCGTCTCCGAACGCGGCATAGAGTGCAACCTCAGTGAAGATCAAGGCCATTGAGAGAATGGAGGTACCCAGCCGATCGTTGGATGTGCGAAGTTCACCGGCTGCTCAAGGCCCATCACCGATTTATCGACCGGTCACTGGCGAAAAGCTTTGCCTTTGTATCAACTGATGAAGAAGACCACCTTTTTTGAGTGGAACCACAAGGCAGATGAGGCATTTCTCCAACTAAAGAAGATGTTGGCAACTCCCCCTGTGTTGGCGGCTCCGACTCCCAAAGAGCCGATGCTCTTGTACATCGCCGCCACCAGCCGGGTAGTCAGCACAGTCATTGTAGTCGAGCGCAAGGAAGAAGGCAAGGCGCTTCCAGTCCAGAGACCGGTGTATTACCTAAGCGAGGTACTGTCAACCTCCAAGCAGAACTACCCTCACTACCAGAAGATGTGTTACGGCGTGCATTTTGCCGCCAAGAAGCTGAAGCCCTATTTTCAAGAGCACCCAATCACTGTGGTTTGCACCGCCCCACTCGCCGAGATCATTGAAGCCAAGACGCCCGCCGAAAGTGGCCAAGTGGGCTATCGATCTAGCCCTTACACCATCTACTACCAACCTCGCCTTCGCCATCAAGTCGCAGGCGCCGCCGACTTCCTCGCCGATTAAGGCGAGACCCAAGATTACCGCCAAATACCGACTCCACTCATTGGCGGATGCACTTCGACGGCTCCAAGATGCGCACCGGCCTTGGAGCCGGCGTTGTCCTCACCTCCCCTAAGGGCGACAAGCTCAAATATGTGCTGCAAATCCACTTCGCCGCCTCCAACAACGTCGCCGAATATGAAGCGCTCATCCACGGGCTCCGGCTTGCCAAAGAGCTCGGCATTCACCGGATCCTGTGCTATGGCGACTCCGACTTGGTGGTTCAGCAATCATCCGGCGACTGGGACGCCAAAGACGCAAACATGGCAAGCTACCGCTTCCTGGTGCAGCAACTCAGCGGATATTTTGAGGGGTGCAAATTCCTTCACGTGCCAAGAAATGACAACGATCAAGCAGATGCCTTGGCACGAGTCGGCTCCACTCGCCAAGCGATACCTTCTGGCATCGCCCTTCAGCGCCTCCTCAAGCCGTCCATCAAGCCTTCACCAGAGTCAGACTCCATCTTCGTGCCGGTTCCGCCAGAAATAGTCGGATCCGACTCCAAGGCCCCAGCAAGCGACCTCAAGAAAGCCACAGTTGAAACAAGCCCGGGGACTATGCCAGTCAGCCCGGGGACTTCAGAGCCCAGCCCGAGGACTGCGCTAGTCGGCCCGGGGACTTCAGAGCCCAGCCCGGGGACTGCGCCAGCCGGCCCAGGACTTCTCAGAGTCGGCCCAGGATCTGCGCCCGGTCCGGCCGGGGACTTCCGAGTCCAGCCGGGATCAGCCTACCGGCCCGAGCTGCCCTGATCTCAACTTTTATCAAAGACAGCAGACTCTCGAATAGTCGTCCTGTCGGTTTCTAGCCGATTTGTTGAAAAAGCTCTAAATGGCTAAGTACTTGCCTTCTGAAAGTGCAACTAATCCCCGGGTGGTTTTGGTAATTAATAACAACATATATATCATTGAACTAATTATTTCTTGAGAATATTTCAGAAAGTTCAAAGATATGGGTATGGCAATGACCGATGATGTGGACCCTCAAAATGCTAAGGAAAACATTGGCAAAAGCTCAAGACTCCATTTTTGGTTTAGTGATCCAAGATCACATTGAGTCCATAGGAAAGCCAATACTATTAAAAGGGGATGAGGTTATGATGATGATCCGGTTGCTCAAGTGCTTAGTGATTTATCTCTCAAACTATCAGCAATCTTTCATTCCAACATAAACCCATAAGTAATCTCGGTCCCACCGATTCCATAAACTCACCACACCGAGATGAACCACCTCAGCCATATACCCAAACCCTAAGAATTTCGGATTTTCCGATTCCAAACTCGGTCATACCGAAATTGGTGTTGCCAAGCTTCTGTAACCTTCTGTACTCAAATCGGTGCCTCCTAGATTGGTTAGGTGTCGCTTGGGAGCCTCCGTCGAGATGTGGAGTTGAACCAAGAAGTTTGTAAGGGCAAGGAGATCGCCTACTTCGTGAAGATCTACCCCGAGTAAGGCTAGCCCTCCGTGGGCGTATGCCATGATGGCATAGACAAGGTTGCTTCTTCGTGGACCCTTCGTGGGTGGAGCCCTCCGTGGACTCTCGCAGCCGTTACCCTCCGTGGGTTGAAGTCTCCATCAACGTGGATTGACGATAGCACCACCTATCGGAACCACGAGAAAATCTCCGTGTCTCAAATTGCGTTTGCTCTTCTCCACCTCTTATTTACTACATGTGCAATTTACTTTCCGCTGCCACTACTCTAGAATTGCATGTGTAGGGTGATACTTGACTTGGTTATCATTGTGAACTTGCTAAAAACTTGTCCTAATCAAAAGGCTAAACTTTTAAGTTGTCAAGTAGTCTAATCACCCCCCCTCTAGACATACTTCCGATCCTACAAGTGGTATCAGAGCTTTGGTCTCCATTGGATTGGTTTTCATTGCATTGGATTCCATAAGCTTGGTTTCACAACCTAGGAGAGTATGGCGTCTAGTGAGGGTAATTTCCGAGAGGTCCTTACTTTGATGGTTCAAATTTTGCTAGTTGGAAGCACAAAATGAAAATGCATATTCTTGGACATAACCCGCCTCATGGGGCATTATTTGTGTTGGCTTGCAAGGTGAGTTCTTCGAGGAAGGAAAAGTTCGGATCGCGAAGCTTACAGCGGATGAGTTGCGGATGTTACTGAACAATGCTCAAGCTTGTGACATTCTCTTCAATGCTTTGTGTCCCGAGGAGTTCAACAAGATCAGCCGCCTTGAGAATGCAAAAGAGATTTGGGATACTTTGGTCGAAATGCACGAAGGTACCGAGTCCGTGAAGGAATCAAAGCTAGATGTTCTTCAAGGTCATCTTGACAAGTTCAAGATGAAGGAAGGTGAAGGAGTCGCTGAAATGTACTCTAGGCTTGCTCTCATCACCAATGAGATGGCAGGCTTAGGAAGCGAAGAAATGACCGACCGATTCATCATCAAGAAGATTCTCAGAGCTTTGGATGGAAAGTATGACACCGTGTGCACTTTGATCCAAATGATGCCAAACTACAAGGATCTCAAGCCTACCGAAGTCATTGGAAGAATTGTTGCTCATGAGATGACACTTAAAGATAAGGAAGAGCTTCACAACAAGTCAAGTGGTGCTTACAAAGCTGCAGTTGAAGCTCCCACAACCTCAAGTGACAAGCTAGTTTCCAATGAAGAGATAAGCCTAATGGTGAAGAACTTCAACAAATTCTACAAGAGTAGAAGCAAGGAAAGAAGCTCAAAGTCTAGATCATATGATGAAAAGAGATCTTCTAGTCGTGATCGAAACTGCTACAATTGTGGAAGACCCGGACACTACTCAAATGAGTGTTCGACTCCCCACAAGAGAAGAGAAGAATCTCCAAGAAGAAGAAGCTCAAGAGAAGAGTCGCCTCGAAAAGAGAGGAGTAGAGATGATCGTTATGAACGAAGATCCTCTCGGAGAAGCAAGGATTCGGAAAGGAAAGACAAGTCATCAAGGAGCTACACAAGAAGAAAACATCAAGCTCATGTTGGTGAATGGGTTTCCGGCTCCGACTCCGACAATCACTCCGAAAGAAGCTATCACTCCAACTCCAATCAGATCAAGATGAAGGTGTTTCGGTCTTGCTCTCGTGTCCTCCAACTCCAACTCCTATGACTTGTTTGATTCACCAAATGAGGGAATTGGAAGATGCTTCATGGCAAAAGGCCCCAAGGTATCACACCCTGAATTTATTGACTTTGATAGTGATGAGGATGACTTGCTTGGTGAAGATGAGCTTTTACATGATAAATCTAGTGAGCTTAGTAATGATGAACATGCTAGTAGTCTTTATAGTCGAGAAGAGTCGAATGACAATGCTATGAAGGAGATTGAGCGACTAACTAAAGAACTAAACACTCTTAAGTTAGCTCATGAAACAACTCAAGAAGATCATAGAGAGCTCCTAAGATCTCATGAGAAGCTACGCTCGAGAAGCTCAATCTAGAGCAAGAACATGAGTTTCTAAAGCTATCAATGACGATCTTCAAAGAAGAGTTCTTCATATCTTGCCAAACGACTTCTCTTGTCTAATTTCTTGCCACCTATTAAAACTAAGCATGACAAGCATAAGAAAAATTCTTCATCTAGTAGTAACAATAATCATGCTAAATCAAATGTTGTTACTTCTAGTAATTCTCTTGATTCCACTAACAATGTTTCAAGCCAAGTTTCACTTGAGCAAGAAAATAGTCTATTGAAAGGGATTATAGAGAAAGGTGTCTACAAGAGCCTTGCCGGAAGCAAGAGCTTTGAGGAAATTGTTAGCAAGCAAGGAAGACACCGAAGAATCAAGGAATTGGTTTTGAGCGAAAGTTCAACGCCGAGGGTGTTGAATGGGAAGAAGGTCAATATCCCACTCCAAAGTTTGTTTCTCAAAAGGAGAAGTATGATCCTACTTCTTCCAATGTGGAACAAGCTCAAGATGACCTTCCACCACAAGACCACAAGCTAAAAGGCAAGGACAAGCTTCAAGAGGATATTGATGCATTCATTGAAGCACCCAAGGCCATGGTCAAGTGGGTTCCCAAGGCAACTTCAAGTTCTACTTGACAAGCTCAACTACTACCCCAAGGATTCCCATCAAGATGATGTGGATCCCAAGAAGAAGAACTAGAGAGTTCTTGAGGGTGACTCCGCCAACATACTTCACTCACATTCATTTTGGCAAAGAACTTGTGCAATCAACTTCCACATCTTGCACTAGTTCATGGAGTCACAAACCCTCATGTTGGTAAGTCAAGGGACAAGGTAATCATTGCTTTCATGGACATCATCTATTGTGAACTTCAATCTATGTCCATGGATATCCTTGTTTGTTCCTTGTGGGACTAACCCATGTAGGTATTGAAAGTGCCGAATCCAAAGGATTGCTCCCAACTCTTGATGATCTTCATCAACATTGAGCATCCACATCTTCAACATCTACATGAAGTCTTCAACGACAACCCAAGGTTAGTTTGACCCTATAAAGGGTTCTCACATCAAGGGGAGCTTTGCTCTAAAGAAATGAGCTAAAGCATCTTCAAATGATGTGAACACATTAATGCTTTATGTAAAAGTGGTAACCCCACTTGTGCTTAAACGATGAGTATGACCTATGATCAAATGTTCTCATTTGACTCCTAAGTCAATATACTCATATATAGATGACCTAGTCATCGCCAAATTGTGTGCTAGTTGCTAGTGTTTTGTTTGTGCATGTTTGACACATATTTTATTTGCTATCTTATTGTGTGAGCATGTTGGATGCATGATTTTATCCATTTGAGGACATCCATTTGTTGCTTTGGTCTTCTGGATTTTTCTTTTTGACCAAATGGATGGACAAGAATGCCTAAGTTCCTCCCCTAGCTATCTATGCTTTCTTGTCTCAAAACTCTATTCATGCTTATATCACAAACTTTGAACAAGACTTTTTCTGGACGCAGACGAGTGAGGAGCACTCGAGCCACCGATCCGTCAAAAGCTTAAATTCCAAAACCTTCTAAGTACTTTCGGTCAAACCAATATACTCAAATCGGACGGACGAAATCACTTGGATTGATCTAGGTTTTCACCTCGGTGAAACCGAGTTGCAAATTTCGGCGTGACCGAAGTGAGTAACTGCACGCAGTTAACCATCTCGGTCCCACCGAGTTTTCCAACTCGGTCCCACCGACGAAGAAGGGTATATATACCCGAGGGCAGCGCGCTGATTATTCCTTCAAACGTCTCGCCCCAAACCCTTATTTGCCGTCGCCGTGGTCTCACGGATCGTCTCCGCTGTCGCCTGTGTGCCCTCGCCGGGTCTCCATCGCCGTCAACGGTCAATCTCACCGCACCGTTGCGCCGTGGTGAAACTCCACCAGATTGGGTGAGTTTCATCCTCTCGTGCTTCAACCTCGATTCAATGCACGATAGGTTTTGCCTAGCTTCTTGCCAAGTTTGAAATCTTCCTATCCAGCAGATTAGATCATAGAACAAAATTCGAGTGAAAATCTTAGGTTAGGTTTCCATGAACACATCTCGGTGTGACCGATTCTACATTCTCGGATCGACCGATTTGGCCTCCGCCATTACCTTTACACTTTCGGTTAAACCGAAGTTGTAAATCGGTAAGACCGAAGTGAGGATTTAGTGAAACCCTAGTGCTCTCGGCTAGACCGAAACCCATTTCGTCCAACCGAAAGTGGTGTGTACGGTTAGGTTTAGACACTTGGATTCACGAATTTTAGACTCGGTCGACCAAATGCATTCTGTGAAAACCTAAAACTAATGTTTGAACTCATTCTTTTGCAAAATCCTCTGCGGTTTGTGATAACTCTTCTATTCGCCTATACCAATTCTATTCACAGGTTGTCACCATGTCCGATGCAAGTGACAGCGAACAGTCTGAATCGCCAGTTGAGATTCGAGGCGATTACAAGTCCCAAGCAAGCAGTTTTTCTGATGATGGAGAAAGGAGCACTCCAAGTGGATTGCCTCCTGCTGCCACCAGGGCGAGGAAGAAGAGGAATTCTGATGAGGAAGACTCTGACTTTGTTGCAGATGAGGAGATTACTTCAAAGCCTAAAAGGAAAGTGGTTGCCAAAGGCTATCAAGGGCAACAAGCAAAGAAAGGCACCAGCAAAGAGAAGAAATCCACAGTTGCAAAGAAGCTGAGCATGGAAGAAGAAACCTCCAGCAAGATCAAGAAAACTTCCAAGAGGAAGAGGCTAGTTCATGAAGAAGCTGATGATGACTCTGATGAGGAAGCACCCCAGCCTCCTCAGAAGCAAAAGTTGATGGGAGATGCCATCAGGGCAGGAGCACCCACAAAATCTAAACCATCAGCTCCAGCAAAGGCAGCCCAAGCCAAACCTGCTGCCAAGCCAAAGAAAACAGTGAGAAATATACCTGCTTCAGAGAAGAAGAAGGACAATGTGCCACCTGCAGAATCTGATGAAGAGGCACATGTGTTGCTGAAACTTAGACAGAAACTGCCAGTTCATAATGATGCTCATCCTCAAGCTGAAAATATGGAGGCAAGTTGATCCATATGCCACCAGGAGAAGGACAGCTGTTGACTCTAGGTTCCACACCAGAGAGCAACAAGATTTCTATGAGACAGTGCTCATGGACAAGAAACCAATTGTTCTTGACACGGATCGTTGACCGGGATTACATCGACAGTGAAGAGCACAGAGACTATTTCCCACATGTGCATGAGAGCTTCACCGCATGTGGAGTTGCTGAGTTTGTTGGTCAGAAATTGACTGCTTGGAATGATGAGATGATCATGCAGTTCTATGCCACAACACATTTCTATCCAGATGGCAGAATTGTATGGATGACAGAAGGCCAGAGATTCTCCTCAACTGTTGAGGAATGGAGAGCATTGCTGAATGCACTAGTATCAAGATATGATGATGTAGATGTCTATGGCATTCCAAAGAAGAATCACAAGTCTATGAAGAACATGTACAATGAGGTACTAGACAAGGATGTTGAGATATGGAAGCTTGGATCAGTTTATCATCTTCAGGCAGGTCTCCCAACCACTAACACCATTCTGAGGCATACTTTGATGCCCAAGTCAGGAGACCATCGCATGATAAGAGGGTATTCTATCAACATGCTGCACATTCTAGATCAGAAGATACCTTTTAAGGTGATGGACCTGATAGTAGAGACTATCAAGAGGACAAAGACAGACTGTAAGAGGTCGTGTGGGTTTGCTCCGCACATTCAGATGCTCATCAATGCCAAGTTTGGCACGGACACCTACCGTTGGATAGACCCCACTTGCCACTGCAGCCTGAACATGAAGATAATGAAGTTGTCATGACCGAGGATGCTCCCACATCTGTTGAAGGACACGCTAAGTCCGAAGCTGCCAAACAAGCTAAAGCTGAGAAGGAAGCAAAGAAGAAGCCCAAGAGCGTTGGAGAACAACTTCTTGAAGCCACTCGGAGAATTGAACTACGCCTGCCAGCATAGTGCAGTCTCGGGAGAGCCTTGAGAGGATAGTTGAAGATAAGTTCCATGCTCTGGATGTCAAGTCGATCAAGTGAAGGTCACCGTCAACAAGCTTGAGGCGGACATTGAGGAAGCGAAGAGGAGAAGGCAGAGCTCATGAAGGAGATGGAAGGTGATCTAGTCCAGATGACTATGAGCAGCCTGCTCTAGTGCCTACAAAGCCCAGATCATTGCTATTCCAAAGGCAGACCCCTGGGCTACTACATCAAGACCTCCCACAGCTCCATCGGTTCCAGCACCAGCTCAGTGTCCACTCCTCCAGCTCCACAGACTTCAGCAGAAGCTTTTGCGGATGCAGCTATCTCCACTCCATCGACGCAGAGGAGCCGCCAGCAGAGTCCCTAGTGACGATTAGCTCTATACCTTCGAACTTTTGGTAACTTGTTGCCAAAGGGGAGAAATTGTATAGATCATAGGACTTCGAGAGAGAGAGTGCTCGTTTTGCTCTTTCGTTTGCGGTTTTCCTTGAGATACTTTTGAGTTCTTGAGACATTTCGTGTGTTTGATACTCGTTTGCTTTATCTTTGATGAGTGCTTGATCATACTATGCTTAATGTGTGCTTAATGCTTATCATATTCTATTCATATCTTGTATGATCATTTACTCATGTCTTGGTGATTGGGTGCATGTTATTCATTCTTATCATTTTGTGCGCTCCACCAAGATGTATGTGACATGGAAGAGTGACCCATGATCCTAATCGATTGTGCATTTGCATTCAAGCGCAAATCTTAAATAATGCACAAATTTAGGGGAGCTCTTGCTTATCACATACTTCTCAAAGCGACGATGTTATTCATTGATTATATCATTTGTCGAAGCTTTGATCTATATGTTGTCATCAATTACCAAAAGGGGAGATTGAAAGTGCAACTAATCCCGGGTGGTTTTGGTAATTAATAACAACATATATATCATTGAACTAATTATTTCTTGAGAATATTTCGAAAGTTCATGATATGGGTATGGCAATGACTGATGATGTGGACCCTCAAAATGCTAAGGAAAACATTGGCAAAAGCTCAAGACTCCATTTTTGGTTTAGTGATCCAAGATCACATTGAGTCCATAGGAAAGCCAATACTATTAAAGGGATGAGGTTATGATGATGATCTGGTTGCTCAAAGTGCTTAGTGATTTATCTCTCAAACTATCAGCAATCTTTCATTCCAACATAAACCCATAAGTAATCTCGGTCCCACCGATTCCATAAACTCACCACACCGAGATGAACCACCTCACCATATACCCAAACCCTAAGAATTTGGATTTTCCGATTCCAAACTCGGTCATACGAAATTGGTGTTGCCAAGCTTCAGAAACCTACAGACTCAAATCGGTGTCACCGAGATGAGAAAGTCGGTCCCACCGAGATTGGCAAACCCTAGACTTTGGAAGAATCGGACTCACCGAGATTGTATTTTCGGTCCCACGAAAATCCCAACGTTCACAAGATTTGAACTTTCGGTCTCACCGAGTTGTCAACTTCGGTCTTACCGAGATTGGTCAAATGTGTGTAACAGTTGGATTTTGTGTGGAGGCTATAAATACCCTCCACCTCCTCTTCATTCGTGGAGAGAGCCATCGAAAGAACTACCACTCCTACCTTACATTTCGAGAAGAAAACTACCTACCCTTGTGTTGAGATCAAGTTGCTCCACTCCCACCATATGAAACTTGATTTCTAGCCTTCCCAAGTTGCTTTCCACTCAATCCTTTCTTCCACCACAGCCAAATCAGTGAGGAGAGTTGAGTGTTGGGGAGATTATCATTTGAAGCACAAGAGCAAGGAGTTCATCATCACCAACACCATCTATTACCTTTTGGAGGTGGTGCCTCCTAGATTGGTTAGGTGTCACTTGGGAGCCTCCGTCAAGATGTGGAGTTGAACCAAGGAGTTTGTAAGGGCAAGGAGATCGCCTACTTCGTGAAGATCTACCCCGAGTAAGGCTAGTCCTCCGTGGGCGTAGGCCATGATGGCATAGACAAGGTTGCTTCTTCGTGGACCCTTCGTGGGTGGAGCCCTCCGTGGACTCTCGCAGCCGTTACCCTCCGTGGGTTGAAGTCTCCATCAACGTGGATTGACGATAGCACCACCTATCGGAACCACGAGAAAAATCTCCGTGTCTCCAAATTGCGTTTGCTCTTCTCCACCTCTTATTTACTACATGTGCAATTTACTTTCCGCTGCCACTACTCTAGAATTGCATGTGTAGGGTGATACTTGACTTGGTTATCATTGTGAACTTGCTAAAACTTGTCCTAATCAAAAGGCTAAACTTTTAAGTTGTCAAGTAGTCTAATCACCCCCCCTCTAGACATACTTCCGATCCTACACCTTCCTGAGGTAGCCAAGCACTTGACCCGGCGACAGTCCGCAGAGCGGCTGCCCAACCGGCAAGGCGGCAACTAAAGGAAGGCGGCAAAGGGAAAAAGTCTAAGGAGCAAAAAGCAAGGAAGGCAGAAATTAGATAAATATTTACATAAGGCCATCGGCCGAATTTCTGAATAAGAATTCAGGATACACCCAGTGGGTGGAATTGTTCGAATCTAACGAGTTTTTCAAAAGAACAACAAAGACAGATAAACAGAAGCACTCTAGGAGGCGGCCTCCGGAGCCGGAGGATCGGAGGTGACGGCGGTGTCGGATGCTGGGGCAGTCGGATGGGCGGTCTCAGCCTGGTCGCCTCCGGCGGCGGTCGCCTTGTCCTTGCGCGGCTCGTTGCTGGAGGCGCGATCAGGCTGAGGCTGGCCGCCTGCTTCGTCTTCTGGCGCCTCCTCCTCGCCTCCGTCCTCCGACTCGTCCTCCTCCTCGGCACTGGAGTCAATCACCTCCGCCGAGTCTTCCTCGTACTCCGGGTTCATCCCGAACCAGTCCGGCGGTGCCTCCTCGCCGCCTTCAGTCCGCTCGGGCACAAAGACACTGGTGTCCGTGTACTCGGCGATGGCCGCCGCGCGCTTGACAAGGGCGCCTTCTACGGCCTGCAGCTCGGCCTGGGCCTCTTACTGGAATGCTGCCAGACGGTCCAGGTCTAGCCCCGGATAAAACCCTTTGACGAACTCCAAGGCCTGGCGTGCTCCAGCACGGGGCGAGGAGCCCTTCCAAGCCTCAAAGCGGCCGGCGACGACCTCCAGCCAGTCGGCAGTCCGACTGGCGGTGCGAAGAGCCGGCACGTCCGGCCACAGGGCAGCAACTACTTGGGCACCGACACGCTGAAGACGGCGCAACAGACGATGAGCAGGACGAAGACGAGCCTCGATGCTCAGAAGCTGCTCGTCGATGTTTCGGGGGGCGTTGGCGTCAATCACTTCACCCTTCGCCCTTCGCTCCTCCCGAGCCACCTCGATGGCCAGAGGGACGGCCTGCGAATGGCCGGGAAAGAAGTCTGCCAAGGCAGAAGAAAAGATAGTCAGAAAATCAGAAATCAGCCCGACGCAGAGTCGGAAGACCAAAGAAGAGAAAAAGGACTTACCATCGACGATGTCCTCGAGCTCGTGGTAGCCGGAGGTCAGCATCGCCTCCCTGTCAGTCCACGCGGAGCGTTCGACCTCAAACTCGGCCATGAGGGCATCCTCCCGCGACTTGGCGTCGTCCTGCGCCTTCCGGAGCAGCTTCTTCTGCTCGGCCAGCTGCGTCGCCAGCAGATCGCGCTCTTTGACGAGCTTGTCGCACTCCTCCTCCTTGGCGCGGCGAGCAGTGTTGGCCTCGCCCAGCTGCTCCTGGAGGGCGGCGTTGGCGCCTGATGATTGAAGAAGAAGACAAGAAAGCCATCAGTAAGGTAGATTGCCGGGGAGATCCGGCCCGACTGCTCAGCAGTCGGCCCGAATCTCGGGGACTACAGCCCGCGGGCGCGCCAGCGCGCCCCACGGAGAAGAAGGAAGATAGGTCGCCGGGGAGATCCGGCCCGACTGCTCAGCAGTCGGCCCGAATCTCGGGGACTACAGCCCGCGGGTGCGCCAGCGCGCCCCCGCGAAGAAGGAAGAACTAACTCACCTCGGCTTTCCGTCAGATCGGCGGTCCGCTTCTTCAGCTCCTCAACATTGCGGTTGAAGGCAGTGGCGCGGAGATTGTGGTATTCCTGCAAAGCCGGCAAAGGCAAAAGTTAGTACTCGGAGCTCACTAGAGGGAGTTCCGAGCCGCCTGCTCAGCAGCCGGCCCCAAACTCGGGGACTACACCCAGTGGGTGCGCTGGCGCGCCCCCACAGAAAAAGACAGAAATTAAAAAAGAGAAACGAAACATACCCGGACGGAGGTCCGCAAGGCCAGATGCGCTCTGGTGCAGAGATGGAGGGTGTCGCCCTCCTCGCGCAGCTTCGACTGGACGTCCAGGAGGGCCTGGTTCAGTGGGCCGGTGCCGCCTCCGCGCAGCCAGCCCGTGGGCGCGGCACTGGAGGCCTCGACGTCCAGATTCACCGAACTTGCGGCGCCAGTCTCCCGAGCTCACGGCGCTGAGCTCGTCCTCTCAAGCCGGCGGCGCGCCGGCGCGGCGACCTGAAGAAGCAGTCGAGCCTCGGCATCGTCCGCGGTCGGAGGATCTTGCGGGTCCACCGGCTGCTTGCCACGCGGCCTCCCAGACGGAGGCGGCGGAGGCGGCGCGTGAGTGTCCGAGCCTGAGACGTCGCCGCCCTCCTCCGCGAGAGGGTTCTCGGCGCCGACCTCTCCGGTCTGCCCCTTGAACTCCACAGCCGGCAGCGCCGACGACAGCGGAGGGACAAGCATCGCCGATCGACGACGCGCGGCCTCCTCAGCGTGCCGCTTCGCCGCGGCCGCAGTCTCGGCCTCCTCCAGTCGTCGCTGGGCATTGGCGGCCGCCTTCTTAGCCTCCGCCTTCTCCAGGAGGTTAGCCTCTTCGTCATCGCGCTTCTCCCGCGTGTTCCATTCCGTCGCCTCCTGAAGGTCGGCGGCGGGATCGACCCGCCGAGTGTTGGCGGATGTCTCCACCGACCCCATGACAGAGGGGACGGCGGCTCTCTCGAGGGAGAGGGGAGCTCTGGAGAAGATCGGAGGGAAAATCAAAGAAGACTCAAATAAAGATCCAACAAAGAAATGAAGGAGTAAAGAAGACTCACGAAGAAACTAGCGGCGGCCTTCTCACTTCCTTTCGGAAGCGGTTGGCCTTCGCGGCCGCCTTCTCCCGCTTGGTCGCGGCGGCGGCCCCCTTGAACTTCTTTTGTTTGCCACCGGGCGCACTCGGCCCGGCGTGACGCCTCTTTGCGCCGGCCTGGCCGGAGGGGCCGGCCCTCGGCTGGTGGTGCGGGACGACTTCCACATCGGTGTCGTCCTCAGGCCAGTCGGCGAAGGTTGCCGATGGCCTGAGGCCGCCGTCCGCCCCCTCTCCGCCGCCTTCGGCGTCGGCCTCCAGCGCCGCCGCCCCCAAGTCGGGGTTGTCGACGTCACTGTCCGCGCGATCTGGGACGAAGTCGCGGGGCTCCCTCGTGGCGCCGGCTGCGGGCGCCATGAGGGGATTCTGCTCAAAAGAAACCAACGACGATGAGAGTTCGGAGTCAGCCGCAAGAAGGATCAAGCTACAGAAGGATGCGACTTACCATTGGAGGGGGGTTGTCGCGCGAGTACGGTTCCTTGCCGAACTGCCAGTCCTCCGTGAACTCGCAGTGCGCGATGTGGTTCACCAAGTTCGCCACCTCCCCGCGCGGCATGTCCTTGGTACACAGCCGGCTCGGATTGTGGCGGCCACTCATCTGGCAGATGAGGTGAGGCCGGCCCTGAAGCGGAAGGACTCGGCACGCCACGAAGGCGGCCAGAAGATCGGAGGCAACGAGCCCCTCTGACTGCAGCGGAACTCGGAGCCGCGCCACGGAGCCGGCTCCGGAGAGAGACAGCGATTTGGACCGGTGGGACCAACTGGCAAGCCTGCCAGTCAGGGGCTCGGGGTCGAAGGGCGGCAAGTTGACCCAGTCGCCGTCGGTGGAGATGTTCTTGCCGTAGAAGTAAGATTTTTGCCACATCTTCACCGACTTCACCAACGGAATGGGGGGGAAAGGGTTGTCGGCCGTCGTGCGCCGCACCGCGATGTAGGTGCCGCACTGAGCCGGTGTGCCGGCGGCCTGAGTACCGAGGTTCAAAGAGAAAAATTCCCCCCACAGCTCGAGGGTGGGGAGAACGCCGAGGTAGCCTTCGCACAGAGTGGCGAAGGCGGAAAGAAGCACCACCGCGTTGGGGGTGAGGTGGTGCGGCTGCAGCTTGTGGAACTCTAGGAACGAGCGGAAGAACCCGCTCGCCGGAAGCCCCAGCCCGCGCATTAGGTGCGAGCGGAAGATGACCCGCTCGCCCACCGCCGGCGCGGGCCGGATCTCTCCCACCGGCGCGGGACGGGCGTGCACCAGGTCCGTGCTGGGGAGGCGGCGGGTCCGGCGGAGGAACTCGATGTGCTCCGCCTCCACGTCCGAGCCATCCCACACGCCGGAGCGCGAGGTGGGGGGCGCGGCGGAAGAAGAGCTCATCGCCGACGAGGAAGAATGCTTTGGCTCGCGGCGGAGGAAGAAGAGAAGGCAGGAGAGCGGGGGAGAGGGTGTGCGTGCAGTGCCGCCCCGCTCCTCCCCGCCTATTTATAGCCCTACGGGCTGAGGAGCCGAGGGGGCGGACGTGGGATTAACTGCGCCCGAGGCCCCACGCCGCCCACGATTAACCCCCACGAAGTTACTGCGCGCAGTAACAACGTGGGGATGCCAACCGTCCGTGGCCACAGCGGATCCGCTCGGGAGCCGAGGCGCGGTAATGGCGGGCCCCACCTGGCGGCCCATCCCGTCACGCGTGTGGGTGGGCAGACTGTCCTCCCCACGTGGTGCCGCGCGATAGGACCGTCTCAATAATGGCAGGGAAGCGTATCCGATACGCCGCCCGTTTCCCGCCGCGACTTGCGAACAGCGACCCCTCGCTGAACGACTCCGACTTCGGCGAGGCGGCCCAAAGAAATAGCGGCCGAGTCTCAGAATCGGCACTGGGGAAATTGAAACTGTTGAAGCCCCACGAGGCAGCGCCCGCAGGGCTTCACCAGCTTCGAGGACTACTGTCAGAGTAATGAGCCACGGGTAGGCCGACCCGGGACCCAGGATCTTTCAAGACATCGGGGCAAGCCGCGCCCCTCTGGCCGCTCCCAGCTGGCGACCTTCGGGGAGGCCGAGTCCCAGCCGGCGACCTTCGGAGAAGCCGAGTCCCAGACGGCGACTCTGAAGCAAGCCGACTCCGGGCTTGCGACCTTCAGGGGGGCCGACTATGGGAGTCGGCCCGCAACCTTTCACGAAGACCAACGCAGAGTACGGCCCCGACGTGGCCGTCCCCTCTCGCCTATGAGGGGTTGGCATGGCTACAGTGAGCCATATCGCCGGGAGATCCCCGGCGAGGCGCTGCTTGTTGCCATGCCTCCTCGACCTCACCACAGCAGCATGATGCCTTTGTGCCCACGACGCCGGCCTGTCGCCCGTAGATCGCCGGGCCACACAGCCGGTGAGTGAATCGAGACGCAACAGCGCCCTAAAGACCGCCTGTGGAGTCGGCCTCCCGAGTCGGCCGCCTCCCGCCAGGCCTCACAAGCCATAAACCAGATTGATGGGGAGTGGCGGCGGTGATTGCTGACAGACGGCAGCGCTTTGTTGCCCGCGACCCCATGACCAAGCTGCGTCATCGAGCGCCCGCCACGGTGGCGACCTACTTGCTCAAGGGGCCCACCAATCGGCGGGCCCCGAAGCTGCCAGGAGGATCATGCTTGAGAGATCGACGGCTGGGGCCGCGCCCGGTCAGATATTATTGTGCCCACGGGGGTAGGCCTATATAAACCCCCCAGGGCACCCATGCAAAGGGTTGGGCCTTGGATAGATTTAGACACATAGAAAGCGGAGGAGAGAGCCAGCCTCGCTCCCTCCTGCTTCCCGATACAGCTCCAGGAGCGCCGCTGTAACCATCTCACCATAGTGATCATGCGGAAACCCCGCAGAGCAGCAGTAGGGGTGTTATCTCCCCGGAGAGCCCCGAAGCTGGGTAAGATTCGCCGGCGTGCATGTCTGCGCCTCATCCCGTTTCCAGGCACCGACGATGTTCTACTCGCCCCCACCATGATAAGCCACCCGTTGGCATATGTCGCACCCAACCCCCGACACTTGGGGCGGTGCTGCATATCAAGGCGATGAAGCGGTCGGCATGCATAGAGGGTGCACGGATGGCTCTCGCCCGTGTTAAGACATACTGGGCGGAGATGGATGCCACCGATGTTGCATCCCGGGGTTCGGACGAGGGCCGGTTACTCGCCGAGCACTATTTTGGGGAAGTCCTCCGGGGCGCTCGTTTAATAGAGTCGCAGTGCTCGAAAAATGTTATGTTCAAATAACATGTATGATTTGTAAAACGATATTCATAATATAAGTGCTTTTTATACTTGTGCATTCAAGTATTGAAATATCTCCTGTGCGTTCGTCAATGTATACGTGTGTATAACCTGAAAGATGGCAGTCTTTGGCTTCAGCCCCCACGCACATGGTGCGGGGGTGTTTGCAAAATAGCGCGTTTTCACACTTAATCCAACGTCTTGGTCCTGTGAAGGAGGTGGTAGCGTAGCAAACTAGGCAACCGGACTATAATGCTTTATCACTTTCACTTAGCCATAGGAGTTCGAAGGTGGGGCTACGATATAGCCCCTAGGGGCACCACGTTCTCCGAATTCGGGGCGCGTATGTGCCTGACCGGGAAACGGTCCTTCGTCAAAGCAGGGGAATTCTAGACATTCCGGTAGTCGATCGAGTGGTTGACCAGTCTCTTGCTATATCATGACAGTCAGTTTTCGGCTTTCTCTACTGAGGTGCTCGCCCGGCCGAACCGGCGCACAATCACAGTAGTTCTCCTGGTGCCGCGTTAGCCGATGATCTGAGCGTAAGGCGAGAAAAACACGAGCCGGGCAAACCCAACATTTGACCAAAGACATGATTCGGAGCTGATGCATATAAGGCCTAACTCGAGACGCCGAACACTCCCTAAGGTATTCGGTCTTTATGATAACGGGCAGAACAATGCCCTAAGCCCCTAGTGTCCAGGTACGGGCGAAAATTTCTGACGCGGCCGATGCCAAAACGCCAGCCTCCTCATCGGTTATGGTAGGAAACCAGGGGATGTGTATCAAAAAGAGATAGTAAGAAAGGTTTACGCAGGGTCTTAATCTGAAAAGAATCCTTCCAACGGGTCCCTGCTGCACGTCTGCGCCCGTGTCTCCGTTGCGCTGTATCCTGGACGGGTGTAGCACGCTGTTCATCTGTAAAAGAGAAGAACTTAGTTTGGAAAGATATCGTGCAAAAAATGTATTTAAAACAGAGTATGATTTAAAAATGAATAAATTTGAGCTTTATTGGCTCTCATTGTTTATGCATGCAGCCTCTTGCAGAGGGGTGTGCGTCTGGGAAGCCCCTAGTTTATTTATTCCGGACTCGCCTAGCCGTGTCCGGGGTCTTTGAACGACCTTTTAATGAGATGATGCCGCGTGGACCGGGCATTTTAAGTGTAAGAGACGCGTAGTGCGATATTGCGTTAAAGCGGGCGAAAGCTTCGCGTCCCAATAGCGCTTGGTGGCTACTTTTAAATGGGGCGACATGGAAGATTAGCTTTTCGCGACGGAAGTTGTTGGATGAACTGAACACAACTTCTAGTAGTAAGGAGCCCGTGCACTTGGCGTAAGGGCCTGGCGTCACTCCTTTGAAGGAAGTGTTGCTATGGCGAATTTTGGTAGGGTCTATCCCCAACTTGCGGATTGTGTCCGGATATAGCAGGTTTAAATCGCTGCCGCCATCCATTAGGACTTGTGTAAATTGTAGTCCCTCGATTATAGGATCCAATATCAAAGCAGTCCATCCTGCATCTCGAATACTCCTGGAGTAATCCAGGTGGTCGAAAGTAATTGGTTTTGACATCCAATCTTGGGATTCCGCTGGGGTGGACCGTGCGACGCGTACTTTGGCAGGTGCCGCACTATTGTTCCGTATTATCACATGAAGTGAGTTTACTGTTTTGACTTCTTGTGGGAAAGTCTTTTGTTTTCCGGCGCTGTGCTTGTGGGGTTCCTCATCGTCCTCACTTGGCATGTCGAGCTCCTTGTGTTTGACGTTGAGTTGGCCGGACTGCTTGAAGACCCAACAATCTCGGTGGGTGTGGTTTGCAGGCTTCCCGAGGGTACTGTGGATTTGACATATCCTATCCAAAATTTTGTTTAGGTTGGATAGCTCGTCACTGTTGTCCTTAAGAGGCAGTGTTTTGTTGTTCGGCCGAGAGTTTTTGAATCCGGCGTCGACCGCCATGTTCTTTGGGCCATTTTCTTTATTCCTGCGCTGATCTTTTCTGTGTCGTGATTTCCCATTTCCATCTCTGACCTTGGATGTGCTTGGGTCGCTGGTGCTGCATCTTGCTAGCCAGCTATCTTCTCCCACGCAAAAGCGGGTCATGAGGCTCGTTAGCGCAGCCATTGTTCTTGGTTTTTCATGGCCGAGGTGTCTGGCGAGCCATTCATCTCGGACGTTATGTTTAAAAGCTGCTAAGGCTTCGGTGTCCGGACAGTCGACTATTTGGTTCTTTTTGGTGAGGAACATGTTCCAGAATTTGCGTGCTGACTCTCCGGGTTGTTGAGTTATGTGACTTAAACCGTCTGCATCCGGAGGGCGGACATAAGTCCCCTGAAAATTTGCTCTAAACGCATCCTTGAGCTCTTCCCAACTTCCAATGGTATTTTCTGGGAGGCTTTTGAGCCAATGCCGAGCTGGCCCTTTGAGCTTGAGGGGTAGATATTTTATGGCATGGAGATCGTCTCCTCTAGCCATATGTATGTGTAGGATGTAATCCTCAATCCAGACTCCGAGGTCTGTTGTTCCGTCGTATGCCTCTATGTTTACGGGCTTAAAACCTGCTGGAAATTCATGATCCAGTACCTCATCGGTGAAACATAGTGGGTGTGCGGCACCCCTGTATTTAGGTGTGCCATTATCTTCGAACACTCGGCGTGTTGTGTTGCTTCCTGGAGCCCTCTTTTTTGGCCCATAAATGGACCGGGCCATCCTTTTTGCGAGAATCTTTATGTGTATCATGTGTCGGCTTGTGTGCGGCGCCGCTTGCCGCTCTTAGCCTGTCATCTGGTCGTCTATCCGACCAGGCAGCCTCTTTTCTTTTTGATTGTGGTGGCTCTACGGCCTCCTCATCGAATTCGGGCAACAGCTTGCGCTTCGGGTAGCTCTTTGCTTGGTGACTATTGCCGTATTTGTCTGCGGTCTTGAGTACTTTGCTCCTTCTCATTCTGAGTACGTCTTCCGCTGTTTTGAGCTTCCGTTTCTGCTTCTTCAAACTTCTTGCAATGGCGACGAGCCTTTTGTGAAGGTTCTTGTGCTCCGGTGATGTGTCCGGCGTAAGATCGTCTGGACTGTTGTTTTCGCCGGGGATGGATTGCTTGTCCAATTTATCTTGTTCGGATGGTTCTTGGTTGCATGTTCGTCGTCCACTGGTTCGCCATGCTCTACGGCTGGGTCATTATGGGTGCTGTTGTTATCGAGGCGGGACATTGGCCGGCGCTTGCGTTGCCGTTTTGGTTGTTTTTCGGGGGAATTATCCTTCTCCGCGTCCCGTTGTTCCTCGTTATCGCTTCCTTTTGGTGTATCCACCATGGGTTGAGGTTGCTTTCCAGTGCCCAGTAGGCGCTGGTTCTTGGTCGTCTCCGGCATCGTCGTCCGTACCGCCGATGTCTTCGGAGTCGTAGTCTAGCATGTCGGTTAGATCGTCGACAGTGGCTACAAAGTGGGTGGTGGGTGGGTTTTGAATTTCTTCGTCGTCCACATCCCAACCATCCTGACCGCAATTCGGCCAGGGCTCTCCTGATAGCGAGAGGTACTTTAGCGAATTCAGGATGTCGCCAAAAGGTGAGTGTTGAAAGATGTCCGCGGCCGTGAACTCCATGATCGGCGCCCAATCGGATTCGATTGGAGGGGGCGCCGGAGGTTCGGTGTCCGGAGAGGAGTCCGGCACCACGGAGTCATGAGCCTTACAAGGGACAAAGTCAGTATTCGGCTCCATCTCCGTAGAGGTTGCAGCCCCGAGGCGGTGTCTAGCCACCCATCCTCGATCTGCGCAGCCGGCTCCGAATTAAGGGTTGGAGCGGACTTATGTGCGGCCTCCAGGGCACTGTCCGGCAGCAGAGCTAAATCATGCTCATCGTGACAGTGCGCCGCGCTCGGCTGTGGCTCGAATCCGTCGAAGATCAAGTCTCCGCGGATGTCGGCCGTGAAGTTCAGGCTTCCAAATCTGACCTGATGGCTAGGGGCGTAGCTTTCGATCTACTCCAGATGGCCGAGCGAATTGGCCCGCAGTGCAAAGCCGCCGAATATGAAGATCTGTCCGGGGAGAAAAGTCTCACCCTGGACTGCGTCATTGTTGATGATCGAAGAAGCCATCAAGCCTATCGGTGACGGCATAGAGGAACTCTCAATGAAAGCACCAATGTCAGTGTCAAAACCGGCGGATCTCGGGTAGGGGGTCCCGAACTGTGCGTCTAGGCGGATGGTAACAGGAGACAAGGGACACGATATTTTTACCCAGGTTCGGGCCCTCTCGATGGAGGTAAAACCCTACTCCTGCTTGATTAATATTGATGATATGGGTAGTACAAGAGTGGATCTACCACGAGATCAAGGAGGCTAAACCCTAGAAGCTATCCTATGGTATGATTGTTGTTCGTCCTATGGGCTAAAACCCTCCGGTTTATATAGACACCAGAGAGGGCTAGGGTTACACAGAGTCGGTTACAATGGTAGGAGATCTACATATCCGTATTGCCAAGCTTGCCTTCCACGCCAAGGAAAGTCCCATCCGGACACGGGACAAAGTCTTCAATCTTGTATCTTCATAGTCTTGGAGTCCGGCCGATGATGATAGTTTGGCTATCCGAACACCCCCTAGTCCAGGACTCCCTCGATAACCATGAAACTTGTCATCTTGATTTTAATTTTCCATTGGATTATGCCTCACATGATAGTTATTTTGTTGAGTTTGCTCCCACTACTATTCATGAGAAGAAATTTGCTTATGTGGATAGTAATAAAATTTGTTTGCTTGTAGATCATGAAAAGAATGATTTATGTGATGGTTATAGTTTTTAATTTATTCATGATGCTATTGAAAATTATTATTAGGGAGGAATATATGCTTGTAAGAATTGCAATAATATGAAGTTTCCTCTCTATGTGTTGAAAATCTTGAAGTTATGCTTGTTTTGCCTTCCTATGCTAGTTGATTCTTGTTCACATAAGTTGTTTGCTCAAAAAAAATCCCTATGCATAGGAAGTGTGTTAGACTTAAATGTGCTAGTCATATGCTTCATGATGCTCCCATTACGTTTCAATTCTTATCTTTTATGTGAGCATCATTGAAATCATCATGCCTAGCTAAAAAGGCATTAAAGAAAAGCTCTTGTTGGGAGACAACCCAATATTTACCCCTACTATTTTTGTGTGTTCACATGATTAATCTACTGTATTAATCATGTTTTATAGCTTTTGTTTCAATAAAGTGCCAAGTAAAGCCTTTAGGATAGCTTCTGGTGATAGTTGTGTTGATTCTGCTGAAAATCAGAAACTTTTGTGCTCAGTAAATAATTTCAAGAATCTTATTGAAACATGATTTTGACCTGATTCTTTTTGCTATGGATTGTGCACAAATTTCTCTGGTGTAAATAATTGTTTCAGAATTTTTGGAGTTACATAAGTATTCAAGAGTTACAGATTACAATAGATTGTTCTGTTTTTGACAGATTCTGTTTTCTATGTGTTGTTTGCCTATTTTGATGAATCCATGAGTAGTATCGGAGCATACAAACCATGGAAAAGTGGTAATACAGTAGATATAATACCAATACCAATTTATAATGAGTTCACAGTAGTACCTAAGTGGTGATTTATTTTCTTATACTAACCGAGCTTACGAGTTTTCTGTTGAGTTTTGTGTTGTGAAGTTTTCAAGTTTTGGGTGAAGTTTCGATGGACTACGGAATAAGGAGTGGCAAGAACCTAAGCTGATTCCCAAGGCACCCCAAGGTAATATTCAAGGACAAACAAGAGCCTAAGCTTGGGGATACCCCGGAAGGCATCCCCTCTTTCGTCTTCGTTCATCGGTAACTTTACTTGGAGCTATATTTTTATTCACCACATGATATGTGTTTTGCTTGGAGCGTCATTTTATTTTATTTTGTTTTTGCTTGTTTTTGAATAAAATACCAAGATCTTAAATTCTTAAATGTTAGAGAGTCTTCACAAAGTTACATAATTATTCGACTACTCATTAATCTTCACTTATATCTTTTGGAGTAGTTTGTCGTTTGCTCTCACTACAAAAAAAGACACATCCGTGACATTTTGGGCCGAACGAAAAAAATTTCTATCATGCATATGACACTTCTATGACGATAATTTTGACAAAACCCGGTATCATCATAGATGTGGTGGGCTCCTACTTCTATGACAAAAAATCATGATAGAAAATGGGCTTTTCGTCCTAGGCGGGCCAGAGATGCAGCTGCATGACATTCTTTGGGCCGTCCATGACAAAAAAACCCGTGGTAGAAGCGAGGGATTTCGGGGAGTTGCGGTTCTGATGGGAGGTCGGGGCGGCGATGCGCGTTCTCTCGTGCGTCGCGCGTGTGTGTGTGCGGCGTTAGCTCTAATCAAGCGAAGCGGCGTTGGGCTCTAATCGAACCCGGCGATCGATCGATGGTGATGGCGAACCCGATGGGCGATTCGCCGCTCTGCTGCTAATCAAGCCGATCGATTGGATGAGCGATGGCGTTGCGGGGGTTGGATGAGCGATGGCGGTGGCGTTGCCTCTGGATGAACAGGAACCCGTGGTGTGGAGGCTGGATGAGCGATGAGCGGTGGAGGGGTGGTCGTGGAGGGTGGTTGAGCAGGACCCGTGGTGTGGAGGCTGGATCAGCGGTGAGACGGTGGAGGGTGCTGTGGAGGGTGGTTGAGCAATGGCGGTGGAGTAAGCGCGGTGGAGGCTGGATGAGCAGGAGCCCGTGGAGGTGGAGGAGATCGGCGGTAGCCCGTGGAGGCCGGAGGAGGTCGATGGTGGAGATGAACGGTATCCGTGGAGTCCGTTTTGCGATCGCCACACCCCTCCCGTTTATTTGTGGCGCTCCAACACAAGTCCGTTTAAATCCGTTTTGCGATGCATGCTATAACGCCCGGATTCGATCGCGCCAGTGTCCGCCCGATTATTCGCCGTCGTTGCCATGTCATGTGCTTGCGTGTTGCACTTTGCCATGTCATCATCGCATTTCATATCATGTCATCATGTGCATCTCATTTTGCATACATGTTCGTTTCATGCATCCGAGCTTTTTCCCGTTGTCCGTTTTGCAATCCGGCACTCCTATGTCCTCCGGCGTCCCCTTTTATCTGTTGTTGTGGCGGGTGTTAAACTTTCTTGGAATGGCCGAGGTTTGCCAGCGGCCTTGGTATAGCACCGTAGACCGCTGTCAAGTTTCGTGCCATTTGGAGGTCGTTTGATACTCCAACGGTTAACCGGTAACCGTAAAAGCCTCTTTGTTTGCAGCCCAACACCCTTCCAAAGTGGCCCAAAACCCAGCTAACTCCCTCCATGCTCTCGATCGTTCGATCACGATCGCGTGGCGAAAAAACCGCCTCATTTGGACTCTCCTAGCTCCCTCTACCTATAAATTAGCCCCTCCCGAAATCTCGGGCAAACCCTAGATCAAACCTCCCTCTCGCCCGCCGGACATGTCCACCCCGCCGCCGGACGTGTCCACCGCCGGCAGCCACGTCCCTGCAGCCAATCGTGGCCTGCCATGTCACCCCGCCACCGCTCACCCCCAATCCCGCGCCGCCACCTCACCCTCTCTCTCTCCACCCCTCCGCCCGCCCGCGCGGCCGCTGCAGCCCGCTGGGTCCGTCGCCGCCGCCGCGCCCGGCCAGCGCCCAGCGCCCGCACCTCCGCCCGTTCGCCCGCGCCTCCGCTCCCTTCGCCGCCTCCGGCCGCCGCCCGCGAGCATCTCCGCCTCAGTCGCCGCCCGGCACCCTCCGGCCCCAGCGCCGTCGGCCCTGTCACCTCCGCCCACCAAATCCGTCGCCCGAGGCCGGCCTCCTCCGCCATGAGCCCGTGCCTCCCACGCCTCCGCCGCGCCCATGAGCTCGCGGAGCTCCTCCAGCGCCGCCTCGCCGGAGCTCGGCAGCGCCCGCCCGCCCTCGTCGCCCCTCCGCCGCGCCGCCCCTGCCAGGATCCGGCGGGATCCGGCCCGATCCGGCCGAGGGAGCCCCGGTTTCGTCTTTCCCGCGCTCCGGCCACCGTCTCCTCCAACTCCGGTGGGATTCCGGCGAGATCCACCGAAGGTTGACTTCCCCCTCTCTGAAAACGCCTGTCCCGAAATATTTTGCATAATCATGCCATGTTCATCATGTCATATCTCTGCATCCGTAGCTCTGTTTTGTGCGTGTAATATGTAAAATTGTTCGTCTCAAAGAGTACTTCATTTCATTCCATTGCATCATTTTCATTTGAGCTCATATTGATGCCCGAAATGCTGTTGGAAGAGTGCATGTTGATGTTAAGCTGCTGGAACTGTTATAACTTGCTCATTTGTCATTTTTGCCATGATTGATGTGTGCATCCTATGAGGTTGATGTCTACATGTGTTTTGAACTATGCCATGTCATCTTTATAGTGGTGCTATCCATGTATTTTTGTGGCTTGTGTAGTGAGTGCATTGAGCTTGTTAAGGAGGGTACTTGCTGTTGCTGTTTTCCTGACAGATTCTGTTATATTTTGTTGCTATGTAAACATGCTTCTACAAGTCATTTCGTGCAATATTCTGGAGATGTTTCACTAAGGATGAATTGTTATACATGTCTTGCTCTATCCATTCATGCCCCTGGTTGCATTTGTAGACTGCTGTAGCTTGTTGTAATCTTGCTCCAAAGTTGCTAAATAATGTTGCTGTCAACCTGTTAACATGAAGTTCAGTTTTGGCCATGTGCTTTTCTAGTGATCCGTGCATCCTATGAACTTGTTCTTGACATTCTTAGCTTCATAAACATGTCTTCTTACTGTTGGTTGCCTTTCCGTGCCATGTATTGCTCTGTGGTGAGTGGTTCAAGCTCACCAACATGCCTACTTATTGTTGTTCCTGCCATGTATGAATCTGTAATATAACTTGCCATGTTTACATGGGTGCCATCATATTTTCTATGCCTTTTTGGATCATGGTCAGTAAGGGACTTTTGATCTATGCAATTAGGAGATTCATGCCATGCCTTTTTTTGCCATGATAAGTTCCTGCAACATGTTGTTTGATAGCTCTAAACATTGCAACCTGATGTTATTTCCTGATAAGTCTGAAACTGTTATTATTTGCAATCTTACAATGTGTTTTGGAGCATGTTCTAGTGATTTCTGGAGATAGCTTAGTGTTCATGTTTTGTTGTGCTTTACCTGTACTTCATGCCCATGCCTTTTCTTATTATGTTGAGATGCTGTAGCATGTTGTTTTGATGCTTGCAATATGCCTAGTTGCTGTTTTGGTCAGATTGTTGCTATAACTTGTATAGTGTGCATGTGTTGAACCGTTGCTCCGTTTTGACTGTGCTCGATATGAAACTTTCTTGATTTTGCATGTTGTTTCATATTATCATGTTGCATCCTTGTTTTGAGGTGTTTGTTTGATGTTTGGGTGCATTTTGCATCAATGCCATGCTTAACTTGTTTTGCTCATATCTTCTAGGCCGTAACTCCGAATCTAATGAACTTTATATGTAACTTGACTAGAATTTCGTGTAGATCATCTTGGTGCATTTTAACTTGCTGTTTAACAACTTGAACATAAGGTTTATTCAGATCAGGACCAATTTCGAAATTTGCATATGAGGACTTACCGGAATTGTTATATGTTGTTCCCGGCCTCATTTAAACTTGCCTTGATGTGTTGTTCTTGTTTGCATCATCTCTTGCCATCAGTAGCTTCATGTAGCTTTGTCATGCATCATGCTTGTTGTGCATCATGCCTTGTTCATGTGTGGTGTGTTTACCATGTTGTGTGCTTCTTCTCGATAGTTCCTATTTCGTTGCGATCGTGAGGATTCGTTCGTCTACGCTTGGTTCGTCTTCGTGGCTTCATCTTCTTCATGGACTCGTTCTTCTTCCTTGTGGGATTTTAGGCAAGATGACCACTACCCTGGATCTCACTACTATCATTGCTATGCTAGTTGCTTCGTTCTATCGCTATGCTGCGTTACCTATCGTTTGCTCTTCAAGCCTCCCCAAATTGCCATGAACCTCTAACCTTTGACACCCTTCCTAGCAAACCGTTGTTTGGCTATGTTACCGCTTTGCTCAGCCCTTCTTATAGCGTTGCTAGTTGTAGGCGAATTTGAAGATTTCTCCATGGTGGACAGGATTTTGGTTGGGATATCACAATATCTCTTATATTATTAATGCATCTATATATTTGGCAAAGGGTGGAAGGCTCGGCCTTATGCCTGGTCTTTTGTTCCACTCTTGCCGCCCTAGTTTCCGCCATACCGGTATTATGTTCCCAGATTTTCCGCTCCTAACGCAGTCGGGTGATTTATGGGACCCCCCTAACAGTTCACTTTGAATAAAACTCCTCCAGCAAGGCCCAACCTTGGTTTTACCATTTGCCTCACCACCACCTACCTTTCCCTTGGGAGTAATTAACCCAAGGGTCATCTTTATTTTAGCCCCCCCGGGCCAATGCTTGTCTAAGTGTTGGTCCAAACCATAGCCACTTGCGATGCCGTCCCTAGGCAACTTGGGGTATCGTCGGTTGCCGTACGTACTGCTCATCCGGTGTTGCCCTGAGAACGAGATATGTGCAGCTGCTATCGGGATGTCGGCGCATCGGGCGGCTTTGCTGGTCTTGTTTTACCATTGTTGAAATGTCTTGTAAACCGGGATTCCGAGACTGATCGGGTCTTCCTGGGAGAAGGAATATCCTTCGTTGATCGCGAGCTTATCATCGGCTAAGTTGGGACACCCTGCGAGGTATAAACTTTCGAGAGCCGTGCCGCGGTTATGTGGCGAGATGGGAATTTGTTAATGTCGGTTGTAGATAACTTGACACGGATCCGAATTAAAATGCATCAACGCGTGTGTAGCCGTGATGGTCTCTTCTCGGCGTAGTCTGGGAAGTGAACACGGTTTCTGGGTTATGTTTGACGTAAGTAGGTGTTCAGGATCACCTCTTGATCATTGCTAGCTTCACGACCGTTCCGCTTGCTCTCTTCTCGCTCTTATTTGTGTTGGTTAGCCACCATACTTGCTTAGTCGCTGTTGCAACCTCACCACTTTACCCCTTCCTTTCCCATTAAGCTTTGCTAGTCTTGATACCCATGGTAATGGGATTGCTGAGTCCTCGTGGCTCCTGATTACTACAACAACGATTGCGGTGCAGGTTTTGTGATGTCCATGGCGCGAGAGCTATGTTTGCTTGTTTGGAGTTCTTCTTACCTTCTTCTTGATCGAGGATAGGTTCGGTCGGCAGCCCGGGCTAGCGAGGTGGATGTCGTTTGAGCTTACATTTGTGTTTCATCCGTAGTCGGATGTTGCTCTTATGTAATATGATGTTGTATTAGTGTGGCATTGTATGCCTTTTGTATGTATCCCCATCTATTATGTAATGTTGATGTAATGATATCCACCTTGCAAAAGCGTTTCAATATCTTGGTCTATCCTTGGTGGGACCTTGAGTTCCTTTTGGATAGGGTCGCATATTGGGCGTGACAAGTTGGTATCAGAGCCTTGACCGACCCTAGGAGCCCCCCTTGATTGATCGTGTAGCTTGGCCGTTGTTGAGTCTAGAAGTAAACTATTTTCGGAGTCTAGTTATATTGGAGAGTAGGAATTCTTTTTACTCCTCTGCCCCTTCGTCGCTCTGGTGAGGAATCTTGACGTAAGTGTTTTGAATTACTCCTCTTGCCCTTCAAATTTTCTTTAGGTTCATGCAGTTGGTTTTCCGATCGTTGTTCCTCAGCTCTTTTCATCCGGTGCATTTCTCGTCAAGTCATCTCGAGCCTCTTCATTTTTGCCAAGTTCAATCCTCAGTTGTTTTCTTTTCCCACCTGCCCTCCCCTTTTTCTCCTCGGAACCGGAGTCTGTAATCGAGTATCCATCCTACTCGTGCGAAGTCTTTGCTTTCTTTCCTCAATGATTTCAACTTGTGTTTTCTCTTCAAGATATTTGTCGGTTTCCCCCCTTCTAGTTGCCTGTGTTTTTCCCGCCCTCCCACACTTTTCTTCCCGGAACCTGAGTCTCTTTCGAGCATCAATTTTCATTCATACGTTGTCTCTTCAGTCTTCCCTTAATCATTTCAACCGATGAATTCTCGTCTCGTTCGTCATTCTTCATCTCTTTTTCTTTTCCGGTGGATCCAACTCTAGTTTTTTTGGTAGTGATTATATTCTTTTCCTCGGCTCAAATGTTTTCCCCTTGCTCGTTCGCCTCTTGCCAGTTTATCCTTCCGGAGTGTTCAAGACATCTCAGGAGATTCGTCCGTGTTCCAATTAATTCGAGGTTGCTACCTCATTCGAATATTTCAATTGTTCCGGTGCATCATCTATCTGTTCAACATCCCTTTCCAACGGTGTTTTCTCTTTAGTGGGCCCTAACCCACAGGTCTTTTCCCAGGATCTTACCTGACTCTTCTAATTCTCCCGGAGGTATTCTCAATTCTTTTCAAGTGTGACGTAAGAATGGATCCCATCAGTCACTTGGCTTTTCCAAGATCTCTGTCAAATCATTTCATCGCCGGCTCAACCTCTTTGCTTTTCTTTCTCCCGGAGTATCTCAGTAATTTCGGTGGTGTTTCTTGTCGTCATTCTCAGCTTTGAAGATCGAAGAAGAGTTTTTCCTCTAAATCCTTACCCGTTCTTCCAAAGTTGCGTGGTTCTAGCTTGATGCCATCCTCTCATAATTGTTTTCAATTGTGAGAATTATTTTCTTACCATCCGGAGCATTTCATGAGTTGTTTCCATTTCTTTCCTCTGAAGGCCATCATGTCATAATTCTTCATTCTCAGCGTGTAGCTATCATTCTCCAAATCTTACCGGTGCATCGTTCAAATATCCTCTAATAAGTTCATGATCTCTTCGTTCTTTTGCATCAAAAATCCCCTCAAGCATATTTGTTCTTCTAATTCTTCCCGGTGATTCAGTCTCTTTCGTCTATCATTTCCGAATTCGTACGGTGGTTCGTTCAAGATTCTTTTCCTTGATTATCATTTTAATCCATTCGGTTCTTTTTCAATCCTACAGGTGGTTCATGAAGACCTTCTCAAGTTTGCGACATGTCACTTCTCAATTCTTTTTCAATAAGAATAAGTAGTATGAAAAATCCATTGCTTGTCATCAATTTAATTTGATGAAGTATAAGCATACAATAAATCTTATTCTTATTTCATCCAAGTGAGTAATCCCTTCCTTCGGAGTTTGTTCTTGATGAATAAATTCTAGTTTCAAGTGTTTTCATCTTTTCTTTTCCGGAGTTCAAATTTCCTCGACCATATCGCCGGAACCTCCATCTAAATCATCGCAAGGCTCATCTTATTCTTTCATCCTCCGTTCCTATCTCATCATCTTTTGTTACCGGAGTCTTCACGGTGGTTCGTCTTGTTTTAATTCATTCTTCAAGTGTTCATCAAGATTCTTATCGAAGGAGCTCAAGTATCTTTCCTTCTGGCTTTTCAAAGTGCAATTAATTCTCCGTATTCTTTTGAAGTGGAGTTTTGCATTTCTTCGTTCTTCTCAACTATCGAATCTTTTCCGTTTGTGGCCAGTTATCACCTTATGATTTCGGATGTTATCCATAAGTCCACAACAAGCTTATTCTTTCGTTGTTGATTTTCTCAACAACTCCGTTCAATCCTTTCTTCTGAGGTTGCTTTCTATTCCATTCGTGGCACAAGTTGTCATATCCTTATCCATTCTTTTCATTCAACTCTTTCAATTCTTTCCGGAGGTTTTGTGTCATGTCTTCATCAAGTATCATTCCATCCTCTCTAGCTCGTGTTCTATTCCCCCATGTTTCAGTCAGAGTGCTACCTAAATCCTTTCAGTCTTATTCGTTTCTTTTCTCATTCTAACCACTCCGGTTAGAACGAGTCGTTTCATAGTCTATCTGATTCCGTGAGTTTCGATTCTCGTCATTCTCGTCGTTCCTCTCTTCTTCTCGAGTGCTATCGATTCTTTGCTTCTCTTGAGTTCCTGTTTCACCTCATCCTTTTTTTCCTTCCGTCTCGGTCCTAAGATCTCGGGACGAGATCTCTTGTTAGTGGAGGAGTGTTGTAGCATACAGATTCGATCGCCAGTGTCCACGATTATTCGCCGTCGTTGCCATGTCATGTGCTTGCGTGTTGCACTTTGCCATGTCATCATCTGCATTTCATATCATGTCATCATGTGCATCTCATTTTGCATACATGTTCGTTTCATGCATCCGAGCTTTTTCCCCGTTGTCCGTTTTGCAATCCGGCACTCCTATGTCCTCCGGCGTCCCCTTTTGTCTCTTGTTGTGAGCGGGTGTTAAACTTTCTCGGAATGGCCCGAGGTTTGCCATGCGGCCTTGCTATAGCACCGGTAGACGACCTGTCAAGTTTCATGCCATTTGGAGGTCGTTTGATACTCCAACGGTTAACCGGGTAACCGTAAAAGCCTCTTTTGTTTGCAGCCCAACACCCCTTCCAAAGTGGCCCAAAACCCAGCTAACTCCCCTCCATGCTCTCGGTCGTTCGATCACGATCGCGTGGCCGAAAACCGCTCCTCATTTGGACTCTCCTAGCTCCCTCTACCTATAAATTAGCCCCCTCCCCCGAAATCTCGGGCAAACCCTAGATCAAACCTCCCTCTCGCCCGCCGGACATGTCCACCCCGCCGCCGGACGTGTCCACCGCCGGCAGCCACGTCGCTGCAGCCAATCGCGGCCTGCCACATCACCCCGCCGCCGCTCTCCCCCAATCCCGCGCCGCCACCTCACCCTCTCTCTCTCTCTCTCACCCGCCGCCCGGCCCGCGCGGCCAGCTCTTCAACCCGCGAGGTCATCGCCGCCGCCGCCCGCCCACGCCGCCAGCGCCGCGCCTCCGCCCGTTCGCCGCGCCTCCGCTCCGCTTCGCCGCCTCCGGCCGCCGCCCGTGAGCATCTCCGCCTCGAGTCGCCGCCCGGCTCCCTCCGGCCCAGCGCCGTTAGCCCCGTCACCTCCGCCCGCCAAATCCGTCGCCCGAGCCGCGGCCTCCTCCGCCAGCGCCCATGAGCTCGCCGGAGCTCCTCCAGCGCCGCCTCGCGGAGCTCCGGCGGCGCCCGCCTCCGCCCTCGTCGCCCCTCCGCCGCGCCGCCCCTGCTGGGATCCGGCCGGATCCGGCCCGATCCGGCCGAGGGAGCCCCGGTTTCATCTTCCCCGCGCTCCGGCCGCCGTCTCCTCCAACTCCGGTGGGATTCCGGCGAGATCCACCGAAGGTTGACTTTCCCCCCCTCTGAAAACGCCTGTCCCGAAATATTTTGCATAATCATGCCATGTTCATCATGTCGTATCGCTGCATCCGTAGCTCCATTTTGTGCGTTTAATATGTAAAATTGTTCACCTCAACGAGTACTTCATTTCATTCCATTGCATCATTTTCATTTGAGCTCATCTTGATGCCTGAAATGCTGTTGGAAGAGTGCATGTTGATGTTAAGCTGCTGGAACTATTATAACTTGCTCATTTGTCATTTTTGCCATGATTGATGTGTGCATCCTATGAGGTTGATGTCTACATGTGTTTTGAACTATGCCATGCCATCTTTCCAGTGGTGCTATCCATGTATTTTTGTGGCTTGTGTAGTGAGTGCATCGAGCTTGTTAAGGAGGGTACTTGCTGTTGCTGTTTTCCTGACAGATTCTGTTATATTTTGTTGCTATGTAAACATGCTTCTACAAGTCATTTCGTGCAATATTATGGAGATGTTTCACTAAGGATGAATTGTTATACATGTCTTTCTCTATCCATTCATGCCCCTGGTTTAATTTATAGACTGCTGTAGGTTGTTGTAATCTTGCTCCAAAGTTGCTAAATAATGTTGCTGTCAACCAGTTAACATGAAGTTCAGTTTTGGCCATGTGCTTTTCTAGTGATCCATGCATCCTATGAACTTGTTCTTGACATGCTTAGCTTTATAAACATGTCTTCTTACTGTTGGTTGGCTTGCCATGCCATGTATTGCTCTGTGGTGAGTGGTTCAAGCTCACCAACATGCCTCCTTATTGTTGTTCCTGCCATGTATGAATCTGTAATATAACTTGCCATGCTTACATGGCTGCCATCATATTTTCTATGCCTTTTTGGCTCATGGTCAGTAAGGGACTTTTGATCTATGCAATTAGTAGATTAATGCCATGCCTTTTTTGCCATGATAAGTTCCTGTAACATGTTGTTTGATAGCTCTAAACATTGCAACCTGATGTTATTTCCTGATAAGTCTGAAACTGTTATTATTTGCAATCTTACCATGTGTTTTGGAGCATGTTCTAGTGATTTCTGGAGATAGCTCAGTGTTTATGTTTTGTTGTGCTTTACCTGTACTTCATGCCCATGCCTTTTCTTATTATGTTGAGCTGCTGTAGCATGTTGTTTTGATGCTTGCAATATGCCTAGTTGCTGTTTTGGTCAGATTGTTGCTATAACTTGTATAGTGTGCATGTGTTGAACCGTTGCTCCGTTTTGAGTGTGCTCTATATGAAACTTTCTTGATTTTGCATGTTGTTTCATATTATCATGTTGCATCCTTGTTTTGAGGTGTTTGTTTGATGTTTGTGTGCATTTTGCATCAATGCCATGCTTAACTTGTTTTGCTCATATCTTCTAGGCCGTAGCTCCGAATCTAATGAACTTTATATGTAACTTGACTAGAATTTCGTGTAGATCATCTTGGTGCATTTTAACTTGCTGTTTAACAACTTGAACATAAGTTTTATTCAGATCTGGACCAATTTCGAAATTTGCATATGAGGACTTACCGGAATTGTTATATGTTGTTCCCGGCCTCATTTAAACTTGCCTTGATGTGTGGTTCTTGTTTGCATCATCTCTTGCCATGAGTAGCTTCATGTAGTTTTGTCATGCATCATGCTTGTTGTGCATCATGCCTTGTTCATGTGTGGTGTGTTTACCATGTTGTGTGCTTCTTCTCGATAGTTCCTGTTTCGTTGCGATCGTGAGGATTCGTTCATCTACGCTCGGTTCGTCTTTGTGGCTTCATCTTCTTCATGGACTCGTTCTTCTTCCTTGCGGGATTTCAGGCAAGATGACCGCTACCCTGGATCTCACTACTATCATTGCTATACTAGTTGCTTCGTTCTATCGCTATGCTGCGTTACCTATCGTTTGCTCTTCAAGCCTCCCCAAATTGCCATGAACCTCTAACCTTTGACACCCTTCCTAGCAAACCGTTGTTTGGCTATGTTACCGCTTTTCTCAGCCCTTCTTATAGCGTTGCTAGTTGCAGGTGAAGTTGAAGATTTCTCCATGGTGGACAGGATTTTGGTTGGGATATCACAATATCTCTTATATTATTAATGCATCTATATATTTGGTAAAGGGTGGAAGGCTCGGCCTTATGCCTGGTGTTTTGTTCCACTCTTGCCGCCCTAGTTTCCGTCATACTGGTATTATGTTCCCGGATTTTGCGTTCCTAACACGGTCGGGTGATTTATGGGACCCCCCTGACAGTTTGTTTTGAATAAAACTCCTCCAGCAAGGCCCAACCTTGGTTTTACCATTTGCCTCACCACCACCTACCTTTCCCTTGGGAGTAATTAACCCAAGGGTCATCTTTATTTTAGCCCCCCCGGGCCAATGCTTGTCTAAGTGTTGGTCCAAACCAGAGCCACTTGCGGTGCCGCCCCTAGGCAACTTGGGGTATCGTCGGTTACTGTACGTACTGCTCATCCGGTGTTGCCCTGAGAACGAGATATGTGTAGCTCCTATCGGGATGTCGGTGCATCGGGCAGCTTTGCTGGTCTTGTTTTACCATTGTCGAAATGTCTTGTAAACCGGGATTCCGAGACTGATCGGGTCTTCCTAGGAGAAGGAATATCCTTCGTTGATCGTGAGAGCTTATCATGGGCTAAGTTGGGACACCCCTGCAGGGTATAAACTTTTGAGAGCCGTGCCCGCGGTTATGTGGCAGATGGGAATTTGTTAATGTCCGGTTGTAGATAACTTGACACGAGATCCGAATTAAAACGCATCAACCGCATGTGTAGCCATGATGGTCTCTTCTCGGCGGAGTCCGGGAAGTGAAAACGGTTTCTGGGTTATGTTTGACGTAAGTAGGTGTTCAGGATCACCTCTTGATCATTGCTAGCTTCACGACCGTTCCGCTTGCTCTCTTCTCGCTCTTATTTGCGTTGGTTAGCCACCATACTTGCTTAGTCGCTGCTGCAACCTCACCACTTTACCCCTTCCTTTCCCATTAAGCTTTGCTAGTCTTGATACCCATGGTAATGGGATTGCTGAGTCCTCGTGGCTCCTGATTACTACAACAACGATTCTGCAGTGCAGGTTTTGCGATGTTCATGACGCGAGAGCTATGTTTGCTTGTTTGGAGTTCTTCTTCTGCTTCTTCTTCGATCAGGGGATAGGTTCCAGGTCGGCAGCTTGGGCTAGCAGGGTGGATGTCGTTTGAGCTTCTGTTTGTGTTTCATCCGTAGTCGTATGTTGCTCTTATGTAATATGATGTTGTATTCGTGTGGCATTGTATGCCTTTTGTATGTATCACCATCTATTATGTAATGTTGATGTAATGATATCCACCTTGCAAAAGCGTTTCAATATGCGGATCTATCCTTGGTGGGACCTTCGAGTTCCTTTTGGATAGGGTCGCATATTGGGCGTGACAGCCACACCCCTCCCGATCAACAAGACCCCCGTTTCGACCGTAGGAGGTCCGTTTTGTCCGTTTTGCGGTACACCACACCCCTCCCGATCAACAGGACCCGCGTTTCGACCGTAGGAGGTCTGTTTCCTCCGTTTTGCGGTACGCCACACCCCTCCCGATCAACAGGACCCCCGTTTCGACCGTAGGAGGTCCGTTTCCTCCGTTTTGCAGTATGCGTGACTAGGCGTTCGAGACTCCGCCCGTATGTACACATACATGACCGTATTTTCTTTCTTGCACCATGGCCGCTGTACGTACGTGTACATGCTACGTGCGCGCCTCTACTACGACACGTGCGCGCCTCTACATCGACCAGTATGTACATACACGTTCGTGACCAGGATGACAACGCTACATATGCTTCGACCAGGTGGGTCCCGACTGTCAGCCACTTCCTTGCCTGCGAAGATGTAGCTGCTGGGTCCCAGCAGTCAGGGGGGCGAATTGTTTTTTTTTGCCCGGACGCACTTCCTTGCTTGCGAAGGTGTAGCTGCTGGGTCCGCGCAGTCAGGGGGGCGAATCGTTTTTTTTGCCCGAACGCACTTCCTTGCGTGCGAAGGTGTAGCTGCTGGGTCCCAGCAGTTAGGGGGCGAATCGTTTTTTTGTTGCCCGTACGCACTTCCTTGCGTGCGAAGGTGTAGCTGGTGGGTCCCAGCAGTCGGGGGGCGAATCGTTTTTTTTTTGCCCGGACGCACTTCCTTGCGTGCGAAGATGTAGCTGGTGGGTCCCAGCAGTCAGGGGGCGAATCGTTTTTTCCCGGACGCACTTCCTTGCGTGCGAAGATGTAGCTCGTATGTCCCAGCAGTCAGGGGGCGAATCATTTTTTTGCGAAATACGGTGGCTCGTCCTGTGGGTCCCCGCTGTCAGGTGGAGGAATAATTATTTTGCATGTAATAAGGAGGCACTTCCTTGCGGCTGCCGTGGACCCAGCTGTCAGCTTCTCCACGTACAGTCCACGTCCGATGGAAGTCGTTCCTTGACCATGTTGACCACGCCGCGCCGAGAGCACCACGGCGGTGGGCGGCAACAAAGGCCTAGGAAGGGGCGGCGGGCGGGGAAGACGTGGCGGTGGATGCACACGCGGAGAGGAGTCGAGGTTCATCGTTCGGCTACGCTTCCGTCGCCCTTGAGAATAACGAGGGTGTGGGTTAGTGGGTGAGTGGAGGGATGGCCTGGCGGCGGTGGGAGTAGTAGGGCGGTGAGGCCTCCGCAACCTGACCCGCCACGGAGGCAGGAAGCGGCGACACGACCGGCGCTGCTTTGGTAGGCTGGAGCAAGAAGACCAGAGGTTGAAGAAGCACGACGGCCATTGGATGGACATCATCTGATCCTTTGCAGCTAGAATCGTTTATATTGACTAAGTTGACAAAGCCCTTGGTACGTCAACTTAGTAGGCCCACAGGTCAGCTTATGAAACGGTGCGCCCAAGATGTCAGGGGGATGAATCATTTTTTGGGCGGGTGAAGCTAGAATATCCGAGATTGAAGAAGAAGGACGGCATCCGTTGGATGGACATCCAACGGCCACTGCTGCTAGAATCGTGTGTTGACTATAAGTTGACAAAGCCTTGCATACCCGTCAACTCTGTTTTTTTAGGGGACACGTCAACTTAGAAAGGCCAGAAGTGTGTGGTAGAGAACTTATACCCCATTTGAGATTTGTAAGAATGTGTAGCCCATTTTTGAATTCTAATG
This sequence comes from Aegilops speltoides, assembly GCA_021437245.1. NCBI lineage: Eukaryota > Viridiplantae > Streptophyta > Magnoliopsida > Poales > Poaceae > Aegilops > Aegilops speltoides. Next base: position 339,273,785 of record CM038147.1, on the reverse strand, counting down.
GAATTTACTACATCCCATTTACAGTTTGTTAAAAGTACAGCCCATTTCAACCAACCGTTCAAAACAGAATTCAATAAAATTTCCCACATTTTGATGGGATCCGAATATTTTTATCCCGAAATTTTAGTCAGGTTAAATACAATTTCAATATAAATTTATATTGCGTAAAAATCCAATGAAACATTCCGCTCACAACAATTAATGAAATTAAAATTTTCAATATTCCAAAAATAATATTTTATAAAGTAATCACTGTTTGGTGCATTTTTTATAGTTACTACCCAGTTTTTATAATTACATCCCATTTATTATTTCTTAAAGCCCATTTTCTTGTTAAGCCTAATGCATCCCTCCTAGGAAAGATTTGCAGCCAGTGAGCGAGAATAACAACTTGAGCTTGCACAGGTATTCCTAAAAAAAGTATAGCTGGGCTATCCATTTTCACTTGAAGAAATTTAATATCTGGGCTGAATATCGGCACAGGCTAGGCAGACCACAACCCGCCCATTAATTCCTCTGCGATGTTTTCGTTGTTGTTCGGAGGAGAAAAATTAATATCTGGGCTAAACATCAAAAACTCTGCGGTGCTCACACCTCAAAAACACAAATCTTGCTCGAGCTGCTTGGTCCCGGTATCGGCCGCTTCTTGTGCAATTCTCTCGTTTATTGACTACTCCCTCCTTTCCGGTTTATAATGCTCAATTCAAAAATCTCACCAATCAAGGTAGATGGCGAGTGCTGGAATACTTTTTCTAGTTTTGCAAAAGCACCTAATTAATGCTCTTGTTATCCTCAAAAAATTATGTTTATCAATGCATTAATTGCAATGCATGCATGCATAAAGTACACGCATTGGTCATTTTTCTCTTAATACTTGCATGCAATGGTTTAATGCACCTTGGAATCTGAACATGTGATGGAAAACAACCAAATTGAGCCTTATATAATGGAAAAACTAAAATTTTGAGATAAGCCCTATAAACCGGAAAGGAGGGAGTACATAGGTAGACAATGGTGTGGGACCGTGATTTCAGGAAACCAGGAGGAAGCAAAATAAATTATAGTTATATATATATATATATATATAATAAGGAAGCACTTGCGTACGTGAGGCTATGGACCTGGTGGGTCCCCATTGTCATCCTATCCAAGTAAAGTGATCTCCTCGCCCGCGCGCGCTTTCCGCCCAAAACAGTCAGCGCCGGCCGCCCCGCTTCCCGGTGCAGGCGATTGCTCCACCTTCAAACGACACAAGTGCCGTTCGTCCGTCCATCGGCCACACACATTATTGATACGCGGTTGCCGAGGCGGCTACTCCGGCGTCACACGTCCGTCCCTCCGCCCGCCCACCATTGCTATATAAACTGCTGCGCCGGCCATAGCCGCAGTCATCCGCTTCCGTTGCCTTTCTCCTGTCGACACCACTATTGCCCACCATGGCTTCCTCGCGCTCTAGCGCTCTTCGGGATGGGCAGACGACGGACCACAAGGAGATAGCAGCCATTGCTGCTGACCGGCTGGCCGGCAGGCAGCCGGAGGACGACGACGTCCCAATAGAGAACATGGTAGTCGACGATCCAGCGCCAACCCCTCCTCCGCGCCATCCTCACCGCTGCATTGCACCATGACCATCGGCGAGGCCCGTGCCCAATATATGGACAGGGTGAGGCAGATGCGTGAGGAGCAGTTCCGGGAGGCGTAGGCCGACGCCGCCTACAACCACCATCTCCTCCAGAAGCACATGCAGGCGGAGGAGCAGATTGCCGCGGAGCAGGCGGAGTAGGAGGCGCTGCTCGACTCGTACCGCTCCGCCCGCATGGGCCGCCTTGAGCGCTGGCGGTACCGCATGCAGGTGGCGGAGGCTGCGGCCGCCTACAAAGAGGCTAGCAAAGAGAGTGATGAAGCGGGCGAGGCGCTGTTTGGCGAGACCGAGGATGAGTCAGAGGACAATGCCGGCTCCGATGAGTGCTCGCTCCGCTGGCGTCGATGACGCCCTGCTCCGCCGATGCCCCGCGGCGCCAACAACGAGGCAGAGGACACCGCCGGCTCCGCCGAGGCCCCGCGGCGCCAACAACGAGGCAGAGGACACCGCCGGCTCCGTCAAGGCCCCACCCCGCAAACAACGAGGCAGAGGACATCGCCGGCTCAGCCGAGGCCCCATCGTGCTGGCAACATGGGGGAGGATTTCCACCGCTTCGCTGAGGCGCCGCCCACCAGCAACGAGACAGAGGCATCGCCGACTCCGCCGAGGCCCCGCCCTGCTGCCAACGAGGCTGCACCACACAGAAAACAAGGAAGAGTTGAACACTGTAGGTCGCCGCCGCTCGGGTCCAAGTAAGGCCACCGCTGCTACCCTCCGGTTGAAGCCAAGCTAGGCGGGTTGACCATTGACGGCCGATTAGCTTCTTGGCGGCGACGTGGAGTCGGAGAGCTGCGCTGGAGAAGAACGCTGCTTCTACTTAATTGCTGGTGCATTTGGCTGACTGACACATGGGCCCAACAGGCCACATGTCGATTCACGCGAATACACTGCAGCTAAATCACCTTTCTTCTGTTATTTCGGCGGGACACAGTGGGTAACCGGTTAATTAATTATACCTCCAGTGCACCTTTTAGTTTTTTAAAAGGATGACCCCGCCTCTGCATCACGGGAGATGCATGCGACCTAAACACCCTTTTAGTTGAAGAATGTATGAAATGTAATGAAATCCGGCATGTTTATATGAAATCGACCATGTATGAATGAATTTATTTCGATTAGTTCGAATTCCTGTATCACTGGCATTGGATGAACATGCAAAACAATACGTACTAGCATTATTCCCAGGGTGATCACCACATTTGCAGCAGTTTCACATGTACTCCCTCCGATCCCTCTAGTCTGCATACAAGTTTTGTCTGCAATCAAAGTATCTCTACTTTGACCAATCTTATACAAAAAAGTATGCACTTTCACAATGTGCGAAGTAAAAAGGAACAGAAGGAGTACAAAGAGTTTGAGCAGCTTTTTAGCGTTTCTGTACATTGCAATCAAGCACACAGGCCTGGCAATTCATAGAGAATATTCAAAACAATCGATGATTATGCATCTCAGCGACTCACATGTCAGAGGCAATATTTACTTCACAACTAAAGAATAAAGAAAAATTGATCGCCATTCTTGACAAAAAAGGCGTCCCATTCGAAAATATCAAACGCATATCTTGCTAAAATCAATGAGCAAAATTTGACAAGGTTGTCCCATTCCAAAATATCAAATGCCTACGATTGTGGAATGGGCAGGGTTTGCCATCAGTTCGGACATTGACATGGCAACTCGTGCTAAATAAAACAGTTGTTCTTTTTGTGCAGTTCCACCAAAATCAACCAAATTAGCGCGTAGCTTGTATGATTTCGCCCTTATATGTTGCAACGCCTTGAACTTATGGGCACCTCCTTTCTTGTGGTGGAGATGAATGATTCGATGTATTCATGAACATTTTGTGCAGTTCCCGTTGAAATCAAGCTGAGCACCCCTGTTTGCACAAATACAAAAAAGTGATTAGTATAAAGCAAACTGTACTATGAATTGACAGTTTCAACAGGCACATACATGGTCCATGTAGAGCACACTTTTAGAAAAATGGAAGTCACCAGAAAGAATCCTAGAACAACATTGTACCGCGCATCACAGCAAAAAATGGAGATTTGTCAGTCCTTCTGAGCTGAAGTTAGTTTTGTCTTGTTGGGAGTAATGTAACCATCCTTCAACTGCTCCTTCTGATGAGAAGATAGATAGTGCTTCTTCATCCTGGCATAATCGAAACTAGTCACTTCACGTACTCCATATTCTTCTTCAGAGGAAGATGATCCTGTTGTGCAAAGACAAGAGGACTACTAAATGCTAGCGTCCATGTTTGCTCGAAAAAAGGAAAGGAAATATTTAAAACAACACAGATGAAGCACTTCCCAAGGACAATACCACTTTTTCATGACAGTATCTAAACAGTAGCACAACACCAATAGAGATGACAAAGCTCAATCATATGGATGAAATCAGTGGGCGTGTACCAACCTTTGTCAGGAGGCGGATTGTGTAGAGCATACAGATGAAGCACTTCTCGGGAACCATCTGTTGCTATCTACGGGGGTGGCCATGCTTACTATATACTCCTCGATTAGTTCAATGTTTCCAATATCTTCTTGTGCAGTTCCATTAAAATATATGGTATCTTCAAAGAAGATCCCTGTTTGCACAAGTAGAGATAATTACGTATGGCATCAAATCAGTGGCAAAACAATTGCTCGTTCCAGCCATAGCAATAAATTAAGATGCAAAACTATATCATTACTTGTGTCATCACGGTTCGATTGCATCATTACAAAGACCTTTGGAGTTGATTTTGTTTTCTTCCGCTTGTTCTTCCCGTCATCACTTGGTTCAATAACAGACAAGCTTCGCCTTCAATGTAAGATTTGGCATGTCAATTAGGAAGCACAAGTATAGTACTAAACTTAATTTTCTGATGAAAGTGGCAAAATATAGGCCAGCAGTTGTGAAATATCCTTCTTACCTCAATGGGATATTACGGTGCACATACAGATTGGAAGTCTTGTCTCCATTTGTGCAGTTCACTAAAATCAAGCAACATTGTCGTACAAGTAGCACAATATATGAAAGCACACTGCAGAATCATGTGAAAGAAGGCTAGTACTGACCTCTCATGATGCGGAATTCAAACAACTCACAAGAAGAAGATCTGAACCAAAATCGCCTTAACGGATAGGAAGTAAGATCTCCTCTTGTGCAGTTCCACTAAGATCAAGCAATCAAGCAACGTTGTCGGTGTGACAATTTGGTTGAACTACACAAAACACTCTTAAAACAAAAGTGTTTTGTGCAGTGCAACAAAAGGTCACAATGGCAACGAGGTGAAGTAGATAACCCTGTTTACACAGAGGTGCAAAGGAAACAATTAGTGGTCAATAATGGTGGATGACATAGAAGCCAACAAAAAGAAGCATCTACCTTATCTAAATGGGAAAGAAAGCAAGACAGTAGCATTTCTCAAACGGTGGCATTAATTAATATTAACATAGAGATTATATTAACAATAAAATTCGTTAAACATGTAATTTGCTTTCAACTGTGGCATTGCATCAATTTTCCAGCGGCATTATTAGAGGGTGTTTGTTTACAGGGACATTTTGGTGTAGGGACTAAAAAAACTCCGTGTCAGTCACGTCTAAACCAAACAGGAGGGACTTTTCGGGACTAAAATTGGGCATTTGGGACTAAAGAAAGAAGACCCCAAGGGAGTCTTTTTGGGACTTTTTCTAACAGTTGCCCCTGCCACGGATCGCATGTTGTTTCTATTAGTTCATTACAAGGGGTAACATGGTCTTTTATCATGTCATTTAATAACCTCCAGTCCATGTTTAGTCCCTGGAACCAAGCAGGTAGGGACTAGGGAGTTTTTAACAAAACGGGGCCATAGATTAACAACAGCTAATGAGTTGCACGGGACAGTGGACGCACCAGCACCATGTGCATCTACCGATGTACTGTGGTCATGCACAGTCTGTTGCAACAAAGAACAAACAACCAAGGAGCATATTTGTGTTGGTCCCAGTTTTGTTATCTTTAGACACCTTTCCCTATGTGAGCGCAGCAAATCTAGTCCTGCTCAAACTCTACAGCCTTGTCCCTTCCTTTCCTTTTTGAACTAGTACTTTCGCCCCTTCCTTTCCTCTTTGAACCACGTCCTAGATTTATGCGATACAACTTTCCCCACTACTTTCCCCCATTCTTTCCTCTTTGAACCACGTCCTAGATTCATGCTATACAACTTTCCCCCTTCATTTCCTCTTTGAACCACGTCCTAGATTCATGCTATATACAACTTTTCCCACTACTTTCCCCCACTCCTTTCCTATTTGAACCACATCCTAGATTCATGGTATACATGTAGCTAGAGCAATGCATGTGGAGTAAGTAAAATATACCTTAAGGTTCTTGGGGCGTGGTTCGGTGGGCGACGGGACGGCGGCGAAGAAGAAGGGTCGGAGGCCCTCCTGCGCCGCCGCTGGGTGGAAAGTGAACAGCAGCGCCGGTAGTGGATTCCCTCCCTCGCCGATGGCGACAGCGTTAAGCCTCCTTCCCGGCGGACAGATCATGCCGGCTCTTTGAGCAGCAGCGAGGGGAGAGAGAGGCCAACGAAGTCTTGTTTAGATCTAGAGAGGGCGAGAGAGTGTGAAGAGAGCAACTACAAGCGCTGAGGATCCAGCAGGAGAGGGCGAGAGAGTGTGAAGAGAGCAACTACAAGCGCTGAGGCTCCAGCGTCTATATATATACTAGAGAGAGAGAGAGAGTGAAGCGTGCAAACCCTAGAAAACATTTTGACCAGTCAAAGAATCCTCCTGGCAAAAATTATGCTCAAGTGTAGTTATCGAACCCGAGACCTCAAGTTTGATGAGCGAACAGGCTAACCAGCAACACAACCCTCCCGTTATGTTCAACGAGAGGAAAATAACCTTTTATACATTCCTGCATTCATGTTCGTGTTTTTGTGTGTGTGTGTGTGTGTGGGAGTCATTAGGATTTCAATCATAATCGTGTCATGTGGCTTTAGTGGTAAGACTATCCACAGTGGTGTAGAAATAATGCAGCCTTAGTCACCTTACCTCTCTCCACGTAGTACGTTGGGTCCCACCAGTCAGAGGGTGAAACAAACAAATTAATAAGAAAAATTAAAAGCGCCAGCGGTGTATCTTACTACCTCACACATCTCGCTACTGCTCGGGAACACTGTCCAATTGATCCCTCTGTTCGCTCACGTACTATTTTAAGTGAATCCTTATTATAACATGCACACAAATTTTGGGCACTTGTATTCGACTTAAGTCAGTGTGCCACGTATCTCGTATACTTACTACTCCCTCTGTCTAGGTGTAATAAGTCAAGTTAGAAGGTGCAACAGGACCAAGGTGCGTGCGTGTGCGTGTGTGTGTTAGAGAGTGTGACAGATCGACCTACTCCTACAGAGATATGGTGTGTAGTGTACGATTTTAGCCGCGAGAGTGGGTGCATCCTCTCATTTCCGGGCGTGTCCGGTAGGGACATGCGGACAGCTGCCACGCCCGCTCTGACCAGCCTGGCCACCCAAAGCCCTCCACCGCCACAAGACTTCCCGGCAAGCAGTCAGCGCTGCTCCAAAGAATCGGTGCCGCATTCATGCCCGGGCAGAGCTGACGCGACCTCTCACTAGCGCAAGAGTGATGGTTGCTTCATCCGTCCAACTTACTGCTGGGTCTATGTGATTTGACGGCTCATTGGTATTTATTATGGAGGTGGTAGGACTGCTGGATGTCCCACGCTTTCGGCAAAAGGAGGTAGTAGATTACAATTTTCTCCATTCTTACAGCGGGGAGTGCAAGAGCAGTGAAAACACGCAGGCTTAGTGATTACATGGCCCACCTCACACTATCACCGTGCGACACCTAACTCTTTACATAGTACTCCCTCCGTTCCTAAATATTACTAGATGAGTCCCGCTCGTTGCCAAAACAGCGGTATATCTCTCTGCGCAAAATTATCGATTTCACAGAACTAAAAAAAATCTATAACCGCATGACAAATGTGGTAGCCAAACTAAATAAACTCCCATCATCATTTAGATCATCCCACCTAAGGAAAAAAGATTAGCCAACTCCTACTGCATAATGGGATTATATTTTTCTTTTTGACATGTTAATGGGACTTAAAAGCTCACTTACATGCATGCTACCGGTGCATGCTTGCATGCAGACATGTTGATGTGATTTAAAACCCACTCACATGCATGTGCCATGGTATTTCTGCATGCTTGCATGTGGCTTAGTGCTAAGCCTCTCAATACGTCTAGATCAGATGGCTATTATGACTGATTTACTTCATCTAACGGCTACGTCAATTTTGATGATGTGGCTCAAGGAGAGGATAGAGAATTCCTAGTAGTGGGGGCTAGCTATTACAAGTAGATAAGTCTTTGTAGAGATTCCACTATGTGAACTACATATGGAACAAAATGAATGAATCTACACTTAAAATGCTTCTATATACATCCGCATGTGGTTAATGGTGAAATCTCTACAAAGACTTATATTTAGGAACGGAGGAAATACTAGTATAGTACTATTACGTACTGTAATTTATCAACGAGATAAATTTGTACAATGCTATGAAGCTTCCAGCTCCTGTTACATGTATCTTGCGTCCAAGGTTGCCCGTTGCAACATTTCATCAAATACAAAGGATACTAACATGCATGCTATTGCATCTCAATGATTGACAGATCATAGCAAATATGTACTCCCTCCGTTCCAAAATAAGTGTCTCAACTTTGTGCAGACTTTAGTACAAAGTTGTACTACTACTAAAGTTGACACTTATTTTGGAACAGAGCCAGCTAAAGAAAAAAACGATCCATGCAGTACCTAGCCCTTGAACCATGAACCCTGACCAGGCTTCAATTTGCTGGCAATGTTCGAGCTTCCTAATAAATGAAGTTTGCAACCTTTTGACCATCGGATCATTTTGTGCAGTTTCACCAAAATTGAGATGAGCATCCCTGTGGCAAAGAAATTGAAGAAGCGTGATTAGAATAAGATTACTAGGACTAGTTGATGAGACATAAACTCATCCCAAATACAGTATGTAGAAGCCAGTAGAGGTATCAGGTATGTGCGGGGCAAAGAAGTAGAGAAATATCCACAGGGAGTGATGTGGGCAGCTGGAGCAGTGGTGCAAGCCGACTGTAAAGGGAGTTGTACTTGAGGGACGTAGCTCGACCTCGAGGAGGGCGGCGGGAGGCGGCAACTGCCCACGTCGCGGCAGTGAGCAAGGGACGAAGGCAACCTCACCGGCTTTGTGAGAGAGAACGGTGGGGACCACTGATCGGGACGTGCCGACAGTGGGTTTTCGCCGTCAGCGATGGACACCGCATCTACACTAAGCATCCACCCCTTCCCCAAGCGGACGTGATCCGCCGGGATGTTAGAGATGTGGCCACAGTCGTTTTGTGAAAGAGAGTGTGAAGAGAGCAACCCCAGCAAGCAACCGTGTAGACTGGCCCGTACTGACTATGTATATAGTGGAGCGGTTTCCTTCTCTCTCCATATGAACCTATCATATTGCGTACATGCCACTGAAGAAAAAAAATTATTTATAAATGACGCGGCACCTACTACTCGTTCTCCAATAAACTTGCGCTTGGCATCTCCAAAATATTAACCTTGCGATTGGCTCTTCGCCTCTTCGGGAAGTTGAGCAATAATGGTAGTGCAGTATATATTGTTCTGGCTATATGAGACCGAATGAATTGCTGCACGTCCACCACGTGGGCGAGGGTCGAGGGGCAAGGGAGAGTGCTACTACATACGGAGCAAAATGAGTGAATGTACACTCTAAAATACGTCTATATATATCAGTGTTTGGAGTATGTACTAGTAGTTCATATTGAAATCTACTAAGGACATATATATTCGAAACAATATGATATAATCTCTATAACCAAGGTAGTAGGGACGAGGAGTAAACGTAGGGAGTAGTAAATTTTTCTCCTCGTCCTGCGAGCCACCACGTGCATGGGCGAGGGAGGAGCAAGCTTCACCTCATCCTGCGAGCCACCGCGCCCGTGGGCGCGGGAAACGGTGTACTAAGCAAGCTTCTCCTCGTTCTACGAGTTGACGGGACACATCAAAAGTACTCCAGTGTATAGAGCTTGCCTCTAAGGTAGGCCCCACATGGTTTGCCTCTTTTTTTAATTTAACATAATGCGTCAAGCCGCAATTTGTTTGTTCACCCGTGGTAGACGATCCTCCCTCAACCAAGTGGACAACCAGTACACGTGCCAAATTACCACGTGGGCTGCCTTTTTCGTACAGAAATGAGCTCCACCGTGTACCCGCGCGGGTGTGGTTGGGAAAGAGACAACAATACGTGCGCCGTGCATGCACCTCTTCTCTTCGTGCACGTCCCCCACCTATGTGGGTGTGTGTGAGAGATACAAACCGCGTTCGTGAGTGTTTTTTGTTTTGTGGTGGGGGTGGGGGTGGGGTGGGGGGTTGATTTCGTGAATTATTTGTGGGAATATGTGTCCATGACATCTCAAACAAACTTTTGCATGCAATGTGTCTGAAATGGAGGCCTATCCATATCATACATAGAGGGTCGGGCAATCCACGAGAAGAGAGGGAGGGGTCAAAGCTATCGATAGAGTCAAAGAGAGGATCAAGTACGGGTGGGTGCGAGACCGATGAAGAGAGCCATCAAAATTGTGTGTGTGTGTGTGTGTTTGTGTGCAAGTCAAAGATATAGGGCGACTGGCCTACCGGAACGTTTGATGTATCGGTGTGTGTGGGGGGAGGGGTGGGGGGAGGGGTAGGCAGAGGCCTAACTATAAAGGTAGAGCGACTCGTATATGTGTTGAGAAGGAGAGACCCAACTATGTCATGAGGGAGATCGGTCGACATCCATACATAACTGAAGGACGGGAAATATGATGGGACAGAGAGAGAGAGCGGAGAGAGAGAGGGAGGAAGAGGGAGGGAGAGGGGTAGAGTGCTGGATGGATGATGGAGTTGCTTCTCGGAGATGTTGGGAGAGGCCTACTAGACAAACTGAGGGTGGAACTGCAATGTTATCAATAAGAGTGGGGATGTGTTTACGTGTGTGCACATGCATGATAGATCTGTCGGGACGCATCCATGGATGCTGAAGGGGAACCATGTGTTTGGTAAGCAAACCTAACTAGATCAGTAGATCAATTGTTGTTTGTCGGAGGAAGGGAGAGACACAACTAATGAGGTAGATCGATCGATGTGTGGTTAAAAATGAGTTATAAGGACCTAGCTGGCTATATGTATAGCGAGAGATCGGTCGGTGTACGTCCATTTGTTAGAGGCAAATAAGGCCCAGCGAGACGGATAGACAGAGAGAATGGAGCTAGGAGGTGGTGCGGGAGGCCCAACTACTAGCTGAATAGGGGGAGGTGTGTGCGGTTGTGAGATCGATTAAAAGAGGGGTGAGAGTTTACACGTGTGTCTGACCATATGAGAGACACGAGACAAGGACACATAAAGGAGGAGATTGAAGCTGTGTGTGTATGCTGTAGGTAGGCATCGCTGGAGAGGTTTATCGATCGGTGTGTGTCGGAAAGGAGTTGTGGAGACTCTAGGAGAACGACCTAAAGGAAAAAATGAATGTGCCCGGTGGATAGAATGCCGAGGGAGGGGGAGGGCGAGGAGGACGTGTGCATGCACGAGAAAAAGTTAGTGGTAGCTACAAAGGTTAGAGGACTGTGTGGGTGTAAGAGACTAACAAAGATCATAATTTGATATGAAAGTGGATTCATATATTTGAATAGGAGATCATAGTGCTTTAAACATTGCATGCATGAATATAGCGGTGATACACGTGTTGTGCACATGTTATACCATAATGTGATAATGCATGGCGTTTGCAACTCACAGCTAAATGCCGACCAATCTAAACCATACTATACATCAAACAATCTCGAATTAGGGGAAAATGCGTTTTTCAAAATTGCATTAGAGGCCCAAAAAATGTTCACTTTGTCCGTAATATTATTAGAGGACCGTGAATTTTTTTTAGGATTTTTGGACTCCGTTTAGTATTTCTTTTGTTAGTTTTGCTGCGTCGGGATATATATATATATATATATATATATATATATATATATATATATATATATATATATATATATATATAAAGAGGAACGACCTAACCGGGCGTGTCCGACCTGACACACCTGGTCTGGCCGCCTTTAAAGCCGGGCGGCCTGACCTCGCCGAACCCTAGCCGCCACCCGCCCGCCTCGACACCTTGCGCCCGCGCCATCGCCAACCATTGCCGCTGCCACCGCCGCCGTCACGGAGCCGCCGCCACCCGCCGCCGAACGCCGGAGCCGCCACCGACCCCTCCACCGAGGTAGCTGCCGCCGCCGTGGGTTTTCTCGAGAAAACCGTTCGATTAGTTTTGAAAAACCCTAGACTCGTTTTTTAGATCGGTTCATTTTTCGGTTTGGTTAAATAGCGGACGTTCGTCCGTATGTTCATTTTAACGAACGATGTTCGTCAGTTAGCCACAGATAGCGAACGTTCGTTCGTTAGCCTGTTCGTCGGGTTTTATTTTCTAGGGTTTTTCGCGATTATTTTTCGATCGCGATTTCTGCAACGATCTTCGTTTTAGGTTATCTTTTCGCTCGTTTATCCGAATCAGGTGATTCAAGCACCTAGATCTTTGTCTCGAAGCCCTCTTTCTATTTAACCAACTTGAACAAGATATTGATACTGTAAAATTTGACTTTAGTCCAGATTAGTAAATGAATCTTGTTTCTTTCGTAGTTTTAGTTTCGTTGCTCCGTTTGATTTGATTCTTTTTGCAAACCGGAGTTCTTCAGTTGAACTTTCTGGTTAGATCTTCTTATTTGAGTTTTACCCGTGCTTCTAGTTGAGTGCTTAAGTATGTTATTGTTTGTTTGTGATAGAATACCCGGAGTGCGAAGCGTGCTACTACGAATCTCTAGGTTTTGCGGATCATTAGCAAGGCAAGTAACACTTTGATCATACCTCTTTACTTCCCAGTTTTTATGCATTAGATGAACCCTCAAATATTGCTTGGTTAGGATCTGTTATAACATGTGGGTTTTTGGGAAGTAGATGATGAGGTAGAACCTATTGCCCTTTTATTATCAAACCTTTGGGAGTTACTTCTACGTTATGCTTATATTGCTATGCTATGCTCGTAGACGTGGTTTGGGCGAGTGTATCCATGACATATGTGAGTATTGTTAATTAATGGTTAACTTAAGGTGGCTACTTAAATACACATCTGTGAGGACTGGTTAAGGCACCCTGGAGTACCCAGTGGTGCACCTGGAGAAGGCAGTGTTGTCCTAGGATATCTAGGAGTACCCATGTGATCATCCTACGGTTCGCCACCCAGGCTCAAAGGGATCATAAGATTATTCATGCTGGAAACTTCCTTGTGTAGCCACAAGCCAATATGGGCTCTGGCATAGTTGAGTAAGTTGTGTGAAGCTCTTGAAGAGGTAGACTAGCAGATGTAGTGGGTTGTAGGTGGTACTGTCTACCCAGAGTAGAGAGTTAATGCTTCAGAAAGATTATGTCTCGAATCTTCGATCATGGATGTGTTTGAGTCTTGTGGGGAAAAGTACGCAAACCTCTGCAGAGTGTATAAACTAATCATGATTAGCCGTGTACTCAGATTTGGACATCTTGAGTATCTTGTTCTTGGATTATCATGTTGATCTCATCACTCTAAATTAATTTGATTGGGTTAATGATGATTCTTAATTGGGATTGAGTTGGAGGAACCTACTCAATGTTTAACAACCACCATGATAGTTAAATAAAATTTATTCCTTTGTTGTAGGGAAAAATTGGCTTTATGCAAAACTGTAACCATAGAGCTTTCCACCAGCCATATATGCATGTAGTGATAGCATTTATTACATTCATTACTCATGTGTTACATTGCCAAAGATATTCCATGTCTTTGACCCGTTTTGGGCTGCAACATTTCATGTTGCAGACTTTTCAGACGATGAGTAAGGTGCCATAGGTTGTTGTCGTTCACTTAGCTATGTTGTTGGAGTTGATGGACTCACTTTATCTTCCAAGCCTTCCGTTGTTATCATTTTTAGATGGCCTTAAGCCATATTATTATAATAAGTTCTCTTTTGAGACATTCGATGTAATTAGTGTGTGATTGAAACTCTGTTATAAATTCTCAAGTACTATGCGTGTGAGCATTATCGATCCAGGGATGACACTGATGCATAGAGACTAGACTGTTTGAGGTGCGGTCGCTACAAGATGGTATCAGAGCACACGCTAACTGTAGGACACGACCACTAAGCTAAAACCATAGGTCACTACTCTCTTCTCATTTCTGACTCCTCTCCTTTTCTACTCTATAGGATGGCGGATGCAAGAAACAAGTTTACACAACCGGATGAAGACATACCTTTTGGACGACACTTGAAGGAAGTTACTAGGTACCTGAACATCGGAATACCAAGCTTCACCGGGACCTACATTGCAACTTTACCAGAAGAGGAGCGTTGGATGATTCGAGTTCTAGTTCCAGGAAGGACGTTCATGCCAGTCACTGAGCCCATAGAGTTTTCCTTTGATGCACCAACCTGGAGTCTAGGAAAGAGCATGGCAGCCCACATCACCATGGGACGCATTGGAGAAGTTTACCACAAGGATCTCAAGGATACTATCTACCAGATTTGTGGGCGCCGAGATAAGTAATGGGAGATGATCAGCACCAGGAGGGACAGGTCCATTGCAGCTTTCATCCAGGAGTTAAACCAACACATTCGTCGTGAGGAGAACCAGATGTGCGCAGGCATGATAGATCTGAAGAAGGCAATGATCAGAATCGCGGAGCTGGAGGAAGAACTCAAGTCTACACACGATGGATATGAGGAGGAAATGACGATACTCGTGGAGAAGAATGACGATCTGACAAGGAAGCTAGGAGTATTCATGGGAGACCCTGCGCCACGAGGAGATGACGATGATTCCAAGGACATTCGCTCAGAGGACTACATCATCATCGATGACACCGACTCAGACCCCGATGATAGCGATGATGACTATGTTGATGAAGCTGGAGCAGATATCATGGAGTCTTCCATAGATTAAAACTACTAGTCGACCACCATATCAGTAGTAGTATTCCCCCATGTATATAGTATAGTCCGAGCACTTTTGTAACGATAGTTAGACCGATTGTATGCCCTTGTTTGAATTGATTGAAGTGATATGATTGTGTTTGTCTCATGTGCATATGGGTAGTGTTTTCCCTCTAGACCTCATTCTATTATGTTTTCTCACCTTTTCCAAACCCACCAGATGCCTCCGAGACGTGACAATGGATTTGCTTTCCCAGTGGAGCTCACTCAGTTGATCCAGCAGTAGAATACCTTGATGCAGCTACTAGTCCAGAATTATAACCAGGGGAACAACAACAACAACAACAACAACAACAACCCACCACCACCACCACCTGTTGATCACTTAGCCTGTTTTCTAAGGCTGAATCCGCCAGTGTTCTCTAGTAGCACCGAGCCAATAGTTGCAGATGATTGGCTCCACAAGATTGGAAGGGAGCTGACCTCTGCAGGATGCATAGATGTGGAGAGAGTGCGTTTTGCCGCACATTAGCTTGATGGACCCGCAGCATCATGGTGGGAGAATTTCACAGCCACTTACCCCATTGACACTATTACATGGGACCAGTTTCAGCAGGCTTTCTGCACTGCCCATGTTTCAGCAGGAGCTATGGACATGAAGAAGCGTGAGTTTCGCAACTTGCGCCAAGGAGGATGCACAGTGGGCCAGTATGTAGATGAGTTTAGTAAGCTAGCATGTTATGCCCCTGATGACGTCGCTACAGATGCCGCTAAGCAGGAGAAGTTTCTGGAAGGGTTGAATGATGAGCTGAGCATGCAGTTGATGGTGGCAACCCTCAACAACTACCAGGAGTTGGTAGATAGATCTCTTATGATTGAAGGGAAGCAGTAGCAGATAGACTACCGCAAGAGGAAGTATGGCCAGGGGAAGTACAATTCAGGAGCTCGGCAGAGGCCACGTTTTACCCCGAACTCGGGAGGACACATTCACCATAACCATGGAGGCCACAATTCCAACAGAGGAAGTTCGCATAACCATAGTGGCCCCAAGAATGGGAATGGGAATGGAGGAAGCAACTGTCAGAACCGTTCCAACCCAACAACGCCCGCCAAGAAGGATCTAAGTCACATTACTTGTTTCAAGTGCGGGAAGAATGGACATTACGGCATGGAGTGTTCTGAAGCAAAGAATGGAAATGTCAATGGAAGCTCTGGGAAGAAGCCCAACCCTTTCAACAGGGGACAAGTGAACCACGTTAGAGTGGAGGAGGTTGAAGCGCAACCCGATGCAGTTATAGGTAAGTTTTTGGTTAAGTCATTTACTGCGATCGTTCTTTTTGATACTGGTGCATCGCATTCATACATATCAAGGGGATTTGTGTATAAGTATAACCTGCCAACCCAACCCTTAGGTCACCCATGTTAGTAACCTCGCCAGGAGCAGAGTATATGGCTAGCCTATGGTGTGATCGATTACCATTAAGGATTGGTAACTACGTGTTTCCCTCAGACCTAATTATATAGGAGTCGCAAGGACTGGATGTAATATTAGGCATGGATTGGTGATCAAAGTATGGAGAGAACATTGACTGTGCCAGTAGGTCGATTATGCTCACCACCCCAGAAGGAAGAAGGATCAAGTATGTATCCCGGCATGTGCCGAAGAGGACTCAAGTGAATTCCTTATCAGGAGTTGTGCAGGAGGAATGTCACGCCCAATATGCGATACTATCCTAAAGAGACTCGAAGGTGCCACCAAGGATAGACCCGCATATTGATACGCTTTTGCAAGGTGGATATCATTACATCAACATTACATAATGGATGGGGATACATACAAAAGGCATAGAATGCCACACAAATAGAACATCATCTTACATAAGAGCAACATCCGACTACGGATGAAACACAAACAGAAACTCAAACGACATCCACCTTGCTAGCCCAGGCTGCCGGCCTGGAACCTATCCCCTGATCGAAGAAGAAGTAGAAGAAGAACTCCAAAACAAGGAACATCGCTCTCGCGTCATGATCATCGCAAACCATTACCTGCAACTGTTGTTGTAGTAATCTGTGAGCCACGAGGACTCAACAATCCCATTACCATGGGTGTCAAGACTAGCAAAGCTTAATGGGTAAGGAAGGGGTAAAGTGGTGAGGTTGCAGCAGCGACTAAGCATGATATGGTGGCTAACAAACGCAAGTAAGAGCGAGAAGAGATCAAACGGAACGGTCGTGAAGCTAGCAATGATCAAGAGGTGATCCTGAACTCCTACTTACGTCAAACATAACCCAAAACCGTGTTCACTTCCCGGACTCCGCCGAAAAGAAACCATCACGGCTACACACGCGGTTGATTAAGTTATCTACAACCGGACATTAACAAATTCCCATCTGCCACATAACCGCGGGCACGGCTTTCGAAAGTTTATACCCTGCAGGGGTGTCCCAACTTAGCCCATGATAAGCTCTGACGGTCAACGAAGGATATTCCTTCTCCCAGGAAGACCCGACCAGTCTTGGAATCCCGGTTTACAAGACATTTCGACAATGGTAAAACAAGACCAGCAAAGCCGCCCGGATGTGCCGACAAATCCCGATAGGGTCTGCACATATCTAGTTCTCAGGGCACTCCGGATGAGCCAGACGTCGGGTTGGCATAGACCCTGGTTGCCCAGGGGGCGTCGGACATCGCTCGGTTCGGACCGGCACTTAGAGAAGCACTGGCCCTGGGAGGCTAAAATAAAGATGAACCTCGGATTGGCCGACCCAAGGGAAAGGTATAGGTGGTGGTGAGGCAAATGGTAAAACCAAGGTTGGGCCTTGCTGGAGGAGTTTTATTCAAAGCGAACTGTCAAGGGGGTCCCATAAATCACCCAACCGCGTAAGGAACGCAAAATCTGGGAACATAATACCGATATGACGGAAACTAGGGCGGCAAGAGTGGAACAAAACACCAGGCATAAAGCTGAGCCTTGCACCCTTTACCAAGTATATAGATGCATTAATTAAATAAGAGATATTGTGATATCCCAATCATAATCCTGTCCACCATGGAGCAATCTTCAACTTCATCTGCAACTAACAACGCTATAAGAGGGGCCGAGCAAAGCGGTAACATCGCCAAACAACGGTTTGCTAGGAAGGGTGATAAAGGTTAGAGGTTCATGGCAATTTGGGAGGCTTGAAGAACAAATGATAGGTAGCGCAGCATAGCGATAGAACGAAGCAACTAGCATAGCAATGATAGTAGTGAGATCCAAGGTGACGGTCATCTTGCCTGAAATCCCGCTAGGAAGAAGAACGAGTCCATGAAGAAGACAAGCGGGAGTAGTCGAACGAATCCTCACAATCGCAACATTACCGGAACTAAGAAGCAACACCGGAAAGAAACAAACAACATGGTAAGCACACAAGCATTATCATGGCATGATGCACAATCAAGTATGATGCATGTCCGGTTTAATGAGGCATGGCATGGCAAAGTACAACAAACAATACTACAAGTTAAGAGAGGCTCAATATGCAACGAGTTGCATATTGACAAAACACCACATTGACATATTTAGTTTAATCTCGGTTTAGGTACACAACAATATTAAGTGTTATTAAACATGGCAAGGGGTTAAGCATATGAAAACTACCTATCTAAGGGGTGAAGCATATGAAAACTACCTATCTAGGCAAGTTTAAATGAGGCCGGAAACAACAAACAAGAATTCCAGGAAATCCCCATATGCATATTTCGAATTTGGTACTGTTCTGCCCTAAAACATATTTTATTGTTGTTAAACAGGAAAATAAAGTGCACCATGTTAAACCAGGCATTTTTCCACCGCATTTACATATAAAGTTTATTTAAAACTGAGCTACGGTTATTTAGTTATGAAATAGCCCATTTTAACATGACATTTGTGTAAATTATTACAAACAACAATTTTAAACATTTTTAACAGGGATGAAAGTTGCATATTGTGAAACTAGATACAATTCTAAGCATCTTACATATATTGTTTGTTTAATTTGGATGCATGCATGATTAGTTATTAACAATACAAAACAGTGGCAGTTCCTGTAAATAAGAATGCACTGGAAAAAGATAAAACCACAGAGCAGAAAAAAACATGCTTGGGCCAGAAGCGGCACGGTGCAACGGCCCAGCAGCGAAGGAGGCCCAAGTGGCTGTGGGTGTGTGCAGAAGAAATAAAAGAACAGAGGGGCGCCTTGGATTCGAACCCCAGACGCCTCGGATGGATACTGGCTGCGCTAACCACTGGGCTAGCTATGTGTTTGTGATGCATATGGAGATCCACAGGAAATAACTGGCATCGCGACCAGGACCAAAACTAAAGCGCTGACCACTACAACGGATGAGTGTTTATGGCTCGGTCCAAGATGAAACAGTTGTGCTTGTGTGCGAATTAACAGAAACAACATAAAAAAAAGGGGGGCGCTTGGCATGAACCCAGGTCCTTTTGGATGGATGCATCGCTACTATGCGCAAACTGCTCTGTTTATGATTAATCAGGGAGATCATCCCTTCTGAATCAACAAAAGGCAGAAGCCTTCTTCATGGATAACAGAAGAACTGGGTGACGACGCCGGCGAGCAAGACGGCGACCGTCTCGACCACAGGCCTACGGCAGGGGTGCGGAAAAGGCTTGCGGTGGCCGCGGTGGGATGTGCGCATGTGTGGGTGCAGCAACGGGCGGAATTGTGCATGCAAAGACTCGAGAACGAGATCGTGCTCGACTCGGGCGCAGCCATGGCGAGAGACAGCGACATGCACTAGGTGGGTATGGGGAGGCTTGTGGGCGAGCTGCGGTGCTGCGGCGCGGAGGGTGGCGTGTATGCGCGAGGTGAGGTGGAAGCAGAG
This sequence comes from Aegilops speltoides, assembly GCA_021437245.1. Lineage (NCBI taxonomy): Eukaryota > Viridiplantae > Streptophyta > Magnoliopsida > Poales > Poaceae > Aegilops > Aegilops speltoides. Next base: position 339,254,201 of record CM038147.1, on the reverse strand, counting down.
GCCAGGCTCATGCGCGAGCACAGCTCGGCGCGGGCGACGCAACTCGCGGCGGCAAGGCGAAGCAGAGGCACGGCGCTACTGCATAGAGCGGTCAGATGCGGGGCGATGCATGCGCGAGGGGATCCAGAGCGGGGCTAGACGAGCATGATACAACAACCAACAACTACAGAAAAACATTGCAGACTTCGCCGGAGCACCGACAACTAGATGAAGGCACAAAACTAGCGACGCATACAGGGATCGGTCGGCAACAGGAAAGATCAGGGATGGGTCTCGATATACCTAGTATACCTAGGACAAGACGATGTGGCCGGGGATGCAGCAGGTCAACGGCGGGGAGGCGAAGATCTTCGGTGGACTTACTATCCGTGAAGCGGAGGAAGCAGGGGCGGAGGCCTTCGGCGTGGAACTTGGCGATTCGACTCGGGGAAGACGTCTGAACGGGCGTAGTCGACGTCGACGAAGAAGATGGACATGCTGGAGACGACTGCGGTGGCCTCCGACCAAGCCGGAGACGGCGAAGCTCTCGGTGGTGCTCTCTATTCTTGAAGAAGAAGATGAAGAACCAGAGGAAGTAGAGGCCTGAGGCGGCGGCGAGAGAGGAAGAGATAAACCCTAGGGCGCGGGCTTGGAGCTTTATAGGGCAGCGGGATGTGCTGGCCTCGACGTGCGTGAAGCAGAGCTCACGGCGTTGCGCTCCTGAAGGAAGAGGAGGGAGACGGCGCTGTAGCGGAGCAGGTGGCCGTTCGGCTCGGCTGGGCCGGAGAAAGAAAGGCCCAGGTGGGCTGCGGGAGTGAGTCTTTGGTGGGTTGCGCTGTTGCCTCGCTTCTTTCTCTTCTTCTCTTTTCTTCAGACAGAAAACAAGATAGAAAAGCACAGGAATAATGGAGAGGGTGGAGAGAGATATGAGAATATCCCTGGAGTCCAGAACTTGTGCAGAATTTTAATAAACTGCTTTGGGCATTTTTAAGGATATAAAAGTAATTCAAGTTTGAATTAAATTCAAACTTGAGCCATTTTTTTAACCCAACCAAAACACTTTCAAATGGGCTGAAAATTAGCAGAGAGGATGTAGGCAAAGTGCAGGAGTTATAGGAAAAGAATGAACATTTATTGTGGACAGAAAATGGCACTAGCAAAAATGAAAAGAATAAGAAGGAAGGAGGTGTTGATGCATGGGTAGATTTGAGAGACATAGCAAGGGGTTTGGTCACATGCAACATGCATAGAACAAGACAACATCATGAAGAATGCGATGCACATGGTGAATATGATGAAATGCAAAATGACAATAGGCACAATGCAATGTAAACAATGATGATCATGAAGCAAGAAGCAAATATAAAAAGGCACTCAACATGATCATGGCAACAAATATATGGAAAAGAAATATGCAAAACAATTATGACAATGCCACACACAATAGACACACGACAACAACTAAAATAAATGGAAGGCAACTGGAGCATCGGACTCGGGGCGTTACAACTCTCCTCCACTAACAGAAGATCTCGTCCCGAGATCTTAGGAACAAGACGGAAGAGAAAGAGGAAGAGGTGAAATAAAAACACAAGAGAGAAGAAGAACAAGGTCGAGAGCACTCGGTATAAAAGATGGACGTCGAAAATGATGAGAATAGAAAGCTGAAGGAACAAGATAGACTCTGAAACCACTCCGGTTAGAACATGATAGAAAAAGAATAACAAAGAAGGAATTTCGGTAGCACTCCGGCTGAAAAAGGAAGGAATAGAACATGAACTTCGCAAGATGGGATGACCTTGATGAGATGAACAACACAATGCCTCCGGTAGAATTAAAATAGTGGAATGAAAAGAACGGATAAGAGAACAACAACTTCCACCACGAATGAATTAGATAGCCTCCTTAGAAGGAAAGATTTAACAGGGTTGCCGAGAAAATCAACAACAAAAGAATAAGTTTGTTGTGGACTTATGGAAAATCCTCTCAAAATTTGAGGTGAAACTGTGCCACAAGCAAAAGCTTGAATATCTTAGAAGACCGAAGAAATGCAAAACTCCACTTCAAAAGAATATGGAGAATTAATTGCACTTCAAGATGCAAGAAGAAGAATACTTGAACTCCTCAAACAAGAATCTTGATGAACACTTGAAAGAATGAATTAAATCATGAAGAACCACCATGAAGAACTCCGGTGACAAAAAAAGGATGATGAGATAGAATGAAGGATGAAAGAATAAGATTAAAGCTTGCGATGATTTAGATGGAGGTTCCGACGAAATGGCCGAGGAAATTTGAACTCCGGAAAAGAAAATATGAAAACACTAGGAACTAGAATTTATTCATCAAGAACAAATTCCGAAGAAAAGGGATTACTTGACGATGATGAAATAAGAATAAGATTTATTGTATGCTTATCCTTCATCAAATTAAATTGATGACAAGCAATGGATTTTTGCATACTACTTATTCTTCTTGAAAAGGATTGAGAAGTGACATATCGCAAACTTGAGAAGGTCTTCATGAACCGCCGGTAGGATTGAAAAGAATGAATGAATTAATATGATAATCAAAGAAAAAGAATCTTGAACGAACCACCGGTAGAATTAGAAAATGACTGATGAAAGAGAATGAATCACCGGGAAGAATTAGAAGAACAAATATGCTAGAGGGGATTTAGATGCAAAAGAACAAAGAGATCATGAGCTGATTAAAGAACACTTGAACGAAGCACCGGAAGAATATTGAGATGAACGAAAGGGCACGGATATAGAATAATTGGGGAACGAATCTAAACACTTGGAACGAAGAAATATTCTGAAAAGATGGCCTTCGGATGATCGAGACGGCAAAAACAACTCCTGAAATACTCTGGATGAATTAAGAAAAGAATATCTGACTATGGAATAATTCAAGAGGATAACATGAAGCTAGAACCACGAAACTTCGAGAGAACAGACAAGATTTAGAGGAAAAATTCTTCTTCGATCTTCAAATGACGACAGAAAACACCACCAAAATTACTGAGATACTCCGAGAGAATGGAAAAGAGGAAGGGTTGAAGCAAAGATGAAAAGCATTTGAAAGCAATCTTGGAGATGGCATCTGGCTGATGAAATTCATTCTTACGTCAAACTCTGAAAAGAATTTGAGAATAACTCTGGGGGAATTAGAAGAGTCAGGTAGGATCCTGGGAAAAGACCTGTGGGTTAGGGCCCACTAAAAGAAAACACCATTGGAAAGGGTTGTTGAACAGATAGATGATGCACCAGAAAAATTGAAATATTTAAATGAGGTGACAACCTCGAATTAATTCGAACACAGACGAATCTCTTGAGATGTCTTGAACTCCGGAATGATAAACTGACGAGAGGCGAACGAGCAGGGAAAACACTTGAGCCGAGGAAAAGAATATAATCACTACCGAAAATTAGAATTGAATCCACCGGAGAAGAAAAAGAGATGAAGAATGACAAACGAGATGAGAATTCACCGGTTGAGATAATTCTGAAAAGATCAAGAGGTTCATACGAATGAAATTGATGCTCGAAAGAGACTCAGGCTCCGGGAAGAAAAGGGTGGGAGGGCGGGAAAACAAAGTCAACTTGGAAGGGGGAACCGACGAATATCTTGAAGAGAAAACCCTGGTTGAAATCATTGAGGAAAGAAAGCAAAGACTTCACACGAGTAGGATGGATACTCGATTACAGGCTCCGGCTCCAAGAAGAAAAAAGGGGTGGGCGGGTGGGAAAAACAAAGACAACTTCGGACAGGGAAAAACAACGACGTCGGAGGAAGAACTGAGGATTGAACTTGGCAAAGAAGAAGAGGCTCGAGTCAACTTGAAAAGAAATGCACCGGATGAAAAGAGCTGAGAACCAACGATCGGAAAACCATTTGCATGATCCTAAAGGAAGTTTAAAAGGGAAGAGGATTAGTTCAAAACACCTACGTCAAGATTCCTCACCAGAGTGACGAAGAGGCTGAGGAGTAAAAAGAATTCCTATCCTCCGATATAACTAGACTCCGAAAACAGTTTTCTTCTAGACTCGACAACGGTCAAACTACACAATCAATCAAGGGGGCTCCTATGGTCGGTCGAGGCTCTAATACCAACTTGTCACGCCCAATATGCGATACTATCCTAAAGAAACTCGAAGGTCCCACCAAGGATAGAACCGCATATTGATACGCTTTTACAAGGTGGATATCATTACATCAACATTACATAATAGATGGGGATACATACAAAAGGCATAGAATGCCACACGAATACAACATCAACTTACATAAGAGCACCATCCGACTACGGATGAAACACAAACAGAAACTCAAACGACATCCACCCTGCTAGCCCAGGCTGCCGACCTGGAACCTATCCCGTGATCGAAGAATAAGCAGAAGAAGAACTCCAAAACAAGGAACATCACTCTCGCGTCATGATCATCGCAAACCTATACCTGCAACTGTTGTTGTAGTAATCTGTGAGCCACGAGGACTCAGCAATCCCGTTACCATGGGTGTCAAGACTAGCAAAGCTTAATGGGTGAGGAAGGGGTAAAGTGGTGAGGTTGCAGCAGCGACTAAGCATGATATGGTGGCTAACAAACGCAAGTAAGAGCGAGAAGAGAGCAAACGGAATGGTCGTGAAGCTAGCAATGATCAAGAGGTGATCATGAACTCCTACTTACGTCAAACATAACCCAAAACCGTGTTCACTCCCCGGACTCCGCCGAAAAGAGACCATCACGGCTACACACGTGGTTGATGCGTTTTAATTCGAATCAGGTGTCAAGTTATCTACAACCGGACATTAACAAATTCCCATCTGCCACATAACCGCGGGCACGGCTTTCGAAAGTTTATACCCTATAGGGGTGTCCCAACTTAGCCCATGATAGCTCTCACGGTCAACGAAGGATATTCCTTCTCCTAGGAAGACCCGATCAGTCTCGAAATCCCGGTTTACAAGATATTTCGACAATGGTAAAACAAGACCAGCAAAGCCGCCCGGATGTGCCGGGAAATCCCGATAGGAGCTGCACATATCTCGTTCTAAGGGCACACCGGATGAGCCAGACATCGGGTTGGCATAGACCCTGGTTGCCAGGCGCGCGGACATCGCTTCAGTTCGCACCAGCACTTAGAGAAGCACCGCCCGAGGGGCTAAAATAAAGATGACCCTCGGGTTGGCTGACCCAAGGAAAGGTATAGGTGGTGGTGAGGCAAATGGTAAAACCAAGGTTGGGCCTTCTTTGGAGGAGTTTATTCAAAGCGAACTGTCAAGGGGTCCCATAAATCACCCAACCGCATAAGGAGCATAAAATCCGGGAACATAATACCGATATGACGAAAACTAGGGCGACAAGAGTGGAACAAAACACCAGGCATAAGGCCGAGCCTTCCACCCTTTACCAAGTATATAGATGCATTAATTAAATAACAGATATTGTGATATCCCAATCATAATCCTGTCCACCATGGAGCAATCTTCAACTTCATCTGCAACTAACAATGCTATAAGAGGGGCTGAGCAAAGCGGTAACATAGCCAAACAACAATTTGCTAGGAAGGTTGACAAAGGTTAGAGGTTCATGGCAATTTGGGAGGCTTGAAGAACAGATGATAGGTAGCGCAGCATAGCGATAGAATGAAGCAACTAGCATAGCAATGATAGTAGTGAGATCCAAGGTGACGGTCATCTTGCCTCAAATCCCGCTAGGAAAAAAGAACGAGTCCATGAAGAAGACAAACGGGAGTAGTTGAACGAATCCTCACAATCGCAACATTACCGGAACTAAGAAGGAATACTGGAAAGAAACAAACAACATGGTAAACACACAAGCATTATCATGGCATGATGCACAACCAAGTATGATGCATGTCCGGTTTAATGAGGCATGGCATGGCAAAGTGCAACAAACAATACTACAAGTTAAGTGAGGCTCAATATGCAACGAGTTGCATATTGACAAAACACCACATTGACATATTTAGTTTAATCTCGGTTTAGGCACACAACAATATTAAGTGTTATTAAACATGGCAAGGGGTGAAGCATATGAAAACTACCTATCTAGGCAAGTTTAAATGAGGCCGGAAACAACAAACAAGAATTCCGGGAAATCCCCATATGCATATTTCGAATTTGGTACTGTTCTGCCCTAAAACATATTTTATTGTTGTTAAACAGGAAAATAAAGTGCACCATGTTAAACTAGGCATTTTTTCACCCCATTTACATATAAAGTTTATTTAAAACCGAGCTATGGTTATTTAGTTATGAAATAGCCCATTTTAACATGAAATTTGTGCAAATTATTACAAACAACAATTTTAAACATTTTTAACAGGGATGAAAGTTGCATATTGTGAAACTAGATACAATTCTAAGCATCTTACATATATTGTTTGTTTAATTTGGATGCATGCATGATTAGTTATTAACAATACAAAACAGTGGCAGTTCCTATAAATAAGAATGCACTGGAAAAAGATAAAACCACAGAGCAGAAAAAAAACATGCTTGGGCCAGAAGCAGCACGGTGCAACGGCCCAGCAGCGAAGGAGGCCCAAATGGCTGTGGGTGTGTGCAAAAGAAATAAAAGAACAGAGCAAAAGAGGGGCGCCTGGGATTCGAACCCCAGACGCCTCGGATGGATACTGGCTGCGCTAACCACTGGGCTAGCTATGTGTTTGTGATGCATATGGAGATCCACAGGAAATAACTGGCATCGCAACCAGGACCAAAACTGAAGCGCTGACCACTACAATGGATGAGTGTTTATGGCTCGGTCCAAGATGAAACAGTTGTGCGTGTGTGCGAATTAACAGAAACAACACAAAAAGAAAAAAAGGGGGCGCTTGGCTTAAACCCAGGTCCTTTTGGATGGATGCATCGCTACTAGCCACTGCGCTAACTGCTCTGTTTATGACTTATCAGGGAGATCATCCCTTCTGAATAAACAAAAGGCAGAAGCCTTCTTCATGGATAACAGAAGAACTGGGTGAGACGCCGGCGACCAAGACGGCGACCGTCACGACCACATGCCTACGGCGGGGGTGCGGAAAAGGCTTAGGGTGGCCGTGGTGGGATGTGCGCATGTGTGGGTGCAGCAAGGGGCGGCCGTGTGCATGCAAAGACTCGAGCACGAGATCGCGCTCGACTCGAGCGCGGCCATGGCGAGAGACGGCGACATGCACTAGGTGGGTATGGGGAGGCTTGTGAGCGAGCTACGGTGCTGCGGCGCGGAGGGTGGCATGTACGCGCGGGGTGAGGCGGAAGCAGAGGCCGAGTGTCGGTGTCAAAACCGGCGGATCTCGGGTAGGGGGTCCCGAACTGTGCGTCTAGGCGGATGGTAACAGGAGACGAGGGACACAATGTTTTTACCCAGGTTCGGGCCCTCTCGATGGAGGTAAAACCCTATGTCCTGCTTGATTAATATTGATGATATGGGTAGTACAAGAGTGGATCTACCACGAGATCAAGGAGGCTAAACCCTAGAAGCTAGCCTATGGTATGATTGTTGAGATGTATGTTGTCCTACAGACTAAAGCCCTCCGGTTTATATAGACACCGGAGGAGGCTAGGGTTACACAGAGTCGGTTACAATGGTAGGAGATCTACATATCCGTATTGCCAAGCTTGCCTTCCACGCCAAGGAAAGTACCATCCGGACATGAGCCGGAGTCTTCAATCTTCTATCTTCGTAGTCTTGGAGTCCGGCGGATATTGATAGTCCGCTGTCCGGACACCCTAGTCGAGGACTCCTCGGTAGCCTCGAACCAGTCTTCAATGACGATAAGTCCGGCGTGCATAATGTTCGGCATTGCAAGGCGGGTTCCTCCCTTGAATAATCCGGAGAAAATTAGGAACACCAGGATAGTGTCCGGCTCTGCAAAATAAATTCCACATTCCACCGTAGAGAGAATAAAATGTACACTTAGCTCAATCTGCCGACGTATTATGCGGCATGTCATCACACCGCAACCAAGCCTTTGTTTGAATCGCTTTTTACTATACCACCTCAGCACGTTTAGCGAAGCGGTTTCCTTGGCACGTCTTGTCGAAGCAGAGATCGTGTTCCCCTTATTTCGGGATCCTCATCAATACGTGCGTGGGTAAACCAACCGTTCCCATTGCCACGCCTCCTCAATCGAAGGGGAATCTCAAAAGGTCACGGAGACGGCCCTTGGTATTTCTTCCCCTTTATAAGAGGACCAAGGCTCGCCCTTGTTCTTCAATCTCGCATCGAATCTTTTCCCCGCTCCCAGTTCCAACACCCAGAGCCTCAGATTCGAGCGCTTCGGATCCTCAATCATGTCCGGCTCCGACCTCCAGGGCCGGTGGATGCCCTCCTCCGTCACAGAGGAGGACATATTGAAGTTGCGTGAGGCCAAGTACACGCCCTCGAGGTTTCGCCTGGTTTCCTGCCCAAGGGCAGGCTGTGCCACCCGAGCCCGGTGAATCGTCGTTTCGTATCCCACCTCCGCCGGGGTTTAGGCTTCCCGACGGATCCCTTCGTGAGAGGGCTCCTGTTCTACTACGGGCTGGACTTTCACGACTTGGCTCCGGAGTCTATCCTCCATATCTCCGCATCCATTATCGTCTGCGAAGCCTTCCTCCGCGTCATCCCCACTTCGCCTATGGTGAAGACCTTCAAGTGGAGCCAAGATGGTCGGGGGCATCAAGCGAGTCGGCGGGCAACCATAAGCAAGAAGGTCGATGCCCCGTGGCCTGAGGGTTCCTTCCAAGAGGAACCCGGACTGTGGCAGCAGGAGTGGTTCTACATCACCGCTCCCAGGGGCAGCAGGCAAAAGCCGCCGCCCTCATTCCGCCCGGGACCTCCACGCCAACTGATGTCGTGGGTCAACCAAGGGCTCAACTGGGGGCCGTCCGAAGACGTGCCCTCGCTGCAGGGCCGGATTAGAGATCTTCAAGCGAGGGAGATCGACCTGATCAAGGTGATGCAGGTTATGCTAATCAGGCATCTTCTGCCCTGCAAACGCCGTCCTCTCCGTCTATGGGAATTCAACCCGGAGGGACCTCGGATTCTCCAACACTTCATGGGTGCGACACCGTGGAGATGTACAAGTTGTTCTTCGGACCGCAGGTGGCGTGTCCGTATTTAGCCGAGGATGCAGGCCTAAGCGCGATCGCCGGATACTCGTGTAAGTAGCTCGAGTCCCAACATTCATTTACGTGCCTTTCTAGAGTTCACATCCTAACCCTTTGTTCTTTACAGGAATGGGTGGCGCGATCAAGGCTGATAAGGTGTCCGGCCCCCTCCCAGAGACCGCACTGGAGCCCGTGCTGGTCAGAATGTTGGAGGTTGCCCCCACAGAAGGGGGCGACGGGGAAAATAGGGGAGCTAATATTTCACCCAAAGGGGCTACAGAAGAGGGGGGAATCAAGAACCCCTCCTTCGAGGGAGAGAGGACCGCCTCAAGATTGGAGGCCAAAGCCCTAAGCGCGGAAGAGATCTTCCCGAAGTCCGCGCCGGAGAGAATCGGACGCACAATCATCACTAAAGGATCGGCCCTCAACGAGCCGTGAGTATGAAAGAGGGAGTTTAATTAGTAAGGAAATACCTTCATTTGTGCTTCAGAGCTAACCGAAATATTTATATTGCAGTTCGATCTGCAGCCTTCTCGAGATGAGTTCATCTTGAGGACCTTCTTCCGGAGATGATGGAGAGTGATCGCCTCCATCCATGGCGCCGCCAGATGAGGCAAAGCGAACCGAAGTGTCATCGCGGAGGGTATCCCCGAGTCCGGAGGGGCCAGAGAGTTCGGCACCAACTAGTGTTCGGCCGGGAGAACTGAAGAATCTGCTTGAGAGGGCGTCCATTTCAGAAGATCACCGTGCGTTAATGCGTATGGTGATTGGAAGGATTTCGTCCACGGAGAGCGGATTGCATAATGCCGCCATGAGTTTGCTGGCGGGTTTTGATGTATGCAAAAATGACGCATCCTTTTGTCTTTTAACAGTTTTGCACATAAAAATGTGGCCTGTATAGATAGTAGCCCCTGAGACTTTGTAGGTTGTCGGAAACGACAGCGTGCCGAGGATCAAAATCTTGAAATCTCGAGTAATGAATACTTCCGTCCCTATACAGGTGGCGGATAGTCCGAGGGCCAGCCGGACTAATGAGTTTGCCGAATTAAGTCGGCAACTTGATGTGGCGGATGCTGATATCGCGCTTGTCAACTAGCGACTTGACGAGTCGCAAGGTAAATAAATTCTCCGCAGTTGCTTTATTTAAGGGGGTCGAAGCCCTCCTCTGATAAATTGTATGCTGTTGTATAGACGGTGCTGCTGCTGTGGAGAGCCTTCGGGCCAAACTTGCTCGAGCTAAGGAGCAAGCCCGAAGGAGTGACGCGGCTGCCTCGAAGGCGGCCGAAGAGTTGAAAGCCGAAAAGGCTGCGCACTGCCTAAGCAGGGTGGAGGTGGCCGAATTGGCCATGAAATTAAAGGATGCTACCGACCGCAATGAGGCTCTTGAAAAGGAGCGCTTATCGGAGCGGGAAGACCTGAAGAAGGCCACCACCAAAGCCAAGGATGCCCGCTCTGCTATGCGGGCTATGAAGGAGGAACTGCGCCAGGCCGGAGAGATCGTGACTGGCAAGCCTATTCTGCTGCGTCGTCGGTTTATGGATGCAAAGTATGCTCAATTTGAGCGGCTATGGAGTCCGGAGGATCCGTATATGGATTTAGCTGCCAGTGCGGCTGATGCCGTTAAGCACTTCCGGAGCCAGGGGGATCACGAGACGGAAGAGCTATATTGGTCTCAATTCCACAGTCCGGATTGCTCCCTTCCGTTGACGGACCGGTTGGCCGAATGGGTCGAACTAAATAGATTATGCGGTCTTGCCATGTTCGACATCGTGGCCCATGTCGCCGGGGAGGTCCAAGCGCGATTACTTACTTCGCCATCGCAGCAGTTCCTTGGGGCGGTGCCGCATATAAAGGACATGAAGCGGTCGGCCTGCATCGAGGGCGCGCGGATGGCTCTTGCCCGTGTGAAGGAGCATTGTCCGGAGATGGATGCCACCGCTGTTGCCGCCCAGGGTCCGGATGAAAGCTGGCTCCCTGCCGAGCACTACTTCAGAGAAGTCATGCGCGGTGCTCTTATAATAGAGTCGCAGTGCTCGAAGAATGTAACGTTCAAATGAACGCATTAGCTTGTAAATCGATGATTATGTTATAACTGATTTTTATACTTGTGCGTCCAAGTAGTAAAACTTCTCCTGTGCGGCCGTTTACGTATACTTGTGTATAACTTGAAAGATGGCAATCTTCGGCTTCAGCCCCCGAGCACAAGTTGCTGGGGTGTTCGCAAAAATAGCACGTTTTCACACTTAATCCGACGTCTCGGTCCTGTTATAAGGAGGTGGTAGCGTAGCGAACGAGGCAATCCGGACTATAATGCTTTATCACTTTCACTTAGCCAGTGGAGCTCGAGGGTGGGGCTACGATATAGCCCCTTGTGACACCGCACGTCTCCGTATTCGGTGCGCATGTGCTGACCGAAACGGTCCTTCGTCAAAGCGAAATTCTAAACATTCCGTAGTCGATCGAGTGGTTGACCAGACTCTCAGATCATGACATGTGATCGTTTTCGGCTTTCTCTCTTGAGGTGCTCGCCCAGCCAACCGGGCACAATGTCGCGATAGTTCTCCGGTGCCGCGTTAGCCGATGATCTGGAATGTAAGGCAGCAAAACACAGGAGCCGGGCAAACCCAACATTTGACCAAAGACATGATTCGGAGCTGATGCATATAATGTCTAACTCGAGACGCCGAACTCTCCCTAAGGTGTTCGGTCTTTATAGTAATGGGCAGAACGATGCCCTAAGCCCCTAGTGTCCAGGTACGGGCATGGTCTTCTGACGCGGCCGATGCCAAAGCGTCAGGCTCCGCTTTGGCTATTAGGAAAAACCAAGGGAGAATAACAACAAGAGACAGTAAAAAAGGTCTACGCACGGTCTTAATCTGAAAAGAATCCTTGCAACGGGTCCCTCTCGTCTGCGCCTGTGTCTCCGTTGCGCCGTTATCCTGGATGGGTATGCACGCTGTTCATTTGTAGAAAGAGAGGAACGTTTAGTTTTAGAAACAATTCGTGCGAAAAATATGTAAAATAAGAAATATAAATAATTAAAGCAAGGTTTATATGAAACCGCGATTGTTTGTCTTGCAGCCCCTCAGTGAAGGGGTATGCGGCTAGGGAGCCCCTAGCTTTCCGAGGCCGGATTCGTCTATCCGAGTCCGGGGTCCTAAAGTGACCCTCGCCTTTGAAATGTCGCCATGTGGACCGGCATCTTGAGTGTAAGAGACGCGTAATGCGGTATGGCGTTGAAGCGGACAAAAGCCTTTCGTCCCAAGAGTGCTTGATATTCACTTTCAAATGGGACGATATGAAAAATTAATTTTTTGCGTCGAAAATAGTTCGGCGATCCAAACAGGACTTCTAGTAATATAGAGCCTGTGCACTTGGCGTAAGGGCCTGGCGTCACTCCTTTGAAGGAAGTGCGGCTGTGTCGAATTTTGGTAGGGTCTATCCCCATCCTACGGATTGTGTTTGAATATAGCTGGTTTAAGTCACTGCCTCCGTCCATTAGGACGTTAGTGAATTGTAATCCGTCTATTATGGGATTCAATATTAGGAGAGTCCGTCCCGTGTTTCGAACGCTTCTGGAATAGTCCAGGTGGTCGAAAGTGATTGGTTTTGATATCCAATCTCTACGGTCTGCTGGTTGGACCGTCTGAAGCTCTTTTAGAAAGTGCCGCACTATTTTTCCGTGTTATCACATGAAGTGAGTTTATCGCTTTAACCCCTTGTGGGAAAGTCTTTTGTTTTCCGGTGCCTGCTGGCAGGGTTTATCTTCTTAAACTGACGCGTCGAGCCCCTTGTGTTCGACATTTAATCGGCGGACTGTTTAAAACCCAACAATCCTGTGGGTGTGATTTGCGTGCCTTCCGGTCTTGTGGATTTGACATATCGACCCAAAATTTTGTTTAAGTTGGACAATTCGTCACTGTCATCCTTAAGAGGCTGTGTGTTGTTATTGGGCCGCGATCTTTTGAATCCGGTGTTTAATGCCGTGCTCTTTGGGCTTTTCTCTTTATTCCGGCGCTGTTCTTTTCTGCACCGTGATTTTCGGTTTCCATCTCTTATCTCGGATGTACTTGGGTCGCTGGTGCTGCTTCTTGCTAGCCAGCTATCCTCTCCCGCACAGAAGCGGGTCATGAGGCTTGTTAGTGCGGACATTGTCCTCGGTTTCTCTTGACCGAGGTGCCTGGTGAGCCATTCGTCTCGGACATTGTGCTTGAAAGCTGATAAGGCTTGGCGTCCCGCATCGACTATTTGGTTCTTTTGGTAAGAAACATGTTCTAGAATTTCATGCTGACTCTCCGGCTGTTGAGTTATATGACTTAGATCATCAGCATCCTGAGGACGGACATAAGTCCCTTGAAAATTCGCTCTAAACGCGTCCTCGAGCTCTTCCCAACTTCCAACAAGTTTTACGGGAGGCTTTTGAGCCAATGACGAGCTGGCCCTTTGAGCTTGAGGGTAGGTATTTTATGGCATGGAGATCGTCTCCTCCGCCATGTGTATATGCGATATATAATCTTCTATCCGCACTCGAGTCTGTTGTTCCATCGTAGGCCTCTATGTTTATGGGTTTAAACCCTCTTTGAATTCATGGTCCAAAGCACCTCATCGGTGAAACATAGTGGGTGTCTGGCGCCTCTATACTTGTATGTGCCGCTATCACGGACACTTGACGTGTTACTTTGCTTCTGGGGCCTTCTTTTTGGGTCCGTAGATGGACTGGCTGGGCTATTTGATCTGGGGGCTCTATGGCCTCTTCTTGGTCTGGTAGCAGCTTACACTTCGGTAGCTCTTGATTGGTGGCCATTGCCGTATTTATCTCGGTTTTGAGTATTTTGCTCCATCTTATTCTCGAGCGTGTCTTCCGCTGTTTTGAGCTTCCGCTTTTCCTTCTTGAGCTTCTTCTGTGGCGATGAGCCCGCGCTTAAAAAGCTCTTGTTCGACGGGGTCCTCGGGCACGACGAGTTCGTCGTCATTGAGGCTTGCTTCGTCTTGAGAGGGAGGCGATAGTTATGATCCTCAACCTCTTAAATGCCGCCGCCTCTCATGAGGGCTTGCTTCGCATCCTCTGCGCTGAGTCTTGCCGGAGGGGATTGTCTTCGCACTCTCTAGAGTATTGTTATCTCCAAAGCGGAATCTCTATTCTTCTTTGTGGCGGGATTTAGGCGGCGCCACGACGCCGGCGCTTGGGCTGCTTCTTTAAAGAGTCTGCCTCCGCTGCTTCTTCGCCATCCCCATATTTTGGGGTGTCCACCATGTATATGTCGTATGATGAGGTGGTCTTCCAGTGCCCTGTAGGCGCTGGCTCCTGTTCGTCTCCGGCATCGTCGTCCATGGCGTCGATGTCGTCGGAGTCGAAGTCTAGCATGTCGGTTAAATCCTCGACAGTGGCTACAAAGTGGGTGGTGGGTGGGCTCTGAATTTCTTCGTCGTCCGTACCCCAACCATCCTGGCCATAGTCCGGCCAGGACTCTCCTGATAGCGAGAGATGCTTTAGTGAATTCAGGATATCGCCAAAAGGCGAGTGTTGGAAGATGTCCGCGGTGGTGAATTCCATAACCGGCGCCCAATCCGGATCGATTGGTAGGGGCGCGGGAGGTTCGGAGTCCGGCGAGGAGTCCGGTGCCTCGGAATCACGAGTTTCGCGGGGGACAAAATTGGTGTTCGGCTCCATCGCCGTGGATGTTGAAGCCCCCAGGGCGGCGTCCATCCACCAGCCCTCGATCCGGGCGATCGGCTCCGGGCTAATGGTCGAAGCTGATCCGTGTGCGGCCACTAAGGCACTGTTCGGCGGCAGAGCTAGATCGTGCCCATCGCCATAGTGCGGCGCGCTCGGCCGTGGCTCGAGTCTGTCGAAGATCAAGTCTCTGCGGACATCGGCCGTGAAGTTTAAGCTTCCAAATCTGACCTGACGGCCAGGGGCGTAGATTTCGATCTGCTCCAGATGGCCAAGTGAATTGGCCCGCAGGGCAAAGCCGCCGAATACGAAGATCTGTCCGGGGAGAAAAATCTCACCCTGGACAGCGTTGCTGATTGAAGATGCCATCAAGCCTATCGGTGACGACACAGAGGAACTCTCAATGAAAGCACCAATGTCGGTGTCAAAACCGGCGGATCTCGGGTAGGGGGTCCCGAACTGTGCGTCTAGGCGGATGGTAACAGGAGACGAGGGACACAATGTTTTTACCCAGGTTCGGGCCCTCTCGATGGAGGTAAAACCCTACGTCCTGCTTGATTAATATTGATGATATGGGTAGTACAAGAGTGGATCTACCACGAGATCAAGGAGGCTAAACCCTAGAAGCTAGCCTATGGTATGATTGTTGAGATGTATGTTGTCCTACGGACTAAAGCCCTCCGGTTTATATAGACACCGGAGGAGGCTAGGGTTACACAGAGTCGGTTACAATGGTAGGAGATCTACATATCCGTATTGCCAACCTTGCCTTCCACGCCAAGGAAAGTACCATCCGGACACGAGCCGGAGTCTTCAATCTTCTATCTTCATAGTCTTGGAGTCCGGCGGATATTGATAGTTCGGCTGTCCGGACACCCCCTAGTCCAGGACTCCCTCACCGGGCTCGTCTTGCGCGCAGCACGCCAGCGCCAGCGACGCAACTCGCATGATGGCAAAGGCGAGGCGCGGGCGCCATCTGCATAGAGCGGTCGACGCAGGCGGCGTCGTCGCGAGAGATCGAGAGCGGGGCTGGACGGGCATGATACAGCAACCCCAACAACTACAGAAAAACGTTGCAGACTTTGCCGGAGCACCGACAGCTAGACGAAGGCACGAAACTAGCGACGCGTATAGGGATCGGTCGGCAGCAGGAAAGATCAGGGATGGGTCTGGGTATACCTAGTATACCTAGGACAAGAAGATGTGGCCGGGGACGCAGCAGGTCGACGGCGGGGAGGCGAAGATCTCCGGTGGACTTGCTATCCGTGAAGCAGAGGAAGCAGGGGAGGAGGCCTTCTGCGTGGAACTTGGCGATCCGACTCGGGGAAGACGTCTGAACGGGCGTAGTCGACATCGAAGAAGAAGATGGACATGCTGGAAACGACTGTGGTGGCCTACGACCAAGCAGGAGACGGCGAAGATCTCAGTGGTGCTCTCTGTTCTTGAAGAAGAAGAAGAAGAACCAGAGGAAGTAGAGGCCTTGAGGGGGCGGCGAGAGGGGAAGAGGGAAACCCTAGGGCGCGGGCTTGGGGCTTTATAGGGGAGCGGGACATGCTGGCCTTGACGTCCGTGAAGCAGAGCTCACGGCGTTGGCGCTCCTGAAGGCAGAGGAGGGAGACGGCGCTGTAGCGGAGCAGGTGGCCGTTTGGCTCGGCTGGGCCGGGGAAAGAAAGGCCAGTGGGCTGCGGGGTGTGAGTCTTTGGTGGGCTGCGCTGTTGCCCTTCTTTGCTTCTCTTCTTCTCTTTTCTTCAGATAGAAAACAAGACAGAAAAGCACAGGAATAATGGAGAGGGTGGAGAGAGATATGATAATATCCCTGGAGTCCAGAATTTGTGCAGAATTTTAATAAACTGCTTTGGGCATTTTTAAGGATATAAAAATAATTCAAGTTTGAATTAAATTCAAACTTGAGCCATTTTTTAACCCAACCAAATCACTTCCAAATGCGCTGAAAATTAGCAGAGAGGATGTAGGCAAAGTGCAGGATTTATAGGAAAAGAATGAACATTTATTGAGGACAGAAAATGGCACTAGCAAAAATGAAAATAATAAGAAGGAAGAAGGAGGTGTTGATGCATGGGTAGATTTGAGAGACATAGCAGGGGGTTTGGTCACATGCAACATGCATAGAACAAGACAACATCATGAAGAATGCGATGCACATTGTGATTATGATGAAATGCAAAATGACAAAAGGCACAATGCAATGTAAACAATGATGATCATGAAGCAAGAAGCAAATATGACAAGGCACTCAACATGATCATGGCAACAAACATATGGAAAAGAAATATGCAAAACAATTATGACAATGCCACACACAATAAACACACGGCAACAACTAAAATAAATGGAAGGCAACTGCAGCATCGGACTCGGGGCGTTACAAGGAAGTACCAGTGGTGAAGGATTTCCCTGATGTATTTCCAGAGGAGTTGCCAGGCATGCCACCGGATCGGGACATTGAGTTTTTTTATTTAACTTTTTCCAGGCACAGGGCCAATATCTAAGTGGCCGTATCAGATGCCCGCAAAGGATTTGGAGGAAATTAAGAATCGGATTAAGGAGTTACTGGATAAAGGCTATATTCACCCAAGTTCGTCACCTTGGGGATCTCCAGTACTTCTAGTGGAGAAGAAGGATGGATCGTTGAGGATGGTTGTTGATTATCGTGGGTTGAATGAAGTGACGATCAAGAACAAGTACCCACTGCTGATGGTCAATGATTTGTTTGACCAGTTGCAAGGAGCCAAAGTATTTTCCAAGATCGATCTGCGATCAGGATACCACCACCTGAAGATTCGAGAGCAGGATATACCTAAGACAGCTTTTACCACAAGGTACGGGCTATATGAGTATACTGTTATGTCATTTGGTCTGACTAACGCGCCTGCATAGTTTATGAACAAGATGAACAAGGTGTTTATAGAGTTTTTGGATAAGTTCATCGTGGTGTTCATTGACGATATTTTGGTCTACTCAAAGAATGAAGAGGAGCATAAGGAGCATTTGCGTTTGGTTCTTGAGAAGCTCAGGAAACATCAGTTATATGCGAAGTTTAGCAAATGTGAGTTTTGGTTGAAGGAAGTTGGATTCCTCGGACATGTTATATCCGGAGAAGGAATAGTAGTAGACGCCACCAAGGTTGTTACTGTGACTAAATGGGAATCACCCACGTTGGTTGGAGAGATCCGGAGTTTTCTTGGACTCACATGATACTACAGGAGGTTCATTGAGAATTTCTCTAAGATTGCAAAACCCATGACGGAGTTGTTGAAGAAGGACACCAAGTTCAAATGGACTGAGTAGTGTGAAGCCAGTTTTCAGGAGTTGAAGAAACGTTTGGTTACAGCCCCAGAATTGATTCTTCCAGATCAACGCAAGGATTATCAATGTATTGCGACGCTTCTCGTCAAGGACTTGGAGCAGTGCTTATGCAGGAGGGAAGAGTTGTTTCATATGCCTCACGATAGCTTAAACCTCATGAGCTAAATTATGCTACACACGATTTCAAGTTAGCAGCCGTAGTGCATGCGTTGACGACATGGAGACATTTTCTCATCGGAAACCATTGTGAGGTGTACATGGATCACAAGAGTTTGAAGTATATCTTCATGCAGAAGGAGTTGAATCTCAGGCAGAGGAGATGGTTGGAGCTCATCAAAGATTATGATGTGAAGTTGCACTATCATCCCGGAAAGGCTAACGTAGTAGCCGATGCGTTGAGTTGCAAGAGTCATGTCAATACACTCATGACTGGAGGATTACCCAAGGAGTTAGCAGAGGATCTTCGCGAGCTATGTTTGGAAATAGTTTCGAACGGTTATGTAGCAGCATTGGAAATTCAGTCTACCTTGATGGATAAGATTAGAGAAGCTCAGAAGACTGATAATGAGATTGCTGAGATAAAGGAAAGGATGAGAAAAGGAAAGGCTAAAGGATTTCGTGAGGATGAGCATGATACTTTATGGTTTGAGGATCGCGTATATGTGCCTAATGACCCAGAGATCAGGAATTTGATTCTACAGGAGGCTCATGATTCATCATATTCGATTCACCCAGGAAATACCAAGATGTACCTGGATTTGAAGGACAGTTTCTGGTGGACAGGAATGAAGAAAGATATTGCCGAATATGTAGCAGTATGTGATGTATGTCAGAGAGTAAAGGCAGAGCATCAGAAGCCAGCAGGATTGCTACAGCCATTGCCGATACCCGAATGGAAGTGGGATAAGTTAGGCATGGACTTTATCACAGGATTACCCAGGACTCGTTCAGGATATGACTCGATATGGGTAGTAGTCGATCGATTGACGAAGGTAGCTCATTTCATCCCAGTGAAGACCAGTTACACCATTGCTAAGTTGGCAAAGATATACATGACCAGGATCGTATGTCTGCATGGAGTTCCGAGGACCATTGTATCGATAGAGGAACCCAGTTTACCTCAAAGTTACGAATCGGTTGCACGAAACTCGGGTTCGAGCTAGAGTTCATCTGACCTTTCAATCACGACAGATGGACGGTGAGAGGGTCAATCAGATTACGGAGGACATGTTGAGAGCTTGTGCGCTAGATTATGGATCTAGTTGGGGCGACAATTTGCCGTATCTGAGTTCTCTTATAACAACAGTTATCAAGCCAGTTTGAAGATGGCCCCTTTCAAAGCTTTGTACGGAAGGAGGTGCAGGACACCGTTGTTATGGGATGAAGTTGGAGACCATCAGTTGTTTGGACCAGATTTTATTAAGGAGTCTGAAAAGAAGGTTAAACTAATTCGTGATAGACTCAAGGTAGCCCAGTCCAAGTAGAAGAGTTATGCATATTCTAAACGCAAAGAGACAGTTTACAAAGTCGGAGACCGAGTGTATCTTCGTGTGTCCCCACTTCGAGGAGTTAAGCGTTTTGGAGTTAAGGGAAAGTTAGCACCACATTTTGTGGGACCATACAAAGTTTTGGAACGTATGGGAGAAGTTGCTTACAAGCTGGAATTGCCAGAAGGATTGTTAGGAGTTCACGATGTGTTCCGTGTTCCCCACTTGAAGAAGTGCCACACGGAGATGACCGATATTCCTCTGAGAGATACAGTACCACTGGAAGCGATTCAGTTGGATAGCGATTTGACTTATGAGGAGAAACCGGTGAAGATTCTCGAGTTTTCCAGCCGAGTCACATGCAGCAAGGTTATCAAGTTCTGCAAAGTCCAGTGGAGCCACCATACAGAAGATGAAGCCACCTGGGACGAGAGAAAGACCTACAGAAGGACCACCCGCACCTATTTTCTAGCCAACCCGAATCTTGAGGGCGAGATTCATCTTAAAGAGGTAGGTTTGTAACATCCCAAATTTTCAATTTGGAATATTATACATTAGGTCATCATTGCATATCATATTATATTGCATTTTTGGTTGATCCTAGAAATTCTACGCAACTCAAGGACCCACAGAGAGAGTTGGGGATTTCGTTATTTTCATATTTGAGTTTTCTCAAATTTTGAAAAGAGGATCATTTGGTTTTAATTATTTTTCTCTTCGTATATTTCTAATATGAAAATAAAAGAGAGGGGATAAAATGACTTCTCCAAAATAAAGAAATATTGGATGAAAATATTAAAATCAAGTAAGAGATTTATTCGGAGTTTTATTGCTATTTTATTTTAATTAGGAAAAAATGCGTTTTCAAAATTGCATTAGAGGCCCAAATAAATGTTCACTTTGTCCGCAATATTATTAGAGGACAGTGAAAATTTATTTCAGGATTTTTGGACTCCGTTTAGTATTTCTTTCGTTAGTTTTTCTGCGTCGGGATATATATATATATATATATATATATATATATATATATATATATATATATATATATATATATATATATATATATAAAGTGGAACCGACCTAACCGGCCGTGTCCGACACAGACACTATGGTCTGCCCGCTTTATAAGTCGGGGGCCCGACCCCAAACCCTAGCCGCCACCCACCCACTTGACCCAAGACGCGTGCACCATGCCACCGCAGACGCCGCCACCCGCCGCCGATCGCCGAGCCGCTACCGACCCAAGAGCCAAGGTAGCCAGAGCCATTGCCGTCGGTTTTCTCGAGAAAACCGTTCGGTTATTTTTGAAAACCCCTAGATTCATTTTTTTAGATCGGTTCATTTTTTCGGTTTAGTTAAATAGCGAACATTCATCCGTACATTCGTTTTAACGAACGTTGTTCGTTAGTTAGCCACAGACTGCAAATGTTCGTTTGTTAGCCTGTTCGTCGCGTTTTATTTTCCAGGGTTTTCCGCGATTATTTTTCGATCGCGATTTCTGCCCCGATCTTCATTTTAGTTTATCTTTTCGCTCGTTTATCCGAATCAGGTGATTCAAGCACCTAGATCTTCGTCTCGGAGCCCTCTTTTTGTTTAACCAACTTGAACAATATTTTGGTACTGTAAAATTTGACTTTAGTCCAGATTAGTAAATGAATCTTGTTTCTTTCGTAGTTTGAGTTTTGTTGCTCCGTTTGATTTGATTCTTTTTGCAAACCGGAGTTCTTCAGTTGAATTTTCTGCTTAGATCTTCTTATTTGAGTTTTACCTCTGCTTCTAGTTGAGTGCTTAACTGCTTATGTATGTTATTGTTTGTTTGCGATAGAATACCCAGAGTGCGAAGCGTGCTACTACGAATCTCTAGGTTTTGCGGTTCATCAGCAAGGCAAGTAACACTTTGATCATACCTCTTTACTATCCAGTTTTTATGCATTAGATCAACCCTCAAACATTGCTTGGTTAGGATCTGTTATAACATGTGGGTTTTTGGGAAGTAGATGATGAGGTAGAACCTATTGCCCTTTTATTATCAAACCTTTGGGAGTTACTTCTATGTTATGCTTATATTGCTATGCTATGCTCGTAGACATGGTTTGGGCGAGTGTATCCATGACAGATGTGAGTATTGTTAATTAGTGGTTAACTTAAGGTGGCTACTTAAATACACATCTGTGTGGACTGGTTGAGGCACCCTAGAGTACCCAGTGGTGCACCTGGAGAAGCCAGTGTTGTCCTAGGATATCTAGGAGTACCCGCGTGATCATCCTACGGTTCGCCACCCAGGCTCAAAGGGATCATAAGATTATTCATCCTGGAAACTTCCGTGTGTAGCCACAAGCCAATATGGGCTCTGGCGTAGTTGAGTAAGTTGTGTGAAGCTCTTGAAGAGGTAGACTAGCAGATGTAGTGGGTTGTAGGTGGTACTGTCTACCCAAAGTAGAGAGTTAATGCTTCAGAAAGATTATGTCTCAAATCTTCGATCATGCATGTGTTCGAGTCTTGTGGGGAAAAGTGCGCAAACCTCTGCGAAGTGTATAAACTAATCATGATTAGTCGTGTACTCGGATTTGGACCTCTTGAGTATCTGGTTCTTGGATTATCATGTTGATCTCATCACTCTAAATTAATTTGATTGGGTTAAAGATGATGCTTAATTGGGATTGAGTTGGAGGAACCTACTCAATGTTTAACAACCACCATGATAGTTAAATAAAATTTATTCCTTTGTTGTAGGGAAAAATTGTCTTTATGCAAAACTGTAACCAAAGATCTTTCCACCAACCATATATGCATGTAGTGATAGCATTTATTCTGTTCATTACTCTATGTGTTACATTGCCAGCATATTCCATGTGCTGACCCATTTCGGGCTGCAACATTTCATGTTGCGATTTTTCGCATTTACGACAGTAAGGTGCCATAGGTCGCTGTCGTTCACTCAGCTATGACGTTGTAGTTGATGGACTCACTTTATCTTCCAAGCCTTCCGCTGTTATCGTTTTTAGATGGCCTTAAGCCATATTATTGTAATAAGTTCTCTTTTGAGGCATTCGATGTAATAAGTGTGTGATTGAAACTTTGTTATAAATCCTCAAGTACTGTGGGTGTCAGCATTACCGATCCAGGGATGACACTGATGCACAGAGACTAGACTGTTTGAGGTCTGGTCGCTACAAGAAACTTCTAATTCAAGTTTTTCTTCATAAGATTGCATTAAAGCATCAACGATATGTTTAGTGAAAGCTTTATTTTGACTATAAGCATGAGGAGAATTTCACACGAATTGCAACAAGGAAATAGGATCTATTAAAGAACAATTAACATAATTAAATTCCTTGGAATCCAAAATAGTGGGTTCATTGCTATGTAAAGTTTTGACCTCTTCAATCCCAGTTTTACCAATTTTTGCATCAAGATCTAAAAACTCTGAATCATTGGGACGCCTTTTAACTAAAGTTGACTCATCTCCAGTCCCATCATTATCAAGATTCATATTGCAAAACAAAGATTTAATAGGGTGCACATCAATCACTTTTAGATCTTCATCATTATTATCATGAAAACTAGAAGAACACGCTTTTACAAAGCAATCTTTTTTAGCATGCATCCTAGTGGTTCTTTCTTTGCACTCATCAATGGAAATTCTCGTGGATTTGAGAGACTCATTGATATCATTCCTAGGTGGAATAGATCTAAGTTTCAAAGAATCAGCATCAAAAGAAATTCTATCCATGTTCCTAGCCAATTCATCAATCTTAGGCAATTTTTCTTCAAGCAAAGCATTGAAATTCTTTTGAGAAATCATAAATTATTTAACACTAATCTCAAAATCAGAGGGCGTCTTATTAAAATTTCCATAAGAGTTGTTGTAGGAATTACCATAATTATTAGAGGAATTACTAGGAAACGGCCTAGGATTAAAGTTTCCTCTATACGCATTGTTACCAAAATTATTCCTACAAACAAAATTCACATCCACAGATTCATTATTATTCTCAATCAAAGTAGAAAAAGGCATATCATTAGGATCAATAGGAGCACTCTTATTAGCAAACAATTTCATAAGTTCATCCATCTTTCCACTCAAAACATTAATCTCTTCTATCGCGTGAACCTTTTTACTAGTAGATCTTTCAGTGTGCCATTGAGAATAATTAACCATAATATTATCTAGGAGTTTAGCAGCTTCTCCTAAAGTGATTTCCATAAAAGTGCCTCCCGCGGCCGAAACTAAAAGATTTCTAGAAGCAAAGTTCAATCCGGCATAAAAATTTTGTATGACCATCCATAAATTTAATCCACGTGTAGGGCAATTGAGAATCATTAATTTCATCCTCTTCCCAAGATTGTGCAACATGCTCATGATCAAGTTGCTTAAAATTCATAATACCGTTTCTAAGAGAGATGATCTTAGCGGGAGGAAAATACTTAGAGATAAAAGCATATTTGCACTTATTCCACAAATCAATACTATTTTAAGGCAAAGACGAAAACCAAGTTTTAGCACGATCTCTAAGCGAAAACGCAAATAACTTCAATTTAACAATATCATTATCCACGTCTTTCTTCTTTTGCGTATCACACAAATCAACAAAGTTGTTTAGATGAGTAGCGGCATCTTCACTAGGAAGGCCAGAGAATTGATCTTTCATGACAAGATTCAACAAAGCAGCATTAATTTCACAAGATTCAGCATCGGTAAGAGGAGCAATCGGCGTGCTAGGAAAATCATTATTGTTGGTATTGGAGAAATCACACAATTTAATATTATCTTGAGCCATCGTGACAAACAATCCAACACACAAGCACACAAGAGGCAAGCGAAAAAGAGGTGAACGGGAAAAAGAGGGCGAATAAAATGGCAAGGGTGAAGTAGGGGAGAGGAAAACGAGAGGCAAATGGCAAATAATGTAATGCGAGGGATAAGGGTTTGTGATGGGTACTTGGTATGTCTTGACTTGTGCGTAGACCTCCCCGGAAACTCTGCCAAAAATCCTTCTTTCTACCTCTTGAGCATGCGTTGGTTTTCCCTTGAAGAGGAAAGGGTGATGCAGCAAAGTAGCATAAGTATTTCCCTCAGTTTTTGAGAACCAAGGAATCAATCCAGTAGAAGGCTACACGCAAATCCCTCGTACCTACACAAACAAATAAGGACCTTGCAACTAACGCGATAAAGGGGTTGTCAATCCCTTCACGGCCACTTGCAAAAGTGAGATCTGATAGAGATAATAAGATAAATATTTTTGGTATTTTTATGATATAGATTGGAAAGTAAAGATTGCAAAATAAAATTGATCGGAAACTCATATGATGGCCGGGGGCCATAGGTTTTACTAGTGGCTTCTCTCAAGATAGCATAAGTATTACGGTGGGTGAAAAAATTACTGTCGAGCAATTGATAGAAAAGTGCATAGTTATGAGAATATCTAGGCATGATCATGTATATAGGCATCACGTCCGTGACAAGTAGATTGAAACGATTCTGCATCTAATACTATTACTCCACACATCGACCGCTATCCAGCATGCATTTAGAGTATTAAGTTCATAAGAACAGAGTAACGCATTAGGCAAGATGACATGATGTAGAGGATAAACTCAAGCAATATGATATAAACCCCATCTTTTTATCCTCGATGGCAACAATACAATACATGCCTTGTCTGCCCTCATTGTCATTTGGGAAAGGACACCGCAAGATTGAACCCAAAGCTAAGTACTTCTCCCATTGCAAGAAAGATCAATCTAGTAGGCCAAACCAAACTGATAATTCGAAGAGACTTGCAAAGATAACCAATCATACATAAAAGAATTCGGAGGAGATTCAAATATTGTTCATAGATAATCTTGATCACAAACCCACAATTCATTGGATCTCGACAAAGACACCACAAAAAGTACTACATCAAATAGATCTCCAAGAAGATCGAGGAGAACTTTGTATTGAGATCCAAAGAGAGAGAAGAAGTCATCTAGCTAATAACTATGGACCTTGAAGGTCTGTGGTAAACTACTCACACTTCATCGCAGAGGCTATGGTGTTGATGTAGAAGCCCTCCATGATCGATTCCCCTCTGGAGGAGCACTGGAAAAGGCCCCAAGATGGGATCTCACGAGTACAGAAGGTTGCAGCGGTGGAAATAGGATTTCGTGGTGCTCCTGGATGTTTTCAGGGTATATGAGTATATATAGGTGAAGGAAGTCGGTCAGGGAAGCCACGAGGGGAGGGTGGGGGGCGCGCCTACCCCCCTGGGCGCGCCCTCCTACCTCATGTCCGCCTCGTTTGTTCCTTGACGTCGACTCCAAGTCTCCTGGATTGTGTTTGTTCCAAAAATAACTCTGTCGGTGGAAAACGACACCTATGGGATCACAAGAATCCCTACTACGATTGCAGGGCACGGGGTCGTGAGGAGAGCGGGATCAGCAGTCAGCACAAACACTCGGGTCGTTTACCCAAGTTCGGGCCGCAAGGATGCGTAATACCCTAGTCCTGCTTTGGCGTGTATATCTGTGTTCTTGGAGTTCTTGAGCTAGCTACAACGGGTGTAACTTGTCCAAGGGTCCGAATCCTTCTCATGGATGCCTTGGGCCTCCTTTTATAGTCAAGGAGATTGCCACAATGGCACAAAGGAGGTGGCATCCGGGTACTGTGCCTAAGCCTATTGGTTGCCATTACGGGACAAGACGCATTTAATCCGCCTTTGACGTGTCCCCTTCACTTTCACCGCTTCACCCTGTCTTGACACGCGCCTGGGCCAGCGAGGCAGTCAGCGCCATGTAGGCTGGCAGGCTGCTGAGGTGGCGTGGTGGTAGGGCCTTCATGAAGATTTGCATGCCACCACGTAGGCATGTGCTGAGTTGGCCTGGAAGCCTCATGTCGACACGCAGGCGCCTGCCTAGCTGGTGGGCTGGCAGCTACATGGGAGCGGAGGTGGAAACTTGGCGGGCGTGGGCCTGGCTGTGGCCCCGCGGATGTCCTCCGCAAGGGCTTTGCCGGGGCCCCGGCAAGGGTCTTGCCGTGGCGTTACGGTCGTCCCTGGCAAGGATCTTGCCCGGGTCTTGTGGGTTTCCTCGGCAAGGATCTCGCAGAGGTTCGTCGTCTTCCAATCCTCTTCTGATTTGGAGGGTTTCTTGTCTTCACAAAGATTTGCATGCCATCATAGAGGCGCCTCCCGAGCCCAGGTCCCAACGTGGTTGGCGGTGTTGGAAAAACTGGGGCTCAAGGGTGGCGTGCTCCGCTAGCGTTGGGTAAGCTGCAGCCGTGGGGGTCACCCCGGTAGGGGTCTTGCCGGGGGAAACCACCTCGCCTTCTTGCTCTTTGCGTCCCTATTTTGGCATTTCTTTGATCGTCTTGCGGCTTTGATTTCCTGTCTCTGCCCTGCTTAAGTGTGGCCGTGGACGCGGCTCTAGCTGCCTGTGCACATATAAGGGGTACAAAGAAGTGCCTAGTACACCGACAGGAGCCCCCGGGCCTGGGCCACACATAAGCGTAACGCGTTGTTGGGCCAGGCCCAAAATGGTGCGCGGGCAGACGGGGCGGTTTTTACCACGGTAACTTTTCGTCCGCTGCGCTTCCCCACGACCCATGTTGAATGTGCGACGTGGGGGTCGCGCATGACGTGGGGGCATGTGTGGGTCGGTCGCTGCAGGCATGCTTCATGTCGCAATTAATGAGAAAAGAGGCGGCCCGCGTCTTCTACATAAAAAGGAATAACCACGGGCGCGCGGCTCATTTACCCTCTGTGCTTTCCCCATTCTCGTCATCGCCGTCCTCATCTTCTTCCTCTTCAAGCTCCCGCTCGCGGCTGTTGTGCTCCCCACTGCCTTCAATTCCTCGCTCTCTACCGGGCCACCATGGCGCCTAAATCTGGCAAGGGCAAGGGTGTGGCCAAGGACGCGAGGGAGAAGGAGACGCCGGAGAGCGAGGCAGTGGCGCGGCGGGAGCAGTCCGCCTATTTCATCCCATCGTCCGTTGACATCTTTGAGCTCAAGGACTACTTCAAGCCTTTGCGGGGGGGGGGAGACGACGGCGCATCCCGCCACGCGTGCCCTCCCCGTGGATTGCAACAGGGGTGGCCAAAAATGATACCCATTCTTTGTTGACTTCTTCTACTGTGGGCTCTGCCCCCCTTTTTCTGACTTCTTTAACGACATCATGCGCACCTTTAGCTTCCATTTGTTGGACATCACGCCAAATGTCGTGGCGTGCTTGGCGTGCTTTGCCCACCTCTACGAGGGCTTCGCCGGGGTGGCGCCCAGCACGGCGCTCTTCCGCCATAACTTCTCCCCTCGCGTCCAACCCGGGGGCGCCTTTCTGGAACCGTCGCCTGGATCCCGAGGGCCCAGGAGAAAGGCGCGTACCCAGAAGGCGCCATGAAGGAGAGATGGGAGGAGTGGCGGGCCTGGTGGTGCTGGATCGTGGAGGAGAACCCACCGGAGTTCTGCCGGGGTATTCGTCAGGAGCCGCTGCTCTGTGGCGCGGACTGGAGCGACCTCAACCTCAACGACAAAGTTTTCGATCGCCACCACCAGGATTCATCACCTCACCGAGGCCGGGCTCACCCTCGAGATGATTGCGGCGGATTTCATCCGCCGTCGAATCGCTCTGCTGCACAACAAGGGGAGGCCAGCCTGGGATTTCAGGAACGCGGCCGACATCATTAGGCTCCGCACCGGCCTGAAGCACAACCTCGCGGTGCTGGGGCACTCCTGGTATTGCCGGAGGTTCTTCCAGCTCGACGTG
This sequence comes from Aegilops speltoides, assembly GCA_021437245.1. Taxonomy (NCBI): domain Eukaryota; kingdom Viridiplantae; phylum Streptophyta; class Magnoliopsida; order Poales; family Poaceae; genus Aegilops; species Aegilops speltoides. The sequence goes on along the minus strand of CM038147.1, from coordinate 339,225,873 downwards.
TACACCGACGGCAAGGTGGAGAGGACCGGCAAGGCCGCGAAGTCTAGCAAGGTCGTCAAGGGGCCCTTGTTCGGGCTGCCGACGGGGGTAGTCCCGCTGAGCAACAACACCCGGCAGGCCGACATCTTCACTATGATGTCGGTCTTCGACGCGCACGGTCTTGACCGGGCCTGGGTCGAGCCCCCGGCACGCAAGGTGGAGGATTTCTTCGCCAACTTGGTCGAAGAGCTCGACCATGATGATACACTGCTCATCCAGGAAACCACCCAGGAGGAGCTGGACTACATCACCGCCAGGGCTGTGGAGGCGGAGCTCGCCAGGCTGGCTGGCGATGCCGGCAACATGGAAAACGAGGCCGTCGTGGCCACAGAAGAGAAGGAGCTCGCCGAGTGGGTGAAATCTGCCAAGGAGGCGGGCGGTGCCTGTACCGAGGCCCCCCTGCCGAGGGCGTGGGTGAGGAATCATCCGAGGAGGAGGCCGAGGCCGGCAACCCCTCCCTCGGCTATGAAGAAGAGACGCGTCTTGCATCGGGCCAGCTCTGGCGAGCCGGTCCAGCCCAGCAGGGCTGAGGCGTGGCAAGGGGTTCCGGGGGAAACCGCACGCATCACGAGGGCCACAGTGGCGAAGAAGAAGGCCACGGTGGCAAAGAAGAAGACGACCGCCTCTTCATCCAAACACTACCGGACTCCATCGCCTCCCCCTCCCCCCGCAGGTGCCGGCACGGAGATCGCCTTTGACTTTTCGTCCTTCAGCCCGAGGGGGAAGAGGAAGGCAGCAGAGGAGGAAGAGGAGGATGAGTAAGCATTCTGCCCCTTGTTGTTTCCATCCTCACTAATCGCGCCGCCTTCCTTGATTTGACTTGTTCTTGCATGGAACTGGAGACGCCGGCCCATCGGGCAGCGAAGAGGGCCAAGGCCTCGATGGGCAGCCATCCCCCGGCGGGGACCTCAAAGGCGCCGCTGGTGGTGGAGAGCAGCCCGGACAGCAGCCCGCGGTGCAGCCCCCGGCTCAGCCCCCAACATGCGTTCACCACCTACCTCCTATCAATGCGCGCTGGGGCATCATTTCTTGGTACTGACCTTGTCGTGGCTACAGGAGGTGGGCAGCAGTAGGAGGAGCCACCAAGGGCCACCCCCACCACACCGCCCCAAGGGGCGTCCCCGGCAAGGGCGCTAGACATCGAACCCTCGCACATGGAGGAGGAGGAGAAGGTGGGCTTGGGCGCTGGCGGCCCCGTCCTGACAACAGATGTTGGCGAGGAGGGGGCAACTTCTTCCCAGCCCGGCATGGGTGAGTCATCTGTTTTCCCTTGCTCTTCTTCTCTCTTTTTCTTCTTTTGATTTTGGCCCTGCCTCACTCCCTCTTTCGCCGTCCAGATCCCCCCCCCCTCCCGGGTGGACCAGGAGGACCCCGACATCATCATCAAGGAGGTCGCCGCGGATGCCATGGCCGAAGCTGACAAAGTCGCCGCCAAGGAGGCCGCCGAGACCGCGGCCGAGGATGCCGCCAAGTGCCGCCGAGGAGGCCGGCAAAGGCGCCACCGAGGAGGAGGCCGGCAAGGGCGCTGCCCAGGAGGAAGTCGGCAAGGCTGATATCGAGGATGAGGTGGTTGACAAGCAACCCTCCTCGTCCGCTGCTTCTAGCTCAGGCAAATACCAGAAGGTGGGCGACGACTTGTTCGTCCACCTCCCATGGACGGCGAGCGACAGGGCGCCGACCGAGGGGGAGGTGTTCGATGACGAAGTGCTCGCCGCCGCCGGGCTCGAGGTCGTCGAGGAGCCGAGCGCCGGTGGTGGTGGCACCCAGGAGGAGCAGCTTCTCCGGGCCATGGGCGCCAGCTTCTGGAAGCTGTAGGCGCTCCATCGCGCCCGCCTGGACAAGGCAAAGTCCAGGGAGGCGGTGGCGGGCAAGGTGGAGGCAGACGTCAAGAAGCGCGTCGCCGAGGCGAGGCCTGGTTCCACCAAGCCCATGAGGAGCTGAAAGCCGCCCAAGGCCAGCTGGTGCAGCGCGAGCTGGAGCTTCTCCTGAAGCAGACCGACATCGAGAAAGCCCGAGAAGAGGCGAGGGAAGAGGCCTCCAAGGCCGAGGGCGCCCGGTACCAGCGCTAGGCCGAGCTGGACTCCCAGGAGGAGGACCTCGTCGCCCGAGGCGACACTTGCCGCTGCACTCCGTGGCAAGGACGAGGAGGTCGAGAAGCTTGCCGCAGCGCGGACTCGTGAGCTGGAGCATAAGCACGAGGAAGCACTCGATGCCCAAGCTCTGGCCCACGACAACAAGGTGGAGGAGCTGGAGGCGGAGCGGGACGGCCTGAAGGCCAGGGCCGATCAGTTGGTGAAGGAGAGAGACTCGGCCCACTGCGCCTTGACGGTGGCGCAGGATGACAACCTCGCCAAGGCCGAGCAGCTCTCCTGTGCCAACGACTCCATTCATGACCTAAAGCTGAAGCTAGAGGGTCTTGAGAAGACGCTCATGGAGGCCAAGGCCTAGGAGGGAGCCCTGACCAAGAGCCTGGCGGAGGAGAGGCAGCTGCGGAAGAATGATGCCGCCAACCATGCAGATTTCATGAAGGGCGAGGACCTCTGGATCAACCGCCTCGCCGACGCTGCCAACAGGATCACCAAGCAGTTGGCCAACATGGGGATGCCGTAAGTGAGGTATGCCCCGAAACCGAGCATGAGCCCCAACGCCAAGCTAACCTTGTTCTTCAAGGACGTTCTTGGAGCCCTGGAACGATTCGACTCCAACCGGGCGAGCTCCCTGGCCAACTAGGCCCGGACACTTTGCCAGGGCGCTATGACCAAGGTCCTCACCAAGCTGGCATACTGGAACCCCGAACTTGACTTCGACGCCGTGCTGCATAGCTTGTCGGGCGATGCGGACCTCTCGGTGCTCAAGGAGCACATCACGCCCATCATCAGTCGCGTCGGCGGAATTCAGAGGATAGAGGGCCAGCGTCGGGATTAGGCACCCTATTTCTTGTTGCCACTGTGGGTTCACTACCAAGACAATTCATATCTTTAGTTAGAACCGCAGCAACAATTGATGTAATATAACTCTGTAGTGTTTTAAAATGATGCATGTTATTTCCCCATTCAACCCCTCCTTGTATGTCCACCCTACGCCAATTGGGCGGGCTTGCTGGCACGTGAACCCAAACCACAGCACTTTGAAGGACGGATTCTTTAGCGGCTGGCAGGGTATGCTTGCCGCCGTGTGAACCACCTTGTCGTTCTCAGCACGGCCGCTCGAACTGTCGAGCGGACTCGAGACAGAGCGAGAGCGTTGCCAATAGCGGAAGGCCACCCTGCCATTCTCGACGCAGCCGCTCGATCTTTTGAGGGGACTCGAAACAGACCAAGGGAGTTGCCAATAATGGAAGGCCCCCACTGCATGCAGGTTTCTTATACAAAGGAAGGATCTCCGAGGAAGATAAACCTTATATAAAAAAAAATACTCAGAGCTTTTGCATGACTTAGCTTTCTTGTCGTCGTGCGAATGCTTGCTGCACCTGCTGACGGAGCTGCTCGCTTGGTCACCTTCTTCCTTGGAAGCCATGGCGATGAGGAGCTGTTCGACTAGCTGCTAAACCCGATTCTCACTACTGCGCGCCCCTGCTGGCGCGCCTAAGATGTCTGTGGAAAATGACACCTATGGGATCACAAGAATCCCTACTATGGTTGTAGGGTGCGGGGTCGTGAGGAGAGCGGGATCAGCAGTCAGCACAAACACTCAGGTCGTTTACCCAGGTTCGGGCCGCGAGGATGCGTAATACCCTAGTCCTGCTTTGGCGTGTATATCTGTGTTCTTGGAGTTCTTGAGCTAGCTACAATGGGTGTAACTTGTCCAAGGGTCCGAATCATTCTCCTGGATGCCTTGTGCCTCCTTTTATAGTCAAGGAGATCGCCACAGTGGCACACAAGAGGTGGCATTGGGGTACTGTGGCTAAGCCTATCGCTTGCCATTACGGGACAAGACGCATTTAATGCGCCTCTGACATGTCCCCTTCACTTTACCGCTGCTTCGCCCTGTCATGACACGCGCCTGGGCCAGCGAGGCGGTCAGCGCCATGTAGGCTGGCAGGCTGCTGAGGTGGTGCAGTGGTAGGGCCTTCATGAAGATTTGCATGCCACCACGTAGGCATGTGCTGAGTTGGCCTGGAAGCCTCATGTCGACACGCAGGCGCCTGCCTAGCTGGTGGGCTGGCAGCTGCATGGGAGCGATGGTGGAAACTTGGCAGGCTTGGGCCTGGCTGTGGCCCCGCGGATGTCCTCGGCAAGGGCCTTCCGGGGCCCCGGTAAGGGTCTTGCCGTGGCGTTTCGGTCGTCCCCGGGAAGGATCTTGCCGGGCGTCTTGTCGGTTTCCTCGGCAAGGATCTCGCCGAGGTTCATTGTCTTCTAGTCCTCTTCTGATTTGGAGTGTTTCTTGTCTTCACAAAGATCTCCATGCCATCATGGAGGCGCCTCCCAAGCCCAGGTCCCAAGGTGGTTGGCGGTGTTGGAAAAACTGGGGCTCAAGGGTGGCGCGCTCCGCTGGCGTTGGGTAAGCTGCCCCGGAAAGGTTCTTGCAGGGGCCGTGGGGGCCGCCTGGCAGGGGTCTTGCCGGGGGAAACCACCTTGCCTTCTTGCTCTTTGCGTCCCTGTTTTGGCGTTGCTTTGATCGTCTTGCGGCTTTGATTTCCTGTCTCTGCCCTGCTTAAGTGTGGCCGTGGGCACGGCTCTGGCTGCCCGTGCACAAATAAGGGGTACAAAGGAGTGCCCCTGCTTTAGTACACTGACAAACTCTCCCGAAGGTTTCATTCCGTTTGGACTCCGTTTGATATTCCTTTTCTGCGAAACACTGAAATAGGCAAAAAAATAGCAATTTGGGCTGGGCGTCCGGTTAATAGGTTAGTCCCAAAAATAATATAAAAGTGTATAGTAAAGCCCATTAACCATCCGAAACAGGTAATATAATTGCATGGAACAATAAAAAATTATAGATACGTTGAAGACGTATGAATGGCGATGTAGGATGGCAAGTTGTTGATAGCGATCTAGAGGAGATCAGTGGCTGGGCCATGGATGAGATCGATGGCGGTTGAACCCGAGGGGTTGGGGTGGGCCACTTAACCTGTGACACAGCCCGCCTCAGGCCGTCGCTGTCGATGACCTTGATGTCGTAGCCGGCGTCTGCGACATACCCGCATACTCTAGACCGCTGCCTGAGTGCTTGCCGCCAGTAATGGTCGTCAGCTTCCTTGGCGACGTCGGGCGAAGAGACCGCGATACACCTCTTTTGGCCAGTCGCTCCTCGAGCTCCACCGGAAGCATAGCCGGGCTTAGGCTGCGACGCTTTGGAGTGGGGGTGGGGATGGGGATGGGGATCTGTGGGAAAAGGGGCGTTTCGCAAGCGTCATCTAAGAAACTCAGGGCGGCCTTGGTATGGAGATCGGTGGGTAAGCTGCACGGGCAAATCGGCAGATGTTGACAATGGAGGTCTCATGGCGGCGGCGGGGACCTTGCTAGGGTTTTGAGTGAGGGAGGGTGTGTGTGTGTGTGCGCGCGCCCTAGGAGGTTTTGTTGTGTGTGTGTGTATGTGTGTATGGAGGGGGGCGGGGGTGTGTTTGAGGAAATGACGCGGGTACTGAAAAGTTTACTACGCGGGAGTCAAACGCGGGAGTGAAATGCCGGGCTATTGAAAATTTTGATGATGGTGCATCGCGCACGATCCGGAGATAACAACTGTATGTTATGAAATAGAAAAACCCTCGAGGCGGGCAGATATTTTCTAGTGGCAGGCGGGATTGGGAACAAGAAACATCGCACACGGTTCGGAGGTAACTACCGTGTGGTATGAAACAGAAAAACCTCGAGGCGGGTAGATATTTTCTAGGGGCAGGCAGGATTGGGAACAAGAAACATCGCACACGGTTCGGAGATAACAATCGTGTGTTATGAAATAGAAAAACCCTTGAGGCGGGCAGATATTTTCTAGGGATGTAGGCCGGTTTGGGAACAAGAAACATCGCACATGGTCCGGAGATAACAATCGTGTGTTATGAAACAGAAAAACCCTCCTCGAGGCGGGAAGATATTTTATAGGGATGTAGGTGGGATTGGGAACAAGAAACATCGCACACGGTCCAGAGATAACAACCGTGTGTTATGAAACAGGAAAACCCTCGAGGTGGGCAGATATTTTTGAGATGGGGAGCCTCATGGAGCCCAATGTACTGTGCGGATGTGTGCGTGACAGGGGCACTGACGTGGCACACGGTTAGTTTGAGTGAACCATGTCTATTGCGTCATCCTACTTGTCTAATGTTCATAAATTTGGTGAAAAATGACGCAGGAGAGGGTCAGAACACGAACACACTTGCATGTGGACCAAATTTATGTATGAAAAGGGTGTTTTGATTTTCAAATACCAAATGCAACTTCGATGTAGCACCAATCTCGCAAAGCGCACGGTATTGCTTGCCCCCCCTTGTGTCGGCACGAAGGGAATCCTAAGCTATGAATGCATGCCCCCAACCGAGGCTCACCTAGCAAAGTGTGAAGTAGCCAGCAGCCCCCCCCCCCTCGTGTCGGCACGAAGGGAATCCTAAGCTATGAATGCATGCCCCGCCCCAACCGAGGCTCACCTAGCAAAGTGCGAAGAAGCTAGCAGCCCTCCCTCCCTCGTGTCGGCGTGAAGGGAATCCTAAGCTATTAATAGATTCCCATCCCCCCCCCCAACCGTGGTTCACCTAGCAAAGTGCGCAGTAGCTAGCAGCCCCCCTCGTGTCGGCATGAAGGGAGTCCTAAGCTATGAATGCGCCCCCCCCACACACTTTTAGTCGGTGGGCCAGAGAGACATCTCACCAAGATTGATCATAAAACGGACCAAGAATAATCCACCTTGATCGTACAACCTCTCTCTTGTTGTTGGTCAAAGTGATGGTTGTCCATGCGACCCCAGATAGGCTAGCTCGCCAATAAGGATGCAAGTAGCTAGTCCTCGAAGACAACCACTGCATGCGTGTGGCCCAGACATATATATGGATCAGGTGTGTTCTTTAGTACACAATGGAACAACTTTGATGTGGCACCGTGATTACGAACTAGAAATCCCCACACTGAGTGAGGGTTAGGTTGATGATGCATATGTGTGTTACACCACACTTCAAGCCGACGACGGGGATTCATGCATGCATGCGTGCATAGTATATGCTTTCAAACTTTAATTAGGTCTGAATCTCGCCATGACCTATACTATGATAACACGAACCAAATGAAGAATCCGCCATGGTTACCTATCTTGTTGTCGGTCAAGGTGATCATGGATGTTTCACGCGGGCCCACGAATATATAGGCTTGTCGTCGGTAACCACGCGAGGGAGTGTACCATTCGAACACAACCACTACATGCATATGTATGGAGGTGATGCGTGCATGCATGTTTGAATACCATTTCACAACATTGATGTGGCGCGTGCGTTGAAAATCGCACACTCTCCCCACATAGAGCGAGATCGGTTCATGATGTGTCGTTGTACTAGCCACTTCGACTCGATGGGAGGGATTCATGCGTACACATGCATGCGTGTGTGCTCATATATATATATATATATATATATATATATATACATACATATATATATATATACATATATATATATATTACAAGCAAAACAAATAATTGATACGCCTCCGTCGTATCTATAATTTTTGATTGTTCCATGCCAATATTATTCAACTTTCATATACTTTTGGCAACTTTTTATATTATTTTTGGGACTAACATATTGATCTAGTGCCCAGTGCTAGTTCCTGTCTGTTGCATGTTTTATGTTTTGCAGAAACCCAATATCAAATGGAATCCAAACGGGATAAAAACGGACGGAGAATTATTTTGGAATATTTGGGATTTTCTGGAGGAAGAATCAACTCGAAACGGTGCCCGAGGTGGCCAGGAGATAGGGGCGTGCCCACCCCCCCGGGCGCGCCTGGCACTCTCCTGGTGTAACGCCCCGGATGCAACTTTCCATATCTGTAACTCCGACTCTTGCCTTTTCCGGAGATGCGACATGTTATTTCCTCTGTGGTTGGGTTTTTTTTTTCATTTTGCATTTTGTTAATGTCTTGCATTTCATCATCGCATCATTCGCATTGCATCGGCACTCCGTTGCCGTCATATTTTAAAACTTGCATTCGTTCGTCATCGCCGTTTCTCCCTTTGCCTTCATCACCTTCCCTCGGATCGCCTTGCCCGCGTTGACCGTTTCTCAGACCAACCTTGTTCTTCGTTTTCCCTCTTGCCTAAACCGGAGTCTCTCTTAGACCCCTCGGCGTGTGCGTCCAAACCTTTCGAACCCGACCCGGCGATCGTCACCGTTGGGTCGGATCATCCCTAACATCTACAAAATATCTCCGTTTTCTCTTTTGACTCCTAGCTATTTTTTTCGCGACCGTTCGTTTACGATCGTAGGGACTAGATCGCCCCTAATATAACCCGCCTACTATATAACTAGCCTAACCCTAGATACTAGGAGGGCTGTCCCATCAATCCTTCTCCCGCCGCCACCCACCTACTTTTCTTCATCGGGATCCCTCATTCCACCGATCCGGCGGTTTCGTCGCCGTCTGCTGCCTCCTCTCGCATCGCGCGGTGCGCCGTTCCCTGCTTCAGTCGAGCAGCGTGCCTGGCCTTCGACCGTGTGTTGACTACCGCCTCGCGTGGGTCGCTGTCGGCCTCGAGATCCGGCCCAAGACGCCCCAACCGACCTCCTCCACCTCGCGCCCTCTTGGGCCTTCTCCACCGATCGGCCCATGCGGCTGGTGAGCACCAGATCCAAAGCTCTCTGACACATTCGGGCCAGCCAGATTCGGCCCGTGTACCTTTTTTTCATATCTGCGAATTTGTCTATTTATCCAGAGAATGTCAGTTTACAGAAAACCCCTTGCACTTCATGCATTTAATTACTCACAAACCATGCATCTTTTGTAAATGATTTAGACATGTAAAATGCTCAGAAAATTGTGTAGATTAATAATATGCCATTTTCATCTATGTTAAAAATGTCTAAATTGTTGTTTGCATTAATTTGCTAAATGCCATGCTAAAATGATTTAATTCATAACTAATTAACCGTAACTCCGAATTTAATAAACTTTATATGTAAATGGGGTGGAAAAATGCCTAGTTTAACATGGTGCACTCATCTTGCATGTTTAACAACTCTAAAATTGTATTTAGGGCAGAACAGTAGCAAATTCAAATATTGCTCATGAGGATTTTCCGAAATTGTTGTTCGTTGTTCCGGCCTCATTTAAACTTGCCTAGATAGGTAGTTTTCATTTGCTTCACCCTCTTGCCATGTTTAACAACATTTAATATTGTTGGGTACATAACGAGAGAGAACTAGATAAGTCATGTGGTGTTTTCTTCAATATGCCACTCGTTGCATATTGGGCTCCATTTAACTTGTTTTGTTTGTGCATATTGCCATGCCATGCTATTTAAACCGGACATGCATCATACTTGTTTGTGCATCATGACATGTTTATGCTGGTGTGTTTACCATGTTGCTTGCTTCTTTCTGGTTTGCTTCTCTCGTTAGCTTCGGTTTCGTTCCGGAGTTGTGAGGATTCGTTCGACTACGTCCGTGTGTTTTCTTCATGGACTCGTTCTTCTTCCTTGCGGGATCTCAGGCAAGATGATCATACCCTCGAAATCACTACTATCTTTGCTATGCTAGTTTGCTCGCTCTTTTGCTATGCCAATGCTACGATGCCTACCTTTTGCTTGTCAGCCTCCCAAATTGCCATGTCAAACTTCTAACCCACCATGTCCTAGCAAACCGTTGTTTGGCTATATTCTTGCTTTGCTCAGCCCCTCTTATAGCGTTGTTAGTTGCGGTGAAGATTGAAGTTTGTTCCTTGTTGGAACATGGAGATGTTGTTCTGGTTGGAACATGTTTACTTGTTGGGATATCACAATATCTCTTATATTATTAATGCATCTATATATTTGGTAAAGGGTGGAAGGCTCGGCCTTATGCCTGGTGTTTTGTTCCACTCTTGCCGCCCTAGTTTCCGTCATACCGGTGTTATGTTCCCGGATTTTGCGTTCCTTACGCGGTCGGGTGATTTATGGGACCCCCCTGACAGTTCGCTTTGAATAAAACTTGTCCAGCAAGGCCCAACCTTGGTTTTACCATTTGCCTCACCTAGCCATTTTCCCCTTGGGTTTCTGGAGCCCAAGGGTCATCTTTATTTACCCCCCCCCCCGGGCTAGTGCTCATTGTGAGTGTTGGTCCAAACCGTCAACCGCTGGTGGCCACCAGGGGCAACTCTGGGCTGGCCTACCGGAAGTTTGGACAATCCGGTGTGCCCTGAGAACGAGATATGTGCAGCTCCAATCAGGATTTGTTGGCACCTTCGGGCGGCTTTGCTGGTCTTGTTTTACCATTGTCGAAATGTCTTGATGTACCGGGATACCGAGTCTGATCGGAGTGTCTTGGGTGAAGGTCTATTCCTTCGTTGATCGCGAGAGCTTGTCATGGGCTAAGTTGGGACACCCCTGTAGGGTATAAACTTTCGAGAGCCGTGCCCGCGGTTATGTGGCAGATGGGAATTTGTTAATGTCCGGTTGTAGAAAACCCGAAGTTGACCTTAATTAAAATACATCAAATGCGTGTGTAACCGTGATGGTCTCTTTCCGGCGGAGTACGGGAAGTGAACACGGTGTTGGAGTTATGTTTGACGTAGGTTGCTATAGGATCACTTCTTGATCATACTTTTATCGACCGTGCTTTGCCTTCTCTTCTCGCTCTCATTTGCGTATGTTAGCCACCATATATGCTAGTCGCTTGCTGCAGCTCCACCTCATGCCTTTACCTTACCCATAAGCTTAAATAGTCTTGATCTCGCTGGTGCGAGATTGCTTGAGTCCCGTGGCTCACATATACTTCAAAACCAGTTTGCGGTGCCTATGTTACGAGCGGGTGGCGCAACCAAGATCAAGGAGGAGCTCGATGAAGAGCTTGCCCTTTGTGTTGTTTCGTTCTAGTTGATCAGTAGTGGAGCCCAGTTGGGGTCGATCGGGGACCTTTGTCGCATTTGGGGTTCTCCTTTTATTTTGGTTCTGTAGTCGGACCTTGATTGTATCTGGATGATGTAATGCTTTATTCATGTAATTGTGTGAAGTGGCGATTGTAAGCCAACTATGTATCTTTTTCCCTTATGTATTACATGGGTTGCGTGAAGATTACCTCACTTGCTACATTGCTTTCAATGCGGTTATGCCTCTAAGTCGTGCTTCGACATGTGGGAGATATAGCCGCATCGAGGGCGTTACAAGTTGGTAATCAGAGCCTTCCCCGACCTTAGGAGCCCCACTGCTTGATCGTTTTTAGCGGCCGAGTTGTGTCTAGAAAAATGTTTTGAGTCATTTAGGATTATATATATCGGAGAGTTAGGAATTCTTTTTACTCCCCGGTCTCTTCATCGCTCTGGTAAGGCATCCTGACGTAGAGTTTTGACTCTTCTCTTCTCAAATTTCACTAAATTTTTTTTTAGGATCACGCGGGTATCTTGGAATCGTTCCGATGGTTTTATGATGAGAACATTGTCTTGGTGCCTCCCGTCAGGGTTTAGTGGAAGTGTCCCGGGGAGTTGAGCTCTGAGGTGTTGTCGTCATAATTTTATCGTTGCAGTTCGGGAATACCGAGTTTAGTACGCGACATCGAAAATCTCTTTTATGCGAGTTGTTGGTGAGATAACCCGATAACCCTCTACCGAGGTGAGTACGGGAGTATTGCCATGACTCGTATAACGAATGCTTTTCGAAGGTTGAGGTACACGATTTCCGAAAGTTTCTTGGTTATGTGTTGACGGATGGATACAGCTGGATGTAGGTATTGTTAGTTTGGGTGAGATATATTGCTTCCCCTGTATCCCCAACACCAGATTGCATAACCAGAAAGTTTCGGGAGTTTTATAGGTGGGAATTCAAGTAGCTCCTAGTATATCTTTCTGACAGATGCATGCTATGGGATTGGGTAAATCTCTATCATATGTGTTTGTTCCGTCTTATTCTGCAAGCCAGTCCTTTATTTTTGTTTTGAGTTGTGGTATTCGAGTTGCTTCAATGTCAAGTGTTGATTCCATACCTTTCCGAAATGGTGTTCTCATACTCTGATGTGAATACCAATCCTTCTCGATAATCGAGATTGTCATGTCAATCCTTTTAAACCGGCGTGTTTCTCTTCAAGTGGATCCGATCACTTCAACATCAGCAAGACCAATTATCATTTCTTCTCAACGGTGTTTCGTTCATCCCAAGTTGTCTTTGTTTTTCCCCACCCTCCCCCCCTTTTTCTTCAAGGGCACAGATTTCTTAACCAAGTATCCTTTTATTTTTCTGAAGTTTCTCCATTCTTTTCCATCAATGTTCTTACCCGGTGGTTCTCAAGAAAATGTCCTACTAGTTCATCATTCTTCATTCTCGTATTCTTCTACGGTGGATCCAATTCAAGCTCTGGATATTCATCATATTCCTTTCCTCGTTTCTAATGCTTTCTCATGCCGATGCACCTCTTAATCATTCAACTCTTCCTATTCACTTGTTCTGGAGTGCTGAAGATATCTCACAAGACTTGTGTTTCCATTCTCAATCCGTTCAAGATATTTCGAGATTGTTATCTCATTCAAGCCATTTAAATCAACCGGTGCAACCTCCCTTTCAAGCAATTGTTCAACGGTGTTTTTTTGAGTGGGCCCTAACCCACAGGTCTTTTCCCAGGATCTTACCTGACTCTTCTATTTTCCCAGAGCTATCCTAAATTCTTCTCCAAGTTTGACGTAAGAATGAGTTGTCATCACTCAAATGCTTTTCTCCAAGATCTTTCAAATTCTTTTCATAGTTGGCTCAACCTCTTCGCTTTTGATTCTTCCGGTGTGCCTCAATAATTCTTGGTGGTGTTTCTCGTCATCATTCTCAACATTTGAAGACCGAAGAAGAGTTTCTCTTTAATCTTGCTCTATTCTCTTCAAGATTCAGGGTTCTGGCTTGATGCCATCCTCTCATAATTGTTTTCGATTGTGAGAATTCTTTTCACCCATCTAGAGCATTTCTTGAGTTGTTTCCATTTCTTTCCTCCAAGGGCCATCATGTCATAATTCTTCATTCTCAGCATGTAGCTATCGTTCTCCAAATCTTACCGGTGCATCGTTTAAATAACCTCTAACCAGTTCATGATCTCTTTGTTCTCATGTATCTAAATCCCTTCAAGTATCTTCATTCGTTTTCAAACTCTTTCCGGTGAATTGTGCCCTTGCTACTCTCTTTTTCAAGTCTTACAGTGGTTCGTTCAAGATTTCACTTCCTTTGTTATCATTTTAATTCACTCGTTGTTTCCAAATCCCATCGGTGGTTCCTTTAGATTCTTTTCCTTTGTTATCATATCAATTCATTCGTTCTTTTCAATCCTACCGGTGGTTCATGAAGACTTTCTCAAGTTTTGTGCTTTTCTCTCCTTAATCCTTTTCAAGAAGAATAAGTAGTATGCAAAATCCATTACTTGTCGTCAATTTAATTTGATGAAGGATAAGCATATAATAAATCTTATTCTTATTTCCTCGAGGTGATTCAATTATTTTCTTCCGGAGATTATTCATGATGAATAAATTCTTGTTTACAAGTGATTCATCTTTCTTTCCGGAGTTGGTCATCATATCACATTCTCGGTTTGAGATGCTTCATCTTTTCTTTTCCGGAGTTCCAAGTTTTCCGCATTATCGTCGCGAAGCTCATTCTAAATCATTGCAAGGTACACCTTGTGTTTTCAACTTCTCCTTCTTTCCACCATCCTTTTAATACCGGAGTTTCTTCATGGTGGTTCCTCAAGGATTCTTTTCATTCTTCAATTGTTCTTCAAGATTTCTCTCGAAGTTATGACCCGCCAAGCTATACTCTAAAAATTAAACATGGTGCTCAACACATGTTTTGTTTTCAGGAGTTCAAGCATTCTTCATCTTGCATTTCGAAGTGCAATTCTTTCTACCTTAGCTTTTAAGGTGGTGTTATGTCACTCTTGGCAATTTCTCCTCATGTTTCATGATTCACAAGTTGTCAGGACTGAGTTAACTAAATCCATCATTTTCTCTTCGTTCAAGAGATCTTTTCAACCGTCAATCTCTTCATTGGAGTTATCTTGGTATAGATTTCACCTAAAGCCTTCCCTAAGGAACGTTGCTATTTTGGTGCTTATTAATGACCCAAGTTATCTCTTTTCCATCTTGATGGAACAAGTTTTCATCTCTTCGTTAATCTCAAGCAAGCAATTGTTTTCGTTAGTGGCCGGTTGTCACCTCATAATGTTGAGATGTTTCCATAAGCCCACTACAAACTTATTCTTTTCGTTGTTGGTCTTCCAACAACTCTATTCTAACCTTCTTGCAAGGATGCCTTTCAAATTCAATTGTGGTAGAAGTTGGCATTCTCTTCTCCGTCCCTTTATCCCAGTGGTCTAGCTTCTATTCTTTCGTTCCGGAGGCATTGTGATGCTGTGCTCTTCAATCATCATCTTGTTTTGTCACGATCATGTTATTTTATTGCTTACCCATTTAACCGGAGTATTGTATCATTCCATCTTCTCAAGCTCATGTTCTATTCCTTCCTTGTTCAACCGGAGTGCTGCACGAATTTTTCCTCTCTCATCTTGTTTTAACCGGAGTGGTTACGAATTCTATCTTGTCCATTAAACTCTTGATTCATGTCTTTGCAACCTTCAAGTTCTCGTAATGTTCCTTGTTCCTCTTTTCTAACGGGATTGTTTGCAATCTCGTTCATCTCTATTGTACTCTTTCTTTTAAATTGCTCAACCTCTCAAGGTTCGTGGTTTCACTCGTTTGTCAAAGAAGCAACTTAGTTTACCTCTTATCTTCCTCTTCCTTTTCCCTCTGGTGCCATCCTAGATCTCGGGACGAGATCCTCTTGTAGTGGTGGAGTGTTGTAACGCCCCGGATGCAACTTTCCATATCTGTAACTCCGACTCTTGCCTTTTCAGGAGATGCGACATGTTATTTCCTCTGTGGTTGGGTTTTTGTTTTTTTTTATTTTGCATTTTGTTCATGTCTTGCATTTCATCATCGCATCATTCGCATTGCATCGGCACTCCGTTGCCGTCATATTTTAAAACTTGCATTCGTTCGTCGTTGCCGTTTCTCCCTTTGCCTTCATCACCTTCCCTCGGATCGCCTTGCCCGCGCTCACCGTTTCTCAGACCAACCTTGTTCTTCGTTTTCCCTCTTGCCTAAACCGGAGTCTCTCTTAGACCCCTCGCGTGTGCGTCCGAAACCTTTCCCGAACCCGACCCGAGCAGTCGTCACCGTTGGGTCCGGATCATCCCCTAACATCTACAAAATATCTCCGTTTTCTCTTTTGGACTCCCTAGCTATTTTTTTTGCGACCGTCCGTTTACGATCCTAGGGACAAGATCGCCCCTAATCTAACCCGCCTACTATATAACTAGCCTAACCCTAGATACTAGGAGGGCTGTCCCATCCAATCCTTCTCCCCGCCGCCACCCACCTACTTTTCTTCATCGGGATCCCCTCATTCCACCGATCCGGCCGGTTTCCGTGCGCCGTCTGCTGCCTCCTCTGCATCGCGCCGGTGCGCCGTTCCCCAGCTTCAGGTCGAGCAGCGTGCCACATCGCTCGACCATGTGTTGACTACGCCCGCCTCGCACGTGGGTCGCCTGTCGGCCTCCAGATCCGGCCCAGCGCGCCCCAACCGGCCTCCTCCAGCCTCGCGCCCTCTTGGGCCTTCTCCACCGATCCGGCCCATGCGGCCTGGTGAGCACCCAGATCCAGTGCTCTCCTGTACACATTCGGGCCAGCCAGATTCGGCCCGTGTACCTTTTTTTCATATCTGCGAATTTGTCTATTTATCCAGAGAATGTCAGTTTACAGAAAACCCCTTGCACTTCATGCATTTAATTACTCACAAACCATGCATCTTTTGTAAATGACTTAGACATGTAAAATGCTCAGAAAATTGTGTAGATTAATAATATGCCATTTTCATCTATTTTAAAAATGTCTAAATTGCTGTTTGCATTAATTTGCTAAATGCCATGCTAAAATGATTTAATTCATAACTAATTAACCGTAACTCCGAATTTAATAAACTTTATATGTAAATGGGGTGGAAAAATGCCTAGTTTAACATGGTGCACTCATCTTGCATGTTTAACAACTCTAAAATTGTGTTTAGGGCAGAACAGTAGCAAATTCAAATATTGCTCATGAGGATTTTCCGGAATTGTTGTTCGTTGTTCCGGCCTCATTTAAACTTGCCTATATAGGTAGTTTTCATTTGCTTCACCCTCTTGCCATGTTTAACAACATTTAATATTGTTGGGTACATAACGAGAGAGAACTAAATAAGTCATGTGGTGTTTTCTTCAATATGCCACTCATTGCATATTGGGCCCCATTTAACTTGTTTTGTTTGTGCATATTGCCATGCCATGCTATTTAAACCGGACATGCATCATACTTGTTTGTGCATCATGACATGTTTATGCTGGTGTGTTTACCATGTTGCTTGCTTCTTTCCGGTTTGCTTCTCTCGTTAGCTTCGGTTTCGTTCCGGAGTTGTGAGGATTCGTTCGACTACATCCGTTTGTTTTCTTCATGGACTCGTTCTTCTTCCTTGCGGGATCTCAGGCAAGATGATCATACCCTCGAAATCACTACTATCTTCGCTATGCTAGTTTGCTTGCTCTTTTGCTATGCCAATTCTATGATGCCTACCTTTTGCTTGTCAGCCTCCCAAATTGCCATGTCAAACTTCTAACCCACCATGTCCTAGCAAACCGTTGTTTGGCTATGTTACTGCTTTGCTCAGCCCCTCTTATAGCGTTGTTAGTTGCAGGTGAAGATTGAAGTTTGTTCCTTGTTGGAACATGGAGATGTTGTTCCTTGTTGGAACATGTTTACTTGTTGGGATATCACAATATCTCTTATATTATTAATGCATCTATATATTTGGTAAAGGGTGGAAGGCTCGGCCTTATGCCTGGTGTTTTGTTCCACTCTTGCCGCCCTAGTTTCCGTCATACCGGTGTTATGTTCCTGGATTTTGCGTTCCTTACGTGGTTGGGTGATTTATGGGACCCCCCTGACAGTTCGCTTTGAATAAAACTTGTCCAACAAGGCCCAACCTTGGTTTTACCATTTGCCTCACCTAGACCTTTTTCCCTTGGGTTTCCGGAGCCCAAGGGTCATCTTTATTTACCACCCCTGTAGGATCGAAGAAGGTGAGAGTGTCTAGAGGGGGTGATTAGACTACTCAACTAGATAAAAATTCCGTCTTTTATCAAGGACAGATTTTGGCAGATTTTGCATAACACACAAGTCAAGTAGCACACTACACATGCAATTCTAGAGAATGGGCAGCGGAAAGTAAATTGCACAAGTAGTAAAGAGAAGTGGAGAAGATCAAACGCAATTTGGAGACGCGGTGATTTTTCTCGTGGTTCCGATAGGTGGTGCTATCGTACTTCCACGTTGATGGAGACTTCAACCCACGGAGGTAAAGGCTGCGAGAGTCCACGGAGGCTCCACCCACGAAGGGTCCACGAAGAAGCAACCTTGTCTATTCCATCATGGCCTCATACGGAGGGCTAGCCTTACTCGGGGTAGATCTTCACGAGTAGGCGATCTCCTTGCCCTTACAAACTTCTTGGTTCAACTCCACATCTCGTGGAGGCTCCCAGCGACACCTAACCAATCTAGGAGGCACCACCCTCCAAAAGGTAATAGATGTTGTTGATGATGATGAACTCCTTGCTCTTGTGCTTCAAATGATAATCTCCCCAACACTCAACTCTCCTCACTGATTTGGCTGTGGTGGAAGAAAGGATTGAGTGGAAAGCAACTTGGGAAGGCTAGAGATCAAGCTTCATATGGTGGGAGTGGAGCAACTTGATCTCAACACAAGGGTAGGTAGTTCTCTTCTCGAAATGTAAGGTAGGAGTTGTAGTTCTTTCGATGGCTCTCTCCACGAATGAAGAGGGGTGGAGGGTATTTATAGCCTCCACACAAAATCCAACCGTTACACATTTGACCAATCTCGGTGGGACCGAAGTTGACAACTCGGTGAGACCGAAAGTTCAAATAATGTGAACGTTGGGATTTTCGGTGGGACCGAAAATACAAACTCGGTTAGTCCGATTCGTGCAATGATAAGAGCAAGCCAATCTCGGTGGGACCGACTTCATCATCTCGGTGACACCGATTTGATGACAGAAGGTTACAGAAGGTTGGCAACTCATATTTCGGTGAGACCGAGTTCAGAATCGGAAAATCCGAGATTTCTAGGGTTTGGCTTTATGGCTGAGGTGGTTCATCTCGGTGTGACTGAGTTTGGAATATCGGTGGGACCGAGATTACTTATGAGTGTATATGGCGGTGAAAGTTCTTGATAGTTTAGGAGATGTATCACTAAGCACTTGAGCAACGGATCATCATCATAACCTCATCCCTTTTAATAGTATTGGCTTTCCTATGGACTCAATGTGATCTTGGATCACTAAACCAAAAATGGAGTCTTGAGCTTTTGCCAATGCTTGCCTTAGCATTTTGAGGGTCCACCTCTTGATCCTTTTGCCATGCCAATGTGATTGAATTTCTGAAACATACTTGATAAAAGCATTAGTCCAACCACAAAGTATGTTGTCATTAATTACCAAAACCACCCAGGGAGCAAATGTGCTTTCAATCTCCCCTTTTGGTAATTGATGGCAACACACAAAACAAGACATCAAAGCTTCTTGAAAGAAAGACAGAATTATCACAAAGCTTTGACAAACATGTAGTACAGGCTCCCCTACAAGTGTGCAAGATTTTCATAAATTATGGTTTTGGACTACCACAAGCACACAAGAGAGAAAGCAAGATGTGCTACATGCAGCTTGGCTATATGCATCGGAGCAGATGAAAAGAAGTGAGTGATAATGCATATGTGCATGGTGATTTCTTGCAAACAAGTATTCACAAGCAAGTCACCATCATGCACATTCTGCAAAGTGCATATACTTACCTTGAGGTTCCTTGGCATTGTACCTGAAGAGATAAACTTGGGAAAACAAGGTTAGATAACACAAGAGTATTTCTTCAACCAACTGCAAGAACATCAAGAGTACCAAGCCAGGGATGACATGTATAAAGAGTGTCTCATATTGAGCACAAGCTTGAATCAGCAAACATGTCTCCGAAACTAAAAGATTTTCAATGAACTCTGAGAGATTTTGCTTTCCATAAGATATCAATTGTGAAGATTCCTCTCCCTTTGAGTTTTGTCAGATCAGGGGTTTGATGGAAAGTGCAAAATCAGAAGAATGATGCCAAATGTAATATCCAATGTGGAACACAGCAAAGCTTTGATGTGATTCTCTCCCCCTTAAGGTAAGATTGCTCTTCTTCTCCCCCTAAATCTTCTCTTCTCCCCCTAAGTCTTCTCCCCCTTTGACATCAAGTGCCGAAAAGGACAGCAAACTAGGAAGGCAGGGAAGGTGGAAAGAAAGAAGTGGGATCCTTAAGAATCACAACAGGCAAAAAGAAACATGCATAGAGAATCATTGAGTGGAGCTGCGAGAAGATGATAGCCTGAAATAAATAAATCGGTGACACGAATTAAGATGGATCGGTGGGTCCGAAAGTCGGGGACTTAGGGCAGATCCATTTCGGTTAGACCGAAATATTTAAATCGGTGGCCTTGAGTTTAATTCAAGGAAATACAGAAATAATTCAGCTCACTTTGCGAGGAATGTTTCAAAGGATTTGCAATGAATTTGTAAATGATTTTCGAGGAATTGATCGAGCCAAGGATATTCACAAAGACAGAAGAATAGAAATGAAAAAGATTCCTAGATGAAGTTTTTTAATGAAAACTTAATGAGAGAACATAAGAGAAAATAGAAAGACTCCTAAACATATGTACTTCATCTAGATAGGGGTCGGCGACAAGGTCACCTATGTTTGAGTATTTTGACTTAGGAGTCAAATGAGAACATTTGATCATAGGTCATACTCATCGTTTAAGCACAAAATGGGGTTGCCATTTTTCGATTAAGCATTTGATGTGATCACATCTTATGAAGCTGCTTGTACTCATGACTTTGAGCAAAGCTCCTTAAAGATGTGAAGAAGATACCTTGGGCTTGTTGTTGCTTTGCTCATGTAGGTGAACTTGATGTAGGTGCTCATTGAATGTGAAGTTAGGCGCCATTTCCACTTGTGTAGTTCATCTTCCTACATGGGTTAGGCAAGCAAGGAAATACTCAAGGATATCCAAGATGACAAGAGTGAAATACTAGATGTATAAGATGTCAAAAGGATATGTGGAATTTTGTTCCTTGAACTCAACATCCCAAAGGGCTAGATACTTGGTCAATGACAAGATTACTCATGATTTGAGTGTGTGGTAATCTTGTGGAATGTAGATCATCCAAGTACACGCAAGGAGTTAGATGCAATACAAGGGGCAAATGTGTCCAAGACATATGATCATTATCATAAGAGAAATATCAAGGATTAGTCAAGTAGGCTCATGCCTTGCATGCATCAATGGAGTTTTCACTCCAAGTTTGAAGCATCAATGATGTTCAACTCACTCCTTAGCGACAAAACACCTTCTCATCAAGAGGTTTTGTAAAGATATCAGCGAGTTGTTTGTCAGTACGAACATGCTTAAGATTGATGTCACCCTTGGCAATGTGATCACGAATGAAATGGTGATGAACTTCAATATGTTTCGTTCGAGAGTGCTGCACGGGATTGTGTCCAATCTTAATCGCACTCTCATTGTCACAAAGCAAGGGAACATGTCTCACATGTATCCCATAATCCTTAAGCGTTTGTGTCATCCATAGCAATTGAGCACAACATGAACCAGCAGCTATATATTACGCTTGGCGGTGGATAATGATACGAATTTTGTTTCTTGGAGGACCAAGATACAAGGGATCGACCAAGGAATTGACACGTGCCGAAGTTGACTTTCTATCAACCTGTCACGGCATAGTCCGAGTCGGAGTAGCCAACAAGGTCGAAAGAGGCCCTCTTAGGATACCAAATGCCAAAGTTTGGTGTGTGTATCAAATATCTCACAATCCTTTTAACAGCTTTAAGATGACATTCTTTAGGGGCTGCTTGATATCGAGCACACATGCATACACTCAACATTATGTCAGGACGAGAAGCACAAAGATATAGTAGAGAACCAATCATAGATCGGTAAACCTTTTGATCAACAGGTTCTCCATCTTTTGTCAAGTCATTATGTCCACTTGTAGGCATGGGGGTTCTCATACCTTTGCTTTCTTGCATGTTGAACTTCTTGAAGAGATCCTTGGTGTACTTTGTTTGTGAAACAAAGGTACCCTCCTTAGATTGCTTGATTTGCAACCCAAGGAAGAATTTGAGTTCACTCATCATGGACATCTCGTACTTCTCCGACATGAGCTTTCCAAACTTCTCGCTAAAATGAGGGTTAGTTGAACCAAAGATAATATCATCAACATATATTTGGCACACAAATAGTTCACCATCAACCCTTTTCGTAAATAGCGTTGAGTCTATTTTTCCAATCTCAAAGCCTTTTTCAAGAAGAAAGCTAGTCAAGCATTTGTACCAAGCTCTAGGAGCTTGTTTAAGACCATAAAGAGCTTTGTGCAACTTGTAAACATGATTAGGCTTTTTGGGATTCACAAATCCGGGAGGTTGTTTCACAAATACTTCCTCCTCAATTTCACCATTTAGGAAAGCACTTTTAATATCCATTTGATAGAGAGTAATATCATGGTGGTTGGCATAAGCAAGAAGAATGCGAATGGACTCAAGTCTAGCAATGGGGGCATAGGTCTCACCATAGTCCATACCTTCGACTTGTGTGTAACCTTGAGCTCTGAGGCGAGCCTTGTTGCGGATGACTTGTCCATCTTCATCTTGCTTGTTCAAACACCCATTTGGTTCCAATGACGTTTTGATCATCCTTGGGCTTCTCTACCAAAGTCCATACCTTGTTCCTCTCGAAGTTGTGAAGCTCTTCGTGCATAGCGTTCACCCAATCCGGGTCTTCAAGTGCTTCTTCTACCTTCATTGGTTCAATGCTAGAGATAAATGAGTAATGCTCACAAAAGTTAGCTAAGCGAGTTTTAGAGCGAGTAATTCTCCCGGAGTTGATGTCATTGATCATTTGTTCCACGGGAAGATTTTTCTTGACTCTTGCTCGGACTCGGGATAGCTTTTGTTGAGGTTGTGGCTGAGCTTCCTCATCATCCTCATCTTCCTCTTCTTCTTCATTGTTGTTGGTGTTGTCTTGAGGCGGTGGAGAAGGAGGTTGTGGTGGATCTTCTTGTTGCACTTCCTCATCTTGGTGAGTTCCACTTGTGGAGGCCTCCATGTTGCCTTGAGGTTCATCTTGCCTTGAGGTAGGGGCTCCACATATGTAGATGAGGTACTCTCCTTCACTTCCATGGGACGGATCTTTCCAATAGATAAATCTTGGATGGCTTCAATGGGTCCTTGTCTCCTACATCAATAGGCATTTGCTCTACTTGCGAGCCATTAGATTCATCAAACTTCACATCTACCGTCTCTTCAACCTTTGGGTGAAATTATTGTGAACACGGTAGGTGTGGGAGTTTGATCCATAACCAAGAAAAAAGCCTTCATGAGTTTTAGGAGCAAATTTAGACCGACGATGTTTATCAAGGATATAGCATTTCAACCAAAGACACGAAAGTATCCCACTTGGGGTTTGTTACGGTGAGGAGCTCGTATGATGTCTTGCCGAGAAGCTTATGAAGTAAAGCTGTTGATAGCATGACAAGCTGTCTCGACGGCTTCCCCCAAAAGTGCTTGATGTCTTGTATTCATCAAGCATCGTTCTCGCCATCTCTATGAGCGTTCGGTTCTTCCTCTCAACAACTCTATTTTGTTGAGGAGTGTACGTAGTCGAGAACTCATGTAGAATCCTTCCTCATCGAGAAAAGAGTCTACATTGGCGTTCTTGAACTCCGTTCCATTGTCCTCCGAACTTTCTTGATCTTTACCTCAAATTGATTTTGGGCCTTTCTGGCAAAGGTTTTGAAGATTCTCTGAACCTGTGATTTGTCATCAAGGAAAAATACCCACGTAAATCTGGAATAATCATCAACTATAACTAGACCAAAGGAGTTACCACCAAGGCTTTTGTAAGCATTGGGACCGAAGAGATCCATATGAAGAAGCTCAAGCGGTCTCCTTGTGGTCATGATGTTCTTCACGGGATGACTTCCACCTACTTGTTTTCCTGCCTGACAAGCACTACAAAGTCTATCTTTGTCAAAGAGAACATCTTTAACGCCAAGAATATGATCACCTTTGATTAGCTTGTCTAGATTACGCATACCAACATGTCCAAGCCTTCTATGCCATAACCAACCTTTAGCGGATTTAGCAATGAAGCAAGTTCTAGGTTGGGCTTTCTTAGTGAAATCAACAATATATAGATCACCTCTCACGGATACCGTAAATGCCATGTTATGATTGTCACGACGAAAGACTTGGCAATCTACTTGATGAATAGCACATTGAATCCAAAGTCAGCTAATCTAGACACGGAAAGTAAATTGTATCCAAGTGATTCTACAAGCATGACATTTTGAATAGAGCTATCATGAGATATGGCCACCTTACCAAGGCCAAGTACCTTACCTTTGGAGTTGTCTCCAAAAGTAACATACTTATGTGGACCATCGTTCTTTGCAAGCTCTCGAAACATGTCTTCGTCTCCGGTCATGTGATCGGTGCATCCACTATCAAGAATCCACTCTTTTCCACGGATATGTAGTCTCTCAGATTCGCCATAAGATTGAGACTCTTCATGATCTTGTCTAGCTCGGTGTCCGAATCGGAGTAATCATCATCATGCTCATGCTCATCATCATATTAACCCATAGATTGTTCATCATCAACACCTAGGTCAATTTGACAACTACTTGCATTAGTTTTGTCAATGTGACAATAATCATCGAAATGCAATACAAGAGCATTTCTAATTAGAACATTGATAAGACCGGGATCACCCTTCTTTTTCATAAGATCACGAAGCTCAAAGAAGCATTTATCAAAGTTGGGATCATTGGGGCGCATCATATCAAATTCAATAGTCTTGTATAGAATTTCATCAAGACCTCTCAAAGAGTAGTCCGGATAAAGTTCTTCCAAGAACTTCCACATAGCATAGGCACACTCAAAGTTTGTAACGAGCTTAAGCAAGTTATCGGGTAACCCTCTAATGATAAGATTTACAGTTCTAAGGTTACGAAGCAAATCAAGCTCTTCATCCATGGTAGGGTGCAAGGGGTCAAATGGAGGCACATATGGGATCTCAACATATTTGCGCAAATTGTATGTCTTAAAGATAATAAGCATTTCAATCCTCCATGAGTTATAGGACACTCCATTAAGAATAGGCACTCTATGGCTAACACTCCCAAGCGTGAACACGTCCATCTTCCTCCAATGGTGTGTAAACCAAAGCAATGGAGACCAATGCTCTGATACCAATTGTAGGATCGAAGAAGGTGAGAGTGTCTAGAGGGGGTGATTAGACTACTCAACTAGATAAAAATTCCGTCTTTTATCAAGGACAGATTTTGGCAGATTTTGCATAACACACAAGTCAAGTAGCACACTACACATGCAATTCTAGAGAATGGGCAGCGGAAAGTAAATTGCACAAGTAGTAAAGAGAAGTGGAGAAGATCAAACGCAATTTGGAGACGCGGTGATTTTTCTCGTGGTTCCGATAGGTGGTGCTATCGTACTTCCACGTTGATGGAGACTTCAACCCACGGAGGGTAACGGCTGCGAGAGTCCACGGAGGGCTCCACCCACGAAGGGTCCACGAAGAAGCAACCTTGTCTATTCCATCATGGCCTACGCCCACGGAGGGCTAGCCTTACTCGGGGTAGATCTTCACGAAGTAGGCGATCTCCTTGCCCTTACAAACTTCTTGGTTCAACTCCACATCTCGTGGAGGCTCCCAAGCGACACCTAACCAATCTAGGAGGCACCACCCTCCAAAAGGTAATAGATGTTGTTGATGATGATGAAATCCTTGCTCTTGTGCTTCAAATGATAATCTCCCCAACACTCAACTCTCCTCACTGATTTGGCTGTGGTGGAAGAAAGGATTGAGTGGAAAGCAACTTGGGAAGGCTAGAGATCAAGCTTCATATGGTGGGAGTGGAGCAACTTGATCTCAACACAAGGGTAGGTAGTTCTCTTCTCGAAATGTAAGGTAGGAGTGGTAGTTCTTTCGATGGCTCTCTCCACGAATGAAGAGGGGTGGAGGGTATTTATAGCCTCCACACAAAATCCAACCGTTACACACATTTGACCAATCTCGGTGGGACCGAAGTTGACAACTCGGTGAGACCGAAAGTTCAAATAATGTGAACGTTGGGATTTTTGGTGGGACCGAAAATACAAACTCGGTTAGTCCGATTCATGCAATGATAAGAGCAAGCCAATCTCGGTGGGACCGACTTCATCATCTCGGTGACACCGATTTGATGACAGAAGGTTGGCAACTCATATTTCGGTGAGACCGAGTTCAGAATCGGAAAATCCGAGATTTCTAGGGTTTGGCTTTATGGCTGAGGTGGTTCATCTCGGTGTGACTGAGTTTGGAATATCGGTGGGACCGAGATTACTTATGAGTGTATATGGCAGTGAAAGTTGCTGATAGTTTAGGAGATGTATCACTAAGCACTTGAGCAACGGATCATCATCATAACCTCATCCCTTTTAATAGTATTGGCTTTCCTATGGACTCAATGTGATCTTGGATCACTAAACCAAAAATGGAGTCTTGAGCTTTTGCCAATGCTTGCCTTAGCATTTTGAGGGTCCACCTCTTGATCCTTTTGCCATGCCAATGTGATTGAATTTCTGAAACATACTTGATAAAAGCATTAGTCCAACCACAAAGTATGTTGTCATTAATTACCAAAACCACCCAGGGAGCAAATGTGCTTTCAATCTCCCCTTTTGGTAATTGATGGCAACACACAAAACAAGACATCAAAGCTTCTTGAAAGAAAGACAAATTATCACAAAGCTTTGACAAACATGTAGTACAGGCTCCCCTACAAGTGTGCAAGATTTTCATAAATTATGGTTTTGGACTACCACAAGCACACAAGAGAGAAAAGCAAGATGTGCTACATGCAGCTTGGCTATATGCATCGGAGCAGATGAAAAGAAGTGAGTGATAATGCATATGTGCATGGTGATTTCTTGCAAACAAGTATTCACAAGCAAGTCACCATCATGCACATTCTGCAAAGTGCATATACCTACCTTGAGGTTCCTTGGCATTGTACCTGAAGAGATAAACTTGGGAAAACAAGGTTAGATAACACAAGAGTATTTCTTCAACCAACTGCAAGAACATCAAGAGTACCAAGCCAGGGATGACATGTATAAAGAGTGTCTCATATTGAGCACAAGCTTGAATCAGCAAACATGTCTCCGAAACTAAAAGATTTTCAATGAACTCTGAGAGATTTTGCTTTCCATAAGATAT
This sequence comes from Aegilops speltoides, assembly GCA_021437245.1. Lineage (NCBI taxonomy): Eukaryota > Viridiplantae > Streptophyta > Magnoliopsida > Poales > Poaceae > Aegilops > Aegilops speltoides. Next base: position 339,199,260 of record CM038147.1, on the reverse strand, counting down.
CAATTGTGAAGATTCCTCTCCTTTGAGTTTTCTCGGATCAAGGGGTTTGATGGAAAGAGCAAAATCAAAAGAATGATGCCAAATGTAATATCCAATGTGGAACACGGCAAAGCTTTGATGTGATTCTCTCCCCCTTAAGGTAAGATTGCTCTTCTTCTCCCCCTAAATCTTCTCTTCTCCCCCTAAGTCTTCTCCCCCTTTGACATCAAGTGCGAAAAGGACAGCAAACTAGGAAGGCGGGGAAGATGGAAAGAAAGAAGTGGGATCCTTAAGAATCACAACAGGCAAAAAGAAACATGCATAGAGAATCATTGAGTGGAGCTGCAGAAGATGATAGCCTGAAATAAATAAATCGGTGACACCGAATTAAGATGGATCGGTGGGTCCGAAAGTCAGGGACTTAGGGCAGATCCATTTCGGTTAGACCGAAATATTTAAATCGGTGACCTTGAGTTTAATTCAAGGAAATCTGAAATAATTCAGCTCACTTTGCGAGGAATGTTTCAAAGGATTTGCAATGAATTTGTAAATGATTTTCGAGGAATTGATCAGAGCCAGAAGGATATTCACAAAGACAGAAGAATAGAAATGAAAAAAGATTCCTAGATGAAGTTTTTTTTAATGAAAACTTAATGAGAGAACATAAGAGAAAATAGAAAGACTCCTAAACATATGTACTTCATCTAGATAGGGTCGTGACAAGGTCACCTATGTTTGAGTATTTTGACTTAGGAGTCAAATGAGAACATTTGATCATAGGTCATACTCATCGTTTAAGCACAAAATGGGGTTGCCATTTTTCGATTAAGCATTTGATGTGATCACATCTTATGAAGCTGCTTGTACTCATGACTTTGAGCAAAGCTCCTTAAAGATGTGAAGAAGATACCTTGGGCTTGTTGTTGCTTTGCTCATGTAGGTGAACTTGATGTAGGTGCTCATTGAATGTGAAGTTAGAGCGCCATTTCCACTTGTGTAGTTCATCTTCCTACATGGGTTAGGCAAGCAAGGAAATACTTCAAGGATATCCAAGATGACAAGAGTGAAATACTAGATGTATAAGATGTCAAAAGGATATGTGGAATTTTGTTCCTTGAACTCAACATCCCAAAGGGCTAGATACTTGGTCAATGACAAGATTACTCATGATTTGAGTGTGTGGTAATCTTGTGGAATGTAGATCATCCAAGTACCGCAAGGAGTTAGATGCAATACAAGGGGGCAAATGTGTCCAAGACATATGATCATTATCATAAGAGAAATATCAAGGATTAGTCAAGTAGGCTCATGCCTTGCATGCATCAATGGAGTTTTCACTCCAAGTTTGAAGCATCAATGATGTTCAACTCACTCCTTAAGCGACAAAACACCTTCTCATCAAGAGGTTTTGTAAAGATATCAGCGAGTTGTTTGTCAGTACGAACATGCTTAAGATTGATGTCACCCTTGGCAATGTGATCACGAATGAAATGGTGATGAACTTCAATATGTTTCGTTCGAGAGTGCTGCACGGGATTGTGTCCAATCTTAATCGCACTCTCATTGTCACAAAGCAAGGGAACATGTCTCACATGTATCCCATAATCCTTAAGCGTTTGTGTCATCCATAGCAATTGAGCACAACATGAACCAGCAGCTATATATTCTGCTTCGGCAGTGGATAATGATACCGAATTTTGTTTCTTGGAGGACCAAGATACAAGGGATCGACCAAGGAATTGACACGTACCCGAAGTTGACTTTCTATCAACCCTGTCACCGGCATAGTCCGAGTCGGAATAGCCAACAAGGTCGAAAGAGGCCCTCTTAGGATACCAAATGCCAAAGTTTGGTGTGTGTATCAAATATCTCACAATCCTTTTAACAGCTTTAAGATGACATTCTTTAGGGGCTGCTTGATATCGAGCACACATGCATACACTCAACATTATGTCAGGACGAGAAGCACAAAGATATAGTAGAGAACCAATCATAGATCGGTAAACCTTTTGATCAACGGGTTCTCCATCTTTTGTCAAGTCATTATGTCCACTTGTAGGCATGGGGTTCTCATACCTTCTTTCTTGCATGTTGAACTTCTTGAAGAGATCCTTGGTGTACTTTGTTTGTGAAACAAAGGTACCCTCCTTAGATTGCTTGATTTGCAACCCAAGGAAGAATTTGAGTTCACTCATCATGGACATCTCGTACTTCTCCGACATGAGCTTTCCAAACTTCTCGCTAAAATGAGGGTTAGTTCAACCAAAGATAATATCATCAACATATATTTGGCACACAAATAGTTCACCATCAACCCTTTTAAGTAAATAGCGTTGAGTCTATTTTTCCAATCTCAAAGCCTTTTTCAAGAAGAAAGCTAGTCAAGCATTTGTACCAAGCTCTAGGAGCTTGTTTAAGACCATAAAGAGCTTTGTGCAACTTGTAAACATGATTAGGCTTTTGGGATTCACAAATCCGGAGGTTGTTTCACAAATACTTCCTCCTCAATTTCACCATTTAGGAAAGCACTTTTAATATCCATTTGATAGAGAGTAATATCATGGTGGTTGGCATAAGCAAGAAGAATGCGAATGGACTCAAGTCTAGCAATGGGGCATAGGTCTCACCATAGTCCATACCTTCGACTTGTGTGTAACCTTGAGCTACTGAGGCGAGCCTTGTTGCGGATGACTTGTCCATCTTCATCTTGCTTGTTCCGAAACACCCATTTGGTTCCAATGACGTTTTGATCATCCTTGGGCTTCTCTACCAAAGTCCATACCTTGTTCCTCTCGAAGTTGTGAAGCTCTTCGTGCATAGCGTTCACCCAATCCGGGTCTTCAAGTGCTTCTTCTACCTTCATTGGTTCAATGCTAGAGATAAATGAGTAATGCTCACAAAAGTTAGCTAAGCGAGTTTTAGAGCGAGTAATTCTCCCGGAGTTGATGTCATTGATCATTTGTTCCACGGGAAGATTTTTCTTGACTCTTGCTCGGACTCGGGATAGCTTTTGTTGAGGTTGTGGCTGAGCTTCCTCATCATCCTCATCTTCCTCTTCTTCTTCATTGTTGTTGGTGTTGTCTTGAGGCGGTGGAGAAGGAGGTTGTGGTGGATCTTCTTGTTGCACTTCCTCATCTTGGTGAGTTCCACTTGTGGAGGCCTCCATGTTGCCTTGAGGTTCATCTTGCCTTGAGGTAGGGGGCTCCACATATGTAGATGAGGTACTCTCCTTCACTTCCATGGGACGGATCTTTCCAATAGATAAATCTTGGATGGCTTCAATGGGTCCTTGTCTCCTACATCAATAGGCATTTGCTCTACTTGCGAGCCATTAGATTCATCAAACTTCACATCTACCGTCTCTTCAACCTTTGGGTGAAATTATTGTGAACACGGTAGGTGTGGGAGTTTGATCCATAACCAAGAAAAAAGCCTTCATGAGTTTTAGGAGCAAATTTAGACCGACGATGTTTATCAAGGATATAGCATTTCGAACCAAAGACACGAAAGTATCCCACTTGGGGTTTGTTACCGGTGAGGAGCTCGTATGATGTCTTGCCGAGAAGCTTATGAAGATAAAGCCTGTTGATAGCATGACAAGCTGTCTCGACGGCTTCCCCCCAAAAGTGCTTCGGTGTCTTGTATTCATCAAGCATCGTTCTCGCCATCTCTATGAGCGTTCGGTTCTTCCTCTCAACAACTCTATTTTGTTGAGGAGTGTACGTAGCCGAGAACTCATGTAGAATCCCTTCCTCATCGAGAAAAGAGTCTACATTGGCGTTCTTGAACTCCGTTCCATTGTCACTCCGAACTTTCTTGATCTTTACCTCAAATTGATTTTGGGCCTTTCTGGCAAAGGTTTTGAAGATTCTCTGAACCTGTGATTTGTCATCAAGGAAAAATACCCACGTAAATCTGGAATAATCATCAACTATAACTAGACCAAAGGAGTTACCACCAAGGCTTTTGTAAGCATTGGGACCGAAGAGATCCATATGAAGAAGCTCAAGCGGTCTCCTTGTGGTCATGATGTTCTTCACGGGATGACTTCCACCTACTTGTTTTCCTGCCTGACAAGCACTACAAAGTCTATCTTTGTCAAAGAGAACATCTTTAACGCCAAGAATATGATCACCTTTGATTAGCTTGTCTAGATTACGCATACCAACATGTCCAAGCCTTCTATGCCATAACCAACCTTTAGCGGATTTAGCAATGAAGCAAGTTCTAGGTTGGGCTTTCTTAGTGAAATCAACAATATATAGATCACCTCTACGGATACCGGTAAATGCCATGTTATGATTGTCACGACGAAAGACTTGGCAATCTACTTCGGTGAATAGCACATTGAATCCAAAGTCAGCTAATCTAGACACGGAAAGTAAATTGTATCCAAGTGATTCTACAAGCATGACATTTTGAATAGAGCTATCATGAGATATGGCCACCTTACCAAGGCCAAGTACCTTACCTTTGGAGTTGTCTCCAAAAGTAACATACTTGCGTGGACCATCGTTCTTTGCAAGCTCTCGAAACATGTCTTCGTCTCCGGTCATGTGATCGGTGCATCCACTATCAAGAATCCACTCTTTTCCACCGGATATGTAGTCTCTCAGATTCGCCATAAGATTGAGACTCTTCATGATCTTGTCTAGCTCGGTGTCCGAATCGGAGTAATCATCATCATGCTCATGCTCATCATCATATTAACCCATAGATTGTTCATCATCAACACCTAGGTCAATTTGACAACTACTTGCATTAGTTTTGTCAATGTGACAATAATCATCGGAATGCAATACAAGAGCATTTCTAATTAGAACATTGATAAGACCGGGATCACCCTTCTTTTTCATAAGATCACGAAGCTCAAAGAAGCATTTATCAAAGTTGGGATCATTGGGCGCATCATATCAAATTCAATAGTCTTGTATAGAATTTCATCAAGACCTCTCAAAGAGTAGTCCGATAAAGTTCTTCCAAGAACTTCCACATAGCATAGGCACACTCAAAGTTTGTAACGAGCTTAAGCAAGTTATCGGGTAACCCTCTAATGATAAGATTTACAGTTCTAAGGTTCTGAAACAAATCAAGCTCTTCATCCATGGTAGGGTGCAAGGGGTCAAATGGAGGCACATATGGGATCTCAACATATTTGCGCAAATTGTATGTCTTAAAGATAATAAGCATTTCAATCCTCCATGAGTTATAGGACACTCCATTAAGAATAGGCACTCTATGGCTAACACTCCCAAACGTAGACACGTCCATCTTCCTCCAATGGTGTGTAAACCAAAGCAATGGAGACCAATGCTCTGATACCAATTGTAGGATCGAAGAAGGTGAGAGTGTCTAGAGGGGGGTGATTAGACTACTCAACTAGATAAAAATTCCGTCTTTTATCAAGGACAGATTTTGGCAGATTTTGCATAACACACAAGTCAAGTAGCACACTACACATGCAATTCTAGAGAATGGGCAGCGGAAAGTAAATTGCACAAGTAGTAAAGAGAAGTGGAGAAGATCAAACGCAATTTGGAGACGCGGTGATTTTTCTCGTGGTTCCGATAGGTGGTGCTATCGTACTTCCACGTTGATGGAGACTTCAACCCACGGAGGGTAACAGCTGCGAGAGTCCACGGAGGCTCCACCCACGAAGGGTCCACGAAGAAGCAACCTTGTCTATTCCATCATGGCCTCACCCACGGAGGGCTAGCCTTACTCGGGTAGATCTTCACGAAGTAGGCGATCTCCTTGCCCTTACAAACTTCTTGGTTCAACTCCACATCTCGACGGAGGCTCCCAAGCGACACCTAACCAATCTAGGAGGCACCACCCTCCAAAAGGTAATAGATGTTGTTGATGATGATGAAATCCTTGCTCTTGTGCTTCAAATGATAATCTCCCCAACACTCAACTCTCCTCACTGATTTGGCTGTGGTGGAAGAAAGGATTGAGTGGAAAGCAACTTGGGAAGGCTAGAGATCAAGCTTCATATGGTGGGAGTGGAGCAACTTGATCTCAACACAAGGGTAGGTAGTTCTCTTCTCGAAAATGTAAGGTAGGAGTGGTAGTTCTTTCGATGGCTCTCTCCACGAATGAAGAGGGGGTGGAGGGGTATTTATAGCCTCCACACAAAATCCAACTGTTACACACATTTGACCAATCTCGGTGGGACCGAAGTTGACAACTCGGTGAGACCGAAAGTTCAAATAATGTGAACGTTGGGATTTTTGGTGGGACCGAAAATACAAACTCGGTTAGTCCGATTCATGCAATGATAAGAGCAAGCCAATCTCGGTGGGACCGACTTCATCATCTCGGTGACACCGATTTGATGACAGAAGGTTGGCAACTCATATTTCGGTGAGACCGAGTTCAGAATCGGAAAATCCGAGATTTCTAGGGTTTGGCTTTATGGCTGAGGTGGTTCATCTCGGTGTGGTGAGTTTGGAATATCGGTGGGACCGAGATTACTTATGAGTGTATATGGCAGTGAAAGTTGCTGATAGTTTAGGAGATGTATCACTAAGCACTTGAGCAACCAGATCATCATCATAACCTCATCCCCTTTTAATAGTATTGGCTTTCCTATGGACTCAATGTGATCTTGGATCACTAAACCAAAATGGAGTCTTGAGCTTTTGCCAATGCTTGCCTTAGCATTTTGAGGGTCCACCTCTTGATCCTTTTGCCATGCCAATGTGATTGAATTTCTGAAACATACTTGATAAAAGCATTAGTCCAACCACAAAGTATGTTGTCATTAATTACCAAAACCACCCAGGGAGCAAATGTGCTTTCAATCTCCCCCTTTTTGGTAATTGATGGCAACACACAAAACAAGACATCAAAGCTAACTGAAAGAAAGACAGAATTATCACGAAAGCTTTGACAAACATGTAGTACACAGGCTCCCCCTACAAGTGTGCAAGATTTTCATAAATTATGGTTTTGGACTACCACAAGCACACAAGAGAGAAAAGCAAGATGTGCTACATGCAGCTTGGCTATATGCATCGGAGCAGATGAAAAGAAGTGAGTGATAATGCATATGTGCATGGTGATTTCTTGCAAACAAGTATTCACAAGCAAGTCACCATCATGCACATTCTGCAAAGTGCATATACCTACCTTGAGGTTCCTTGGCATTGTACCTGAAGAGATAAACTTGGGAAAACAAGGTTAGATAACACAAGAGTATTTCTTCAACCAACTGCAAGAACATCAAGAGTACCAAGCCGGGGATGACATGTATAAAGAGTGTCTCATATTGAGCACAAGCTTGAATCAGCAAACATGTCTCCAAACTAAAAGATTTTCAATGAACTCGAGAGATTTTGCTTTCCATAAGATATCAATTGTGAAGATTCCTCTCCTTTGAGTTTTCTCGATCAAGGGGTTTGATGGAAAGAGCAAAATCAAAAGAATGATGCCAAATGTAATATCCAATGTGGAACACGGCAAAGCTTTGATGTGATTCTCTCCCCCTTAAGGTAAGATTGCTCTTCTTCTCCCCCTAAATCTTCTCTTCTCCCCCTAAGTCTTCTCCCCCTTTGACATCAAGTGCCGAAAAGGACAGCAAACTAGGAAGGCAGGGAAGGTGGAAAGAAAGAAGTGGGATCCTTAAGAATCACAACAGGGCAAAAGAAACATGCATAGAGAATCATTGAGTGGAGCTGCAGAAGATGATAGCCTGAAATAAATAAATCGGTGACACCGAATTAAGATGGATCGGTGGGTCCGAAAGTCAGGGACTTAGGGCAGATCCATTTCGGTTAGACCGAAATATTTAAATCGGTGGCCTTGAGTTTAATTCAAGGAAATACTGAAATAATTCAGCTCACTTTGCGAGGAATGTTTCAAAGGATTTGCAATGAATTTGTAAATGATTTTCGAGGAATTGATCGAGCGAAGGATATTCACAAAGACAGAAGAATAGAAATGAAAAAAGATTCCTAGATGAAGTTTTTTTTAATGAAAACTTAATGAGAGAACATAAGAGAAAATAGAAAGACTCCTAAACATATGTACTTCATCTAGATAGGGGTCGGCGACAAGGTCACCTATGTTTGAGTATTTTGACTTAGGAGTCAAATGAGAACATTTGATCATAGGTCATACTCATCGTTTAAGCACAAAATGGGGTTGCCATTTTTCGATTAAGCATTTGATGTGATCACATCTTATGAAGCTGCTTGTACTCATGACTTTGAGCAAAGCTCCTTAAAGATGTGAAGAACATACCTTGGGCTTGTTGTTGCTTTGCTCATGTAGGTGAACTTGATGTAGGTGCTCATTGAATGTGAAGTTAGAGCGCCATTTCCACTTGTGTAGTTCATCTTCCTACATGGGTTAGGCAAGCAAGGAAATACTTCAAGGATATCCAAGATGACAAGAGTGAAATACTAGATGTATAAGATGTCAAAAAGGATATGTGGAATTTTGTTCCTTGAACTCAACATCCCAAAGGGCTAGATACTTGGTCAATGACAAGATTACTCATGATTTGAGTGTGTGGTAATCTTGTGGAATGTAGATCATCCAAGTACCTGCAAGGAGTTAGATGCAATACAAGGGGGCAAATGTGTCCAAGACATATGATCATTATCATAAGAGAAATATCAAGGATTAGTCAAGTAGGCTCATGCCTTGCATGCATCAATGGAGTTTTCACTCCAAGTTTGAAGCATCAATGATGTTCAACTCACTCCTTAAGCGACAAAACACCTTCTCATCAAGAGGTTTTGTAAAGATATCAGCGAGTTGTTTGTCAGTACGAACATGCTTAAGATTGATGTCACCCTTGGCAATGTGATCACGAATGAAATGGTGATGAACTTCAATATGTTTCGTTCGAGAGTGCTGCACGGGATTGTGTCCAATCTTAATCGCACTCTCATTGTCACAAAGCAAGGAACATGTCTCACATGTATCCCATAATCCTAAGCGTTTGTGTCATCCATAGCAATTGAGCACAACATGAACCAGCAGCTATATATTCGCTTGGCGGTGGATAATGATACGAATTTTGTTTCTTGGAGGACCAAGATACAAGGGATCGACCAAGGAATTGACACGTGCCGAAGTTGACTTTGTATCAACCACATGTCACGGCATAGTCCGAGTCGGAGTAGCCAACAAGGTCGAAAGAGGCCCTCTTAGGATACCAAATGCCAAAGTTTGGTGTGTGTATCAAATATCTCACAATCCTTTTAACAGCTTTAAGATGACATTCTTTAGGGGCTGCTTGATATCGAGCACACATGCATACACTCAACATTATGTCAGGACGAGAAGCACAAAGATATAGTAGAGAACCAATCATAGATCGGTAAACCTTTTGATCAACAGGTTCTCCATCTTTTGTCAAGTCATTATGTCCACTTGTAGGCATGGGGTTCTCATACCTTCTTTCTTGCATGTTGAACTTCTTGAAGAGATCCTTGGTGTACTTTGTTTGTGAAACAAAGGTACCCTCCTTAGATTGCTTGATTTGCAACCCAAGGAAGAATTTGAGTTCACTCATCATGGACATCTCATACTTCTCCGACATGAGCTTTCCAAACTTCTCGCTAAAATGAGGGTTAGTTGAACCAAAGATAATATCATCAACATATATTTGGCACACAAATAGTTCACCATCAACCCTTTTCGTAAATAGCGTTGAGTCTATTTTTCCAATCTCAAAGCCTTTTTCAAGAAGAAAGCTAGTCAAGCATTTGTACCAAGCTCTAGGAGCTTGTTTAAGACCATAAAGAGCTTTGTGCAACTTGTAAACATGATTAGGCTTTTTGGGATTCAGAAATCCGGGAGGTTGTTTCACAAATACTTCCTCCTCAATTTCACCATTTAGGAAAGCACTTTTAATATCCATTTGATAGAGAGTAATATCATGGTGGTTGGCATAAGCAAGAAGAATGCGAATGGACTCAAGTCTAGCAATGGGGGCATAGGTCTCACCATAGTCCATACCTTCGACTTGTGTGTAACCTTGAGCTACGAGACGAGCCTTGTTGCGGATGACTTGTCCATCTTCATCTTGCTTGTTCCGAAACACCCATTTGGTTCCAATGACGTTTTGATCATCCTTGGGCTTCTCTACCAAAGTCCATACCTTGTTCCTCTCGAAGTTGTGAAGCTCTTCGTGCATAGCGTTCACCCAATCCGGGTCTTCAAGTGCTTCTTCTACCTTCATTGGTTCAATGCTAGAGATAAATGAGTAATGCTCACAAAAGTTAGCTAAGCGAGTTTTAGAGCGAGTAATTCTCCCGGAGTTGATGTCATTGATCATTTGTTCCACGGGATGATTTTTCTTGACTCTTGCTCGGACTCGGGATAGCTTTTGTTGAGGTTGTGGCTGAGCTTCCTCATCATCCTCATCTTCCTCTTCTTCTTCATTGTTGTTGGTGTTGTCTTGAGGCGGTGGAGAAGGAGGTTGTGGTGGATCTTCTTGTTGCACTTCCTCATCTTGGTGAGTTCCACTTGTGGAGGCCTCCATGTTGCCTTGAGGTTCATCTTGCCTTGAGGTAGGGGGCTCCACATATGTAGATGAGGTACTCTCCTTCACTTCCATGGGACGGATCTTTCCAATAGATAAATCTTGGATGGCTTCCAATGGGTCCTTGTCTCCTACATCAATAGGCATTTGCTCTACTTGCGAGCCATTAGATTCATCAAACTTCACATCTACCGTCTCTTCAACCTTTCGGGTGAAATTATTGTAGACACGGTAGGTGTGGGAGTTTGATCCATAACCAAGAAAAAAGCCTTCATGAGTTTTAGGAGCAAATTTAGACCGACGATGTTTATCAAGGATATAGCATTTCGAACCAAAGACACGAAAGTATCCCACTTGGGGTTTGTTACGGTGAGGAGCTCGTATGATGTCTTGCCGAGAAGCTTATGAAGATAAAGCTGTTGATAGCATGACAAGCTGTCTCGACGACTTCCCCCAAAAGTGCTTGATGTCTTGTATTCATCAAGCATCGTTCTCGCCATCTCTATGAGCGTTCGGTTCTTCCTCTCAACAACTCTATTTTGTTGAGGAGTGTATGCGTAGTCGAGAACTCATGTAGAATCCCTTCCTCATCGAGAAAAGAGTCTACATTGGCGTTCTTGAACTCCGTTCCATTGTCACTCCGAACTTTCTTGATCTTTACCTCAAATTGATTTTGGGCCTTTCTGGCAAAGGTTTTGAAGATTCTCTGAACCTGTGATTTGTCATCAAGGAAAAATACCCACGTAAATCTGGAATAATCATCAACTATAACTAGACCAAAGGAGTTACCACCAAGGCTTTTGTAAGCATTGGGACCGAAGAGATCCATATGAAGAAGCTCAAGCGGTCTCCTTGTGGTCATGATGTTCTTCACGGGATGACTTCCACCTACTTGTTTTCCTGCCTGACAAGCACTACAAAGTCTATCTTTGTCAAAGAGAACATCTTTAACGCCAAGAATATGATCACCTTTGATTAGCTTGTCTAGATTACGCATACCAACATGTCCAAGCCTTCTATGCCATAACCAACCTTTAGCGGATTTAGCAATGAAGCAAGTTCTAGGTTGGGCTTTCTTAGTGAAATCAACAATATATAGATCACCTCTACGGATACGGTAAATGCCATGTTATGATTGTCACGACGAAAGACTTGGCAATCTACTTCGGTGAATAGCACATTGAATCCAAAGTCAGCTAATCTAGACACGGAAAGTAAATTGTATCCAAGTGATTCTACAAGCATGACATTTTGAATAGAGCTATCATGAGATATGGCCACCTTACCAAGGCCAAGTACCTTACCTTTGGAGTTGTCTCCAAAAGTAACATACTTGCGTGGACCATCGTTCTTTGCAAGCTCTCGAAACATGTCTTCGTCTCCGGTCATGTGATCGGTGCATCCACTATCAAGAATCCACTCTTTTCCACCGGATATGTAGTCTCTTAGATTCGCCATAAGATTGAGACTCTTCATGATCTTGTCTAGCTCGGTGTCCGAATCGGAGTAATCATCATCATGCTCATGCTCATCATCATATTAACCCATAGATTGTTCATCATCAACACCTAGGTCAATTTGACAACTACTTGCATTAGTTTTGTCAATGTGACAATAATCATCGGAATGCAATACAAGAGCATTTCTAATTAGAACATTGATAAGACCGGGATCACCCTTCTTTTTCATAAGATCACGAAGCTCAAAGAAGCATTTATCAAAGTTGGGATCATTCGGGCGCATCATATCAAATTCAATAGTCTTGTATAGAATTTCATCAAGACCTCTCAAAGAGTAGTCCGGATAAAGTTCTTCCAAGAACTTCCACATAGCATAGGCACACTCAAAGTTTGTAACGAGCTTAAGCAAGTTATCGGGTAACCCTCTAATGATAAGATTTACAGTTCTAAGGTTACGAAGCAAATCAAGCTCTTCATCCATGGTAGGGTGCAAGGGGTCAAATGGAGGCACATATGGGATCTCAACATATTTGCGCAAATTGTATGTCTTAAAGATAATAAGCATTTCAATCCTCCATGAGTTATAGGACACTCCATTAAGAATAGGCACTCTATGGCTAACACTCCCAAACGTAGACACGTCCATCTTCCTCCAATGGTGTGTAAACCAAAGCAATGGAGACCAATGCTCTGATACCAATTGTAGGATCGAAGAAGGTGAGAGTGTCTAGAGGGGGGGGGGGTGATTAGACTACTCAACTAGATAAAAATTCCGTCTTTTATCAAGGACAGATTTTGGCAGATTTTGCATAACACACAAGTCAAGTAGCACACTACACATGCAATTCTAGAGAATGGGCAGCGGAAAGTAAATTGCACAAGTAGTAAAGAGAAGTGGAGAAGATCAAACGCAATTTGGAGACGCGGTGATTTTTCTTGTGGTTTCGATAGGTGGTGCTATCATACTTCCACGTTGATGGAGACTTCAACCCACGGAGGGTAACGGCTGCGAGAGTCCACGGAGGGCTCCACCCACGAAGGGTCCACGAAGAAGCAACCTTGTCTATTCCATCATGGCCTCACGCCCACGGAGGCTACCCTTACTGGGTAGATCTTCACGAAGTAGGCGATCTCCTTGCCCTTACAAACTTCTTGGTTCAACTCCACATCTCGACGGAGGCTCCCAAGCGACACCTAACCAATCTAGGAGGCACCACCCTCCAAAAGGTAATAGATGTTGTTGATGATGATGAAATCCTTGCTCTTGTGCTTCAAATGATAATCTCCCCAACACTCAACTCTCCTCACTGATTTGGCTGTGGTGGAAGAAAGGATTGAGTGGAAAGCAACTTGGGAAGGCTAGAGATCAAGCTTCATATGGTGGGAGTGGAGCAACTTGATCTCAACACAAGGGTAGGTAGTTCTCTTCTCAGAAATGTAAGGTAGGAGTGGTAGTTCTTTCTGATGGCTCTCTCCACGAATGAAGAGGGGGTGGAGGGGTATTTATAGCCTCCACACAAAATCCAACCGTTACACACATTTGACCAATCTCGGTGGGACCGAAGTTGACAACTCGGTGAGACCGAAAGTTCAAATAATGTGAACGTTGGGATTTTTGGTGGGACCGAAAATACAAACTCGGTTAGTCCGATTCGTGCAATGATAAGAGCAAGCCAATCTCGGTGGGACCGACTTCATCATCTCGGTGACACCGATTTGATGACAGAAGGTTGGCAACTCATATTTCGGTGAGACCGAGTTCAGAATCGGAAAATCCGAGATTTCTAGGGTTTGGCTTTATGGCTGAGGTGGTTCATCTCGGTGTGACTGAGTTTGGAATATCGGTGGGACCGAGATTACTTATGAGTGTATATGGCGGTGAAAGTTCTTGATAGTTTAGGAGATGTATCACTAAGCACTTGAGCAACGGATCATCATCATAACCTCATCCCTTTTAATAGTATTGGCTTTCCTATGGACTCAATGTGATCTTGGATCACTAAACCAAAAATGGAGTCTTGAGCTTTTGCCAATGCTTGCCTTAGCATTTTGAGGGTCCACCTCTTGATCCTTTTGCCATGCCAATGTGATTGAATTTCTGAAACATACTTGATAAAAGCATTAGTCCAACCACAAAGTATGTTGTCATTAATTACCAAAACCACCCAGGGAGCAAATGTGCTTTCACCCCCGCCGAGTGCTCGTTGTGAGTGTTGGTCCAAACCGTCAACCGCCGGTGTACCAGGGGCAACTCTGGGCTGGCCTACCGGAAGTTTGGACAATCCAGTGTGCCCTTAGAACGAGATATGTGCAGCTCCTATCAGGATTTGTCGGCACATTCGGGCGGCTTTGCTGGTCTTGTTTTACCATTGTCGAAATGTCTTGATGTACCGGGATACCGAGTCTGATTGGAGTGTCTTGGGTGAAGGTCTATTCCTTCGTTGATCGCGAGAGCTTGTCATGGGCTAAGTTGGGACACCCCTGCAGGGTATAAACTTTCGAGAGCCGTGCCCGCAGTTATGTGGCATATGGGAATTTGTTAATGTCCGGTTGTAGAAAACCCGAAGTTGACCTTAATTAAAATACATCAATCGCGTGTGTAACCGTGATGGTCTCTTTCCGGCGGAGTCCGGGAAGTGAACACGGTGTTGGAGTTATGTTTGACGTAGGTTGCTATAGGATCACTTCTTGATCATACTTTTATCGACCGTGCTTTGCCTTCTCTTCTCGCTCTCATTTTCGTATGTTAGCCACCATATATGCTAGTCGCTTGCTGCAGCTCCAGCTCATGCCTTTACCTTACCCATAAGCTTAAATAGTCTTGATCTCGCGGGTGCGAGATTTCTGAGTCCCCGTGGCTCACAGACACTTCCAAAACCAGTTTGCAGGTGCCTATGTTACCAAGCAGGTGACACAACCAAGCTCAAGGAGGAGCTCGATGAAGATCTTGCCCATTGTGTTGTTTCGTTCTAGTTGATCAGTAGTGGAGCCCAGTTGGGGTCGATCGGGGACCTTTGTCGCATTTGGGGTTCTCCTTTTATTTTGGTTCCGTAGTCGGACCTTGATTGTATCTGGATGATGTAATGCTTTATTCATGTAATTGTGTGAAGTGGCGATTGTAAGCCAACTATGTATCTTTTTCCCTTATGTATTACATGGGTTGCATGAAGATTACCTCACTTGCGACATTGCTTTCAATGCGGTTATGCCTCTAAGTCGTGCTTCGACACGTGGGAGATATAGCCGCTACGAGGGCGTTACACCTGGGCCACCCATAAGGTGGTTGACACTCTTCTTTTTCCGCTAGAAAGCTAATTTTATGAAAAAAAATCTGGGTGAAGGTTTCAATCCAATCAGTGTTACGGATCTACGGATATAAAAGAAACGGTGCCACGGCAAAATTCCAGAATGCAGAAACAGAGAGATAGATCCAATCTCGGAGGGGCTCTCGCCCCTCCCACGCCATGGGAGCCAAGAACCAGAGGGAAACCCTTCTCCCATCTAGGGAGAAGGACAAGGAATAAGAAGAAGATGGGGGGCTCTCTCCCCCTTGCTTTCGGTGGCGCCGGAACGCCGCTGGGGGCCATCATCATCACCGCAATCTTCACCAACACCACCGCCATCTTCACCAACATCTCCATCACCTTACCCCCTCTATCTATAGCGGTCCACTCTCCCGCAACCCGCTGTACCCTCTACTTGAAATGGTGCTTTATGCTTCGTATTATTATCCAATGATTTGTTGCCATCCTATGATGTCTGAGTAGATTTTTGTTGTCCTATTGGTGGTTGATGAATTGCTATGATTGATTTAATTTGCTTGTGGTTATGTTGCTGTCCTTTGGTGCCCATCATATGAGCGCGTACGTGGATCACACCATAGGGTTAGTTGTATGTTGATAGGACTATGTATTGGAGGGCTAGAGTGACAGAAGCTTCAACCTAGCATAGAAATTGATGCATATGGGATTGAAGGGGGACCAATATATCTTAATGCTATGTTTGGGTTTAACCTTAATGAACATTAGTAGTTGCGGATTCTTGCTAATATTTCCAATCATAAGTGCATAGAATTCCAAGTGAGGGATGACATGCTAGCAGTGGCCTCTCCCACATAAAACTTGCTATCGGTCTAGTAAAGTAGTCAATTGCTTAAGGACAATTCCACAACTCCTACCACCACTTTTCCACACTCGCTTTATTTACTTTATTGCTTCGTTATCTAAACAGCCCCTACTTTTTATTTTACGTGTTCTTTATTATCTTGCAAACCTATCCTATCACACCTACAAAGTACTTCTAGTTTCATACTTGTTCTAGGTAAAGCGAACGTCAAGCGTGCGTAGAGTCATATCACTGGACGATAGGACTTGAGAGAGTATTTGTTCTACCTTTAGCTCCTCGTTGGGTTCGACACTCTTACTTATCGAAAGAGGCTACAACTATCCCGTATACTTGCGGGTTATCAATAATCCCCTCCTAAGTCAAATTAACCACTCTCATTGTCAAGCAAAAAGTAGTGATGGACCAAGCGGGCCCATAAATGGAAAGCATCGATATCGTTGATAAATTCTTAAGTGGGTGCGAGAGGACAACCACCATCGCTTTGCAAGTGGGCCAAACATATGTTGAATACCTAAAATGCACAACTTTGATGTGCCACACATGCCTCAAAAACCGTAAACCATGTACCCACACACAGAGCGATGTTCATGAAGTGTACTACATATGATGGTATCCTACCCCCTCTTTGACGCATGCTATATGCTCCTACTGTAATACAACCCAAAAAGAATCCTCATCGATGGTGAAATTAATTAACCTCTCCTGATTTAGGTCAAAGTGATGCACATGCATCGACGATGGCCTCGTGGGCCCATAGATGGAAGTGTCACACGTGAGTGTCCTAGCTAGGATAACTACTGCGTGCATGCATGTGGCGCAAAGAGGTGTTGTGTGATGTTTGAATAGCCATTTCACAATTTTGATGTGGCACGTGCCTCGAAAACCAAAAAGTCCCGACACTGAGTGAGATGTACTTGTTCATAGACGCGTTCAATCACTCCAACATCTTGTGAAGATCGAAGATGGCATGTTAATGCCCATGTTAATCATGTCAGATCGAAGATGGAATGTTAGTGCATTTTACAAATCCTGCAAACCAAATAGGCTCGTAGTAGTGTTCAAAACTACATCTAGGCACTAACACGTTTTCTTCTTTTGCAGATAATATTAGGCCCAGTGGTGGATAATGTGATACAATATAACAATCACGTCGAATGCCTAGATCTGCATCTCTCAGAAATTACTTTGAACTCCTACAGAGGGACCTTACCGGAGATTATTTCGCCAGGTTCTTTGTTGTGAGAGCAAGGGCGCTGAAGGTAATGAGGCTTTCCCTACATTTATTTCGGAAAAATGAATGTTTTGTTGATCAACGCCAGTGCCTGCGGCAGAATAGAATAGGCTCCAAAAATGCTGAATTTCATTTTGGAACTTCAGATGACATTGCAAAAGTTGTGAGGTTTCGAAACCAGACTTAGAAGTGGTAATGTTAGTTTGAACCTCTCTGATATCCATGTTCAGCGGATCAGTGCGAGCATTTGTAGCTGATGAGCTAAATTTCATTTCTAATTTCAGTTTGAACCTTGTAATCTTCAAATTTGAGCCATATAACTCTGGAATTTGAACCTTGTAATATTTCGAGCCTTTGTTGTACAATCATTGAAATGGCATCGTATGAGACTCGTCTATTGGTAGCACTATTTGGCCTTAATATGCAATGGTATTAGATTTGATTTTATTAACCATTCTCGAATCTGTTTACCTTATCGATCTCACAACACACGATCTGTATATCTAACTCAACTACGATCTTGGACATTATTGCACACAGTTGGTTTCTTCCACCATGTGCCTTGTAGAGCGCAGAATTAATTATCGCACTCGGGTGTTGAAAGTGCAACTAATCCCTGGGTGGTTTTGGTAATTCTTAACAACATATAGTCATTGAACTAATGCTATTTCAAGATAATCATTTCAAAAAGTTCAATGATTGGCATGGCGCGGACTAGAGATATGGACCCTCAAAATGCTAAGGACACATATTGGCTATAAGCTCAAGACTCTACATTTTCTTTTTAGTGATCCAAGATCATATTGAGTCCATAGGAAAAGCCAATACTATTAAAAGGGGATGAGGTGTTGCTTAATGGTTTACTTGCTCAAAATGCTTAGTGATATGCTTCAAAACCCTCAACCACTTTCTCATTTCCAGATATGTCCTAAACCTAAAAGTCAAACTCGGCCCCACCGATTTGATATATCCGGCGCCACCGAGTTCATTTGACATAGCCACTGCCACAAACCCTAATCAGTTCGGTTTCACCGATAGGGATCTTGGTCTCACCGAGATGGGATTGCAAATTCTTTGTTTCCCTTTGTAACGTTTCAGTCTCACCAAAATGAGCGATCGGTCTCACCGAGTTCGATATGCAAACTCCCTATTTCGTTTTCGTAATGCTTCGGTCCCACCAAAGTGAACGAATCGGTCCCATCGAGTTTGCCTGACCAACTCCCTATGTGCCTATTACAGAAATCGATCCCACCGAGTTCATGTAATCGGTCTCACCAAGATTACGTTATGCCCTAACCCTAGCGCATCGTTTCCACCGAGTTGATCGTATCGGTCCCACCGAAAATCCTAACATTCATATTTTGACCTGAATCGGTCTAACCGAGTTTTACCATTTGGTCTCACCGAGTTTGGGATTCTGTGTGTAACGGTTAGATTTTGAGTGGAGGTTATATATACCCCTCCAACCATTCTTCATTCATGGAGAGAGCAATCAAAACGTGACTACACTTCCACCAATCATTTTCTGAGAGAGAACTACCTACTCATGTGTTGAGACCAAGACATTCCATTCCAACCACAAGAATCTTGATCTCTAGCCTTCCCAAGTTGCTTTCCACTCAAATTATCTTTCCACCATAGCCAAATCTGTGTGAGAGAGTTGAGTGTTGGGGACACTATCATTTGAAGCACAAGAGAAAGGAGTTCATCATGATCACACCATCTATTACCTTTTGGAGAGTGGTGTCTCCTAGATTGGTTACATGTCACTTGGGAGCCTCCGTCAAGATTGTGGAGTTGAAACAAGGAGTTTGTAAGGGCAAAGAGATCACCTACTTCGTGAAGATCTACCCAAGTGAGGCAAGTCCTTCATGGGCGATGGCCATGGTGGGATAGACAAGGTTGCTTCTTCGTGAACCCTTCGTGGGTGGATCCCTCCATGGACTCGCGCAGCCGTTACCCTTCGTGGGTTGAAGTCTCCATCAACGTGGATGTACGATTGCACCACCTATCGGAACCACGCCAAAAATCTCCGTGTCAACATCCCGTTTGCTCCCTCCAAACTCCTCCCAATTACTTTCTTGCAAGTTGCATGCTTTACTTTCTGCTGCTCATATACTCTTTACATCCTGCTTGAATTGTATTGTGATTGCTTGACTTGTGCTAAATTGCTAAAATCTACCAAAAATTAAAATTGGGAAAAGTCTAAGCTTTTATTTGGTTAAGTAGTCTAATCACCCCCCCCCCCCCTCTAGACATACTTTCGATCCTTCAAGTGGTATCAGAGCTTTGGCCTTCATTTGCCTTGATTTCCATAGCTTTGGTGATCATAGCATTGGTTTCACAACCTAGGAGAGTATGGCATCTAGCGAGGGAACTTACCACCGTAGAGGTCCTTAGTTTGATGGTACTAATTTTGCTAGTTGGAAACATAAGATGAAAATGCATATTCTTGGACATAACCCCGCCGTTTGGGCTATTGTGTGTATTGGTTTGCAAGGTGAATTCTTTGATGGGAGAGAACCGAATTGTGAAGCTACCGTGGAAGAATTGAAGATGTTGCAATACAATGCTCAAGCTTGCGATATCCTCTTCAACGGATTGTGCCCCGAAGAGTTCAACAAAATCAGCCGTCTTGAGAATGCAAAGGAAATTTGGGATACTTTAATTGATATGCATGAAGGTACTAACTCCGTCAAGGAATCGAAGTTGGATGTGCTTCAAAGTCAACTTGACAAGTTCAAAATGAAGGATGGTGAAGGTGTTGCTGAAATTTACTCTAGGCTTGCTCTCATCACAAATGAGATTGTCAGCTTAGGAAGTGAAGAGATGAACGACAAATTCATCATCAAGAAGATCTTGAGAGCCTTGGATGGAAAATCTGATACCGTGTGCACTTTTTGATCCAAATGATGCCAAACTACAAAGATCTCAAGCCAACCGAAGTCATTGGAAGAATTGTTGCTCATGAGATGTCACTCAAGGATAAAGAAGAGCTTCACAACAAGTCTAGTGGTACCTACAAAGCCTCATGTGATGCTCCTACATCATCAAGTGAGAAACAATCCTTTAATGAAGAATTGAGCTTAATGGTGAAGAACTACAGCAAATTCTACAAGACTAGAAGCAAGGAAAGAAGTTCCAAGTCAAGGTCCTATAATGACAAAAGATCTTCTGGTCGTGAGCGAAATTTCTACAATTATGGAAGACCCGGACACTACTCCAATGAGTGTATGGCTCCCTACAAAAGAAGAGAAGACTCACCTAAAAGGAGAAACAAAAGGGAAGAATCACCTCTAAGAGAGAGAAGGGGTAGAGATGATCGTTATGAATGAAGAACCTCTTGAAGAAGCAAGGATTAGGAAAGGAAGAACAAGTCATCAAGGAGCTACACAAAACAAAGACATCAAGCTCATGTTGGTGAATGGGTATCCGGCTCCGACTCCGACCACCACTCTGAGAGAAGTTACCACTCCGACTCCGAATATACTCAAGATGAAGGTGTGGACGGTCTAGCACTTGTGTCAATCAACTCCTATGACATTTTTTATTCACCAAATGAAGGATTTGGAAGATGCTTCATGGCTAAAGGCCCCAAGGTAACACATTCCGAGTATGTTGATTTCAATAGTGATGAAGATGACTTGCTAGGTGATGATGACTTACTTGTTGACAACTCTAGTGATGAATACTATGATGAAAGTGCTATTAATCATGCTAATCAGGATGAAACGAATGACAATGATAAGAAGGAGATTGAGCATCTAACTAGACACTCTTAAGTTAGCTCATGAAACTACTTTAGAATATCATCGAGAACTTTTAAAAACTCATGAGAAGCTACACTTCGAAAATCTCAATCTTGAGCAAGAACATGGGTTCTTAAAAGCCATCAATGATGATCTTTGGAAGAAAAGTTCTTCTTACATTGCCAAGTGTTTACTCTTGTCTACTTACATGCCACAAGTAAAATCTAGCAACAAGAAGAAGAAAGATTCTTCTTCTAGTAGTAACAATAATCATGCTAAATCCAATGTTGTTGCTTCTAGTAGTTCTCTTGATTCCACTAATTATTCTCTTATCCAAGTTACACATGAGCAAGAAAATAGCTTATTGAAGGGAATTATAGAGAAAGGTGTTTACAAGAGCCTTGCCGGAAGTAAGCAATTTGAGGAAATTGTACGCAAGCAAGGAAGGCACCGGAAGAACCAAGGTGTTGGTTTTGAACGAAAGTTCAATGCCAATGGAGTTGAGTGGAAAGAAGATCAATACCCCAAGACAAAGTTTGTTCCTCAACAAGAGAACTATGATCCTACTCTCTTCCAGGGACACAAGCTCAAGATGATCTTCCACCACAAGACCACAAGCTAAAAGGCAAGGACAAGCTTCAAGAGATTGACACATTTGAAGATGCTCCAAAGACCTTGGTCAAGTGGGTTGCCAAGACTACATCAAGTTCTAGTTCATCAAGTACATCTACAACTCCAAGGATTCCCATCAAGATGATGTGGATCCCGAAGAAGAAGAAAAAGAGAGCTCTTGAGGGTGCCTCCGCCAACATACTTCACTCATATTCATTTTGGCAAGGACAAGTGCAAACAACTTCCACATCATGCACTAGTTCAAGGAGTCACAAACCCTCTTGTTGGTAAGACAAGGGACAAGGTAATCTAATGCTTTCATGGACATCATCATGTGTGTGCTTCACTCTATGTCTATGGAAATCTGTGTTTGTTCCTTGTGGGACTAACCCATGTAGGTATTGAAAGTGCAACTCACTCCAATGGATTGCTCCGAACGATCTACATCAACAATGAGCATCCACATCTTCAACATCTACATGAAGTCATCATCGCCAAAACCCAAGGTTAGTTCATCCCTCTTAGGGGGGATATCACATCTAGGGGGAGCTTTACTATAAGAATTGAGCTAAAGCAACTCTAATGGTGTGAACACAACAATGTTTTATGTAAAAGTGGTAGCCCCACTTGTGCTTAAACGATGAGTATGACCCATGATCAAATGTTCTCATTTGACTCCTAAGTCAATATACTCATATATAGATGACCTAGTCGTCACCAATTGCTTGATAGATGCTAGAGTGATTGTGCATGCTTTGCCGCTTATTTTATTTGCCATTTTATTGTGTGAGCATGTTGGTTGCATATTTCTCTCATTCGAGGACATCCATTTGTTGCTTTGATTGTTTAGCTTTTCTTATTTTTGCCAAATGGATGGACAAGAATGCCTAAGAACTCCCTCTAGCTATCTATGCTTTTCTCGTCTCAAACTCTATTCATGCTACATCACAAAGTTTGATCAAGTCAAATTCAAACCCTCTGGGTGAGGAGCACTTGGAGTCACCGTTTTGTCATAGACTTAAACTTCCAAAACCTCTCTGTGCATTTCGATCTGACCGACTCATCCCTTTTGGTCATATCGAGTCCACGGGGTTGATCTAAGTTTTCAATCTCGGTGCAACCGATTAGAACTCTCCGGTCTCACCGAGTTGCAGTAACGGGTTGCGATTCTGCATCTTGGTGCCACCGAGTTGTTCCACTCGGTCACACCGACAGTGTCAGGACATATATACCGACGGGTCAAATTTTGGAAATTCTTCCAAAACCTCTTCACCCACGCATGTCCTACTCTGCCGCCTCAGGTCTCCGGATCGTCCTCTCGTCGCCATTGCCGCCGTAGCGAGCTCATCGCCAAGTTAGGGTATGAGTTCGACACTTTGTGCATTCTTTTAACTCCGATTCTTAGCACAAAGACAATGTCATGTTCCTTTCCAAGTATGAAATCAATCTATCCAGAGAAAACATCCTTTAGATTAGTCTTGATTTGAAAATTTAGGGTTAGGTTTCCGCCGAACTCTTCTCGGACCGACCGAATTGTAGAAATCGGTCTCACTGATTTGGCTTAGGCCATTGCACATGTGATTTTCGGTCTGACCCAATATTGCAAATCAGTGTGATCGAGTTTAGGACTTTGTGAAACCCTACAAACTCAGAGTCACCGAACTGTGTCTCGGTCTGACCGATTCCACTAGTTTAGACTCCAAAGTTGCTTTGATGTCACCGAGTTTTACAAATCAGTAGCTCCGAAATGCTTTCTATGGAAAACTAAAACTAAGTTTTTAACTCATTCTTTTTGCAAAAACTCTGCACTTTGTGATGCTCATCTACTCTATCTCATCTACAACTATTCACAGGGTCAGCTCTCAGTTTGCAGTGCAGTATGTCTGATCAGAGTGATAGCCAGAACAAGTCTGAGGAGCAGATGGACCTAAGTGAGGGCACTAGTCCCTCTGGCAGCTTGGATGAAGGTAGCAGGAGCACACCAAGCAACCTGCCTAAGGCATCAACTAGGCAGAGAAAGAAGAAAACTTCAGATTCAGAGGATGAAGACTTTGAGGTTGAAGAAATTAGCTCAGAGAAGGAGGTTGTAAAGAAAGAATTTGGCACAGCTGCTTCCACCAAGCCAGGTCAGCACAAGAAAGCACCTGCCAGGAGAGTGCCTATGTCAAAGGTCAGAGATAATGGAATTTACTCTTGAGGCCAGAGAATATGGAGATGCCAAGAAGAGAAAAGAAAGGGTCATGAAAACAGTTGCAAGAGTGCTTGGAAACCCATCTATGAGGAGAGATTCTGCAGAGGAAGAGGAAGAAGAGGATACTGCACCAGCACCCACGTCACATAAGTTGATGGGGGATGCCATCAAGTCTAGGGCTGCACCTTCAAAGCCCAAGACAGCCCCCAAAGCTCCAGCTCAAGCCTCCAAGACTGCACCCAAGAGAAGCACCAGGAACATTCCTGCTGCAGAGAAGAACAAGGCCCCAGTGCCTGAATTTGAAGAAGAAGATGATGAAACACAAGTGCTTAGGAAACTCAAGCCAAACATACCAGACCATGATGGCAATCATCCAGTGGCTGAGAACCTGGAAGAAAGGAAGGATGCAGGTCTCAAACTGTGGAGACAAGCTGATCCATATGCTGCGAGGAGAAGGACTGTTGTGGACTATATGTTTCACACCAAAGAACAACAAGATTTCTATGAGACAGTGTTGCTTGACAAGAAGCCCATTGTCTGTGATATGAAGTGGGTTGACTGGAAGTATATTGAGGCTAATGAAGATCACTTTCCAGGAGTGCATGAAAGCTTCAAGCTCACTAGAGTTGACAAGTTTGTGGGTCAAAAGTTGACCAAATGGATTGATGAGCTCATTATGCAATTCTACTCAACAGCTCATTTTTATCCTGATGGAAAGATAGTCTGGATGACTGAAGTTACAAGGTACCAATCCTCTATTGATGAGTGGGCCAAGCTCATAAATGCCCCCAAAGAAGCTGAGAAAGACATTGATGTCTATGCTGAGAAGAAAAAGGATCACAACTCCATGGCCAATATGTACAAGGAGATACCTGACAAAGCCTTGGAGACTCATAAGCTAGACTCAGTGTATTACTTGATGTCTGGATTAGCCACAATGAACACTATTTTGAGGCATACCTTGTTTCCCAAATCAGGAGATCATAGGATGATCAGAGGCCATTCCGTCAATCTGCTTCAGCTCTTTGATTTTCCCCAGAGATTCAAGGTCATGAGTTTGATTGTTGAGACAATCAAGAGAACATTTGCTGATCAAAAGAGGTCATGTGGGTATGCTCCACACATACAAATGTTGATTAACTCCAAGATGCCCAAAGGAGTGTACTTGTTGGACAAAGAGCACCTTCCTTTGAAGCCTGATTTTGAGGACAACACTGTTGTCATGACTGCTGAAGATCCAACATCTTTAGAGGCTCAAGAGAAGAGACAGAAAGCTAAAGCTAAGAAGGTAGCAAAGATACCAAGTGCTGAAGAAGCTTCACAAGTGTTCCTCAAGTCAAAGCAAGACCATCTTGGATATCTTATTCAAGCAACCTTGAGAATTGAGAAAGGATGGACACCCTGACTCAGAACTAGGAGAGCTTGGAGAGGATCATTGAAACAAAATTCTATGACCTTGACTTGAAGGTGACAGAGATTCAAACAGCAGTTGAGGAGCTCCAGGAAGAAGCAGAAGAGAGGAAGGGGAAAGCAACTACTGAAGTGTTTCATGGAGTGCCTAGTGCATAGAGGTCTGCATCAGTGCCAGTGCCTGACACTAGAGTTACACCATCAGCACCTGCAGCCATAGCTCCAGTTGCCCCTCCAGTGGCAACTCCACCAGCTCCATCAACTTCAACAGATGCTTTCATCCTTGGAGTCCTCTCAACACCTCCTCCTGAAGATCAAGCTTAGAGAGACGCATAGCACTATGCATTTTCAAGCTTTTTGGTAACTTGTTGCCAAAGGGGGTGAAAGTGTATAGATCATAGGCTTCGGAAGAGAGAGCTTTGCTTCTTTTGCTACTTATTTGCTTGCTTGGTTGATACTCAATGTTTATGTGCGTGAGATACTTTGTATGGTCATGTGTTTGATCATATCATACTTAATGCTTGTGCTTGGATGATGATATTATATATCTTTAATGTATAATCATTCACTTTGCCTTGGTGATGAGTGCTTGTTCCTATTTTTATCATTTTGAGCGCTCCACCAAGATGTATGTGACATGGAAGAGTAACCCATGATCCTAATTGGTTGTGCTTTTGCATTCAAAAGCAAATTGTAAATAATGCAAAAATTTAGGGGGAGCTCTTGCTTATCACACACTTCTCAAAGCAAGGATGTATTACATTCTTATCATCATTTATCGAAGCTTTGATCTATATGTTGTCATTAATTACAAAAAAGGGGGGAGATTGAAAGTGCAACTAATCCCTGGGTAGTTTTGGTAATTCTTAACAACATATAGCTCATTGAACTAATGCTCTTTCAAGATGATCATTTCAGAAAGTTCAATGATTGGCATGGCATGGACTAGAGATGTGGACCCCTCAAAATGCTAAGGACACATATTGGCTACAAGCTCAAGACTCTATATTTTCTTTTTAGTGATCCAAGATCACATTGAGTCCATAGGAAAAGCCAATACTATAAAGGGGATGAGGTGTTGTTTAATGGCTTATTTGCTCAAAATGCTTAGTGATATGCTCCAAAACCCTCAACCACTTTCTCATTTCCACATATGTCCTAAACCTAAAAGCCAAACTCAGCCCCACCGATTTGATATATCCAGCGCCACCGAGTTCATTTGACATAGCCACTGCCACAAACCCTAATCAGTTCGGTTTCACCGATAGGGATCTCGGTCTCACCGAAATGGGATTGCAAATTCTCTATTTCCCTTCGTAATGTTTCGGTCTCACCGAAATGAGCGATCGGTCCCACCGAGTTCGCAATGCAAACTCCATGTTTCCTTTTCGTAATGCTTCAATCCCACCGAAGTGAGCGAATCGGTCCCACCGAGTTTGCCTGACCAACTCCCTGTGTGCCTATTACTGAAATCGGTCCCACCGAGTTCATGTAATCGGTCTCACCGGGATTACATTATGCCCTAACCCTAGCGCATAGGTCCCACCGAGTTGATCGTATCAATCCCACCGAAAATCCTAACATTCATATTTTGACCTGAATCGGTTTGACCGAGTTTTACCATTCTGTCTCACCGAGTTTGGGAATCTGTATTTAACGGTTAGATTTTGTGTGGAGGTTATATATACCCCTCCACCCATTATTCATTCATGGAGAGAGCAATCAGAACGTGCCGACACTTCCACCATTCATTTTCTGATAGAGAACTACGTACTCATGTGTTGAGACCAAGACATTCCATTCCAACCACAAGAATCTAGATCTCTAGCCTTCCCAAGTTGCTTTCCACTCATATCATCTTTCCACCATAGCCAAATCTGTAAGAGAGAGTTGAGTGTTGGGGAGACTATCATTTGAAGCACAAGAGAAATGAGTTCATCATCAACACACCATCTATTACCTTGTGGAGAGTGGTGTCTCCTAGATTGGTTAGGTGTCACTTGGGAGCCTCCGTCAAGATTGTGGAGTTGAACCAAGGAGTTTGTAAGGGCAAGGAGATCGCCTACTTCGTGAAGATCTACCCAAGTGAGGCAAGTCCTTCGTGGGTGATGGCCATGGTGGGATAGACAAGGTTGCTTCTTAGTGGACCCTTCATGGGTGGATCCCTCTGTGGACTCGCGCAGCCGTTACCCTTCGTGGGTTGAAGTCTCCATCAACGTGAATGTACGATAGCACCACCTATCGGAACCACACAAAAAATCTCCGTGTCAACATTGCATTTGCTCCCTCCAAACTCCTCCCAATTACTTTCTTGCAAGTTGCATGCTTTACTTTCCGTTGCTCATATACTCTTTGCATGACTGCTTGAATTGTATTGAGATTGCTTGAATTGTGCTATATTGCTAAAATCCGCAAGAATTAAAATTGGGAAAAGGCTAAGCTTTTATTTGGTCAAGTAGTCTAATCACCCCCCCCTCTAGACATACTTTTGATCGTACAAGCTAGTGTCTATGATCACCCTTCTATCTAACTTTGACCTCATCACCCATGGGTAAACTTACGACCGAAGTCAATCCACATACTTTGTTTTTACAAAGCTTTTTGCTAATAAACACCCACGATTTGTCCCTCTTCTAGTCGAGGCGTGGCAAACCAACCCGGGCGGTAAGCTTGCACGGTAAACTGCGCGGTAGCGCAGGAACAGGCTCACCGATGATACATTTGGCGCCTCTTCGAGCCCATGTGTGGTCAAACTGCGGTGCGGTGTTGTCAAGCATGCACTAGAATCCTCACTGCGGTGCGCTGTTGTCAAGCGTGCATTGGAATCCTCCGTTATGAACACCGTGACAAGACGTGACGATTACAGGACGGCTGGCCCCAATTTGTTACAGCGGCTATTTAACCCTTGTGTCTCTTCAACCTTTTGATCGTGCCCCACCATTGCAAGAAGCACACCCACCATGGCAAATTCTTAGAGAGTGTCCTGTGCGGCTCCAATGGCGCTCCGAGTGGTTGCCGACGACGAGCAACAGTTCACCATGCATGCCATGGTGGACACCCACCGAAGGTTCATGGATCTCTTGGTGGTGCACACCAACAACCCGGTCTAGGTGGAGCACTCCATCCGCATCATGGAGCTATTGTTGCCTATGAGAAGTACAAGGTGGTTGGGTTCGACCTCGAGCACACCCGTGCTCGTGCCGGGTCTCGTCCCAAGGTCGCCATTGCCTAGATGTGTGTGCGCCACCACGTCCTCGTCTACCACTACCGCCTGTCCACAAGGCCTTGCGAGCATTTTGCCAGTTTTATCAACATCCCCCACTACATGTTCGCTACGGTGGACATCGCCAACGATGTCAAAGTGCTCAAGAATTCGGGCATCGCCTGCCAGAATCTTGTCGACATCCAGGGTCAATACAAGATCTGGGGCAGCAAGGAGCATGAGAAGGACTCACTGGTTCACCTCGCTGAGGCCATCATCGACCCCTACTACAGAGACATGAAGGATTCCTACAACAATGACAAGTGCGCCTCGCACTTGGCCTGGATGGAGAAACTCGACAAAGCTCATGTCGTGTACGCGGCCAAGGAGGCGTACACGTGCTACGACATGTACAGGTGGATCGTTGACATGAGGAAGTGCCTCCTTCCCCAAAATGGCCAGGGATCCAGCCGGAATCAGAGCAATGGCAAGCGTCATCGCAACAAGAAGTAGATGATTAGATCCTCGTTTCTCCTAGTTTAGTATGCATGTAATTGCTTACTTTGGTGTGTGAAAATGTTATGTGTGTAGTCACTTGTGTAATTGTATGCTTAATTTGGTTATGCAATGTTGTCTTTTTAAGTATATATGTTGATGCTCTGTAGATAGAGAAAATCACATTGCACACGGACTAAACAAGGGAACCCGTCAGTGATGATTTCATCAATCGCTAACAATTGTATACCAGCAATCGTTTGCTCACAACACATACGGCTTGCTAACAAGAATCGTCCGTGTTGTTATCGATCTTCCCAGACATTTATGATTACAAACCTGTTTGCCGCATATCACACACATCTTGTTAAGTTGAACTGTTTTTGTTCTCTTGGCTCAACGCAAATAGTTCATCCGAGTGAACGGTACGCCATATATCGCACACACCTTCATCTGGCTGCCCATTTCTGTTGTTCCGCCTCATCACAAATAGTTCATCCGAGTGAACTATATGCTCTACATTGCACACGCCTTCATCTGGCAGCCCTTTTCCTTCATTCCTCGTCATCGCAAACAGTTAATTGAACTAAACCGTATGCCCTGAATCGCACACGCAACAAAAATCTAAACCGTGTTTGATGCATCCGTCATCACAAACGTTTTGCACCTTTTTGACGGTTTTTTACAACACCATTTGCGATTATTGCATCGCACACAGTTTCGTCGAAGGGTCTCTGATCGTACTGTCGCGTTAGCAGCATCCTGCAGTAGTGCCATGTTATTTTGAGAAGACATGATTGCTTTATTAGTATGCTTGAAGTAGTATTGTTTTTATGTCAATATTAAACTTTTGGTTTGAATCTTGTGGATCTGAACATTCTTGCCACAATAAAGAATATTGCATTGATAAATATGTTAGGTAGCATTCCACATCAAAAATTCTGTTTTTATCATTTAGCTACTCGAGGACGAGCGGGAATTAAGCCTGGGGATGCTTGATACGTCTCCAACATATCTATAATTTTTTATTGTTCCATGCTATTATATTATCTATTTTGGATGTTTATATGCATTAATATGCTATTTTATATTATTTTTGGGACTAACCTATTAACCTAGAGCCCAGTGCCAGTTTCTGTTTTTCCTTGTTTTTGACTTTTACAGAAAGGAATATCAAACGGAGTCCAAACGGAATAAAACTTTACGAAGATTTTTCTTGGAATAGAAGACACCTATGTGACTTGGAGGGATGGCCATAAGAGTCCTAGGGAGGCCACAAGCCCTTTGGGCATGCCCCAAGGGGGCCGCCCCTGGCTTGTGGGCCCCTCGGGAGTCCCCTAACCCTAGTTCCACCTCTATAAATTCTCCGAAATACTTTTCCGCTGTCGCAAGCCTCTGTTCCCGTGAGATCCCATCTTGGGGCCTTTTCCGGCACCCTGCCGGAGGGGGGTTCGATCATGAAGGGCCTCTACATCAACCTAGCTTCCCTTCTGATGAAGCGTGAGTAGTTTGCCACAGACCTACGACTCCATAGCTAGTAGCTAGATGACTTCTTCTCTCTCTTTGATCTTCAATAACATGTTATCCTCGATGTTCTTGGAGTTCTATCCGATCTAATTTTATTTTGCGGTGTGTTTGTTGAGATCCGATGAATTGTGGATTTATGATCAGATTATCTATGAATATTATTTGAGTCTTCTCCGAACTCTTTTATGCATGATTAAGATATCTTTATATTTCTCTTTGAACTATCGATTTGGTTTGGCCAACTAGATTGGTTTTTCTTACAATAGGAGAGGTGCTTAGTTTTGGGTTCAATCTTGCAATGTCCTCACCCTATGACAGAACGGGTAGCGAGGCACGTATTGCATTGTTAGCATCAGGGATAAAATGATGGGGTTTATGTCATATTGCTTGAGTTTATCCTCCCTCTACATCATGTCATCTTACTTAAGTGTAGCTCTGTTCTTATGAACTTAATACTCTATGCAGGTAGGAGTCGGTCGATGTGTGGAGTAATAGTAGTAGATGTTGAATCGTTTCGATCTACTTGTCACGGACATGATGCCTATATTCATGAGCATTGCCTTATATATCATCATAACCATGCACTTTTCTGTCAATTGCTCAACAAATTTGTTCACCCACCGTATGTTTTCTTTCAAGAGAGAAGCCTCTAGTGAAACCTATGGCCACCGGGTCTATTTTCCATCATATATTTTCAGATCCAAAAAACACAAAAATACCTTACTGCAATTTATTTATAGTTAGCTCTTTTATTTATCTTTTATACCCATCTCTATTAGATGTCACTCTTGTCCATGACCGTGAAGGGATTGACAACTGTCGGATCGAAAGTATGTCTAGAGGGGGGGTGATTAGACTACTTGACCAAATAAAATTCCAGCCTTTTCCCAATTTTAAGTCTTGGCAGATTTTAGTAACTTTACACAAGTCAAGCAATCAACCTACACATGCAATTCTAAGAGTATAGCAGCGGAATATAAAATATTGCACATGAAGGTAAAAGGAGGAGTTTGAGGGAGCAAACGCAATGTAGACACATAGATTTTTTATTCGTGGTTCCGATAGGTGGTGCTATCGCACATCCACGTTGATGGAGACTTCAACCCACGAAGGGTAACGACTGCGCGAGTCCATGGAGGGCTCCACCCATGAAGGGTCCACGAAGAAGCAACCTTGTTTATCCCACCATGGCCATCGCCCACGAAGGACTTGCCTCACTAGGGTAGATCTTCACGAAGTAGGCGATCTCCTTGCCCATACAAACTTCTTGGTTCAACTCCACAATCTTGACGGAGGCTCCCAAGTTACACCTAACCAATCTAGGAGACACCACTCTCCAAAAGGTAATAGATGGTGTGTTGATGATGAACTCCTTTCTCTTGTGCTTCAAATGATAGTCTCCCCAACACTCAACTCTCTCTCATAGGATTGGATTTGGTGGAAAGATGTTTTGAGTGGAAAGCAACTTGGGGAAGGCTAGAGATCAAGATTTATGTGGTTGGAATGGAATAACTTGACCTCAACACATGAGTAGGTGGTTTCATCTTAGAAAATGAATGCTGGAAGTGTGGGCATATTCTGATGGCTTTATCCATGAAAAAGAGAGGGTGGAGGGGTATATATAGCCTCCACACAAAATATAATCGTTACACACAATTTACCAAACTCGGTGATATCGAATCATGAAACTCAGTCAGACCGATTTAGTTCATAATGTGACGGTTAGGCACTTCGGTGGGACCAACATGTCAACTCGGTGGAACCGATTTCTATAGGGTTAGGGCATAATGTAATCTCGGTGAGACCGATTACACAAACTTGGTGGGACCGACTTTGGTAATAAGCTAACCAGAGAGTTGCTGAGGCAAACTCGGTGCGACCGATTCGCTCATCTCGGTGAGACCGAAACGTTACAAAGGGGAAACAGAGAGTTTGCTTTGCAAACTCGGGGGGGACCGATCGCTCATCTCGGTTAGACCGAAACGTTACGAAGGGAAACAGAGAGTTTGCAATCCCATCTCGGTGAGACCGAGATCCCTATCCATGAGACCGAAGTGACTAGGGTTTCTGGCAGTGGCTAAGTCAAATGAACTTGGTGGCGCCGGATAGATCAAATCGGTGGGGCCGGGTTTGACTTTTATTTTTGGACATATGTGGATATGAGAAAGTGGTTGAGGGTTTTTGGTGCATATCACTAAGAATCTTGAGCAAGCAAGCCATTAAGCAACACCTCATCCTCTTTTAATAGTATTGGTATTCCTATGGACTCAATGTGATCTTGGATCACTAGAAGTAAAATGTAGAGTCTTGAGCTTAAGAGCTTGAGCCAATCCTTTGTCCTTAGAATTTTGAGGGGTCCACATTCCTAATCCATGCCATGCCAATCATTGAACTTTCCTGAAATATTCATCTTGAAATAGCACTAGTTCGATGAGCTATATGTTGTTAATAATTACCAAAACCACCCAGGGATAGTTGCACTTTCAATCTCCCCCTTTTTGGTAATTGATGACAACATATAGATCAAATCTTCGACAAATGATAATAAAATTGAAATACATCATCGCTTTGAGAAGTATGTGATAAGCAAGAGCTCCCCCTAAATTTGTGCATTATTTGATACTTGCTTTTGAATGCAAATGCACAATTGATTAGTATCATGGGTTACTCTTCCATGTCACATACATCTTGGTGGAGCGCTCAAAATGATAGCAATTAAAAGCATGCACTCATCACCAAGCAAAGTGAATGATCATATATTGATATAAGAGATAATATCATCCAAGCAAACATTAAAGTAGCATATGAACAAACACATGATCATACAAGTATCTCACACAAGGACATAAGGTATCAAACAAGCACACGATAAAGTTCAACCAATCAAATAGCAAGAGAGGCAAAAAGCAACACTCTCTCTCAAAGCCTATGATCTATACATATTTCTCCCCCTTTGGTAACAAGCTACCAAAAAGTTCAAACATGCATAGTGCTATGCGTCTCTCGGGCTTGGTCCTTGGGAGGTGGTGTAGAGAGAGAACTCCAAGGATGAAGGCATCAATCGATGTAGCTGGAGCTTGTGGAGTGGCTGCTGGAGGTGGCACTGATGCTATAGCTGCTGGTGCTGATGTGGTAGCTCTAGTATCTGGTACTGGCACTGCAGCTGAACTCTGACCTCTTGGCACTCGCTGAAAAGCGTCTATAGTTGCCTTCCCTTTCTTCTCCTCTGCTTCCTCCTGGAGCTGCTCAACTACTGTCTGCATCTCAATCACTTTCAGATCAAGATCATAGAATTTTTGTTCAATGATCCTCTCCAAGCTCTCCTAATTCTGAGTCAAGGTGGCCAAGCCCTTCTCAATCCTCAAAGTTGCTTGGATCAGATATGCAAGTTGATCTTGTTTGCTCTTCAAGAACACTTGATATGCCTCTTCAGCACTTGGCATCTTTGCAGCTTTTTCTGTCTTTGCCTTAGCTCTCTTCTCTTCCGCTTGCACTGATGAAGACTCATCCTCATTCATTACAATTGTGTTGTCTTCAAATTCTGGGTAGAGAGGTAAATGCTCCTTGTCCAACAAGTAAGTGCATGTGCCCATCTTTGAGTTGATGAGCACCTGAATGTGTGGAGCATACCCACAAGATCTTTTCTGGTCAGCAGCTGTCCTCTTGATTGTCTCTACAATCAGACTCATGACCTTGAATTTTTGAGGCACATCAAAAATGTGCAGCAAGTTGATTGAATGTCCTCTTATCATCCTATGATCTCCAGATTTGGGCAATAGAGTATGCCTGAAGATGGTGTTGATAGTAGGCAGACCAGACAACAAATATTTCACTGAGCCCAACTTATGAGTTTCCAGGGCTTTATCAGGAATTTCCTTATACATATTTGCCATGGAGTTGTGGTCTTTCTTCTTCTTGGCATACACATCCAAATCATCCTCATGGTCTTTTGGGGCACTGATCAACTTTGCCAATCCTTCAACAGTTGACTGGTACCTTGTACCTTCAGACATCCACACTATCCTTCCATCTGGATAGAAATGAGCAGTGGAGTAGAATTGCATGATTAGCTCATCATTCCATTTGGTGAGCTTCTGTCCAACGAACTTGTCAACTCTACAAGCTTTGAAGCTTTCATGTACACCTGGAAAGTGATATTCATTCTCTTTAATATATTCCCAATCAACCATCTCATATCACAGACAATTGGCTTCTTGTCAAGCAGAATGGTCTCATAGAAATCTTGTTGTTCTTTGGTGTGGAACATATAGTCCACAACAGTTCTCCTTCTCACAGCATACGGATCATACTGTCTCCAAAGTCTCAATCCTGCATCCTTTCTGATGTTCATGTCCTCTACCACTTGATGAGTGTCATTGTGGTCTCGAATCTTTGGTTTAAGCTTTTTGAGCACTTGGGCTTCAGCATCTTCTTCTTCATCCATCTCAGGCACTGGGCCTTGTGAGGGAGTCCTGGATTAGGGGGTATCTGGACAGCCGGACTGTGTGCAACGTCCGGACTATTGAAGCATGAAGATATAAGACTCAAGACTTCGGCCCGTGTTCGGATGGGACTCTCCTTGGCGTGGAAGGCAAGCTTGGCGATCCGGATATTGTGTTTCCTTCCTTGTAACCGACTCCATGTAAACCCTAGCCCTCTCCGGTGTGTATATAAACCGGAGAGGTTGGTCCTTAGAAGGCCGATCACAATTACAATCATACCATCATAGGCTAGCTCTTAGGGTTTAGCCTCTACGATCTCGTGGTAGATCTACTCTTATACTATCCATATCTTCAATATTAATCAAGCAGGAAGTAGGGTTTTACCTCCATCGAGAGGGCCCGAACCTGGGTAAACATCTGTGTCCCTTGCTTCTTGTTACCATCAGCCTTGACGCACACATCGGGACCCCCTACCCGAGATCCGCCGGTTTTGACACCGACATTGGTGCTTCCATTGAGAGTTCCTCTGTGTCATCGCTGCAAAGCTCGATGGCTCCTTCAATCATCATCAACAACACGGTCCAGGGTGAGACTTTTCTCCCCGGATAGATCTTCATGTTCGGCAGCTTTGCCCTGCGGGCCAACTCGCTTGGCCGTCTGGAGCAGATCGGCAGCTACGCCCCTGGCCATCAGATCAGGTTCGAAAACGTGAACTACATGGCAGACATTCGCGGAGACTTGATCTTCGACGGATTCGAGCCTATGCCAGGAGCACCGGACAGTCACGACATGCATGACTTAGACCTGCAGACAACTCTTGGGATATCACTCCTGCGGTAGCCCTGGACTCAAATCCGGGGCAGGCTGCGTTGCCTAAGGACGGAGGGATGGACCCCGCCCCGCAAGCCATACCCTCATCGGCAGTGGAGCTGAACACAGGCCTCACTTCTGAGGAAGCATGTGACTCCGGACCCCCGGATTCGTATCCGGTTGTAGGCTCCAGTCCGCGTGTTCCCGAGCCCGTCGAGCCTGGTTGGGATTCGGTAATGGAGTTCACCGCCACAGACATCGTTCAGCACTCGCCCTTTGGCGACATGCTGAACTCATTAAAGTCTCTCTCTTTGTCAGGAGACTCAGGGCCGAACTATGTCCGGCTTGAGTGGGAAGCAGACGACAACTGAATTTGTTGCCCACCCACCACCCACTTCATTGCCATGGTCGATGATTTAACCGACGTGCTTGACTTCGACTCCGAAGACATCGACGGTATGGATGATGATGCAGGAGAATTACAGGAGCCACCGCTCACAAGGCGGTGGACGGCCACCCCTCATACGATATATACACGGTGGACACTCCGAAGGAAACCAATGGCGATGAGGCAATGGAGGATAACCCCTCAGGAGGAAAAGCAAAGCATGGGCGTCTTCGACGATGCTCCAAGCCCCACCACATCAACACCGGCCCCGGAGATGAAAGCAATCCGGATGGTGTTAAAAAGGAATACAACCCTGATCAGCCTACCTTCAAGCAGGCCGGACCAGCCATGGTGGGATACCTGGAGAGGGACAACTGCACACCCCCCTCCGAAGACGAGGAAAGCCTCGGCAATGATGAGTTCCGCGTGCCTGAAGATCCAGGGGAATAAGTTCGCTTCAAGCAATGGCTCATGGCCACGGCAAGGAGCCTACAAAGGAAGCAAGAGCAGCTCAAAGCTGACCAATATCTGCTAGTGGACAGGTGGACCAAGATCCTGGCCACCGAAAAGTACAGACTCGACCACCCTAACAAAGGGCATACCCGGCACAACTGGCTACCTCAACCCAAGCAGGAGAACCACAAGCACACACCCAGACGTCCACACATCACTACGGTCCAAGACAGTAAGAAGCATACACGAAGAGGCATCCTCAAGCCTCGGTGCAATGGTCATAAATGTCAAGACAGGGAAACTGGTGCCAAGTCCAGAAACTCTCAGTCCGGTAAACGGACAAAGAACAGCTCAAGCCTACTCGGCCCAAGCCACACACTCGATCAACCGTGTGAAATTCACAGTACTCCTAGAAGGACGGCAAAGCATACCAATAGAGAATGTCGGATCCTCAAAACAAAGCGGCTGGTCGGGCGCTGGAAGCAATAAGGGGAGGCGTCTCGTCAAGAACCCCCCCCCAGGGCATAAAAGTACGGCTGATCGCCCATGATCACATCAACCACAGCAAGTCAATTGCAGTACATCTAGACCTAGTAGTCCGGGGGCTCCATAACACACAAAGCCCACACGGGTATGAAGCCACAAATAACATCTTCTAAAAGATGCAAGGCGCAAAGGCCAAGTTTTATTGGCCCACCACTCTAACGGTTGTCTTAGGATCACCCAAAAAAATGCTACGCCAAAGAATAAATCTTCGGCACCTTCCCACCATGCGGTAGTTTACCGTATGCCAACGGGATAAACCACGTTGACTAGATTCCACGTGGTAAATCACTCAGGCCAACTATCCGTACACCCACTGAGGAGTCCGCGCTACCTCACAGTACATCGGCTGGGCCCACCGGGGTCTGATCATGGACCCTTGGACCAACCACAAGGGGACGCTCAGCTGCCTTCAAGCATTTCCCTTTACAAACTAACGTTGACGCAGAACAGGATTGGCAGTGTGGAATCAGCCCAGACACACAATGGCAGGAACATGCAGGTAGAAGGCAGTTCGGATTCACTCTTGATCCACTCACAACCCCCTCCAGTCCGGCCATCACAGGTTCCACCAAAAAACACCTCTTTTCATACATCGTACTCATATGCATAGACATATCATCCTACTACAATGCATAGACATAAATAACACTTACCGGCCGTCATTTATCGCCAACGCCTCTTTGCCGAAAATGACAGCCACGCTTCATGTTCGCCCGGTTACGCCAGGGGCTTCACAGCACGGCAATAAAGTCCGACCACCTTTTCGGTCGCTCGGCACCCCGAACTTATAGCACTATATGCATCAGCTCCGAATCATGTCTTGGGTCATTGGTTGGGTTTGCCCGGCTCCCATGTTTTG
The DNA here is from genome assembly GCA_021437245.1 of Aegilops speltoides. Classification (NCBI taxonomy): domain Eukaryota; kingdom Viridiplantae; phylum Streptophyta; class Magnoliopsida; order Poales; family Poaceae; genus Aegilops; species Aegilops speltoides. The sequence continues at coordinate 339,161,280 of CM038147.1, read as the reverse complement.
GTACCTTACGTTCCGTTCTATCGGCTAAGGTAGCGCTGGGAGAACTACTGCAATTGTGTCCTGGTTCAGTCGGACGAGCACCTTAGTAGAGAAAGCCGATAACCGACTGTCATGATGCAGCGAGAGCTGGTCAGCTATTCACGAGGTTGTAAAATCCTTAAAGATTTATTCCGCACAACGCCATTATAAATGCAGAGTGCGACGGATCGGTCTTCTGATCAGGCGCCAATAGAGCCCCTTGTTCGGCCTTCCGAACACTAGGGGCTGCACCGACCATACTCGAATTCCTATGGCTAAGTGAGATTAATAAAGCCTTATAATCTAATTGCCTAGTTCGCGGAGAGAAACACCTCCTTAAAAGGACCCAACTATGGGAGGAAGAGCATTCAGATATATCCCGAACACCGCCGTATTCTTTTTACGTGGGGGCAGAAGCCGACGACTAGCCAACTCTCAGAATTTGCATACAATAAACAGCCGCACAGGAATAAAATATTTTCAAACAAAACAGGCAATATATAATAAAAATGCCATTATCCCATATTACAAAAAGCGGCACGAATGCCCTCAGGGAAATATAATGTCTTTGGCACACTTATCTGCATAAAGGCGAGCCTTCGATACACCTTCATAGTACAGTTCGGGCTTGCGGTGCTCCTTACCCTCCGGCGGCCCCTCAGTCATCAGCTTCTCCGCGTTAAGCTTCCCGCAATGCACTTTTGCACGGGCAAACGCCATGCGTGCGCCTTCTATACAGACTGATCGCTTGATAGCATGCATCTAGCCGAGGACAGGCACCCACAATCTGCTTCACGAGCCCAAAGTACCTGCTTGGAATCGGCTCCGCAGGCCATAGCCGGACAACTAAGTCCTTCATGGCTAGTTCGGCCGGCTGGTGCAGCTCGACCAACTACTTCAGCTGATCGATAAAAGGCACCGGATAGTTCGGCGCCAAATACTGTGATCAGAAATCCCTCTCCGCAGACTTCTTCTCCTTGGTTCGGTAGAATTGGGCGGCATCTGATATGCTGCGAGGAAGATCTGCAAAAGCCCCTGGAAAAATAAGAATTCAGCTTGCCGCTTAGGATTCTTCCCATTATCATGTACAAAGGGCTAAGAATACAGAAGGCTTTACCAGCCGCAACTTTCCGGGCCTCCTGAATGTCCTGCACAACACCTCGGGCTTCTTCCTGAGCACCTTTCGCAGCCTCGAGCGCTTGGGCGGGTTTGGATTCTTTCCCTACTAGACTCTGCTCCAATCCCTTGCTTTTCTTCACAGCTTCCTAGAGCTCTCGCTCAGCTGCGATGACCCTGGCCTCGTGTTTTTCACGAAGCGCCTGTTCGGCGGAAGCCTTCTTGTTGGCATCGGCCACAGCCTTCTTTAGTGCCTTGTATTCGGCACTCGCTCCTAGAGCACACAATACAAATACTTTTCACTAAGCACAACTATTAATTCGAGCAAACTACAAGACAAATGTTTTCAACATACCTTGCTTGTCTTCCAATTGCATCTTCACACGGCCGAGTTCTTCCTCAGCCTGTGCAAGGCTCTGCTTCAGTTCAGACACTTCCACATTATAAGCGCCCGTCCTCTCTGCAGACGCCTGTTTTCACGTAACAGGGGTATACGTCATTCACATAGGCTCCCGCGGAAGCAGAGGATTTGATCCCCTGCCCGGCTCCGTCTCCTCCGCTGGACAGTGTATCAGGGGCTACTACTCATATCATGACAATTCCTCAAAAGGTTTCTTAGGAAACATACCTCAAAGGCCTTTATAAGGTCAAAGTAGGACTCATTCAACCCGCTTTCGGCGGACTGAATCTTCTCAACCACCGCTCCCATGAGGGTCCGATGCTCATCGACGATAGACGCGTTCTTCAATGCTGTCGATCGACCGCCGGGCAGCTCTGCTCGAATAGAGGACGCCGGCGGGATAGGCAGGCCTCCCACCATCGAAGGTGGCTGTTCGCTTGATTCTGGAACCTTAGAGGTCCTGGGGGCCGTATGCATCCCCACATGTCCGGCTCTAGGGATATGTCCTCCCTGGTCCGGGTCCTGTCGAGATGACACCTCAGTGTCACGCCCGGACTTTGGGGAAGGGGCCTACGGAGGCGTCTGGCTCGCCAAGGCGTCTGAGCCCAGCGAATCCTCCGATGAGGACCGGCCAGTGCGAGACCTTGCCGGACTGTGCAATATGTGGCAACAGTTAAAACTAGGGATAATTAGATTTATGCCCCTAGTTGTGTCCCACTCATCTGTTTTACCCCTAATTCCCAAAAGTCACCGGTTCTGCCCAAGTCACTTTGCCCCTCTTATGCTTTTGCCCTTTGACCGTTTGACCGTCAGTTTGAAAACTTCATAACTAGTTCATACTTAATCAGAAAAATGCAAATAAGATACCAAAATATTCAGAAAAACATCACCTATATGTAAGTGTCATTTGCATTCATGAAAAAAGTGTTGAAAAGTGCACATCCGAGTTTTAGCTCTTTTGATACCACCATGAATAGTAAACTCTAAAAAAATTCAAAAAATTCAAAAAAAATATGGTGGCAAAGAACGACAAATGTTCTAAGTGCTTGCCAAGTTTCATTAGGGAACGACATTCGTGGAAGTCGTGGCAAAAAAATAATCTATTTCGGAGAGCTGATTGTTTTTTTGTCGCGGCACCCACGAATGTTATTCCCTGATGAAACTTGGCAGGCACTTAAAACATTTGTCATTCTTTGCCACCAAATATTTTTTGAATTTTTTTGAACTTTTTGGGAGTTTACTATTCATGGTGGTATCAAAAGAGCTAAAACTCAGATATGCACTTTTCAACACTTTTTTCATGAATGCAAATGACACTGGCATATAGGTGATGTTTTTCTGAACATTTTGGTGTCTTATTTGCATTTTTCTGATTTAGTATGAATTAGTTATGAAGTTTTCAAACTGACGGTCAAACGGTCAAAGGGCAAAAGCATAAGAGGGGCAAAGTGACTTGGACAGAACCGGTGACTTTTGGGAATTAGGGGTAAAACAGACGAGTGGGACACAACTAGGGGCATAAATCTAATTATCCCTTAAAACTACTATACCCAAAAACAATCCCGGACGCATATATGTGTTTGGATACTTACAACTTCTCCAGGGGCTGGGCCCTGGGATCCCACTCCGGGCTGCTATCGGCAGCTGTGGTGGATGCCTCTGGGAGGGAACCTTTCCCCCTCTTGGGCGATCCGGCCTCCACAGATGTGGAGGCCATCCTTTTCCTCCCGCCATCAGAGTGAGGCTCATCCTCCTCTGTTTCCTCCTCTTCATCTTCAGAAGAAGGATCATCGCTGGAGTCTACGGATTTGGCATCCGTAGCCTCGCGACGGCGAAGGCCACTCCAGGTCTTTTTGACCTTCTTGGAGGCCTCTTTCTTTGGCGCCTCGTAAGGCGCGGGGACCAGCATCTTTGTCAGAAGAGGTCCGGCCAGTTCCTCCGGCAGGGGGGCTAGACAATGTATCCGCTCCACCTTCTTTATCCACCCGTGAGGTCATGATGAAACACGATTAAGATGTCTCCCTCATGACATGCCAGCTGAAGCATGAATGGACAGAGCGTGGGTGTAACTTACCAATCTTGCAGAATGGGATAATTGATACCCACGGTCCTCGGCGGGGCCCGGCCACGATTTGCCGGACTTGAAGAGCACCTTCCAGATATCCTTGTGGGAAGAATCATAAAGTTCCTGAAGGGTTTGGTGCTCGGTTAGGTCGAACTCCCACAGAGTGCAAGCTCGGCGCTGACAGGGGAGAACCAGGCGAACTAGCATCACCTGGACTATGTCGACTAGTTTGACGTCCCTGTGAACCACACTCTGAACGCGCATCTGGAGCAGTGACAGCTCGTCGGACAAGGACCAGTTCGGGCCCTTCTTGAGCCAGGACGTGAGCCGCAGTGGAGCTCTGGATCTGAACTCTGGAGCTGCCGCCCACTTTTTGCCGTGTGGTTTGGTGATATAGAACCACTGCTGCTGCCACTCCTTGACGGAGTCATTGAAAGCGGCCTTGGGCATCTTTCTTACCATGGCACTGCCGCACTCGGCGTGTTCGCCACTCACCACCTTGGGTTTCACATTGAAAATCTTTAGCCACAGGCCGAAGTGAGGTGGGATCCAGAGAAAAGCCTCGCACACGACGATGAACGTCAAGATATTGAGGAAGGAGTTGTGGGAAAGATCATGAAAATCGATCCCGTAGTAATACATGACTCCATGAACAAATGGGTGAAGGGAAAACCCGAGCCCGCGAACAAAATGGGGAAGGAACACGACTCTCTCGTGGGGTTCCGGAGTGGGGACAACCTGTCCCAGCGATGGGAGACGGTGGCCGATCTTCTGGGCCAGATACCCGGCTCCCCGGAGCTTCTTAATGACTTTCTCCTCGATGGTCGAGGCCATCCATCTGCCTCCTGCTCCGGATCTGGACATCTTTGGAAAATCTCTCTTTGATGGAGAAGAAGGGTGCTTGGGCGTTAGGGCTTGAACAATGGAGAAAGGACTAGCGAAAGGAGGAGGCGTGGGTAAAGAGGAAGCAACCTTATCTCTTTATAGAGACGGTGAAAGCTTTTTTGCACCTCCCCACTTTCCTGGTGGAACCCGACGTTCCCTACTCGCCGCGATTAGCGGAGCGGTTAGATTACCCCTTCTCGTATTGATGAGAATCCCATGATAAGGGGACACGATCTCTGCTTTGACAAGACATGTCAAAGAAACCGCCTCGCAATATGCGTTGTGGCTGGTTGTGGGAAAACGGTTCGAATAATGATCCGACCGTAATAACATGTCACGTCGTCTGAAAAAGTTATCAGCAGATTGCATTTGTGAAATATCATTCTCTCTACAGCGGTGTGTAAAGATCATTTTGTGGATCCGGACACGATTCAAGTGTTCGATAATTACTTTGGAGTATTCGGAGATGGAACCCGCCCTGCAATGTCGAAGACAAGACTGCGCACCGGACTCATTGTCATTGAAGCCTGTTTCAGGGGCTACTGAAGGAGTCCTGGATTAGGGGGTATCCTGACAGCCGGACTGTGTGCAATGTCCGGACTATTAAAGCATGAAGATACAAGACTCAAGACTTCGGCCCGTGTCCGGATGGGACTCTCCTTGGCGTAGAAGGCAAGCTTGGCGATCCGGATATTGTGGTTCCTTCCTTGTAAACCCTAGCCCTCTCCGGTGTGTATATAAACTGGAGAGGTTGGTCCTTAGAAGGCTGATCACAATTACAATCATACCATCATAGGCTACCTCTTAGGGTTTAGCCTCTACGATCTCGTGGTAGATCTACTCTTGTACTATCCATATCTTCAATATTAATCAAGCAGGAAGTAGGGCTTTACCTCCATCGAGAGGGCCCGAACCTGGGTAAACATCTGTGTCCCTTGCTTCCTATTACCATCAGCCTTGACGCACAGATCGGGACCCCCTACCCAAGATCCGCCGATTTTGACACCGACACCTTGTTCTTCTCCTCAGTAGGAATGTTTCTGGTGATTCTCTTGGGTGCAGACTTGGTGCCTTGAGCAGCAGCTTTGGGAGCAGGTTTGGGCTTAGAAGTAGCAGCCCCTGACTTGATTGCATCTCCCATAAGCTTTTGTAACTTGGGTGCTGGTGCAGCATCCTCTTCCTCTTCATCATCAGATGGATCTCTCATCATGGAGGGCTTGCCAATGACTCTGGCAATGGTCTTCCTGACCCTCTCCTTTCTCTTCTTGCCTTCTCCTGTCTCTTTGGGTTCAAGAGTGAACTCCATATTTTCCTCTGCAGCAGCTTTCCTAGGCTTGGATGTTGGCAGTCTCTTGGCAGGTGCTTTCTTGTGCATACCACGCTTTGTTGCAGCAGTAGTACCATACTCTTTCTTCAGCACTTTCTTCTTTGATGTGGCCTCATCCTCAACAGCCACATAGTCCTCGTCCTCAGAGTCTGAGGTTCTGTTCTTTCTTTTCCTGGTGGCTGCCTTTGGCAAGTTGCTTGGAGTGCTCCTGCTGCCATGATCATAGCTGCTTGAGGGACTAGTGCCCTCACTCATTTCCACTTGCTCTTCATATTTATTCTGGCTATCACTCTGGTCAGACATCTTGGCAGGCAAACTGACAGCAAACCCTGTGAATAGATATAGACGAGGTAGAGTAGATGAGCATCACAAAGTGCAGAGATTTTTGCAAAACAAATGAGTCAAAAACTTAGTTTTAGTTCTCTACTGAAATGATTTCAGAGCTACCGAATTGATAAACTCGGTGATACCGAAGCAACATTTGGAACCTAAACTAGTGAACTCAGTCAGACCGAGTCACAGTTCGGTGGCACCAAGATTGCTAAGGTTTTACAGAGAATTGAACTCGGTCACACCAATTTGCAGTTTTCGGTCAGACCAAAAAGTGCATGTGCAATGGCCTAAGCCAAATCGGTGAGACCGATATCTACAATTTGGTCGGTCCGAGATGAGTTCAGCAGAGACCTAACCCTAAATTTTTGAATCAAACTTAACCAAAAGAAGTTTTCTCTGGCTAGATTGATTTCATACATGGAAAAGATCATGGCATTGACCTTGTGCTTAGAATAGGAGGTGAAAAGAGAGCACAAGGGGTCAAACTCATACCCTAGTTCGACGGGAGTTTGCTACGGTGGCAACGGCAGAGCAGATTCCCGTTGACAGCGACAGAAACCAGCGGCGGGAGGTCGCTGGCGGCGAGGAGACGATCCGGAGACCGGAGGAGGCAGAGCAGGATACGCGCGGGCTGACGGCTTTTGAAGAATTTCCAAAATCTCACCCGTGGATATATATCCCAACCCTGTCGGTGTGACCGAGTGGAACAACTCGGTGGCACCGAGATGCAGAATCGCAAGCGGTTACTATAACTCGGTGTGACCGAAATGTTCAAATCGGTTGCACCGAGATGAAAACCTAGATCAACTTAGTGAACTCAGTGTGACCGAAATGGATGACTTGGTCATACTGAAATACACAAAGAGGTTTTGGAAGTTTACGTCTATGATGAATCAGGGACTCCGAGTGCTCCCCACATAGAGTGGTTCGAATCTGACTTGATCAAACTTTGTGATGTAGCATGAATAGTGTTTGAGACGAGAAAAACATAGATAGCTAGAGGAGGTTCTTAGGCATTCTTGTCCATCCACTTGGCAAAAGATAAAGAGCCAAACAATCAAAGCAACAAGTGGATGTCCTCGAATGAGTAAAATATGCAACCAACATGCTCACACAATAAAATGGCAAATGAAATATGTGGCAAAGCATGCACAAACACTCTAGCATCTATCAAGCAATTTGCGATGACTTGGTGATACGTCTCCAATGTATCTATAATTTTTTATTGTTCCATTGTATTATATTACCCCTTTTGGATGTTTATGGGCTTTATTTTACACATTTATATCATTTTTGGGACTAACCTACTAGCCGGAGGCCCAGCCCAGATTGCTTTGTTTTTGCCTATTTCAGATTTGAAGAAAAGGAATATCAAACGGAGTCCAAACGGAATGAAACCTTCGGGAGCATGATTTTTGGAATGAACGTGATCCAGAGGACTTCGAGTGCAAGCCAAGAAGCAGCCGAGGTGGCCACAAGATAGGAGAGCGCGCCCACCCCTACAGGGCGCGCCCCTTGTCTCGTGGGCCCCTCGGGCAGCCACCAACCTACTTCTTCCTCCTATATATACCCACGTACCACGAAAACATCCAGGGAGCCAACGAAAAACAATTTCCACCACTGTAACCTTCTGTATTCGCGAGATCTCATCTTGGAGCCTTCGCCGGCGCTCTGCCAGAGGGGGAATCGACCATGGAGGGCTTCTACATCAACGCCATAGCCCTTCCGATGCGTTGTGAGTAGTTTACCACAGACCTTCGGGTCCATAGTTATTAGCTAGATGGCTTCTTCTCTCTTTTTGGATCTCAATACCATGTTCTCCCCCTCTCTTGTGGAGATCTATTCGATGTAACTCTTTTTGCCGTGTGTTTGTCGAGATCCGATGAATTGTGGGTTTATGATCAAGTTTATCTATGAGAAATATTTGAATCTCCTCTGAATTCTTTTATGTATGATTGAGTTATCTTTGCATGTCTCTTTGAGTTATCAATTTGGTTTGGCCTACTAGATTGATCTTTCTTGCCATGGGAGAAGTGCTTAGCTTTGGGTTCAATCTTGCGGTGTCCTTACCCGATGTGGATGTTAGGGTTGCAAGGCACGTATTGTATTGTTGCCATCGAGGATAAAAAGATGGGGTTTATATTATATTGCATGAGTTTATCCCTCTACATCATGTCTTTTTTCTTAATGTGTTACTCTGTTCTTATGAACTTGATACTCTAGATGCATGCTGGATAGTGGTTGATGTGTGGAGTAATAGTAGTAGATGCAGGCAGGAGTCGGTCTACTTGTTGCGGACGTGATGCCTATATACATGATCATGCCTAGATAATCTCATAATTATTCACTTTTCTATCAATTGCTCAACAGTAATTTGTTCACCCACCGTAATACTTATGCTATCTTGACAGAAGCCACTAGTGAAACCTATGGCCCCCAGGTCTATCTTTTATCATATATAAGCTTTCAATCTACTCTTATTTGCATCTTTACTTTTCCAATCTATATCATAAAATACAAAAAATATATTTATCTTATCATACTATCTCTATCAGATCTCACTTTCGCAATTGGTCGTGAAGGGATTGACAACCCCTTTATTGCGTTGGTTGCGCGTTCTTTGTTTGTTTTTGTAGGTGCGTGGTACTTATGAGGAGCCTCCTATTGGATTGATACCTTGGTTCTCAAAAAAATTGAGGGAAATACTTACGCTACTATTGTTGCATCACCCTTTCCTCTTCAAGGAAAACCAACGCAAGCTCAAGACGTAGCAAGAAGGATTTCTGGTGCCGTTGCCGGGGAGGTCTTCGCTCAAGTCAAGACATACCAAGTACCCATCACAAACTCATCTCCCTTGCATTTACATTATTTGCCATTTGCCTCTCGTTTTCCTCTCCCCCACTTCACCTTTGCCGTTTTATTCGCCCTCTCTTTCCCAATCTCCTCTCTCTCTCTCTTGTCTATTTGTGTGCCTGTTTGTCCTTATGGCTTTGCCTAAGAGTACCAACCTCCTTCTTAGAAGGTTGGAAGAGATTGAATCAAATATTAGAAGCTTTATGACTTTGCAATTTGAGCATAATAATTTCTTCAGAAAAGAGCTTAAAGAACAAAAAGGTTTTTTGGGGTTTATGAATAAGAAGCTTGATGATATGTCTAAAGAATTTTATGGTTTGAACTCTCAAATTACCCGGCTTGAAAATTCCATAGCCAAAATTTCTGATAAGCAAGCTACCTTAGTCAATAAGATGGCTACCAAACCAGAAAAATTAGGTGAAAATAATGATGAAGATCTTAAAGTTATTGATGTGTCCCCTATTAGATCTTTGTTTTGCAATATGAATCTTGATAATAATGGGACTGGAGATGAGTCAACTTTATTTAGAAGGCGTCCCAATAATTCGGAGTTTTTAGATCTTGATGCTAAATTTGGTAAAAGTGGGATTGGAGAGGCCATGACTTTAAATAGCATTGAACCCACTGTCTCAGATTTCAAGGAATTTGATTATGATAATTGTTCTTTAGAAGGTTGTATTTCCTTGTTGCAATCCGGTGTTAATTCTCCTCATGCTTATAGTCAAAATAAAGCTTTTGCCAAACATATCGTTGATGCCTTGATGCAATCTTATGATGAAAAACTTAATGTGGAAGTTTCTATACCTAGAAAACTTAATGATGAGTGGGAACCAACTATAAAGATTAAAATTAAAGATCATGAGTATTTTGCTTTGTGTGATTTGGGTGCTAGTGTTTCCACGATTCTGAAAACTTTATGTGATATTCTAGGTTTGTATGATCTTGATGATTTCTCTTTAAATTTGCACCTTGCGGATTCCACCATTAAAAAGCCAATGGGAAGGATCAATAATGTTCTCATTGTTGCAAATAGAAATTTGGTGCATGTAGATTTTATCGTTCTTGATATAGATTGCAATCTTTCTTGCCCTATTATTCTTGGTAGACCTTTCCTTAGAACGATTGGCGCAATTATTGATATGAAGGAAGGGAATATTAGATTCCAATTTCCATTAAAGAACGGCATGGAGCACTTTCCAAGAAAGAAATTCAAATTACCTTATGAATCTATCATGCGAGCTACCTATGAATTGAGTGCCAAAGATGGCACTACTTGAATCTATCTTCGCTTTTATGCCTAGCTAGGGGCGTTAAACAATAGCACTAGTTGGGTGGCAACCCAATTTTATTTGTGTTTTTGTTTTTGTTTCTGTTTAGTAATAAATTTTGCATCTACCTTCTGTTTAGATGTGTTTTTATGTTTTAATTAGTGTTTGTGCCAAGTAGAACCTATAGGATAACCTATGATGATAGTTAATTTGATTCTGCTGAAAAACAGAAACATTGCACGCATGGAATTAGTTTTGTTAAATCACAGAAACGTGCTTTTGCGTTGATTATTTTTTCTTCTGATCAATAGACAAATTGTCCAGGACTTCCTATTTTGGTAGGATTTTTAGAGTTCTAGAATTTGCGTTAGTTACATATTTCTACAGATTGTTCTGTTTTTGACAGATTCTGTTTTTTGTGTGTTGTTTGCTTATTTTGATGCATCTATGGCTAGTTTTAAGTGGTATGAAGCATAGAGAACTTGAAATACAATAGGTTTAACACCAATATAAATAAAGAATGAGTTCATTACAGTACCTTATGTGGTGGTTTTGTTTTCTTTCACTAACGGAGCTTATAAGATTTCTGTAGCATGCACGTATGGTTAAAGTTGTGTAACAAATTTGAAACATGAAGTGTACTTGGATTGTGCATCCTTATGAGTGGCGGTCGGGGACGAGCGATGGTCTTTTCCTACCAATCTATCCCTCTAGGAGCATGCACGTAGTGCTTGGTTTTTGATGACTTCTAAATTTTTGCAATAAGTATATGAGTTCCTTTGACTAATGTTGAGTCCATGGATTATACGCACTTTTACCTTTCCACCATTGCTAGCCTCGTCGGTACCGTGCATTGCCCTTTCTCACCTTGAGAGTTGGTGCAAACTTCGCCGGTGCATCCAAACCCCGTGATATGATACGCTCTATCACACATAAACCTCCTTATATCTTCCTCAAAACAGCCACCATACCTAACTATTATGGCATTTCCATAGCCATTCCGAGATATATTGCCATGCAACTTTCCACCGTTCCGTTTATCATCATGACACACATTACTTTTGTCATATTTCCATTGCATGATCATGTAGTTGACATCGTATTTGTGGCAAAGCCACCATGCATAATTTTTCATACATGTCACTCTTGATTCATTGCACCATCCCGGTACACCGCCGGAGGCATTCATATAGTCATATCTTGTTCTAGTTTCGAGTTGTAATTCATGTGTTGTAAATCAATAAAAGTGTGATGATCATCATTATTAGAGCATTGTCCCCAAAAAAAGGAAAAAGAAAAAAAAAGAAAGGCCAAAAGAAAAAGAAAAAAAGAAAGGCCAAAGGAAAAAAAGAAAAAAAGAAAATAAAGAAAATAAATAAAAGGGGGCAATGTTACTATCTCTTTTTCCACACTTGTGCTTCAAAGTAGCACCATGTCCTTCATATAGCGAGTCTCATATATTGTGCTTCAAAGTAGCACCATGTTTTCACATAGAGAGTCTCTTATGTTTGACACTTTCATATACTAGTGGGAATTTTTCATTATAGAACTTGGCTTGTATATTCCTATGATGGGCTTCCTCAAATGCCCTAGGTCTTCGTGAGCAAGCAAGTTGGATGCACACCCACTAGTTTTCTTTTGTTGAGCTTTCATTCATTTATAGCTCTAGTGCATCCGTTGCAGTGCAATCCCTACTCCTCATGTTGACATCAATTGATGGGCATCTCCATAGCCCGTTGATTATCCTCGTCAATGTGAGACTTTCTCCTTTTTGTCTTCTCCACACAATCCCCACTATCATATTCTATTCCACCCATAGTGCTATATCCATGGCTCACGCTCATGTATTGCGTGAAAGTTGAAAAAGTTTGAGATTATTGAAGTACGAAACAATTGCTTGGCTTGTCATCGGGGGTGTAGAATTTGGGAACATTTTTGTGTGGCGAAAATGAAGCATAGCCTAACTATATGATTTTTTAGGGATGAACTTTCTTTATCCATGTTATTTTGAGAAGACATGTTTGCTTTTATTAGTATGCTTGAAGTGTTACTATTTCTTATGTCAATATGAACTTTTATTTTGAATCATTTGGATCTTAACATTCATGCCACAATAAAGAAAATTACATTGAGAATTATGCTAGGTAGCATTCCACATCAAAAATTATGTTTTTATATTTACCTACTCGAGGACGAGCAGGAATTACTAGGTCATCTATATATGAGTATATTGACTTAGGAGTCAAATGAGAACATTTGATCATTGGTCATACTCATCGTTTAAGCACAAGTCGGGTTACCACTTTTACATAAAGCATTGTTGGGTTCACACTGTTCGAGTTGCTTTATCTCAATTCGTAGAGCAAAGCTCCCCCTAGATGTGATATCCCCCCTAAGAGGGATGAACTTAACCTTGGGTTTTGTCGATGATGACTTCATGCAGGTGTTGAAGATGTGGACGCTCAATGTTGATGTAGATCATTCGGAGCAATCCATAGGAGTGAGTTGCACTTTCAGTACCTACACGGGTTAGTCCCACAAGGAACAAGCAAGGATATCCATAGAAATAGAATGATGTACACACAAGATGATGTCCATGAAAGCATTAGGTTACCTTGTCCCTTGTGTTACCAACAAGAGGGTTTGTGACTCCTTGAACTAGTGCAAGATATGGAAGTAGTTTGCACTTGTTCTTGCCAAAATGATATGAGTGAAGTGTGTAGGCGGAGTCACCCTCAAGAACTCTCTGGTTCTTATTCTTCGGAATCCACATCATCTTGATGGGAATCCCTGGGGTTGTAATCGTACTTGATGAAGTAGAACTTGATGTAGTCTTGGGAACCCACTTGACCAAGGCCTTGGGAGCTTCTTCAAATGCATAGATCTCCTCTTGAAGCTTATCCTTGCCTTTTTGCTTGTGGTCTTGTGGTGGAAGATCATCTTGAGCTTGTGTCCCTTGGAAAGAAGTAGGATCATACTTCTCTTGTTGAGGAACAAACTTTGTCTTGGGGTATAGATCTTCCTCCCACTCAACTCCATTGGCATTGAACTTTTGTTCAAAACCAACACCTTGGTTCTTCCGGTGCCTTCCTTGCTTGCGTACAATTTCCTCAAATTGCTTACTTCCGGCAAGGCTCTTGTAAACACCTTTCTCTATAATTCCCTTCAATAAGCTATTTTCTTGCTCAAGTGTAACTTGGCTAAGAGAATCATTAGTGGAATCAAGAGAATTACTAGAAGCAACAACATTGGATTTAGCATGATTATTGTTACTACTAGAAGAAGAATCTTTCTTACTTTTGTTGCTAGATTTAACTTGTGGCATGTAAGTAGACAAGAGTAAACGCTTGGCAATATAAGAAGAACTTTTCTTGCGAAGATCATCATTGATTGCCTTTAAAAACTCATGCTCTTGCTCTAGGTTGAGCTTTTCAAAGCGTAGCTTCTCATGAGTCTTTAAAAGTTCTCGATGATCTTCCAAGGTAGTTTCATGAGCTAACTTAAGAGTATTTGGTTCTTTAGTTAGACGATCAATCTCCTTATCATCGTCATTCATTTTATCTTGATTAGCATGATTAATAGCAAATTCATCATAGTTTTCATAACTAGAGTTATCAACAAGTAAATCGTCATCACCTAGCAAATCATCTTCATCACTATTGAAATCAACATACTCGGGGTGTGATACCTTTGGGCCTTTATGTTGGGGAACGTAGTAATTTCAAAAAAAAAAATCCTACGCACAGGCAAGATCATGTGATGCATAGCAACAAGAGGGGAGAGTATTGTCCACGTACCCTCGTACACCGTAAGCGGAAGCGTTATGACAACGCGGTTGATGTGGTCGTACGTCTTCACGATCCGACCGATGCAAGTACCAAACGTACGGCACCTCCGAGTTCAGCACACGTTCAGCTCGATGACGATCCCTGGACTCCGATCCAGCAAAGTGTCGGGGATGAGTTCCGTCAGCACGATGGCGTCGTGACGATGATGATGTTCTACCGGCGCAGGGCTTCGCCTAAACTCCGCGACGATATGACCGAAGTGGAATACGATGGAGGGGGGCACCGCACACGACTAAGGAACGATCACGTAGATCAACTTGTGTGTCATGGGGTGCCCCCTGCCCCCGTATATAAAGGAGCAAGGGGGGGTGCGGCCGGCCCTAGGACGAGGCGCGCCGGAGGAGTCCTACTCCCACCGGGAGTAGGACTCCCCCCTTTCCCTAGTTGGACTAGGACTTGGGGGGAAGGAGGAGAGGGGGGAAAGGAAAGGCGGCCCCTCCTTGTCCTATTCAGACATGGGGGGAGGGTCGCGCGGCTGCCCATAGGCCTCCTCTCCTCTTCCTCCACTAGGCCCAATAAGGCCCATTAGGTCACCGGGGGGTTCTGGTAACCTCCTGGTACTCCGGTAAAATGCCGATTTCACCCGGAACACTTCCGATGTCCAAACATAGGCTTCCAATATATCAACCTTTATGTCTCGACCATTTTGAGACTCCTCGTCATGTCCATGATCACATCCGGGACTCCGAACAAACTTCAGTACATCAAAACTTATAAACTCATAATAAAATTGTCATCGTAACGTTAAGCGTGCGGACCCTACGGGTTCGAGAACTATGTAGACATGACCTAGAACTATTCTCGGTCATTAACCAATAGCGGAACCTGGATGCCCATATTGGCTCCTACATATTCTTCGAAGATCTTTATCGGTCCAACCGCATAACAACATACGTTGTTCCCTTTGTCATCGGTATGTTACTTGTCCGAGATTCGATCATCGGTATCCAATACCTAGTTCAATCTCGTTATTGGCAAGTCTCTTTACTCGTTACGTAATGCATCATTCCATAACTAACTCATTAGCTACATTGCTTGCAAGGCTTATAGTGATGTGCATTACCAAGAGGGCCCAGAGATACCTCTCCGACAATTGGAGTGACAAAACCTAATCTCGAAATACGCCAACCCAACATGTACCTTCGGAAACACCTGTAGTACTCCTTTATAATCACCCGATTACGTTGTGACGTTTGGTAGCACCAAAGTGTTCCTCCGATGGCAGGAGTTGCATAATCTCATAGTTATAGGAACATGTATAAGTCATGAAGAAAGCAATAGCAACATACTAAACGATCAAGTGCTAAGCTAACGGAATGGGTCAAGTCAATCACATCATTCTTCTAATGATGTGATCCCATTAATCAAATGACAACTCATGTCTATGGTTAGGAAACTTAACCATCTTTGATTAACGAGCTAGTAAAATAGAGGCATACTAGTGACACTATGTTTGTCTATGTATTCACACATGTATTATGTTTCCGGTTAATACAATTCTAGCATGAATAATAAACATTTATCATGAAATAAGGAAATAAATAATAACTTTATTATTGCCCCTAGGGCATATTTCCTTCAGTCTCCCACTTGCACTAGATTCAATAATCTAGTTCACATCGCCATGTGATTTAACACCAATATTCACATCTGTATGTGATTAATACCCATAGTTCACATTGTCATGTGATAAACACCCAAAGGGTTTACTAGAGTCAATAATCTAGTTCACATGGCTATGTGATTAACACCCAAAGAGTACTAAGGTATGATTATGTTTTGCTTGTGTGAGAAGTTTAGTCAACGGGTCTATCATAATCAGAGCCGTATGTATTTTGCAAATATTCTATGTCCACAATGCTCTGCACGGAGCTACTCTAGCTAATTGCTCCCACTTTAATATGTATCTAGATTGAGACTTAGAGTCATCTGGATTGGTGTAAAAGCTTGCATCGTTGTAACCTTTTACGACGGGCTCTTTTATCACCTCCATAATCGAGAAACATCTCCTTAGTCCTCACTAAGGATATTCTTGACCGCTGTCGAGTGATCTACTCTTAGATCAAAATTGTATTCCTTTGTCAAACTCAGAGCAAGGTATACAATAGGTCTGGTTCATAGCATAACATACTTTATAGAACCTAGGACTGAGGCATAGGGAATGACTTTTCATTCTCTTTCTATTTTCTACTATGGTCGGGTCTTGAGTCTTACTCAACTTCACACCTTTGCATCACAGGCAAGAACTCCTTCTTTGACTGTTCCATTTTGAACTATTTCAAGAATTTATCAAGGTATGTACTCATTGAAAAATCTTATCAAGCGTCTTGATCTATCTATATATATCTTGATGCTCAATGTGCAAGCAGCTTCACCGAGGTCTTGCTTTGAAAAACTCTTATTCAAGTATCCTTTCATGCTATCCAGAATTTCTATATCATTTCCAATCAACAATATGTCATCCACATATAATATTAGAAATGCTACAGAGCTCCCACTCACTTTCTTGTATATATAGGCTTCTCAAAAAGTCTGTATAAAACCATATGCTTTGATCAACTCATCAAAGCGTATATTCCAACTCCGAGAGGCTTGCACCAGTCCATAAATGGATCGCTGGGGCTTGCACACTTTGTTAGCACCTTTAGGATTGACAAAACCTTCTGGTTGCATCATATACAACTCTTCTTTAATAAATACATTAAGGAATGCAGTTTTGACATCCTTTTGCCAGATTTTATAAAATGTGGCAATTGCTAACATGATTCGGACAGACGTAAGCATCGATACGATTGAGAAAATCTCATTGTATTCAACACCTTGAACTTGTTGAAAAACCTTTCACAACAAGTTGAGCTTTGTAGATAGTAACACTACTATCAGTGTCTGTCTTCCTCTTGAAGATCCATTTATTTTCTATGGCTTGCCGATCATCGGGCAAGTCAATCAAAGTCCACACTTTCTTTTCATACATGGATCCCATCTCAGATTTCATGGCCTCCAGCCATTTCGCGGAATCTGGGCTCATCACTTCCTCATAGTTCGTAGGTTTATCATGGTCTAGTAACATGACTTTCAGAACAGGATTACCGTACCACTCTGGTGCGGACCGTACTCTGGAAGACCTATGAGGTTCTGTAGTAACTTGATCTGAAGTTTCATGATCATCATCATTAGCTTCCTCACTAATTGGTGTAAGAATCACTGGAACTGATTTTAGTGATGAACTATTTTCCAATTCAGGAGAAGGTACAGTTACCTCATCAAGTTCTACTTTCCTCCCACTCACTTCTTTCGAGAGAAACTCCTTCTCTAGAAAGGAACCATTTTTAGCAACGAATATCTTGCCTTCGGATCTGTGATAGAAGGTGTACCCAACAGTTTCCTTTGGGTATTCTATGAAGACGCACTTCTCCGATTTGGGTTTGAGCTTATCAGGATGAAACTTATCACATAAGCATCGTAGCCCCAAACTTTAAGAAATGACAACTTGGGTTTCTTGCTAAACCACAGTTCATATAGTGTCGTCTCAACGGTTTTAGATGGTGCCCTTTTAATCGTGAATGCAACTGTCTCTAATGCATAACCCCAAAACGATAATGGTAAATCAATAAGAGACATCATAGATCGCACCATATCCAATAAAGTGCGGTTACGATGTTCGGACACACCATAGCGTTGTGGTGTTCCAGGTGGCGTGAGCTGTGAAACTATTTCACATTGTTTCAAATGAAGACCAAACTCGTAACTCAAATATTCGTCTCCACGATCAGATCGTAGAAACTTTATTTTTCTTGTTACGATTATTTTCCAATTCACTCTAAAATTCTTTGAACCTTTCAACTATTTCAGACTTATGTTTCATCAAGTAGATATACCCATATCTGCTCAAATCACCTTGTGAAGGTCAGAAAATAACAATACATGCCACGAGCATCAACACTCATTGGATCGCATACATCGGTATGTATTATTTCCAATAAGTCAGTAGCTCGTTCCATTGTTCCGGAGAACGGAGTTTTAGTCATCTTGCCCAAAAGGCACGGTTCACAAGCATCAAATGATTCATAACCAAGTAATTCCAAAAAATCCATCTTTATGGAGTTTCTTCATGCGCTTTACACCGATATGACCCAAACGGCAGTGCCACAAATAAGTTGCACTATCATTATTAACTTTTCATCTTTTGGCATCAATATTATGAATATGTGTATCACTACGATCGAGATCCAACAAACTATGTTCATTGGGTGTATGACCATCGAAGGTCTTTATTCATGTAAACAGAATAACAATTTATTCTCTAACTTTAAATGAATACCGTATTGCAATAAACATGATCAAATCATATTCATGCTCAACGCAAACGCCAAATAACATTTATTTAGGTTTAATACTAATCCCGAAAGTATAGGGAGTGTGCGATGATGATCATACCAATCTTGGAACTACTTCCAACACTCATCGTTCAACTAGTCTCTGTTTATTCTGTAACTCCTGTTTCGAGTTACTAATATTAGCAACCGAACAAGTATCAAATACTCAGGGGCTACTATAAACACTAGTAAGGCATACATCAATAACCTGTATATCAAATATACCCTTGTTCACTTTGCCATCCTTCTTATCCACCAAATATTCAGGGCATTTCCGCTTCCAGTGACCATTTCTTTTGCAGTGTAAGCACTCAGTTTCAGGCTTTGGTCCAGGTTTGGTCTTCTTCACAGGAGTGACAACTTGTTTGCCATTCTACATGAGGTTTCCCTTTCATTCCCTTTGCCCTTTTCTTGAAACTAGTGATCTTTGTCAATCATCAACACTTGATGCTCTTTCTTGATTTCTACCTTCGTCGATTTTAACATCACGAAGAGCTCGGGAATCGTTTATGTCATCCCTTGCATACTATAGTTCATCACGAAGTTCTAGTAACTTAGTGATGGTGACTAGAGAATTCTATCAATCACTATCTTATCTGGAAGATTAACACCCACTTGATTCAAGCGACTGAAGTACCCAGACAATCTAAGCACATGCTCACTAGTTGAGCGATTCTCCTCCATCTTTTAGCTATAGAACTTGTTGGAGACTTCATATCTCTCAACTCGGGTATTTGCTTGAAATATTAACTTCAACTCCTGGAACATCTCATATGGTCCATGACGTTTAAAACGTCTTTGAAGTCCCGATTCTAAGCCGTTTAAGCATGGTGCACTAAACTATCAAGTAGTCATCATATTGAGCTAGCCAAACGTTCATAACGTTTGCATCTACTCCTGCAATAGGTCTATCACCTAGCGGTGCATTAAGGACATAATTCTTATGTGCAGCAATGAGGATAAACCTCAGATCACGGATCCAATCCGCATCATTGCTACTAACATCTTTCAACACAATTTTCTCTAGGAACATATCAAAATAAACATATGAAAGCAACAACGCGAGCTATTGGTCTACAACATAATTTGCAAAATACTACCAGGACTAAGTTCATGATAAATTTAAGTTCAATTAATCATATTACTTAAGAACTCCCACTTAGACAGACATCTCTCTAGTCATCTAAGTGATCACGTGATCCAAATCAACTAAACCATGTCCGATCATCACGTGAGATGGAGTAGTTTCAATGGTGAACATCACTATGTTGATCATATCTACTATATAATTCACGCTCAACCTTTCGGTCTCCGTGTTCCGAGGCCCTATCTCAGATATGCTAGGCTCGTCAAGTTTAACTTTGAGTATTGCGCGTGTGCAACTATTTTGCACCGTTGTATTTGAGCGTAGAGCCTATCACACCCGATCATCACGTGGTGTCTCAAACGAAGAACTTTCATAGCGGTGCATACTCGGGAGAACACTTCTTGATAATTAGTGAGAGATCATCTTAAAATGCTACCGTCAAACAAAAGCAGAATAAGATGTATAAAGATAAACATCATATGCAATCAAAATATGTGACATGATATGGCCATGATCATCTTGCGCCTTTGATCTCCATCTCCAAAGTACTGTCATGATCTCTATCGTCACCGGCATGACACCATGATCTTCATCATCTTGATCTATATCAATGTGTCGTCACATGGTCGTCTCGCCAACTATTGCTCTTGCAACTATTGCTATCGCATAGCGATAAAGTAAAGCAATTATTTGGCACTTGCATCTTATGCAACAAAGAGACAACCATAGGGCTTCTTCCAGTTGCCGATAACTTCAACAAAACATGATCATCTCATACAACAACTTATATCTCATCACGTCTTGACCATATCACATCACAACATGCCCTGCAAAAACAAGTTAGACGTCCTCTACTTTGTTGTTGCAAGTTTTATGTGGCTGCTACGGGCTGAGCAAGAACCGTTCTTACCTATGCATCAAAACCACAACGATAGTTCGTCAAGTTAGTGCTATTTTAACCTTTGCAAGGACCGGGCGTAGCCACACTCGATTCAGCTAAAGTGAGAGAGATATACACCCGCCAGCCACCTTTAAGCATGAGTGCTCGTAATAGTGAAACCCGTCTCGCGTAAGCGTACGTGTAATGTCGGTCCGGGCCGCTTCATCTCACAATACCGCCGAACCAAAGTATGACATGCTGGTAAGCAGTATGACTTGTATCGCTCACAACTCACTTGTGTTCTACTCGTGCATATGACATCTATGCATAAAACCTGGCTCTGATACCACTGTTGGGGAACGTAGTAATTTCAAAAAAATTCCTACGCACACGCAAGATCATGGTGATGCATAGCAACGAGAGGGGAGAGTATTGTCAACGTACCCTCGTAGACCATAAGCGGAAGTGTTATGACAACGCGGTTGATGTAGTCGTACGTCTTCACGATCCGACCGATCCAAGTACCGAACGTACGGCACCTCCGAGTTCAGCACACGTTCAGCTCAATGACGATCCCCGGACTCCGATCCAGCAAAGTGTCGGGGATGAGTTCCGTCAGCACGATGGTGTGGTGACGATGATGATGTTCTACCAGCGCAGGGCTTCACCTAAACTCCGCGATGATATGACCGAGGTGGAATATGGTGGAGGGGGGCACCGCACACGGCTAAGGAACGACCATGTAGATCAACTTGTGTGTCATGGGGTGCCCCCCTGCCCCCGTATATAAAGGAGCAAGGGGGGTGCGGCCGTTCCTAGGAGGAGGCGCGCTGGAGGAGTCCTACTCCCACCGGGAGTAGGACTCCCCCCTTTCCCTAGTTGGACTAGGACTTGGGGGGAAGGAGGAGAGGGGGGAAAGGAAAGGGGGCGCCCCCCCCCCCTCCTTGTCCTATTCAGACTTGGGGGGGAGGGGCGCGCGGCTTCCCCTAGGCCTCCTCTCCTCTTCCTCCACTAGGCCCAATAAGGCCCATTAGGTCACCGGGTGGTTACGGTAACCTCCCGGTACTCCGGTAAAATGCCGATTTCACCCGGAACACTACCGATGTCCAAACATAGGCTTCCAATATATCAATCTTTATGTCTCGGCCATTTCGAGACTCCTCGTCATGTCCGTGATCACATCCGGGACTCCGAACAAACTTCGGTACACTTATAAACTCATAATAAAACTGTCATCGTAACGTTAAGCGTGCGGACCCTACGGGTTCGAGAACTATGTAGACATGACCTAGAACTATTCTCGGTCAATAACCAATTGCGGAACCTGGATGCCCATATTGCCTCCTACATATTCTACGAAGATCTTTATCAGTCAAACCGCATAACAACATATGTTGTTCCCTTTGTCATCAGTATGTTACTTGTCCGAGATTCAATCGTCGGTATCCAATACCTAGTTCAATCTCGCTACCGGAAAGCCTCTTTACTCGTTATGTAATGCATCATTACGTAACTAACTCATTAGCTACATTGCTTCCAAGGCTTATAGTGATGTGCATTACCAAGAGGGCCCAGAGATACCTCTCTGACAATTGGAGTGACAAAACCTAATCTCGAAATACGCCAACCCAACATGTACCTTCGGAGACACCTGTAGTACTCCTTTATAATCACCCAGTTACGTTGTGACGTTTGGTAGCACCCAAAGTGTTCCTTCGGTAAACGGGAGTTGCATAATCTCATAGTTATAGGAACACGTATAAGTCATGAAGAAAGCAATAGCAACATACTAAATGATCAAGTGCTAAGCTAACAGAATGGGTCAAGTCAATCACATCATTCTTCTAATGATGTGATCTCATTAATCAAATGACAACTCATGTCTATGGTTAGGAAACTTAACCATCTTTGATTAACGAGCTAGTCAAGTAGAGGCATACTAGTGACACTATGTTTGTCTATGTATTCACACATGTATTATGTTTCCGGTCAATACAATTCTAGCATGAATAATAAACATTTATCATGAAATAAGGAAATAAATAATAACTTTATTATTGCCTCTAGGGCATATTTCCTTCACTTTAGCCATGAAGCATCTTCCAATTCCTTCATTGGTTGAGTCAAATATGTCATAGGAGTTGGTTGACACGAGTGCTAGACTGGCAACACCTTCATATTGAGTATATTCGGAGTCGGAGTGATAACTTCTTTTGGAGTGATGGTCGGAATCGGAGCCGGATACCCATTCACCAATGTGAGCTTGATGTCTTCGTTGTGTGTAGCTCTTTGATAATTTGTCCTTCCTTTCTGAATTCTTGCTTCTCCAGGAGGTTCTTCGTTCATCACGATCATCTCTACTCCTTCTCTCTCTTGGTGGTGATTCTTCTCTTCTACTTCTTATTTTAGGTGAATCTTCTCTTCTTTTGTAGGGAGTCGTACACTCATTGGAGTAGTGTCCGGGTCTTCCAAAACTGTAGCAATTACGTTCACGACTCGAAGATCTTTTGTCATTGTAGGACCTTGACTTGGAACTTCTTTCCGTGCTTATACTCTTGTAGAACTTGTTGAAGTTCTTCACCATTAGGCTCAATTCTTCATTGAAGGTTTGTTTCTCACTTGATGATGTAGGAGCATCACATGAGGCTTTGTAAGCACCACTTGACTTGTTGTGAAGCTCTTCTTTATCCTTGAGTGACATCTCATGAGCAACAACTCTTTCAATGACTTCCGTTGTCTTGAGATCTTTGTAATTGGGAATCATTTGGATCAATGTGCACACGGTATCATATTTTCCATCCAAGGCTCTAAGGATCTTCTTGATGATGAATCTATCGATCATCAGTTCACTTCCTAAGCCGGCAATCTCATTTGTGATGAGAGAGAGCCTAGAGTACATTTCAGTGAGACTTTCACCATCCTTCATTTTGAACTTGTCAAGCTGACTTTGAAGCACATCCAATTTGGATTCCTTGACGGAGTCAGTACCTTCGTGCATATCAATCAAAGTGTCGTGGAATTGTCACGGCTGATGTCCTCTTGCAAGGACTTAGTCGTGGAGCCATTGCAACTAGGAAGCTTAAAGGGGTTATTGGGACAAAGGACACGAGAGAGTTATACTAGTTCAGCCCCTTACGATGAAGGTAAGGCCTACGTCTAGTTGGGTTGGTATTGCTTGAGGTTTCGATAACTAGGGAGCAAGATATGCTTTGCTCGGTTCTCGATGAGTTGTTTCTTGTCCTCAACCGCCAGCGGGTCGTCCCCTTATATACACGGGTGGACGCCCTGCGTCCTATAGATTCCTGGCCGGCTCATAGACAGTGTCCGGTTCGGTGACTAGTTAATTCTACCTTATGTTACAAGTCATGTCATCATGGCGGTTTACCACTATGGGCCTTAAGCCACCTGTGGGCCTTAGACCCTTTATTGAACCGCCATCTTCATGCTTGGTCTTGGGCTTCTTTCTGATGAGTCTTCTTTGCGTAACCCAGCCCCTCCCGGGCGGCTTACAGAAATAGTTATATCCCCAACATTAGGCCCCAGATTGATTTGAAACGGTTCATGCCAATCTTAAAATACCTTAAGAAATAGACCTTCAGCCTTCTGCCTGTGCAAAGGTTTTTAACCCGCCCTGACGTCATCTTCTGAATCCACGTTACCCCGCCGTGACGTCATCTTTACTTAAATTCATTTTTTACTCCGCCATATGCTCCAACGGATCTTTGCTTTTACTAATCGTTCCGAAAACCAAGTCGTCGGGGCCGCTGGATAATGATGTTTAGTCTCCTAGTTTCTCGCGCCGTCTCAGTCGGTCTTCCCTTATAAATAGGCATGACCTAGGTCTTCCATTCTCCCCCCTTTTGGTCATCCTCTTCCCCTCGCTATGTCTCTGCCGCCCGAGCTCTGCTGCCGCCGCCGTCAAGCTCCTCGTCTTCATCGACTCAGGCCGCTGCATCAACCCAAATCTGACCAAAAATCAACGCCGAACCTCCGCAGCCCATCCACATCCGTAAGTTCCCTTCTTTCCCTTTCTTAGATCTGCATTGGAGCTTCTTCGAGTTCGTCGGTGTTCATCGCCGCCCGCGGCGAACCCTTGATGTTCTTCACCTTCGACGCCCTGTTCAGATCGTTGAATAACATAAAATTGCTGCAATGGTTGTTTTACATTTATCTCGAACATAGACAGATCTCTTTTCTTTTGTCCAGAGGCTTCCTTCGATTGGATGAACTTCTCTGCACTGATTTTAGGTCTAGAAAATTTTCTTTTAGAACGACCGTTTGATCCAAAACAATAATTGCAGCTTGTGAAATCTGTTTGTTCCACACTTAGTCAAAAAACTACCTCTGTCGAATTTGTTTAACCATGGTAATCTATGTAGCCGGTTTATGACAACACCGATTGTCAGTCTTGCTTGCTTCCGGCAACTTTAAGAAAATCTAACTGCCCCTGATACCTGTAGCGGCTTAAATATCATTGCGTAGTTACCTATATGTCATTAGGCCCCTTCTTAAGCCGCCGTTTCGAATAATTTCACGATGTCCCCCTCCGGGTTATAAGTTGAACCGGAAATGTTTCTTTTGTCATAGGTTTCAATTTGCCTAATGGCACCCAAGGTTTCCAAACCTCCGGTGACCTATAACTGGGTCAAGTCCATCGTTACAAAAAGCACTTTGTCGATTTTGTGAAATCTGGCCATCTTCCCAAGAAGGAGGTCATGTCTTATCGTTCTCCTAACCCGTCAGAGGAGAAGCCTCAACCCAAGGAGGGGGAGGTGATCGTGTTTACTGATCACATGAACCGGGGCTTCGCTCCACCCGATTCAAAATTCTTCAGGGAAGTTTTGCATTTCTTTGATCTCAGACCTCAAGACATCGGGCCCAATTCTGTGTCAAATATTTGCAACTTCCAAGTCTTCTGCGAGGTGTACCTTGGAGAAGAACCCGATTTACTTTTATTCAGAGATTTTTTTTACTTAAACCGACAGAATGAACGCGCCAACGGGCCCAGTCTAGAACTTGGTGGCATCTCGATTCAGCGACGGAGAGACTGCCTTTTTCCTTATGCTGAACTACCGAGTCATCCAAAGGATTGGAATCAGACGTGGTTCTACTACCAGGACACTTCTCCGGCTGAGGAAAATCCTCAACCCGGCTTCCGCGCCTTGCGCCTTGAATCCAACCACCCACTGCCGGATAAACTGACTGATGTTGAATGTCTGCCACTCGCTCCCACCATTAGAAAAATCAAAGCTCTTTTGGGAAATGGCTTAAATGGCGTTGACCTGGTCCGAATATGGGTCACTTGGCGAGTGATTCTGTTAAGCCGCCGCCCCGGCTTAATGTGCACTTACTCAGGCGAGAAGAATGACCCACTGCGTCATAGTCCCGATGACTTACCAGATGATGTGGTGGAGGCTACGACCCAGTCGTCGTTGAAAGAGGGCACCGTGACTAGTAATGCCTTTGGCTTACTCCCTTTCTGCAAGAAGAACCCGGCCCCTGCAGTGAGTCATCAACCTCAATGAATACTCTTTACTATATTACACCTTGATTTTACTCATAACCCCTTATCATTTTTCACAGGCCGATGACAACTTCTGGAAGGTCAAGTATAATCATGAGGCGGCCAAACAAGCCAGAGTGGCAAAAAGAGCCAAAAGGAAAGCCGCCAAGACTGGAACTTCGAAGAAGAGGAAGCCAAGCACTTCAGATATGTTTAAACTTGATGATACTGATGATGATGAAGAAGAGGTAACTTCTAACTCCCTTGACTCTTTATCATCACCTTACTGACATTAAATCTTTCCAGGAAGACACAGGGAACAGCCAAGCCATTGAGGAAGAGGTAACTATAATCTCCTCCGACTCCGAGCCCCTGTCGCGTCAGAAAATTCGAAGAGTAACCTGGAAAGTAAGATTTTCACATCCTTTGGCTTACCAAGATCCTCAATTTCTTTTGAAGCAAGAGCAATTTGAAAGCCGGAGGCAGACCCGGACCAGCAAGGATGTAGAGCTCTCCTCCGGCTTAACTGACGTAACCAGGAAGCGTCGGACTAAGGTTATTTCCGATTTATGTTCTGTTTTACCTTTGGCGGGTTTAATTCATCAACCTCTCAATTCATATGACTCCAATTATCAGGATACCTCTCCTTCCTCCGGCGAGTCTATGCAATCTAACATGCCGGCTTTCAAAACTTCCCCTAGGTAATGTAATTTTGTTTACCTTATGCTTTACCTTACTCATGCTTTTGTACTCGTTGAGGGAGTCCTGGACTAGGGGGTGTCCGGATAGCCGAACTATCATCATTGGCCGGACTCCAAGACTATGAAGATACAAGATTGAAGACCTCGTCCCATGTCCGGATGGGACTTTCCTTGGCGTGGAAGGCAAGCTTGGCGATATGGATATGTAGATCTCCTACCATTGTAACCGACTCTGTGTAACCCTAGCCCTCTCCGGTGTCTATATAAACCGGAGGGTTTTAGTCCGTAGGACGAACAACAATCATACCATAGGCTAGCTTCTAGGGTTTAGCCTCCTTGATCTCGTGGTAGATCTATTCTTGTACTACCCATATCATCAATATTAATCAAGCAGGAGTAGGGTTTTACCTCCACCGAGAGGGCCCGAACCTGGGTAAAAACATCGTGTCCCTTGTCTCCTGTTACCATCCGCCTAGGCGCACAGATTCGGGACCCCCTACCGAGATTCGCGGTTTTGACACCGACATTGGTGCTTTCATTGAGAGTTTCTACGTGTGCGTCGCCCATAGGCCCGATGGCTCCTTCGATCATCAACAACGCAGCGGTCGGTGAGACTTTTCTCCCGGACAGATCTTTGTATTCGGCGGCTTTGCCTCATGGGCCAATTCGCTCGGCCATCTATAGCGGATCGAAGCTTCGCCCGCCATCGAGCTAGATTTGGAAGTTTGAACTATCGGCCGACATCGCGGAGACTTGATCTTGACGGATTGAGCCACAACCTGCGTGCCACCTTCATCACGATGGGCATGATTTAGCTCTGCTGCGGACAAAGCCACGAGGCGCACAAGAGTCGCTCCGACCCTTAACTCGGAGCCGACTGTGTCGATCGAGGATGGGTGGCTAGACACCGCCTCGGGGGCCGCTACCTCTACGGCGATAGAGCCGAATACCGACCCTGCCTTTCGCAAAGCCCGTGACTCTGAGGTGCCGGACTCCTCGCCGGACTCCGAACCTCCCGCACCCCTGTCAATCGAGTCCGATTGGGCGCCGATCATGGAGTTCACTGCTATAGACATCTTTCAACACTAGCCTTTTGGCGACATCCTGAATTCGCTAAAGTGTCTCTCTTTATCAGGAGAGCCCTGGCCGGATTACGGTCAGGACGGTTGGGATGCGAACGACGAAGAAATTCAAAACCCACCCACCACCCACTTTATAGCCACTGTCGATAACTTAACCAACATGCTGAACTTGACTCGAAGATATCGATGGTATGGGCGGCGATGCGGAGGCGACCAGAACCAGCGCCCACGAGCGCGGAAAGCCACCTCAACTCACGATGTATATATGGTGGATACACCTAAAGGAAGCGATAACGAGGAACAACAGGACGCTGCGAAGGATAATTCCCCCGAAAAACAGCTGAAACGGCGACGCAAACGCCGCCCAAAGTCCCGCCTCGACAACGACAGCACCCATATAGACCCAGCCATAGAGCAGGGCGAACCAGTGGACAACGAACATGCCCCCAAGCAAACATCCGAACAGGATGAATTGGATAAGCAACCCATCCCCGGCGAAAACAACAGTCCGGATGATCTCACGCCGGACACATCGTTGGAGCAGAAGAACCTCCACAAAAGGCTCGTCGCCACTGCACGAAGTCTGAAGAAGAAGAAGCGGAATCTCAAAACAGCGGAAGACGTACTTAGAATGAGATGGAGCAAAGTACTCAAGACCGCAGACAAATACGGCGATAGTCGCCAAGCAAAGAGCTACCCGAAGCGCAAACTAATGCCCGAATTTGACGAGGAGGCCGTAGAGCCCCCACAATCAAAAAACAAAGAGGCCGCCCAGTCGGATAGACAACCACATGACAAACAAAGAGCGGCAAGCGGCGCCGCACACAAGCCGGCACGTGATCCACAGAAGGATCCTCGCAAAAAGGATGGCCCGGTCAGGTCCATCTGTGGGCCAAGAAATCAAGCTCCAGAAAGCAACACAACACGTCGAGTATTCAAAAATCATGGCACACCCAAATACAGGGGCACCGCACACCCCCTATGTTTCACCGATGAGGTGTTGGATCATGAATTTCCAGCGGGATTCAAGCCCATATATAGAGGCATACGACGAAACAACAGACCTCGGAGTCTGGATTGAGGATTACATCCTGCACATACATATGGCTAGAGGAGATGACCTCCACGCCATAAAATACTTACCCCTCAAGCTCAAAGGGCAGCCCGGCATTGGCTCCAAAGCCTCCCAGAAAATACCATTGGAAATTGGGAAGAGCTCGAGGATGCGTCTCGGGCAAATTTTCAGGGGACTTATGTCCGCCCTCCGGATGCAGACGATTTAAGTCACATAACTCAACAGCCCGGAGAGTCAGCCCACAAATTCTGGAACAGGTTCCTCACCAAAAAGAACCAAATAGTCGACTGTCCGGACGCCGAAGCCTTAGCAGCCTTCAAACATAACGTCCGACACGAATGGCTCTCCAGACACCTCGGCCAGGAAAAGCCAAGAACAATGGCCGCACTAACAAGCCTCATGACCCGCTTTTGCGCGGGAGAGGATAGCTGGCTGGCAAGATGCAGCACCAACGACCCAAGTACATCCGAGGTCAGGGATGAAAATGGGAAACCACGACGCAGAAAGGACCAGCGCCGGACTAAGGAAAATGGCCCAAAGAGCACGGCACTCAACGCCGGATTCAAAAGCTCTCGGCAGAACAACAAAACACTGCCTCTCAAGGACAACAGCGATGAGCTATCCAACCTAAACAAAATCTTGAACAAGATATGCCAAATCCACAGCACCTCCGGGAAGCCTGCAAACCATACCCACAGAGATTGTTGGGTCTTCAAACAGTCTAGCCGACTTAATGCCGAACACAAGGGGCTCGAAACACCAAGTGAGGACGATGACGAACTCCACAAGCAGAGCACCGGCAAACAAAGGAACTTCCCACAAGAGGTCAAAATAGTAAACTCACTTCATGTGACAACAGGAAAAAATAGAGGGGCGCCCACTAAAATGCAGCGCATACGGTCCACCTCGATGGAGTCCCGACCTTTGGATGTCAAAACCAATCACTTTCGACCATCGAGTTATTACGGAAGTATCCGGAACGCAGGATGGACTGCTCTGATATTAGATCCTATAATCGACGGACTACAATTTACAAAAGTCCTAATGGACGGCGGCAGTGATCTAAACCTGCTATATCAGGATACAATCCACAGAATGGGGATAGACCCAACCAAAATATGCCATAACAACACTTCCTTTAAAGGAGTGATGCTAGGCCCATATGCCCATTGTACGGGCTCTCTACCACTAGAAGTTGTGTTCGGCTCATCCGACAACTCCCGTCGCGAAAAGCTAATCTTCCACATCGCCCCATTTAAAAGTAGCTATCAAGCACTATTGGGACGCGAAGCTTTCGCCCGCTTTAATGCAATACCGCATTATGCATCTCTTACACTTAAAATGCCCGGTCCACGCGGCATCATGTCATTAAAGGGAAACTTCGAGTGTTCCTCGAATACGGAAGAACGTGAGACTGCCTTGACAGCCATACACTAATCCGGCTTTGCTGATCAAAGCACCTAAACAGGTCATTCAGACCCCGGACACGGTTAGGCGAGTCTGGTATAAATAAACAAGGGGATTACTAGCTGCGTACCCCTTTACAAGGGGCTCCACGCATATACAAAAGAGACAATAAAGCTCAATTTTATTCATTATTTGAATCATACTCTGTTTATTTTAAAATACATTTTTCGCACGATCTCTTTTTCCCAACTGAGTTCTTCTCTTTTACGGATGAACACCGTGCTACACCTGTCCAGGATACGGCTGGCGGAGACACGGCGCAGAGCGTGCGATGGGGACCCGTTGCAAGATTCTTTTCGGACTAAGACCTGCGTAAACCTTTTTACTATCTCTTGTTGATACATCCCCGGTTTTTGCTATAACCGAGGAGGAGGCTGGCGTTTTGGCATCGGCGCGTCGAAATTTTTGCGCGTGCACGGACATTAGGGGCTTAGGGCATTGTTCGCCGTTTTCATAAAGACCGAATACCTTAGGGAGTGTTCGGCGTCTCGAGTTAGGCCTTATATGCATCAGCTCGAATCATGTCTTTGGTCAAATGTTGGGTTTGCGGCTCACGTGTTTTGCTGCCTTCGTTCCGCTCTATCGGCTAGCGCGCACTAGGATAACTCTGCGATTGTGCCCGATTAGCGGTGAGCACCTCAGTAGAGAAAGCCAAAAACTGATTGTCATGATATAGCGAGAGGCTGGTCAACCACTCAATCGACCACCGGAATGTTGAGAATTCCTCCGCTTTAACGAAGGACCATTTCGGTCGAGCACATCTGCGCCCGAAATTCGGAGGCGCGGTGCTCTAGGGGCTATATAGTAGCCCCACCATCAAACTCCTATGGCTAATTGAAAGTGATAAAGCATTATAGTCCGGTTGCCTAGTTTGCTACGCTATCACCTCCTTCACAGGACCAAGGCGTTGGATTAAGTGTGAAAATCGCTTTTTGCAAACACCCCGCACTATATGCGTGGGGGCTGAAGTCGAACTGCCATCTTTCGGGTTATATACAAATATACGTTAACGGCCGCACAGGAGGTATTTCAACACTTGAACGCTCAAGTATAAAAAAGCCCTTATATTATATTTGAAACATAGTTTCACAAATCATACATGTCATTTGAACATAACACTTTTCGAGCACTGTGACTCTATTAAACGGGCGCCCTGCAGGACTTCCTCAAAATAGTGCTCGGCTGGTAATCGGCTTCTGTCCGAATCCTGGGATGCGACATCGGTGGCCTCCATCTCTGCCCAGTATGTTTTGACACGGGCGAGAGCCATCCATGCACCCTCTATGCATGCCGACCGCTTCATCGCCTTGATATGCGGCACCGCGTCAAGGAACTGTTGCACCAAACCAAAATAACTCTTCGGCTCAGGCCTTTTCGGCCACAAATGAGCCACGAGATCCTTCATGGCAAGTCTGGACAACCTATTCAGATCAGCCCACTCGGCTAACCGATCGGTTAATGGAAGTGGACGCTCCGGATTATGGAATTGCGACCAAAAAAGCTCTTCCATTCCGTGATCCTTTTGGCCCCGGAAATGTGCGACTGCGTCTGCGGCACTTGCCGCCAAATTTAGATAAGCATCCTCCGCACCCCACAACTGGCCCAACTGAGCATACTTCGGATCCGTGAATTTTCTACGCAGCAGAAAAGGCTTTCCAGCCGCAATATCCCCGGCCTGACGTAGCTCCTCCTTTATAGCCCTCATCGCGGAGCGGGCATCCTTGGATTCGGCGGTGGCCTTCTTAAGGTCCTATTGCTCCACTCGGCGTTCTCTTTCAAGAATCTCATAGCGGTCGGTAGCACCCTTTAGCTTCACGGCCATTTCGGCCATTTCCTCCCTACTTCGGCAGTGAGCAGCCTGTTCGGCTTTTAGCTCCTCGGCCGCCTTCAAGGCAGCCGCATTACTTGTTCTGGCTTGCTCCTTGGTTCGGGCAAGCTCCGCTCGCAGGCCCTCCATAGCAGCGGCGCCAGCTGCATTAACCATACATGTTGTAAGGCACAGGCATCAAGCTCCCTTACCAGGTGTCCGTGGAGAAGCCACATACCTTGTGACTCGTCAAGTCGTTTATTGACCAGCGTGATGTCCGCATCCGCAACGTCAAGTTGCCGCTTTAGTTCGGCAACTCTATCGATCCGACTGGCCACGAGCGCTCCGCCACCGCATAGGAAGGCGACATCTTACAAGCGAGATTATGATCCTCGACGCGCGTCGCTTTTGACAGCGTGCGAGTCTCGAAACTACTATCTACACAGGGCGCATTCTATATGCAAAACAGTCACAAGGTATATCATTTTTTGCGTACCTCAAACCCCGTCAGTAAACTTCTGACAGCCTCATGCAACCCGCTTTCAGCGGATGAAATCCTTTCAATCACCGTACCCATTAACGTACGGTGATCTTCTGAGATAGACGCTCGCCCGAGCAGACCCTTCAGCTCCTCCGACCGTACACCAGTTGGTGCCGAACCTTCCGGCCCGCGGACTCTCGGAAACCCTCATAGCGACTTCTCGGGGTTGTCGCCCCGCTGACGGTCTGGGCGAGATGGGCGTTCGCTCTCCATCATCTCCGGACGAAGATCCCTAGAGGATGAGCTCTGCTGAGAAGGGCTGAGATCCTAACTGCAAAGTAATAACTTCGTTTATCTTCAGAAATAAAAACAGGGATGTCCCTTATTACAAAACTCCCCTTTCCACTTACGGCTCGCTAGAGGGCTGATTTCCTTGGGGAAATAGTGTGGCCGGGGGCCCTCCCGGCGCAGGACCCTTGGATGAAGATTTCTTCCCCCGCTTTGAGGTTTTGGCCTCTAGATCTTCAGAAGCGGTCCTCTTGTCCCCCTGGAGGGAGGGATTCGCAATCCCCCCTTTCTTGACAGCCTCCTTAGTAGAGGCGGTAGTTTTCCTGTTTTCCCCTTCGCCCTCTTCCGAAGGCGCAGCCTCCAGCATCTTGATTAACACAGGATCCGACATGGTCTCAGGGAGGGGGGCCGGACACCGTATCAGTTTTGCTTTTGCTATCACTCCTGTTCAAGGGATAGCTGGTTAAAGGGCAAGTTTATGATGAATGTACGGACAGCGTGTCCGGGCACAGGACTACTTACTTGAGTATCCGGGCGATTGCAGCTCAGGCCTACGTCCTCGGTCAAGTCCGGACACATCTCTTGTGATTCGAAGAACAGTTTATACATCTCCACGGGCATCGCACCCATGAAGTGTTGGAGAGCTCGCGGTCCCTCCAAATTGAATTCCCACAGCGGAGGGTGGCGTTTGCGAGGCGTATACCGAATCAGCATAACTGCGCCACTACAACCAGATTGATCTCCCTCTCTTGGAGGTCTCGAATCTGACCTGCAATAATGGCACGTCCTTGGGCGGCCCCGTCAAGCCCTTTGTTGACCCATGACGCCAGCCGTTGTGGAGGGCCCGAACGAAAGGCAGGCGGCGCCACCCATCTGGTGCCCCTGGGAGCGGTGATGTAGAACCACTCCTATTGCCACAAACCGAGCTCCTTTTGAAAAAAGCCCTCGGGCCACGGAGCGTCAGCTCTCTTGCTTATAACTGCCCCTCCGCACTCTGCTTGCCACCCCTCGATCATCTTCGGCTCCACGTTGAAGGTCTTGAGCCACAATCCAAAGTGAGGAGTGGTGTGGAGGAAGGCTTCGCATACAACAATGAACAATGAGATGTGGAGGATGGACTCCGGATCCAAGTCATGGAACTCCAGCCCATAATAAAACATGAGCCCCCTCACGAAGGGGTCCATCGGGAAGCCTAAACCCCGACGGAAGTGAGACACGAACACCACGCTCTCACCAGGCTCGGGAGTGGGAATGACTTGCCCTTGGGCGGGCAGCCTATGCGAAATTTCACCGGTTAGATACCTGGCGTCTCTCAGCTTTAGCACATCTTCTTCCATGATGGAAGAAGGCATCCACCGGCCTTGTAGGTCAAAGCCAGACATTATTGAAGGTTCAAAGCGCCTGAATCTGGAGCCTTGGGTGTTGGAACTCGGGGCGAGGGGCGGATTCGATTGAAGATTGAAGAAAAGGAACAGGCCTTGGTCTCGTTATAAAGGGGTTGAATACCAAGAGCCGTCCCTGTGACCGTTTGGGACTCGCCTTCGATGGAGGGGGCATGCCAACGGGCGCGGTTGGGTTACCCACGTCCGTATTGATGAGAATCCCGGAATAAGGGGACGCGATCTCTGCTGTGACAAGACGTGCCAAGGAAACCACTTCGCTAAACGCTACCGAGGTGGAACAATAAAAGCGATTCGAGTAAAGGCTTGGCGTGGTGTGACGTCATGCCGCAAAATCGTCGGCAGATTGAACTTGTGTGAATATTATTCTCTACGGTGGAATGTGGAATTTATTTTGCGAGCGGACATTATCCTGGTGTTCAAAATCTTCTATGAATTATTTGGAGGAGGAACCCGCCTTCAATGCGAAGACAACATGCCGCGGACTAAATCGTCATTGAAGCCTGGTTCGGGCTCTTGAGGAGTCTGGACTAGGGGTGTCCGGATAGCGAACTATCATCATTGGCCGGACTCCAACACTATGAAGATACAAGATTGAAGACTTCGTCCCGTGTCCAGATGGGACTTTCCTTGGCGTGGAAGGCAAGCTTGGCGATACGGATATGTAGATCTCCTACCATTGTAACCGACTCTGTGTAACCCTAGCCCTCTCCATGTCTATATAAACCAGAGGGTTTTGGTCCGTAGGATGAACAACAATCATACCATAGGCTAGCTTCTAGGGTTTAGCCTCCTTGATCTCGTGGTAGATCTACTCTTGTACTACCCATATCATCAATATTAATCAAGCAGGAGTAGGGTTTTACCTCCACCGAGAGGGCCCGAACCTGGGTAAAAACATCGTGTCCCTTGTCTCCTATTACCATCCGCCTAGACGCACAGTTCGGGACCCCCTACCCAAGATCCGCCAGTTTTGACACCAACACTCATCCTTCTGCCTTTGTCCACAGCGTGCAAGTGAAACCTAGTAAGAGGGCAAAAAAGAGTAAGACGTCCCAAGACCCGGTTACGGCTGAACCAGAGCTTGGCACGGCTGCTCCTGACAGTTCTACCCATCAGCCGCCGCCTGAACCAGCCTATGACATTCCAGCACCAACCTCTAATCCACCCGCCGAAGATACTCTCAACATTTCTGATAACGCGGAAGCTCCTAGCCCGGCCAAGACAATTGATCCGGAAGTTGAGATTCTGAAGACTCAGTTTGTTAAGCCCACTGTCTTTGCCAAGTGCTCTGCCAAGGAGGAGCTTCTGGAACACCGAAAGGCCAAGCTAGACATTGCTGACTATACTCATTTGAGCATTGGAGATATAGTATCTGTCTATCTCAATCAACTACATAGCAGCCGTGACCTGGAAATTGACATGGTGAAGCAAATACAGCAAAAAACTGAGGTATGACCTATGTTACTTTTCCTTAACCATACTTACTATACCAGCCCCCAAGTCTATTGCTTATAAGCAAATATGCTGTAGACTTAGAAAATTTCCTAACACAGCTTGTCCGGTTTGGAAAGAAAGTTATTTAACCCGATTGTAGCATGACGCTTTGAACTTGCGATACACATTAGCCCCCAAGTGTCAAGCATCTTTGCTTGCAAAGTGCTTGGGACTTAAATTTCCATGAACCGGCGTAGCAATTTAAAGTTCTTCCGTATACATTAGCCCGCAAGTGTCAAGCATCTTTGCTTGCAAAGTGCTTGGGACTTAATGTTATCTTACCATAATTCTGACTATAACCCGGTATCAATGTAGGCCACCGTAAGTCAATTTGAGTCGGAGGTTGCTGACCTAAAGAGCCGTCTAGTAGCTCAAGAACTTGAAATTCAAAAGGCCAACTCCAAATTTGAATTCAGTGTCTCTGAACAAGAGAAGTTGAAGAAGAATTTTGAGGCGGAGAAGAAAATCTGGGCTGATGAAAAGGCTTCACTGGTGACCCGGGCCGAGACAGCAGAGGCATTGCTTGCAGAACCAACAGCGGAGCTGTCCGGCTTAAAGCGCCAGATATCTCAAATGGTCTCAGCAATCTTTGGTAAGTAACTCATATAAACTTGAAACTTTGCAAACCTTCTCTCAATGATTACTTCAATTGTCACCTCCGGCTCACCTTATGTTTAATAATGCAGGCCCAGGAGCACAAACCTCAAGCAGAACATGTTGATCAAGCTGAAGGTGTTTTATACT
Source organism: Aegilops speltoides (assembly GCA_021437245.1). Classification (NCBI taxonomy): domain Eukaryota; kingdom Viridiplantae; phylum Streptophyta; class Magnoliopsida; order Poales; family Poaceae; genus Aegilops; species Aegilops speltoides. Next base: position 339,124,779 of record CM038147.1, on the reverse strand, counting down.
CTGGTGGAACAGCTCTACACGGGTCTAGCGTGCTTTGGCCGTTGTAGCTTTATCAAATAGCGTTCCTCACCTCCCCGCAAGATGTCTTTGAGCGCTTGTCAGTGCTACCTCAGCAGGTCCAACATCTAAGGCAGGCGTCCACAAGAGCCGGGGCCATAGCCGCGTTGAGCCGGGCGAAAGCATGGGTTCCAGAACTACACCCGACCGACCTCGCTCTTGGATACCCGAGTCTGAAAGAGGATGGGGCCATATTTGATGAACAGGATTTTACCGCCTGTGTCAAAGATATACGCCCCGTGGCTACTCTTATTGGGAACGATACTGATCTTACCAAATATCAGTCGGGTTATGACAGCGAGAATCAGAGAATCCCAACGCCTCTTTATGATGATGTCAGCCTGATCCCTGAAGTCGACCCAGCCGGTTTAATAGATGACGAAGCTGAGTTTGAAGCCTTGAGTGGCATTGACTGGGCATCGTCCACCTTTCAGGATAGGGCAGCCGACAGAGAGGCGGAGAAGGATAACCCCGATTCTTCAAGCCAACCAAATGAGTGAACCGCCAGGCATCATATGTTTATGTCTTTGTAAAAACAATGCTTCATTATTCAGACTCGGGGAGTCTTGTAATAGGGTAGAAAAAACCTCTCGACTTTTGCCATGCCTTCACGCACGTTTGAGGTGCTCAATATTTCCTTAAGCCGCCATCGCTATATCCTTCCAGCTTATATTGATCTTCTATTTCCTTTATGCTAAACAAAAACAAAAACAATTGCTCGCCTTGTCCTGCGATCCTTTTGGTAATCCCGCATGCTTATATGACCCAAACCATGCGGGTAAATGTAACTCCTGAAAGTTGGAACATATAATGTTCACCTGGCAAATAACAACCTGGGGTGATCAATATTAAGCCGGAAGAACAAAAACCATCTCATAGTGCTTTCAAGAAGGTCTCAAGATAGCCAAGTAATTATGCTTATGAAATATAATGGATAATAAACAATATTCAAAGGCTTCTGATTCGAATACGATCAGTAAACCGTTCCAAAGGGGTTAAGCTAAGATTCGGATACGATCATATAGCCCCAGTGGCTTTGGCGATGCCGATCAAGTGGGTATCGACAGCTATGTTCTCTTTGGTTCGAATACGACCTATGTTTGAACAGGAAGCCCCCAAGTGACCATAAGAGTTGTTTAATGATGCTGATTTGAATACGATCCACGTCAGACCCAAAGGGGTTAAGCTATGATTCAAATATGATCAAGAAGCCCCCAAGTGGGTTTGGCAGTATGCTGATCAAGTGGGTATCGACAGCTATGTTCTCTTTGGTTCAAATACGACCTATGTTTGAATAGGAAGCCCCCAAGTGACCATGGCTAGATTCAGATATGATCATAAGCCGGACCAAAGGGAAAGCCGGATTCAGATATGATCCGCTCCCTGTTGGTTGTTTCCACCACCTGATAAAGAAGACATGTAAACCTTTGAGGGTGAAAAGAAAAAAGGTCCTGCTTTATTGCTTCATATAATATATACATCGTCAAAAAATATATACATCTTGAGAGCCGGTGGCTCAAGTATAGTAAGGCCGAAGATGGGCGATATTCCACGGCCGGCGGGTCTCCTCCTCCGACTTACGTGAGTCTTTGTGCTTTCGAACATTGATGAGGTAGTATGACCCGTTGTTCAGATTCTTGCTGACCACAAAGGGTCCTTCCCAAGGTGGGGACAGCTTGTGCATATTAGACTGATCCTGAATGAGCCAGAGCACTAAGTCGCCTTCCTGAAAGGTTCTGCTTCTAACCCGGCGGCTATGATAACGGCGCAGGTCTTGCTGGTAAATCACCGAGCGGGCTATTGCCAAGTCTCGCTCCTCATCCAACAAGTCAAGTGCATCCTGATGAGCTTTTTCATTATCAGCCTCAACATAAGCCGCCACGCGGGGTGAGTCGTGCCGGATGTCACTTGGCAGGACTGCCTCTGCTCCGTATACCATGAAGAAAGGTGTGTAACCTATAGATCTGTTAGGCGTAGTGTTGATGCTCCACAGTACAGAGGGTAACTCCTCCACCCAACAACCCGGAGTCCACTGTAAGGGGACCAAGAGCCGGGGTTTGATACCCTTCAGGATCTCCTGATTAGCTCTTTCTGCTTGACCATTGGATTGAGGATGAGCAACAGCCGAAACATCAAGCCGAATATGTTCTCGTTGACAGAACTCTTCCATGGCACCCTTGGAGAGATTAGTGCCATTATCAGTTATGATGCTGTGTGGAAAACCAAAACGAAAGATCACCTTTTTCATGAACTGAACCGCCGTGGCTGCATCACACTTACTGACCGGCTCTGCCTCAACCCACTTTGTAAACTTATCCACTGCCACCAGGAGGTGTGTCTTTTTATCCTTAGATCTCTTGAAAGGTCCAACCATGTCAAGCCCCTAGACTGCAAACGGCCAAGTAATTGGAATCATCCTCAACTCTTGAGCCGACACATGAGCTTGTCGTGAGAATTTTTGGCATCTGTCACATTTGCTGACTAGATCCTCCGCATCAGCATGAGCTGTCAGCCAATAGAAACCATGACGGAAAGCCTGAGCCACAAGGGATTTTGAACCGGCATGATGACCACAATCTCCTTCATGGATCTCACGAAGTATCTCCTGACCCTCCGCAGGCGACACACAACGTTGAAACGCCCCAGTGACACTGCGGTGATGTAACTCGCCGTGAACAATCGTCATAGATTTGGACCGCCTGATGATTTGTCTCGCCAAGGTCTCATCCTCAGGAAACTCTCCACGGGTCATATAGGCCAAGTATGGCACTGTCCAATCCGGGATAACGTGAAGAGCTGCCACCAGCTGTGCCTCCGGGTTTGGCACTGCTAGCTCTTCCTCTGTAGGTACCTTGACAGAAGGAATATGCAAAACGTCGAGAAAGGTGTTAGGCGGCACCGGCTTACACTGAGATCCCAACCGGCTTAAAGCATCATCCGCCTCATTCTTCCTTCGATCAATGTGCTCCACTTGATAACCTTTGAAGTGCCCAGCCACAGCATCTACTTCACGATGATAAGCCACCATAAGGGGATCCTTGGGGTCCCACTTGCCTGACACCTGTTGAGCCACGAGATCTGAATCGCCCAAGCACCTTACCCGGCTCAAATCCATCTCTTTGGCCATCCGGAGACCATGGAGTAAGGCCTCGTACTCAGCTGCATTGTTAGTACAAGGAAACATAAGCGAGCACATAACAAAATTTGTCACCTTGAGGGAAGTTAAAACAACTCCAAATTTCGCCTTCTAACTGCCTGGACCCATCAAAGTGAATAGTCCAATATGTGTTATCTGGCTTCTCCTCAGGTGCCTGCAACTCTGTCCAATCATTGATAAAGTCCACCAAGGCTTGAGACTTAATAGCGGTACGTGGCATGTACTTCAAACCATGAGGCCCAAGCTCAATAGCCCACTTGGCGACTCGCCCCGTGGCCTCCTGCTCGGATGATGTCTCCCAAGGGGCGTAACTTACCACGCTTATAGGATGACTTTGGAAGTCTGCTTGACTTCGACTTGCCATAAACACTCCGTAAACAAGTTTCTGCCAATGTGGATACCTTTGTTTAGACTCAATGAGCACCTCACTGATGTAGTAAACCGGCCGTTGAACCGGATGCTCCTTGCCAGCCTCCTTACGCTCTACCACGATGGCAACACTGACGGCTCGTGAATTAGCAGCCACATATAACAGCAACGGCTCTTTATCAATGGGAGCCGCAAGGACCGATGGCTCAGACAACTATCTCTTTAAATCTTCAAAGGCAGTATCAGCAGCATCACTCCAGACAAAAGTGTCTGTTTTCTTCATCATCTGATATAGCGGTAGGGCCTTCGCACCTAACTGGCTTATGAACCGGCTTAAAGCAGCAACATGACCCGCCAGTCGCTGAACATCATTGACGCACGCTGGTTTAGCCAGAGAGGTAATTGCCTTGATCTTCTCCGGATTAGCTTCAATGCCTCTGTTTGAGACCAGAAAACCCAAGAGTTTGCCTGCAGGTACACCAAATACACACTAGGCCGAGTTAATCATCATCTTATAAACCCGAAGATTATCAAAGATCTCTTTCAAATCAGATATCAAGGTTTCCTTCTCTCTGGACTTCACCACGATATCATCCACATAAGCATGAACATTGCACCCAATTTGATCGTGGAGACAGTTCTGTACACATCGATGATAAGTCGCCTGAGCACTCTTGAGCCCAAATGGCATAGATACATAACAGAAGGCTCCAAACGGAGTGATGAAAGCCGTCTTCTCCTGGTCCTTAACTTCCATTTTGATCTGATGATAACCAGAGTAAGCATCCAAAAAGCTCAAACGCTCGCAACCCGCCGTAGCATCAATGATTTAATCAATACGGGGGAGAGCAAAGGGATCAGCCGGACAAGCCTTATTTAAGTCCGTGTAATACACACACATCCGCCAGGTGCCGTTCTTCTTGAGCGCGAGCACCGGGTTAGCCAACCACTCCGGGTGAAAACTTCAACAATAAACCCAGCCGCTAAGAGCCGGGCGACTTCTTCTCCAATAGCTTTCCATCTCTCTTCGTTGAACCGTCGAAGAAACTGCCTGACCGGCTTATACTTCAGATCAATGTTGAGAGTGTGCTCAGCGAGTTCTCTTGGTACACCCGGCATGTCAGAAGGTTTCCATGCGAAGATGTCCCGGTTCTCACGGATGAACTCGATGAGCGCACTTTCCTATTTAGGATCCAAATTGGCACTGATACTGAACTGCTTAGATGAATCACCTGGATTGAAATCCACAAGCTTGGTTTCAGCAGCCGACTTAAACTTCATCGCCGGGTCATGCTCGGTGGTTGGCTTCTTTAGAGAGGTCATATCCGCCGGGTCAACATTGTCTTGATAAAACTTCAGTTCCTTTGTTGCACAAACAGACTCAGCATAAGCCGCGTCGCCCTCCTCACATTCCATGGCTACCTTTTGATTTCCATGCACGGTGATGGTGCCCTTGTGACCCGGCATCTTAAGCTGCAGATAAACATAACACGGTCGTGCCATGAACTTGGCATAAGCCGGCCGCCCAAATAGAGCATGATATGGGCTCCTGATTTTGACCACCTCAAACGTCAATTTCCCAACCCTGGAATCATACTCATCTCCAAAGGCCACTTCCAGTTCAATCTTGCCAACTGGGTAAGCCGACTTACTAGGAACCACTCCATGAAAAACAGTGTTGGATGTCTTAAAAATTTTATCAGTTAACCCCATGCGTCGAAAGGTCTCATAATAGAGGATATTGATGCTGCTACCCCCGTCCATGAGTACCTTAGTGAATTTATATCCACCAACCTGAGGTGCTACCACCAAGGCTAACTGACCTGGATTATCAACTCGGAGGGGGTGATCTTCCCTGCTCCATACAATGGGCTGTTCTGACCACCTCAAATAACGGGGAACCGCCGGCTCAACAGAATTCACGGCCCCCTTATGAACCTTCTGGTCACGTTTGCACAAGCTGGTGGTGAACACGTGATACTGCCCACTATTCAGCTGCTTCGGATGGCTTTGATAACCCGACTGCTGCTGTTGTTGCTCCCCTTGACCAGACTGCTGTTGATTATAACCGCCTTGATGTCCCTGAAAGCCGGAACTTGAACCGCTGCCCGGGCCATGAAAGCCGCCCGCTCCTAAGCCGCCGCCCGACCCATGATTGCCATCAAATGTGTTGGAATTCTTGAAAGCCTTCATGATCGCGCAATCTTTCCATAAGTGGGTGGCGGGTTGTTCCTGGGTGTCGTGTCTCGGGCAAGACTCATTGAGTAGCTGCTCAAGAGATGGGCCTGACCCACCAGATCGAGGGGGCGGTTTTCCCTTACGTCTCTGATTATTACCCTGCGCATTGGCATTGGCCACAAACTCCGGGTTACCCTCCGCCTTACGCTTATTGCCTCCTTTCTTCATCGGGTTATGCTGCTGGCCCTTTCCATTGCTGTTCTTCTTTCCCTTCCCTGTCTTTTCCTCATTAGACGCGGGATCCTTGGTACTATCAGAGTCGACGTATTTGACTAAAGCTGCCATCAGTGTACCCATATCGTTGCAATCACGCTTAAGGCGCCCCAATTTCTGTCTCAGCGGCTCAAAGCGGCAGTTCTTCTCCAACATAAGGACTGCAGAGCCAGCATCCATCTTGTAAGACGAATGTATTATCTCCTTGACCCGGCGTACCCAGTGAGTCATGGATTCACCCTCCTCCTACTTACAATTTGTCAAGTCCACAATCAACATAGATTGCTTGCAAGTGTCCTTGAAGTTCTGGATGAAACGGGTCTTTAGCTCTGCCCACGAATTAATGGAATTGGGTGGCAAGCCCTTTAACCAAGACCGGGTCATTCCATCTAACATCATGGTGAAGTACTTAGCGATTGCTGCGTCGCTGACCTCCAACAGCTCCATGGCCATCTCATAACTTCCGATCCACGCTCCGGGCTGTAAGTCGGCCGTGTAATTCGGCACCTTTCGAGGTCCCTTGAAGTCCTTGCGTAAACGTACATTACGCAGAGCCGGCACCAAACAAGGAACACCGCCGGTTCTAGTAGCCACTCCCGTCTCAACGGAAGTCGTCGGATACTCTGGGAAATCTTGATGAGCTGTCTGTTGAGCTGCTAGCTGAGCCGCCCGCTCGTTCTCCTGACGTATCCAGTCTTGTACCGGGTTATAACCACCGGGCGGGTTAAGGCGCTGGGCGTTGCTTGACAAAGCTTCTGACTCCATGTGCCTGCTGTAACTTGGACTCCGGTTTTGACGAGGCGGTGCTAACCAAGGCGGAGGAGTTGAATGAATCTTGTCCCGGCTATAAGAATAAGTCTCTTGCTAAGCCAGGGCCGTCTAGACAAGTTCTCTGGTCCTCCGGGTCACCACCGCTGTCGGATCATCACCGTCCACTAGGAGAGCCGCCAAACGCGCTGATGCTGCGATTAAGTTCTCCATGGGGTTGGAAAATTGATCCGGTGGTATTGGCACATAATGGGGCGGTGCCATGTTCCCATGAGGAGGTGCCATCTCCCGAGGCTGAGCCAGTCCTCCTGTTCTGACTGTCATAAACTGATTTGCATCTGGCGGGTTACTTGGGCCAGCTCCGGGTGTAGCGAAAAGATTCCGAGGATCATAAACCGGAGGTAAACAGGACTGGGTTTTCTGATGTCTCCTCCTCATCACCTCGTTAGATGCGTTCAGGCTCATCGTAAGCTGGAAGGCCTCTAACTGTAGCTGTTGTGCCCATGCATCCAAAGCCGCCCGTTCTGTAGCTAGCCTGGTGTCCTCAGCGGTCAAGGCCTCCTTGGCCCGAGCTATCTCCTCGCGCACCTGTGCCACCTCCGCGTTATGCTCATCTTGATTTGCAGGAATAACCGTGGCGGTTATCAGGGCCGTAAGCTTATCCATGAGATCCATCAGTATCTGAGCCGGCGGGCGCACAGGGCCTCCTGCCCCGGCCGCTCCTGACCCGGACGTTATTGCTGCAGCGGTTGTAGAGTTTTGGCCGGGTTGAGTGTCAGCCATGAAGACTCCTGCACATCTTGGCGGCTCATAGGGGTCCGGAATACTAGGGCCATCGGAACAGCCCCCAAGCACACCATCTTGCACTTGATACAGCGAATATGTTGAACCGGCGGACGAATCACAGTCAGAGAGGACGGCCGTCTCACCACCATCTTCAGATCCTTCAGAAAGTTCCTCCCTGTGGATGCAGCCCACGAAGGCACGCTTCATGACGGGTTGAACTCGGGCGGGTCTCGCACGCTGAGCCGTCTCGACAAGGTCGGTGCAGTTGTCCGGCTCAGGGCCCGGCTCACCAATCCGGCCGATGAAGATGTGGATTCCGCCGAAGGGGACCCGGTACCCGTACTCAATTGAACCGGCGTCGGGACCCCAGCCTTCCTCATCGATGTAGATCTTGTCGCGGCTACTCTTAGTCATTCGGCCAACTGTGTATCCCTTGAGCCCTTCGAAGCCGCCCTTCAAGAACTCAAATCCACTGTGCGCTGGCCCCATGGTGGGCGCCAACTGTCGTGGAATTGTCACGGTAGATGTCCTCTTGCAAGGACTTAGTCATGGAGCCATCGCAACTAGGAAGCTTAAAGGGGTTATTGGGACAAAGGACACGACAGAGTTATACTAGTTCGGCCCCTTACGATGAAGGTAAGGCCTGCGTCCAGTTGGGTTGGTATTGCTTGAGGTTTCGATAACCAGGGAGCGAGATACGCTTTGCCCGGTTCTCGATGAGTTGTTTCTTGTCCTCAACCGCCAGCGGGTCGTCCCCTTATATACACGGGTGGACGCCCTGCGGCCTATAGAGTCCCTGTCGGCTCATAGACAGTGTCCGGCTCGGTGACTAGTTAATTCTACCTTATGTTACAAGTCATGTCATCATGGCGGTTTACCAGTATGGGCCTTAAGCCACCTGTGGGCCTTAGACCCTTTATTGAACCGCCATCTTCATGCTTGGTCTTGGGCTTCTTTCTGATAAGTCTTCTTTGCGTAACCCGGCCCCTCCTGGGCGGCTTACACAAATAGTTATATCCCCAACACAAAGTATCCCAAATTTCCTTTGCATTCTCAAGACAGCTGATTTTGTTGAATTCTTCGGGGCACAATTTGTTGAAGAGAATATCACAAGCTTGAGCGTTGTATTACAGCATCTTCAACTCTTCTGTGGTAGCTTCACGGTTTGGTTCTCTCCCATCGAAGAACTCACCTTGCAAGCCAATACACACAATAGCCCAAACGGCGGGGTTATGTCCAAGAATATGCATTTTCATCTTATGCTTCCAACTAGCAAAATTAGTACCATCAAAGTAAGGACCTCTACGGTGGTAATTTCCCTCGCTAGATGCCATACTCTCCTAGGTTGTGAAACCAAGGCTATGATTACCAAAAGCTATAGAAATCAAGGCAAATGGAGACCGTAGCTCTGATACCACTTGTAGGATCGAAAGTATGTCTAGAGGGGGGTGATTGGACTACTTGACCAAATAAAATTCTAGCCTTTTCCCAATTGTAAGTCTTGGCAGATTTTAGCAACTTTACACAAGTCAAGCAATCAACCTACACATGTAATTCTAAGAGTATAGCAGCGGAGTGTAAAATATTGCACATGAAGGTAAAGGGAGGAGTTTGTGGGAGCAAACGCAATGTATACACGGGTATTTTTTATCCGTGGTTCCGATAGGTGGTGCTATCGTACATCCACGTTGATGGAGACTTCAACCCACGAAGGGTAACGGCTGTGCGAGTCCACGGAGGGCTCCACCCACGAAGGGTCCACGAAGAAGCAACCTTCTCTATCCCACCATGGCCATCGCCCACGAAGGACTTGCCTCACTAGGGTAGATCTTCACGAAGTAGGCGATCTCCTTGCCCGTACAAACTCCTTGGTTCAACTCCACAATCTTGACGGAGGCTCCCAAGTAACACCTAACCAATCTAGGAGACACCACTCTCCAAAAGGTAATAGATGGTGTGTTGATGATGAACTCCTTGCTCTTGTGCTTCAAATGATAGTCTCCCCAACACTCAACTCTCTCTCTCTCTCTCATAGGATTGGATTTGGTGGAAAGATGTTTTGAGTGGAAAGCAACTTGGGGAAGGCTAGACATCAAGATTTATGTGGTTGGAATGGAATATCTTGACCTCAACACATGAGTAGGTGGTTTTCTCTCAGAAAATGAATGTTGGAAGTGTAGGCATGTTCTGATGGCTTTCTCCATGAAAAAGAGAGGGTGGAGGGGTACATATATCCTCCACACAAAATATAACCATTACACACAATTTACCAACCTCGGTGAGACTGAATCATGAAACTCGGTCAAACCGATTTAGTTCATAATGTGACCATTAGGCATTTCGGTGGGACCGGTTTCTTTAGGGTTAGGGCATAACTTAATCTCGGTGAGACCGATTACACAAACTCGGTGGGACCGACTTTGGTAATAAGCTAACCAGAGAGTTGGTCAGGCACACTTGATGGGACCGATTCGCTCATCTCGGTGAGACCAAAACATTACAAAGGGGAAACAGAGAGTTTGCATTGCAAACTCGGTGGGACCGATCGCTCATCTCAGTTAGACCGAAACGTTACGAAGGGAACAGAGAGTTTGCAATCCCATCTCAGTGAGACCGAGATCCCTATCGGTGAGACCGAAGTGACTAGGGTTTCTGGCAGTGGCTATGTCAAATGAACTTGGTGGCACCGAATAGATCAAATCGGTAGGGCCGGGTTTGACTTTTAGTTTGGGACATATGTGGATATGAGAAAGTGGTTGATGATTTTTGGTGCATATCACTAAGCATCTTGAGCAAGCAAGCCATTAAGCAACACTTCATCCCCTTTTAATAGTATTGGCTTTTCCTATGGACTCAATGTGATCTTGGATCACTAAAAGTAAAATGTAGAGTTGATGTAGGGTAGAACCCTAGAGGTCGATCTTTCACGTTTGGAGCGGATCCCTATGAGGAACACAAAGAACACGAGGAGGGGAACGAGGGAAAAACACTCCACCAACAAGAATACAAGTCACACATGCGCTAGATCATCAAGACACAAAGGAGTACAAGATCCAAATCCAACAAAGGACGATACATAGGGTAACCGGTTCTTCTCCGTGAGGAGGTCTTGAAGATGGTCTTCTCCAGATGGAGGTCATGAATCCAGGTGGATCTTCTCCGAAGAGGTGTCAGTCCCTCACGAGGAGTAGATCCGGATGGATGAGTGAGGCTCTATCTCACAAATGAGCTGAATCAACACTAACCCTAACTAGGATGAGGTGGGGGAGTATATATAGTCTAAGGGACGAAGGGGTACATGGGCCTCGGCCTAGATGCGCTGCACGCAGGCAGGGGGGCGGATGTCCGGGCGTCGGGCCAGATGTCCGGGCCTTCCCTAGACGCCGGATGTCTGGGCGTTGGGGCTGGATGTCCGGGCTGGCAGGGTCCAGCTGTCGGTATCAAAACCGGCGTATCTCGGGTATGGGGTCCCGAGTTGTGCGTCTAAGGCTAATGGTAACAGGAGGTAGGGGACGCAATGTTTTACCCAGGTTCGGGCCCTCTCGATGGAGGTAATACCCTACTTCCTGCTTAATTGATCTTGATGATACGAGTATTACAAGAGTTGATCTACCACGAGATCGTAGAGGCTAAACCCTAGAAGCTAGCCTATCATTATGATTGTTCCCGTCCTATGGACTGAACCCTCCGGTTTATATAGACACTGGAGGGGGCTAGGATTACACAGAGTCAGTTACAGAGAAGGAGATCTACATATCTGAATTGCCAAGCTTGCCTTCCACGCAAAGTAGAGTCCCATCTGGACATGGGACGAAGTCTTCAATCTTGTATCTTCATAGTCCAACAGACCGGCCAAAGTATATAGTCCGGCTGTCCGAGGACCCCTTAATCCAGGACTCCCTCAGTAGCCCCTAAACGAGGCTTCAATGACGATGAGTCCGGCGCTTAGATTGTCTTCGGCATTGCAAGGCGGGTTCTTCTCCGAATACTCCGTAGAAGATTTTGAACACAAGGATCGTGTCCGGCTCTGCAAAACAAATTCCACATACCACCGTAGAGAGTATAATTTTCCACAAATCTAATCCGCTGACAGCTTTTCATAGCGTGACGTCCCACCACGGCCCAGTCTTTATTCGAACCGTTTTTCATAACCAACCACTACACGTGTTGCGAGGCGGTTTTATTGGCACGTCTTGTCGAAGAAGAGATCGTGTCCCCCTTATCACGGGATTCTCATCAATACAGGTGTGGGTAACCCAACCATGTTTGTTTAATATGACTCCTCGATTTTAGGCAAGTCCCAAACGGTCACGCGGGAGACGCTTGATATTCGTCCTCTTTATAAAGGGGCCAAGGCCTGTCCTTTTCTTCCCACGCTTGATCCTTCCCCTCCCAAACCTCGAGTTCCAACACCCAAGGCTTAAGCCGAGCGCTTTGGACCTTCAACCATGTCCAGATCGAACCTTCAAGGCCGGTGGATGGCCTCCTCCGTCACAGAGGAGGACGTCCAGAAACTTAGGGAGGCCAGGTATCTCACCGCCGAGATTTCGCATAGCCTACCTGTTCAAGGGCAGGTCGTCCCCACTCCCGAACCCAACGAGAGTGTTGTTTTTATCTCCCACTTTCTTCGAGGGCTAGGTTTTAGCTTTGATCCCTTCGTGAGAGGGCTCATGTTCTACTACGGACTATATTTCCACGATCTAGCTCCGGATTCCGTCCTTCACATCTCGTCGTTTATCGTCGTGTGCAAAGCCTTCCTCCACATCACCCCCACTTCGTCCTATGGCTCAAGACCTTCAATGTGAGGCCGATGGTGATCGACGGGCGTCACGCGGAGTGCGGAGGCACTATAATAAGCCAAAGCGCCGATGTCCCATGGCCAAAGGGTTCTTTCGCGGAAACTTCTGACTTATGGCAGCAGGAGTGGTTTTACATCACCGCTCCCCGAGGTACAAAGTGGGTGGCTGCTCCAGCGTTCCGCTCGGACCCTCCGCCGCAACTAGCGTCATGGGTCAATAAGGGGCTGGACTGGGGGCCGATTAACGACATGCTGACATTGCAAAGCCGCATCCGAGACCTTCTCAAGAGGGATGCCAGTCTTGTCAAGATAATGCAAGTGATGCTGGTCCGTCGAGTCCTACCCTGCCAACGTCGTCCTCTCCGTATGTGGGAGTTCAACCCGGAAGGACCGCGACCCATTCAACAATTCTTTGGCATGACGCTCAAAGAGATGTATGAGTCATTCTTCAGATCACGAATAAAGTGTTCGGACACCACCGAGGACGCGGGTCTTAATTGCAACCGTCCGGATACCCAGGTAAGTACTACTGCTACCGAACACACCATCCTTTATATTTATTATAACATCATTCTAAAAAATTGCTCTCTGCCAGGACTGGCTAAGGAAGGCAGAGAGGATTAGGTGTCCGGCCCCTCTTCCCGAAGGCTCGCCGAATCCTTTGTTGACCAGGATGCTTGAGCGCGCATCATATCAGGTGCCATCAGGAGAAGACGAGGAGAGGAATAGAGAAGCCACAGGTGGGCCTCACATTCTGCACATCCAAATCGGAGGAGTAAGTGCATCCTCGAAGGAGGATAATCGGGGAGGGGAATCTAAAATCCCCTCTCCTCAAGGTAAGAAAAGGGCCGCCTCTAAAGACTTGGAAACGGAGGCTTCCAAATGAGGGAAGAAACCCTCACCAAGGGGCCCTGCCCCAGGGGGCGTCCTTATCGCGCAGCGCCGGCAAGGGGGCAAGCCCTCCATCGAGCCGTAAGTAAAAGAGTACTTTGGTAAACATATCCTATTTTGTCTTTGAGGATAGTAACCGAAACATATTTGTTGCAGTCCGGCTCATAGCCCTTCTCCACAGAGTTCGTCTTCGTGGGATCTTCCTCCGGAGATGATGGAGAGCGAAACGCCTCCCCCTGCCTCCCAATCACATGGGGTGGACGACCCCGAGGTGTCGTCACGGAGGATTTCTCCCGATCCGCCAAGGCCGGAAGTTGACACTTCGGATGCCCGTGGTTTAGGCTATTCGACTCCCAAGGAGAATGATAGGAGGAGTCCGGGATTATCCAGCATAAAGCCGGACACACTGATGGGTCTACTGGGCCGAGCGGCCATCTCAGATACACATCATATCTTAATGGGTACTGTGATTGAGAGGATTTCATCCTCCAAAAGCGAATTGAATGAAGCCTTTACAAGTCTGCTGAGCGGCTTCGAGGTACGCAAAATAATAAATGTATTTCTGATGGTACCGCACATGCTAGGTGTGCTCTGTATAGATAGTAGCCCCTGAGACTCTGGTCGCCGCCCAGAGGTGGCAAACAGAGGATCCTAATCCCAGGTAATAATCGCATTGCTTTGTATGTGCAGGCGGTTGATTGTCTGGAGGCTGACCGGACTGCTGATTTTGCCGAACTGAAGCGGCAGCTGGACGTGGCGGATGCTGACATTGCGCTTGTTAACAAGCGGCTTAACGAGGCCCAGGGTATGTATGTTCGGCATGTTAGTAAATTGTAAGAGGAGCATTATGCTAGTATCTTATAATATATTGTGACTGTAGATGGGGCTGCTGCCGTAGAGACCCTTCGGGTGGAGCTTGCTCGAGCCAAGGAACAAGCTCGAAGAAGTGATGCAGCCGCCCTGAAGGCGGTCGAAGAATTAAGAGTCGAACAGGCTGCTCATCGCCGGAGCGAAGAAAAGATAGCCCAGATGGCTACCGAGCTGAAAGATGCCGCCAACCGCCATGAGCTTCTTGAAAAGGAAAATCAAGCAAAAGCGGCTGACCTGAAGAAGGCCCTGGAGGCAGCCAAGGAAACTAGCTCTGAAATGAGATGGATAAGGGAGGAGCTTCGTGAAGCCGGAGACATCGTGGCTGGGAAGCCCTATTTGTTGCGGATGAAATTCGGAGATCCGAAGTATGCCCCTCTGGATCAGTTGTGGAGTGCTGCGGACGCGTATGCGGACCTGGCAAAGAGTGCTGCTGATGCGACCGAGTTTTTCAAAGATCAGAAAGACCATAAGGCTGAAAGGTTATTTTGGTCGCAGTTCAGTGCCCCGACGCATCCGCTGCCGTTGAATGAAAAGATGGCCGCCTGGGCCGAACTCCACAGGTTGTCCGGACTTGCTATGAGGTCTGTCGTGGATCATCTTTGGCCGCGTGGACCATGGCCGGACAGCTATTTTGGATTGGTGCAACAATTCCTTGGTGCTATGTCGCATATCGATTCTGGGAAGAGGTCGGCGTGCATAGAGGGTGCGCGGATGGCTCTTGCCCGTGTTAAAACATACTGGGCTGGGATGGAGACCACCGCTATTGCGACCCGGGGTGCGGCGGAAGGCTAGGACCCGGCCAAGAACTATTTTAAAGAAGTCTTAGAAGGTGCCCATTTAATAGAGGCTCGGTGCTCGAAGAGTGCCATGTTCGAATGACATGTATCTCGATTGTAAAGACAATGCTATTTTGATTATAAAGGCCGTGTTTATACTTTTGCCCGAAATTATTATAATGGCTCCTATGCGGCCGTTTATGTATGTATATAACCTGAAAGTTTGCAGTCGTCGGCTTCAGCCCCCACGCATATAATGCGGGGGTGTTCAAGAAAACACATAGTCACACTTGATCTGACGTCCTGGTCCGTTAAGGAGGTGATAGTGCGGCGAACGAGGCAATCGGACTATATAGCTTTAACACTTTCACTTAGCCATAGGAGTTTGACAGTGGGGCTACTATATAGCCCCTGGTACTTTCGCGTTCATCCGGATATGGTGCGCGTATGTACGTGACCGGGAAACCGGTCCATCGTTAATGCGGAGGAATCACAAAGATTCCACTGGGTCATCGAGTGGTTGACCAGCCTCATATACCGTATCATGACAATCGCTTTTGGCTTTCTCATCGAGGTGCTCATCCAGATGAACTAGGGCACAATCGCAGTAGTTCTCCCGGTGCCGCCTTAGCCGATAGAGCGGAACATAAGGTAGCAAAACACGGGAGCCGGGCAAACCCAACATTTGACCAAAGACATGATTCGGAGCTGATGCATATAAGGCCAAACTCGCGACGCCGAACACTCCCTAAGGTATTCGGAGCTGAATAACGCCCTTGATAATAAGCCCTGAGTTTCCAGGTATGAGCAATAGTCTGGTGTGACAAAAATGCTGAAAATGCCAGTATCCCTCCCGGTTGTATAAAGTTTCCGGAGGGGAAGAAGCAACAAGAGACATTAAAAAGGTTTACGCAGGGTCTTAATTAAAAGGAAACCGAGCGGGGCCCTGCTGCACGTCTGCGCCTTTATCTCCGTTGTGTCGTATCCTGGAAGGGTGTAGCACGATGATCATCTGTAAAAAGAAAAAATCCAGGTGAAAGACTTCGTGCGAGGAGTTCGTTAATCTGAATGAACCATGAAAATGCAATATGTTATTGTATTGATAGGGTCGAGCCAAACTATGGGCTCTTTTTGCGGGCAGCCCCTTGCATCTTTTATGGGGAAATCCCTACTGGGTTGTTACATTGGGTGGAGCGCCAGACTCATCTAACCGTTTTCGTGGTCTTGACAACCAACCATTTATCCTGGTTGGAGGGACCGCTCAGTATTCGGCTGCTAGAGCCGTCGCATATTCTTCCGCGCGTAAGGAATGCTCTGTATTTCTGCTAACTGTGATGATGCCGCGTGGACCGGGCATCTTAAGTTTAAGGTAGGCATAATGTGGTACTGCATTAAAACGAGCAAAGGCCGTTCTTCCGAGTAGTGCGTGATAGCCGCTTCAGAATGGAGCGATGTCGAAGGTTACTTCCTCACTTCTGAAGTTGTCGGGGGAACCGAATACGACCTCTAGTACTAGAGAGCCCGTACAGTGGGCTTCGATGCCTGGTATCACTCCTTTAAAGGTAGTGTTGCTTAGGCTGATTCTTGAAGGGTCTATCCCCATTTTGTGGACAGTTTCCTGATATATCAGGTTTAGACTACTACCGCCATCCATAAGGACTCGTGTGAGATGGTATCCGTCAATTATTGGGTCGAGTACTAAGGCAGCCGATCCTCCATGCCAGATACTAGTCGGATGGTCCCTGCGGTCGAAGGTGATCGGGCAGGCCGACCAGGGATTAAATTTGGGGGCGACGGGCTCCACAGCGTATACGTCTCGGAGTGCGCGTTTGCGCCTACTCTTTGGAATGTGAGTTTCGTAAATTATATTCACTGTTTTGACTTCTGGTGGGAATTTTTTCTGTCCTCAAGTGTTCGGCTGGTGAGGGTCATCCTCGTCTTCACTTGGCGTCTCCCTCCCCTTTTGTTCGGCATTCAGCCTCCGGCCTGCTTGAAAACTCAACACTCTCTATGGGTGTGGTTTGCAGGTTTTTCAGGGGTGCCGTGAATCTGACATAATTTTTCTAGAATCTTGTTTAGGCTGGACGGTCCATCTCTGTTGCCTTTAAATGGCTTCTTCCGTTGATCGGGTCGAGAGCCCCTGAATCTGGCATTGACCATCATGTTCTCTGGGCTGTCATCATTGTTTTGACGCTTGTTTTTGTTGCGTCACGGTTTCTCGTTGCCATCCCTGACTTCGGATGTGCCTGGGTCGCGGTGCCGCTACGGGCCAGCCAGCTGTCCTCGCCCGCGCAAAAGCAGGTCATGAGGCTTGTTAAGGCTGCCATTGTCCTCGGCTTTTCTTGGCTGAGGTGTCTGGCAAGCCATTCATCCCGGATACTGTGTTTGAAGGCCGCTAGGGCTTCGGCGTCCGGGCAATCGACTATTTGATTCTTCTTAGTGAGAAAATTGTTCCAGAGTTTTTGGGCTGACTCTCCAGGCTGTTGAATTATGTGGCTTAGGTCGTCTATGTCCGGAGGTCGAAAATAGGTCCCTTGAAAATTGGTCCTAAAAGCATCCTCAAGTTCTTCCCAACTTCCAATTGAGTTTTCAGGAAGGCTTTTCAACCAATGCCGAGCTCGTCCTTTCAATTTTAGGGGTAGGTATTTAATGGCGTGGAGATCGTCTCCGCGAGCCATGTGGATATGAAGGATAAAGTCCTTGATCCAGACCCTAGGGTCTGTAGTTCCGTCGTATGCCTCTATATTCACGGGCCTAAATCCTTCCGGAAATTCATGGTCCAGCACCTCATCGGTGAAGCACAGGGGGTGTGCGGCACCCCTATATTTGGACATGTCATGCCGTGCTGTCGACGGTTGTTGTGTTCGGTTCTTATTCCTAGCTAGTGTTAAATCAATGTGATCATTTTGGTAGCTCTGATCCTGTGCCGGAGCACGCTTCCTAGATCTATAGATGAATCTGGCCATACCGGACTTTTTATCCAGGAACTCACGTAAATCGTGTGCTGACTTGTGTGCGGCATCATTAGCTGTCTTGTCACAGCCACGGGCTGGTCGGTCCAGCTGGTCGGTCGTTTTTGGCTGAATGGGCTCTATGGCCTCGTCGTCGAATTCGGGCAGCAGCTTGCGCTTTGGATAGCCCTTTGTGTGACGATCGCCACCGTACTTTTCTTCTGTGTCGAGCACTTTGTTCCACCTGCGGTTGAGCGTATCCTGCGGCCTTGAGCCTTTGCTTCTGCTTTTTTAGGCTCCTCGCGGTGGCAATAAGCCTTCTGTGGAGGTTCTCTTGTTCCAAGAGTTTTTCTGGGATGATGAGTGCATCATCGTCGGGCTGTTCTCCTCTCCGGAGATAGGTTGTTGAATTTTATCCTCGGGATCGGCGTTATCTGACGTCAGCTCCGGACTGTTTTTACCGTCCCCTGGCTCACCCTGCTCCATCGCTGGGTCCATGGGGTCGTTGTTTCCTTTCGAATCAACTGGGGTATTATTATTTCTTGCGTTGTTGTCACTGTTTTTACTATGGCGGGATTTAGAGCGGCGTCTACGGCGCTGCTTTGGTGGCTTATCGATGGGAGTATCCTTCGTTGCATCGTCGCCATCGCCTTCTTTTGGTGTGTCCACCATATATATATATTGTATGATGAGGTGGCAGTCCATTGCCGAGTGGGCGGTGGTTCCTGTTCTTCTCCTGCATCGTCGTAAATACCGTCGACATCTTCAGAGTCGAAATCGAGCGTGTCGGTTAAGTCATCGACAGTGGCTATGAAGTGGGTGGTGGGTGGGGAACGAATTTCTTCGTCGTCCGCTTCCCACTCGAGCCGGACATAGTTTGGCCAAGAATCCCTCGACAAGGAAAGAGACCTTAATGAGTTCAGCACATCACCTAAGGGCAAGTCCTAAAAAATATCTGCGGCGGTGAACTCCATGACCGATGCCCAATCAGATTCGACAGGCACGGATGCACGCGGTTCGGATCCTGTAGCCGAAGACGAGTCCAAGGGTCCGATGACACCATCCTCACAGGAGGTGGGATTAGTGTTCGGCTCCAGCGCCGATGAGTGCACGGCCTTTGTGACAGGGTCCATCCACCCGTCTTCGGAGGGCGCGATCTGCTCCGGATTGATTCCCGGCGCCGCCACAGGCGCAATCTCCCAAAAAGTGTCTGATGGCAGATCAAAGTCATGCCCGTCGTGGCCGTTCGGCGCACCTGGCATGGGCTCGAATCCATCGAAGATCAAGTCTCCGCGGATGTCGGCAGTATAGTTTAAGCTTCCAAACCTGACCTGATGGCCAGGGGTGTAGCTATCGATCTACTCCAGATGGCCAAGCGAGTTGGCCCGTAGTACGAAGCCGCCGAATATGAAGATCTGTCCGGGGAGGAAAACGTCCCCCTGGAGCGCATCGTTGAAGATGATCGAAGGGCCATCAAGCCTTACAGCGACGACACAGTGGAACTCTCAATGAAAGCACCAATGTCGGTGTCAAAACTGGCAAATCTCGGGTAGGGGGTCCCGAACTGTGCGTCTAAGGCTAATGGTAATAGGAGGCAGGGGACACAATGTTTTACCCAGGTTCGGGCCCTCTCAATGGAGGTAATACCCTACTTCCTGCTTGATTGATCTTGATGATATGAGTATTACAAGAGTTGATCTACCACGAGATCGTAGAGGCTAAACCAGAAGCTAGCCTATGATTATGATTGTTCCCGTCCTATGGTCTAAACCCTCCGGTTTATATAGACGCCGGAGGGGGCTAGGGTTACACAGAGTCGGTTACAGAGAAGGAGATCTACATATCCGAATTGCCAAGCTTGCCTTCCACGCAAAGGAGGGTCCCATCCAGACACGGGACGAAGTCTTCAATCTTGTATCTTCATAGTCAAACAGTCCGGCCAAAGTATGTAGTCCGGCTGTCCGAGGACCCCTTAATCCAGGACTTCCTCACCAGCTTCTGTGATGGGGCGCCGGATTTCCGGGCACTGGGCCAGATGTCCGGTGGCTCGCGACGGGCAGGATATCCGGGCCTGGGGGCCGGATGTCTGGGCTGACTTGGCCGACTCTGGTGCTCTCTGGATAGAAGGGAGTCGGATTTCTGGGCGTTGGTTCGGATGTCCGGGCCTGGCCGGATGTTCGGGACATGGCCGGATGTCCGGCTGCTATAGCAGCAGACTCTTCTTCCTTCTCCTTCCTTCACTCCTGCGCACACTTGGCCTTGGTCCTTGGGCTCTCCATGGTCTCCTCGGGTGTACCTTAGTATGCACAAGGTCCGCTCTTGAGGTAGCATCCATGTATTACATGCGGTAAGGGAGGATTTGGAAATGAGCGAGTTCACCTTAGGTCCAATGGCGCATGTTGGAGGTCTTGTCATATTTCCACTTGGGGCTTGGGGAGTAGTCATAGTGTACATGGGGATGATCATCGGATGCTCCGCATCATCTCCCCTCCCTTGCGAAAGATCCAACCTCGGATCGAAAACTCATCACCATGGAAACGGTTGTCGTGGACGAACCTGTAGTTGGACGGAGTGGAAGTCATGGCGCAACCCAAGTTCTTCAAGATGTCGCTGGGATGGTATACATGCAAAACGAGCAAACACAAGCGACACTCAGGAATACAATGGTTAGCGCACACAAGGTGTCCATCATGTAAGAATGCATTCGTGCGGTAAGATTGTTCATGAGAAAGCGCATGAAGCTTATCAAGATGATCTAGAATGATATGCAAAGCGTTCATGGGAGCAAAAGCATTCATTGTGCACACAAATGTGTTGTGAATATGATCAATGCAACCACGATGCAAGATGATGCCATAGTGAGATGGTGTGTCGAAAGCATGAACATGGCAATGGATGCTCAATATGTGTATGTTATCATGCAATTGGTGGTGGCCAATATGATCATGATATATGAATATGCCATCAAGGTAGATCACAACAAATTTGCTAAGGAAATGCACAAGATCATATATCATGGATGACATAGAAATACAAGGTGCAACAATACAATCATAATGTGAGTCAATCCATGCATAGGGTGCAAACTTGCGGTGAGTATGATATGTCCATCGAGCATGACATGTGGGAGCACAATCAACAAATATGGAGGTGTGAGTGCAATGTGCCAAAGGAGTATTGATGTACCAATGCTCGATGTCGTGGCATGAGTGGAAGTCCGAAGGTGCATCCAATAAGACTGAGCGCTCCTCAATGTAAAGGTCCATAGAGCCAATCTCCCATGTCGCTCCTCCGTCCGTGAGATGTATCATGTAGTCAACAAGAAGGAAACAACAATGAAAGAGTGACCCATCCAATATGTAAACTTGAGGATGGCTCAAAGGGAAGGAGTTCACCTTTATGATGATGTCGAAAATGTTGGTGTCACGCATCATACAGACCTTTGCATTAGCAATATGGCTCATGATGGTACCGCCTTGTGAATCCTCCAAAATGAAAGAACATGACAAACACTCAGAAAAACAAATGAGTTTAGCGGAGGTGCAAAACTTATCATTCATGTGGTAAGATACCCACCAAGTGTATGCATCATGCTCATCATAAGAAGGTACAAGGGAGCATTTCATAGTTTGGAGGCATATGATGCGAGAACAACCAAATACAAGAGGTTCAATTAAACAAGCATGCATCACAAGTAAGGTGTCAAAGTCTCCAAGATGAATAAGCATAGTATGGTTGCACTCAATACAAGTGGATATGAAAGAGGCAACTAATGGACACAAGAGACAATGATCAAGATATATCATGTGAGAGGCATGAGCATAAATGTCATCAACCCAAGAAAGCAAGTAACAGTGGGACATGGGTGATGCAACATAGCAAGAAATCATAGCAATCAAGTCAAGCAAGCTAGTAGTGCGAAGATGCAACATACTAGTGGGAATCATGGCAAGCATGTCATGTGTGCAAATAGTGGGCATGAATAATTCACATGTCATAGCACAAGCATGAAAGCAAGATATTGGGAAAGTATCATCATTGCATTGCCAAGAAGTCCTATTTAAATAGCAATGGAACATCATGACTCTCCCAACACAAGAATCAACAATAGCATGTGGCACATGGTAAACATGGCAATAGCAACAAGTATCTCCACCAAGCATGCAAATACACATAGTAGTAGCATAATGGTGAATCATGGGTAGATGCAAGCAAGGGTCACAATTGCATGGAAAAATCATGTAAAGAGGCATAACATGCAAAGTGAACATGATAGTATGGGCATAAGGTGACAAGTGGTAAATCACCCATAGCCGTGTGAGAGCCAAGTGGAAGAGATGCGCGTAGTCCTTGCGCGAACGGAACGGTGGTAAGGTGATAACCCACAAGTGTAGGGGATTGCAACAGCTTTCGAGGGTAAAGCATTCAACCCAAATTTATTGACACGACACAAGGGGAGCCAAAGAATATTCTTAAGTATTAGCAGTTGAGTTGTCAATTCAACCACACCTGGATAACTTAGTATCTGCAGCAAAGTATTTAGTAGCAAAGTAGTATGATAGTAATGGTAACGGTGGCAAAAGTAAGGATAATAGTTTTGTAGTAATTGTAACAGTAACAACAGAAAAGTAAATAAGCGAAACATAAGATGTGAAAAGCTCATAGGCATTGGATCAGTGATGCATAATTATGTCGGATGCAATTCCTCATGTAATAGCTATAACATAGGGTGACACAGAATTAGCTCCAGTTCATCAATGTAATGTATGCATGTATTCCGGATATAGTCATACGTGCTTATGGAAAAGAACTTGCATGACATCTTTTGTCCTACCCACCCGTGCCAGTGGGGTCCTAGTGGAAACTAAGGGATATTAAGGCCTCCTTTTAATAGAGAACCGGAACAAAGCACTAGCACATACTGAATACATGAACTCCTCAAACTATGGTCATCACCGAGAAGTATCCCAATTATTGTCACTTCGGGGTTGTCGGATAATAACACATAATAGGTGACTGTAGACTTGCAAGATAGGATCAAGAACACACATATATTCATGAAAACATAATAGGTTCAGATCTGAAATCATGGCACTCGGGCCCTAGTGACAAGCATTAAGCATAGAAAGTCATAGCAACATCAGAACATAGTGGATACTAGGGATCAAACCCTAACAAAACTAAGTTGATTACATGGTAAATCTCATCCAACCCATCACCGTCCAGCAAGCCTACGATGGAATTACTCACGCACAGCAGTGAGCATCATGAAATTGGTGATGGAGGATGGTTGATGATGACGACAGCGCCGAACCCCCCTCTCCGGAGCCCCGAACGGACTCCAGATCAGCCCTCCCGAGAGAGATTAGTGCTTGGCGGCGGCTTCGTATCGTAAGACGCGATGAAACTTTCTCTCTGATTTTTTTCTCCGCGAAATTGAATATAAGGAGTTGGACTTGAGGTCGGTGGAGCATCAGGGGGCCCACGAGACAGGGGGAGCGCCCAGGGGGAGGGCGCGCCCCCCACCCTCATGGACAGGGTGTGGGCCCCCTGGCCTTGATTCTTCTGCCAGTATTTTTTATATTTTCCAAAACTTATCTCCGTGGATTTTCAGGTCATTCCGAGAAATTTTGTTTTCTGCACAATAAACAACATCATGGCACTTCTGCTGAAAACAGCGTCAGTCTGGGTTAGTTTCATTCAAATCATGCAAGTTAGAGTCCAAAACAAGGGCAAAAGTGTTTGGAAAAGTAGATACGTTGGAGACGTATCAACTCCCCCAAGCTTAAACCTTTGCTTGTCCTCAAGCAATTCAGTTGATAAACTGAAAGTGATAAAGAAAAACTTTTACAAACTCTATTTGCTCTTGTTGTTGTAACTATGTAAAGCCAGCATTCAAGTTTTCAGCAAATATTAGGTCTCACAATTACTCATATCAATGGCATAATCAGCTAGCGAGCCATAATAATAAAAATCGGATGACAACACTTTCTCAAAACAATCATAATATGATATAACAAAATGATATCTCGCTAGCCCTTTCTGAGACCGCAAAACATAAATGCAGAGCACCTTTAAAGATCAAGGACTGACTAAACATTGTAATTCATGGTAAAAGAGATCCAGTCAAGTCATACCCAATATAAACCAATAGTAATGAATGCAAATGACAGTGTGCTCTCCAGCGGGTGCTTTTCAATAAGAAGGTGATGACTCAACATAAAAGTAAATAGATAGGCCCTTTGCAAAGGGAAGCAGGGATTTGTAGAGGTGCCAGAGCTCGATTTAAAATAGAGAGCAATAACATTTTGAGCGGCATACTTTCACTATCAACGCAACAACTATTAGATGGCGATATCTTCCATACTACATGCATTATAGGCAGTTCCCAAACAGGATGGTAAAAGTTTATACTCCCCCACCACCAACAAGCATCAATCCATGGCTTGCTCGAAACAACGAGTGGCTCCAACTAACAACAGACCTGGGGGAGTTTTGTTTAATTAATTTGATTTGCTTTGATCTTTTTGAATCATGGGACTGGGCATCCCGGTTACCGGCCCTTTCTCGTGAATGAGGAGCAGAGTCCACTCCTCTTGAGAATAACACACCTAGCATGGAAGATACAGGCAGCCCTAGTTGAAACATGAGCTGCTCGAGCATACAAAACAGAATTTCATTTGAAGGTTTGGAGTTTGGCACATACAAATTTACTTGGAACGACAGGTAGATACCGCATATAGGAAGGTATGGTGGACTCATATGGAATAACTTTGGGGTTTAAGGAGTTTGATGCACAAGCAAGATTCCCGCTTAGTACATGTGAAGGCTAGCAAAAGACCGGAAGCGACCAACCGAGAGAGCGACAATAGTCATGAACATGCATTAAAATTAATTCACACCGAGTACAAGCATGAGTAGGATAAAATCTACCATGAACATAAATATCGTGAAGGCTATGTTGATTTGTTTCAACTACATGCGTGAACATGTGCCAAGTCGAGTCACTCAATTCATTCAAAGGAGGATACCATCCCATCATACCACATCATAACTATTTTAATAGCATGTTGGCACGCAAGGTAAATCATTATAACTCATAGCTAATCAAGCATGGCACAAGCAACTATAATCTCTAAATGTCATTGCAAATATGTTTACTTCATAATAAGCTGAATCAGGAACGATGAACTCATCATATTTACAAAAACAAGAGAGGTCGAGTTCATACCAGCTTCTCTCGTCTCAATCAGTCCATCATATATCGTCATTATTGCCTTTCACTTGCACGACCGAACGATGTGTATAATAATAATAGTGCATGTGCATTGGACTAAGCTGGAATCTGCAAGCATTCAACTTAAGAGAGAAGACAAGGTAATATGGGCTCCAAGTTAAATCGACAATCATGCATATGAGAGCCACTAAACAATTTCAATATGGTCATCTACTCTCGACCCCCAAAGGAAAGAAAAGAAAATAAAACTATTTACACGGGAAAGCTCCCAACAAGTAAGAAGAAGAACGAGAAATCTTTTTGGGTTTTCATTTAATTTCTACTACAAGCATGGAAATTAAACTAACTAATTTTTTTTGGTTTTTCTTAA
Organism: Aegilops speltoides; assembly: GCA_021437245.1. Taxonomy (NCBI): domain Eukaryota; kingdom Viridiplantae; phylum Streptophyta; class Magnoliopsida; order Poales; family Poaceae; genus Aegilops; species Aegilops speltoides. The sequence goes on along the minus strand of CM038147.1, from coordinate 339,099,298 downwards.
GGTTTATCAAACACACAAGAAGAAGGCTAGAAAAAGAAAGTTAAACTAGCATGGATAATGCAATGAAAGAGTATGAGCACCGACAACTAGAATAGTGTGTGAACATGAATGTAAAGTCGGTGAGAAATACGTACTCCCCCAAGCTTAGGCTTTTGGCCTAAGTTGGTCTACTGCCAAGGACCGCGGCTACTCTCCCCGGTGTACTGAGGGGTGTAATCAGGATACCACTGGCTGGCCATCTCCTCCGGATCCCACTGGTAAGATGATGCACGATAAGGATCCAGTGAAGGTTCCCGTTCAGGCTCAGGCTCTGGAGTGGATGCTTGGCCTCGATGAGTGTACACCACTTCCGGCGTGACAAGATAATTAACTGTGGTCAAATCAAACAATAGAGGCGCAGGCAGAATAATAGTCTCATTATGTTTCTTATTAAATCTCGGGTTATATAGAAGCATCTTATCTTCGTTGTCAACAATAAACTCATGCGCTACCATGCTCCTGTAACCTAAAATGTAAGGAGGCAATATTGTCTCCTCTTTCTCATGATGCCTAATAGGTATCTCAAAATGTTTAGCAAGACGTGCAGCATAGATACCTCCAAAGATGGGGCCTTTTGTACGATTCAGGCTTAGCCGTTTAGCAATGACGGCACCCATACTAAAACTATTATCACAAAACAAGGCATGGTGAAGAATAATAATATCAGGAACACTGAAGTTTCCACTATTTCCACGACCGATTAAGCATCTACTAGCAAATATGGCAAAGTAGCGTAAAACACGAAAGTGTATGCTAGAGATTCTCGCATCGGAACCCTTCTTTGGATCCCCTACAGTGATGGTGTTAACAAAGCCATCCACATCTTTACGATGTGGGTCATCTAATTTTCCCTCAAAGGGTATCCTACATACCGCGCAAAAATTACGTAAAGACATTTCCCTGAATTCATCATATAAATGAAATGATACTGAAGGCGGTGACTTCTTGGGATAATAATAAAAGTTTTGCACGAAAGTATTGGTGAGTAAGAGATACTGCTCGATCCGGTCGTGGAGGAAGTCGGTGAGGCTTGCATTTTCAATCAAAGAATAAAAGTCTTCATAAATCCCGGCTTCTCTCAAAAAATTATCGCGTGGCCATTCACACGGCCGTACTTCTGCTATGCGAGGAAGATTGTACTTGGCCTTTTCCTTCTCTTTAGCTTGTTTTTCATGGGAGCCTTGTCTAGAAGAGCCCCTCAAAAATCTCCTTAACATTTTCTGAAAATTTCCGAAATTTTAGTAACTTCAAAATAAAAGTGAATAAAACTAAGCAAGATTGGTAGCAACTACTCCTACAAGTGCCTAGAGCCTATATCATGCATTAGAATTGCTTGGGACCTCATAAAATTGACATGCAAGCTCAAGAACAGGGTCACCTATGCAGCAAAAATTTGCAATGAATGAAGCACTAGAACAAAAACTAATTGGACCAATGGAGGAGTCACGTACCAAGCAACAATCTCCCAAAGCAGTTTTCTGAATGGAGCTTTGAGCAAGGAGATCGAAAATCGCAGCAAAATGAGCTAGAACTCGTGCTTGAGCTGGATGAGGATTTTTTTTGGGAAGAAGATGGAGTGTGTGGGTGCAGGAATAAGTGGAGGGGGCCACCCTGGGCCCACGAGATAGGGGGCACGCCTAGGGGCTGTGGGCGCGCCCTCCACCCTCGTGGCCAGGTGCTTGCCTCTCCTGTAGTGTTTTCAGTGCCTAAAATCTTCAAATATTCCATAAAAATCATACTAAATTTGTAGGGCATTTGGAGCACTTTTATTTTCGGGATATTTTTTATTGCACGGATAATTCAGAAAACAGACATATAATACTAGTTTTGCTTTATTTGATCTAAATAACAGAAAGTAAAAAGAGGGTATAGAAGGTTGTGCCTTCTAGTTTCATCCATCTCATGATCATCAAAATGAATCCACTAACAAGGTTGATCAAGTCTTGTTAACAAACTCATTCCGAATAACACGGAACCGGAGAAATTTCGAATAACACTAAGTTACCTCAACGGGGATATGATCATCCGCAATAATAACAATATCATACTTTTTCTTGACAGTAGGAAGAGGAAATTCGGAACCTCCAATAATAATAGTTGGAACTTTTCCAATAGAATTGATGCTATGAACTTGAGGTTGTTTCCTAGGAAAGTGTACCGTATGCTCATTACCATTAACATGAAAAGTGACATTGCCTTTGTTGCAATCAATAACAGCCCCTGCAGTATTCAAAAAGGGTCTACCAAGGATAATCGACATACTATCGTCCTTGGGAATATCAAGAATAACAAAGTCCGTTAAGATAGTGACATTTGCAACCACAACAGGCACATCCTCACAAATACCGACAGGTATAGTAGTTGATTTATTAGCCATTTGCAAAGATATTTCAGTAGGTGTCAACTTATTCAATTCAAGTCTACGATATAAAGAGAGAGGCATAACACTAACACCGGCTCCAAGATCACATAAAGCAGTTTTAACATAATTTCTTTTAATGGAGCATGGTATAGTAGGTACCCCTGGGTCTCCAAGTTTCTTTGGTACTCCACCTTTAAAAGTGTAATTAGCAAGCATGGTGGAAATTTCAGCTTCCGGTATCTTTCTTTTTTTTGTAATGATATCCTTCATGTACTTAGCATAAGGATTTACTTTAAGCATATCAGTCAAGCGCATACGTAAGAAGATAGGTCTAATCATTTCAGCAAAGCACTCAAAATCCTCATCATCCTTTGTCCTAGATGGTTTAGGAGGAAAGGGCATGGGTTTCCGAACCCATGGTTCTCTTTCTCTACCGTGCTTCCTAGCAACAAAATCTCTCTTATCATAACGTTCATTCTTTGATTGTGGGTTATCAAGATCAACAGCAGGTTCAACCTCTACTTCATTATTATTGCTAGGTTGAGCATCAACATGAACATTATCAGTAACATTATCACTAGGTTCATGTTCATCACCTGATTGTGTTTCAGCATCAGAAATAGAAATATCATTGGGATTCTCAGGTGTGTCTACAACAGGTTCACTAGAAGCATGCAAAGTCCTATCATTTTTCTTTTTCTTTTTTTTGAAAGAACTAGGTGCCTCTAAATTATTTCTCTAAGAATCTTGCTCGATTCTCTTAGGGTGGCTTTCAGGATACAAAGGTTCCTGAGTCATTCTACAAGTTCTAGTAGCCACTCTAACAGCAAAGTCATATTTATTATTTAATTCATCGAGCAAATCACTTTGAGCTTTAAGTACTTGCTCAGCTTGAGTGGTAACCATAGAAGCATATTGGTTAATGAGTTTAAGTTCACCTTTAACTCTAGCCATATAATCACTCAAGCGTCCTATTTCGAAAGCATTATTCTTTAATTCTCTATCAACATAAGCATTAAAACTTTCTTGTCTAGCCATAAAGTCATCAAATTCATCTAAGCATGGGCTATGAAATTTAGTAGAGGGAATTTCAACTTTATCATATCTATAGAGAGAATTTACCTTTACTACCTGTGTCGGGTTATCAAGACAATGTGTTTCTTCAACGGGCGGTATATTAAGACCATGTATTTCTTTAATAGATGGTAAATTCTTACCATCTTCAACTTTAATGCCTTTTTCTTTCATTGATTTCTTTGCCTCTTGCATATCTTCGGGACTGAGAAATAGAACACCTCTCTTCTTCGGAGTGGATTTAGGAATAGGCTCAGGAGTTGGCTCAATTGGTTCAGGAATTGCCTCGGGAATTGGCTTAGGAAGAGTCCAATTATTTTCATTAGTCAACATATTATTCAATAGTAATCTAGCTTCATCGACTGTTCTTTCCCTGAAACACAACCAACACAACTATCCAAGTAGTCCTTGGAAGCATCGGTTAGTCCATTATAAAAGATATCAAGTATTTCATTTTTTTAAGAGGATGATCAGGCAAAGCATTAAGTAATCGGATAAGCCTCCCCCAAGCTTGTGGGAGACTCTCTTCTTCGATTTGCACAAAATTATATATTTCCCGCAAGGCAGCTTGTTTCTTATGAGCAGGGAAATATTTAGCAGAGAAGTAATAAATCATATCCTGGGGACTACGCACACAACCAGGAGCAAGAGAATTAAACCAAGTCTTAGCATCACCCTTTAATGAGAACGGGAATATCTTAAGGATATAGTAATAGCGAGACTTCTCATCATTAGTAAATAGGGTGGCTATATCATTCAACTTGGTAAGATGTGCCACAACAGTTTCAGATTCAAGGCCATAAAAAGGATCAGATTCTACCGAAGTAATTATTCCAGGATCAACAGAGAATTCATAATCCTTATCAGTAACACAGATAGGTGAAGTAGCAAAAGCAGGGTCAGGTTTCATTCTAGCATTAAGAGATTGTTGCTTCCATTTAGCTAATAACTTCTTAAGATCATATCTATCTTTGCAAGCAAAGATAGCTCTAGCAGCTTACTCATCCATAACATAACCCTCAGGAACAACATGTAATTCATAATCAAGGGGAGAACTTTCATCATCACTATCATCAATAATAGCATCTTCAATAATTTCATTCTCTCTAACCCTAGCAAGTTGTTCATTAAGAAATTCACCTAATGGCAAAGTAGTATCACGCACAGTAGTTTCATCATAAGTATCATGCATAGCAGAAGTGGCATCATCAATAACATGCGACATATCAGAATTCATAGCAGTAGCAAGTTTAGGTGTCGCAAGCTTACTAATAACAGAAGGAGAATCTAGTGCAGAGCTAGATGGCAGTTCCTTACCTCCCTCGTAGTTGAGGGCAAAATCTTGGTTCTTTCTTCTTTCAAGTTCCTCATAGTGATCAACAGATATAAATCCCAAGTGACTCAAAGAATAGAGCTATGCTCCCCGGGAACGGCGCCAGAAATTAGTCTTGATAACCCATAAGTGTAGGGGATCGCAACAGCTTTCGAGGGTAAAGTATTCAACACAAATTTATTGATTCGACACATGGGAGCCAAAGAATATTCTTAAGTATTAGCAGTTGAGTTGTCAATTCAACCACACCTGGATAACTTAGTATCTGCAGGAAAGTATTTAGTAGCAAAGTAGTATGATAGTAATGGTAACAGTGGCAAAAGTAAAGATAATAGTTTTGTAGTAATTGTAACAGTAACAATGGAAAAGTAAATAAGCGAAATAGAAGATGTGAAAAGCTGTAGGCATTGGATCAGTGATGGATAATTATATCGGATACAATTCCTCATGTAATAGCTATAACATAGGGTGACACAGAACTAGCTCCAGTTCATCAATGTAGTGTAGGCATGTATTCCGAATATAGTCATACGTGCTTATGGAAAAGAACTTGCATGACATCTTTTGTCCTACCCTCCCGTGGCAGCGAGGTCCTAGTTGAAACTAAGGGATATTAAGGCCTCATTTTAATAGAGAATCGGAACAAAGCATTAGCACATAGTGAATACATGAACTCCTCAAACTATGGTCATCACCGAGAAGTATCCCGATTATTGTCACTTTGGGGTTGTCGGATCATAACACATAATAGGTGACTATAGACTTGCAAGATAGGATCAAGAACACACATATATTCATGAAAACATAATAGGTTCAGATCTGAAATCATGGCACTCGAGCCCTAGTGACAAGCATTAAGCATAGCAAAGTCATGGCAACATCAATCTCAGAACATAGTGGATACTAGGGATAAAATCCTAACAAAACTAACTTGATTACATGGTAAATCTCATCCAACCCATCACCGTCCAGCAAGTCTACGATGGAATTACTCACGCACGGCGGTGAGCATCATGAAATTGGTGATGGAGGATGGTTGATGATGACGATGGCGACGAATCCCCCTCTTCGAAGCCCCAAACGGACTCCAGATCAGCCCTCCCAAGAGAGATTAGGGCTTGGCGGCGGCTCCGTATCGTAAAACGCGATGAAACTTTCTCTCTGATTTTTTTCTCCGGGAAACGGAGTATATGGAGTTGGAGTTGAGGTCGGTGGAGCATCAGGGGGCCCATGAGACAGGGGGCGCGCCCAGGGGGGAGGGCGCGCCCCCACCCTCATGGACAGGGTGTGGGCCCCCTGGCCTTGATTCTTTTGCCAGTATTTTTTATATTTTCCAAACTTATCTGCGTGGATTTTCAGGTCATTCCGAGAACTTTTGTTTTCTGCACAATAAACAACATCATGGCAGTTCTGCTGAAAACAACGTCAGTCCGGGTTAGTTTCATTCAAATCATGCAAGTTAGAGTCCAAAACAAGAGCAAAAGTGTTTGGAAAAGTAGATACGTTGGAGACGTATCATAAGGATAGTCCACGGGATCCCCAGTCATCGTTGCTCTCAAGAGCTCGTTTCGTCAACTCTTGGGATTGAGAGGTTGACGAGTATATGTGAGTACCTACACAAAACAAAGGCAAAGGAAAAATTGTGTGTGCATGGTATATGTACACATCATCCATCATGATGCGCACGTGCATGTGTCGGTTAGCACAAAATATCAAATGCTCAAATAAATGAGATGCGTGATATAGAAACATGTCATCCATCATGAGAGGTTTGTTCTTATGCTTGGCATAATGGAGACTCAAAGGATGTAATGCATCATGAGAAATAGCTAGAGCATTGTTATTCATGGAATGTATATGGTGCACGCAATTATGGGAATCATGCAAAGTATGGGATGCATCAAAATCTCCTAATCTGTATGAGGAAACTATGGGGGTCTCCTCATGAGCATGAGTAGCAACATCACATGGAGAATATTGACAACATTCAAAACAAAGCATATTTGGTTCAATGTGATCATGGCATGGCATAGTAGATGAATTGCGCAAATCATGTAAAGGAAGCATGGCAATATCATCACATGAAAAACAAAAGCCAATGACCATCATCTCGTCATATATGCCATAAGTGCAAATGGGATTTATTTTAATGGGGCATGCATAATTACTATGTTGAGATTGTAATGATGCAATATGGGACATCTCACTCATAGCATATGACAAGTTCAATGGGTTGTCAAACATGATGTGACCAAAAGAATTTTCACATGATATCCTATGGAGCACAGCATCACAACTAGGCAACTCAACATGCTCATCATCATATTCATCATAAATAGGTAAGTCAAGGCATGAATAAGCCTCACTAGCATGAAGCATGCGAATAGGTGGGTCAACATCATGGGAGCAATCAATGTCAAGAGAGTCCACTAGTGGGACAAGAGAAGCACCATCACCTATGTTACCTTTGGAGCGTCGTTCATGTGTTGTAGGTGAGGTGTTGAAGATCCACTCATTGTCATCTTCGTCTTGATGGGACCATGTGGGGGTGCATCATCGTCCACCATGTCCATCGGTTTTCCCATTGGAGGGATGGACTCGTCGAGGGTAGGCATGTCGTCATGTAGGAGACCTAGCACCAAAGAAGAAAACACACTAGGAGTAGAGGTTAAGTCATTAGAAATCATAGTGGCCTCACGTGTCGTGTCAACTACCTCACTCTCTAAGTATTGTGGCTCACTCACACCCTCAAGGATGCTCTCACTCATATGGTTGGTGGAGTCACTCAAATGGCGCTCAACCTCACATAGGATGTGTGGCATGCTCTCATGTGTGGGGCTAGTGGTGGTCACACTCATCCTCTCATAGGAAATGCTCTCAATGTCATGTATGGTAGAGTCACTCATGTCACTCATGTGGTAGTGTCTCTTCTCATATGGCACTTGGTGCATCTCGACATATGTGGGTGTCGGAGAGATGTAGGTGCAAATGTCTCCATGTGCGGTCGCGTAGCTTGACTCGGCGAATGAGTCCAATATGGGCGTCGTCTTCATGTTGTTGAAGAGGTTCGCGCTCGTCGCCGAAGTCGAAGGGGATGGCCTTTGCTCGACCGTCTTGGTGTGGGAGGCCCATATGATGTGGCACCTCATATCTCGTCTCCATGACCGAAGTGAGTTTCCCATGCTCGGTCGTCTTCCTTGAGGGGCTTTCGAAGATGGAAGAGTCGCCCTCACTTGTAGGTGGTCGCTTTGTTGTTGAGTATGTCGATGTAGGTGAACTCATGGGAAGTAGGCGAAGATGACGTACATTCAAAGGTGAAGATTCCTTGATAGCACTTGGCAAAGATGCCGAAATGGTGGTGGTATCCATAACTCCGTCTTGGTGGTGCTCGTCTCGCGGTCTTCTGTTTTGCTCATGAAGCTTCGACTTGGCGTGAAGTAGGGCTTGTTGGGACTTGTGTGCATTTGCACTTGTGGGGCATCTTCATGATGATGATGTCGTTGTTGTGCTTGAGCTCGATGGTGTTTGTCATCGTTGTGCACATGATGGTTGGAGGTGACTTGCCCTTCATGGCGATGTGGATCAACATGATGGGGGTCGCCATGTAGATGTGGACATGGACGAATTGCGCTTGCATCGCTTGGGCGCTCCGAAGATGATCGACTTGGTCGTCGCCACCTTGAAGATGACGAAAGGGAAGTAGACTTGATCAAGGCCCGAATCTCCTCCATCCTTGCATCTTGCTCCTCTTTATGTGTGGAAAGCTTCTTGTCGATGTAGTCCCTTTTCCTTGCTTCGAAGTGACGAATGTCGATGGAGATGTTCTCGATGCGCTCTCGCAATCTTGATTGTGCGCCTTGCATTTGTCGTTGTAGATCAAAGATGGACGCTTTGGTGTTGTAGTTGTTCACGCCGTCGTGGTTGTCGAGGACCGGAGAGTGTAGGACCTTGAAGTATGTCTAGAGGGGGGGTGATTAGACTACTTGACCAATTAAAAACTTAACCTTTTCCCAATTTTAGAGTTTGGCAGATTTTAGCTATCTTAGGACAAGTCAAGCAATCATCACACAATTCAAGCAAGCATGCAACGAGTATATAGGCAGCGGAAATTAAAGCATGCAACTTGCAAGAAAGTAAAGGGAAGGGTTTGGAGGATTCAAACGCAATTGGAGACACGGATGTTTTTGGCGTCGTTCCGATAGGTGGTGCTATCGTACATCCACGTTGATGGAGACTTCAACCCACGAAGGGTAACGGTTGCACGAGTCCACAAAGGGCTCCACCCACGAAGGGTCCACGAAGAAGCAACCTTGTCTATCCCACCATGGCCGTCGCCCACGAAGGACTTGCCTCACTAGCGGTAGATCTTCACGAAGTAGGCGATCTCCTTGCCCTTACAAACTCCTTGGTTCAACTCCACAATCTTGTCGGAGGCTCCCAAGTGACACCTAGCCAATCTAGGAGACACCACTCTCCAAGAAGTAACAAATGGTGCGTTGATGATGAACTCCTTGCTCTTGTGCTTCAAATGATAGTCTCCCCAACACTCAACTCTCTCTCATAGGATTTGGATCTGGTGGAAAGAAGATTTGAGTGGAAAGAAACTTGGGGAAGGCTAGAGATCAAGATTCATATGGTAGGAATGGAATATCTTGGCCTCAACACATGAGTAGGTGGTTATCTCTCAGAAATGGTAAGTTGGAAGTGTAGGTTTGTTCTGATGGCTCTCTCCACGAATGAACAGGAGGTGGAGGGGTATATATAGCCTCCACACAAAATCTAACCGTTACACACAATTTACCAAACTCGGTGGGACCGATTCAACAGACTCGGTCGGACCGATTTAGTAAACCTAGTGACCGTTAGGATTTTCGGTGGGACCGACATGCAACTCGGTAAGACCGATTTGGTTAGGGTTAGGGCATAACGTAATCTCGGTAAGACCGATCACACAAACTCGGTGAGACCGACTTTGGTAATGAGCTTTCCAGAGAGTTGGTCAGGTAAACTCGGTGGGACCGATTTGCTCTTTTCGGTGAGACCGAAATGTTACAAAAGGGAAACAGAGAGTTTACATTGCAATCTCGGTGGGACCGATCGCTCACTTCGGTTAGACCGAAACGTTACGAAAGGAAACAGAGAGATTACAATCCCATCTCGGTGAGACCGAGATCCCTATCGGTGAGACCGATTTGCCTAGGGTTTGTGGCAGTGGCTATGACATTTGAACTCGGTGGCGCCGGATAGAAAGAATCGGTGGGACCAATTTTGACTTTGGGTTTTAGGTCATATGTGGATATGAGAAAGTAGTTGAGGCTTTTTGGAGCATATCACTAAGCACTTGAAGCAAGAGGCTCATTAAGCAACACCTCATCCCTCCTTGATAGTATTGGCTTTTCCTATAGACTCAATGTGATCTTGGATCACTAAAATGTAAAATGAAGAGTCTTGAGCTTTTGAGCTTGAGCCAATCCTTTGTCATTAGTATTTTGAGGGATCCACTTTCATCATCCATGCCATGCCATTTATTGAGCTTTCCTGAAATAATAGTCTTGGAATAGCATTAACTCAATGGGCTATATGTTGTTATGAATTACCAAAACCACCTAGGGATAGTTGCACTTTCAATCTCCCCCTTTTTGGTAATTGATGAGAACATATAGATCAAAGATTCGACAAATGATAATAAGATTGAAAAACATCGTCGCTTTGAGAAGTATGTGATAAGCAAGAGCTCCCCCTAAATTTGTGCATAGTTTAGGATTTGCTTTGGACTGCAAATGCACAAGGAATTAGGCTCATGGGTTACTCTTCCATGTCACATACATCTTGGTGGAGTGCTCAAAATGATAAAGATTGAATACATGCACTCATCACCAAGCAAAGTGAATGATTACATATAGATAGGTAAGGTAATATCATCAAATATGCATAAGTGTAGCTTATGATCAAACACATGATCATCAATGTCTCACAAAAACAGCATAGTATCTCAAGCAATCAAAAGCAAACAAAGTTTAACCACCAAAGCAAGAGAGAACAAAAGCAACACTCTCCCTCTCTCTCGAAGCCTATGATCTATACATTTTTCTCCCCCTTTGGCAACAAGTTACCAAAAAGTTCATAGAAAATGCATAGTGCTAGATCGACTCTCGTGCTTGATCTTCGTGTGGTGGTGTAGAGATGGCTCCTTGGACGAAGGCTTCAGCTTGAAGTGGATGGAGCCGGAGGAGTTGGTGTTGGAGCTGGTTGCACCGAGCTGAGGAGCTGTAGCTGGTGCAGATGATGTGGCTCGTGTCCGCCACAGCACTACAGGTGACCTCCGAGCTCTAGGCACTCTGCAAATACATTGGTGGTAGTCTTGCCCTTCCTCTCCTACATGTCATCCTCAGTAGCTGCTCCACAACCGATCAATCTCGCCATTTTGACATCTAGATCATAGAATTTTTGTTCCACGATTCTTTCCAAGCTCTCCGATTCGAGTTAGGGTGGCCAATCCCTTCTCAATCCTCGAGTTGATGCTATCAAGCAACCAAGCTGCTCCTCGCTTGTTCTTCAAAGTACTCAGATGCCTCCTCTTGAGTTGGCATCTTGGCAGCCTCTCTTTCCTTGCCTTCTCCTTCTTCTCTTGAGCTTGTACCGTGCTCTGGGCGGGCGTGTGAGGGGAGGCGCCACTGCCACAGGGCCCTATGGGGCCGGGAGCCCTTCGTGTGTTGGTACGAGGGCGGAGGAGGCACAGAGAGCAGATCGAGGCGATGCATGCGGGCGGATTTTACCCAGCCGGGCCGCGATGGTCGCAGAAACCCTCTGCTGCTTTGGTTGTATTGCGCCGGAGCTTGAGAGCTACAGAGCAGCTACACCGAGCGTGGGAGTTGCAAAAGAGTCGAACCTCCTCTCGTTGTGCATGGGCCTCCTTTATAGGGCAAGGGTCACCGACAGTGTCAACGAGGAGAGAGGGATAAAATGTAAAAGAGGTGGTAGTTGGAACAGTCTTGAACAAAGGCAGCTACAAGGCTTGAACAAAGGATTCTACCTACTTTTGACAGAGGGGACAAGGGCATTTAATGCCCGTCGCCGCCGCCCAAAAGCTCCCGCCTGCAGCGTCTCCGCTCGCCACGGCGATGAATCCACCACCGTGGAGTGCCACCGCACCTTCATGCGGCACAGCCATCCGCCACGCTGCTCGAGAGAGCTGAAGGCGACGCGGGCGATGAGCTGGAGTGCGGCACACAACAGCAGCTCTCCGGCAAGTACCTTGCCGGGTCTTGATCTTGCCGGACCCGGAAGCTTGTCGGGCTTGTAACTTGTCGCCCCGGGCCTCGCCGACGCGATAACGCCGAGGCGTGCTTTCTCTGATGTAGTCTTCTAGTCTCCCCGGCGAGCTCCTCTCGCCAGGGGCTTGTGTGAGTGATGCAATCTTGAGCCTGGACGGCCTTCCCGGCAAGCTCCTCTTGCCGGGGTCTTGATCTTTTGTCTTGTACTCTTTGTTCTTGAATGGCTTGATATGGATCAGGGATGGTCTCCGGCAAGCGCATGGTAGATCCAGCCGCGGGGAGCTGCGACAGCCCGTGCACAAGTTGGGGTAATGAGGTACCCCTACCTTAGTACACCGACAGGAGCCCCCGGGCCTGGGCCATACACGGTGCCGAGCGCTGTTGGGCCAGGCCCAAAACAGTGCACGGGCACTCGAGGCCCATGGCGTGCCGAGTCCACTTCTTCGCCGCCGCCTCCCAGCAACAAAGACGCGCCGATTGCGGCGTCGTGGATGGGACGTGCCCACGTTTAATGAGGAGAGCGGAACGCCCCACTTCCCCATAAAATGAGGAAACAGCGCGTTCCCTCTCTCGCTTTCATTGCTTCTTCTTCCTCCTCCAGAGATCCTTTTCGCGCCCGCATCCGCATCTCCTCCATCGCTCTCGCGTCTGTGGTGCCGCGGGATCTTCGCCCTCCTTCCCTCGCCGCCTCGCCATGGCCCGAAGACCGGAAGGGAAGGGAAGGCGGAGGAGAAATCGAGCAGCGGAAAAGCTCGCCCAGATGCGGAGGCAGAACGCCGTCTTCCCGCCGCGGCTCGGCGCAGCAGAACTCTGGGCAAATATTTCGTTCGGGCCAAGAGGACCACGGCGCATCCTCGACCAGAGCTCATCCGCAGCCACCATGGACAACTACTCCGGCGGGTACTATTTCTTCGCACCCTTCTTCCATCGCGTCTTTGTCCTCCTTTTCTCAATTCTTCTGCGACATCATGAACACATACGGCTTCCACCTTCTTGATTTCACCCCAACGCCATCCTTATAATGGCGGTTTCGCACATATGTGCGAAAACTTCATTGGGATACTCCCAACGTAGCTCTGCTTAGGCACTTCTTCACCCTAGAGCAGAGCCCTCCCCCCTCTCCGAGGGATTTCTGGGTTTTTCGTCTCAACTTGAAGAAGTCATACTTGCCGGGAGCTCCGCGCAAGTGGGAAGAGTGGCGTCGGATCGGTGCTGGATCGCTGAAGACGAGCCGCAGCCTTTCACCGCGCCGCGACAACGCCCATCGCTGCGGCGTAGATCGGAGCGAGCTGGATTCGACGATATCAAGCTCGACGTTGTTCTCATCCGGATCCTTCGCTCGAGAGGCGGTTATCCGCTGCAGCCGTAGGCGCAGACTTCCTCCGCCGCCGCATTGCCCTCTTCAAGAAAGGAAAAGGCCGCCTGGGAGTACGGGCGGCGCAGGGATATAATGAGGCTGCGCCCGGCTGAACTTCAACTTTACGACGCCGGAGCTGAGGGGATGGTTGGGAACTCTTCAGATATGACCCGCCCATCCAGAGTGGTTCAGCTTCCCGGGAGTGGTGCCCTTTGCAACAACGCAGCTCGATCGCCTCGCCATGATGCCCGCGTGTGACCCACACGGCGTGGGCGTTCATGGATTCCGCCTGAGCCAACAGACGTCCTCAACTTCTTCGACACCCTTGAGGAGGTGGCGAAGAACAAGGACGAGACCCGGGGCCGACACGGGACACCACGGACCAGAGCTCACAGACATAGCTTCTCGGGCCGAAGAGGCCGCTGCAGCCGCAGCGGCAGGAAAGTTCGGTTGTACTCCCGAGGAGGCAGAGGCTGCGGAGGAGTCCTACCAAACGGAGGCGGCGGAGATCTGCAGACTGCTGCAACTTCCTCCCGACACGCTCGCCGGGGTCCCCTCTCTGAGGCACTCTGGGATCCCCGGAATCGCGGCTGAGGCCGCGGCAAGTGGTGGTGCTGCCGGAGGGAGCAGAGACGCCAGAGGGAGAGAGGTCATGTGCAGGCGCTGGTCCGCGAGCCAGCCGGGCGAGGAGGAGGAAGAGGATGCCGCGCCGCCGAGGATGCCGGGCGGATCCGCGGACCTTTACGCCGACGACCTCTCCTCGCTGCCGGAGACCTCCCGCCCAGGCGAGCCCCAAGCGTTCTCCACCGAAGCGCCTCCGCAAGGCGGCGGCGGAAGCGAGTACGCAGGCCCCCCGGCAACTGCCAGCTCGCCGGGCAGCGCAAGCTTCCCGGGGGAGTCAAGCTGCGCCGAGGACGACCGGTGGGTCAGCCGTGGCGGGAGCGACTCGTGCGCAGGCCACGGCCAAGGCGCCCCGCAGGTCGGCGCCGAGCGGGCAGGGGTCTTCTCGGGGTGGAGCGGCGGCGCCGCCCGCTTCTCGGGTTCCGGCCACACAGGCTGGGTCTCGCAGCCCCAGCCCCGAGGGCCGCTAAGCGCCGAGAGGGCCTCGCCTCTGCCTCTCGCGCGACGCCCTGTGGAGTATGATTTCTCCGCCTTGAGCGAAGACGACGAGGGGGAACAGGAGTAAGCACCCGAGATCTTCATCTTCTTAAATTTCGCCTTGATTATTGTCGAGGCTAATCTTGTTTTTTGTGTTGATTTCAGGACCTTGACCGAGCGGGCGGTGAAGAAAGCCAAGGTGCCCGTGGTCGAGGTCGCGGACGACTCTCCCGCCGAGGCGACCGGGGACGTGCCGGATCCAAGCTTGCCGGACCCGAGTGCTGTCCCGAGAAGCAGCCCCCAGCGTAAGTCTAAGTCCCGCACCTTCACTTGCCGGGCGCGTCTGGAGATTTCGTCTTGCTCCAATATCTTGAGGTGTTTGTCTTGACTTGTGCAGAGATGGAGCCGCAGCGGCAGGAGCATCCGGGGGTCACCCTTGAGGAGCCGGCAGTCCCTCCATCCCCGCCAAGGTTGGACTCCCGGCAAGGAGAACGTCCACGAGGGCGGTACTCCGCCAAGGGCGAGTACCCGCCACGGGCGAAAGCAGCCGGGCGAGGGCGCCACTCCGCCAAGGGATAGTTCCCCGCAAGAGAGCTCGCCAAGAAGACGCCCGCCGAGGTAAATTCTGCAACTTTGCCCTCTTGGCGTCGCTTTTTGGATATTTGCTTGAACTTTTTTGCTTTTTCTTCTTCTTCTAGATCCTCCTCCTCCCCGAGCAGATGGAGACGGAAGTCGCTATTGAGGAGGAGGAGGACGTCTGGTGGCGGCAACGACGCCTCGTTGTTGAGGACGCGGCGGAGCCGCCGAGTCACATGTGCGAGACCGCCCGATTGCAGACGCAGCGCCGGAGAGGGGACGGCGACCGCACCATCGCCCGAGACTGCGGAGCGCCGAGTGCTGCGCCGTCACCGACCCTTCCGCCGGAGAAGAGCGGTCCGGCTACTATTTGAAGCCCCCAACGCGCTTTCATCCAGATGCCGGGGGTTCTCGTCATGAAGCTCCCGTGGAGGGCGAGGCCTTCGATGGGGAGATCCTCGCCCGCTGGTTTGAAGGTTGTCGAGGGATCGGGAGCGGCGGGCCCGATGAGGAGAAACTGCTTCACCAGCTCCTGGCCCTTTACCGGGCCAGACAGGCGAAACTCGCTTCCCGGGAGGCCCTCGCCGCCAAGGCCGCCGAGGAGATGGAGAAGCGCGCGGCGGAGCTGAGCGCCGCCAATCTAGCTGCTCTCCGCGAGGTGGCGGAGAAGCGCGAGCGACTCGCCGGAGAGTATGAAGAGTGGTTGCTGGAGAAGGCCGAGGCCGAAGAGCAGCAACGGCTCGCCGGGGTGGAGCTGTCCCGGCGAGAAGGGGAACTCATCCAGCGGAAGGTCGACCTCGACGCTCACGAGGAAGACCTTGCCGCTCGGGAACAGGCCCTTGGCGGGGAGCTGAAGGAGGCGAAAGACGCCGCGGCTGCTGCGGAAACCGCCAAGGAGGAGCTTGCCGCCAAGGTCGCGATGCTGGAGGAGTTGCGGAAGGCGAATGCGGAGAAGATCGCCGCGCTCATCACGGAGCGCGAGAAGGATGCCCACACCAGCTCAGAACTCCAGGCGCGTCTTTCCAAGCAAGGTGACGAGTTGAAGGCCGCCAAGGATTCCGTCGTGGACCTTGAGCTGCAAATTTCTGCGCTGAGGGACTCGCTCGACGCTGCCCGGGACCGGGAAACCAAGCTGAAGGAGGAACTCCACGAGGAGCGATCCTTGGTGGCCAGCGCCAACAAAGCAGCCGAGGACTTCCGCCGTATCGTCGAGATATGGACCGAGGACTTGGTATCTTCGCGTCCGCCATTGACCAGAGCTGCTGGCGCCAAGCCGAGCACCTCATCTACTCCCCGGATCCAAACCTTGCCCACAGCGCCAAGCTCAGCCTCTTCTTCAGGGGGGTCGCGCCGGCCCTTGCAAATCTGCGGAAGAAGATCCCCGCGCAACTTGCCGAGGAGACTCGCCGGCTGTGCGCGGGGACCCTGGAGCGCGTGCTGACGAAGATCGTATATCGTAATCCTGGCATAAACCTCGCCAACGTTCTTCGCAGCTTGCCGGCCGACGCAGACATGGAGGCTCTGAAGGAGCAGGTTGCCCACATCATCGCCAAGGTGAATAAGATCTCCAGGATGGAGGGCGACCGTGTAGACTAGGCCTCCTTTATCTTTATCTCTTTTAGTTGCTGCATGAGGTGTTATGAACTCATCAGTTATCGCGACAAGTTATTCCTTGTAAGATATTACCTTTATTTTGATCAGCAGATGCAGTGTTATCTCCCTTGTTTTGATCCTTAACTTCGCATGCTTCAACTTTATGCTTCTAGGAGTTTTGCCGGCAAGGAGCCCTTGCCGTGAGTGCTGAGTGTCGAACTCGAAGCAACCCGCTGGCCAAGGTCCTTACCGGCAAGTAACCTTGCCGTGGCTTGTTGCAACGCGCCTAGCTTGCTGAGCGGACTCAAAAACGAAATAAGGGCGCAACACTTCGTCGCAGCTCACTTAAATCGTTGAGCGTGCTCGAAAACAAGACAAGGGTGCGGCTATCCACGGGTAGGTTCCTCCGAGCACAAGTTTTCCATACGAAGTGTGGTTGTTCAAGGAAGGCAACTTAAAATTTAAAATTTTGAGCTGCTCAAATCCCGATAACTTAGCTTTCGTGATCTATGCACTCTCCGGCAAGCTTCTCTTTCTTGAACAGCACTTGGTTCATCCTCCATCTCCTTCCCCCCGGCAAACTTGTGCACGAGGATCGTTTCTTTTGCTTAAGAGACAAGGAAAGAGAAAAAGGGAAAAACATATGGCCTTTCGGCGTGTACTGCTTGCCGGATATGTGTGTCGTACGAAAGATGCCAAATAACTCATGCAAATAGCAAAGAAGAGCATGTGGAAAGGCAAATATCGCAAAACACGGAACCTCCATTGCTGCACGGGGTCTGCGCCCGGCTTTGTACAAAGGGTTACATGCAGCGACGGCAAAGCTTTTGTACAAAAGGTGGTTGCCGGAGCGGATCACGGCAACCGCGCCTTATGGGTAAAACTTGCGAAGATGCTCTATGTTCCGTGAGTTGCTCACCGGTAAGCCTTCTTCGTCTCGAGGCGACAGCGCCGCCTCGTGACTTGTCTCACCCGATAAGGGCCTTCCCACTTCAAGGCCAACTTGTTGGAATTCTTGGCGGATGAACACGCCAAGAACAAGGTCGCCTTCCTCGAGACTCTCGGCTTTGACCTTGCGGCTATGGTAGCGGCGCAAGGCTTGCTGGTATCGAGCAGCTCGTACAAGAGCTCGAGACGCCCTCCTCAAGGAGCAATGCGCCATCTTGTCGACATTTGCTCTTGCTCAAGCTCATCATAAGCGAGCACTCGAGGAGATCCGTATACGAAGTTCCGTGGGGAGAACTGCTTCGCTCCATAGACTAGAGCAAAGGGTGTCCGCCCGTGGCTCGATTTGGTGTCGCTCGATTGACCAAAGAGCCGCCGGAGCTCCTCTATCCAATTTCTTCCGCACTCAAGCGAGCTCGTCGAAAGTTCTTGTCTTGAGTCCGCGCAGCACTTCAAAGATTGGCCCTTTCGCTGACCGCTGCTCCTTGGGTGAGCAATGTAGCAAAATGACCTTGGCGCCAAGGTCTTGGACGTCGCATGAAGGTGCGGCTAGGAATTGTGTACCGTTGTCGGTGATAATCTGTTAGGTATCCCAAACGGCACACAATCGACCAAGAACTTGATCACCGACCGTGGCTGCCACCTTTCTCACTGCTCCACTTCGCCACTTTGTGAACTTGTCGATTGCTACATACAAGTACTCAAAGCCCCGACAAGACAGGGAAGGGGCCGAGGATATCGAGCCCCTGCATCGAGAAGGGCCGTGGATAAAGGGATTGTTTGGAGAGCTTGAGCTGGCTGATGGATCTGCTTTGCATGGAACTGGCACGCTTCACACTTGGTTACTAGTGCAGTTGCATCTTGGAGGGCTTCTTGCCAAAAGAACCCTTGTCGGAAAGCTTTCCCGGCAAGTGCCCTTGCGCCAATGTGGTGGCCACATATGCCTCCGTGTATCTCTGCCAACAGCTTCTGTCCATCTTCCCTGGAGATGCACTTCAGTCTGACACCATTGAGCCTTCTTCTGTACAGCTCGTTATCCACGAACTGGTACATACTTGACTGCCTGGTTATCTTTTCTATTTCTTCCGGTCGCCGGAAGTTCTCCGCTTTGCGTGAAGCGGACGATCCGCATGCCCATGCTGGAGCTCGGGGCTCAACGGCAAGTACTAAGGGCATGAGGGTCGCTGCGGGAACCTCAGCTTGTACGGCAAGGGTCTCTGGCCTTGCCGGAGCTGAAGGTCCCCCGGCAAGCTTGCCGGGGCAAGGCTTGTCGGGAACACTTGCTTCAACTGCACAGATCCGAGGATCCGCAGGAGCAAACTGTTCCTCAGCGCTCTGGCTGTTGATCTTGGGGACCTTGGCGGCGGTCTCAGGGAGATCCGCCGGCAGGTAGTCGCCGGAGACCAATTTTCTCTTCTTGGACTGCCCAATTGATGGTGTGACGGAGGGTTGAGTCAGCTTGAGCAAGAAGGTCCCTGGTTCCACATGTAACTTCATCGAAGCACACTTTGAAAGGCCATCTGCGATTTCATTCTGGGCTCTCGGGACATGCTCCATCTGCAAACCTTCAAAGCGCTCCTCAAGCTTCCTTACTTCATCTACATAAGCTTCCATCAAAGGGCTCTGATAGCTCTTGTTAACTTGTCGGACCACCAACTGAGAATCTCCCCGTACAATCAACTTCTTGATCCCAAGTTCGGCCGCAATCCTGAGGCCGGCGAGCAAACCTTCATACTCAGCAGTGTTGTTTGTTGCTTGCTCCCTTGGGAAGTGCATCTGGATGACATACTTGAGGTGCTCTCCGGTGGGCGCGATGAGTACCACGCCGGCACCGGCGCCCTGCAGCGAGAAGGCACCATCAAAGTACATTACCCATTCACTTGTTGCTTTTTGTACGGGTGCACTTGTTTCTTGGACTTCTTCATCAGGTGTTGGGGTCCATTCTGCTATGAATTCTGCCAAAGCCCGGCTCTGTATGGTTGAAGTACTTTCAAACATGAGTCCAAAGCTCGACAGCTCCAGTGCCCACTCGACAATCCTGCCTGTTGCTTCTGGGTTGTGCAATATCCTCTTCAGCGGGAAGCGAGTGACCACTGTTATCTCGTGTGCCTGGAAGTAATGGCGCAGCTTTCTCGAGGCCATGAGGAGGCCAAAAGCAGCTTTGCACACCGTAGTATCTTGATCTAGCCCCCGGAGAAGGGAGCTTACAAAATACACCGGGCGCTGCACCATCTTTTTCCGCATCTCATCCTGTCCTCACAGAAGTTGTCCTTGTCGGGCCAGAGCTCGCCGGAGCAGCCCCCGCTTGTCGCTGGACTCGCTTGCGGTGGTGCAGCCTCCTCGCCGGACTCCTCTCCGCTACTAGCGCAGCACTAACCACTTGGTTGGTCGCCGCTAGGTACAGCAGAACTTCTCCTGTGGTCTAGGTGCGACAAGTATTGGGGTGGAGGATAGGTACCGCTTCAAATCTTGCAGCATTGCTTCGCTTCCGAGTCCATTTCATGGGGCCTGCCTTCTTCAAGATTTTGAAGAAAGGTAGGGCGCTCTCGCAGACTTTGAAATGAACCTCATCGAGGGCAGCCACGCAACTGCGAGTCTTCCGACATCTTTGACACGCTTCGGGCTTCGATCCGCTCGATGGCTTTAATCTTGTCGGGTTGGCTTCAATCCTCTCTCGACACAAAGAACCCGAGAAGCTTGCCGGAGGGAACTCCAAAGACGCACTTCTCAGGGTTCAATTTTAGCTGTATCTTGCGCAGGTTCTGAAATGTCTCTTCCAAATCTTGAATTAGCGTATCCCTGCTCTTGCTCTTCACCACGATATCATCCATGTAAGCCTCTACATTTCTGTGGATCTGTGGCTCAAAAGCAGTATACACTACCCTCGCAAACGTTGACCCTGCATTCTTCAGCCCAAATGGCATGCGTATGAAGCAATAGGTGCCACATGGAGTGATAAACGCAGTCTTCTCTTCATCCTCTTTGGCCATGAAGATCTGGTGATAGCCTGAGTATGCATCAAGAAAGCGAGTAGCTCACATCCGGCAAAGGAGTCAACAATCTGGTCGATCGCGCGCAAGGGAATGGATCCTTGGGGCATGCTTTATTTACATCGGTGAAGTCTATGCACAGCCTCCATTTCCGTTAGCCTTGCGCGCACGACGACCGGGTTTGCTAACCACGCCGGATGGATCACACCTCTAACTAAGCTCGCTGCCTCTAGCTTCTTGATTTCTTCACGATGAATTCTTGGCGCCCACGGCTTGCTTCCTCACTTTTTGCTTGACGGGTCACAAGATGAGGGCAAACGGCAAGCTTGTGCTCAATTACCTTCCTGGGAACACCGGGATGTCGATGGTTGCCATGCAAACACATCGACATTCGCCCGCAGAAGGCAACGAGCGCTTTCCTATTTGTCGTCAAGCGTGGCAATCGATGGTGAAGGTACCACCGCTGCCGCCCTCCTTGCGGACACCTTCTTGGTTGCCGCGGAGCAGCCATCCCTTTTACTCTTGCCGGTGGAGCTCGACGGGGCGCCCTCGCAGCAGCGCGCAGACCAAGAGGTGCGGTTGCGGAGTGGTCCCGGAGCACTTGCCGGACTTGGTCTTCGTCTTCTTCCCGCCGGAGCTTCAAAGAAGAAGCGTATTCTTGCGGCCGCTGCCGCATCCCGTAGATCTTGTCGGTGCAGATGAGCGCATCTTTTTGTCACCGTGACAGTGATGACGCTTTATCGGCCCCGCATCTTGAGTACGTTATAAGCATAATGGGAAGCTGCCATGAACTTGGCGAGGGCGGACGGCCGAGTATTCCGCTGTATGGTAACGGAATATCGGCGACGCCGAAAGTGATGCGCCATCCTGAAATTGAGCTCCCCGCCAAAGGTCACCGGCAGAGTGATCTTTCCTTGGGCTTGCTCCTTCCCGGTTGATTCCTTGAAAGAACCGGTCTCTTCGAGCTCGCCATCCGGGATTTGGAGTTTCTTGATCACAGCAGAGGAGATCAGGTTCAGCCCGCCCGCCGTCAACCAACATTTTGGTGACCTTGAGGTTGCGAATGGTGGGCGAGACCAGCATCGGCAGCACCCGACCGCGGTGGTGCGGTCGGGTGATCCTCTAAGTCAAAGATGATAGGCGTGTTGACCATTTGAGGAGCTCACATGACTCTATGGGCGGCTCCGCTGCGTTCACTTCACGCTACCACGCCTTTAGTCGGGCGGTGGGAAGTGTGCAGCGAGGCGCCACCGTCGACGATAGGACCTCCGTGGCCTTCTCGAACTCCTGCCGCTGTCATCCTCGCCCTCCATGTCCTCGCCGCCGTCTTCTTCATCCTTGTCGCGTCTCGGAAGGTCGATCTCCTTGCCGCCGCTTGGCCTTGCCGGGGTCCTCCCGACCATTGAACGGCCGCTTCTTGCTCGGTTCTCCTCCGCCACCTTGGGCCCTCTCCTTGTCGCGCCTCTCGATTCAGCTTTTTGCTGCTCGACGAGATAGTCGACGCATTGCGCTTGTAGAGATCGTGGCCCTTGGTGCGGTGGATTTTGCAAGATTGCTTGCCGGGCCGCCTCGCTTGTCGGTCGCCGCACACAGGCAAGCTCCTTGCCGGAGTTGCCAGCCTGTGTTTGCTTGGCGGGAGCTTCCTTGCCGGACTTCTCGACGGCAAGCACCTCTTCCTTGTTCTTCTTCGAAAGTTCCGCCGCTTCTTTCTTTAGGCGGCGTCGTCGAGTCGCTTCCTCTGCGCCAAGATCCTCCCCGGGAGCCTCCTCCTCTTCTTCAGCGTCGCATTTATCAACCGAGCATAAAGCTCACGACATCCCGGATCTTAGTCATCGCCATCTCTTCACGCATGCGACGGTTACGCGACGTTTCGGTGGAACGCGCTGATAACCGCGGCAGGTGGACGCCGTGGATGTTGTCTTTGCACACGGCTGAAGCGTTGGATGTACTTGCGCAGGATTCTCCTTCCTTCGGGCCAAAATGTGGAGATCGCTCTCTGGCCGTGGGGTTTGTGGTCGCCAAAGAAGGCGCCAACAAACCGATGGCAAAGGTCCGCCAAGAAGAGATGGAGCCTTCCGCAAGTGCATAAGCCAAGAACGAACGCTCGCCTAAGCACCAATGAAGTAGTTCGCGAAATCTTCTCGTCGCGCTTCGGCAGCTGCAGCGATGATGGTGTAGACGCCGAGGAATTCGAGGTGCGCCTTGCCGTCGTATTTCTCCGATGCGTCGGGCTTGAAATTCTTCATATCAGCCCTTTGGACGCGCCGCAGCAGCTCACGAGTGAACGCAGGGCAGCTCGCCGCAGAAGGCAAGTCGCTGGCTCGCGGGCGCGCCGCGGCGCCGACAGTGCTTCCAGCCCTCTGGTCGATTGTCGCCGAAGTCTCGGCGGCGCTCGATCGTGGTCCGAAGCGCCCTCTTGTCGCCGATCGCCGAGGACTGGCGTTGATCTCGACGAGCCCGCGGATCCGACGATGCCGTGGAGCCGCTGTCGGCGTTGTTCGGCGGGCGGCGTTTTCGCTTCGCGGTGGGGAGTGCACGTGGGTGCACCTCGGCGGTCTTGTCGCCGCCGCCTTTCGTCTTCTCGGCTTGCCGCGCCGTGAGGCCACCGCCGCCGTGGAGAGTCGTTGTTGGCGAAGGCGACCAGGCTCCGGATGGTAGCCCTCCAGTCTTCGGCCTTGTCCGCGGCTGGAGGGAAATCGAGGAGCATTTGCGCTCTTATGAGCACTTCTGCCGGAGTGGAGGGGAGCGGAGCAGTGCGGGGAGCGGGACGCGCTCGGACTCCTAACAGTGTTAGAAGGAGCGGGGTCCTGCCCCGGCGCCGTTTGCCGTGTCCGGACGGGGGTCCGGAACATCCCGCGAGCCTCCGGCATGTTCTTGCTCCAGCAGGCGGATACCACCTCCCGTGGTATGGCGCTGCTGGGCCGTCGTCTTGGCGCCGAGATGGACGTGGATCCACGGAGGCCGAGGCGCGGCCATCCGCCCCGCCCTCGATCTCGTGGCGCCGCGAAAGTGCCTTCGCCGGTGTCCACCTTTCCGCTGGCGTCCCTCCGCCCACCGCTGGCTCCGGTGGCGGCGGTGAGACGCAGACGGTTCGCGACCTTCAAGCTCTCGCCTTGAGGCCATGGCGTAGTTGTCGATGAAATTGCTGACGAAGCTGGTGAGGTTGATGAAGAACGCGCGCGTGAACGCCGGATCAGGTCTGCACAACCTCGACGCCCCCTCCCTGGCGTGCCAAAGATGTCGGGGGGCGGGCGCGTGAGGGGAGGCGCCCGCCGCGCGGCACCTATGGGGCCGGGGAGCCCCTTCGTGTGTTCGGTACGAGGGCGGAGGAGGCACAGAGAGCAGATCGAGGCGATGCACGCGGGCGGATTTTTACCCAGCTTCGGGCCGCGATGGTCGCGTAAAACCCTACTGCTGCTTTGTGTTGTATTGCGCTCGGGAGCTTGGAGAGCTACAGTAGCAGCTACACCGAGCGTGGGAGTTGCAAAAGAGTCGAACCTCCTCTACGTTGTGCATGGGCCTCCTTTTATAGGGCAAGGGGTCACCGACAGGTGTCAACGTAGGAGAGAGGGGTAAAAATGTAAAAGAGGTGGTAGTTGGAACAGTCGGGGAACAAAGGCAGCTACGATTAGCTTGACAATGGATTCTACCTACTTTTGACAGAGGGGGACAAGGGCATTTAATGCCCGTCGCCGTCGCCCCAAAAGCTCCCGCCCGTGCGTCTCCGTCTGCCACGGCGATGAATCCACCACCGTGGAGTGCCACCGCACCCTTCATGCGGCACAGCCATCCGCCACGCGTCTCTGGAGAGAGCTGAAGGCGACGCGTGGGCAGATGAGCTGG
Source organism: Aegilops speltoides (assembly GCA_021437245.1). Lineage (NCBI taxonomy): Eukaryota > Viridiplantae > Streptophyta > Magnoliopsida > Poales > Poaceae > Aegilops > Aegilops speltoides. Next base: position 339,074,814 of record CM038147.1, on the reverse strand, counting down.
AGTGCGGGCACACAGCGCAGCTCTCCCGGCAAGTACCTTGCCGGGGTCTTGATCTTGCCGGACCCGGAAGCTTGTCGGGCTTGTAACTTGTCGCTCCCGGGCCCTCGCCGGGACGCGTATAACGCCGAGGCGTGCTTTCTCTGATGTAGTCTTCTAGTCTCCCCGGCGAGCTCCTCTCGCCAGGGGCTTGTGTGAGTGATGCAATCTTGAGCCTGGACGGCCTTCCCGGCAAGCTCCTCTTGCCGGGGTCTTGATCTTTTGTCTTGTACTCTTTGTTCTTGAATGGCTTGATATGGATCAGGGATGGTCTCCGGCAAGCGCATGGTAGATCCACCATGCGAGTCATGACAGCGTGCACAAGTTGGGGTAATGAGGTACCCCTACCTTAGTACACCGACAACTGGTGATGGTTCATTCTCATTCATGACAACCTGATTATCCTCAAAGTCTGGATAGAGAGGAAAATGTTCCTTATCCAATAGATATTTTCATGTGCCCATCTTTGAGTTAATCAACTCCTGAATCTGAGGGGCATATCCACAACTTCTCTTTTGGTCAGCTGCAGTCCTCTTAATATCTCTACCATAAGGCTCATGACCTTGAATTTCTGTGGCGCATCAAACAAATGCAACATGTTGATTGCATGCCCTCTAATCATGTTGTGGTCACCAGACTTAGGCAACAGAGTGTGCCTTAGGATCCAGTTGATTGTTGGCAGCCCTGACAGAAGAAAGTGGGCTGACCCAAACTTATGTGTCTCTATAGCTTTGTTTGGGATCTCCTTGTACATGTGTGCCATGGAATTGTGGTCCATCTTCTTCTTGGCATAGACATCCAAGTCATCTTCACTCTCCTTTGGGGCATTGATCAGTTTTGCCCACTCCTCAACGGTTGACTGGTACCTTGTACCTTCAGACATCCAAACTATCCTCCCATCTGGATAGAAGTGTGTTGTGGAGTAGAATTGCATAATGAGTTCATCATTCCAGTTGGTGAGCTTTTGTCCAACAAAATCTACAACTCCACAAGCAACAAAATTGTCTTGCACTCTAGGATAGTGTTCTTCATTTTCTTTCATGTAGGTCCAGTCGACCCACCTCATATCACACACTATGGGCTTCTTGTCCAACAAGATTGTCTCATAGAAGTCCTGCTGTTCCTTTGTATGGAACATGTAATCAACAGCAGTCCTCCTCCTTGTGGCATATGGATCTGTCATCCTCCATAGCCTCAATCATGAGTCTCTTCTGATCTTCATGTCCTCAGCCACAGGATGGGCATCATTATGGTCTGGTATCTTGGGCTTGAGCTTCCTCGGGACTTGTCCTTCTTCATCTTCCTCATCAGCAACTTTAGGCACTGGGGCCTTGTTCTTCTCAGCAGCTGGAATACTCCTGGTATTCCTCTTTGGTGCAAGTTTGGGCTTGGGGGCAGCTTTGGGTGCTTCCTTGGGCCTTGATGTTGCAGCCCCTGACTTAACAGCATCACCCATAAGCTTTTGTGCCTTGGGTGCTGGTGCAGCAACCTCTTCTTCCTCTTCAGAGTCTCTCCTCATTGAGGGATTTCCAAGAACACAGGCGAGAGTGGTTCGGCTCTCTTCTTCTTCTTATCCCGAGCAGCAGCTTCATCTTCTGATTCAATGGTAAACTTCATAGTTTCTCCAGTGGGAACTTTCTTGGATTTGGAAGTTGTGACTCTCTTTGTAGGTGCCTCTTTGGGTTCAGTCTTTTCAGGCACTTGAGTAGATCCTCTGACCTTCAGCATAGGTGTCCTCTTGGCAGGAACCTTCCTATTGAGTCCAGATTTAGTGTTCTGTGGCCGAGGCATACTCCTTTTGAGCACTACCTTCTTGGAGGTAGCCTCATCCTCTTCTCGCTCTATAATCCTCATCCTTAGAATCGAGGTTCTCTTCTTCCTTGTCCCGTGGCAGCTTTAGGAAGATTGCTTGGGGTGCTCCTGCTTCCTTCATCCGAAGTGCTAGAGGGACTAGTGCCCTCACTCATGTGATTGTGCTCTTCCGACTGCTCGACTATCACTTTGGTCTGACATGCTGCAAATCACTGACTGCTGACCCTGTGAAGAGTTATAGATGAGATAGAGTGGATGAGCATCACAAAATGCAGAGATTTTTGCAAAAGAATGATTCAAAAATTCAGTTTTAGTTTTCCATAGAAAGCATTTCGGATCTACCGATTTTCAAACTCGGTGATACTGAAGCAGTTTTGGAACCTAAACTGATGAACTCGGTTGGACCGACTCACAGTTCGGTGGCACCGAGACTGCTAGGGTTTCACAAAGTCCTAAAATCGGTCTCACTGATTAGCAATTCTCGGTCAGACCGAGAGTTACTAGTGCAATGGCATTAGCCAAATCGATGGGACCAAGTTTTTCACCTCGGTGGGTCCAAGATGGTTTCGGCAGAAACCTAACCCTAAATTTTCGAATCCCATCTAGTCTAAGGATTGCATTGACTGGATAGGAGTGTTTCAATCATGGCAAGAATCATTAAGAACACAATGTGCTAGGAATCGAACGAGGATAGCACTGTGATCGAGTCCATACCCTAGCTTGGCGATGAACTCGCTATGGCAGCAACGGCGGGGGTGAAATCCGTTGACGGCGGCGGAGACCAGCGACAGGAGGCGGCTGGCGACGAGGAGACGATTCAGAGATCCTGATGGCAGAGTGAGCTATTGCGCGTGCGAAGAGGTTTGGAGAAGTTTCCAAATTTTTGCCCGTGACTATATATAGCCCGACCCTGTCGGTGTGACCGAGTGGAACAACTCGGTGGCACCGAGATGCATAATTGTGTACAGTTACAGCAACTCGGTGTGACCGAAAAGTTCAAATCGGTTGCACCGAGATTGAAAACCTAGATCGACTTAGTGATCTCGGTAGGACTGAAATGGAGGAATCGGTCAGACCGAGAATCACAAAGAAGTTTTGGAAGTTTAAGTCTATGACGAATCGGGGACTCCGAGTGCTCCTCACACAGAGTGGTTTGAATCTGACTTGATCAAATTTTGTGATGTAGCATGAATAGAGTTTGAGACGAGAAAAGCACAGATAGCTAGAGAAGGTTCTTAGGCATTCTTGTCCATCCACTTGGCAAAAAGAAAAGGAAGCCAATCACTCAAAACAACAAGTGGATGTTCTTGAATGAGTAAAATATGCACCAACTTTCTCACACAATAAGATGGCAAATGAAATATGTGGCAAAACATGCACAACCAATTCTAGCATCTATCAAACAATTGGCGATGACTAGGTCATCTATATATGAGTATATTGACTTAGGAGTCAAATGAAAACATTTGATCATAGGTCATACTCATCGTTTAAGCTCAAGTGGGGTTACCACTTTTACATAATGGATTGATGTGTTCACACCATTAGAGTTGCTTTGACTCAATTCTTAGAGTAAAGCTCCCCCTAGATGTGAGATCCCCTTTTACAGGGATGAACTAACCTTGGGTTTTGTCGATGATGACTTCATGTAGGTGTTGAAGATGTGGATGCTCAATGTTGATGTAGATCATTTGGAGCAATCCTTTGGAGTGAGTTGCACTTTCAACTTAGCTACATGGGTTAGTCCCACAAGGAACAAACAAGAGTATCCATAGACATAGAGTGAAGCATACACAAGATGATGTCCATGAAATCATTAGGTTACCTTGTCCCTTGCCTTACCAACATGAGAGTTTGTGACTCCTTGAACTAGTGCACGATGTGAAAGTTGATTGCACTTGTCGTTGCCAAAAAGATATGAGTGAAGAATGTTGGCGGAGTCACCCTCGAGAACTCTCTAGTTCTTCTTCTTCAGAATCCACATCATCTTGATGGGAATCCTTGGAGTTGTAGTTGTACTTGATGAAGTACAACTTGACGTAGTCTTGGGAACCCACTTGACCGAGACCTTAGGTGCTTCTTCAAATGCATCAATATCTTCTTGAAGCTTGTCCTTGCCTTTGTTCTTGTGGTCTTGTGGTGGAAGATCATCTTGTGATTGTGTTCCTTTGAAGGAAGTAGGATCATACTTCTCTTGTTGAGGAACAAACTTCGTCTTGGGGTATTGATCTTCTTCCCACTCAACTCCATTGGCATTGAACTTTCGCTCAAAACCAACACCTTGATTCTTCCAAAGGCCTTCCTTCCTTGCGCATACAATTTCCTCGAATTGCTTACTCCGGCAAGGCTCTTGTAAACACCTTTCTCTATAATTCCTTCATTAGGCTATTCTCTTGCTCAAGTGTAACTTGGCTAAGAGAATCATTAGTGGAATCAAGAGAACTACTAGAAGCAACAATATTGGATTTGGCATTATTATTGTTACTACTAGAGGAAGAATCTTTCTTGTACTTGTTACTAGACTTGACTTGAGGCATGTAAGTAGATAAGAGTAAACGCTTGGCAATGTAAGAAGAACTTTTCTTACGGAGATCATCATTGATTGCTTTTAAGAACTCATGCTCTTGCTCAAGATTGAGCTTTTCAAAGCGTAACTTCTCATGAGCTGAAAGTGCAACTAATCCCCAGGTGGTTTTGGTAATTAATAACAACATATATATCATTGAACTAATCATTTCTTGAGAATATTTCAGAAAGTTCAATGATATGGGTATGGCAATGACCGATGATGTGGACCCCTCAAAATGCTAAGGAAAACATTGGCAAAAGCTCAAGACTCCATTTTTGGTTTAGTGATCCAAGATCACATTGAGTCCATAGGAAAGCCAATACTATTAAAAGGGATGAGGTTATGATGATGATCTGGTTGCTCTAAAGTGCTTAATGATTTATCTCTCAAACAATCAGCAATCTTTCATTCCAACATAAACTCATAAGTAATCTCGGTCCCACCGATTCCAAACTCACCACACCGAGATGAACCACCTCACCATATAGCCAAAACCCTAGAATCTCGGATTTTCCGATTCCAAACTCGGTCATTCCGAAATGGTGTTGCCAAGCTTCAGAACCTTCAGACTCAAATCGGTGTCACCGAGATGAGAAAGTCGGTCCCACCGAGATTGGCAAACCCTAGACTTTGGAAGAATCGGTCTAACCGAGATTGTATTTTCGGTCCCACGAAAATCCCAACGTTCACAAGATTTGAACTTTCGGTCCCACCGAGTTGTCAACTTCGGTCTGACCGAGATTGGTCAAATGTGTGTAACGGTTGGATTTTGTGTGGAGGCTATAAATACCCCCTCCACCTCCTCTTCATTCGTGGAGAGAGCCATCAGAAAGAACTACCACTCCTACCTTACATTTCTGAGAAGAAAACTACCTACCCTTGTGTTGAGATCAAGTTGCTCCACTCCCACCATATGAAACTTGATTTCTAGTCTTTCCAAGTTGCTTTCCACTCAATCCCTTCCTCCACCACAGCCAAATCAGTGAGGAGAGTTGAGTGTTGGGGAGATTATCATTTGAAGCACAAGAGCAAGGAGTTCATCATCACCAACCCCATCTATTACCTTTTGGAGGGTGGTGCCTCCTAGATTGGTTAGGTGTCGCTTGGGAGCCTCCGTCATGATGTGGAGTTGAACCAAGGAGTTTGTAAGGGCAAGGAGATCGCCTACTTCGTGAAGATCTACCCGAGTAAGGCTAGTCCTCCGTGGGCGTAAGCCATGATGGCATAGACAAGGTTGCTTCTTCGTGGACCCTTCGTGGGTGGAGCCCTCCGTGGACTCAAGCAGCCGTTACCCTCCGTGGGTTGAAGTCTCCATCAACGTGGATTGACGATAGCACCACCTATCGGAACCACGAGAAAAATCTCCGTGTCTCCATTATGTTTGCTCTTCTCCACCTCTCATTTACTACATGCAACTTACTTTCCGCTGCCATAACTCTAGAATTGCATGTGTAGGGTGATACTTGACTTGGTTATCATTGTGAACTTGCTAAGAAACTACTCAAATCAAAAGGCTAAATTTTTAAGTTGTCAAGTAGTCTAATCACCCCCCCTCTAGACATACTTCCGATCCTACAAGTGGTATCGAGCTTTGGTCTCCATTGGATTGGTTTCCATTGCATTGACTCCATAAGCTTGGTTTCACAACCTAGGAGAGTATGGCGTCTAGTGAGGGTAATTTTCGTGAGGTCCTTACTTTGATGGTTCAAACTTTGCTAGTTGGAAGCATAAAATGAAAATGCATATTCTTGGACATAACCCCGCATGGGGCATTATTTGTGTTGGCTTGCAAGGTGAGTTCTTCGAGGAAGGAAAAGTTCCGGATCGCGAAGCTATCATGGATGAGTTGCGGATGTTACTGAAACAATGCTCAAGCTTGTGACATTCTCTTCAATGCTTTGTGTCCCGAGGAGTTCAACAAGATCAGCCGCCTTGAGAATGCAAAAGAGATTTGGGATACTTTGGTCGAAATGCACGAAGGTACCGAGTCCGTGAAGGAATCAAAGCTAGATGTTCTTCAAGGTCGACTTGACAAGTTCAAGATGAAGGAAGGTGAAGGAGTCGCTGAAATGTACTCTAGGCTTGCTCTCATCACCAATGAGATGGCAGGTTTAGGAAGCGAAGAAATGACCGACCGATTCATCATCAAGAAGATCCTCAGAGCTTTGGATGGAAAGTATGACACCGTGTGCACTTTGATCCAAATGATGCCAAACTACAAAGATCTCAAGCCTACCGAAGTGATTGGAAGGATTGTTGCTCATGAGATGACACTTAAAGATAAAGAAGAGCTTCAAAACAAGTCAAGCGGTGCTTACAAAGCTGCAGTTGAAGCTCCCACATTCTCAAGTGACAAGCTAGTTTCCAATGAAGAGATAAGCCTAATGGTGAAGAACTTCAACAAATTCTACAAGAGTAGAAGCAAGGAAAGAAGCTCAAAGTCTAGATCATATGATGAAAGGAGATCTTCTAGTCGTGATCGAAACTGCTACAATTGTGGAAGACCCGGACACTACTCAAATGAGTGTTCGACTCCCCACAAGAGAAGAGAAGAATCTCCAAGAAGAAGAAGCTCAAGAGAAGAGTCGCCTCGAAAAGAGAGAAGGAGTAAAGATGATCGTTATGAACGAAGATCCTCTCGGAGAAGCAAGGATTCGGAAAGGAAGGACAAGTCATCAAGGAGCTACACAAGAAGAAAACATCAAGCTCATGTTGGTGAATGGGTTTCCGGCTCCGACTCCGACAATCACTCCGAAAGAAGCTATCACTCCAACTCCGAATCTGATCAAGATGAAGGTGTTGCCGGTCTTGCTCTCGTATCCTCCAACTCCAACTCCTATGACATATTTGATTCACCAAATGAGGGAATTGGAAGATGCTTCATGGCAAAAGGCCCCAAGGTAACACATCCTGAGTTCATTGACTTTGATAGTGATGAGGATGACTTGCTTGGTGAAGATGAGCTTTACATGATAAATCTAGTGAGCTTAGTAATGATGAACATGCTAGTAGTCTTTATAGTCGAGATGAGTCGAATGACAATGCTATGAAGGAGATTGAGCGTCTAACTAAAGAACTAAACACTCTTAAGTTAGCTCATGAAACAACTCAAGAAGATCATAGAGAGCTCCTAAGATCTCATGAGAAGCTACGCTTCGAGAAGCTCAATCTAGAGCAAGAGCATGAGTTTCTAAAAGCTATCAATGACGATCTTCGAAAGAAGAGTTCTTCATATCTTGCCAAACGACTTCTCTTGTCTAATTTCTTGCCACCTATTAAAACTAAGCATGACAAGCATAAGAAAATTCTTCATCTAGTAGTAACAATAATCATGTTAAATCAAATGTTGTTGCTTCTAGTAATTCTCTTGATTCCACTAACAATGTTTCAAGCCAAGTTTCACTTGAGCAAGAAAATAGTCTTTTGAAAGGGATTATAGAGAAAGGTGTCTACAAAAGTCTTGCCGGAAGCAAGAGCTTTGAGGAAATTGTTCGCAAACAAGGAAGACACCGGAAGAATCAAGGAATTGGTTTTGAGCGAAAGTTCAACTCCGAGGGTGTTGAATGGGAAGAAGGTCAATATCCCACTCCAAAGTTTGTCTCTCAAGAGAAGAAGTATGATCCTACTTCTTCCAATGAGGAACAAGCTCAAGATGACTTTCCACCACAAGACCACAAGCTAAAAGGCAAGGACAAGCTTCAAGAGGAGATTGATGCATTCATTGAAGCACCCAAGGCCATGGTCAAGTGGGTTCCCAAGGCAACTTCAAGTTCTACTTCAACGAGCTCAACTACTACCCCAAGGATTCCCATCAAGATGATGTGGATTCCGAAGAAGAAGAACTAGAAGGTTCTTGAGGGTGACTCCGCCAATATACTTCACTCATATTCATTTTGGCAAGGACTTGTGCAATCAACTTCCACATCTTGCACTAGTTCATGGAGTCACAAACCCTCATGTTGGTAAGTCAAGGGACAAGGTAATCATCGCTTTCATGGACATCATCTATTATGAACTTCAATCTATGTCCATGGATATTCTTGTTTGTTCCTTGTGGGACTAACCCATGTAGGTATTGAAAGTGCCCAATCCAAAGGATTGCTCCCAACTCTTGATGATCTTCATCAACATTGAGCATCCACATCTTCAACATCTACATGAAGTCTTCAACGACAACCCAAGGTTAGTTTGACCCTTTAAAAGGGGTTCTCACATCAAGGGGGAGCTTTGCTCTAAAGAAATGAGCTAAAGCATCTCCTAATGATGTGAACACATTAATGCTTTATGGAAAAGTGGTAACCCCACTTGTGCTTAAGCGATGAGTATGACCTATGATCAAATGTTCTCATTTGACTCCTAAGTCAATATACTCATATATAGATGACCTAGTCATCGCCAAACTGTGTGCTAGCTGTTAGTGTTTTGTTTGTGCATGTTTGACACATATTTCATTTGCTATCTTATTGTGTGAGCATGTTGGATGCATGATTTTATCCATTCGAGGACATCCATTTGTTGCTTTGGTCTTTATGGTTTTCTTTCTTTTTGACCAAATGGATGGACAAGAATGCCTAAGTTTTTCCCCTAGCTATCTATGCTTTCTTGTCTCAAACTCTATTCATGCTTATATCACAAACTTTGAACAAGACTTTTTGAGACGGACCGAGTGAGGAGCACTCGAGCCACCGATCCGTCAAAAGCCTAACTTCCAAAACCTTCTAAGTACTTTCGGTCAAACCGATATATCAAATCGGACGCACCGAGATCACTTGGATTGATCTAGGTTTTCACCTCGGTGAAACCGAAGTTTCAATTTTCGGCGTGATCGATGTGTGTAATCGCACGCAGCTAACCATCTCGGTCCCACCGAAGTTTGTAAACTTCGGTCCCACCGACAACCAAGAGTATATATACTCGAGGACGAGCGCGTTGATTACTTCTTCAAACGCTTCGCCCTCAAAACTCTTCGCTGCCGTCGCCTTGGTCTCGGGATCGTCTCCGCCGTCGCTCAGGCGCCCTCGCCATGGTCTCCATCGCCGTCAGCGGTCCTTCGACTTTGCACCACAGTTGCCCGTGGTGAAGCTCCACCGCATTGGGTGAGCTTCATCCTCTCGTGTTCAATCGCTGATTCTATGCACGATAGGTGTTGCCATGATTCTTGCCAAGTTTGAGATCTCCATATCCAGCTATTTAGATCATAGAACAAATTTGAGTGAAAATTTTAGGGTTAGGTTTCCATGAACACATCTCGGTGTGACCGATTCTGCATTTTCGATCGACCGATTTGGCCTCTGGCCATTACCTTTGCGCTTTTGGTGAAACCGAGTTGTGCAAATCGGTAAGACCGAAGAAAGATTTAGTGAAACCCTAAGCTGTCTCGGCTAGACCAAACCCATTTCGGTCCAACCGAAAGTGGTGTATGTAGTGCTTTTAGGCGTTTGGTTTCACCGAATTGATAGACTCGGTCGAGGCGACATGTCTTCATGAAAACCTAAATCTAAAGTTTGAACTCATTTTTTTGCAAAATCCTCTGCGCTTTGTGATAACTCTTCTATTCTGCCCATACCCACTCTATTCACGGGTTGTCGACATATCCGAAGGAAGTGACAATCGAACAGTGCGAGATGCCAGTTGAGATTCCAGAGGCAGCTACAAGTCCGAAGCAAGCAGTTTTTCAGATGATGGAGAGAGAAGCACTCCAAGTGGACTGCTGCTGCCACGAGGCGGAGGAAGAGGAACTCGGATGAGGAAGATTCAGATTTCGTTGCGGATGAGGAAATAACGTCTAAGCCAAAGAGGAAGGTGGTTGCCAAAGAGCATCAAGGGCAACAAACCAAGAAAGGCACCAAGAAGGTCAAGAAATCCTTTGTTGCCTGAAGCTCAAAGATGGAAGAAACCTCCAAAGAAAATCAAGAAGACTTCCAAGAGGAAGAGGAAAGTTCATGAAGAGATGCGATGATGATGATGATGATTCGATGAGGAAGCACCTCAGCCACCTCGAAGCGAAGTTGATGGGTGATGCCATCGGGCGGAGCACCTCCTAAAGCTAAGCCTTCAGCTCCAAAGAAAGGCAGCCCAAGCCAAACCAGCTGCCAAGCCCAGAAGACTGTGAGAAATATTCCAGCTTCAGAGAAGAAAAAGGACAATGTGCCACTGCAGAATCGGATGATGAGGCTCATGTTCTGCTCAAGCTAAGACAGAAACTGCCAGCTCATAATGAAGCTCATCCTCGAGCTGAAAATATGAAGGAGAGAAAGGACAAAGGACTCGGCTATGGAGGCAAACAGATCCATATGCCACAGAGAAGAACAGCATTGACTCAAGATTCCACACAAGAGAGCAACAAGACTTTTATGAGACAGTGCTCATGGACAAGAAGCCAATTATTCTTGACACGGATCGTGGATCGAAATACATCGACAATGAAGAGCACAGAGACTATTTCCCACATGTGCACGAAAGCTTCACCGCTTGTGGGATTGCGAGTTTGTTGGTCGAAGTCGATGCCTGGAACGATGAGATGATCATGCGCTTCTATGCCACCGCACACTTCTATCCAGATGGCAGGATTGTATGGATGATGAAGGCGAGATTTCATCTACAGTTGAGGAATGGAGAGCATTGCTGAATGCACCTGTTTCAAGGAAGATGACATTGATGTGTATGGCATTCGAAGAAAAATCACGAGTCAATGAAGAACATGTATAATGAGGTTGATGAGAAGGATGTAGAGATTTGGAAGCTTGGATCAGTCTACTACCTTGAGCAGGTCTCCCAACCACCAACACCATTACGAGGCATACTTTGATGCCTAAGTCAGGGACCACCGCATGATAAGAGGGTACTCTATCAACATGCTGCACATTCTAGATCGAAGACACCTTTTAAGGTGATGGACACGATAGTAGAGACTATCAAGAGGACAACGGTGACCAAAAGAGGTCGTGTGGGTTTGCTCCGCATATTCAGATGCTCATTAATGCCAAGTTTGGCACGGACACCTACCGTTGGATAGACCCCACTTGCCACCGCAGCTGAACATGAGGACAACGAGGTTGTGATGATGAGAATGCTCCCACGTCGTAGAAGGACATGCTAAGTCCAAGTCGCTAAACAAGCTAAAGCCGAGAAGGAAGCAGCAGAAGAAAGCCCAAGAGTGTTGCGAACAACTTCTTGAAGCCACTCGAGAATTGAGCTACGCTGGCCAGATAGTGCAATCTCGGAGAGCCTTGAGAGGATCGTTGAGGATAAGTTCCATGCTCGACGTCAAGTCGATGAAGTGCAGTCACCGTCAACAAGCTTGATGCGATATCGAGGAAGCTAAGAGGAGAAGGCGAGAACTTATGAAGGAGATGGAAGGTGACATGGTCCAGATGACTATGAGCAGCCTGCTGCAGAAGGCCCACAAAGCCCAGATCATTGCTATTCGATTAGGTCGATCCTGGGCTACTACATCAGCACCTCCTACAGCTCCGTCGGTTCCAAAGACCAGCTCCAAGATCCACTCCTCCAGCTCCACAAACTTCAGCGAAGCGTTCGCAGATGCAGCCATCTCCACTCCATCGACGCAGACAGGAGTCCCGAGTGACGATTAGCTCTATACCTTTCGAACTTTTTGGTAACTTGTTGCCAAAGGGGGAGAAATTGTATAGATCATAGGGCTTCGAGAGAGTGCTTCGTTTTTGCTCTTTCGTTTGCGGTTTTCCTTGAGATACTTTTGAGTTCTTTGAGATACTTCGTGTGTTTGATACTATGTTTGCTCTATCTTGATGAGTGCTTGATCATACTGTGCTTAATGTGTGCTTGATGTCTATCATATTTCATTCATATCTTGTATGATCATTTACTCATGTCTTGGTGATTGGGTGCATGATATTCATTCTTATCATTTTGTGCGCTCCACCAAGATGTATGTGACATGGAAGAGTAACCCATGATCCTAATCGATTGTGCATTTGCATTCAAACGCAAATCTTAAATAATGCACAAATTTAGGGGGAGCTCTTGCTTATCACATACTTCTCAAAGCGACGATGTTATTCATTAATTATATCACTTGTCGAAGCTTTGATCTATATGTTGTCATCAATTACCAAAAAGGGGGAGATTGAAAGTGCAACTAATCCCCAGGTGGTTTTGGTAATTAATAACAACATATATATCATTGAACTAATCATTTCTTGAGAATATTTCGAAAGTTCAATGATATGGGTATGGCAATGACCGATGATGTGGACCCCTCAAAATGCTAAGGAAAACATTGGCAAAAGCTCAAGACTCCATTTTTGGTTTAGTGATCCAAGATCACATTGAGTCCATAGGAAAGCCAATACTATTAAAAGGGGATGAGGTTATGATGATGATCTGGTTGCTCTAAAGTGCTTAATGATTTATCTCTCAAACAATCAGCAATCTTTCATTCCAACATAAACTCATAAGTAATCTCGGTCCCACCGATTCCAAACTCACCACACCGAGATGAACCACCTCAGCCATATAGCCAAAACCCTAGAATCTCGGATTTTCCGATTCCAAACTCGGTCATTCGAAAATGGTGTTGCCAAGCTTCAGAATCATACAGACTCAAATCGGTGTCACCGAGATGAGAAAGTCGGTCCCACCGAGATTGGCAAACCCTAGACTTTGGAAGAATCGGTCTAACCGAGATTGTATTTTCGGTCCCACTCGAAAATCCCAACGTTCACAAGATTTGAACTTTCGGTCCCACCGAGTTGTCAACTTCGGTCCGACCGAGATTGCTCAAATGTGTGTAACGGTTGGATTTTGTGTGGAGGCTATAAATACCCTCCACCTCCTCTTCATTCGTGGAGAGAGCCATCGAAAGAACTACCACTCCTACCTTACATTTCGAGAAGAAAACTACCTACCCTTGTGTTGAGATCAAGTTGCTCCACTCCCACCATATGAAACTTGATTTCTAGTCTTTCCAAGTTGCTTTCCACTCAATCCCTTCCTCCACCACAGCCAAATCGGTGAGGAGAGTTGAGTGTTGGGGAGATTATCATTTGAAGCACAAGAGCAAGGAGTTCATCATCACCAACCCCATCTATTACCTTTTGGAGGGTGGTGCCTCCTAGATTGGTTAGGTGTCGCTTGGGAGCCTCCGTCATGATGTGGAGTTGAACCAAGGAGTTTGTAAGGGCAAGGAGATCGCCTACTTCGTGAAGATCTACCCGAGTAAGGCTAGTCCTCCGTGGGCGTAAGCCATGATGGCATAGACAAGGTTGCTTCTTCGTGGACCCTTCGTGGGTGGAGCCCTCCGTGGACTCAAGCAGCCGTTACCCTCCGTGGGTTGAAGTCTCCATCAACGTGGATTGACGATAGCACCACCTATCGGAACCACGAGAAAAATCTCCGTGTCTCCATTGCGTTTGCTCTTCTCCACCTCTCATTTACTACATGCAACTTACTTTCCGCTGCCATAACTCTAGAATTGCATGTGTAGGGTGATACTTGACTTGGTTATCATTGTGAACTTGCTAAGAAACTACTCAAATCAAAAGGCTAAATTTTTAAGTTGTCAAGTAGTCTAATCACCCCCCCTCTAGACATACTTCCGATCCTACATGAGCCCTTAAAAGTCCTCGATGATCTTCGAAGATAGTTTCATGAGCTAACTTAAGAGTGTTTAGTTCTTTAGTTAGAAGCTCAATCTTCTCCTTATCATTGTTATTTGTTTTATCTTGATTAGCATGATTAATTGACGTTTCATCATAGTATTCGTCACTAGAGTTGTCAACAAGTAAATCATCATCCACAAGTAACTCATCTTCATCACTATTGAAATCAACATACTCAGGATGTGTTACCTTTGGACCTTTGGCCATGAAGCATCTTCCAATTCCTTCATTTGGTGAATCAAATATGTCGTAGGAGTTGGTTGACACAAGTGCTAGACCGGCAACACCTTCATCTTGAGTATATTTGGAGTCGGAGTGATAGCTTCCCTCGGAGTGATTGTCGGAGTCGGAGCCGGATACCCATTCACCAACATGAGCTTGATGTCTTCGTTTTGTGTAGCTCCTTGATGACTTGTCCTTCCTTTCTGAATCCTTGCTTCTCCGTGAGGGTCTTCGTTCATAACGATCATCTCTACTCCTCCTCTCTCTCGATGGTGATTCTTCTCTTTTGCTTCTTCTTTTTGGAGAATCTTCTCTTCTTTTGTAGGGTGTCGTACACTCATTGGAATAGTGTCCGGGTCTCCCACAATTGTAGCAATTTCGCTCTCGACTAGAAGATCTTTTGTCATTGTAAGACCTTGACTTGGAGCTTCTTTCTTTGCTTCTACTCTTGTAGAATTTGTTGAGGTTCTTCACCATTAAGCTCAATTCTTCATTGAAGGTTTGTTTCTCACTTGATGATGTGGGGGCTTCACTTGAGGCTTTGTAAGCACCACTTGACTTGTTGTGAAGTTCCTCCTTATCCTTGAGTGACATCTCATGAGCAACAATTCTTCCAATGACTTCCGTTGGCTTGAGATCTTTATAGTTTAGCGTCATTTGGATCAATGTGCACACGGTATCATACTTTCCATCCAATGCTCTTAGGATCTTCTTGATGATGAATCTGTCGGTCATCTCTTCACTCCCTAAGCCGGCAATCTCATTTGTGATAAGTGCAAGCCTAGAGTACATTTCAGCGACACCTTCACCATCCTTCATTTTGAACTTGTCAAGCTAACTTTGGAGCACATCCAACTTGGGTTCCTTGACGGAGTCGGTACCTTCATGCATATCAATCAAAGTATCCCAAATTTCCTTTGCATTCTCAAGACGGCTGATTTTGTTGAATTCTTCGGGGCACAATCCGTTAAAGATGATATCACAAGCTTGAGCATTGTATTGCAGCATCTTCAATTCTTCCGTAATAGCTTCACGGTTCGGCTCTCTCCCATCAAAGAATTCACCTTGCAAGCCAATACAAATAATTGCCTAAACGGCGGGGTTATGTCCGAGAATATGCATTTTCATCTTATGCTTCCAACTAGCAAAATTAGTACCATCAAAGTAAGGACCTCTATGGTGATAATTCCCTCACTAGACGCCATACTCTCCTAGGTTGTGAAACCAAGGCTATGACCACCAAAAGCTATGGAAATCAAAGCAAATGGAGACCAAAGCTCTAATACCACTTGTAGGACCTTGAAGCATGTCTAGAGGGGGGTGATTAGACTACTTGACCAATTAAAAACTTAACCTTTTCCCAATTTTAGAGTTTGGCAGATTTTAGCTATCCTAGGACAAGTCAAGCAATCATCACACAATTCAAGCAAGCATGCAAAGAGTATATAGGCAGCGGAAATTAAAGCATGCAACTTGCAAAAAGTAAAGGGAAGTGTTTGGAGGATTCAAACGCAATTGGAGACACGGATGTTTTTGGCGTGGTTCTGATAGGTGGTGCTATCGTACATCCACGTTGATGGAGACTTCAACCCACGAAGGGTAACAGTTCATGCTGAGTCCACGGAGGGCTCCACCCACGAAGGGTCCATGAAGAAGCAACCTTGTCTATCCCACCATGGCCGTCGCCCACGAAGGACTTGCCTCACTAGCGGTAGATCTTCACAAAGTAGGCGATCTCCTTGCCCTTACAAACTCCTTGGTTCAACTCCACAATCTTGTCGGAGGCTCCCAAGTGACACCTAGCCAATCTAGGAGACACCACTCTCCAAGAAGTAGCAAATGGTGCGTTGATGATGAACTCCTTGCTGTTGTGCTTCAAATGATAGTCTCCCCAACACTCAACTCTCTCTCATAGGATTTGGATCTGGTGGAAAGAAGATTTGAGTGGAAAGCAACTTGGGGAAGGCTAGAGATCAAGATTCATATGGTAGGAATGGAATATCTTGGCCTCAACACATGAGTAGGTGGTTCTCTCTCAGAAATGGTAAGTTGGAAGAGTAGGTTTGTTCTTATGGCTCTCTCCACGAATGAAGAGGAGGTGGAGGGGTATATATAGCCTCCACACAAAATCAACCGTTACACACAATTTACCAAACTCGGTGGGACCGATTCAACAGACTCGGTTGGACCGATTTAGTAAACCTAGTGACCGTTAGGATTTTCGGTGGGACCGACATGCAACTCGGTAAAACCGATTTGGTTAGGGTTAGGGCATAACGTAATCTTGGTAAGACCGATCACACAAACTCGGTGAGACCGATTTTGGTAATGAGCTTTCCAGAGAGTTGGTCAGGTAAACTCAGTGGGACCGATTTGCTCTTTTTGGTGAGACCGAAATGTTACAAAAGGGAAACAGAGAGTTTACATTGCAATCTTGGTGGGACCGATCGCTCACTTCGTTAGACCAAACGCGTTCTGAAGGGAAACAGAGAGATTATAATCCCATCTCGGTGAGACCGAGATCCCTATCGGTAGGACCGATTTGCCTAGGGTTTGTGGCAGTGGCTATGACATTAGAACTCGGTGGCGCCGGATAGAAAGAATCGGTGTGACCGATTTTGGCTTTAGGTTTAGGTCATTTGTGGATGTGAGAAAGTAGTTGAGGGTTTTTGGAGCATATCACCAAGCACATGAAGCAAGAGGCTCATTAAGCAACACCTCATCCCTCCTTGATAGTATTGGCTTTTCCTATAGACTCAATGTGATCTTGGATCACTAAAATGTAAAATGAAGAGTCTTGAACTTTTGAGCTTGAGTCAATCCTTTGTCATTAGTATTTTCAGGGATCCACTTTCATCATCCATGCCATGCCATTTATTGAGCTTTCCTGAAATAATAGTCTTGGAATAGCATTAGCCCAATGGGCTATATGTTGTTATGAATTACCAAAACCACCTAGGGATGGTTGCACTTTCAGAGAGGAAATGCCTTGCCTATCCATCCCAAGACTCGAGCAAATATGAGTGGGAGAAAGAGAAGAACTAGACCAAATGTACCTTGACCGATGTTGAAGATGGATCAATGATCACTCAAATGTGTAACAAGGAAATAGCACAATTGGTACCAATTCTTGTCGGTTCTCACACCTACACAAGTAAGGCTTTGGGTGGAGCTCAGTGAGGATAGTGGCACAAAAATTTGATGCAAAATGTTAGCAAGAGTCAATAATGTTGAAAGAGTTCACAAATTTGCAAGCGAAACAAGTAGACCAATAGCAATGAAAGGTACACGGAAACACACACATGTATAGATAAATGGGGTCGTGCAACCAAGGAATGAGCACAAAATGTGGAATCCACGAAAACGCTCGTGTTGCACAACTCAAGAGAGAAGCTAGCATGATTGCTCTATAGGCGGATACGACACTTGTGCACAACCTATAAGATGCAAAATATATGGACTTTTATCCCAAGTATGATATGTATGTATGGTTCCCGGTGTTTCTCTTAAAATGATCCAAGATGATCGGATATGACAATCTTATATGCAATGTGGTATGATGCTATGGCACTTGCTTACAAGCTTCTTTGCTCTCTTTCTTTTGCTTAAAAGCTTATTCTCTTTTTTTTGTATGGCCACTTTTGCACAATGCACAAACCAAGATAACAATTGTGTATATGCGGGAACAAACTTGTGACACAAGATATGATACCAATATATGCACCACGATGATATGGTATGTATGCTATGGGAAGTATGATCACTAATGTGCACAAGTAACGTTGCCGACAATACTCAAATGGCTAGTCTCGATAGGAAAGTGACGCAAAATGGGCTAGAGGTTATCAATGCAATTGCAAGGGGAATATACAATGGAGGGATACCACGATACCAAGATGATATGGAGGTTACCGTCCGTGGTGATGATGAGTGGCGGTGTTCTTGATGTAGAAACCAAGATGATGGAGACTCGTCCCTAAGTAGCCGAAACACCTTAGGAAACGGAAAAACCGCGAACTCAAAATCTCAAACGTCAAATGTCAAATGGTGGTAGCGAAAAACGGAGGTGGTTTGCACTTGGAAATGCGGAAGTGGGATGATGGGCTATACACGTGTCAGAGTTGAAGTTACCGTCCCTAAGTAGCCGAAACACCTTAGGAGACACAAGCCACAACTCAAACAAGCTCAAACAAAATTGGGTTAAGTTGGGTTATCGAAAGTGTATGGTGGGGAAGGTTATGCGGAAATGGTGGTGGTGGTTGATGAAGAAGCAATCATCCCTAAGTAGCCGAAACACCTTAGGAGACTCGAATCATTACTCAAACAACCTCAAATGCAATGGGGTGCAATATGGGTTAGGTTGCAGAAGTCGGTGGTGGTAATGCGGATGATATGGTGGAAGGCCTAGGCAAAGATGCCAAAGTTACAAAAATTTGATGAAGTCAAATGATGTTGGAGGTATTTTTGTGTGATAGGGTATGTCAATAGCTTCTCAACGAGCTAAAGAATGCGAAAATCGGTCTCCGGATGAATTAGTTATGGTCAAAACAGTGAAGCGGGAAAAGCTGAAATGACAGGGGTCGGACATCTGGGGCTCGGGCCGGATTTCCGAGAGCTGATGTCCAGAACCGCACGCGACAATGCGCTCCAGGAGCCGGATGTCCGGGGCTCGGGCCGGATGTACGGGCTCCAAATCCGAGGATAAACTCGAGGAACTCGATTTTGGGGCGGAAATTGATGATTTCAGGGGCAAAATTTGATGGATTTCGTGGATGGAAGGTGGGCAAACTTGGAGAGATGCTAGATCCACTCAAAACCAAGCAAATCCATGGATCAAAATCAACAAAACATCATCAAACCAACAAATCACAAAAAAAATTGGGGGCTATTTTTGGTGGGGATTTTCGGATTTAGGACAAAATCAACAAAATTAGGCTAGAAAAACGAGGGGTAGGGGCTCCAAATTTGTGATCAACCTTGCTCTGATCCAAGATGATGTAGGGTAGAACCCTAGAGGCCGATCTTTCATGTTTGGAGCGGATCCCTACGAGGAACACGAAGAACACAAGGAGGGGAACGAGGGAAAAACACTCAACCAACAAGAATACAAGTCACACATGCGCTAGATCATCGAGACACAAAGGAGTACAAGATCCAAATCCAACAAAGGACGATACATAGGGTAACTGGTTCTGTCAGATTTCGGGTTCCGGCAGACCCTTGAGGTTCGAACTCTGGGGTGCGCACGAAGATCTTTCCCCTACCAACATGCGTCTCGATAGCTCGCAAGGAATCTAGGCTAGCAAAAAGAACACACAAGGGACACGAGATTTATACTGGTTCAGGCCACCATTGTGGTGTAATACCCTACTCCAGTGTGTGGTGTGGTGGATTGCCTCAGGGGCTGATGATGAACAATACAAAGGGAGAACAGCCTCGCGAGGGGCTGTTCTTGAGCTGGTGCGATGAACTGCTTGGGCGAGTTCAGTCGCTTCTCTCTAGTCTGTGCGGAATCTGGATCCCAGTCTCTGGTCCCCCTTTCTATTGTGGTGGCTAGTCCTATTTATAGAGGGAGGCCTTGAGCCTCTTCCCAAATATTGAGCGGGAAGGGCGCCAACAATTGGCCATTTTGAAGGGGAACATCTAGTACACTTATCCTGACTAAAGTTGGTCTTCGACTGCCAAAGACTCTGGTGGTGACGCCGTCCTGGGCTCCATGATGACTTCCATCCTGCCGTTCTGCTGGTCTTGGTCTTGTTGCACTGAAACGGTAACATTTGCCTGATGCCTTGGCCTGTGCTTGCCCCCTTTGCACCAAAGGGGAAACAAGGACACTACGCAGGCCGGCGCCCGCCCGGTCTCGATCGTCATGGCTTGCGTCACAGGCTCCTCGCGAGGTGCCCTGCCTTGATCTCTCCGCCTGTAACGCCCCGAGACCGACGCTCCAGAAGACTTCCATATATTCCGGGTTTCGCCGTGTGTTTCATTTGTGCATGCCCTTTTATTTTTGCATTGCATCATGTCATCATGCCACCATCTCATAAATCTTTTGCAACTCAACTAAATAAATGGCATGGATCTTTGGTCCATTTAAATCGAGGGATATTCACATGGTGATTTCTCTTTAAAACATATTCAAAGCCTCTCAATATTATTAGGGAGCTATATTAAATATTCCACTAATTCGGAATCACCCATAAACACACTTGCAAAATAATTTCGTTCCTTTTCTGCTTCAAGTTTGGTCTCCAACTTGCCCATAAATTATTTCGTCATTTTCCGGAGCTCCACCAAAAATCCCAACATTTTTGGACCTTCCTTTTATCAAGTCCTAGTTCAAACCCATTTGAATTAAATTCAAATGAGTTTGAATTTAAATCTTTCAATCATGCCTCTTTCTATTTTTCTGGGATTAAACTCATTTTTCTGAGTATGAGAAAATTAACCCCATGCCCAAATTCTATCTCTACCTTCATTTCTTCTTCTTTTTCTTCCTTGTCATTTTCTGTTTTGGGAGAAAAGAGAGAAGGAGAGAAGGAGCCCAGCAGCTACACTAGTTGGCCCAAGGCCCACCTAAACCTATCCTAACCCTAGGCCCCGACCGATCCCCACCCATCTCTCCCTCGTCCTCCCTTCTGCGCCGCACCTCTCCTCGTTCCCCTCTGCTGCCACCCATCGCCCGACCCCCTTCGCTGAGGCCATGACCGCCGCCGCGCCTTCTTCCCCTCCTCGCCATCGCCGCCCTGGCGAGCGCCGCCCCAACGCTCCTCCACGCGACGCCTTCCCTTCTCCTGCTCCTCTGCGACACCTTGCTGCCGGCCAAGTCCTACTGCTCCAACGCCAGGATCAGCCCCGAGCTGCTGCGCCGCTCCGACGACCCCATCTTCGCGCCGACCAGCGACCCCCGCTGCCACCGTCGGAGCTCCAACCCGCCGGCCGACGAGGCCACGCCAAGCTGGCGCCTCCTCTCCGCCTTCGCGCCAGCAGGAGCCACCACCCGCCTGCCTCCTTGACCTCCAGGCCACTCGTCGCGCCCTTCTCTTTGCTGAGGCAGCCACCGGCGCCTCGAGTGTATGCCTCTGCCATGGCCTTCCTCCTCCCATGCCTGCAGCGATGCTGCCGTGCTGCAGCTGCTCTTCCTGCGCGCTGCCTTCCTCGCTGCGCCCCGTGGCGTGGTCCTTCTCCGGCAACTAGCGCCCCTCCACGGACGTCTCCGGATCGCCAAGTCCAGGGATGCCATGTTCCACTACTGTCGACCCTCAAGTTCACAAGTACCCTACGGATACACCAAGTTAGAGTACATGGACCGCCAAGTTCCGCTCCGAACGCCAAGTACAACTACGAACCCGAAGACCTCAGATGCATCCATGTTCGTCTACGGAACGTGTACATCTACACCGC
The DNA here is from genome assembly GCA_021437245.1 of Aegilops speltoides. Lineage (NCBI taxonomy): Eukaryota > Viridiplantae > Streptophyta > Magnoliopsida > Poales > Poaceae > Aegilops > Aegilops speltoides. Next base: position 339,053,133 of record CM038147.1, on the reverse strand, counting down.
CAAGACCGGACCGACAAGTACCCCGACGTCGCGTGTACCACTACCGTCGACCTGAACATCTACGAAAACCGTGTACAACTACCGTCGCCACGTGAACAACGACTTCCACTACGTCGTGTACGACTACTTCCCACGACGACCCGTGAACGTCTACCTCCACGACGACCCGTGAACGTCTACAAGATGTACCACTATCGTCGACCCGTGAACGACTACTTCCCTCTACGAAACGCGAACCGTCCCGTTTGAATGCTTCGAAGGTATACCCGAAACGACCGCCGTGGACCGAATGCATGTGTTGAACGAGATGCCCGTGTTTGCACCATGTCTGAGTTGTTCCTTGCGCGTTCCTCGTTTGCCATGCCGCCGTCCTGTGGGAACCCGGTAGTCGGGATCACCCCCACCATCTTTTGCATATTCCGCACATCCGCACGCCTCCTTTTGCATCGGTATCTCCGTGAGCTACCGGAACCGATATGTTGCCGTGGCATCATTTTCGGATATGTTGCCGTGGCACAATTTTTGTTTCGCCGCCGTGGCGCCCTTTTCGTTCCACCATTGTTTGGCTATATTACCGCTTTGCTCAGCCCCTCTTATAGCGTTGTTAGTTGCAGGTGAAGATGAAGTTTGTTCCTTGTTGGAACATGGAGATGTTGTTCCTTGTTGGAACATGTTTACTTGTTGGGATATCACAATATCTCTTATATTATTAATGCATCTATATATTTGGTAAAGGGTGGAAGGCTCGGCCTTATGCCCGTGTTTTGTTCCACTCTTGCCGCCCTAGTTTCCGTCATACCGTGTTATGTTCCCGGATTTTGCGTTCCTTACGCGGTCGGGTGATTTATGGGACCCCCGACGGTTCGCTTTGAATAAAACTTGTCCAGCAAGGCCCAACCTTGGTTTTACCATTTGCCTCACCTAGCCCTTTTTCCCTTGGGTTTCCGGAGCCCAAGGGTCATCTTTATTTTACCCCCCGGGCCAGTGCTCCTCTGAGTGTTGGTCCAAACTAGAGCACCGTGCGGGACCATTCCTTGGCAACTTGGATTACGTCGGTACCTGTACGCTTAGCTCATCCGGTGTGCCACGAGAACGAGATATGTGCAGCTCCTATCGGGATTTGTCGGCACATCCGGCGGCTTTGCTGGTCTTGTTTTACCATTGTCGAAATGTCTTGATGTCTTTGGGATACCGAGTCGATCGGAGTGTCTCGGGTGAAGGTCTATTCGCCGTTGATCGCGAGAGCTTGTCATGGGCTAAGTTGGGACACCCCTGCAGGTATAAACTTTCGAGAGTTGTGCCCGCGGTTATGTGGCAGATGGGAATTTGTTAATGTCCGTTGTAGAAAACCGAAGTTGACCTTAATTAAAATACATCAACAAGCGTGTGTAATCTGTGATGGTCTCTTCTCGTGGTCCGGAAGTGAACACGATGTTGGAGTTATGTTTGACGTAAGTAGTTTCAGGATCACTTCTTGATCATACTTTTATCGACCGTGCTTTGCCTTCTCTTCTCGCTCTCATTTGCGTATGTTAGCCACCATGTATGCTAGTCGCTTGCTGCAGCTCCACCTCATGCCTTTACCTTACCCATAAGCTTAAATAGTCTTGATCTCATGGTGCGAGATTGCTGAGTCCCGTGGCTCACCGGATACTTCAAAACCAGTTTTGCGGTGCCTATGTTACCGAAAGCGGTGGCGCAACCAAGCTCAAGGAGGAGCTCGATGAAGATATTGCCCTTTGTGTTGTTTCGTTCTAGTTGATCAGTAGTGGAGCCCAGTTGGGGTCGATCGGGGACCTTTGTCGCATTTGGGGTTCTTCTTTTATTTTGGTTCCGTAGTCGGACCTTGTTTGTATCTGGATGATGTAATGCTTTATTCATGTAATTGTGTGAAGTGGCGATTGTAAGCCAACTATGTATCTTTTTCCCTTATGTATTACATGGGTTGCGTGAAGATTACCTCACTTGCGACATTGCTTTCAATGCGGTTATGCCTCTAAGCCGTGCTTCGACACGTGGGAGATATAGCCGCATCGAGGGCGTGACACCGCCTCCTCGCGAGCCTGCCTGATGAGGCTGCTCCTGAGGAAGCTTCCTGTCGTCCGCCCCGCGAGGCTTGGCCCCTCGCGAGGGTCTTGAGCTTGAGCTGATGAAGCTGGGCTGCACTGGGCCCCAACTTGAGTCACGCCGCAGGCCACAGAGAGGCAAGTCTGGGACCCCGTTCCTGTAACGCATGTGATAGCCCCCGGCCCAAAGCGCGCCGGACTTGGCTTAGCAAAGAAGCGAAGGGCAAGTCTGCGCTGCTGGGCCCTAATAGCTCATGGCATTGGACGCCGCGTGGCGATTGATTGGACGTGGGCGTCTCCGCTTCCCCACGACGCCTCGGCAACTGCCCATCTGACAAAAAGAGGTGCCCGAGCCAGACTTACTTGCTTCGTTCTTGTTCGCCTTGCTCCAGATCCCCTTTCTCGCTCTTCTCCTTCTTGCTCCCGGAATCCTCTAGATATGTCTCAATCCTTCCCATCGGGCAAGCCATGGCGCCTCGCAAGACCCCGACCGAGGCCTGGTACTCGCCAGCTCTGGATCCCCCGAACGTGTCGGAGAAGAATCTCGCCCTCACGCGCCTGATGACGGTGGCGCCAGGCAACGAGGGGGCGACCGTGCTCAAGGCCGGCTCCGTCCAGCCTGAAGGCAAGGGGAGCACCTTCTACCCGCTCTTTGTGAGCGCCTAGTGCCTCCTTTTTCCGAGTTCTTCCTCGCTGTTCTTCGCCAGTACAACCTGCAAGCTCTGCACCTCCACCCCGACTCTGTTCTTCACCTGGCGATTTTCGCCTACTATTGTGTGGCTCACGTTGGGGTAATGCCCTCAGTGGCCTTGCTGCGTCATTACTTCTCCCTCCGAGTTTCTGGCGCCCCCATCACCGCGTGTGCGGGCTTTATCGCATACTCCAACTCCAATGCCATCTCAAAGACCGGGAAGAGGATCGACGGCTTCCGGAGCAAGTGCATCATGGTGGATATTGGGAGCATCCACCCTTGACTGGTGCTGCCTATGGGGCCGCCCAAGGCCGTTGAGGTGTGGTCCCGCGCGGAGCTTGTCGACCCCCGCGTGAAGGTGGTGCTGAAGAGGATGAATGCGGACTTGAGGCCAGGCAACTTGGGGGCAGGGAAGCTGACCGGGGCTACACTCCTGAGGGAGTTCCTGGAGCACCGGGTGGCTTCACTCCGGGAGCACTCGCTCCCATTGTGGAGGCTTGGGGAAGCAGATGCCGCCCTTCGCCTAAGCTCTGAGGCCCTGGCCGACGAAGATCTGGTCGCGGCTCTCCACTCCTTGGTTGGGGGAGACGTGGCGAGCCCGGAGGGTGCTCCTGTCCCCCTGTTCCTTTGCGACGACTGGGAGCAGGTGGTGAGCGCCATGCCCACCTTCAATGGTGAGGGACTGGTGCCTACAGAAGCTCCCGTGGATCTGGCGGCATTGGTGATGGTGAACGTGTCCTCCGACGACTCCAGCGGGAGTGAGGAGGAAGAAGAGGAGGAGGAAGAAGAGCCTGACTCTGAGGCGACCGGCGAGGAGTCCGGGGAGTCCTTCCCTCGGCGCAGGTCCCGCGCCCTCCGTTCCATGTCGGACGACGACGAGGCCGGCGCCAGGCGAGGTGGGGAGGACTCTCCCTTGGTCCCGAGGAAGGGCAGGACGGGGCTGGTTCTCCTAGGGCCTGCTCTGGTCCCGGGGCGGTCCGAGGCCAGCTCCGGTCCTCCTGACACGCCTTCTGCTTCTGGTCCTCCAAAGGCTGACCCCAGTTGTAGGCTCTCGGGCTTCAAGTTTGGCCGGAGGCTGCTTGAGTCCTTGAATGATGACCAGTAAGTGCTCGATTCGCATTTTGCTTTGTTTCTGTCGCCAAGGCTTAACGTCTGCATCCTTTTGGCCAGGCCGGCGCCTGCAGCAAAAAGGTTGAAAGGGTCCTCGGCGACGCTGCTTGGGGCGAGTTCATCTGCCGGGGTAGCGCCTTCATCTGCGGGGAAAGGAGGCAGCGAGGCTCGCGCCTCTCCTGCCCGATCGTCTTCGCGAGGCCAGCAGGGACGCTCCGGCGAGGAGTCAGCCCCCGTGGCCCCGCTGACTCTGGAGGTGCCTGCGCTTGATGCTGTCGCTGGGGTGGCCAAGGCCCAGGGGGTTCCTTCCTCCCAAGCCGTGATCACGCTGCCGTCCTCTCCGCCTATTCCACCGGCTCCCGTCTCTTCCGACTCCTCTGCCGTCCTGGACTAGGCTGCCAACGAACTGAGCCGTTTGCGGGAGGATCTTCGGAGCGCGGACCCCCCGCCTGATGGCCGGGCGCTTGGAGCTAGCCTCTGGCTGGGCCCGCTCTGCCGCCTCCGTCTGAGCGGCGCTGAGCCAGGCCGTGTCTGCCTCCGATGAGGAGAAGCAAGCCGCCTCCCAGGCCAAGGCCGCTCATGACGCTTCCTTGGGTGACGCTGCGGATGCCCTAGGCCATTGCAAGGTGCTGGAGGACGAGCTTCAAGGCCTGCGCGACGAGCTCGCGAAGGAGGTCCGCAGCCGCCAGGAAAAGGAGGAGGAGATGAAGGCTCGGGAAGCTGCCGTCAGGGACCGGGACACCGAGCTTGATGACCGTCGTGGCCGGTTGGAGATGCTGGAGCAGGCGCTGAAGGCGGAGAGGACCGAGCTAGACGGCAAGGCCAAGGTCCTGGCCGAGGATCGAGTGGCCTTCGCCAAGCTGGAGGAGAAAGCTCGCGCCGCGCTGAAGACGCTTTATGAGGGCGGCTTAGAGGAGCCGTTGGCTGGCGTAGAGGACGGCCCCGCCAAGCTGCTTCCCTTCCTGGTCCGTGCACTTGAAGATGTCGCGGACGGCCTTGGTCCCACGGCCGAGGCCGAGGCGCATGCCCTGTCTTCTGCAGCGCTGACGCGTGTCCTCAGCCACGTCTACCTTCACGACCCCAACGTCGACCTCGACAGCCTGCTGGAGCCTGTGAGCGGCGACCTTGCCGCTGCTGCTGCTGAGGCCGTGAAAGGTCGAGCCGAGGCTTTGCTGGGGGAGGTTTCGTGCATTCAGCACCTTGCCCGGGTGCAATGCCGCCAGCTCCGCAGCCTGAGGAGGTGGAGCCGCCCAGCGTGACTCCACCACAGGCGGCGGCGCCACTAGAAAGTGATCTCTTCGCGGCTTCTGTCCTGTTTTAATTCCTGCAACATGCACCATGCCTCGTGGAGGCGTTTAAACTTGTGTTTGGCGTTGTGAAACAATCTATGGCCTGTAATATTTGCTCGTTTGCTCTACGTCGGCAGGGCCGGACCCTGCGCATACCTTAGCCGCCGTTAGCCCCGACCGGAAACCAGGACGGGACTAAGGAGTGAGGGGCTACGTGACCAGTTGGGCTCCTGAGTCGCGATGCTCAGGAGTCCCCCTTGGCGCGCAAACAGCAAGTAGGGAAGGGAGGCATAGGAGTGGATTTGTCGTTCTACGTCGGCAGGGTCCGGCCCCACGCATACCTCAGCCGCCGTTAGCTCCGACCGGAAACCAGGACGGGACTAAGGAGTGAGGGGCTACATGACCAGTTAGGCTCCTGAGTCGCAATGCTTAGGAGTCCCCATTGACATGCAAACGAGCTTTCGTACCTTGGCTCCGCTCGGGGAGGGGCGCGCAACGACTAGGTCTGAGGGACCTGGCTAGGTGGCGTGCGCTCGGGCGTGGCCCGGGTGCAGCCCCTGTGTCCAGCCCCCTCGCGCGGCACTCCCGAGGGAAGGCATTGCGACGGTGCCGGACACTAAGCTCCGGGCTCCCTGAGGTTGATACGGCCGTGGGCTGCCCTTAGTTGTTTATCACCAGCGCGGAGCATAGATTCCGTATGTGTACGGGCATAGCCGCTCCTCGGCAGTGTCGTCAGCCAGCGCGGAGCATGGTGCTTCCACTGGTGCGTGGGAGGGGGCTCCCCTCCGGGAGGAGCCCCCGAGGCATGTACAGCCCTGCCCTGACACGTGGCCGGCACGGTAGGGCTAGGAGAGGTGTATCTAGGCACCCATAAGCCAGCGCGGGACTCACGAGGCCCTACCTTGAGGCGGGTTGCGCCTGGCTCCGGGCCTTTATCGATGGTATGTTCCTGCAAGGTGGTCAGAATGCAAATGCTCTCGTCCTCGTGTCCGGCCTCGGCGAGCTCAGCCGCCGCTGGTATGACAGGTCGCGATGCCTTGGGTCAAGGCCAGGGGGTGAGGGCTGGAGAGCCAGTAAGAGCCCATGAGTCGCGATGCTCAGGCACCCCCCTTTTAACGTGCAAGCACTTTGCATGAGAGTGGAGAGGTCCACAATAGACATCAGAAGATAATTGCGGGAATCAGGTCAAGCATGGAGGGGTGAAAGCACATTTGCTCCCTGGGTGGTTTTGGTAATTAATGACAACATACTTTGTGGTTGGACTAATGCTTTTATCAAGTATGTTTCAGAAATTCAATCACATTGGCATGGCAAAAGGATCAAGAAGTGGACCCCTCAAAATGCTAAGGCAAGCATTGGCAAAAGCTCAAGACTCCATTTTGGTTTAGTGATCCAAGATCACATTGAGTCCATAGGAAAGCCAATACTATTAAAGGGATGAGGTTATGATGATGATCTGGTTGCTCAAAGTGCTTAGTGATACATCTCCTAAACTATCAGAACTTTCACTACCATATACACTCATAAGTAATCTCGGTCCCACCGATATTCCAAACTCAGTCACACCGAGATGAACCACCTCACCATAAAGCCAAACCCTAGAAAACTCGGATTTTCTCGATTACGAACTCGGTCTCACGAAATATGAGTTGCCAAGCTTCAGAACATACATCATCAAATCGGTGTCACCGAGATGATGAAGTCGGTCCCACCGAAATTGGCTTGCTCTTATCATTGCACTAATCGGACTAACCGAGATTGTATTTTCGGTCCCACGAAAATCCCAACGTTCACATTATTTGAACTTTCGGTCTCACCGAGTTGTCAACTTCGGTCCCACCGAGATTGGTCAAATGTGTGTAACGGTTGGATTTTGTGTGGAGGCTATAAATACCCTCCACCCCTCTTCATTCGTGGAGAGAGCCATCGGAAAGAACTACCACTCCTACCTTACATTTACGAGAAGAGAACTACCTACCCTTGTGTTGAGATCAAGTTGCTCCACTCCCACCATATGAAGCTTGATCTCTAGCCTTCCCAAGTTGCTTTCCACTCAATCCTTTCTTCCACCACAGCCAAATCAGTGAGGAGAGTTGAGTGTTGGGGAGATTATCATTTGAAGCACAAGAGCAAGGAGTTCATCGTCATCAACAACATCTATTACCTTTTGGAGGGTGGTGCCTCCTAGATTGGTTAGGTGTCGCTTGGGAGCCTTCGTCGTCGAGATGTGGAGTTGAACCAAGAAGTTTGTAAGGGCAAGGAGATCGCCTACTTCGTGAAGATCTACCCCGAGTAAGGCTAGTCCTCCGTGGGCGTAGGCCATGATGGAATAGACAAGGTTGCTTCTTCGTGGACCCTTCGTGGGTGGAGCCCTCCGTGGACTCTCGCAGCCGTTACCCTCCGTGGGTTGAAGTCTCCATCAACGTGGAAGTACGATAGCACCGCGTCTCCAAATTGCGTTTGATCTTCTCCACTTCTCTTTACTACTTGTGCAATTTACTTTCCGCTGCCCATACTCTAGAATTGCATGTGTAGTGTGCTACTTGACTTGTGTGTTATGCAAAATCTGCCAAAATCTGTCCTTGATAAAAGACGGAATTTTTATCTTATCGAGTAGTCTAATCACCCCCCCTCTAGACACTCTCACCTTCTTCGATCCTACAATTGGTATCAGAGCTTTGGTCTCCATTGCTTTGGTTTACACACCATTGGAGGAAGATGGGCGTGTCACGTTTGGGAGTGTTAGTCATAGAGTGCCTATTCTTAATGGAGTGTCCTATAACTCGTGGAGGATTGAAATGCTTATTATCTTTAAGACATACAATTTATGCAAATATGTTGAGACCCCATATGTGCCTCCATTTGACCCCTTGCACCCTACCATGGATGAAGAGCTTGATTTGCTTCAGAACCTTAGAACTATAAATCTTATCATTAGAGGGTTACCCGATAACTTGCTTAAGCTCGTTACAAACTTTGAGTGCGCCTATGCTATGTGGAAGTTCTTGGAAGAACTTTATCCGGACTACTCTTTGAGAGGTCTTGATGAAATTCTATACAAGACTATTGAATTTGATATGATGCTTTAATGATACCAACTTTGATAAATGCTTCTTTGAGCTTCGTGATCTTATGAAAAGAAGGGTGATCCGGTCTTATCAATGTTCTAATTAGAAATGCTCTTGTATTGCATTCCGATGATTATTGTCACATTGACAAAACTAATGCAAGTAGTTATCAAATTGACCTAGGTGTTGATGATGAACAATCGATGGGTCAATATGATGATGAGCATGAGCATGATGATGATTACTCGATTCGGACACCGAGCTAGACAAGATCATGAAGAGTCTCAATCTTATGGCAAATCGAGAGACTACATATCCGTGGAAAAGAGTGGATTCTTGATAGTAGATGCACCGACCACATGACCGGAGACAAAGACATGTTTCGAGAGCTTGCAAAGAACGATGGTCCACGCAAGTATGTGACTTTTGGAGACAACTCCAAGGGTAAGGTACTTGGCCTTGGTAAGGTGGCCATATCTCATGATAGCTCTATTCAAAATGTCATGCTTGTAGAATCACTTGGATACAATTTACTTTACGTGTCTAGATTAGCTGACTTTGGATTCAATGTGCTATTCATCAAGTAGATTGCCAAGTCTTTCGTCGTGACAATCATAACATGGCGTTTACCGGTATCCGTAGAGGTGATCTATATATTGTTGATTTCACTAAGAAAGCCCAACCTAGAGCTTGCTTCATTGCTAAATCCGCTAAAGGTTGGTTATGGCATAGAAGGCTTGGACATGTTGGTATCGTAATCTAGACAAGCTAATCAAAGGTGATCATATTCTTGGCGTTAAAGATGTTCTCTTTGACAAAGATAGACTTTGTCGTGCTTGTCAGGCAGGAAAACAAGTAGGTGGAAGTCATCCGTGAAGAACATCATGACCACAAGGAGACCGCTTGAGCTTCTTCATATGGATCTCTTGGTCCCAATGCTTACAAAAGCCTTGGTGGTAACTCCTTTGGTCTAGTTATTGTTGATGATTATTCCAGATTCGTGGGTATTTTTCCTTGATGACAAGTCATAGGTTCGAGAATCTTCAAAACCTTTGCGAAAGGCCCAAAATCAATTTGAGGTGAAGATCAAGAAAGTTCGGAGGACAATGGAGCGGAGTTCAAGAACGCCAATGTAGACTCTTTTCTCGATGAGGAAGGATTCTACATGAGTTCTCGACTACGTACACTCCTCAACAAAATGGAGTTGTTGAGAGGAAGAACCGAACAGCTCATAGAGATGGCGAGAACGATGCTTGATGAATACAAGACACGAAGCACTTTTGGGGGAAGCCGTCGAGACAGCTTGTCATGCTATCAACAGGCTTTATCTTCATAAGCTCCTCGGCAAGACATCATCTGAGCTCCTCACGGTAACAAACCCCAAGTGGGATACTTTCGTGTCTTTGGTTGAAATGCTATATCCTTGATAAGCATCGTCGGTCTAAATTTGCTCCTAAAACTCATGAAGGCTTTTTCTTGGTTATGGATCAAACTCCCACACCTACCGTGTCTACAATAATTTCACCCAAAGGTTGAAGAGACGGTAGATGTGAAGTTTGATGAATCTAATGGCTCATAAGTAGAGCAAATGCCTATTGATGTAGGAGACAAGGACCCATCGGAAGCAATCCAAGATTTATCTATTGGAAAGATCCATCCCATGAAAGTGAAGGAGAGTACCTCATCTACATATGTGGAGCCCCCTACCTCACGGCAAGATGAACCTCAAGGCAACATGGAGGCCTCCACAAGTGGAACTCACCAAGATGAGGAAGTGCAACAAGAAGATCCACCACAACCTCCTTCTCCACCGCCTCAAGACAACACCAACAACAATGAAGAAGAAGAGGAAGATGAGGATGATGAGGAAGCTCAGCCACAACCTCAACAAAAGCTATCCCGAGTCCGAGCAAGAGTCAAGAAAAATCATCCGTGGAACAAATGATCAATGACATCAACTCCGGAGAATTACTCGCTCTAAAACTCGCTTAGCTAACTTTTGTGAGCATTACTCATTTATCTCTAGTATTGAACCTATGAAGGTAGAAGAAGCACTTGAAGACCCGGATTGGGTCAACGCTATGCACGAAGAGCTACACAACTTCGAGAGGAACAAGGTATGGACTTTGGTAGAAAGCCCAAGGATGATCAAAACGTCATTGGAACCAAATGGGTGTTTGAACAAGCAAGATGAAGATGGACAAGTCATCCGCAACAAGGCTCGTCTCGTAGCTCAAGGTTACACACAAGTCGAAGGTATGGACTATGGTGAGACCTATGCCCCCGTTGCTAGACTTGAGTCCATTCGCATTCTTCTTGCTTATGCCAACCACCATGATATTACTCTCTATCAAATGGATATTAAAAGTGCTTTCCTAAATGGTGAAATTGAGGAGGAAGTATTTGTGAAACAACCTCCGGTTTGTGAATCCCAAAAAGCCTAATCATGTTTACAAGTTGCACAAAGCTCTTTATGGTCTTAAACAAGCTCCTAGAGCTTGGTACAAATGCTTGACTAGCTTTCTTCTTGAAAAAGGCTTTGAGATTGGAAAGATAGATTCAACGCTGTTCACGAAAAGGGTTGATGGTGAACTATTTGTGTGCCAAATATATGTTGATGATATTATCTTTGGTTCAACTAACCCTCATTTAAGCGAGAAGTTTGGAAAGCTCATGTCAGAGAAGTACGAGATGTCCATGATGAGTGAACTCAAATTCTTCCTTGGGTTGCAAATCAAGCAATCTAAGGAGGGTACCTTTGTCTCACAAACAAAGTACACCAAGGATCTCTTCAAGAAATTCAACATGCAAGAAAGCAAAGGTATGAGAACCCCCATGCCTACAAGTGGACATAATGACTTGACAAAAGATGGAGAACCCGTTGATCAAAAGGTTCACCGATCTATGATTGGTTCTCTACTATATCTTTGTGCTTCTCGTCCTGACATAATGTTGAGTGTATGCATGTGTGCTCGATATCAAGCAGCCCCTAAAGAATGTCATCTTAAAGCCGTTAAAAGGATTGTGAGATATTTGATACACACACCAAACTTTGGCATTTGGTATCCTAAGAGGGCCTCTTTCGACCTTGTTGGCTATTCCGACTCGGACTATGCCGTGACAGGTTGATAGAAAGTCAACTTCGGCACGTGTCAATTTCTTGGTCGATCCCTTGTATCTTGGTCCTCCAAGAAACAAAATTCGATATCATTATCCACCGCTTTGAAGCGTAATATATTGCTGCTGGTTCATGTTGTGCTCAATTGCTATGGATGACACAAGCGCTTAAGGATTATGGGATACATGTGAGACATGTTCCTTGCTTTGTGACAATGAGAGTGCGATTAAGATTGGACACAATCCGTGCAACACTCTCGAGCGAAACATATTGAAGTTCGTCACCATTTCATTCGTGATCACATTGCCAAGGGTGACATCAATCTTAAGCATGTTCGTCTTGACAAACAACTTGTCGATATCTTTACAAAACCTCTTGATGAGAAGGTGTTTTGTCGCTTAAGGAGTGAGTTGAACATCATTGATGCTTCAAACTTGGAGTGAGAACTCCATTGATGCATGCAAGGCATGAGCCTACTTGACTAATCCTTGATATTTCTCTTATGATGATGATCATATGTCTTGGACACATTTGCCCCCCTTGTATTGCATCTAACTCCTTGCAGGTACTTGGATGATCTACATTCCACAAGATTACCACACACTCAAATCATGAGTAATATTGTCATTAACCAAGTATCTAGCCCTTTGGCATGTTGAGTTCAAGGAACACAATTCCACATATCCTTTTTGACATCTTATACATCTAGCATTTCACTCTTGTCATCTTGGATATCCTTGAGTATTTCCTTGCTTGCCTAACCCATGTAGGAAGATGAACTACACAAGTGGAAATGGCACTCTAACTTCACATTCAATGAGCACCTACATCAAGTTCACCTACATGAGCAAAGCAACAACAAGCCCAAGGTATGTTCTTCACATCTTTAAGGAGCTTTGCTCAAAGTCATGAGTACAAGCAGCTTCATAAGATGTGATCACATCGAATGCTTAATCAAAAAAAATGGCAACCCCATTTTGTGCTTAAACGATGAGTATGACCTATGATCAAATGTTCTCATTTGACTCCTAAGTCAATATACTCAAACATAGGTGACTTTGTCGCCGACCCTTATCTAGATGAAGTACATGTGTTTTTGGAGTCTTTCTATTTTCTCTTATGTTCTCTCATTGAGTTTTCATTAAAAAAACTTCATCTAGAAATCTTTTTTCATTTCTATTCTTCTGTCTTTGTGAATATCCTTTTGGCTCTGATTAATTCCTCGAAAATCATTCACAAATTCATTGCAAATCCTTTGAAACATTCCTCGCAAAGTGAGCTGAATTATTTCAGTATTTCCTTGGAATTAAACTCAAGGTCACCGATTTAAATATTTCGTCCGACGAAAAGGATCTACCCTAAGTCCATGACTTTCGGACCCACCGATCCATCTTAATTCGGTGTCACCGATTTATTTCTTTCAGGATATCATCTTCTGCAGCTCCACTCAATGATTCTCTATGCATGTTTCTTTTGCCCTGTTGTGATTCTTAAGGATCCCACTTCTTTCTTTCCATCTTCCCCGACCTTCCTAGTTTGTTGTCCTTTTCGCACTTGATGTCAAAGGGGAGAAGACTTAGGGGGAGAAGAGAAGATTTAGGGGGAGAAGAAGAGCAATCTTACCTTAAGGGGGAGAGAATCACATCAAAGCTTTGCCGTGTTTCACATTGGACATTACAATTGGCATCATTCTCAATTGGCATCATTCTCATTTGGCATCATTCTTTTGATTTTGCTCTTTCCATCAAACCCCTTGATCTGAGACAACTCAAAGGGAGAGGAACCTTCACAATTGATATCTTATGGAAAGCAAAATCTCTCAGAGTTCATTGAAAATCTTTTTAGTTTCGGAGACATGTTTGCTGATTCAAGCCTGTGCTCAATATGAGACACTCTTCATACATGTCATCCTTGGCTTGGTACTCTTGATGTTCTTGCAGTTGGTTGAAGAAATACTCTTGTGTTATTAACCTTGTTTTCCCAAGTTTATCTCTTTAGGTACAATGCCAAGGAACCTCAAGGTAAGTATATGCACTTTGCAGAATGTGCATGATGGTGACTTGCTTGTGAATACTTGTTTGCAAGAAATCACCATGCACATATGCATTATCACTCCCTTCTTTTCATCTGCTCTGATGCATATAGCCAAGCTGCATGTAGCACATCTTGCCTTTCTCTCTTGTGTGCTTGTGGTAGTCCAAAACCATAATTTATGAAAATCTTGCACACTTGTAGGGGGAGCCTGTGTACTACATGTTTGTCAAAGCTTTCGTGATAATCCTGTCTTCCTTTCAATAAGCTTTGATGTCTTGTTTAGTGTGTTGCCATCAATTACCAAAAAGGGGGAGATTGAAAGCACATTTGCTCCCTGGGTGGTTTTGGTAATTAATGACAACATACTTTGTGGTTGGACTAATGCTTTTATCAAGTATGTTTCAGAAATTCAATCACATTGGCATGGCAAAAGGATCAAGAAGTGGACCCTCAAAATGCTAAGGCAAGCATTGGCAAAAGCTCAAGACTCCATTTTGGTTTAGTGATCCAAGATCACATTGAGTCCATAGGAAAGCCAATACTATTAAAGGGATGAGGTTATGATGATGATCTGGTTGCTCAAAGTGCTTAGTGATACATCTCCTAAACTATCAACAACTTTCACTACCATATACACTCATAAGTAATCTCGGTCCCACCGATATTCCAAACTCAGTCCACACCGAGATGAACCACCTCACCATAAAGCCAAACCCTAGAAAACTCGGATTTTCCGATTCGAACTCGGTCTCACGAAATATGAGTTGCCAAGCTTCAGAATCCTTCATCATCAAATCGGTGTCACCGAGATGATGAAGTCGGTCCCACCGAAATTGGCTTGCTCTTATCATTGCACTAATCGGACTAACCGAGATTGTATTTTCGGTCCACCAAAATCCCAACGTTCACATTATTTGAACTTGCGGTCTCACCGAGTTGTCAACCGGTCCCACCGAGATTGGTCAAATGTGTGTAACGGTTGGATTTTGTGTGGAGGCTATAAATACCCCTCCACCCCCTCTTCATTCGTGGAGAGAGCCATCAGAAAGAACTACCACTCCTACCTTACATTTCTGAGAAGAGAACTACCTACCCTTGTGTTGAGATCAAGTTGCTCCACTCCCACCATATGAAGCTTGATCTCTAGACTTCCCAAGTTGCTTTCCACTCAATCCTTTCTTCCACCAAAGCCAAATCAGTGAGGAGAGTTGAGTGTTGGGGAGATTATCATTTGAAGCACAAGAGCAAGGAGTTCATCATCATCAACAACATCTATTACCTTTTGGAGGGTGGTGCCTCCTAGATTGGTTAGGTGTCGCTTGGGAGCCTCCGTCGTCGAGATGTGGAGTTGAACCAAGAAGTTTGTAAGGGCAAGGAGATCGCCTACTTCGTGAAGATCTACCAGAGTAAGGCTAGCCCTCCGTGGGCGTAGGCCATGATGGAATAGACAAGGTTGCTTCTTCGTGGACCCTTCGTGGGTGGAGCCCTCCGTGGACTCTCGCAGCCGTTACCCTCCGTGGGTTGAAGTCTCCATCAACGTGGAAGTACGATAGCACCACCTATCGGAACCACGAGAAAAATCACCGCGTCTCCAAATTGCGTTTGATCTTCTCCACTTCTCTTTACTACTTGTGCAATTTACTTTCCGCTGCCCATACTCTAGAATTGCATGTGTAGTGTGCTACTTGACTTGTGTGTTATGCAAAATCTGCCAAAATCTGTCCTTGATAAAAGACGGAATTTTTATCTTGTCGAGTAGTCTAATCACCCCCCCTCTAGACACTCTCACCTTCTTCGATCCTACAAGGGGCAAATCCATTTAGATAGATGCAGAAAAAGCAAACGCCACAGGATCAGGCCCAAGCAGCTTGGGGATAATGCAGCCCGAGGGGCGCCCCCAACAAGGTAAGAAGAGAACATGAGCAAAACGGATACATGCCGCAGGGACGGACCCACGCGACCTGGGAATGATGCAGCCCTGTGGGCGCTCCCAGCTGAAAATGGAACTTTGAAAGATGTCACCTTATACCATTGAAGATGAAGGGATGTTGAAGTAGCGGCCGACGCGCGGTGAGGAAGCCGATCCTCATGAACTCCTGGGACCAGGAGCCTCGGGAGGCTCCGGTGGCACAGTTGGGTCTTCGAGGACCATCTCCATCTCCGCCAGGACCGTGCAATGCCTGACCTCCCGAGCCTCCAGAATGCTCCTCAGCAGGCGCTGGTGAGCGGCGGCCACATTCGGCAGGCCGAAAGGCATGCGAACGTAGCTGTGAGGTGGACCCTCGCATCGCCCCACGCGCGAAGGCCAGAAGCACTCCTGAGACGCGGCTCGGTTGTGCCCTGGCACGTCGATGCAGACGCGCAGCCAGCCATCCTTGCCTGGATGGGGGCTGCGGCGGGTAGGCGGCGGCTGCCGCGCATGACTCTTGACTCCTGTAGCTCCTGAGTGTTTCTCGCGATGAACTCCTAAGGGTTTGGCCCTCCTTGCCTCATTCCTTCCCGAGGGAAACGCGCCTTGAAGCACGCCTCCAAGTGGTGCCCGAGCGCCTCCCTCATGACCTTGGCAAAGTCGGTGGCTCTCCAAGAAAGAGCCCCCGGGCCCTGCCCGAGGAGGGCGCCGGGCACGCCTTCCTATGCAACAGAGGGTGGCGCCCCCTGAACGGGCGTAGATCCTGATGCAACGCCTCCGGAGGTACCTGCCTCCTGATGGCTTGGGCCAGGTGAAGCTTCTTCTTCTTAGGGACTGCCTCGAGAAGTCTTCCGCTCCTGTGATCTAGGTCTTCGATTGCCACGGCTTGGAAGGCACGCTCAAGAGAGCACACTGCATCCCTTTCCTCACAGGGTACTGTGATAACTCCACTGCTTCCTGGCATCTTGAGGACATTGTAGCCATGGTGAGTCACTACCATGAACTTGGCCAGGGTTGGGTACCCAAGGATGGCATTGTATGGCAGGCGAATGTGGGCGACGTCGAAGTCAATGAGCTCGGTGCGGTAGTTGTTGCGCTGCCCAAAGGTGACAGGGAGGCGAACCTGCCCTATCGGAATGGTGGAACCATCAGTGACTCCTGAGAAAGGCTTGGTCAGCTAAAGCTGATCATATGGCACTTGGAGATTGTTGAATGTCCTGACAGACAGGACATTGAGTCCTGCTCTGCCATCGATGAGGGTCCTGGTGACTTGCACATTGCTAATGACTGGGGAACAAAGCATTGGGAGGACTCTGGCCATTGCTGCGCACTTGAGCTGATCCGCAGAGCTGAACGTGATAGCGCACGCAGACCACCTGAGAGGGCGTGTGGCCTCAAGCTTGGGGAGGACTGCATTCACCTCGCGAGCGAACTGCTTGAAGATCTTGCCAGTGAGGCTAGAGCACAGGCGCCGCCAGATGATGCAAGCGATTGCTTGGTCAGTAGGACCTTGAAGTATGTCTAGAGGAGGCATGATTAGACTACTTGACCAATTAAAAACTTAACCTTTTCCCAATTTTAGACTTTGGCATATTTTAGCTATCTTTGGACAAGTCAAGCAATCTTCACACAATTCAAGCAAGCATGCAAAGAGTATATGAGCAGCCGAAATTAAAGCATGCAACTTGCAAGAATGTAAAGGGAAGGGTTTGGAGGATTCAAACGCAATTGGAGACATGGATGTTTTTGTCGTGGTTCCGATAGGTGGTGCTATCGTACATCCACGTTGATGGAGACTTCAACCCATGAAGGGTAACGGTTGCGCAAGTCCACGGAGGGATCCACCCAGGAAGGGTCCATGAAGAAGCAACCTTGTCTATCTCACCATGGCCGTCGCCCACGAAGGACTTGCCTCACTAGCGGCAGATCTTCATGAAGTAGGCGATCTCCTTGCCCTTACAAACTCCTTGGTTCAACTCCACAATCTTATCGGAGGCTCCCAAGTGACACCTAGCCAATCTAGGAGACACCACTCTCCAAGAAGTAACAAATGGTGCGTTGATGATGAACTCCTTGCTCTTGTGCTTCAAATGATAGTCTCCCCAACACTCAACTCTCTCTCATGGGATTTGGATCTGGTGGAAAGAAGATTTGAGTGGAAAGCAACTTGGGGAAGGCTAGAGATCAAGATTCATATGGTAGGAATGGAATATCTTGGCCTCAACACATGAGTAGGTGGTTCTCTCTCAGAACTGGTAAGTTGGAAGTGTAGGTTTGTTCTGATGGCTCTCTCCACAAATGAAGAGGAGGTGGAGGGGTATATATAGCCTCCACACAAAATCTAACCGTTACACACAATTTACCAAACTTGGCGGGACCGAATCAACAAACTCGGTCGGACTGATTTAGTAAATCTAGTGACTGTTAGGGTTTTCGGTGGGACCGACATGCAACTCGATGAGACCGATATGTTTAGGGTTAGGGCATAACGTAATCTCGGTGAGACCAATTACACAAACTCTGTGAGACCGATTTTGGTAATTAGCTAACCAGAGAGTTGGTCAGGTAAACTCGGTGGGACCAACTCGCTCTTTTCAGTGAGACCGAAATGTTATTAAAGGAAAACAGAGAGTTTACATTGCAATCTCGGTGGGACCGATCACTCACTTTGGTTAGACCGAAACGTTACGAAGGGAAACAGAGAGATTACAATCCCATCTTGGTGAGACCGAGATCCCTATCGGTGAGACCGATTTGCCTAGGGTTTGTGGCAGTGGCTATGACATTTGAACTCGGTGGCGCCGGATAGAAAGAATCGGTGGGACCGATTTTGACTTTGGGTTTTAGGTCATATGTGGATGTGAGAAAGTAGTTCAGGGTCTTTGGAGCATATCACTAAGCACTTGAAGCAAGAGGCTCATTAAGCAACACCTCATCCCTCCTTGATAGTATTGGCTTTTCCTATAGACTCAATGTGATCTTGGATCACTAAAATGTAAAATGCAGAGTCTTGAGCTTTTGAGCTTGAGCCAATCCTTTGTCCTTAATATTTTGGGGGATCCACTTTCATCATCCATGCCATGCCATTCATTGAGCTTTCCTGAAATATTTGTGTTGGAATAGCATTAGCTCAATGAGCTATATGTTGTTATGAATTACCAAAAACACCTAGGGATAGTTGCACTTTCAATCTCCCCCTTTTTGGTAATTGATGACAACATATAGATCAAAGCTTCGACAAATGATAATAAGATTGAAAAACATCGTCGCTTTGAGAAGTATGTGATAAGCAAGAGCTCCCCCTAAATTTGTGCATAGTTTAAAATTTGCTTTGGACTGCAAATGCATAAGGAATTAGGCTCATGGGTTACTCTTCCATGTCACATACATCTTGGTGGAGCGCTCAAAATAATAAAGATTGAATACATGCACTCATCACCAAGCAAAGTGAATGATCATATAAGGATAAGTAAGATAATATCATCTAACAAGCATAAGTGTAGCTTATGATCAAACACACGATCATCAATGTCTCACAGATAATAGCATAGTGTCTCAAGCAATCAAAAGCAAACAAAGTTCAACCAAGAAGACAAGAGAGAACAAAAGCAAACTCTCTCTCTCGAAGCCTATGATCTATACATTTTTCTCCCCCTTTGGCCACAAGTTACCAAAAAGTTCCTAGAGAATGCATAGTACTATATCGTCTCTCAGGCTTGGTCTTCGGGCCAGGGCGTAGAGATGGCTCCTTGGGCGAAGACTTGAGCTTGATGTGGATGGAGTCAAGGAGTTCTTCTTTGGAGCTGGTTGCCTTTGGAGATGTAGCTGTGCAGATGAAGTAACTCGTGTCTCACATCGCTCTGCATCGATCTCTGAGCTCGAGGCACTCGCAAATGCATCGAGAGTTGTTCGCCCTTCCTCTCCTGCATGTCATCCTCAGAGCTACTCCACAACCGATCAATCTCGCCACTTTGTCATCTAAATCATAGAATTTTTGTTCCATGATTCTTTCCAGGCTCTCCTGGTTTTGAGTTAGGGTGGCCAACCCCTTCTCAATCCTCAGAGTTGATGCTATCAAGTAACCAAGCTGGACCTGCTTGTTCTTCAAAAAGTACTCAGATGCCTCCTCTTGAGTTGGCATCTTGGCAGCCTTCTCTTTCTTTGCTTTCTCCTTCTTCTTTTGAGCTTGTACTGATGATGGTTCATTCTCATTCATCACAACTTGATTGTCCTTAATGTCTGGATAGAGAACAAAGTGTTCCTTATCCAACAGATATTTTCCTGTGCCCATCTTTGAGTTAATCAACTCCTGAATTTTTGGGGCATATCCACAACTTCTCTTTTGGTCTGTTGCTGTCCTCTTGATAGTCTCAACCATGAGGCTCATGACCTTGAATTTCTGTGGCACATCAAATATGTGTAGCAAATTAATTGCATGCCCTCTGATCATGTTGTGGTCACCTGACTCTATTTTTCTTTTTATCTTGACCAACAGCTTCATCTTTTGACTCAATAGTAAACTTCATGGTTTCTCTAGTGGCAACCTTCCTGGGTTTGGAAGTGGGAATCCTTCTTGCAGGTGCCTTCTTCTGCACTACTGGCTTAGTGGCTGCAGCTGAACCATATTCTTTCTTGACCACCTTCTTCTTGGAAGTTGCCTCATCTTCAGCTGCCACATAATCCTCATCCTCAGAGTCTGAGGTTCTTTTCTTCCTTGTCCTGGTGGCAGCTTTGGGCAAATTGCTGGGAGTGCTTCTGCTGCCACCATCTGAGGAACTAGAGGGACTAGTGCCCTCACTCATGTGAATCTGCTCTTCTTCCCTGTTCTGGCTGTCACTTTGGT
This sequence comes from Aegilops speltoides, assembly GCA_021437245.1. NCBI lineage: Eukaryota > Viridiplantae > Streptophyta > Magnoliopsida > Poales > Poaceae > Aegilops > Aegilops speltoides. The sequence goes on along the minus strand of CM038147.1, from coordinate 339,033,005 downwards.
TTGACATGTTGAATACACTGACTGCTAACCCTGTGAATAGTTATAGATGAGATAGAGTGGATGAGCATCACAAAAAGCAGAGATTTTTGCAAAAGAATGATTCATCCACAGAAAGCATTTCGGATCAACTGATTTTCAAACTCGGTGATACCGAAGCAGTTTTGGAACCTAAACTAGTGATCTCGGTCAGACCGAGTCACAGTTCGGTGGCACCAAGACTGATAGGGTTTCACAAAGTTCTAAAATCGGTCACACCGATTAGCAATTCTCGGTCAGACCGAGAGTTACTGGTGCAATGGCGTTAGCCGAATCGGTGGGACCGAGTTTTTCAACTCGGTGGGTCCGAGATGGTTTCGCCGGAAACCTAACCCTAAATTTTCAAATCGCATCTATTCTAACGATTGTTTTGACTGGATAGAGGTGTTTCAATCGTGGAAAGAATCATAATGAACACAATGTGCTGAGAATCAGACGAGGATAGCACTATGATCGAGTTCATACCCTAGTTCGACGATGAACTCGCTACGGCGGCAACGGCGGAGATGAAATCCGTTGACGGCGGCGAAGACCGGCGACAGGAGGCGGCTGGCGACGAAGTCGACGATCCGGAGACCTAGAAGGCAGAGCGAGCTATGCGCGGGCGAAGAGGTTTGGACAAAGTTTTCCAGATTTTTTCCCGTGTGAATATATAGCCCGACACTGTCGGTGTGACCGAGTGGAACGACTCGGTGGCACCGAGATGCATAACTGTTGACAGTTACAGCAACTCAGTGTGACCGAAAAGTTCAAATCGGTTGCACCGAGATCGAAAACCTAGATCGACTTAGTGATCTCGGTATGACCGAAATGGAAGAATCGGTCAGACCGAAAAGCACAAAGAAGTTTTGGAAGTTTAAGTCTATGACGAATCGGGGACTCCGAGTGCTCGTCACATAGAGTGGTTCGAATCTGACTTGATCAAATTTTGTGATGTAGCATGAATAGAGTTTGAGATGAGAAAAGCATAGATAGCTAGAGAAGCTTCTTAGGCATTCTTGTCCATCCACTTGGCCAAAGAAAAGAAACCAATCAATCAAAGCAACAAGTGGCTGTCCTTGAATGAGTAAAATATGCAACCAACATGCTCACACAATAAAATGGCAAATGAAATATGTGGCAAAGCATGCACAACCAATTCTAGCATCTATCAACCAATTGGCGATGACTAGGTCATCTATATATGAGTATATTGACTTAGGAGTCAAATGAGAACATTTGATCATAGGTCATACTCATCGTTTAAGCTCAAGTGGGGTTACCACTTTTACATAATGCATTGATGTGTTCACATCATTAGAGTTGCTTTGACTCAATTTTTAGAGTTAAGCTCCCCCTAGATGTGAGATCCCCCCTTAGAGGGATGAACTAACCTTGGGTTTTGTCGATGATGACTTCATGTAGGTGTCGAAGATGTGGATGCTCAACATTGATGTAGATCATTTGGAGCAATCCTTTGGAGTGAGTTGCACTTTCAATACCTTGTCCCTTGCCATACCAACATGAGGGTTTGTGACTCCTTGAACTAGTGCAAGATATGGAAGTTGATTGCACTTGTCCTTGCCATAATGATATGAGTGAAGAATGTTGGCAGAGACACCCTCAAGAACACTCTAGTTCTTCTTCTTCGGGATCCACATCATCTTGATGGGAATCCTTGGAGTTGTAGTTTTACTTGATGAAGTAGAACTTGACGTAGTCTTGGGAACCCACTTGACCAAGGCCTTAGGTGCTTCTTCAAATGCATCAATCTCCTCTTGAAGCTTGTCTTTGCCTTTGTTCTTGTGGTCTTGTGGTGGAAGATCATCTTGTGCTTGTGTTCCCTTGAAGGAAGTAGGATCATACTTCTCTTGTTGAGGAACAAACTTCGCCTTGGGGTATCGATCTTCTTCCCACTCAACTCCATTGGCATTGAACTTTCATTCAAAACCAACACCTTGATTCTTCTGGTGCCTTCCTTGCTTGCGTACAATTTCCTCGAATTGCTTACTCCCAGCAAGGCTCTTGTATACACCTTTCTCTATAATTCCCTTCAATAAGCTATTTTCTTTCTCAAGCGTAACTTGGCTAAGAGAATCATTAGTGGAATCAAGAGAACTACTAGAAGCAACAATATTGGATTTGGAATTATTATTGTTACTACTAGAGGAAGAATCTTTCTTGTTCTTGTCACTAGACTTGACTTGAGGCATGTAAGTAGATAAGAGTAAACACTTGGCAATGTAAGAAGAAAACTTTTCTTACGGAGATCATCATTGATTGCCTTTAAGAACTCATGCTCTTGATCAAGATTGAGCTTTTCAAAGCGTAACTTCTCATGAGCCCTTAAAAGTTCTCGATGATCTTCGAAGATAGTTTCATGAGCTAACTTAAGAGTGTTTAGTTCTTTAGTTAGAAGCTCAATCTTCTCCTTATCATTGTCATTCGTTTTATCTTGATTAGCATGATTAATTAACGTTTCATCATAGTATTCATTGCTAGAGTTGTCAATAAGTAAATCATCATCACCTAACAAGTCATCTTCATCACTATTAAAATCAACATACTCGGGGTGTGTTACCTTAGGACCTTTGGCCATGAAGCATCTTCCAATTCCTTCATTTGGTGAATCAAATATGTCGTAGGAGTTGGTTGACACAAGTGCTAGACCGGCAACACCTTCATCTTGAGTATATTCGGAGTTGGAGTGATAGCTTCTCTCAGAGTGATTGTCGGAGTCGGAGCCGGATACACATTCACCAACATGAGCCTGATGTCTTCGTTTTGTGTAGCTTTTTTATGACTTGTCCTTCCTTTCCGAAACCTTGCTTCTCCGTGAGGGTCTTCGTTCATAACGATCATCTCTACTCCTTATCTCTCTTGGTGGTGATTCTTCTCTTCTACTTCTTTTTGGAGAATCTTCTCTTCTTTTGTAGGGTGTCGTACACTCATTGGAATAGTGTTTGGGTTTCCCATAATTGTAGCAATTGCGCTCTCGACTAGAAGATCTTTTGTCCTTGTAGGACCTTGACTTAGAGCTTCTTTCTTTGCTTCTACTCTTGTAGAATTTGTTGAACTTCTTCGCCATTAAGCTCAATTCTTCATTGAAGGTTTGTTTCTCACTTGATGATGTGGGGGCTTCAGATGAGGCTTTGTAAGCACCACTTGACTTATTGTGAAGTTCCTCCTTATCCTTGAGTGACATCTCATGAGCAACAATTCTTCCAATGACTTCTGTTGGCTTGAGATCTTTGTAATTTGGCATCATTTGGATCAATGTGCACACGGTATCATATTTTACATCCAATGCTCTTAGGATCTTCTTGATGATGAATCTGTCGGTCATCTCTTCACTTCCTAAGCCGGCAATCTCATTTGTGATAAGAGCAAGCCTAGAGTACATTTCAGCGACACCTTCACCATCCTTCATTTTGAACTTGTCAAGCTGACTTTGGAGCACATCCAGCTTGGATTCCTTGACGGAGTCGGTACCTTCATGCATATCAATCAAAGTATCCCAAATTTCCTTTGCATTCTCAAGACGGCTGATTTTGTTGAATTCTTCGGGGCACAAGCCGTTGAAGAGGATATCACAAGCTTGAGCGTTGTATTGCAGCATCTTCAATTCATCCGCGCTAGCTTCACGGTTCAGCTCTCTCCCATCAAAGAATTCACCTTGCAAGCCAATACACACAATAGCCCAAATGGCGGGGTTATGTCCGAGAATATGCATTTTCATCTTGTGCTTCCAACTAGCAAAATTAGTGTCATCAAAGTAAGGACTTCTACGGTGATAATTTCCCTCACTAGATGCCATACTCTCCTAGGTTGTGAAACCAAGGCTATGACCACCAAAAGCTATGCAAATCAAAGCAAATGGAGACCAAAGCTCTGATACCACTTGTAGGACCTTGAAGTATGTCTAGAGGGGGGGTGATTAGACTACTTGACCAATTAAAAACTTAACCTTTTCCCAATTTTAGACTTTGGTAGATTTTAGCTATCTTTGGACAAGTCAAGCAATCTTCACACAATTCAAGCAAGCATGCAAAGAGTATATGAGCAGCGGAAATTAAAGCATGCAACTTGCAAGAATGTAAAGGGAAGGGTTTGGAGGATTCAAACGCAATTGGAGACATGGATGTTTTTGTCGTGGTTCCGATAGGTGGTGCTATCGTACATCCACGTTGATGGAGACTTCAGCCCACGAAGGGTAACGGTTGCGCGAGTCCATGGAGGGCTCCACCCACGAAGGGTCCACGAAGAAGCAACCTTGTCTATCCCACCATGGCCATCGCCCACGAAGGACTTGCCTCACTAGCGGTAGATCTTCACGAAGTAGGCGATCTCCTTGCCCTTACAAACTCCTTGGTTCAACTCCACAATCTTGTCGGAGGCTCCCAAGTGACACCTAGCTAATCTAGGAGACACCACTCTCCAAGAAGTAACAAATGGTGGGTTGATGATGAACTCCTTGCTCTTGTGCTTCAAATGATAGTCTCCCCAACACTCAACTCTCTCTCATAGGATTTGGATCTGGTGGAAAGAAGATTTGAGTGGAAAGCAACTTGGGGAAGGCTAGAGATCAAGATTATCTGGTAGGAATGGAATATCTTCGCCTCAACACATGAGTAGGTGGTTCTCTCTCAGAACTGGTAAGTTGGAAGTGTAGGTTTGTTCTGGTGGCTCTCTCCATGAATGAAGAGGAGGTGGAGTGGTATATATAGCCTCCACACAAAATCTAACCGTTACACACAATTTACCAAACTCGGTGGGACCGAATCAACAAACTCGGCCGGACCGATTTAGTAAATCTAGTGACCGTTAGGGTTTTCGGTGGGACCGACATGCAACTCGGTGAGACCGATATGGTTAGGGTTAGGGCATAACGTAATCTCGGTGAGACCGTTTACACAAACTCGGTGAGACCGATTTTGGTAATTAGCTAACCAGAGAGTTGCTCAGGTAAACTCGGTGGGACCGATTCTCTCTTTTCGGTGAGACCGAAATGTTATGAAAGGAAAACAGAGAGTTTACATTGCAATCTCGGTGGGACCAATCGCTCACTTCGGTTAGACCGAAACGTTACAAAGGGAAACAGAGAGATTACAATCCCATCTCGGTGAGACCGAGATCCCTATCGGTGAGACCGATTTGCCTAGGGTTCGTGGCAGTGGCTATGACATTTGAACTCGGTGGCGCCGGATAGAAAGAATCGGTGGGAACAATTTTGACTTTGGGTTTTAGGTCATATGTGGATGTGAGAAAGTAGTTCAGGGTTTTTGGAGCATGTCACTAAGCACTTGAAGCAAGAGGCTCATTAAGCAACACCTCATCCCTCCTTGATAGTATTGGCTTTTCCTATAGACTCAATGTGATCTTGGATCACTAAAATGTAAAATGCAGAGTCTTGAGCTATTGAGCTTGAGCCAATCCTTTGTCCTTAATATTTTGAGGGATCCACTTTCATCATCCATGCCATGCCATTCGTTGAGCTTTCCTGAAATATTTGTCTTGGAATAGCATTAGCTCAATGAGCTATATGTTGTTATGAATTACCAAAACCACCTAGGGATAGTTGCACTTTCAGTGGCTCCTGGAAGCCCCCAGCCCCCTCGTCCTGATGCGGGTCTTCATTCCTCCTCGGCGGTGGCGGCAGAGGAGGGAGGCCTGCGTTGCCGTGCGGGCGATCCTCACGAGGCTGATCCCTCCAACCTCCCTCGCGAGGCGGGTTCTGCCAACGGTCCTTGCGAGGTCGGTCATGCCACCCTTGTCGAGGGCCACAGTCTTCCCATCGTCCTCCACCTCTTCCTCCTCCTCGACCATAGCCCCGATCGTTGCGCTCGGGGCATCGGCCGATACACCCATCTCGTACGGCCCTGAGCTCTTGGCATTCGTTGGTGTTGTGGGTGTGGAGGTCGTGGTACATGCAGTATCGGCTACCCTTGGATGACTCAGGTTGATCCCTGCCTCGCTTGGTGTCTGGCTCTGCTGCGAGCACAACAGCTCCCTTACGCTTCACATCATTGACCTTTGGCTTCTTCTCTTCTGGATCGGCAGCCGGAAGCTCGAGGAGGGAGAGGTGCCCTTCCTTAGCCCTGGCGCACTTGGTCACCAAGTTGAACAGCTCTAGGCATGTGCACAGGTCTTCATGGATTGCTAGCTCCTCTTTCATCTTGATGTCTCACACACTGTCGGAGAAGGCTGAGATGATGGCTTCCTCAGTCATCCTGGGGATCTTGAGGTAAGCATAGTTGAAGCGCTGGATGTACTTCTGCAGGGTCTCTCCTGGCTGTTGCTTGATGCGGCGCAGGTCACTCATGGCCGGGGGCCGGTCGCGAGTGCCTTGGAAGTTGGCGATGAAGCGAAAAGCATCTCGTCCCAGGAGGAGATCGTGCAGACCTGTGTTCAGAGCCAAAAGCGGCACCGTCCTTGAGCGCCATGGGAAACCAGTTTGACATGACCTTTTTGTCCCCGTTGGCAGCTTCGATGCCCAACTCGTAGAGCTGTAGGAACTCCGCGGGGTCTGCAGTGTCGTCATAGCGAGGGGGCAGGTCAGGCTTGAACTTGCCTGGCCACACGACACTGCGTAGCTCGGGGGTGAAGGCATGGCAGCCTGTGGCTTACTCCTGGAAATTCCCACGCGCTGCCGCTTGGAGCAGCGCGGGGTCTTGACGTGGTGGCGCAGGGATGCGGTCATGGCGCACCGGTGCTGGGAGCACGCAGGCACCTTCTTGGGGCGAGGGATTTCTTGGTAGCTCCTTTATTGTCGCGCAGGCGCCGGACGCCGTGGGTCTTGTCCTGGGGTCGCGCGCCTTGGAGCCAAGGCGCCTTCTTGGGGAGGAGGTGGTGGAGGCACCTCTTGATCCATGCCTCTTGCATAGGATGGAGGGCGAGGCAGCGAGAGAGATGTCACAGGAGAGCCCCCTGCGGCGCTGATGAGCTCGGTGATGCAGGCGAGATAGTCCTCGTAGAGGTCGTCAACGGGACGGTAGTGCAGGAGCTCACGCGCCAGGAGCAGCGCGGCGTGCGCATCCGTGGGGGCGCGACGGGCGTGGGATGACGAACCGGCTGGAGTCAGCGACAGGGTGGCGGTGCGGCCTTCCCGCCGCACCGAAGGATGCAAGGACGAGGCCTGCTGCTCGTTCCCCGCCGGGCCAGTGGCGGCGTTGGCGGCAGGCGACGGGAACGACGGGGGCGTCCACCGACGGGCGCCGTCTGGGCGACGCGGGTGACGAGAGCAGCCCGACGCTCGGCGCGAGCCCGACGAGCATCAGCCATGGATACGACGGAATATCACACGCGAATAGCGAAAGAAAGATTCTGGCGCACCCCTACTTGGCGCGCCAAATATCGGATTTCGGGTTCCGGTAGACCCTTGAGGTTCGAACTCTAGGGTGTGCACGAAGATCTTTCCCCTACCAACACGCATCTCGATAGCTTGCAAGGAATCTAGGCTAGCAAGAAGAACACACAAGGGACACAAGGTTTATACTGGTTCAGGCCACCATTGTGGTGTAATACCCTACTCCAGTGTGTGGTGTGGTGGATTGCCTCAGGGGCTGATGATGAACAATACAAAGGGAGAACAGCCTCGCGAGGGGCTGTTCTTGAGCTGGTGCGATGAACTGCTTGGGCAAGTTCAGTCGCTTCTCTCTAGTCTATGCGCAATCTAGATCTTGGTCTCTGGTCCCCTTTCTACTGTGGTGGCTAGTCCTATTTATAGAGGGAGGCCCTGAGCCTCTTCCCAAATATTGAGCGGGAAGGGCGCAACAATTGGCCATTTTGAAGGGGAACATCTAGTACACTTATCCTGACTAAAGTTGGTCTTCGACTGCCAAAGACTCTGGCGGTGACGCCGTCCTAGGCTCCACATGACTTCCATCCTGCCGTTCTGCTGGTCTTGGTCTTGTTGCACCGAAATGGTAACCTTTGCCTGATGCCTTGGCATGTGCTTGCCCCCTTTGCACCAAAGGGGGAACAAGGACACTGTGTAGGCCGGCGCCCGCCTAGCGCCCGCCTGGTCTCGATCGTCATGGCTTGCGTCATGGGCTCCTCGCGAGGTGCCCTGCCTTGATCTCTCCGCCTCCTCGCGAGCCTGCCTGATGAGGCTGCTCCTGAGGAAGCTTCCTGTCATCCGCCCCACGAGGCTTGGCCCCTCGCGAGGGTCTTGAGCTTGAACTGATGAAGCTGGGCTGCACTGGGCCCCCACTTGAGCCACGCCGCAGGCCGCATGTAGGCAAGTCTGGGGACCCCCGTTCCCAGAATGCCGACTGGTTCTTCTCTGTGAGGAGGTCTTGAAGATGATCTTCTCCGGATGGAGGTCTTGAATCCAGGTGGATCTTCTCCGAAGAGGTGTCGGTCCCTCACGAGGAGTAGATCCGGATGGATGAGTGAGGCTCTATCTCACAAATGAGCTGAATCAACGCTAACCCTAACTAGGATGAGGCGGGGGAGTATATATGGTCTAAGGGACGAAGGGGTACATGGGCCTCGGCCTAGATGCACTGCACGTAGGCAGGGGCGGATGTCCGGGGGTCGGGCCGGATGTCCGGGCCTTCCCGAGACGCCGGATGTCCGGGCGCTGGGGCCGGATGTCCGGGCTGACAGGGTCCAGCTTCTGTGATGGGGCACCGGATTTCTGGGCGCTAGGCCGGATGTTCGGCGGCTCGCGACGGGCCGGATGTCCGGGCCTGGGGGCTAGATGTCTGGGCTGACTTGGCCGACTCTGGTGCTCTCTGGATAGAAGGGAGTCAGATTTCCGGGCATTGGGCCGGATGTCCGGGACATGGCCGGATGTCCGGCTGCTATAGCAGCAGACTCTTCTTCCTTCTCCTTCCTTCGCTTCCGCGCACACTTGGCCTTGGTCCTTGGGCTCTCCATGGTCTCCCCGGGTGTACCTGAGCATGCACAAGGTCCGCTCTTTAGGTAGTATCCATGTCTTACATGCGGTAAGGGAGGATTTGGAAAGGAGCGAGTTCACCTTAGGTCCAATGGCGTATGTTAGAGGTCTCATCGTATGTCCACTTGGGGCTTGGGAAGTAGTCATAGTGTACATGGGGATGATCGTCGGATGCTCCGCATCAAGAGTCTTGAGCTTGAGAGCTTGAGCCAATCCTTTGTCCTTAGCATTTTGAGGGGTCCACATTCCTAATCCGTGCCATGCCAATCATTGAACTTTCCTGAAATATTCATCTTGAAATAGCATTAGTTCAATGAGCTATATGTTGTTAATAATTACCAAAACCACCCAGAGATAGTTGCACTTTCAATCTCCCCCTTTTTGGTAATCGATGACAACATATAGATCAAAGCTTCGACAAATGTTAATAAGATTGAAATACATCGTCGCTTTAAGAAGTATGTGATAAGCAAGAGCTCCCCCTAAATTTGTGCATTATTTAAGACTTGCTTTTGAATGCCAATGCACAATTGGTTAGTATCATGGGTTACTCTTCCATGTCACATACATCTTGGTGGAGCGCTCAAAATGATAGCAATTAAAAGCATGCACTCATCACCAAGCAAAGTGAATGATCATATATGGATATAAGAGATAATATCATCCAAGCAAACATTAAAGAAATAATATCATCCAAGCAAACATTAAAGTAGCATATGAACAAACACATGATCATACAAGTATCTCGCACAAGGACATAAGGTATCAAACAAGCACACGATAAAGTTCAACCAATCAAATAGCAAGAGAGGCAAAAAGCAACACTCTCTCTCGAAGCCTATGATCTATACATATTCCCCCCCCCCCTTTGGCAACAAGTTACCAAAAAGTTCAAATATGCATAGTGCTATGCGTCTCTCGGGCTTGGTCTTTGGGAGGTGGTGTACAGAGAACTCCAAGGATGAAGGCATCAGTCGATGTAGCTGGAGCTGGTGGAGTGGCTGCTGGAGGTGGCACTGAAGCTGTAGCTGCTGGTGCTGATGTGGTAGCTCTAATATCTGGTACTGGCACTGCAGCCGACCTCTGACCTCTTGGCACTCGCTGAAAAGCGTCTGTAGTTGCCTTCCCTTTCTTCTTCTCTGCTTCCTCCTGGAGCTGCTTAACTACTGTCAGCATCTCAGTCACTTTCAGATCAAGATCATAGAATTTTTGTTCAATGATTCTCTCCAAGCTCTCCTGATTCTGAGTCAGGGTGGCCAAGCCCTTCTCAGTCCTCAAAGTTGATTGGATCAGATATGCAAGTTGATCTTGTTTGCTCTTCAAGAACACTTGAGATGCCTCTTCAGCACTTGGCATCTTTGCAGCTTTTTCTGTCTTTGCCTTAGCTCTCTTCTCTTGTGCTTGCTGTAGGATCGGAAGTATGTCTAGAGGGGGGGTGATTAGACTACTTGACAACTTAAAAATTTTGCCTTTTGATTGGAGTAGTTTCTTAGCAAGTTCACAATGATAACCAAGTCAAGTATCACCCTACACATGCAATTCTAGAGTTATGGCAGCGGAAAGTAAATTGCACGTATAGTAAATGAGAGGTGGAGAAGAGCAAACGCAATGGAGACACGGAGATTTTTTCTCGTGGTTCCGATAGGTGGTGCTATCGTCAATCCACGTTGATGGAGACTTCAACCCACGGAGGGTAACGGCTGCCATGAGTCCACGGAGGGCTCCACCCACGAAGGGTCCACGAAGAAGCAACCTTGTCTATGCCATCATGGCTTACGCCCACGGAGGACTAGCCTTACTCGGGTAGATCTTCACGAAGTAGGCGATCTCCTTGCCCTTACAAACTCCTTGGTTCAACTCCACATCATGACGGAGGCTCCCAAGCGACACCTAACCAATCTAGGAGGCACCACCTCCAAAAGGTAATAGATGGGGTTGGTGATGATGAACTCCTTGCTCTTGTGCTTCAAATGATAATCTCCCCAACACTCAACTCTCCTCACCGATTTGGCTGTGGTGGAAGAAGGGATTGAGTGGAAAGCAACTTGGAAAGACTAGAAATCAAGTTTCATATGGTGGGAGTGGAGCAACTTGATCTCAACACAAGGGTAGGTAGTTTTCTTCTCAGAAATGTAAGGTAGGAGTGGTAGTTCTTTCTGATGGCTCTCTCCACGAATGAAGAGGAGGTGGAGGGTATTTATAGCCTCCACACAAAATCCAACTGTTACACACATTTGAGCAATCTCGGTCGACCGGTTGACAACTCGGTGAGACCGAAAGTTCAAATCTTGTGAACGTTGGGATTTTCGGTGGGACCGAAAATACAATCTCGGTTAGACCGATTCTTCCAAAGTCTAGGGTTTGCCAATCTCGGTGGGACCGACTTTCTCATCTCGGTGACACCGATTTGAGTACAGAAGGTTACAGAAGCTTGGCAACACCAATTTCGGAATGACCGAGTTTGGAATCGGAAAATCCGAGATTCTTAGGGTTTGGATATATGGTGAGGTGGTTCATCTCGGTGTGGTGAGTTTGGAATCGGTGGGACCGAGATTACTTATGAGTTTATGTTGGAATGAAAGATTGCTGAATGTTTGAGAGATAAATCACTAAGCACTTTAGAGCAACCAGATCATCATCATAACCTCACCCCCTTTTAATAGTATTGGCTTTCCTATGGACTCAATGTGATCTTGGATCACTAAACCAAAAATGGAGTCTTGAGCTTTTGCCAATGTTTTCCTTAGCATTTTGAGGGGTCCACATCATCAGTCATTGCCATTCCCATATCACTGAACTTTCTGAAATATTCTCAAGAAATGATTAGTTCAATGATATATATGTTGTTATTAATTACCAAAACCACCTGGGGATTAGTTGCACTTTCAATCTCCCCCTTTTTGGTAATTGATGACAACATATAGATCAAAGCTTCGACAAATGATATAATCAATGAATAACATCGTCGCTTTGAGAAGTATGTGATAAGCAAGAGCTCCCCCTAAATTTGTGCATTATTTAATATTTGCGTTTGAATGCAAATGCACAATCGATTAGGATCATGGGTTACTCTTCCATGTCACATACATCTTGGTGGAGCGCACAAAATGATAAGAATGAATAACATGCACCCAATCACCAAGACATGAGTAAATGATCATACAAGATATGAATGGAATATGATAGACATCAAGCACACATTAAGCATAGTATGATCAAGCACTCATCAAGATAGAGCAAACGTAGTATCAAGCACACGAAGTATCTCAAAGAACTCAAAAGTATCTCAAGGAAAACCGCAAACGAAAGAGCAAAAACGAGCACTCTCTCTCTCTAGAAGCCCTATGATCTATACAATTTCTCCCCCTTTGGCAACAAGTTACCAAAAAGTTCGAAAGGTATAGAGCTAATCGTCACTCGGGACTCTGCTGGCGGCTCCTGTCTGCGTCGATGGAGTGGAGATAGCTGCATCTGCGAAGGCTTCTGCTGAAGTCTGTGGAGCTGGAGGAGTGGATACTGGAGCTGGTGCTGGAACTGATGGAGCTGTAGGAGGTGCTGATGTAGTAGCCAGGATCGACCTCGAATAGCAATGATCTGGGCTTTGTGGGCACTAGAGCAGCTGCTCATAGTCATCTGGACCATGTCACCTTCCATCTCCTTCATGAGTTCTCCTTCTCCTCTTAGCTTCCTCAATGTCGCATCAAGCTTGTTGACGGTGACTGCACTTCATCGACAGACGCCCGAGCATGGAACTTATCCTCAACGATCCTCTCAAGGCTCTCCGAGATCGCACTATGCTTTGCCAGCGTAGCTCAATTCTCTGAGTGGCTTCAAGAAGTTGTTCTGCAACGCCTTGGGCTTCTTCTCCTGCTTCCTTCTCGGCTTTAGCTTGTTTAGCGACTTCAGACTTAGCATGTCCTTCTACGGATGTGGGAGCATTCTCGGTCATCACAACCTCGTTGTCCTCATGTTCAGCTGCGCAGGCAAGTGGGGTCTATCCAACGGTAGGTGTCCGTGCCAAACTTGGCATTGATGAGCATCTGAATATGCGAGCAAACCCACACGACCTCTTACGGTCACCGTCCGTCCTCTTGATAGTCTCAACTATCGTGTCCATCACCTTAAAAGGTGTCTTCGATCTAGAATGTGCAGCATGTTGATAGAGTACCCTCTTATCATGCGGTGGTCCTCGACTTAGGCATCAAAGTATGCCTCGTAATGGTGTTGGTGGTTGGGAGACCTGCTCAAGGTAGTAGACCGAACCAAGCTTCCATATCTCTACATCCTTCTCATCTACCTCATTATACATGTTCTTCATTGACTCGTGATTCTTCTTCGAATGCCATACACATCAATATCATCTTCCTTGAAACAAAAGCGCTCAGCGATGCTCTCCACTCTTCAACTATAGAATGGAATCTCGCCTTCTACATCATCCATACTATCCTGCCATCCGGATAGAAGTGTGCGGTGGCATAGAACGCATGATCATCTCATCGCTCCAGCGGTCAATTTCGACCAACGAACTCGCAATCCCACAAGCGGTGAAGCTTTCATGCACATGTGGGAAAAAGTCTCTGTGCTCTTCACTATCGATGTATTCCCAGTCAACGTATCTGGTGTCAGCAACAATTGGCTTCTTGTCCATGAGTACTGTCTCATAAAAGTCTTGTTGCTCTCTAGTGTGGAATCTTGAGTCAACTGCTGTTCTTCTCCTGCTGGCATATGGATCTGTTTGCCTCCATAGCCTGAGACCTTTGTCCTTTCTCTCCTTCATATTTTCAGCTCGAGGATGAGCTTCATTATGAACTGGCAGTTTCTGTCTGAGCTTGAGCAAAACATGAGCCTCATCATCTGATTCTGCAGGTGGCACATTGTCCTTTTTCTTTTCTGAAGCAGGTATGTTCCTCACAGTCTTCTTGGGCTTGGCAACTGGTTTGGCTTGGGCTGCCTTTCTTTGGAGCTGAAGGCTTAGCTTTTGGAGGTGCTCCTGCCTCGATGGCATCACCCATCAACTTCGCTTCGAGGAGGCCGAGGTGCTTCCTCATCGTAATCATCATCATCATCGCAGCCTCTTCATGAACTTTCCTCTTCCTCTTGGAAGTCTTCTTGATCTTGCCGGAGGTTTCTTCCATGCTGAGCTTCTGTGCAACAGAGGATTTCTTCACCTTGCTTGTGCCTTTCTTTGACTGTTGCCCTTGATATCCCTTGGAAACCACTTGCCTTTTAGGTTTTGAAGTTATCTCCTCATCAGCAATGAAGTCTGAATCTTCCTCATCAGAGTTTCTCCTCCTTCGCCCCGGTGGCATTGCAGCAGATCCACTTGGAGTGCTTCTCTCCATCATCTGAAAAACTGCTTGCCTCTGGACTTGTAGCTGCCTCTGGAATCTCAACCGGCATCTCGGACTGTTCGATTGTCACTCCTTCGACATATGACCGACAACCTGTGAATAGAATAGGTATAGGCGTAAGAGAAGAGTTATCACAAACTGCAGAGGATTTTGCAAAAGAATGAGTTCAAACTTTAGTTTTAGGTTTTCACAGAATACATGTCGGTCGACCGAAGTCTATCAATTCGGTGAAACCGAAATGTCTAAACATGCACCACATACACCACTTTCGGTTGGACGAAATGGGTTTCGTCTAGCCGAGACAGCTAGGGTTTCACTAAATCTTCATTTCGGTCTTACCGATTTGCACAACTCGGTTTCACCAAAAGTGCAATGCAATGGCGAGGCCAAATCGGTCGATCCGAAAATGCAGATCGGTCACACCGAGATGTGTTCGGCGGAAACCTAACCCTAAAATTTTCACTCGAAATTTGTTCTATGACCTAAACAATTGGATAGGGAGATCTCAATCTTGGCAAGAAACATGGCAACGCCTATCGTGCATAGAATCAGCGATTGAACACGAGAGGATGAAACTCACCCAAAGTGGTGGAGCTTCACTCTGGCGGCAGCGGTGCGATCTGAAGGACCGCTGACGGCGATGGAGACCATGGCGAGGGCGCCTGACAGCGACGGCGGAGACGATCCAAGACCAAGGCGACGGCAGCTAAGGGTTTGAGGCGGCGTTTGAAGAAGTAATCAACGCGCTCTGTCCTCGAGTATATATACCCTTCGGCTGTCGGTGGGACCGAGTTTAAAATCTCGGTGGGACCGAGATGGTTAACTGCGTGCAGTTACACTCTTCGGTCACGCCGATATTTGAAACTCGGTTTCACCGAGGTGAAAACCTAGATCAATCCAAGTGATTTCATCGTCGATTTGAGTATATCGGTTTGACCGAAAGTACTTAGAAGGTTTTGGAAGTTAGGCTTTTGACGGATCGGTGGCTCCGAGTGCTCCTCACTCGGTCTGTCCGAAAAAGTCTTGTTCAAAGTTTGTGATATAAGCATGAATAGAGTTTGAGACAAGAAAGCATAGATAGCTAGGGGAGGAACTTAGGCATTCTTGTCCATCCATTTGGTCAAAAAGAATGAAAACCAAAAGACCAAAGCAACAAATGGATGTCCTCGAATGGATAAAATCATGCATCCAACATGCTCACACAATAAGATAGCAAATGAAATATGTGTCAAACATGCACAAACAAAACACTAACAGCTAGCACACAATTTGGCGATGACTAGGTCATCTATATATGAGTATATTGACTTAGGAGTCAAATGAGAACATTTGATCATAGGTCATACTCATCGTTTAAGCACAAGTGGGGTTACCACTTTTCCATAAAGCATTAATGTGTTCACATCATTAGAAGATGCTTTAGCTCATTTCTTTAGAGCAAAGCTCCCCCTTGATGTGAGAACCCCTTTTAAAGGGTCAAACTAACCTTGGGTTGTCGTTGAAGACTTCATGTAGATGTTGAAGATGTGGATGCTCAAAGTTGATGAAGATCATCAAGAGTTGGGAGCAATCCTTTGGATTCGGGCACTTTCAATACCTACATGGGTTAGTCCCACAAGGAACAAACAAGAATATCCATGGACATAGATTGAAGTTCACAATGAATGATGTCCATGAAAGCAATGATTACCTTGTCCCTTGACTTACCAACATGAGGATTTGTGACTCCATGAACTAGTGCAAGATGTGGAAGTTGATTGCACAAGTCCTCGCCAAAATGAATATGAGTGAAGTATATTGGCGGAGTCACCCTCAAGAACCTTCTAGTTCTTCTTCTTCGGGATCCACATCATCTTGATGGGAATCCTTGGGGTAGCAGTTGAGCTTGTTGAAGTAGAACTTGAAGTTGCCTTGGGAACCCACTTGACCATGGCCTTGGGTGCTTCAATGAATGCATCAATTTCCTCTTGAAGCTTGTCCTTGCCTTTTAGCTTGTGGTCTTGTGGTGGAAGGTCATCTTGAGCTTGTTCCTCATTGGAAGAAGTAGGATCATACTTCTTCTCTTGAGAGACAAACTTTGGAGTGGGATATTGACCTTCTTCCCATTCAACACCCTCGGCGTTGAACTTTCGCTCAAAACCAATTCCTTGATTCTTCCGGTGTCTTCCTTGTTTGCGAACAATTTCCTCAAAGCTCTTGCTTCCGAAGACTCTTGTAGACACCTTTCTCTATAATCCCTTTCAATAGACTATTTTCTTGCTCAAGTGAAACTTGGCTTGAAACATTGTTAGTGGAATCAAGAGAATTACTAGAAGTAACAACATTTGATTTAACATGATTATTGTTACTACTAGATGAAGAATTTTTCTTATGCTTGTCATGCTTAGTTTTGATAGGTGGCAAGAAATTAGACAAGAGAAGTCGTTTGGCAAGATATGAAGAACTCTTCTTTGAAGATCGTCATTGATAGCTTTTAAAACTCATGTTCTTGCTCTAGATTGAGCTTCTCGAGCGTAGCTTCTCATGAGATCTTAGGAGCTCTCTATGATCTTCTTGAGTTGTTTCATGAGCTAACTTAAGAGTGTTTAGTTCTTTAGTTAGACGCTCAATCTCCTTCATAGCATTGTCATTCGACTCATCTCGACTATAAAGACTACTAGCATGTTCATCATTACTAAGCTCACTAGATTTATCATGTAAGAGCTCATCTTCACCAAGCAAGTCATCCTCATCACTATCAAAGTCAATAAACTCAGGATGTGATACCTTGGGGCCTTTTGCCATGAAGCATCTTCCAATTCCCTCATTTGGTGAATCAAATATGTCATAGGAGTTGGAGTTGGAGGATACGAGAGCAAGACCGCAACACCTTCATCTTGATCAGTATTCGGAGTTGGAGTGATAGCTTCTTTGAGTGATTGTCGAGTCGGGCCGGAAACCCATTCACCAACATGAGCTTGATGTTTTCTTCTTGTGTAGCTCCTTGATGACTTGTCTTTCCTTTCCGAATCCTTGCTTCTCCGAGAGGATCTTCGTTCATAACGATCATCTCTACTCCTTCTCTCTTTTAGGCGACTCTTCTCTTGAGCTTCTTCTTCTTGGAGATTCTTCTCTTCTCTTGTGGGAGTCGAACACTCATTTGAGTAGTGTCCGGTCTTCCACAATTGTAGCAGCTTCGATCACGACTAGAAGATCTCCTTTCATCATATGATCTAGACTTTGAGCTTCTTTCCTTGCTTCTACTCTTGTAGAATTTGTTGAAGTTCTTCACCATTAGGCTTATCTCTTCATTGGAAACTAGCTTGTCACTTGAGGATGTGGGAGCTTCAACTGCAGCTTTGTAAGCGCCACTTGACTTGTTGTGAAGCTCTTCCTTATCTTTAAGTGTCATCTCATGAGCAACAATCCTTCCAATGACTTCGGTAGGCTTGAGATCTTTGTAGTTTGGCATCATTTGAATCAAAGTGCACACGGTGTCATACCTTCCATCCAAGGCTCTGAGAATCTTCTTGATGATGAATCGGTCGGTCATTTCTTCGCTTCCTAAGCCTGCCATCTCGTTGGTGATGAGAGCAAGCCTAGAGTACATTTCAGCGACTCCTTCACCTTCCTTCATCTTGAACTTGTCAAGCTGACCTTGAAGAACATCTAGCTTTGATTCCTTCACGGACTCGGTACCTTCGTGCATTTCGACCAAAGTATCCCAAATCTCTTTTGCATTCTCAAGACGGCTGATCTTGTTGAACTCCTCGGGACACAAAGCATTGAAGAGAATGTCACAAGCTTGAGCATTGTTCTGTAACATCCGCAACTCATCTGCAGTAGCTTCGCGATCCGAACTTTTCCTTCTTCAAGAACTCACCTTGCAAGCCAACACAAATAATGCCCCATGCGGCGGGTTATGTCCAAGAATATGCATTTTCATTTTATGCTTCCAACTAGCAAAGTTTGAACCATCAAAGTAAGGACCTCTCGGAAATTACCCTCACTAGACGCCATACTCTCCTAGGTTGTGAAACCAAGCTTATGGAGTCCAATGCAATGGAAACCAATCCAATGGAGACCAAAGCTCGATACCACTTGTAGGATCGGAAGTATGTCTAGAGGGGGTGATTAGACTACTTGACAACTTAAAAATTTTGCCTTTTGATTGGAGTAGTTTCTTAGCAAGTTCACAATGATAACCAAGTCAAGTATCACCCTACACATGCAATTCTAGAGTTATGGCAGCGGAAAGTAAATTGCACGATAGTAAATGAGAGGTGGAGAAGAGCAAACGCAATGGAGACACGGAGATTTTTTCTCGTGGTTCCGATAGGTGGTGCTATCGTCAATCCACGTTGATGGAGACTTCAACCCACGGAGGGTAACGGCTGCCTTGAGTCCACGGAGGCTCCACCCACGAAGGGTCCACGAAGAAGCAACCTTGTCTATGCCATCATGGCTTACGCCCACGGAGGACTAGCCTTACTCGGGGTAGATCTTCACGAAGTAGGCGATCTCCTTGCCCTTACAAACTCCTTGGTTCAACTCCACATCATGACGGAGGCTCCCAAGCGACACCTAACCAATCTAGGAGGCACCACCTCCAAAAGGTAATAGATGGGGTTGGTGATGATGAACTCCTTGCTCTTGTGCTTCAAATGATAATCTCCCCAACACTCAACTCTCCTCACCGATTTGGCTGTGGTGGAAGAAGGGATTGAGTGGAAAGCAACTTGGAAAGACTAGAAATCAAGTTTCATATGGTGGGAGTGGAGCAACTTGATCTCAACACAAGGGTAGGTAGTTTTCTTCTCGAAATGTAAGGTAGGAGTGGTAGTTCTTTCGATGGCTCTCTCCACGAATGAAGAGGAGGTGGAGGGTATTTATAGCCTCCACACAAAATCCAACCGTTACACACATTTGAGCAATCTCGGTCGGACCGAAGTTGACAACTCGGTGAGACCGAAAGTTCAAATCTTGTGAACGTTGGGATTTTCGTGGGACCGAAAATACAATCTCGGTTAGACCGATTCTTCCAAAGTCTAGGGTTTGCCAATCTCGGTGGGACCGACTTTCTCATCTCGGTGACACCGATTTGAGTACGAAGGTTCTGAAGCTTGGCAACACCAATTTCGAATGACCGAGTTTGGAATCGGAAAATCCGAGATTCTTAGGGTTTGGATATATGGTGAGGTGGTTCATCTCGGTGTGGTGAGTTTGGAATCGGTGGGACCGAGATTACTTATGAGTTTATGTTGGAATGAAAGATTGCTGAATGTTTGAGAGATAAATCACTAAGCACTTTAGAGCAACCAGATCATCATCATAACCTCACCCCCTTTTAATAGTATTGGCTTTCCTATGGACTCAATGTGATCTTGGATCACTAAACCAAAAATGGAGTCTTGAGCTTTTGCCAATGTTTTCCTTAGCATTTTGAGGGGTCCACATCATCAGTCATTGCCATTCCCATATCACTGAACTTTCTGAAATATTCTCAAGAAATGATTAGTTCAATGATATATATGTTGTTATTAATTACCAAAACCACCTGGGGATTAGTTGCACTTTCACTTGCACTGATGAAGGTTCATCCTCATTCATTACAACTATGTTGTCTTCAAATTCTGGGTAGAGAGGTAAATGCTCCTTGTCCAACAAGTAAGTGCATGTGCCCATCTTTGAGTTGATGAGCACCTGAATGTGTGGAGCATACCCACAAGATCTTTTCTGGTCAGCAGCTGTCCTCTTGATTGTCTCTACAATTAGACTCATGACCTTGAATTTTTGAGGCACATCAAAAATGTGCATCAAGTTGATTGAATGTGAGACCGAATCATGAAACTCGGTCAGACCGATTTAGTTCATAATGTGACCGTTAGGCATTTTGGTGGGACCGACATGTCAACTCGGTGGGACCGATTTCTTTAGCGTTAGGGCATAACGTAATCTCGGTGAGACCGATTACACAAACTCAGTGGGACCGACTTTGGCAATAAGCTAACCAGAGAGTTGGTCAGGCAAACTTGGTGGGACCGGTTCGCTCATCTCGGTGAGACCGAAACGTTATGAAGGGAAAACAGAGAGTTTGCATTGCGAACTCGGTGGGACCGATCGCTCATCTCGGTTAGACCGAAACGTTATGAAGGGAAACAGAGAGTTTGCAATCCCATCTCGGTGAGACCGAGATCCCTATCGGTGAGACCGAAGTGACTAGGGTTTCTAGCAGTGGCTATGTCAAATGAACTCGGTGGCGCCGGATAGATCAAATCGGTGGGGCCGAGTTTGACTTTTAGTTTGGGACATATGTGGATATGAGAAAGTGGTTGAGGGTTTTTGGTGCATACACTAAGCATCTTGAGCAAGCAAGCCATTAAGCAACACCTCATCCCCTTTTAATAGTATTAGCTTTTCCTATGGACTCAATGTGATCTTGGATCACTAAAAGTAAAATGTAGAGTCTTGAGCTTTAGAGCTTGAGCCAATCCTTTGTCCTTAGCATTTTGAGGGGTCCATATTCCTAATCCATGCCATGCCAATCATTGAACTTCCTTGAAATATTCATCTTGAAATAACATTAGTTCAATGAGCTATACTCCCTCCGTTCCTTGATATAAGGTGTATAGATTTTTGAGAAAAAATCTGAAATATAAGGTGTATTGCGCTGCACCACTCGTTTGGATAATTTTTTTGAGGGATTTGTTTACATTTCCTTATATCACGTAAGCTCCTCTATTTTCTCATGTCAATTAGTAATGTGTAATGTCGCCTAAAACTTGTGAAATTTTCCCTACATGTGTGCTCTTTAATTTCCGTGCCAAAAACTATACACCATATATTTAGGAATGGAGGGAGTATGTTGTTAATAATTACCAAAACCACCCAGGGATAGTTGCACTTTCAACAACCCCTTTTCCGTATTGTGTGCAAGCGTTTGTTAGTTTGTGTAGGTGCATAGATTGGAGACTTGTTTGTGCCTCCTATTGGATTAATACCTTGGTTCTTAACTGAGGAAAATACTTATCTCTACTTTGCTGCATCACCCTTTCCTCTTCAAGGAAAAAATCAACGCAAGCTCAACAAGTAGCAATTGCTGGTAGAGAAAGGCTGCACAAGGGCGCGCCCGAAGTCTCCCAATGACTGTGACCCCGTGCACGTTGGATGGTCCACCCGTCATTGTCCGGGAAGGCGGGTGAGTCTAGGCGGTCGTGCACGGGAGGGGTGCGGCGGACACCGCTCAATAACAATGGCCGCATGCGGCCAGGCGGTCCACCCGTCATGGACCCTCTAGCCGGGTCACTCGGACACGTACCGTTCGGGCAGATCGGACGACACGAAGGCGCCTCGAGAGGCTCCTGCGGCAAGCCAACCGCAAACGGACGGCCAGGAGGCACTCTCGCCCTCGAGCAACCAAGGGAGGCGGGTACATTAGGTACTCATGTGGTCCTCGTATTGTGTTTTAAATCAGTATATTAATCCTTAAGTTTGCAATTCTAGATGATTAAACATGTAAATCTACACATGTGATTAATTTTAGATTAACATTTCATTGGCACTATAATCATAATACTTTTTTTTTGAAACATTGAGAAATGTTTTGATAGTTTGTAAAATTTCATCATGAAATGAAGTTGGTGGAAGGCGTGGTAAAAAAACAAAATCGATACTCCAAAAATGCGTTTGAAAATAACATTTTCGAGCATCAATTTTCTTTTGCCACATTTTCCACAATGGAATATGGTGATGAAATTTTGTAAACTACCAAAACATTTGTCAATGTTTCACCCAAAAAAACAGATTTACAAAATTTAATTATATTTTTTTACTGTTCACCGCGTCCAGATGTCACATCCTTCTCCGCTTCGGAAAGGGTAGAGGCGAAAAAGTCACCGTGCTTCTCCGCTTCCTCAATTATTACGGCTCGACCACTCACTCTACCATCGGTGGTTTCTACGCGAGACGCCGGCGATGACCTCGACCGCCGCCGCCGCCGCCGCCGCCATTAACTCCGTCTCGTCATATGCTCTCTCCCCGCACGCCGCTCCCTTCAACCCCCCCTCCCGACCGGCTTGCGCCCCTTTCCAGTACCGCCAAAATGGTAACCTTTTCCTTTCCCTTCCTCCAATCCCCACCTTTTTCTTCTTATTCTCCGCCTTGCTCTGATGTTCCGGTTCTTGGCTGGTCCGCGCCTTATCGGCCCTTGTGATTGCGTTACGCCGCTGGATTAATCTAGTTGTGCTGACCAGCTTGGCAATATATTTTACCTTCGTCCGGCTCTTGGCCGTTAGCTAGGTTTGCGGTCTGGGGTAATAGGCCGAGAATCAGTTGATCCTAGCTGATTTGTAGTATCCGGCATACATCATTCCACCCTCTCAGTCACCACTAATTTATGACTTTATATCCATGATTATCCCCAATCGGGGCAACAATATACTGTAGATGCTATATTTGTGTTTTTGTTCAACTGCATAACGTGCCAGTCATCTGTTTACATAGCAAAGCCATTGAGTGTGTATTGCCAATGCATAGGTGATGTTTCTAGGTCGGCCGGTGCTAGCTCTGTGGGTTATGCTGAAGAGAAGACATCAAGAGATACTCACTCAGCGTCACCAATTGCATGTGCCTTGATGAAATCAAGTGGTGCCGTTTATCCACCCTCTACACATGCCATGCACACTGGGCAGCCAAGTTCATGGTCAGCAGTTTGCCTGGATGCGTATCCCTCCTCACCATATGTCGGTATAACATCCAATTACAAGCAGCAAAATTCCTTGACCTCAGGAAATGGGAGCAAATGTTCAACAGTGAGGATTGAAAGGCCACCAAATAAAACATCAGAAACTAACAAAAACAGTTGTGGTTCTGGAAGCAAGTTGGTTATAGCAGAAAATCCTAAGTCTAATAAATACAGTGAAAAAGAAACATCATCGCGCAGTTTACAATTAAATGGTCCTGTCGATGGCAACGACAATTCACAAGGTACCATGTTCTCCTCCAAAGAGGCAAATCCTGTCTTCATTGCAAGCCCTCTCCATATTCCAACTACTTCTGCTGATCCATGTGGTGTTTTGGCCGAGGATGTGATGCCAGATCCATCAGAATGTTCTGTTGATTCACCGTGCTATAGAGGTGCTTCAGCTTCTCGTCTGTCTCCATTTGATGTTTTTCAGACACCTGCTACCCAGTCAACTAATCAAGAATTGGAAGCTTTTGCTGTACGACAGAAACAAAGCTCTAGCACTGTTCAACATCATGAAACTCCGTCCGAGCTCCAGAGTTTGGTCACCAAGACTAACCACGACCACTGCAAATCCCAGGCTGAAGCCGGTGTGTCAAAGAAATCTGGGGTCACAAGTATAAAGGAGACAAAAAATTCATGTGGGAAGGAGCTTGAATGTGCAAACCAGTATGCAGCAAAATGTGAACTAGAGCAGAAGCACCTTTTGAAACTGAGAGACAATTATGTGAAGCGATCTGGTCTGAATTATGCTGCTCCGGATTTTGTACCTTCATCGACTGGGAAATCAAAAATTGGCAAAGGTTTATCTATATCTGTTGAAATTATTTACGATAGTACCTGATGCTTGATGTTTTGAATAAGCATTTCCTTCAAATGCACAATATGCTATCTATTTGATACATTACAGGTCCCTGTTCTTCAACAGGAAAGAATATATCGGGAGTTCTCAAGGCGATCGAGAATCTAACTGTGGTATTCCAGAGTAGTTATTCTGGTGATGAAATTGAGCTAGATGAAGATGATTGCATCCTCCTTGAATCAGTGATTGATAGTCTTCAGACTTGCCTTCATAAAATAAGAAAGGTGCGTTATTTTGTTGTTGTTTTTGTTTTCAACTTCTTATTTAGCATAGACATTGTGTTCAATTCGAAATACTTTCAGTTGAGCATGCACGCAACCTGCAGCTCGCAGTTTTACTTACGTCTTGCCTTGTTCAAAACTATTCTGACAACTATTCTGACACGAGAGAGCAGGTGTACCAGGCTAACCTTCATTATTTTAATTCATTATTTTTTTCTTATGTCCTTATTGCTTACTTCAAAGTTTGATTGCTTCCACTTACGCCCGATGTTATTGCCTGATTTGTTCTTAGGAGGAATAACTGTAGAAACTATTATTTTGAGTCATATGTAGGATAAGCAGATTATATGGTCTCTAGTTTTTGTGAATTCTATTTAATTTTACATTTTCCTTCTTGTCAATAAAAGAACAAAAACTATTCAGACTTACTACAGTAATATGATATTTGCAGTGACCCCATGATAATTGTGTATCTATTGTTACTAGGATCCTATTAAGGGTGCTTCTGACAAGGCAGGGCCAAAGGCTCCACATTCTCAGACTGCAGTTTTAAAATATGACCCAGGAAAATATAGTCGTAGTTACATTGCAGATGGTGAAAAGGACATAATGATTAATCATTTTGCTGGTTCTAGTCATATGCACAATGAGTTTGGAAGAAACAGTTTGACACGGGGCAAGGTAACCTCTTCTACTCATGATAAATTACTTGTGTTGTTTCTTTCATTTGCTGAGTTGTTAAACTGTGTGCTCCAACAAGTGCAATTTTTCATAGGCGTATTAAAAGGTCTGGCAATTTTTAGAAAATATGTGCAAAAGAATTTTCCTCCTTGCAAAAAGTTTCAGGAAAATCGTAGGACTTATATGTACCTTGTGATAAGTCTACCAGTATTGGATGCCACTCACATAGAAAATCAGTTTAACCAATTGTTTCTGTTTCACTTTATTGACAAGCAATTTATGATTGACCAGCCTGCACTCAACAATGTCCAGAAGATGTCCTGTGAGGAAGAGCATCCACAGGTTCTTGTGTATAAGAATCTGTGGATTGAAGCGGAGCGTGCAAATTGTGAATTGAAGTACCAGCTGAAACACACTTGTATAAAAATAGACCTAGAGTCCAGCATGGCTCCAATTGGTGGGCCTGGGCCAAGAAAGAATTATTCCCAAGTCTCTGATTTGAGTACCGATCCAAGTAATCTGTATGGAGTTGCCTTAGCTCACCCTACTGGAGAGACATCAGGAGCAAGAAACGGTCAATATCTTCCTTATGCTGGTGACTGCACTCGGTCAGCAGGCGACGCCGCCCTTAGCTGTTCTTCAAGCACCAAAGGGTACACTGCTCTGCCCAAGAATTTGCAGCATGGCCATGTCCTATCAGGCTTGGAAGAAACTGCCACGCAGCGCCATGCGCCTCTGCCATATGGAGCTTGTCAAGGGTTGAATGGAGGCACTTTGGATGGAGTGGCTGCCCACTCATACATCACCGGACAAGATGGCATTTTGCGTAGCAATTCGAAGTATGGATCGTCAGACTGGGAGCATGTGCTAACTGAAGAAATCGGCTGGAGCTGAACAAATCTGCCAATGGATGGTGGTACCTGTATATGAGGAAGTAGGATTGCAGGAAGCCAGGGATTCTGGTTACCTTTTTGTTGCTAACTAATGCTGCTGAAAACGGCACTAGGCAAAATGGTGCGTTTCTCATTGGGCGAAAAACAGTGCCCCCGTTATGAATCTTCTCGGAAACAATGGTTGTATAAATATGAACTTGCGATGCTACTACTAAGCAATGTCTTGTTCTTTAATGTCATGGCGGGGCGGAAGGCTTTTTTGGGTAATGTCATGGCGGGCAACCCTGACGGAGGGATTGTGCATCAGGATTCAGAGCCTAACGGACGTTGTGGTGTGTGTAGGGCCGATATGTCAGGCAGCTGTGCGCCTGTGTGTGAGGCTCTAAATTAAAAAAAATCGTTTCTGAGCCCATGCGCAGATCCAGTTACCTTCCAATATTAAAGATACAAGCCATATGTTTAAATATTAAAAAAATACATTGTTTAAGAAAGCTGGGCCATCCAAGAATCTTCAAATCTCAGGTGTATATACATAAAACAACGCGATCATGCTCTCCCTTCGGGAATTAAATCTACATGATCCAGCAAAATGAACCAAAATTACAAGTATTATCCTTCACCACACAAAAATAAGCATAATTGCCTTTTACCAATAAAGTAGCATGCATAGGTGCTTAATGCTTAATTGACAGTCTAGAAGGGCTGCTCGGCAAGCATTAACATACAACACATAATAAATTGAGTTCTGTGAAACACTGCATTGCAAGGACTGAGAAGTCCTATAGTAGTAGCTTAGATGTAAATACTGCAATTTCTTGAAAATACACTACTCGTGCAGGCTGGTAATCATGTCGTGGCAAGTAAATCACGTGGAGGGTTCGCTGTCAAGGCGAATCCTCTTGGTACCAACCTCGTCAGCAGCCGGCACCCTATTCTCCTTTGCTTCCACCGAGCACCTCTTGTAAGGTTTGAAGCCTGTCCGGCGGGATTTCATATTCAGGTGTGACAATTCAATGGGAAAGGTAGCAGCTCTTGGCCCAACCAATGTATCAAGTTCATGGTCTATAACTGCAGCACTCTTGTTGAGGTCGACTGTCACCGTAGTAGCTTCGTCTTGTTCCCCCCTGGGTACCACCTTCAATCCTTCTGCTTGTGGAGGAGAAAAGCTTTGGGGAAGCTTTCCTCTACTGAACAGTTTATCGAAAGCCATACGACCCTGACAGCAGAAATGTGAATTAGAAAAGCAGTGATAGATGCTCAAGAGTAACATAGAAATGAAGTTCGGCAATGCTGGTAGACTACAACCTCTTCGGAAACTTCCTTCCATGAATCATTTGTGCTTGAAATGTTCCTAAACCTGCGGTGGTTCATGTCACCAGCTGAAGAATTACTGCAACATGCTTGCTGTGTCTTGTCGTTGGCTTGATCTTGGTTCTCAGGAACATGTTCTGCCTCTACATCACTACTTGATGGCGTGTTGGAACCACATGAAGAGCGATCCTGCTTCTTCTTGTTGCCGAAAGCATCACTTGTTTCAGCTCCTGTGGGAGGTGTTGTCTCAACTTTATCAGTGTGGGGAGACACCTCTCCTTTTCCACTCTCGTCTGATCCAGAAGACGCTACAACTATCATAGCTTCAGGTTGACCTTGCTCCTGAGCTACTTGGCATTCCTTCGGTGCGTTGTCCACTGGGCAGTTCTCTGTAGCTCGCTGAACATCCGCTATGGGAAAGGAAGCAGTAGGAACTGGTACAAATGGAAAAGCCATGGGGGGAGCAAAAAGAGGGAGAAGACCTTGTGTTGCCCACCATGCCGAAGCCGCAGCAACTGTAGCTGCTACCACAGAAGCCATGCTTGGAGGAGAACCAATATGTCTTCCTTGAGCATTCTCAGCAAAAACTTCTTGATTTGGACCAACAGGAATGTTGCTGTCTGCTGCTGGCCAGTATGATGCTGCAAGCCTTGCGGCTGCATGTACTGTGGGATTTGATAACAACGTGGAAACGAGCATGTTGGAGAAGGTGGATGACATATTAAGAGAAGACCTGTGGGCATCTTGGTTGCAGTGGCATTGCATCGTTGGTGCAAAGCCTGCATAGTTGTGGGGAAAGGGCTGTGCTGTGGAGCTGCTGCCAATTTTTGGATCCACCGGAAGTGTTGGATGGATGCAGTCCATGCTTCCATTAGCTCCTCCCACTTGATCACTTGTTTGATCAGGATGACTTCCTTCAGTTCCAGGGTCTGGAGCGCCAGTTGCCCCAGTCTTATTCATTTGGTAGAGTGGGGCACTTGCAGCATGTTGACCCGTGTATGTTGTCTCCGCAGTATTTGGCTTCAACTGCATGTGTTTCATCGAGTTATCCAAACAATCTTCATGAGAACGGCCATAATTAGAACTGATGTGGACTCTGTTGTTCCTTTCCATTTCCTGGTCATTAATATCTTTTACATCCTTCCCCACATCAATGGAAGTAGATTTCCTTTCCATGGTTGCAATATCTTTGTTTTCTGTTTTAGTCGGTTCAATTCCCCCCGAGACACCATGATTTGAAGAGCTCTTGTTAGAGGAAGAAAATGAGGCAGATGGTGCTTCTCGAAAGATATTAATAACTTCTGAGCAACTGCCGTTTTCAGATAACTCCTTCCTTTGAAGTTTCTGAATGCAGGTGAGCTTCATGTTAAAGAAAAACAAGTATATCAATACATACATCAAGGATAGCATAGACAGAACTAAAACCAAAGCATATAATACCGCAATGCTATTTACCTGAAGAGTTCCATTGCTCGCCATTTCTGCATTGCTATTGCTCAAGCTTACACTTGATTTTGGAACTTCTCTGGTGGGTGTTTCAGAACTGAGACAACCTTTTCGAGGATATGGACAGTTAGGTTTTCTTTTAGGCCGTGGTGGAGGTATGTCTATATCATGAGCTTGTCCCGGAGAAGTACCATTATTGATAGCTTCCTTTTCCAACTGCAATTTCCCAATTAGTTAGATACAGACAGATAGTGGTGATAAACTAGAATTGGGAAATTGAAACTGTCTATTATTGCATACAACTGTTACGGTTACTAGGTTTTCTAGTGTCCAAAAAGGTATAACCTTTGTACTGATCAGATTTTTGCCCCATTTCACAAACTCAAACCAATCAGGAATCGGTTGGAAATGCATGAGATTTCGCAGAGAAAGGATTGTCACAATGGCAAGTTTCTTTACAGATGAGTTCCTTTAGAATAATATGAGGAGGCACTGTCTTGTGAAAGAACAATGTGCGAAAGAGGCAAACTCAGAAAGTATCAGCCATGAGAAATTTTATGCTAATTAGCCAAGTTACAAATTCATTGGTGCTCACATAAGCTTATCTGTATGTTGTGAAGAATCATCAGGGTTATAATCATATAAGATGGTCCGCTATGGAGGTTGGACCCATAGAAAACATGTCATGATGCATGGTGCAACAGATCTTCTGAGATCAATACTACAGAAAACAATGTGCACATGTTCCTTACTGGCGATCTCGTTAGTTATAAGAACCTAGTGTCACCCAACTAATCATCTCAGTTATTTTTTCTTGCTAACATCTTGATTTTTTTTATCAGAATCATCAGCTTGCTCTTGAGATACTAACATTATTTAATTTAAACAATTTCACCAACAAGAATCAGAATGTAACTGAAAGGCATGGCAAATTCTAGTCAGGACATATTTTAAGTAGTTTTCCTTGATATCAAAAACGCAGACTGGTACAAAGTTTCAGTATCTGGCAGACGTATTTTAAGTAGTTTTCCTTGATATCAAAAACACAGACTGGTAAAAAGTTTCAGTATCTGGCAATGGCAGCTTTGCTATCATTAGTTCTTACAAATTTTCACTGCATTAGAATGCCATCCTTATGGTCTCAGATTAACATGCTGAGGTTCAGCCAGAACAAGGTTAACCATGACGTCCATCATCACTGACCAATTAGGAGTGGCCGCGAGGAGATAGTGGGCTCACACCAAGAAGCGCGTTATGGCATTTGGCTAGATGACTGGAGTGACTAATGGCGGGATACCAAAAGAAGACAAGTAGATAACAAACCAGACCTACGTGGTTAACTGTGACAGGTAACAATTTTAAAAGGGAACTGTTATTGTGCTGATGTTCCCTGGGAGGGCATGGCAAAACAAATGTTTTTTTATGTCAATTTATGTTGTCGTGAGGACGGCAAATTCCTTAAGCAAGCACGGCAAATCCTGGCAAAAAACTGAACTGGGCGGATTTTCCATGCTTGCTAAAGAAATTTGCCATCCTCACAACAACATAAATTGCCATAACAAATGTTCGTTTTGCCATGGCCACCCAGGAAAAATTTGCTGGTTATTAAAATCCTTTTACAATTTGGTCAATCTGCTCACTAAATCAGGCAACACAATGAAGGCTGGACTTCAGCCCACAGAGCAGCAGCTACTAGCTACAGCTACATTGTCGCAATTACTTCTGCAATACACAAGTAGAACCAAAATACTAGTGCATCTGAAGCTTGGAATGGTCATAAGTCATCAAAACCCTTCAGGGTCCACACTTCGACAGGCTCTATTATGATAGCATTTTTGAAAAGAATTATCCTGTGCTAACAACTAATTTAGGGCCATCAACCTTAGTGGGCACTCCACAATTGCAAGTCTTCCCTTTTCAGACTATCAAAATCATTCAACAAGCAATTGGTAACTGGCGTTAGTGATGTTTTTTTTGGCCAAACAGGTGGGCACCGGTGGATATGTAGCCGGTGCCCACCCTCACCCTAAACCAGACTCTAAAACCCAATTTTCTAACAATTGGCCTGTAATTGCCTCTAATTTATATCTTCAATTTGAAATCTGCAAAATGAAAATGAAGATTCAGAGTGCCAGAAAATAAGGCATTTTGGGGCAACCAGACTAACTGGTCGGGTTCTGAAGAAACCAGAACCGTCTCCAATGGGAATTTGGGGCGGTTCTGGTATCCTAACCCTGACAAATACAGAATTCTACAGCCTAAACCCTCAAGCGAGTGGAGGACTGAAAGAGTGGATAGTGGTTTCTTTTTCACCTGACTGGCTCTTCTCTATCCACATCAAAGGTAAGAAAAATAGCACTGTAAAATTGTTTCTTCAATTATAGAAGAGACATCTCTCCAGCCTCAGCATCAACCGATGCACTAAGCCTTTAAACTATTGGTTAGATTGAAGGCTATCAGTTCCCACACTGAACTTTTACGAATTTATTGGCGAGCAAATATGAGCTAAGTTGGTGTACTGAACCGTTAGTTGCGTCATTTACTATATGTAGAATAGGGTAGAGCTGTCCATCGGTCCATCCCAACAACCAGCCTGCTATATCGAGCAGGGTCAGATGGTAATGGCTGGTGAGCAAAGCATGAAATTAGAGGACCCAGAAAACCATCGCGGTCAAAACAAGAAGAAAAAAACTAGCCTTAGCCTTCTCCCTCCCCCATGGGTCTGGCAAGGAAACCTCTGAGAGGATGAGGCTGCAATCCCAACAAGGCAACAGTCTGTTGCATATTACAACATGATGACAATGTAGCCTCCACCATGTGGCTGTATGCAGCCCCTAAAGAAATAGGACATGCAGCAAAGAACAGAAAGCAGAGAAGAGAGAAAGGACGAAAAAGGGAGAAAGAAGATAAATTTTGTTCATGCCATTGTGTACTTTTGCGGAACATATCATGATTTAGAAAATGAAATGGGCTCATTTACACAATGTTGATAGTGAAACATGTTCGATGAAGTGTTTACCTACGTTGATGGGGGCTATAATGAAATGTAACAAATGTTAGCATATTTACCATACAATTCCCAAGGAATTTCCTGTAGTTCACTCAAGTGCATTTAGATATCCTATTTCACATTATGTATTGTATTGACCCTCATACGTAAATTTAACTAGTAACATAATGTTTTCTTAGTCATATGTATGCTCAATAACAGCATGGATATGTAAAATCAATCAATGAGAGAATCAGAGTTGTTCAACTTCATCTGCTCTGCAACATTACTCATTGATTACAATCAGGAAAGACTTCCTAGCTGTTTCATCCATTTCAACATGCTTTAATTTGATCTTTTAATCAATCAACAGAGCAACAATTAGATAAAGAATGGTTCTCATGATATTCAAGGGAAACGAATCTTTCATCATGCTCAGCACTGCAGTACACAACTGTACAACGAAAGAAAGAAAGAAAATACTTCAGTAAAATAAAGACATAAAAATTATGAAGCGTGTGTATTCCATTTTATCACCAACAATAAAGATGAAACAACCTGAAAACGAAGGGTATAGCAGTAAACCAGACAAGGGTACTAGCCAATAAGATAGAAAAATAACCTTGGTGAAGAACTTCTGAGCATGGCTTCTGATTTGCACGGCCGTTTTTGTCCCAACGTGCTCTGTACAACAAACCAGAAGGCGAATAAGAAAACAAAAGAAATGAGTTCATATAAAGTTATCAACAACAAAGTAATCGATATATACATATACACCACTAATAATCAGTGAGTATTTCCTTGGAAGATATCAGTGAGTACAAGTACTCAAGGTATGACATATATGAAGATTTCACCTTCTATGCGCTGCCAAGCTCTGCCATACAGTTTGAGGGCTTCAAGGAACCGTTTGTGCTCTGCCTCGGTCCACCGCTCCCGCTGCTTTGTTATTGTGTACGGCTTTCGCACCTACAAACAACATGAAGAAAATGTTGATTCTTTCACCACAAATTAACTGGTAGGTCCAAGAGCACACTCACCTTTATGACCGTTTCCTCACCCGAAGAATTTATCTCCATCTCCAATTCCAGGGAAAATACAAATATAAAAGGAAGTGTTGACAACTGGTCGCTTTGTTACTTGGAGTTGAGGGCGTCTACAAACAACAGTGCTCCTCCTTCTGTGTCTCCAGCCAAACGCTGGACTTGACGCGAGTAGTATCTCATACCTCCCCCTAAACCTCTCTATCACACAAACACAATAAATATTTCAAATTTGTACACCCCAGCCACAAAAGGAGCAGCTAAATTAGTTGTCACAGACCAAAGAAATAATCTGAGTTCACCAGTCTACTCATAAATGAACTTCGATCATAATCCAAAGAAATAATCTAAGGAGTTCACTCACCTATTTTCTTTGACCCAATTGGTGTTAATCTGCAAAATAGTGCAACATTAAATATATACTCACCCCTTAAATAAATAAAATTACGCCCTCTCCAACATTTTAAAATATGCAGGTATTTAGAGAGCAGCAAACCTCATTTCATCCTAAAATCAGGCATGATTAATTAGGAAAACTATAAAATTCCACAGCTATAAGAATAGCTTGGTCTAGCAATGCCAGGAACATCACCATTGCACTCACCTACTGAAAACCTCTATTGCAGTTGGCTCATTGCACACATGAACTGAGTCAGCGGAGTTTAGCCTTCCTCTCTTTATCTTCAACTCTAGAATCAGATTAAACTTTCAAGTACTCAGATCATGCAACCATTCCACAGAAAGAATTAGATTAGACTAAAAAAACAGTCAAAAGCATAGGGAAGATACAACGCAATAACACAAGCCAACCAATCCAGCTCACCTGCTAAGGACAAACAACTCCCATAACCTGCCAAAGCAACAAAATTCACGTTATTAGTGCTGAGGTCCTATCAACTTCCAGCTCTGAATCACAGCTCATATGAAAACTGCCAAATTTGACAATTGTTCAAGAAAAATTGACAAATATCAAAACTCTAATCAACCAAAAGCCACAAAAATCACAGCTACCTGAATAAACTGAGCTTACAAATTCCAGTACTTTGCTTGAATGAGTAGGAGGAAAAGAGTGGCCCGTGAATCAAACAGCAGGCAGCACAAATGCAGGGCCTCACAGCTCAAAACTGATTATGTATCCCCTTAACACTTCCTACACCTGAAAGTTACTGAAATGAGATCAGCCAAATAGTCTTGCCAAACTCAAAAAACAATATTTACTTGCTAGAATAGATCTAGTTTGCTGCTTTGGATGCAAATCAGTTGAAATACGAAAGGGTATATAAATAACAACTCTGGAACATAAGCTAATAACCAATCAAACTACATGTGCATTTCTACAAAAGATGAATACGAAAACAAGCTGAAGTACAAGCTCATAAAATAAGTAATGATTTGCACCTTCACATGCTAACTTAATTTCCAAAAGAACCAGAGAACAGGCCCATAAACTAGGAATGATTTACACTCAATGTACTAACCATTAGATGAGATTAGAACCTCGTCAGAAAGAAGATAACTGGAACTAAATTCGGAACTTGGTAAGTTCTGTTTCTTCTAAAGTTAACTCGGTATTATTGGATTCAAATCAAATGTTCCTTGTTTACCATTTGATCTAGATGATGTGGTCTCAGAAAGTAGATTATCATTTTAGGAGCGTGAAGGCTTTCGGAGAGGCATATGGAAATTGTGAGCTGTTATTGTCGTGCAGTAGGGGAGGAGCCGAGGAGGAGAGATGGAGGGGAGCAATGGCCACAAGAGACGGAGAGAGAGTCCTTCTAGTTTCTTGCTTGATTTCACAGATTATATCACTATGTGCATGCTTTAGAATGAGAATCCTTCCTGGCCTGGGGACAAACTGTACCTACAGCAATGGCTCCGCTGCACTAGGCGAGTGCAAATACGACTCTGGATGGATACTCGCAAGGGCCTCCACGCAGTCAAAGTAAGCTCCAGACACAGCCTTACCTATCAATTTTGTATACTTGTAACCGGGGAGGTGACCTGTTATGAGGATTTAACTGAACATAGCTATTTTAGAACATTGCTCCTAAAATCCATGACAATTGCAGTGGCAGAGCAAGAAGGGCATCACATGGAGGCCTGCGTGGCAGTGACATGCTATCTCCATGCACAATGATTTAATATACCATCCCCTCCCACAAATTGTCTTCCCAAATTCAGTGACTTAGGTTGAGAAACGCAGCAAGGGGGGAATTACAGACACCGTGATGGATTTTCTTTTCGTTTTGGAAAAGGGGTTAGAACCACGGCTAGGACAACATCCTGGATGATGTCGATTGTCGAAGTTGATCAAGGAGTTGATTGTGTCTGACTGGTGAATCTTTGACAAACCCGGTTTCTAAAATACTTTCAAATAACCCTTAACTTGTCTCCAGACATGACCCTTGCTTGCCAAGTCCAAACTATTTCTCTAACCACTGCCTTGATCCACTTGGCTACATCCACCCCTTATCCAGCTAAGATTTTTCTCCTTTTCCCATTCATTACTCTGTTTATTCTGACCTCCATATTTTGATCGAGATATCTGACATAAGTGAACTTTTGCCGAAAGGAGCCAGACTAGTGCAGGGACATAATACTCTTTGCAATCCCATGGTAGTTCTTTTCCATGTCAGTTATTGGTTTACTAAAAAAGTTAATGTTCCATGCACTCACTTTTTTTCAGAATTATAGAAATACTACTCTTGGCCATGGTCTTCAAAGTAGACCATGGAGACCTGTTTAGGGTGGCCGCCCATGTCGCTTTCAGGGAGCGGCTCGTGCAAAACCCTAGCCGATGCTGCGCCCCTCTCCTCTCTCCCCGCCAGTGGACGGCAGCGGTGGGCTCGCCTCCTCACTCAGCCACGCGCATGGCTACGGATATTGTGCTGTGGCAGCCCTGGACGGTGCACGTGAATGAGGTAGCTCGGGAGCCGGTTGTGGCCGCGGGGCACGGTTATGGCTGGGCTGAAGCATCGACGGCGAGGTGCTGCAGTGGTGTGCGGCAAGGGCTGAGGTGCTGCAGCAGTGAGTGGCACAGCAGTGGTTCTCTGGCCTGCATTACCCGATATGCTGACCTCAGGGCCAAAGGGTGGGGTGTGTCAGCGATGATGCCTGTGGGTTACATGTGTGGCGCCCCGTACGAAGTCCCGCCTGACTTCTATCGGTGTCGGCGATGAAGGAAGATCCAGCTAGTCGATCGGTGATAGTGGTATCCTCGACTTTGTTCCTTTGTTAGAAGCATCATTTTGGAGACAGGACTTCCCTGTCTGATGGGGCACTTGGCTTGCGCTGGAGCGGCTGGCAGGAGATTAGTGGTGATGGCACATTGCTCTGATGTTGGCCGCTGCTCAGGCCATTAATTTATTTGCGAAGGCACAATGTTGCCGTCGCCAGTTCTTCCTAGACGATGCCTCCCTCAGGATTAGATGTCTCCTCCATCCACTCACCGACTCTTGTAGGCACTTATGGGTGGGAAGTACGTTGACCCGGACAACCCTGAAGACATGTCGTGCTATGGAGGTGTCCGACATCGGTCAAGAAGCGGTCTTGATACTTCAACTGTGCAAGACGTTTCCATGACGTTGTTGTCATGGCGTGAGTGGTGGCTAATCTCATATCATTGTTATAAGTTGAAAGGTGTTGTGCTAGCCTGCTAGCCGCTTGCCTGCTCTTCTATGAAATATATACACCTTTCTATGGTGTATTCTAGAAAAAAAGGTAGACTATGGAAGTGCTTTGGTACTCCACTTTACAAGTCTGTCATTTAAAACATTCAGGGAAATATAGTACAAAACAAAACAAGATTGAAGGAGTATGTTTGGCGCTATAAAATGAAGTCTTCTGTTTTTTGCTGAATTCTACAGAAATAAAATCAAGGGGCATGGCTCTTCAGAAACTAACCAATTGTCTTTACAGACTTCCTTATTTACTGGTCCAGTACCTCGACATATTTGATGTTGTTCTTAATACTTTTTTACGATTCTGACTTAATTGACCATGTAGCAGCTATGATATAGTAACTCCTAAAATCGCATTGACCTCCTTTACCTCCACTAACAGTATGCCTTGGAAGGAGCATCCATGAGTGTGTGTGTGTGTGTGTGTGTGTGTTTTGCGAAAAGCATCCATGAGTTTATCTCCCACAATCTCAAACACGTTATTTAAGGGCAACACAGTATGTCTGCAAACAGATCTATGAGCTCACCAGGAAGCAAAACGGTTAATTAATACTAATAGAAACATTTTTTTTTTTGCAACATACCTTAATACGCATATGTTGCTTTAGGGTTCCTGGACTTTCCAAAACTAACACTAGAATTTAAGCCAGACCGAAACTTATCATAGCAAATGTATTGACATAACAACAACCAAAAAAACTATGATTTTTTTATAGCAGACAAAAAATATATTTTCTTCTTAGCACAATTCACCATAGCATGTATTTTAGTCAAATTACCTCACCTGCTTAGTTAAACTAGATTAAGTTGCTCCCTTTCCAGCATAGCAAATCCAAAATTAACTTAACTCACCTGCTTATAAACTAAATCAAGCTGTTCTCTCCCTGCATAGCAAACTCAGAAGCCTAACTTACACACGTTCTTTCCAAACAACTTCAGAGCACCAACAACACCATATTAGATCAAAGATCTGATAAAAGCACACCTCAAACCCATGACAGCCAAAAAAAGTCAGATAAAAAACCCACGCACCTAACTCCTTAACTAGTCAACCATACAGTTTTCTAGCTGCAAGAGTTGAACCATGGAATCACTATTAATATTATTCCTAATAATAATGACCATACTAAAACGGACAGGACTAACCAGAGCAAGAAAAGGGCACAGAAGACGGGCTAGAGCAAGAAAATAATCACTGGACGACACGGTAGACCGGGTGGAAGAAGCCAAACTCAGATGTGCTGCCTTTAAGCAAAGGGTATAAATGATCTGATTCGTAATCCCCCCTCTCCAACAGCAGAGCTCTCAGTGAACAGGTGCAGTTCAACCGCTCAGAAGTCTGAGCTTTTGCACCACAATCATTGGAGGAGAGCAACGCGAAATCAAAAACTGCAACTACAGGGACCGACCAGGCACACACACAAAAAAGCGTGGGCTCATTTGCTGCACAGTTTTCAGTCGACAAACTACCACACCTAAGAGTATATATCAATCGCGTCGCGTCCAGTGGAAGCACAAATTTCTGGAAACTTGTATGGTTCGTAGTTCTAGGTTACCTCGGGCGAGCAGCAAGCTAACCCCGGTCGCCACGTCGCCCGCCCTCCGCGCGGCGGCCTGCACCAAGCCACCCCGTGCACAAAATCAAATCAACAACCCAGCGGTTCATCATGCAAAACGGAATCTCCGCCCCGATCCCTGCCACCCACCTCAAGCGACCGCCGCACCGGGCGCAGCGGCTCCTCTCTCTGCCGCCACCGGCCGATGCTTCCGGACGAAGCTTCCCGGCCAACTCCTCCGCTTTGGGGATCTAGCTAGGCCAGCAGTGGGAGGAACAAGCGTGCGTGCGTGCGTGCGCGCGCGCGCGCGCGAGTGACGAAGGAAGGGAAGGGAAGGGTCGAGATGTCGGGTGCTCGGGTGCGGGGCTCGCTGTATGCTGCGGGTCGTGGAGGCTACACGGTGGAGGTGTGTTTGTGGCCGGGGGCTGTGGGGGTCGCTCTCGCCGCCGCGAGAAATCTCAGCCACTATCTTTACTTGTGGGTTTCTAGGCCTCCTCCGAGGCTATCTTCGTGCGGCACCCTCGTAAAATCCCTGGAATCGCAAACCACCGCATTTTATGTTGCGTACTACTGGCTTTCTTTCTCACGGGAGAAAAAAATGAAATAAAGGGTCAAGGTTATTCTGGACCTTTCATATGCTTTACAAAATACTCCTACAGTATTAGAACCTAGATGATGCCCCGCGCGGTACATCAGGAATCTTGGTAACAGAAATGCGTAAATAGTTGCTAAAAGACTTCTAAAACTAATGAAAAGAAGATGTAATCTGAAAAAAAAGTGTATAAAAACAAATTAAATTACGGTTAAAATAATGTCATTTCTAACAAAACAAAAATGTGAAGGGTCAACTACATACATACGCTGCAATTGCCCAATACATATATTGCTAGTACAAAATCTAATACAAAAAATAACTGTGAATAATTAACATGCATGAATTTATGATATGACTGCGTTGCATGCATAGAGTAATGCAAAATAAAAATGATTTATGACTTGCATGTATGACTTACTTATGTGGCAAGGTTAGAAAAATAGGTATTGTAGCTATTTAGTAATAGAAGATGTACAAGACAACATGGGTTATTTTTAAGGGAAATGTATAGATGCGCTATGTGGGTTTTGTACCCTAGTCATTTGGACGACATATTGGCCCGGCAACAAACTCTCAACTACTTGGTTTTTATCTAGATGAGAAGAAACTCTTGTATTTGACTAGAAATAGTGCCTGCTATTTTGACAACCACTCTTTTGATTGGTTGCAGCAATATTCACTAATTTGCTCAACTAGTGTACGATTTAATTAGCATTGATCCTATGTGGAACTATTACAAAAATGGCTTTTGCAATTTTGATCTAACTACTAGCATCTAGGATGCCGATTGCGGCCTGGCACACGGTGCTGAAAAAGAGAAAAAAGTGATTTCTAAACCTTGAAGAGTATTACCGAGGACCTAGTTCACAAACGTTCTGTTAGTTTGCACATTGATCAGGATGAGAAGATTATTGTATTCTTCATATGTATGTGGCGAACGGTATGAATTTAGGGCCGGAACTGTATTCTTCATATGTATGTGGCGAACGGTATGTATTTAGGGCCGGAACCGAACAATTCGTGATGCATTTGATGGTGATCATGCTTGCAGACGAGGTTGAGACTTGGACCGAGATGACCAACCTAATCTTTTGAAATATACTTTATTATGTATAGTTATAAGGTTGCTCATGCTAAAGGTATGTGACATCCCAGCTTAATAGGAATGATAGATTACTCATATAAAAAAAAGGCGTGTCTTCTTTCTTGGGAGCCCATCCGAAAGGAATTTCAAAGTTAAGTGTGTCTGGCTTGGAGCAATTTGAGGATGGATGGCTGACTGGGAAATTGTTCTTAGGTTCGCACGAGAGATGACAAAGTGCGAAAGAAAGACTAGTGTTGGTCTGTGGGTCCAGTCTTGATCCCAGGCGCGACGGCCAAGAACCAATGGGTTTGGTCAGGGTGTTACAATTGGTATCAAAGTTGACCCCCGCGCTTACACGGGTGTGTGCGGGTTAGTGATGCATACATGAGACGCATGTGGATGATGGCACTGGCACGCGCCGACGTGTGCCAAGAGGGAACGTTCCTGTTGGGTTGACGGGGGCGTCAGTTTCTTTGAGGGAGTGTGTATGTGGATGATGGCACTGGCACGCGCCAACGTGTGCCAAGAGGGAATGTTCCTGTTGGGTTGATGGGGACGTCAGTTTCTTTGAGGGAGTGTGTATGTGCCATCTTGAATTAATAAAAATGATAGACTACTCAAATTAACAAGGTGCACCTTCTTTTTCAGGAGCCCATCAGAAAGGAACCACAAAGTTAAGCGTGCTTTGCTTGGAGCAAATTGAGGATGATTGACCGAGTGGGAAGTTGTTCTTAGGTGCACATGAGTAAGCACAAAGTGCGCAGAAAAGACTAGTGTTGGTCTGTGTGGATAGTCTAGATCGCAGGTGCAATGACCATAAACCGGTGGGTTTAACCGGGGTGTTGCAATTGGTATCAGAGTCGACCATCGCGGTTACATGGCGTGCATGGGTCAGTGATGCATACATGGGGCGCATGTGGATTCTAAAGTTAACACACTACTCAGGCTAGAGTTATCAGTCTACTCTGATATGGTACAAATGTTGTGTATGCACCAGTGGCGGAGCTTCGAAGAAAAAGTTGGGCGGACCGGCTCAAAGGAGAGGACAAATATTGAGTCTGCAACTACCCTAGTTCCTTAGTTTTCGATTTTGTTGTTGCTTTTTTGTAAGCTCTTTGGCCTGCATGAGCATCCCGTCTTGTTCAGTCATTGCTAGGAGCCTGCCTGTTGTTGGTTCTTAACGTGTGGGCATGTTGGTCGTTTACTTATACACATACCATGTCGGTGATCCCAACAGATGATTCTGGCGATTTTGCTTTCTGAAAGTGCAACTAATCCCTGGGTGGTTTTGGTAATTCTTAACAACATATAGCTCATTGAACTAATGCTCTTTCAAGATGATCATTTCAGAAAGTTCAATGTTTGGCATGGCATGGACTAGAGATGTGGACCCCTCAAAATGCTAATGACACATATTGGCAACAAGCTCAAGACTCTACATTTTCTTTTTAGTGATCCAAGATCACATTGAGTCCATAGGAAAGCCAATACTATTAAAAGGGAATGAGGTGTTGCTTAATGGCTTGCTTGCTCAAAATGCTTAGTGATATGCTTCAAAATCCTCAGCCACTTTCTCATTTCCACATATGTCCTAAACCTAAAAGCCAAACTCGGCCCCATTGATTTGATCTATCCGGCGCCACCGAGTTCATTGGACATA
This sequence comes from Aegilops speltoides, assembly GCA_021437245.1. Taxonomy (NCBI): domain Eukaryota; kingdom Viridiplantae; phylum Streptophyta; class Magnoliopsida; order Poales; family Poaceae; genus Aegilops; species Aegilops speltoides. The sequence goes on along the minus strand of CM038147.1, from coordinate 338,991,994 downwards.
GACACTGCCACAAACCCTAATCAATTCGGTTTCACTGATAGGGATCTCGGTCTCACCGAGATGGGATTGCAAACTCTCTATTTCCCTTCACAACGTTTCGGTCTCACCGAAATGAGCAATCGGTCCCACCGAGTTCGCAATGCAAACTCCATGTTTCCTTTTTGTAACGTTTTTGCCCCACCGAAATGAGCGAATTGGTCCCACCGAGTTTGCCTGGCCAACTCCCTGTGTGCCTATTACTGAAATTGGTCCCACCGAGTTCATGTGATCGGTCTCACCGAGATTAAGTTATGCCCTAACCCTAGCGTATCGGTCCCACCGAGTTGATCATATCGGTCCCACCGAGAAGTCTAACATTCACATTTTGACCTGAATCGGTCTGACCGAGTTTTACCATTCGGTCTCACCGAGTTTGGGAATCTATGTGTAACGGCTAGATTTTGTGTGGAGGCTATATATACCCCTCCACCCATTCTTCATTCGTGAGGAGAGCTATCAGAACGTGCCTACACTTCCACTACTCATTTTCTGAGAGAGAACCACCTACTCATGTGTTGAGACCAAGACATTCCATTCCAACCACAAGAATCTTGATCTCTAGCCTTCCCCAAGTTGCTTTCCACTAAAATCATCCTTCCACCATAGCAAAATCTGTGGCAGAGAGTTGAGTGTTGGAAAGACTATCATTTGAAGCCCAAAGAGCAAGGAGTTCATCATCAACACACCATCTATTACCTTTTGGAGAGTGGTCTCACCTAGATTGGTTAGGTGTCACTTCGGAGCCTCCGTCAAGACTGTGGAGTTGAACCAAGGAGTTTGTAAGGGCAAGGAGATTGCCTACTTCGTAAAGATCTACCCGAGTGAGGCAACTCCTTCATGGACGATGGTCATGGTGGGATAGACAAGGTTGCTTCTTCGTGGACCCTTCGTGGGTGGAGCCCTCCGTGGACTCGCGCAGTCGCTACCCTTCGTGGGTTGAAGTCTCCATTAATGTGGATGTACGATAGCACTAGCTATCGGAACCACGCCAAAAATCTCCGTGTCAACATTGTGTTTGCTCCCTCCAAACTTCTCCCCTTTACCTTCATATGCAATGATTTACATTCCGCTGCTATACTCTTTGAATTGCATGTGTATGTTGATTGATTGACTAGTGCTAAGTTCCTAAAATCTGCAAAGAATTAAAATTGGGAAAGGCTAGGTTTTTATTTGGTCAAGTAGTCTAATCACCCCCCCTCTAGACATACTTTCGATCCTACACTTTCCATAAAAAAAAGAGGGTTGGCTCTGCGATTTTTAGAATGTAAAGAACATTTGAGCGAAAAAAATCAAGCTACGAAATAGCAAACTCAAAATTTGGGGAATAAATAAGATCACTTGTATTCAGACTCACAATTGCAAGCAACTGGAGATTATGTGCTTGATTGCTTGTTGCCAAGGACGCTGCTTGGCCGCTAGCCACCGTGACGCTACTCATGCCTGCTTGCAAGACCTCTGGCGGTCTGGCATGTGCCTATATGGTAAGTCGCAAGTCACAACCCCCCTTCTAGTTCTCCAACACGGATCTGCATGAGATGCCCTGGGCGTTGGGCGGCATCTGCTCCCTGATGAGTGACTAGGATGCTGCAAAACCTATATGAGCAGAAGTAGTCACATCTAGTTACGGGTCGCCAACCACGAGCCCACAACTATGAGGTACTACACCTCCTTGTACGCTATTGGATGGCTTTGTATTGAACGTGAAGGGGGTGACTGGCTACAAACATATGTATTAAGAAGTTGGCCAAAATCCTGGGCGGGCCATGGCCCAGGTCTGCCCCAGCAAAGCTCCGCCCCTGATATGCACCATGTTGCTCATTATAAAATTACCAAGATACCTATGCTAAACTTATCGGGCTAATCACACTATACTTAGCAGGCTTCTCCTATCATAGTTACCAAACTACTAAAGCTATAATTATCGACCTTGTTAGTATGTAGTTACTGTCTTATCGACATAGCAATTATGAAGTTATCGGGTTGTTCGTACTATAGTTATTAGGTTGCTAATGCTAAAGTTATCAGATTGCTCATGTTATAGTTACTAGACAACTAATGTTTAAGTTACCAGGACTCATGCTAGAGTTATCAACATGGCTATTACGTAGTTACCGTCATAACAATTATGAAGTTATCAAACTACTTATGCTCTATTATGAGGCTGATAATGCTGAAGTTACTAGGATGATAATGCTATAGTTATTAGGTTGTTCATGTATAGTTGCCAAGCTGATGATGCTAAGGTTATCAGGCTGCTCATGTTGAAATTATCACGCTGCACATGCTAAAGTTATCAGGATGTCCATGCTAATGTTGCCAACATTAGATAATATAGTTGTTGGCCGCCATGCAATAGTTACCAACATGTCAGCTATGTAGTCACCTAGCCGCCCATGTGATAGTTACCAACATGAGGCAACTGTATCTACTAGTGGCACATGCTACAATTATCAAGTGTGTTAGATCGCAGTCACAACCATATAAGTGATGTTGTTACATGGGTGGTTGCAAAGAGGTCTAGTTTTGGAATCGATAATTATCAATGAGTTGTCGATACCCCACATATTTTTTTACCGATAATGGCATATGAACAATATTTATAACTCTTGTAGTATCGGGTGATAACTTCCAACCTGAAAAAAGTTGCCAAAACATACCAACATGTGATATAGTTTCGAAGGTCTCCTTACGATGGATTTAATGATTTAACAGTGAAAATGAGTTTGAATCGAACCAACGGTTAAGCTAGAAAATATTTTGAATTTTCAGAATATGAAAGAATCTAGGTCTACATCATATTTTGTCTTTTTTTGCATGCATGCAAGATGGACAATGGAGTGCACATGGGGAGGACTCATTTGGGTTTTATCTCTATAAATGCATAACATTCACCGACTAGTGCACTCCTTTGTTTACAACTTATTATGTCTTTCATGAAAGAATATGGTTGGTGATATTCCTTATCATGTAAGGGAAGTAGGAAAATGTTCATATTTACTCTATGCCTCTCGTGCCTAGAGACCCCATAATTTATAATAGTGTTAGCTTTAATGGTCTATGGTATTTAAATTTTGTTTTACACCTTGCTATTGACGTGACATCATCCCTCATTGAAAAAATAAAACACATTAATGAGATACCAAATTCTTAAACCTGGAGTTTTATCCTTGGTGGACTAGAGGTACCACCACCTTCCTAACCATCTAGCCATTGGTTGATTTCTTTACTTATGCCATGAATATAATAGGTGCATTTAGTTAATTACGCATCCTAGTCATAATTTTTAGAAAAGAACTTCTAGTATGATAGTGGTTTCCTAGTGTTTGATTATGTATCTGACATAGGTGTAATTCATTGGTCTCTACGTTCATTAATGCAGAGAAGATAATGTTGAAAAAAATTCATGAAAAATCAAGTAGTTATGAATTATCCAACCATACAGAATGATTCATCAACCTACACTTTATTTATTAGTAAAGTACACTACACTGCACAGTGCTTAGATAACTAAAGTATGAATTAATATCATCATGACACATTGTAGAAGGAAAATATGTAAGTTTTGAGTCATTTACCCATGATGTGGATGTAGATTTAATTCACATATTTCATCCTATTGAAAATTATATTATAATTACAAAATATTCAAAGACCGCATGCCATAATACTACATGAAACTCTTTTGATCAGACACATTTGTCTTTAGGTATCTCATACCACAATTTTGAGTAGCTACTATTGCATTTTCAAAGATAAATGTGATTTTATGTACCTATTATGATAGGCCTTGAACAAAAATACTAGTATATAGTAAAAGTGAATGGCAGTTTTTTCAAAAGAAGAAAAAACTTGCGACATTAAGGTATGGAGGAGCCTAGAAAAAATGATAAGTGTATGGATGATGTGTATTATAAACCACAAAGTTGAAAATGGATAATAGTTCATTTAGAAGAAAAGAAGTCTGGATAATGAAAGTATGGGATATTCTAGAACAGAAAAATGCTCGCGTTTTGAGGTTTGTGCATATTGTGAATAGAATGGTAATTCACATAGAATAAATCAATTTGGATAATTAATGCATGGGAGATTCTAGAACAAAAGTGAAGTGCTTGTGTTTTGAGGTTTGTACATACTATGCATTGTAAATCATTAATAAAAAAGAACCGTAATTCATTTGGAATGTTTGTTTGGATAATTAAAGTTCCAAAGGAGTGGCAGATCTAGGGGTGGGGTCGTTGGGGCCATGGCCCCCACAAACAATTTACTGAACTTTTTGTAGTAGTGCATTCATATGTATATTCAGTATTTTATTAACTATTTGTAATGTGCTTTGACAAAAAAAAAATGCTACCCTTTGTAGTGTTGCCCTATGTTGGTCAAGTTCTAGATTCGCCATTGTTCCAGAGCAAAGGACAAGTGCTTGTGTTTGGAGATTCGTGCCTTGCGTTCATGCTCAACAATAAAATCTTCTAGATTGTATATCAGGTAGAATCCAGTGAAGTAAAGATGATATCTAGTGACTAATAGTACTCAGATTTGTCATCTATGTATGGTCGGATTGTCTTCATTCAAAATTATTCATATGTTATATAGTGGTATAGATATTTTGTATTTGTACTGTACTCGATGATTCTAGCCTCTTGTAGGATAAAGTTACCGTCTGTACTACCCATGGCTGCAAAAGTAATTTGTGGTTGGGATGCAAAACACACTCTTCCAAAGGGCCCGAAGGCAAAAACACAAAAGGGGCAGTCAATACCAATAGCTGAGTATTTGCGGTCCGAAATGACCCAACGTGGCCTCGCTCCACGGGCCCACACTAAAAGGCCACCTGGCTAAAACCTATTCGCTAACCCCACGCTTTTTCCAGGGCATCCCAAAACGTGTGGTCTCGCATGCTCCACCCATGCTCGCCCACAATCCGAGCCGTCGATGCTGTGCATCCCCCCTGTCACAACCGTCCGATGTTGGCAGGGCAACTCGTGGCTGACGAAGGCCGGACTCAGCGGACGACCCAGATTCTCCACGCCTCCCTTCATGCGGCGATGCGGGGTTGGGTGGCCCCGAGACGTACGGGTTGCATTGGCGGCTGAGACGGATGCTTTTGAACTTGCGGCTGTAGTAGAAAAGCGCATGGGCAGTGGGCCCCACATGACTACGCGGGAGGCCTGGAAGCAAGGCGAGGAAAAGGAGCTCCATTCCGTTACCCCTGTGCCTGGCTCGTGTACCCGTCTGCGTCTTATCGCCGTGTAGGCCGTGACGTGGCGCCTGGCTTTGTTTATTCGAGGCGACCGAAGATGGCAAGTGTCGATCGTCGGGCGACTCACGAATATCTTGTGGCTAGGGCATCTTCAATGTGGATTCACCCGCGAACAGCCAGCAAAGGTCATTCAACTTGTCCCTTAAATCTTTTCTACTTGGTCGATCTCTTCTTTTTTAAGAAATTCATCTAAATTAAGACTAATTCGACCATGCATTTAAATAGTTACAAAAATTGCAATTAATAGCAAAAACAACAGATGTTGAACATTTTTCTTGCATTCATTGATCCTAAAAGGAAAATATTCGGTTGTCCGTGCCAAATGCCTCAATATCCGACCGTTTTTTCGTCCTCCTTTTGCGCAAAGCATTTGTACATGGTAGCATGGAAGTCGTGAACAAATTCCATCGCATTTGGATCCAAGTCGTCCGCCTTGACATTGTTGACACCATATTTTGGTATGATCAAAAACATAATTAAGAAAACCTCAAATGGAAAAGTGTTCAAAGTGAGAAAGTTCTGTATCATCAAAAGGAATTTTTTTGATATTTGGGCCATAGTCATTCAATCTTATCTCTAAAGCCGAAGTTGTATTCGAAGTACTGAGATTTTGTATGGAGAACACTATTCAGCTAAGTACGCCCCCAAGACGGTCTCATATGGAAAACTGATCTACACGAGTTGTCTTCGTCTCGTCGAAACGATCAATTTTCATACATCCTAATCCGAGATCGTATGCAAAAGTTGGAGCCTGCGCAGTGCGACCGTGCAGTGAGCAAAACATGACGCCCGGGACCAGACACACATGTGAGTATGTCTGATGAGCTGCGTGAATAATTACTAGTTTTGCAGGAGCGATTTGACCCTCAATATGGCCTCTGATCAAAAAAATGTTCTACATGAAAGTTGTTCGTCTGGTCGAAACAATCAAAATTGCTTTTGGGCTCATTTCTATCCGAGGTTGTTTACCACCTCAAAAAAGACCCGTAAGGTGCAGCCAGTTTTAGACCGAACAGTTTTGGAAAGTTCGGACAAAACCATTTGAATTTGACTAGGGTTTGGAGGTGAATCCAAGTCTTTTCCTTGCACGGGAAGTCCAAATTACCTCTTATATACCTAAGGGGTGACGGCCGATTGAACAACACACAATTGATCAAATCATCTATCACTTTTGTCTTTTATCTTTTCTCCTTAACCCTAGTTCTTCTTCTTCTCGTTTTTCGTTCGTTCTTCTTGTTGCAGGGCGGCGAACCTCGAGGCCCTACGGCCGATCAGGTCAACCTAGGGCAGCCCATAGCCGCCGCATGTCCAGGCGGGGCCCTCCTGGGCACGTGGGGTTTCGGGTACTCAAAAGCGCCCGCCGGATTGCTTGCATACCGCGCTTCCGCACGGGTCTCCTTCGGCGCGAGCTGCGGTGCATCACCCTTGGCATTGGAGGTACATGGTGATGTGTTCGTGTGAGAACACACTTTTTGGCGACTCCGCTCGGGACGAAGCTTTGAATGGTCTCCGGCCTGTTCTTGCTACGAAGAGATTGTCATCTAGGGTTTGCAATCTACAAAGGTAATATGAATACCCAGTCCCCTAAAGTAGATGCAAATAATTCGTATGGTGTTACTAGATCATTCAATGAGTATACTCTATCGGCCTGCCCTAACTTTTTCAATCATGGATCTAATTACGTGCATAAGCCGATTCAAAATAATTTACATGCTTCAATTTACCATATGTACTCCAACTCTCATGCATCGGTGTTGGGAAACGTAGCATGCAATTTCAAAAATTTCCTACGCCCACGCAAGATCTATCTAGGAGATGCATAGCAACGAGAGGGGGAGAGTGTGTCCACGTACCCTCGTAAACCGAAAGCGGAAGCGTTAGTTTAACGCGGTTGATGTAGTCGAACGTCTTCTCGATTCAACTGATCAAGCACCGAACGTACGACACCTCCGAGTTCTGCACACGTTCAGCGCGATGATGTCCCTCGAGCTCAGCAGAGTGTCAAAGGAGTAGATGAGTTCCGTCAGCACGACGGCGTGGTGACGGTGATGGTGATGTGATCCGCGGAGGGCTTCGCCTAAGCACTACGACAATATGACCAGAGGAGTAAATAGTGGAGGGGGGCACCGCACACGGCTAAGAACAATTGATGTGCCTAGAGGTGCCCCCACCCCCGTATATAAAGGAGGGAGAGGGTAGGAGGCCGGCCTAGAGCGCGCTTTATGTAGTGCATCATCCTGCAACTAACACATTAGTCACATTGCTTTCAAGGCTTCATATGATGTGCATTCCCGAGAGGGTCCAGAGATACCTCTCTGATACTCGGAGTGACAAATCCTAATCTCGATCTATGCCAACCCAACAAACACCTTCGGAGATACCTGTAGAGCATATTTATAATCACCCAGTTACGTTGTGACGTTTGATAGCACAAAAGGCATTCCTCCGGTGCCCGGGAGTTGCATAATCTCATAGTCGGAGGAATATGCATTTGACATGAAGAAAGCAGTAGCAATAAAACCGAACGAACATTATGCTAAGCTAACGGATGGGTCTTGTCCATCACATCATTCCACTAATGATGTGATCCCGTTTATCAAATGACAACACATGTCCATGGCTAGGAAACTTAACTATCTTTGATCAACGAGCTAGTCTAGTAGAGGCATACTAGGGACACAGTGTTTTGTCTATGTATTCACACATGTATCAAGTTTCCGGTTAATACAATTCTAGCATGAATAATAAACATTTATCATGAATAAGGAAATATAAAACAAGAACTTTATTATTGCCTCTAGGGCATATTTCCTTCAATCGGCAATCCCAAAAATTGTTATGCCGATGAACAACATGATGAGTTTGGTCAATCAAGTTGAAACACCTCATGTAGGAACTTCCAATAGCATGCAACAAAGTGTTTCACCTTTTTGTTCATCGACAACTAATTTGCAATATACTGGTTCAACCAGGCCAATGGATGGGAGAATTGGCCATGCTACTACTCCCTCCGATTCTCTTTAGTCTGTGTATAACTCACATAACGCATACCAAGGAGTGCTACTCGAAATTGATTTCAGACGGAATTACCCCTGTGCTCGATGAATTGCAAAGACCTGAAAAGCTGCAAAGTGGTAATCACACGAGGCAGTTGATTGGCCCATCCGCCTCGTTTCGCCTGCGTATTTCTCTGCATGTCTGTTATTGGCCCATCCTCCTTTGCATGCGCTGCATGCCTGACTAGAATTAATGCACAAGAGGAGGCAGCCCTGCATGTAGTGATGAAAAGTAGGGATAGATTTGGAAGAAATTGCTACAAATCTGGATCGCGCAAAGCATTGCGGGAAAAATGAGAAAAACTTATGCGCAAACTAAGTGGGTTCGGATGGAGTACTAGCTATTCGGCCAGTTACTCTCAACCATCATATGCTACACTCATGTTAGTAGTTATTCGGCACCTTATACAACTGTAGATGCTCATAATTCTGCTCCGCACCTTCACGGTCATAGCCGAATAAGTGAAAATTTTGTAGCAGTGCACATGCCATCATCTAATATTGTAGCATATAATGCATCCTCTACGCAATTGCATAATTTAGGCAACACCTTAATGCTGAAAGAATCTAAAAGTATTGTGGAACAATCCCTTACAGAATGGTAAGTAACTAAATTAAAAAGGGATATAGTCCAAATCAATAAGATTAGTGCTCTTTGCCTTGAAGAACATGATAAGGGGCTAGTTCCTGATTATAATGCAATAAAAGCTAGAGTTTTGCAAGAAGATGAATCTTTTCCAATTAGGAAAACCGGCGAACAAAAATATGGTTTTACAACAATACATATGCCTTTACCTAGCACTACATCATACACCCCTACACAATTGCAATGTTTCGACAACACCCATGTGTCATTGCCGAAAGAATCTAAAAGCATTGGGTGGCAATCATATCCGGAGTGGGCTGAAATTGAGAAAAAGCTTAAAGCCAATTCTGCTGCTCGCCGCCAGAAACAAATATAAAAAGAATTGGCTCAGATAAGAGAAGCATTGCAAATTGGTAGTATCAACGAAAAAAAAGATGATTTGGAACATGAAAGTGCTTCGGTTGAAAAAGACGAATCAAGTAGTATATATTCTGAATCCATCAAATCCAAAGAGGCAAGTAGTATTGAGAAAGGGCATGGAAAGCATGGCAAAATGACCATGCTTGATTTTTTTGAAGTTAATTTCCTGCCCTATGAGTTTCGTGCCACAGAATTTGACAAGCCTCAAGGACAAGAACAAGTAGCCGAACAAAGTTCGGTTGACAAGGATCTTCAAAGTAACAATGCATGGAATCAAGAATAAGGTGATGAAAAGGTGTTGGTGAGCAATCCAAAGACGGAGCAAGATAGTGTTCAAGTCATACCGCCATCATGCTCTCCCAACATATTAGAAGAGGTATGTCTAGCAAGTAATTTACCTGTTTTCATATTTGGTCAGAACTTTATTGTTGATGCATCTATTAGAATAAATCTCATAAGTAATTTTGAAAGACCAACGACGGAGGGTAATTTACTTGTTAGCAATAAAAAATTTATAAAGCATATTGGTCAACCCATTGCGCCATTTATAAAGACTGATAGTGACTTATTGTTGCAGTCAAGGCTTTTCCCATTGCTTTATCTAAAGTTCATATCTAATTGGGTAGCTTTGCTTATTTATTACTTGGCTTGCATTTTGTCTCAATTGAGACATGTATGCTCTAAGTATTTCCGTTTCAGAAATTTAAAGCCAAGGTTAAATTCTTTTGAGAAAACCAATGCTATTATGACATCTTATCAAAAGACATCGGATATAGAGTGCAAAATACACTACATAGCCGAATGGGGAGATTCCAAATCTGAACCATTCTTTTGCTTACCTCCAAAGCCGTTCTCACACCAAGACCGGCTAAAAAATAAGAAGTATACCTTCAATTCAAGCATGTGTGATCAAATATTTGATTTGTTGCTGAAAAATAATTACATTAGAATTCTTGATCACCATGTCAAGCCATCCAAGGACAAATGTATTGTAAGTTACATGTTTCGTCCCAGCATAATTTTGAGGATTGCAACATGTTTCATCAAATAGTTAAATCAGCCACTGATAAAGGACGATTGGAATTTTTGAAACACCAAGAGATGACCATGAAGGAAATATGCCCTAGAGGCAATAATAAAGTTATTATTTATTTCCTTATTTCATGATAAATGTTTATCATTCATGCTAGAATTGTATTAACCGGAAACATGATACATGTGTGAATGCATAGACAAAACAAGATGTCACTAGTATGCCTCTACTAGACTAGCTTGTTAATCAAAGATGGTTATGTTTCCTAACCATGAACAAAGGAGTTGTTATTTGATTAACGAGGTCACATCATTAGTAGAATGATCGATTGACATGACCCATTCCCTTAGCTTAGCACACGATCGTTTAGTATGTTGCTACCGCTTTTATCCATGACTTATACATGTTCCTGTAACTATGAGATTATGCAACTCCGTTTACGGAGGAACACTTTGGTGCTACCAAACGTCACAACGTAATCGGGTGATTATAAAGGAGTACTACAGTGTCTCCAAAGGCGATGTTGGGTTGGCGTATTTGAGATTAGGTTTTGTCACTCCGATAGTCGGAGAGGTATCTCTGGGCCCTCTCGGTAATGCACATCACTGAAGCCTTGCAAGCACTACAACTAATGAGTTAGTTGTGAGATGATGTATTACGGAACGAGTAAAGAGACTTGCCGGTAACGAGATTGAACTAGGTATTGGATACCGACGATCGAATCTCGGCAAGTAACATACCGATGACAAAGGGAACAACGTATGTTGTTATGCGGTCTGACCGACAAAGATCTTCGTAGAATATGTAGGAACCAATATGGGCATCCAGGTCCCGCTGTTGGTTATTGACCGTGAATGGTTCTAGGTCATGTCTACATTGTTCTCGAACCGTAGGGTCCGCACGCTTAAGGTTTCGATGACAGTTATTATGAGTTTATGTGTTTTGATGTACCAAGGAGTTTGGAGTCCGGATGTGATCACGGACATGACGAGGAGTCTCGGAATGGTCGAGACATAAAGATTGATATATTGGAAGCCTATGTTTGGAGTTCGAATGGTTCCGCAAAACGGAATTTATCGATCTACCGGAGGTTACCGGAACCCCCCGGGAGGTGAATGGGCCTCGATGGGCCTTGGTGGAAAGGAGAAGGGGCAGCCCAAGGTGGCCGCGCGCCTCCCCCCCCTTCCCTAGTCCTACTAGGACTAGGAGAAGGGCCGCCCCTCTCTCTCTTTCCCCCCGGAATCCTAGTCCAACTAGGATTGGGGGAATCCTACTCCCGAGGGAGTAGGACTCCTGTATGCCCCCCTTGGCCGCCGGCCCCTTCCCCCGCTCCTTTATATCTGAGGCAGGGGCACCTTGGAACACACAAGTTGATCGTGAGATCGTTCCTTAGCCGTGTCGGTGCCCCCTCCACCATATTCCACCTCGGTTATACTGTCATGAAGCTTAGGCGAAGCCTGCGCACCGTGAAACATCAAGATCGTCCACCACGCCGTCGTCGACGGAACTCTCCTCGACACTCGGCTGGATCGAGTACGAGGGCGCCATCGAGCTGTACGTGTGTCAAGAACTCGGGGCGTCGGAGTAACGGCGCCGGATCGGTCGGATCGCGAGGAGAACGTCGACTACTTCCTCTACGTTGTGATCGCTTCGCCGGGTCTACAAGGGTATGTGGACAACACTCTCCCTCTCGTTGCTATACATCACCATGATCTTGCGTGTGCGTAGGAAATTTTTGAAATTACTACGTTCCCCTACAAAGGCATCCGAGCCTAGGTTTTTCTATGGTTTGATGTTTTGCACGAGTAGAACACAAGTGAGTTGTGGGCGATACAAGTCATACTACCTACCAAATGTCATACTTTGGTTCAGCGGTATTGTGAGATGAAGCGGCCTGACCGACATTACGCGACGCTTACGCGAGACTGGTTTCACCGCCACGAGCACTCGCTGCTTAAAGGTGACCGGTGGGTGTCTGCTCTCTCACTTTAGTTGAACCGAGTGTGGCTACGCCCGGTCCTTGAGAAGGTTAAACGGAGTCTATTTGACGAAGTATCGTTGTGGTTTTGATGCGTAGGTGAGACTAGTTCTTGCTTAAGCCCGTAGCAGCCACGTAAAATTTGCAACAACAAAGTAGAGGACGTCTAACTTGTTTTTGCAGGCATGTTGTGATGTGATATGGTCAAGACGTGATGCTATATTTTATTGTATGAGATGATCATGTTTTGTAACCGGTTATCGGCAATCGGCGAGAGCCATATGGTTGTCGCTTTATTGTATGCAATGCAATCGCCTCTGTAATGCTTTACTTTATCACTAAGCGGTAGCGATAGTCGTAGTAGCATAAGTTTGGCGAGACGACAACGATGCTGCGATGGAGATCAAGGTGTCGCTACGGTGGCGATGGTGATCATGGTGGTGCAACAAGATGGAGATCATGAAGCACAAGATGATGATGACCATATCATATCACTTATATTGATTTGCATGTGATGTTTATCCTTTTATGCATCTTATCTTGCTTTGATTGACGGTAGCATTATAAGATGATCTCTCACTAAATTATCAAGAAGTGTTCTCCCGGGTATGCACCGCTTGCCAAAGTTCGTCGTGCCCGCACACCACGTGATGATCGGGTGTGATAAGCTCTCGTCCATCTACAACGGGTGCAAGCCAGTTTTGCACGCCAGAGAATACTCGGGTTATACTTGACGAGCCTAGCATATGCAGATATGGCCTCGGAACACGGAGACCGAAAGGTCGAGCGTGAATCATATAGTAGATATGATCAACATAAGATGTTCACCATTGAAAACTACTCCATTTCACGTGATGATCGGTTATGGTTTAGTTGATTTGGATCACGTGATCACTTAGATGACTAGAGAGATGTTTTTCTAAGTGGGAGTTCTTAAGTAATATGATTAATTGAACTTAAATTTATCATGAACTTAGTACCGATAGTATCTTGCTTGTTTATGTTTGATTGTAGATAGATGGCTCGTCTTTGTTCCGTTGAATTTTAATGCGCTCCTTGAGAAAGCAAAGTTGAAAGATGATGGTAGCAATTACACGGATCGGGTCCGTAACTTGAGGATCATCCTCATTGCTGCACGTAAGAGCTACGCCCCGGATGCACCGCTAGGTGCCGTGCTCTTGCTAATGCAACCGCAGATGTTATGAACGTCTGGCGAGCAAAGCGATGACTACTCTATAGTTCAATGTGCCATGCTTTACGGCTTAGAACCGGGACTTCAACGACGTTTTGAACGTCATGGAGCATATGAGATGTTCCAGAGTTGAAGTTGATATTCCAACAGTAATGCCCGGATTGAGAGATATGAAGTCTCCAATAAGTTCTATAGCTGCAAGATGGAGGAGAATAGTTCATTAGTGAGCATATACTCGTAATGTCCGGTACTACAATCACTTGACACAATTGGGAGTTAATCTTCCGGATGATTGTGTCATTGATGAATTCTTCAATCACCGCCACCAAGCTACAAAGGCTTCGTGATGAACTATAATATGCAAGGGTTAGTAAAGACTATACCGAGCTCTTCGCAATGCTAAAGGCTGCGGGGTAGAAATCAAGAAGGAGCATCAAGTGTTGATGGTCAATAAGACCACTAGTTTCAAGAAGAAAGGCAAAGGGAAGAAGAAGGGAATCTCAAGAAGAACAGCAAGCAAGTTGTCGCTCAGAGAAGAAACCCAAGTCGGCCCTAAACCTGAAATCGAGTGCTTCTACTGCAAGCGATCGTCATTTGAAGCGGAACTGCCCCAAGTATTTGGCGGATAAGAAGGATGGCAAGGTGAACAAAGGTATATGTGATATACATGTTATTGATGTGTACCTTACTAGAGCTCGTAGTAGCACTGGTATTTGATATCGGTTCATTGCTAATATTTGCAACTCAAACAGGACTACAGATTGCTTAACTCGCAAAGGACGAGGTGACGATCGCGTGGGAAATGGTTCCAAAGTCGATGTGATCGCGGTCGGCACGCTACCTCTACATCTACCTTCGGGATTAGTTTTAGACCTAAATAATTGTTATTTGGTGCTGCGTTGAGCATGAACATTATATCTGGATCTTGTTTGATGCGAGACGGTTATTCATTTAAATCGAGAGAATAATGGTTGTTCTATTTATATGAGTAATATCTTTTATGGTCATGCACCCTTGAGGAATGGTCTATTTTGATGAATCTCGATAGTAGTGATACACATATTCATAATGTTGAAACCAAAAGATGCAGAGTTGATAATGATAGTGCAACTTATTTGTGGCAATCGCCGTTTAGGTCATATCGGTGTAAAGCGCATGAAGAAACTCCATGTTGATGGACTTTTGGAGTCACTTGATTATGAATCACTTGGCACTTATGAACCGTGCCTCATGGGCAAGATGACTAGAACACCGCTCTTCTCCGTACTATGGAGAGAGCAACAGATTTGTTGGAAATCATACATACTGATGTATGTGGTCCGATGAATATTGAGGCTCGTGGCGGATATCGTTATCTTCTCACCTTCACAGATGACTTAAGCGGATATGGGTATATCTACTTAATGAAACATAAGTCTGAAACGCTTGAAAAGTTCAAAGAATTTCAGAGTGAAGTTGAAAACATCGTAACAAGAAAATTAAGTTTCTACGATCGATCGTGGAGGTGAATATTTGAGTTACGAGTTTGGTCTACATTTGAAACAATGCGGAATAGTTTAACAACTTACGCCACCCCGGAACACCACAACAGTAATGGTGTGTCCGAACGTCGAATCGTGCTTTACTAGATATGGTACGATCTATGATGTCTCTTACAGATTTACCGCTATCATTTTGGGGTTATGCTCTAGAGACAGCCGCATTCACACTGAATAGAACACCGTCGAAATCCGCTGAGACGACACCTTATGAACTGTGGTTTAGCAAGAAACCAAAGTTGTCGTTTCTTAAAGTTTGGGGATGCGATGCTTATGTGAAAAAGCTTCAACCCGATAAGCTCGAACCCAAATCGAGAAATGTGTCTTCATAGGATACCCAAAGGAGACAGTTGGGTACACCTTCTATCACAGATCCGAAGGCAAGACATTCGTTGCTAAGAATGGATCCTTTCTAGAGAAGGAGTTTCTCTCGAAAGAAGTGAGTGGGAGGAAAGTGGAACTTGATGAGGTAATAGTACCTTCTCCCTTACTTGAAAGTAGTTCGTCACGTAAACCAGTTTACGAGACACCTACGCCAAGTAGTGAGGAAGTTGATGATGTTGATCATGAAACTTCAGATCAAGTTTCTGCAGAACCTCGTAGATCAACGAGTAAGATCCGCACTGAGTGGTACGGTAATCCTGTTCGAAGTCATGCTACTAGATCATGATGAACCTACGAACTATGAAGAAGCGATGGTGAGCCCAGATTCATAAAATGGCTTGAGGCCATGAAATCGAGATGGGATCCATGTATGAAAACAAAGTGTGGACTTTGGTTGACTTGCCCGAGGGTAGGCAAGCAATAGAAAACAAGTGGATCTTCAAGAAGAAGGCCGACGCCGACGGTAATGTTATCGTTTATAAAGCTCGACTTGTCGCAAAAGGTTTTCGACAAGTTCAAGGGGTTGACTACGATGAGACCTTCTCACCAGTAGCGATGCTTAAGTCCGTCCGAATCATGTTAGCAATTGCCGATTTTATGATTATGAAATTTGGCAAATGGATGTAAAGACCGCCTTCCTGAATGGATTTACGGAAGAAGAGTTGTATATGATGCAACCGAAGGTTTTATCGATCCAAAGGAGCTAACAAAGTGTGCAAACTCCAGCGATCCATATATGGACTGGTGCAAGCATCTCGGAGTTGGAATAAACGCTTTGATAGTGTGATCAAAGCATTTGGGTTTGTACAGACTTTTGGAGAAGCCTCAGATTTACAAGAAAGTGAGTGGGAGCTCAGAGCATTTCGATTTTATATGTGGATGACATATTACTGATCGGAAATGATATAGAATTCTGGATAGCATAAAGGGATACTTGAATAAGAGTTTTCAATGAAAGACCTCGGTGAAGCTGCTTACATATTGGGCATCAAGATCTATAGAGATAGATCAAGACGCTTAATTGGACTTTCACAAAGCACGTACCTTGACAAAGTTTTGAAGAAGTTCAAAATGGATCAAGCAAAGAAAGGGTTCTTGCCTGTGTTACAAGGTGTGAAGTTGAGTCGACTCAATGCCCGACCACCGCAGAAGATAGAGAGAAATGAAAGATGTTCCTATGCTTCAGCCATAGGCTCTATCATGTATGCAATGCTGTGTACCAGACTGATGTGTGCCTTGCTATAAGCCTAGCAGGAGGTACCAAAGTAATCCAGAGTGGATCATCGGACAGCGTCAAGAACATCCCAAATACCGAAAAGGACGAAGGATATGTTTCTCGATATGGAGGTGACAAAGAGCTCATCGTGGCGGTTACGTTGATGCAAGCTTTGACACCGATCCGACGATTCTAAATCGCAGACCGGATACGATTTACACTAAACGGAGGAGCTGTCGGTTGGTGCGAGTTCTAAACAAAGCGTCGTGGCGGGATCTACATGTGAAGCGGAATACATAGCTGCTTCGAAGCAGCTAATGAAGGAGTCTGGATGAAGGAGTTCATATCCGATCTAGGTGTCATACCTAGTGCATCGGGTCCAATGAAAATCTTCGTGACAATATCGAGCAATTGCCTTAGCAAAGGAATCCAGATTTCACAAGAGGACCAAGCACATCAAGAGACGCTTCAATTCCATCCGGACTTAGTCCAGATCGAGACATAGAGATTTGCAAGATACATACGGATCTGAATGTTGCGAACCCGTTGACTAAGCCTCTTCCACGAGCAAAACATGATCAGCACCAAGACTCCATGGGTGTTAGAATCATTACTGTGTAATCTAGATTATTGACTCTAGTGCAAGTGGGAGATCAAGGAAATATGCCCTAGAGGCAATAATAAAGTTATTATTTATTTCCTTATTTCATGATAAATGTTTATCATTCATGCTAGAATTGTATTAACCGGAAACATGATACATGTGTGAATGCATAGACAAAACAAGATGTCACTAGTATGCCTCTACTAGACTAGCTTGTTAATCAAAGATGGTTATGTTTCCTAACCATGAACAAAGGAGTTGTTATTTGATTAACGAGGTCACATCATTAGTAGAATGATCGATTGACATGACCCATTCCTTAGCTTAGCACACCATCGCTTAGTATGTTGCTACTGCTTTTATCCATGACTTATACATGTTCCTGTAACTATGAGATTATGCAACTCCGTTTACGGAGGAACACTTTGGTGCTACCAAACGCGTCAACGTAATCGGGTGATTATAAAGGAGTACTACAGTGTCTCCAAAGGCGATGTTGGGTTGGCGATTTTGAGATTAGGTTTTGTCACTCCGATAGTCGGAGAGGTATCTCTGGCCCTCTCGGTAATGCACATCATCAAGCCTTGCAAGCACTACAACTAATGAGTTAGTTGTGAGATGATGTATTACGGAACGAGTAAAGAGACTTGCCGTAACGAGATTGAACTAGGTATTGGATACCGACGATCGAATCTCGGGCAAGTAACATACCGATGACAAAGGAACAACGTATGTTGTTATGCGGTCCGACCGACAAAGATCTTCGTAGAATATGTAGGAACCAATATGGGCATCCAGTCCCGCTGTTGGTTATTGACCGTGAATGGTTCTAGGTCATGTCTACATTGTTCTCGAACCGTAGGGTCCGCACGCTTAAGGTTTCGATGATGCTTATTATGAGTTTATGTGTTTTGATGTACCAAGGAGTTCGAGTCCGGATGTGATCACGGACATGACGAGGAGTCTCGGAATGGTCGAGACATAAAGATTGATATATTGGAAGCCTATGTTTGAGTTCGAATGGTTCCGCAAAACGGAATTTACTAGAGTACCGGAGGTTACCGGAACCCCCGGAGGTGAATGGGCCTCGATGGGCCTTGGTGGAAAGGAGAAGGGCAGCCCAAGGTGGCATGCGCCCCCCCTTCCCTAGTCCTACTAGGACTAGGAGAAGGGCCGCCCCTCTCTCTCTTTCCCTCCGGAATCCTAGTCCAACTAGGATTGGGGGAATCCTACTCCCGAGGGAGTAGGACTCCTGTATGCCCCCCTTTGGCCGCCGCCCCTTCCCCTGCTCCTTTATATACGGGGCAGGGGGCACCTTGAACACACAAGTTGATCGTGAGATCGCTCCTTAGCCGTGTCGGTGCCCCCTCCACCATATTCCACCTCGGTTATACTGTCATGAAGCTTAGGCGAAGCCTCGCGCCGGTGAAACATCAAGATCGTCACCACGCCGTCGGTCGACGGAACTCTCCTCGACACTCGGCTGGATCGAGTACGAGGGACGCCATCGAGCTGTCGTGTGTCAAGAACTCGGGGCGCCGAGTAACGGCGCCGGATCGGTCGGATCGCGAGGAGAACGTCGACTACTTCCTCTACGCCAGATCGCTTCCGCTTGGGTCTACAAGGGTATGTGGACAACACTCTCCCCTCTCGTTGCTATACATCACCATGATCTTGCGTGTGCGTAGGAAATTTTTTGAAATTACTACGTTCCCCTACAGACCAGTCTATTCTGATTGGTCATGATGGATTTTTTTTGCATCGGCTGCTTCAAGCCAACCCATTTAAACATGAGAAGGTAAAAACCAAGTGATGGGATCAAGCTTTCAAGTAAAGAAGTTATTGAAGAGCATAATGAACATAAACTTGAGGGCAATAATTCCATCGAAGGTATAATGTAGACGCCAAGGACCGGGGGGCAGCAAGCAAATCCAATGATCTATGAAAGCAAATAAAAAAAAGCAAAGGCCGAGGTAAGCACAAAGGTAAAAAGTCGAAAGTCACTTTCCGCAATTATTGGAAAAATATCAGAAGACAAGTGAGGAGAACAGTGCTTATCGGCCAAGTAATTCAAGAGCATCAAGACCATCCCCTAGGTGCAAACCCGAGGATCGGTATTGGAAAAATGAGAATTCTAATGCAGTATATTCATATCCATATTTTGTGCCGCCAATGCCAATGCCATGGATACCTTCCTATGATCATGTAAATCCATATCCATCGTGGGACAAGTATGATACAAGGGCGCATTCCTCATCTTATTTTAGACCATCTCACAAGCATTATGCAACTCCAAAAAGATCAACATTTGAACAATCACATGTCAAAGACCGTTTCAATCATAAGGAATCGGTCCAGAGCTCAAGGAATAAGAAAGAGGTGGTCAAGCAAGTTTACCGTGTTAAAAAAGATGGTCGTAAGAGTGCTACTCCAGATTTGATCTCAAATAAAAAAGATCCAATTAAAATGTTGACATTGGCTATCCAAGGAAATGAGGCAAGTCAATCAAGTGCCAAATTTGAAGAGAAGAAGTTGAGAGTGCACAGGGTAAAACAAGAATTGCCATTGCTTCAAACAAAATCACAGCCGGGGTGCTCACTCGGCTTATCATGAAGAAATTACAAAAACTAGTGCACAAGAACTTGAAGAAAGGAACATGGCATGGGTTTCCAAAGGAAGTACTCAAAATAAGAATTATGTGCAAGCTTCCATTGCAAGAAGTGCGACAAAGGTAAAGAAGTAAAAGAGTGAAAATTATGAACGACCAAGCCGAAGGTTTCAACGTCTTCGGTGCACACATTACCCACATTCTCCAACTATGCCATTGATGCCGGTGACATGGAATACATCCTCAAGTATGACTTGTTACCCTCCATGGACTTACTTTGATCCATGGACACAATATAACTTCTTACATCCTGCAAGGGTCTTACCAAATCACTATACATTTGATTAGCTACAAGTTTGTTGTTGACCCAAAGGGCCAAAATACTTAATTTGTCATTCAATTTGTTTATTTCGGCTATATATATGCTTTGGTGGATGAAGTTTACATGGACCTTATGGTAATGGCCGATATTTATATATCACCCTAAGAACATGTCAAAGCATGGCCGGTGTAGTACAGGATGGTTTCCTGGTGTAATATGCCTGACCTTCTGTAATTCCTCCTGCAACTCATAGCCGGTGAGCCTCTTTGGCACATCACGGTTTTCATGCTCTGCATCGAACACATGTCTTCGGTATTTTCTAGGACAAGGCTTGTCCTTGGCAAGGAAACGACGGTGTCCAATGTAACAAATCTTGCTAAGTATTGCGTATGACAGCGGATTCTTGTCACAGCGAACACATGCATTGTAACCATGTGTCGTTCACCCTGACATAGTGCCCAAAGCCGGATAATCATGGATGCACCAAATTATAACAACACGCAGAAAGAAATCAGCTAGTGGGCTGCTATAGGTCTCGAGTGAGAACACCCCTACATAGTTTCTGAAGTTCCTCCACAAGAGGCTACATGAATAAATCAAAATCCTTTCCAGGACTTTTTGGACCTGGGATGAGCAAGGCCATCATGTAGTTTGATTATTTGGTGCATACATTTGGTGGCATGTTGGACGGGATAACAAGCACTGACCACATGCTATATGTGGTGCTCTGGTGGCCAAATGGGGTGAATCCATCTGTAGCTAAGCCAAGTCTAATGTTTCTCAGCTCAGCAACAAACTTTTTGTGTTTCTGATTGAAGCTTATCTAGTCACTACCATGAGATGGATGGCTCATTACATTCTGATCTCTGTACTCTTGGTTCCTAGAATGCCATAGGACATCCTCTCTTTTTCCAACATCATGAAACAACCTCTGCAATCTTGGTATAATTGGAAAATGTCTCAGAACATTATGAGGAATCCTCTTCATAGCATCGCCATCTTTCCATCTTGATGATTTGCAATTTGGGCATTCACTTAAGTTGGCATAATACTTCCGGTACAACACAATTATTCTTACAAACATGGATCATATTATATCCAATTCCAGCTGCACGAAGGAAATTCTTCATTTTACTATATGTGTGTGGCAGCTCAGATGCATCTCGGTAAGATTTGCGGAAAGCAGTGATGTCTACTACACAACCTATTCTTGTAGACTCGTGTTGGGCCTCCAAGCATAGAGTTTTGTAGCACAGTAGCAATTTTCCCTCAAGTGGGTGACCTAAGGTTTTGTTGGGGAACGTAGTAATTTAAAAAAAAATCCTACGCACACGCAAGATCATGGTGATGCATAGCAACGAGAGGGGAGAGTGTCGTCCACGTACCCTCATAGACCGAAAGCGGAAGCGTTAGAACAACGCGGTTGATGTAGTTGTACGTCTGCACGGCCCGACCGATCAAGCACCAAAAACACGGCACCTCCGAGTTCTAGCACACGTTCAACTCGATGACGTCCCTCGAACTCCGATCCAACCGAGTGTCGAGGGAGAGTTCCGTCAGCACAACAGCGTGGTGAAGATGATGTTGTTCTACCGTTGCAGGGCTTCGCCTAAGCACCGCTACAATATTATCAAGGAGGACTATGGTGGAGGGGGGCACCGCACACGGCTAAGAGATCAATGATCTGTTGTTGTATCTCTAGATGTGCCCCCCTGCCCCCGTATATAAAGAAGCAAGGGGGGAGGCGGTCGGCCAGGGAGGAGGCGCGCCAAGGGGAGTCCTACTCCCACCGGGAGTAGGACTCCCTCCTTCCTTGTTGGATTAGGAGAAGGGGGGAAAGAGGAGGGAGAGAGAGGAAGGAAAGGGGGGGGGGCGGCGCCCCCCTCTCCTTGTCCTATTCGGATTAGGGGGAGGGGCGCGCGGCCCTGCCCTGGCCTCCTCTCCTCTTCTCCACTAAGGCCCATTATGGCACATTAAGCCCCCGGGGGGTTCCGGTAACCCCTTGGTACTCCGGTAAAATCCCGATTTCACCCGAAACACTTCCGACATCCAAATATAGGCTTCCAATATATCAATCTTCATGTCTCAACCATTTCGAGACTCCTCGTCATGTCCGTGATCACATCCAGGAACTATGTAGACATGACCGAGACACATCTCCGGTCAATAACCAATAGCGGAACCTGGATGCTCATATTGGCTCCTACATATTCTACGAAGATCTTTATCGGTCAAACCGCATAACAACATACGTTGTTCCCTTTGTCATCGGTATGTTACTTGCCCGAGATTCGATCGTCGGTATCCCAATACCTAGTTCAATCTCGTTACCGGCAAGTCTCTTTACTCATTATGTAATGCATCATTACGTAACTAACTCATTAGCTACATTGCTTGCAAGGCTTATAGTGATGTGCATTACCGAGAGGGCCTAGAGATACCGCTCCGACAATCGGAGTGACAAAACCTAATCTCGGAATACGCCAACTCAACATGTACCTTTGGAGACACCTATAGAGCTCCTTTATAATCACCCAGTTACGTTGTGACGTTTGGTCGCACACAAAGTGTTCCTCCGGTAAACGGGAGTTGCATAATCTCATAGTTATAGGAACATGTATAAGTCATGAAGAAAGCAATAGCAACATACTAAATGATCAAGTGCTAAGCTAACAGAATGGGTCAAGTCAATCACATCATTCTACTAATGATGTGATCCCATTAATCAAATGACAACTCATGTCTATGGTTAGGAAACATAACCATCTTTGATTAATGAGCTAGCCAAGTAGAGGCATACTAGTGACATTATGTTTGTCTATGTATTCACACATGTATCATGTTTCCGGTTAATGCAATTCTAGCATGAATAATAAACATTTATCATGATATAAAGAAACAAATAATAACTTTATTATTGCCTCTAGGGCATATTTCTTTTAGTCTCCCACTTGCACTAGAGTCAATAATCTAGTTCACATCACCATGTGATTTAACACCAACATTCACATCTGTATGAGATTAACACCCATAGTTCACATCGTCATTTGACCAACACCCGAAGGGTTTACTAGAGTCAATAATCTAGTTTGCATTGTTATGTGATTAACACCCAAAGAGTACTAAGGTATGATCATGTTTTGCTCGTGAGAGAATCTTAGTCAACGGGTCTGTCATATTCAGAGCCGTATGTATTTTGCAAATATGTATCCAAATTTCAATATGTATCCAGATTGAGACTTAGTCATCTAGATCGGTGTAAAAGTTTGCATCGATGTAACTTTTAACGACGAACTCTTTATCACCCCCATCACCGAGAATCATTTCCTTAGTCCTCACTAAGGATATTCTTGACCGGTGTCCAGTGATCTACTCCTAGATCAAAATTGTACTCCCTTGCCAAATTCAGAGCAAGGTATACAATAGGTCTGGTACACAGTATAGCAAACTTTATAGAACCTATGACTGAGGCATAAGGAAAGACTTTTCATTCTCTTTCTATTTTCTGCCATGGTCGGGTTTTGAGTCTTACTCAACTTCACACCTTGCAACACAGGCAAGAACTCCTTCTTTGACTGTTCCATTTTGAACTACTTCAAAATCTTATCAAGGTATGTACTCGTTTGAAAAAAAAAATCTTATCAAGCGTCTTGATCTATCTCTATAGATCTTGATGCTCAATGTGTAAGTAGCTTCACCGAGGTATTTCTTTGAAAAACTCTTATTCAAGTATCCTTTTATGCTATCCGGAATTTCTATATCATTTCCAATCAACAATATGTCATCTACATATAGTTTTAGAAATGCTACAGAGCTCCCACTCACTTTCTTGTAAATACATGCTTCTCCAAAAGTCTGTATAAAACCATATGCTTTGATCAACTCATCAAAGCGCATATTCCAACTCCGAGATGCTTGCACCAGTCCATAGATGGATCGCTGGAGCTTGCACATTTTGTTAGTACCTTTAGGATTGACAAAACCTTCTGGTTGCATCATATACAACTCTTCTTTAGTAAATCCATTAAGGAATGTAGTTTTGACATCCATTTGCCAGATTTCATAAAATGTGGCAATTGCTAACATGATTCAGACAGACTTAAGCATCGATACGAGTGAGAAAATTTCATCGTATTCAACATCTTGAACTTGTCGAAAAACTTTTTGTGACAAGTCGAGCTTTGTAGATAGTAACACTACTATCAACGTCTGTCTTCCTCTTGAAGATCCATTTATTTTCTATGGCTTGCCGATCATGGGGCAAGTCCACCAAAGTCCATACTTTGTTCCCATACATGGATCCCATCTCAGATTTCATGGCCTTAAACCATTTTGCAGAATCTGGGCTCATCATCGCTTCCTCATAGTTCATAGGTTCGCCATGGTCAAGTAACATGACCTCCAGAATAGGATTACCGTCCCACTCTGGTGCAGATCTTACTCTGGTTGACCTACGAGGTTCGGTAGTAACTTGATCTGAAGTTTCATGATCAATATCATTAGCTTCCTCACTAATTGGTGTGGTTGTCACAGGAACCGGTTTCTGTGATGAACTACTTTCTAATAAGGGAGCAGGTACAGTTACCTCATCAAGTTCTACTTTCCTCCCACTCACTTCTTTCGAGAGAAACTCCTTCTCTAGAAAGGATCCAAATTTAGCAACAAAAGTCTTGCCTTCAGATCCGTGATAGAAGGTGTACCCAATAGTCTCCTTTGGGTATCCTATGAAGACACATTTCTCCGATTTGGGTTCGAGCTTATCAGGTTGAAATTTTTTCACATAAGCATCGCAACCCCAAATTTTAAGAAACGACAACTTTGGTTTCTTGCCAAACCACAATTCATAAGGCGTCGTCTCAACGGATTTTGATGGTGCCCTTTTTAAAGTGAATGTAGCTGTCTTTAATGCATAACCCCAAAACGATAGTGGTAAATCGGTAAGAGACATCATAGGTCGCACCATATCTAGTAAAGTACGATTATGACGTTCGGACACACCATTATGCTGTGGTGTTCCAGGTGGCGTGAGTTGCGAAACTATTCCGCATTGTTTTAAATGAAGACCAAACTCATAACTCAAATATCCGTCTCCACGATCAGATCGTAGAAACTTCATTTTCTTGTTACGATGATTTTCCACTTCACTCTGAAATTCTTTGAACTTTTCAAATGTTTCAGACTTATGTTCCATCAAGTAGATATACCCATATCTGCTCAAATCATCTGTCTAGGTCAGAAAATAACGATACCCGCCGCGAGCTTCAACACTCATTGGACCGCATACATCGGTATGTATTATTTCCAACAAGTTAGTAACTCGTTCCATTTTTCCGGAGAACGGAGTTTTAGTCATCTTGCCCAAAAGGCACGGTTTGCAAGCATCAAATGATTCATAACCAAGTGACTCCGAAAGTCCATCTTTATGGAGTTTCTTCATGCGCTTTACACCGATATGACCCAAACGGCAGTGCCACAAATAAGTTGCACTATCATTATTAACTTTGCATCTTTTGGCATCAATATTATGAATATGTGTATCACTACAATCGAGATCCAACAAACTATTTTCATTGGGTGTATGACCATTGAAGGTTTTTATTCATGTAAACAGAACAACAATTATTCTCTAACTTTAAATTAATAACCGTATTGCAATAAACATGATCAAATCATATTCATGCTCAACGCAAACGCCAAATAACATTTATTTAGGTTTAACACTAATCCCGAAAGTATAGGGAGTGTGCGATGATGATTATATCAATCTTGGAACTACTTCCAACACTCATCGTCACTTCCCCTTCAACTAGTCTCTGTTTATTATGTAACTCCTGTTTCGAGTTACTAATCTTAGTAACCGAACAAGTTTAAATACTCAGGGGCTACTATAAACACTAGTAAGGTACACATCAATAGCCTGTATATCAAATATACCCTTGTTCACTTTGCCATCCTTCTTATCCACCAAATATTGAGTGGCATTTCCGCTTCCAAAGGACCATTTCCTTTGCAAGAGAAGCACTCGGTTTCAGGCTTTAGTCCAGCTTTGGGCTTCTTCAGGGAGTGACAACTTGCTTGCCATTCTACATGAAGTTCCTTTCTTTCCTTTGCCCTATTCTCAAACTAGTGGTCTTGTCAATCATCAACACTTGATGCTCTTTCTTGATTTCTACCTTCGTTGATTTCAGATCACAAAGAGCTCGAGAATCATTTTCGCCATCCCTTGCATACTATAGTTCATCACGAAGTTCCAAAGAACTTGGTGATGGTGACTAGAGAACTCTGTCACCACTATCTTATCTCGAAGATTAACTCCCACTTGATTCAAGTGATTTTAGTACCTGCATAATCTGAGCACATGCTCACTAGTTGAGCGATTCTCCTCCATCTTTTAGCTATAGAACTTGTTGGAGACTTCATATCTCTCAACTCGGTATTTGCTTGAAATATTAACTTCAACTCCTAGACCATCTCATATGGTCCATGACGCTCAAAACGCCTTTGAAGTCCCGATTCTAAGCCGCTTAAGCATGGTGCACTAAACTATCAAGTAGTCATCATATTGAGCTAGCCAAACGCTCATAACGCCTCAGATCCGCTTCGCAATAGGTCCGCACCTAGCGGTGCATCAAGGACATAATTGTTCTGTGCAACAATGAGGATAACCCTCAGATCACGGACCCAGTCCGCATCATTGCTACTATCATCTTTCAACTTAGTATTCTCTAGGAACATATATAAAACATGGGGAAGCAACAATGCGAGCTATTGATCTACAACATAATTTGCAAAATACTATCAGGACTAAGTTCATGATAAATTAGAGTTCAATTAATCATATTACTTAAGAACTACCACTTAGATAGACATCCCTCTAATCATCTAAGTGATAACGTGATCCAAATCAACTAAACCATGTCCGATCATCATGTGAGATGGAGTAGTTTTCAATGGTGAACATCACTATGTTGATCATATCTACTATATGATTCACGCTCGACCTTTCGGTCTCAATGTTCTGAGGCCATATCTGTATATGCCAGGCTCGTCAAGTTTAACCTGAGTATTCCGCGTGTGCAACTGTTTTGCACCCGTTGTATTTGAACGTAGAGCCTATCACACCCGATCATCATGTGGTGTCTCAGCACGAAGAAGTTTTGCAACGGTGCATACTTAGGGAGAACAGTTATACCTTGAAATTTAGTGAGAGATCATCTTATAAAGCTACCGCCGAACTAAGCAAAATAAGATGTATAAAAGATAAACATCATATGCAATCAAAATATGTGACATGATATGGCCATGATCATCTTGCGCCTTTGATCTCCATCTCCAAAGTACTGTCACGATCTCTATCATTACCGACACGACACCATGATCTCCATCATCTTGATCTATATCAATGTGTCGTAACATGGTCGTCTCGCCAAATATTGCTCTTGCAACTATTGCTATCGCATAGCGATAAAGTAAAGCAATTATTTGGCGCTTGCATCTTATGCAATAAAGAGACAACCATAAGGCTTCTGCCAGTTGCCAATAACTTCAACAAAACATGATCATCTCATACAATAAAATATAGCATCACGTCTTGACCATATCACATCACAACATGCCCTGCAAAAACAAGTTAGACGTCCTCTACTTTGTTGTTGCAAGTTTTACGTGGCTGCTACGGGCTGAGCAAGAACCGTTCTTACCTACGCATCAAAACCACAATGATAGTTCGTCAAGTTAGTGCTGTTTTAACCTTCTCAAGGACCGGGTGTAGCTACACTCGGTTCAACTAAAGTTGGAGAAACTGACACCCGCCAGCCACCTGTGTGCAAAGCATGTCGGTAGAACCATTCTCGCGTAAGCGTACGCGTAATGTCGGTCCGGGCCGCTTCATCCAACAATACCGCCGAATCGAAGTATGACATGCTGGTAAGCAGTATGACTTGTATCGCCCACAACTCACTTGTGTTCTACTCGTGCATATAACATCAACACATAAAACCTAGGCTCGGATGCCACTGTTGGGGAACGTAGTAATTTCAAAATAATTTCCTACGCACACGCAAGATCATGGTGATGCATAGCAATGAGAGGGGAGAGTGTCGTCCACGTACCCTTGTAGACCGAAAGTGGAAGCATTAGAACAACGCGGTTGATGTAGTCGTACGTCTTCACGGCTCGACCGATCAAGCACCGAAAACACGACACCTTCGAGTTCTAGCACACGTTCAACTCGATGACGTCCCCGAACTCTGATCCATCCGAGTGTCGAGGGAGAGTTCCGTCAGCATGATGGCATGGTGACGATGATGATGTTCTACCGTTGCAAGGCTTCGCCTAAGCACCGCTACAATATTATCAAGGAGGACTATGGTGGAGGGGGGCACCGCACATGGCTAAGAGATCAATAATCTGTTATTGTATCTCTAGAGGTGCCCCCTGCCCCCGTATATAAAGGAGAAAGGGGGGAGGGGCGGCCGGCCAGGGAGGAGGCGCGCCAAGGGGAGTCCTACTCCCACCAGGAGTAGGACTCCCTCCTTCCTTGTTGGATTAGGAGAATGGGGGAAACATGAGGGAGAGAGAGGAAGGAAAGGGGGGGGGGGGCGCCCCCTCTCCTTGTGCTATTCGGACTAGGGGGAGGCACGCGTGGCCCTGCCCTGGCCTCCTCTCCTCTTCTCCACTAAGGCCCACTATGGCCCATTAGCCCCCGGGGGGGTTCTGGTAACCCCTTGGTACTCCGGTAAAATCCCGATTTCACCCGGAACACTTCCGACATCCAAATATAGGCTTCCAATATACCAATCTTCATGTCTCGACCATTTCGAGACTCCTCGTCATGTCCGTGATCACATTCGGGACTCCGACCAACCTTCGGTACATCAAAACTTATAAACTCATAATATAATCGTCATTGAAACTTTAAGCGTGCGGACCCTACGGGTTCGAAAACTATGTAGACATGACCGAGACACGTCTCCGGTCAATAACCAATAGCGGAACCTGGATGCTCATATTGGCTCCTACATATTCGACGAAGATCTTTATCGGTAAAACCGCATAACAACATACGTTGTCCCTTTGTCATCGGTATGTTACTTGCCCGAGATTCGATCGTCGGTATCCCAATACCCAGTTCAATCTCGTTACCAGCAAGTCTCTTTACTCGTTATGTAATGCATCATTCCATAACTAACTCATTAGCTACATTGCTTGCAAGGCTTATAATGATGTGCATTACCGAGAGGGCCCAGAGATACCTCTTCGACAATCGGAGTGACAAAACCTAATCTCGAAATACGCCAACTCAACATGTACCTTTGGAGACACCTGTAGAGCTCCTTTATAATCACCCGATTCGCTGTGACGCTTTGGTAGCACACAAAGTGTTCCTCCGGTAAAAGGGAGTTGCATAATCTCATAGTTTTAGGAACATGTATAAGTCATGAAGAAAGCAATAGCGACATACTAAACGATCAAGTGCTAAGCTAACGGAATGGGTCAAGTCAATCACATCATTCTACTAATGATGTGATCCGATTAATCAAATGAAAACTCATGTCTATGGTTAGGAAACATAACCATCTTTGATTAATGAGCTAGCCAAGTAGAGGCATACTAGTGACATTATGTTTGTCTATGTATTCACACCTGTATCATGTTTCCGGTTAGTACAATTCTTGCATGAATAATAAACATTTATCATGATATAAGGAAATAAATAATAACTTTATTATTGCCTCTAGGGCATATTTCCTTTAGGTTTATCAATCCGTGGGAGGCGTAGGATGAAGATGGTCTCTGTCAAACAACCCTGCAACCAAATAATAAAAAGTCTCTTGTGTCCCCAACACACCAAATACAATGTTAAATTGTATTGGTGCACTAGTTTGGTGAAGAGATAGTGATACAAGTGTAATATGGATAGTAGATATTAATGTTTCTAATAGTAACAATGAAAAACAGCAAGGTAGCAATTGGTAAAATGGAGCACAAACGGTATTGCAATGCTTGAAAACAAGGCATAGGGTTCGTACTTTCGCTAGTGCAATCTCTCAACAATGCTAATATAATTGGATCATATAACCACCCCTCAACAAGCGATGAAGAATCACTCCAACATTCTTATCTAGCGGAGAACATAAGAAGAAATTGTTTGTAGGGTACGAAACCACCTCAAAGTTATCCTTTTCGATCGATCTATCTAAGAGTTCATACTAAAATAACACCAAGTTATCCTTTCGGATCGATCTATCCAAGAGTTCGTACTAAAATAACACCATATGATACACACCAACCAACTCTAATGTCACCTAGATACTCCAATGTCACCGCAAGTATCAGTCAGTTGATTATATGATATGCATCAATTTCAGATTCATAATACTCAATCCAACACAAAGAACCTCAAAGAGTGCCCCGAGATTTCTACCGGAGAAACAAGGATGAAAACGTGCATCAACCCCTATGCATAGATTACCCCAATGTCACCTTGGGAATCCGCAAGTTGAGTGCCAAAACATATATCAAGTGAATCAATATGATACCCCATTGTGACCATGGGTATTCATAGCAATACATACATCAAGTGCTCTGAAATCCATAACATTATTCAATCCCATGAAACGAAATCTCAAAGGGAAAACTCAATTCATCACAACAAGATAGGGATGGGAAAACACCATATGATCCAACTATATTAACAAAGCTTGCGTTACATCAATATCGTGCTAACTCAAGAACAAGAGAGAGAGAGATCAAACACATAGCTGTGGCCGTCGTGATGATGAAGATGGCCGCCGGGGATGATTTCCCCCTCCAGCAGGGTGCCGAAACTGGCTCTAGATTGGTTTTTCGTGGCTACAGAGGCTTGCGGCGGTAGAACTTCTGGTCTAGGGTTATTTCTGGGGTTTCTATATTTATAGGATTTTTTGGCGAAGGTTTCACGCGAAGATGGGCCTCGAGGTGACCACAACCTACCAGGGCAAGCCAGGCCTTTGTGGCGCGCCTTGGTGGGTTATGCCCACCTCGTGGCTCTTCTGGCCCTCCCACGAAGCTTTTGGTGCCTCTTTTATTCCAAAACAAATCGTCAAAAAGTTTCGTTGCATTTGGAGAACTTATATTTCTGCACAAAAAACAACACCACAACAGTTCTGCTAAAAATAGCCTCAGTCCGGGTTAGTTCCATGCAAATCATACCAAAACCATATAAAATTGTTGTAAACATGGCATGAATACTTCATAAATTATAGATACGTTGGAGACGTATCAGCATCCCCAAGCTTAATTCCTACTCGTCCTCGAGTAGGTAAATGATAAAAGAAATAATTTATGAAGTGTGAATGCTAGCAAAGTGCATACGTTTGATCAATGATAATTTCAATCACTTATTCAACAGAGTCTAAGGAAGAGCTCGACATACTCAATCATCATATAGTCTTCTATGATTGCTAGTACTCAAAGCATATTTTTAGAACAAATGACATCCATTGAACACAGAGAAAGATAGGGGCTTAATGTTTCGCCTCCCAACTCATTTGTCATAGAGATAATTGGCAACAATAATAAATCATGATCAAATATATTTGACTGGCCATACGTGCCTTGATCTTTCCCCACCACATGATGCTTGCCAACTAGAGGATAATTGAGGTTGAAATGAGAATGCATACTATTGACTCTTGCATAAAAGTAAATACTGAAAAGTAAAAGATAGGTCCTTAGTAGAGGGAAGCAGAGGTTGTCATGCGCTTTTTATTTTTGGATGCCCAAACTCTTAATACAAAGGAACATCACGTTATATTGCCCCTTATGATAGCAACCTTTATTATGCAGTTCGTCGCTTTTACTTTGCCATCACAAGTTTGTACAACGCTCAATTTTCCCTTAAGATAAAAGATCAAACATATTTAGGAGCAATTTTTATTGCCTTTTTGCACCGATGATAACTTACTTGAAGGATCTTATTCAATTCATAGGTAGGCATGTGGACACTCATGGCAACAAACTGGGTTTAAGGATTTTTGGATGCAGAAGTAGTATCTCTACTTAGTACAAATTTTTGGCTAGCAAAAGATCCTAAGCAAACACCACATGTTGGAGGATCCATAACAATATAACTTCTATGTAGATATACCCAAACATAACTCATTACGTGGTCTTCCTTGTACAACTTCAACTAATTTGCTCAAGGGTATTCACAATCATAGAAAATGTCCAAGATAATATATTTGTATGTGAAAGTTCTCTTCCTTATACTAATCATTCATGAATTGCTTGTATGACCAATATTGTGATTGTCAAGCTTCAATAGATTTCACTTTCTAAACCCAATGTGAAGCTACTACTAGGCATGATATGAATGTATAATTTCAAATTCATGATATTCAATTCGTTCAACAATTTACTCATAGGATATAAGTGAAGCACAAGAGTAAATGACAAACTACTCCAAAAAGATATAAGTGAAGATCATTAAGGACTCTCTCTTATTTAAATTTTTTAGATATAAGTATTTTATTAGAATAACAAGCAAAATAAAATAAAATTAAATTTCAAGAATAGCACACACCATGTGAAGAAGCAAAAACTTAGGCTCAACCGATACTAACCGACAATTGTTGATGAAGAAAGGTGGGATGCCTACCGGGGCATCCCCAAGCTTATATGCTTGAGACTTCTTGGAATATTATCTTGTGGTGTCTTGGGAATCCCCAAACTTGAGCTTTTGTGTCTCCTTAATTCTTTTTTATATCACGGTTTTCCTAAATCTTAAAAACTTCATCCACACAAAACTCAACAAGAACTCGTGAGATAAGTTAGTATAAATAATGCAATAACCTTATCATTCTATACTGTAGAAAATCACTAAAATTATTATTTAACATTGCATACTAGATGCCTCTGCATATTTAATAGTCCTATCCTCAAACAGAATCATTAAACAAGCAAACATATGCAAACAATGCAAACATAGCAGCAATCTGTCAAAAACAGTAGTCTGTAAAGAATGCAAGAAGATTCATATATCTGTAACTCCAAAAATTCTGAAAAATTACCATACTGTATAAAACTTGTTTTAATTTATTGTGTAAAAGTTTCAAGATTTTATCACGTTCCTACTTTCCATAAGAATTCATACAATGATAGGAAACTTTCTGTTTTTAAACAGCGACATGTAGACTTGCAAAATAAACATGGTAAAGGCTATACTTGACATTTTTATTGAAGTAAAAGATACAAAACATGTTCTAAATAACAGCAAGCAAATCCTAACAAAATAAAATGACGCTCCAAGCAAAACTCATATTGTAACGCCCCGGATACAACTTTCCATATTCGTAACTCCAACTCTTGCCTTTTCCGGAGATGTGTTATGATATTTCCTTCGTGGTTGGGTTTTTGTATTTTGTTTTGCATTTTGTTCTTGTCTTGCATTTCATCTCATAGCATCATGCGCATTGCATCTGCATGTTTTCATAAAACGTGCATCCGTTGTCAGTTGCCGCTTCTTCCTCGTCTTTGTTGACCTTTCTCAGACCGACCATTCTGTTGTTGCCCGACCGTTTGACCCTCTTTGCATAATACTCAAACCCCTCGCGCGCGTCTGGAAACTGCCCCGAACCCGACCCGGGTAGTCGTCGCCGTTGGATCCGGATCATCTCCAAACATCTACAAAACATCTCTGTTTTCTTTTTGACTCAGAATCCATTTATTCCGAACCATCCGATTTCG
The DNA here is from genome assembly GCA_021437245.1 of Aegilops speltoides. Taxonomy (NCBI): domain Eukaryota; kingdom Viridiplantae; phylum Streptophyta; class Magnoliopsida; order Poales; family Poaceae; genus Aegilops; species Aegilops speltoides. The sequence goes on along the minus strand of CM038147.1, from coordinate 338,958,030 downwards.
ATCGGATGATCCAAACTCATCTCCCCTTTCCTATATATAAATCTCCTTGTCCATTTTTAGACCAAACCCTAAATCCTAGGACATTTGTCCCCCCCTAGCCGCCGCCACCTACAACCTTCCCCCTCCTCGGATCAGCCGCCGCCACTCCACCCAAATCCTCTCGGGATCCCCTCCCTCGATCCCGCAGCCTCCTTCCTTCCTCGTTTTCAGATCCAACCAATCCCTCCATCCCGATCCGCCTGCTCCTCTCCTTCCGTGCCCGTCATCCCGAGCCAGAGCCCTCGCTCGACCGCCTCCTCCCGCTCGCCACCTCGCCGCCTCCACACGCACACCTCCCTCCGCCGCCAAACCGCGATGTCAGCTGGAGCCCACTGAGCAGCCTCGCCACGGGTCGCCCCGCCCCGCCTTCTCCTCCTTTCTTTTTCTCGCTTCCTCCGATGCCCTCAACTCCCCGCCTCTTCCCTGCAAGAACCCATGGCGCCATCCCCATGGAGCTGCGGCCGCCCGCCATGTTGGAGCCCCTCGCGCCTCGCTCTGGTGACCCGCAGCTCCCTGCCTCCCTCCCGCAGCTCGTCCTCGCGATCCCCGCCGCCGTGCGCCACCTGCAGCCAACGTCCGCGGCCACCTCTGCTTCACGACGAGCCCGCAGCCTCCTCCCATGACCTCCCGCAGCCGTGCTCAGGCCCCCGGCCTCCTCAAGCCGCCCTGGTCGCCCTCAACGCCTTCCCCGCCTCCGGGCCAGCTGAGTGCCGGCGAGCCTGGGCCGCGGTGAAGCCTGCAGTCGCCGTGCCTCCTCCTCCCGTCCTGTTCCTGCTCGCCTCCCTCTGTCTCTCATCCTCTCGCTTTCTCTCGACTAGGAGCACCAACTGCCGCCACCTTCGCCAGAGATGGGCTCCGACCCAGATCCGCTGCCCTCCAGCTGCTTCCACGCCATCCTCAGCCGCCGAGGACGAGCCCCGCCGCCTAAGTCCTCTGCTTCGACCCTGGTCGAGCGAGACGACCGCAAGCGCAGCCGGTCGCCCCGTTGACCGTGCCCCTCGACCCCGCGCCTGGACCGCCGCCTCTCTGATCTGTCGGCCTAGCTAGAGGCCTCCTGCCCGGCCTCCTCTTCCATCGACTGGGCCTCAGCCCACTAGGTGAGGCCACCCCCAAGCACCCCTATCCTCTGCAGCCCGGTAGACCAGATTCGGCCCGGCTATATTTTTTCCCGTGCTGACGATTTTCCTAATTCCCAATGCATGCATAATTACAGGAATGCCACTGTTTTGGTTTGTTAATAACTAAATGTCCATGCATCCAAATGAAACAAATTATATATGTAAAATGCTTAGAATTTTGTGTAGGTTAATAATATGCCACTTTCATCCAAGTTTAACATGTTTAAAATGTTGTTTACATTAATTTGCTCCTATGCCATGCTAAAATGATTTATTTCATAACTAAATAAACGTAGCTCGGTTTTAAATAAACTTTATATGTAAATGGGGTGGAAAAATGCCTAGTTTAACATGGTTCACTTTATTTTCCTGTTTAACAACTATAAAATATGGTTTAGGGCAGAACAGTAGCTAATTCATAAATTGCATATGAGGATTTTCCGGAAATGTTGTTTGTTGTTCCGGCCTCATTTAAACTTGCCTAAATAGTTAGTTTACTTATGCCTCACCTCTTGCCATGTTTAACAACATTTAACATTGTTGGGTAGCTTAAACGAGATCAAACTAAATAATTACATGTGGTGTTTCGTCAATATGCAATTCGTTGCATATTGAGCTCCACTTAACTTGTAGTTTTGTGTGTTGCAGTTTGCCATGCCATGCCTCATTAAACCGGACATGCATCATACTTGTTTGTGCATCATGCCATGTTTATGCTTGTGTGTTTATCATGTTGTTTGTTTCTTTTCGGTGTTGCTTCTTAGTTCCGGTAATGTTGCGATTGTGAGGATTCGTTCGACTACTCCCGTTCGTCTTCTTCATGGACTCGTTCTTCTTCCTTGCGGGATTTCGTGCAAGATGACCGCTACTACGGATCTCACTACTATCATTGCTATGCTAGTTGCTTCGTTCTATCGCTATGCTGCGCTACCTATTTACCTGCTTATCAAGCCATCCCATATTGCCATGAACCTCTAACCTTTGACACCTTTCCTATGCAAACCGTTGTTTGGCTATGTTACTGCTGTTGCTCAGGCCCTCTTATAGCATTGCTAGTTGCGTGAAGTTGAAGATTTCTTCATGGTGGATGTGGTTTTGTTGGGATATCACAATATCTCTTATATTATTAATGCATCTATATATTTGGTAAAGGGTGGAAGGCTCGGCCTTATGCCCGGTGTTTTGTTCCACTCTTGCCGCCTCTAGTTTCCGCCATACCGTGTTATGTTCCCGGATTTTGCATTCCTAACGCGTCGGTGATTTATGGGACCCCCGACACCGCTTTGAATAAAACTCCTCCAAAGAAGGCCCAACATTGGTTTTACCATTTCTCACCACCACCTACTTTTCCCTTGGGAGTCGCTCTCTCGAGGGTCATCTTTATTATAGCCCCCGGCCAATGCTTGTCTAAGTGTTGGTCCAAACTAGAGCACCGTATGGGACCATCCCTTGGCAACTTGGGTTACGCTTGCACTGTGACGCTTAGCTTATCCGGTGTTGCCACGAGAATGAGATATGTGCAGCTCCTATCGGGATTGTCGGCAAGATCGGGCGTTCTTGCTGGTCTTGTTTTACCATTGTCGAAATGTCTTGTAAACCGGATTCCGAGACCGATCGGGTCTTCCGGGAGAAGGTCTATTCTTCGCTGATCGCGAGAGCTTGTCATGGGCTGTTGGGACACCCTGCAGGTATAAATTTTCGAGAGCCGTGCCTGCGGTTATGTGGCGATGGGAATTTGTTAATGTCCGTTGTAGATAACTTGACACTAGATCCGAATTAAAACGCATCAACCGTGTGTGTAGCCGTGATGGTCTCTTCTTGGTGGAGTCCGGAAGTGAACACGGTTTCGGGTTATGTTTGACGAAGTAGGTGTTCGTGATCACCTCTTGATCTTTGCTAGCTTCACGACTGCTCCTTTGTTTCTCTTCTCGCCTCATTTGCATATGTTAGCCACCATATCATGCTTAGCCGCTGCAACCTCACCACTTTACCCCTTCCTTTCCCATTAAGCTTTGCTAGTCTTGATACCCATGGTAATGGGATTGCTGAGTCCTCGTGGCTCACCGGATACTTCCAAAACCAGTTTGCGGTGCCTATGTTATCGAAAGCGGTGACGAACTAAGCTCAAGGAGGAGCTCGATGAAGATCTTGCCCTTTGTGTTGTTTCGCTCTAGTTGATCAAGAGTGGAGCCCAGTTGGGGTCGATCGGGGACCTTTGTCGATTTGGGGTTCTTCTTTTATTTTGGTTCCGTAGTCGGACCTTGTTTGTATCTGGATGATGTAATACTTTATTCATGTATTTGTGTGAAGTGGCGATTGTAAGCCAACTATGTATCTCCTTCCCTTATGTATTACATGGGTTGTGTGAAGATTACCTCACTTGCGACATTGCTTTCAATGCGGTTATGCCTCTAAGTCGTGCTTCGACACGTGGGAGATATAGCCGCATCGAGGGCGCTAAAGTTGGTAATCGAGCCTTCCCGACCTTCGGAGCCCCACTGCTTGATCGTTTTTAGCGGCCGAGTTGTGTTTAGAAAAACTGTTTTGAGTCATTTAGGATTATATATATCGGAGAGTTAGGAATTCTTTTTACTCCTCATCCCCTTCGTCGCTCTGGTGAGGCATCCTGACGTAGAGTTTTGTCTCTTCTCTTCTCAAATTTCACAAAAAAAAATTTTAGGATCACGCGGGTATCTTGGAATCGTTCCGATGGTTTTATGATGAGAACATTGTCTTGGTGCCTCCTGTCAGGGGTTTAGTGGAAGTGTCCCGGGGAGTTGAGCTTTGAGGTGTTGTCGTCATAATTTTATCGTTGCAGTTCTAGAATACCTGAGTTTAGTATGCCAACATCGAAAATCTCTTTTATGCAGTTGTTGGTGGGATAACCCCGATAACCCAGTACTGAGGTGAGTACGGGAGTATTGCCATGACTCGTATAATGGATGATTTTCGAAGGTTGAGGTACACGATTTCCGGAGTTTTCTTGGTTATGTGTTGACGGATGGATACAACTTGGATGTAGGTATTGCTAGTTTGGGTGAGATATATTGCTTCCCCTGTATCCCCAACACCAGATTGCATAACCAGAAAGTTTCGGGAGTTTTATAGGTGGGAATTCAAGTAGCTCCTAGAATATATTTCCGATAGATGCATGATATGGGATTGGGTAAATCTCTATCATATGTATTTGTTCCGGCTTATTCTGCAAGCCAAATCCTTTGTTTTGTTTTATTTGTGGTATTCGAGTTGCTTCAATGTCAAGTGTTGATTCTATACCTTTTCTAAATGGTGTTCTCATATCATATTTCTATGGGAGTACTAATCCTTCTTGATCATTGAGATTGTCATGTCAACTCTTTTCCAACCGGTGTGCTTCTCTTCAAGTGGATCCGACCATTTTTCAACATTCGCAAGATCAATTCTAAGTTTTCTCAACGGTGTTTGTTTCATCCACTCCAAGTTGTGTTTGTTTTTCCCGCCCTCCCACCCTTTATCTTCAAGGATTCAGATTTCTTAATCATGTATCCTTTTATTTGTGGGAAGTCTCTTCACTCTTTTCAATTAATGTTCTGATCCGGTGATCCCTCATGAAGATGCTCACGAGCTTCAAGTTCATCATCCTTCGTTGTTGTTTCTTCTCCGGTGGTTCCAATTCAAGTTTTCGATATTCATCATATTCTTTTCCTCGTGTCAAATGCTTTCTCATGTCGGTGCACCTCTCAATCACTCACCTCTTGCTATTCATTTATTCCAGAGTGTTGAAGATATCTCAGAAGATTTGTGTTTCCATTCTTAATCCGTTCAAGCTATCTCGAGATTGTTATCTCATTCAAGCCATTTAATTCTACTGGTGCAATCTTTATTTCAAGCAATTGTTCAACGGTGTTCTCTTTTGAGTGGGCCCTAACCCACAGGTCTTTTCTCAGGATCTTACCTGACTCTTCTAATTATTCCGGAGCCATTCCAAATTCTTTGCAGAGTTTGACGTAAGAATGAATTTCATCAGTCAGATGCCATCTCCAAGATCGCTTTCAAATTCTATTCATCTTTGGCTCAACCTTTTTCTTTTAATCCTTCCAGAGTGTCTCAACAATTCACGGGGGTGTTTCTCGTCATCATTCTCGGATTTTGAAGACCGAAGAAGAGTTTCTCTTAAATCTTGGTCCATTCTCTAGAATATTCTTGGTTCTAGCTTCATGCTATCCTCATAATTGTTTCGATTGTGAGAATTCTTTTCACCCATCCAAAGTATTTCATGAGTTGTTTCCATTTCTTTCTTCCGAAGGCCATCATGTCATAATTCTTTATTCTCAGCGTGTAGCTATCATTCTCCAAATCTTACCGGTGCATCGTTCAAGTTTACTCTAGTCAGCTCAGGATCTCTTTGTTCTCTTGTTTCTAAATTCTGTCAAGTATCTTCATTCATTTTCCAATTTTTCCCGGTGAATTGTGCCTTTGCTACTTTCATTTTCAATTCTTACGGTGGTTTGTTCAAGATTTCACTTCCTTCATTATCTTATCAATTCATTCGTTGTTTTCAAATCCTACCGGTGGATCGTTGAAGACTTTTCTCAAGTTTGCGCTATATCTCTCTTAATTCTTTCTACGAGAATAAGTAGTATGCCAAATCCGTTGCTTGTCATCAATTTAAATTGGTGAAGGATTTGCATAACGTAATTCTTATTATTGTTTCATCCAAGTGATCTAGTTTCTTCTTTCCATCGTGGTTCATCATGTCACATTTCTCGGTTTGAGATGTCTCATCTTTTCTTTTCCGGAGTTCCAAGTTTTCCGCATTATCTCGTCATGAAGCTCCATCTTAATCATTGCAAGGCTTCACCTTGTGTTTTCAACTTCTCTTTCTTTTTATCATCCTTTTATTACCGGATTTCTTCATGGAGGCTCTACATGGTGGTTCGTCAAGGATTCTTTTCATTCTTCAATTGTTCTTCAAGATTTCGCTCGAAGTTATGATCCGCCAAGCTATACTCAAAATTAAACAGGGTGCCCAACACATGTCTCGTTTTGAGGAGTTCAAGCATTCTTCATCTTGCATTCCAAAGTGCAATTCTTTCAACCTTATCTTCTGAGGTGGTGTTAGGTCATTCTTGACAATTTCCTTCATGTTTCATGATTCATATGTTGCAAGAATGAGGTATTTTAAATCAATCATTTCCTCTTTGTTCAAGAGATCTTTTCGACAAATCAACTTCTTCGTTGGAGTTATCTTGTGTCAGATGTCACCTAAAGCCTTTCCTTAAGGGTTGTTACTATTTGTGGTGATTATGCATGACCCATGCTTGCTCTTATCCTCTTGGTGGAAGAAGTTTTTCATCTCTTTGGTGCTCTCAATCAAATCAATGGTTTCCATTAGTGGTCGGTTGTCACCTCATAGTCTCGAGATGTTTTCCATAAGCCCACTACAAACTTATTCTTTTCGTTGTTGGTCTTCCAACAACTATATTCTTTCTTGCAAGGATGCCTTCCAAATTCAATTATGGTAGGAGACGTTGGTTTCATTCTTCGTTCTATTCATTCCAACTATCTAACTATCATGCATTCTTTCCGGAGGCTTGTGATGTTGCTCTCTTCTACCAATTATCTTGTTTTGTCAGGATCATGTTTTTCGTGCTTATCCATTTAGCCGGAGTGTTGTGTCATCTCTTCAAGTTCTTTTCATCTTATCAAGTCTTGCATCTCTTTTCAGCTGGAGTGCTATCTGAAATCTTTCTTCCCCTTTGTGACATTCTTTCAATAGTTTCGGAGGCAGTGTGTTGTTGTTTTCATCAAGTATACTCTCATCTTGTCAAGTTCATGTCCAATTCCTTCCATTTAGAGTCGGAGTGCTGTCCAAATTATATCAATCTTATTCCTTCTCTATCTAGTTTTAACCGGAGTGGTTTCAATATCTATCTTATCACTAAACCTCTTGGTTCTCGCCGTATCCCTTGTGCCTCTTTTCTAACGGAGTGTTTTCAACTTTGTTCATCTTCGTGGTTTTCTTTCTTTTGTTTTGCTCAACCTCTCAAGGTTCAAGGTTTTCACTCTTTTGTCGAAGAAGCAACTCAGTTTTACCTCTACTCTTCCTTTTCCGTTTTCCCTCCGGTGCCATCCTAGATCTCGGGATGAGATCCTCTCGTAGTGGTGGAGTGTTGTAACGCCCCGGATACAACTTTCCATATTTGTAACTCCAACTCTTGCCTTTTCCGGAGATGTGTTATGATATTTCCTTCGTGGTTGGGTTTTTGTATTTTGTTTTGCATTTTGTTCTTGTCTTGCATTTCATCTCATAGCATCATGTGCATTGCATCTGCATGTTTTCATAAAACGTGCATCCGTTGTCAGTTGCCGCTTCTTCCTCGTCTCTGTTGACCTTTCTCAGACCGACCATTCTGTTGTTGCCCGACCGTTTGACCCTCTTTGCATAATACTCAAACCCCTCGCGCGTCTGAAACTCGCCTAACCCGACCGGGTAGTCGTCGCCGTTGATCCGGATCATCTCCAAACATCTACAAAACATCTCTGTTTTCTTTTTGGACTCAGAATCCATTTATTCCAACCATCCGATTTCGATCGGATGATCCAAACTCATCTCCCTTTCCTATATATAAATCTCCTTGTCCATTTTAGACCAAACCCTAAATCCTAGGACATTTGTCCCCCCTAGCCGCCACCTACAACCTTCCCCTCCTCGGATCAGCCGCCACTCCACCCAAATCCTCTGGGATCCCTCCTCGATCCCGTAGCCTCCTTCCTTCCTCGCTTTCAGATCCAACCAATCCTCCATCCCGATCCGCTTTGCTCCTCTCCTTCCGTGCCCGCCATCCCCGAGCCAGAGCCCCGATTCGACCGCCTCCTCCCGCTCGTCACCTCGCCGCCTCCACACGCACACCTCCTCCGGCCAAACCGCGATGCCACTGGAGCCAGCTGGAGCAGCCTGCCGCCGGGTCGCCCCCCCCCGCCTTCTCCTCCTTTCTCTTTTCTCTGCTTCCTCCGATGCCCTCAACTCCCTGCTCTTCCCTCGCAGGAACCCATGGCGCCATCCCCATGGAGCTGCGGCCGCCGCCGCCATGTTGGAGCCCCTGCTGCGCCTCGCTCTGGTGACCCGCAGCTCCCTGCCTCCCTCCCGCAGCTCGTCCTCGCGATCCCCGCCGCCGTGCGCCACCTGCAGCCAACGTCCGCGGCCACCTCTGCTTCACGACGAGCCCGCAGCCTCGTCCCATGACCTCCCGCAGGCCGTGCCTGTGCCCCCGGGCCTCCTCAAGCCGCCGCGTGGGTCGTCCTCAACGCCTTCCCCGCCTCCGGTCGCTCAGTGCCGTCGAGCCCAGTCGCCGGTGAAGCCCTGCAGGTCGCCGTGCCTCCTCCTCCCGTCCTATTCCTGCTCGCCTCCCTCTGTCTCTCATCCCTCTCATTTTCTCTCTGACTAGGAGCACCAACTGCCGCCACCTTCGCCAGAGATGGGCTCCCGACGCCGAGATCCGCTCGCCTCCGCTGCTTCCACGCCATCCCTGTCGCCGGAGGACGCAACCCCGCCGCCTCCAAGTCCTCTGTTTCGACCCTGGTCGAGCGAGACGACCGCAAGCGCAGCCGGTCGCCCCGTTGACCGTGCCCCTCGACCCCGCGCCTGGACCGCCGCCTCTCTAATCTGTCGGCCTAGCCAGAGGCCTCCTGCCCGGCCTCCTCTTCCATCGACTGGGCCTCAGCCCACTAGGTGAGGCCACCCCCAAGCGCCCCTGTCCTCTGCAGCCCGGTAGACCAGATTCGGCCCGGCTATATTTTTTCCCCTGCTGACGATTTTCCTAATTCCCAATGCATGCATAATTACAGGAATGCCACTGTTTTGGTTTGTTAATAACTAAATGTCCATGCATCCAAATGAAACAAATTATATATGTAAAATGCTTAGAATTTTGTGTAGGTTAATAATATGCCACTTTCATCCAAGTTTAACATGTTTAAAATGTTGTTTACATTAATTTGCTCCTATGCCATGCTAAAATGATTTATTTCATAACTAAATAACCGTAGCTCGGTTTTAAATAAACTTTATATGTAAATGGGGTGGAAAAATACCTAGTTTAACATGGTTCACTTTATTTTCCTGTTTAACAACTATAAAATATGGTTTAGGGCAGAACAGTAGCTAATTCATAAATTGCATATGAGGATTTTCCGGAAATGTTGTTTGTTGTTCCGGCCTCATTTAAACTTGCCTAAATAGTTAGTTTACTTATGCCTCACCTCTTGCCATGTTTAACAACATTTAACATTGTTGGGTAGCTTAAACGAGATCAAACTAAATAATTACATGTGGTGTTTCATCAATATGCAATTCGTTGCATATTGAGCTCCACTTAACTTGTAGTTTTGTGTGTTGCGTTTGCCATGCCATGCCTCATTAAACCGGACATGCATCATACTTGTTTGTGCATCATGCCATGTTTATGCTTGTGTGTTTATCATGTTGTTTGTTTCTTTCCTGTTGCTTCTTAGTTCCGTAATGTTGCGATTGTGAGGATTCGCTCGACTACTCCCGCTCGCCTTCTTCATGGACTCGTTCTTCTTCCTTGCGGGATTTCGTGCAAGATGACCGCTACCCTCGATCTCACTACTATCATTGCTATGCTAGTTGCTTCGTTCTATCGCTATGTCTGCGCTACCTATTTACTGCTTATCAAGCCATCCCATATTGCCATGAACCTCTAACCTTTGACACCTTTCCTATGCAAACCGTTGTTTGGCTATGTTACCGCGCTTGCTCAAATTTCTTATAGCATTGCTAGTTGCGTGAAGTTGAAGATTTCTTCATGGTGGACAGGGTTTTGTTGGGATATCACAATATCTCTTATATTATTAATGCATCTATATATTTGGTAAAGGGTGGAAGGCTCAGCCTTATGCCTGTGTTTTGTTCCACTCTTGCCGCCCTAGTTTCCGCCATACCGTGTTATGTTCCCGGATTTTGCATTCCTAACGCTGTCGGGTGATTTATGGGACCCCCGACAGTTCGCTTTGAATAAAAGTCCTCCAAAGAAGGCCCAACATTGGTTTTACCATTTGCCTCACCACCACCTACTTTTCCCTTGGGAGTCGCTCTCTCGAGGGTCATCTTTATTATAGCCCCCGGCCAATGCTTGTCTAAGTGTTGGTCCAAACTAGAGCACCGTCGGGACCATCCCTTGGCAACTTGGGTTACGCTTGGTACTGTGACGCTTAGCTTATCCGGTGTTGCCACGAGAACGAGATATGTGCAGCTCCTATCGGGATTGTCGGCGATCGGGCGGTCTTGCTGGTCTTGTTTTACCATTGTCGAAATGTCTTGTAAACCGGATTCCGAGACCGATCGGGTCTTCCCGGAGAAGGTCTATTCCTTCGTTGAACGCGAGAGCTTGTCATGGGCTGTTGGGACACCCCGCAGGTATAAACTTTCGAGAGCTGTGCCCGCGTTATGTGGCGATGGGAATTTGTTAATGTCCGTTGTAGATAACTTGACACCAGATCCGAATTAAAACGCATCAACCGTGTGTGTAGCCGTGATGGTCTCTTCTCGGCGGAGTCCGGAAGTGAACACGGTTTCGGGTTATGTTTGACGTAAGTAGGTGTTCGTGATCACCTCTTGATCTTTGCTAGCTTCACGACTGCCCTTTGTTTCTCTTCTCGCCTCATTTGCGTATGTTAGCCACCATATCATGCTTAGCCACCGCCGCAACCTCACCACTTTACCCCTTCCTTTCCCATTAAGCTTTGCTAGTCTTGATACCCATGGTAATGGGATTGCTGAGTCCTCGTGGCTCACCAGATACTTCAAACCAGTTTGCGTGTGCCTATGTTACCGAAAGCGGTGATGCAACCAAGCTCAAGGAGGAGCTCGATGAAGATCTTGCCCTTTGTGTTGTTTCGTTCTAGTTGATCAGTAGTGGAGCCCAGTTGGGGTCGATCGGGGACCTTTGTCGCATTTGGGGTTCTTCTTTTATTTTGGTTCTGTAGTTGGACCTTGTTTGTATCTGGATGATGTAATACTTTATTCATGTATTTGTGTGAAGTGGCGATTGTAAGCCAACTATGTATCTCCTTCCCTTATTTATTACATGGGTTGTGTGAAGATTACCTCACTTGCGACATTGCTTTCAATGCGGTTATGCCTCTAAGTCGTGCTTCGACACGTGGAAGATATAGCCGCATCGAGGGCGTTACACATATCATGTGACGAATGAAAATATAGCACCTAGTAAGGTTACCGATAATGTTGAAGACGAAAGAGGGGATGCCTTCCGGGGCATCCCCAAGCTTAGTTGCTTGAATATTCATTGAATATTACCTTGGGGGTGCCTTGGGCATCTCCAAGTGGGTCTTGCACTCCTTATTCTCCTCATATCGATATCTCACCCAAAACTTGAAAACTTCAATCACACAAAACTTAACGGAACTTCGTGAGATAGGTTAGTATGATAAAGAGCAAACCATTCACTTTGGTACTGTCAAAGACAAGATTCATAATTGTTCTCCCACAATGCCTACTACACAATATCATTTTCAAAATTTATATTGAGCAATATAAGCCATAGAAACTAGAAAACAAGCAAACTATGCATTGAAAACAGAATCTGTCAAAAACATAACAGTCTATAATGATCTGGACAACTAGCATACTTGTACAACTCTAAAAATTCTGAAAAATTAGGAAAACATGGTAAATTTGTATACCAATCATCTGTAAAAAATTAATAATTTATCACGTTCCAGCAGAGCAGATCAATTCTGTTACTGGGCGTAAAAGTTCATGTTTTTGCACAAAATCAAATCAACTATCATCCACACTATCCCAAAGGCTTTACTTGGCACTTTATTGAAAAAAAAGCTATAAAACATGATTAATACAGTTGCCTAATCATGTGAACACACAAAAACAGTAGGGGTAAATGTTGGGTTGTCTCCCAACAAGTGCTTTTCTTTAATGCCTTTCTAGCTAGGCATGATGATTTCAATGATGCTCACATAAAAGATATGAATTGAAACATGCAAGAGAGCACCATGAATCACATGGCAAGCACATTTAATCCTAACCCACTTCCTATGCATAGGGATTTTGTGAGCAAACAACTTATGGGAGCAAGAATCAACTAGCATAGGAAGGCAAGAAAAGCAAAACTTCAAGATTTTCAACACATAGAGAGGAAACTTGATATTACTGAGATATGTAAAAGCATATGTTCCTCTCTCATAATAATTTTCAGTAGCATCATGAATGAATTCAACAATATAACAACACATAAAGCATTATTTTCATGATCCACAAGCATAGAAAATTTATTACTCTCCACATAAGCAAATTTGTTCTCATGAATAGTAGTGGGAGCAAACTCAACAAAATAACTATGATGTGATTGAAAATTAAAATCATGATGATAAGTTTCATGGTTATCATTATTCAATATAGCATACATGTCATCACCATAATCATCATAGATAGCAAATTTGTTGTCATAATCAATTGAAACCTCTTTCGAAATACTGGATTCATCACTAAATAAAGTCATGACCTCTCCAAATCCACTTTCATAATTATTAGAATAAGATTCAACACCCTCCAAAATAGTGGGATCATTACTACCTAGAGTTGATACTCTTCCAAACCCACTTTCATCAATATAATCATCATAAACAGGAGGTATGCTTTCATCATAATAAAATTTCTCATCAAAACTTGGGGGAGTAAAAATATCATCTTCATCAAATATAGCATCCCCAAACTTGTAGTTTGCATATCTTTAGCATCATGGATATTCAAATAATTCATACTAGCAATATTGCAACCATGCTCATCATTCAAAGATTTTTGTCAAACATTTTATAGAATTCTTCTTCTATCAATTGAGCACAATTTTCCTTTTCATCATTTTCAAGAAAGACATGATAAATATGAACAATATGATGTAACCTGAATTCCATTTTTTTGTAGTTGTCTTTTTATAAACCAAACTAGTGATAAAACAAGAAACTAAAAGATTTGATTGCAAGATCTAAAGATATACCTTCAAGCACTCACCTCCCCTGCAACGGTGCCAGAAAAGAGCTTGATGTCTACTACACAACCTATTCTTGTAGACTCGTGTTGGGCCTCCAAGCACAGAGTTTCGTAGGACAATAGCAATTTTTCCCTCAAGTGGGTGACCTAAGGTTTATCAATCCATGGGAGACGTAGGATGACGATGGTCTCTCTCAAAACAAACCTGCAACCAAATAATAAAAAGTCTCTTGTGTTCCCAACACACCAAATGCAATGGTAAATTGTATTGGTGCACTAGTTTGGCGAAGAGATGGTGATACAAGTGTAATATGGATAGTAGATATTAATTTTTGTAATAGTTACAATAAAAAACAGCAAGGTAGTAATTGATAAAACGGAGCACAAACGGTATTGCAATGCTTGAAAACAAGGCCCAGGGTCCGTACTTTCGCTAGTGCAGTCTCTCAAAAATGCTAATGTAATTGGATCACATAACCATCCTGATGTAGGGCGGAACCCTAGGGGCTGATCTTTCACGTTTGGAGAGGATCCCTACAAGGAACATGAAGAACGCGCATAGGGGAACGAGGGAAATCACGGAGAAAATAGAAAACACTCAACCAACACGAATATGATCACACATGTGCTAGATCATCGAGGCACAAAGTAACACGAAATCCAAAGTCAACAAGGGACGATACAAGGGTAACCGTTCTTCTCCGTGAGGAGGTCTTGATGGTCTTCTCCGGATGGAGGTCTTGAATCCAGGTGGATCTTTTCCAGATGGAGGTGTCGGTCCCTCACATGGAGTAGATCCATGTGGATGAGCAAAGCTCTATCTCAAATGAGCTAAACCAATGCTAACCGTAAACGTAGGTGGAGATGGAGTATATATAGTCTAAGGGGCGAAGGGATACATGGGCTTCAGCCCGGATGTGCTGCACGCAGGAAGGAGGGGGGCGGATGTCCAGGGCCGGATCTCCAGGCGCTCACGAGGGGCCGGATGTCCGGGATGGTGGAGTTGGCCTTGCTGCTCTCTGGATAGACGGGGCCGGATGTCCGGGCATAGGGGCCGGATGTCCGGGGCTTCGGGAGGAGCCGGATGTCCGGGGTGATGGCCGGATGTCCGGGCCGTCGGGGCAGCCTTCTGTGCTCCCTGGACGACGTGTCCGGATGTCAAGGCTGGAGGCCAGATGTCCGGTGTGGAGGGCCGGATGTCCGGGCTGGACGCTGGATGTCCGGGCCCTGTAGCTTCTGCTGCAGACCCGTGGCTGAGGGGTAGATCTCCAGGGGCCGGATGTCCGGCACCATGGCCGGATGTCCGGTGCCTGGAAGCTGTCCTTGCCTTCTTCCGTTGGTTCTCTTCTTCCGTGGACTTGGTGGCTTAACCATCTTCATGTGCATCCTCGGGAGGGTCCTCTTGGTACCTAATCATGCACAGCATTCTGGACTTAGGTAGTAACCATGTCTCGAGAGGATCATATGAGATATCACTAAGGAGAGAAGTCACCTCGGTCTCGAGAGCTCTAGCTCGTGCTCTTGTCATGGGTCCTCTTGGTGCTTGGTGAGACGATGGTAGGTCCATGGGGATGACCGTAGGATGCTCCGCATCATCTTCCCTCCCTTGGGAAAGATCCGACCTCGGATCGAAATCCTCATCACCATGGTACGGGGAGAGATCGTTGACGTTGAAGATGTCGGTCATGTTGTACTTGTCGCGTGGGAGATCGATCTTGTAAGCGTTGTTGTTGTAGCGTGCTAGCACCTTGAAGGGTCCATCGACTCGAGGTAGAAGTTTGGACTTGCGTTCGTTGGGGAAGCAGTCCTTGCGAAGGTGTAGCCACACGAGATCTCCGATATTGAATATCATGGGTTGCTTGTTGATGTTGAGCTTGGTCACTAGTCGTTGTACTTGGCGCTTGATGGTGTGCCTTGTATCCTCATGCATCTTCTTGATGTAGCTTGCACGTGCACTCGCATCCATGTTGGTGCGCTCTTGTAGTCGAAGAGGTAGAATGTCCAATGGGGATAATGGGTTGAAGTCGTAGACGACCTTGAAGGGGGACTTGCCGGTCGTCGAATGTCTTGCACGGTTGTAGGCGTACTCGGTGATGGGTAGACACGCCTCCCACTCCTTGATGTTCTTCTTGATCAACACGCGAAGTAGAGTGGAGAGCATACGGTTCGTCACCTCCGTTTGGCCGCCGGTCTGAGGATGGTATGCGGATGAGAACAAGAGCTTGATTCCGAGCTTGGCACATAGCATCTTCCAAAAGTAACTCAAGAACTTGACGTCGCGGTCGGAGACGATTTTCTTTGGTACTCCATGCATTCGCAAGATTTCCCTACAAAAGAGATTGGCAACATGTGAAGCATCGTCTATCTTGTTACAAGGAATGAAATATGTCATCTTAGAAAATCGATCCACAACGACAAACACGGAATCCTTGCCATTTTGAGTTCTAGGCAAACCAAGTACAAAATCCATGCTAATGTCTTCCCAAGGTTGATAAGGAATAGGGAGAGGCATGTAAAGACCATGAGATTGAGCTTTAGACTTAGCTTTGCGACATGTAGAGCATCGGTTGGTGAAGCGTGAGACGTCGCGGAACATCTTGGGCCAAAAGTAGTTCTTGGAGAGCGTAGCAAATGTCTTGTCGCGTCCAAAGTGTCCCATGAGTCCGCCTCCATGATCCTCTTGCAAAAGGAGTAAACGAAGAGAAGACTCGGGAATGCAAAGTTTGTTAGCTCTCATAAGATAATCATCCTTGATGTAATATCGTTCCCAAGATGTATGCGTCAAACATTTAGCATAAGGAGTAGCAAAAGATGGATCATTAGCATACAAGTCTTTGATGTGCTCAAAGCCAACAACATTCAACTCAAGTTTAGTGACAAGCGTGCATATGCGTGAAAGTGCATCCACAACTACATTTTCCTTACCCTTAATGTACTTGATCACATAGGGGAAAGATTCAATGAATTCACTCCATTTGGCATGACGCTTGTTTAACTTAGTTTGGCCTTTCAAGTATTTAAGCGTTTCATGATCGGTATGTATGACAAACTCATGAGGTCTAAGGTAATGCTCCCAAACATGTAGCACACGCACTAAAGAATACAATTCTTTGTCATAGATGGGATAGTTAAGTTGAGCACCGGACAGTTTTTCACTAAAATATGCAATGGCTCGTTTTTCTTGCATCAAAGCCTCGCCAATTCCGGTACCACTTGCATCGCAATGAACCTCAAAAGTTTTGTCAAAGTTGGGCAAAGCGAGAATCGGAGCATGAGTAAGCAAAGACTTGAGCTCATCAAAAGCGGTACATTGCAAAGATCCCCAAACAAAAGGAGCATTCTTCTTACTCAAGGCATGCAAAGGAGCGGCAACAATGCTAAAATCCCTCACAAAGCGACGATAAAAACCCACAAGGCCAAGAAAGCTACGCACTCGTTGCAAATTGGTGGGTTGGGGCCAAGTTTTAATTGCTTCAATTTTAGATTCATCAACATGGACACCCTTGGAATAGACAACGAAACCCAAGAAAATGAGCTTGTCATCACCAAACGTGCACTTTTTCATGTTGGCATAAAGACGTTCCTTGTGAAGAGTTTGCAAAATAACCCTAATATGCTTTAGATGCTCTTTCATGGATTTGCTAAAAACAAGAATGTTATCAAAGTAAACCACAACAAACACTCCAATATAAGGGCGAAGCACAAAATGCATAATACGCATGAAAGTACCGGGAGCTTCCGACAAACCCATAGGCATAACCAACCACTCATACAAGCCAAATTTTGTTTTGAAAGCGGTTTTCCATTCATCACCTTCTTGTATGCGGATTTGATAATAGCCACTTTTGAGATCAATTTTTGCAAAAATGGTGGCACCACGAAGTTCATCAAGCATATCATCTAAGCGAGGAATGGGATGCCTATAACGAACGGTAATAGCATTGATAGGTCTACAATCCGAGCACATGCAAAAACTACCGTCTTGCTAGGGCACAAGTATAACGGGAACAACACAAGGGCTTAAGCTTTCACGTACATGACTGTTGTCGATTAGTTGTTGTACTTGCCATTGGATCTCCTTAGTTTCTTTAGGGTTGACGCGGTATGGAGCTTTGTTTGGTAGGGGTGCTCCGGGGATGATGTTGATTCGGTGCTCAATGCCTCGTAGTGGAGGTAGACCTGGAGGGAGCTCGTCGGGGAAAACATCTTGGAATTCCTGCAAAAGAGAAGATAACACTAAAGGTAGATCATGAGAGGTGTTAGTTTTTGGGTCCCCATCCTTGCACACAAGGACAAAGTGCATAACACTCAATGGGTTCTCACACACTTCTCTCATCTCTCTTTTGGTGGCAAATAGGACTAAGTTTTTCTTGTCGCTCATCATGGAGGCACTCGGTTTTGGCTTGTGTCTCTCACTCTCTTTTGGATGGATCACTTTCTCACACTTCTCTCCACGATGGTTGGCTTGCTTGTAGGCTATCACGTGACTAAGAGACATAGGTCATAGCACATATTCCTTCCCTTTCCTCTTGAAGCTATAGTGATTAGTACGCCCATTGGGGATGAAGCCACGGTCGAATTTCCATGGTCGACCAAGAAGGAGGTGGCAAACGGACATCGGGACGACATCACACTCCAAAGTGTCCTCATATGCACCAATTTTGAAGGAGACTTGGAACTTATGCTCAACTCTTATAGTGTCGGAATCGCTTAGCCATTGGACTTTGTATGGGTGCGGGTGCTTCATGTTGACCAATTTTAGCTTGGAGCATAGTTCTTCACTTGCCAATTTGTGACAACTACCTCCATCGATGATGACCTTGACGGACCTTCCATTGATGCTGGCCTTAGTGTGGAAGATGTGGCATCTTTGGTCTTCTTCTTGTTGATAACCGAAATATGAGTATAGATCATTGGTTTAGCTCATTTGAGATAGAGCATTGCTCATCCGATCGGATCTACTCCTCCCGAGGGACCGCACCTCTTCGGAGAAGATCCACCCGGATTCAAGACCTCCACTCGGAGAAGACAATCAAGACCTCCTCATGGAGAAGAACGGTTTGTATCGTATTTTGGTGGAACCCTAGGGGCCGATCTTTCATGTTTGGAGAGGATCCCTACGAGGAACACGAAGAATGCGCAGAGGGGAACGAGGGAAATCACAGGGAAAGGAGAAAACACTAAACCAACGCGAATATGATCACACATGTGCTAGATCATCGAGGCACAAAGTAACACGAGATCCAAAGTCAACAAGGGACGATACAAGGGTAACCGTTCTTCTCCGTGAGGAGGTCTTGATGGTCTTCTCCGGATGGAGGTCTTGAATCCAGGTGGATCTTCTCTAGATGGAGGTGTCAGTCCCTCACATGGAGTAGATCCGTGTGGATGAGCAAAGCTCTATCTCAAATGAGCTAAACCAATGCTAACCCTAAAATGTAGGTGGAGGTGGAGTATATGTAGTCTAAGGGGCGAAGGGATACATGGGCTTCAGCCCGGATGCACTGCACGCAGGCAGGAGGGGGCCGAATGTCCGGGCGCTCGCGAGGGGTCGGATGTCCGGGCTGCCGGGTCGGATATCCGGGCTGGTGGAGTTGGCCTTGCTGCTCTATGGATAGACGGGGCCGGATGTCCGGGCAGAGGGGCCAGATGTCCGGGGCTTCGGGAGGAGCCGGATGTCCGGGGTGATGTCCGGATGTCCAGGCCGTCGGGGCAGCCTTCTGTGCTCCTTGGACGACGTGTCCGGATGTCCGGGCTGGAGGCCGGATGTCCGGTGCGGAGGGCCGGATGTCCGGGCCCTGTATCTTCTGCTACAGACCCATGGTTAAGGGGTAGATCTCCAGGGGCCGTTTGTCCGGGGCCATGGCCGGATGTCCGGTGCCTGGAAGCTGTCCTTGCCTTCTTCCATTGGTTCTCTTCTTCCGTGGACTTGGTGGCTTGACCATCTTCATGTGCATCCTCAGGAGGGTCCTCTTGGTACCTAATCATGCACAACATTCCTTACTTAGGTAGTAGCCATGTCTCGAGAGGATCATATGAGATATCACTAAGGAGAGAAGTCACCTCGGTCTCGAGAGCTCTAGCTCGTGCTCTTGTCATGGGTCCTCTTGGTGCTTGGTGAGACGATGGTAGTGTCGTGGTTCTAAGACTGACAGTAGAAAGGGGGGTAGGTATGGAGAGGCAAGATCTTAGCTATGGTGAAGGTGTACACACAAGATTTACGAGTTCAGGCCCTTCGCGGAGGAAGTATTAGACCTACGTCTCGGTGCCCGGAGGCGGTCGATTGGATTATACGTGTGTGATGTTATAGGGGGTGCGAACCATTGTCTCATAGGAGGGGGGTGGCTTATATAGAGTGCGCCAGGACCCCAGCCATCCTCCATTACAAGGGACTTAATGTACATAAAGTAGGGGCATTACTGATAAAGCCAACCTTAAGTGTTATTAATGATCTTAAAGACTATGGAGTGAATGTCCGACCGTCGCAGTGCTGAGTGATTCCTAGCCTTCAGTAGGTCGAGTGATTCCTCATATGGTCGAGTGACAACATGTAGGGGGACGTCCGAGTGATATGACTGGTCAAGTGGATTTCACTCGACATCTTTGACTAGGGGTTCTTCGTTGCCTTTTGAGCTTCTTATCTTCTAGGGTAGTGACCTTGGGTAGGACGTATAGGTCAGGCCTATGACCCTACCCCAGGTCTGTATCCTCATCAGTAGCCCCCATATGGATTGAGGTTCGAATGGAAAGTTGGCTGAAGTTAAACTTGTTCCAAGCTTCACGTCTCGCGAGTGTTTTATGCAGGACGGAAGGCTCACGTTGGTACTTCAGCATTGATTCAGTCGCCTTGATCCATTCAGAGATTTGCCGACTGAACTTGTAGCATCATCTGCCAAGTGCTGTCTTGGGGTGCAGAATCTTTGGCGCGATTGATTGCAGTGTATCCTGGTTTTCATGGGATACGAAATTTCGGGGAAGCACGCGGGACGGGGCGCGCCGAAGTAAGTGGGGCGGATAAATAGTAGTGCCTCGATTTCTGTGCCACCTTTTTTGCCACGTACGTTGCACGCGACTGCTGCGGGATTTGACAGGATTGCCTGGTCCCACGCGTCAGCCACTCGGAAGCAGCCCTTTATAAGGCGACGGGGCCGAGGTGTCTGCACTGTGCACACCCGTTTCTCTTTCTTCTTCCTCTGCTTCTTCACCGCATCTAGTTCTTCTGCTCTCGACGATGCCGCTTTGCCGCCATGGTGAAGGACAAGACGGCGGCACTGGAGCGCGCAAAGAAGGCGACGGGGGCGGCGAAAGGAAAGAAGCAGAACCGCGGGTCGTCATCGCGCGCAGGGCTGCCGCCAGGCGGGATCTAGGGCGATTGGATCCAATCTTCGCTCCAGCAGGAAGATCTAGATAAGCTGGCGGAGTCCGGGCTGATCGCCAAGGGTGCAGCAAGGCCGCCTGAGGGGGAGACGAAGCCGCAACCTCGACCGGGTGAGTGTGTACTGCTCACCACCCACGTCGACTGGGTTTTTTTGCTCCCTCCACACCCCTTCTTCCGGGGCTTCCTGAACTTCTTCGGTGCCCAACTCCACCATTTTTCTCCCAATACCATCAAGTACCTTGCCGCATTCGTGTCGATGTGTGAAAACTTTTTGGGGTGTCGACCGCAGTGGGGCCTTTTCAAACATATTTTCACCATCCGTTCCTAGTCGGTGAAGAAAGCGAAAATGAGTGACTCGAAGACCCATGTCATCCATATGTGTGGGGGTTTGGGTATCCAAAAGAGGCAGAGGAGTTCTTTCCCTGCCATGACTCTCCCTGAATCGGTTAGAGGTTGGCAGTCGACCTAGTTCTACTGCCAGGACCTCCCAACTCCAGGTTAGTTGACTGGCCTTCCCCACTTCACTTTTGACTATGTCCAGACTCCTTATCCACTGAAAGTGACTGCTGCTGAGAACGTGGAGACGAAGATGTTGGTTGAGAAAGTGGTCCAACTGATTAATGAGGGTGTCACTGGCATGGACCTGCTGGAAGTATTCCTCAGTCGATGCATCCAGCCTCTTCAGGCCCGTGACCACCCCATGTGGCTGTACTTTGGGTCCGACGACACCTCTCGTGTTCATCCAGAGGAAGTGCTAGCCAAGACCGTGGCCATGTGGTTGAAGAGCATTACAGGCAACAAGGACAACCCCAGAGGAGCCAGGCGAGTCATCCCCTTCAGTGACGACAAACAGCCCGACAAGGTATGTTCTTTATTCCGACTATCTTTGCATACACATTCCGACTGTACTTGATCTCGACTGACTTTTACTCGACTTTTCATCTTGTAGGTTTTCACTGACATGTATTCGATGCCTAACGGTGAACAAGCTCTGGAGCAGGACCAGGAGGGAGAGGCCAGCGTGGAGGAGAGTGGTGAATGGGAATCTTTGGATGAAGACGAGGATGAGGAGAGCAAGGGGTCAGACGATGAGGAAGAAGTCAACTCGCCGCCCCGCGCTGCGAACGCCGATCCAAGCAACACCATGACCCGGCGGGCGGGCGCGGAATGAACGTGGCTCCAAGTACCCACACGCAGAAGCGCACTCGGGCGTCGACTCCGGAGCCGACAGATAAGGTCGCCAAGCAGCCCAAGGTTGCTCCTCCAAAGAATCGGAAGACTTTGCCGCGGAACAAGATGGACGTCCCTGTTGCTTCGGGGTGAGTATCATGCTTGCATTTATCTAGTCCGACTGAAGTTTTTGTTCTCACCAAACGGATCATGTATCTTTCTAGCCCAACCTCTTCTGCAACTGACATGGATATCGACAAAGCTCCAGGAGACGAGGAGACCGACGATGCGGCCACTTCCCGAGCTGGTAAGTCCGTTCGACCAAGCTTCATTTAGTCAAGTGGGTTGTCAGTTGACTGAGTTTCCAATGTTTTTCTCTCTCTCTGTAGTTCCGTGAGAGGTCGACGTGCTTCCTGATGATGATGAAGAAGAAGTGCCTCTACAGGAGAGGAGGAGGATAGGTGGGGGCTCGAGCAGGAGAAAGCTTGAAGTTCAAGTCCCTCAGTCGATGCCGGCGCTTGAGGCGGTGGTCGAGCATTCTGGAGATCCGGTTCGGACCAACGTCACATTTGCCAGCCCGTTGAGGACTGATCGTCCGTCGGGGTCGACTGCTCCGGTTACTGCCGCTCCAGTGAAACTCCACTCATCTGACCTAGTAGCTGCTTCGGCCGCCTTGGAGCCATCACTCTTCGCTGCATATCAGACCCTAGACGATTCGCCAAGTGCTGCCAGGGAGGCTCTTCGCCAGGTGAACCTTGTCATGGAGCAGGTGAAGGTGATGCACGAGGCCAGTCAGGTGGCTTATAATGCTAGCACCGGCCTGCAGACCAATGTTAAGGTCAGCGAACTCTGACTGAACTTTTGAATGCTATTTTATATCCGATCACCCACTGGGGTGTGCCTGTGTTTAGAGTTTAGGAAATCTTCCACTTCACTCGACTCGTGCTGAGTCTTAGTAATCTGTCCGGACCAATGGGGGCACGCCGAGTGCACCCACTGGGTAGTCCCCGAGACCACGGCCGATCACCGGGCAATGGCCGAGGTCTTAGAATCTTCTTTTTTGACTCAAGACCAAGCGCACTATGCCGAGTGTTGATCTAAACCAGTGGGGAGTGCACCCACTAGGTGTAGTCACCGAGACTACTGTTGAATATTTGATTCAGAAGTAGTCTTAGAGTAACTTTTAACTGTCATTGTCTCTTATTTCTGTCGACTGATATATCTCTCTCACTGACTGCAGAAGTCTTGTGATCTTGGAGCTCGGCTTTCCGAGTTAAAGAAGAAGCATATCAGCATTGACCTTGATCTTGAACTCGCAAAGAAGAACCTCAAGACTGCTCAAGAAGAAACGGACATCATGGGAGGTAACCAATCGACTCTTGCCCACCTAGTAGCTCGCGTCTTTCACTGTCTTTTCCTTTCAGTCTCTTTGAACCGAGTGACTTCACACAAGCAGATGTGCGTAGTGAAAACCGTCAACTTCAGGCTCGTCTGAAGAGTGTTGTTTCTTTAGAGAGAATGAAGGAAGCTTTGGAGAAGATGGACCAGGACCTTGCTGCTGCTCAGAAGGAAGCACGTGACAAGACAACACTTGCAGACAAGAAGCTGGCTTCAGTCGGCAAGTTGGAAGAGGAGAACGCGAAGCTGAAGACCGCCATCTCGGAAGCCAATCGGGAAGTCAAGCAACTAAAGAAGGACAAGGAGAACCTGACCAATGAAGTTGGAGGCCTCAGAGCCAAGACAGGCAAGCTAGAGTCCTATCTGGGACAACTTGCCGCGAAACTAGTTTTGAAGCTTGAAGGTACAGCCGCTCGACTGGTTAATTATCGTCGATTGAAGTATGTTGTAATATTGTCGCCTCACTATTTTTCATGATGGAGCAGAACTTTGTCAGGATTTTGAAGCTGAAACCGGGCGGGTCGAGACAGGTCTCGACCCCATCAATTGCCTTGTGAAAGATGACATTGCGATGAACTTGCTGCGGTTGGAATCACGTTTGGATGACGCCGTCGCCTATCTGGCTCGGCTGAAGGCGGCGATGACCCGGGTGGACGCCAAACTCTGGCCTCAGGCGGAACTTTCTCATGACCTCGAGTTGCTGATGACTCGATTCAATCAGATTCTTGGTCGAGTGCAGGATTGGAAGAAGTCATCCGCTCGCTGTGGCGCCGTCGCCCTATCATTGGTTCGAGTGCACTGCAAGGACGCCAGAGAAGACAAGCTGGCGGCCCTCAAGCTTGTGAATACTAAGAAGCACACCTTCCAGTCCTTCATGGAAACCTTCCTTGAGGCAGCCACTCGTATTGCTGACAGCATTGACCTTGACAGCTTCTGCGATCCAGCCAGCCGTTCTCCCGCCGAGTGATCGAAAAAACATTATGCTTCACCCTCATTTGCCTCGGGATGCCGAGTGATTTTGTAATCGTTGAAACTCCTTCGGGCCTGACGCCCGAGTACCTTAATCCGCGGTTAGAAACCTTTGGATTTATCTGAACTTGGCTTATCTTTGAATATGTTGTGTTTGTCTTCGAGTGGAACTCGTTCTTCCCTCAGATTGGTTTTTGTACTCTCGATGCAGCTTCTAAGGAAGAGGTCACAGTCGACCTGTTGGACGGGCCTTGAGCAGCATTGATCAGCTCATCAGCAAGGCACTCAACAATGGCCTTGATGTTCCTGAAAGCAGTTCGCCTTGGCACTAGCTGTTGGATGAGCCTTTGGCAGCATTCATCAGCTCATCAGCGAGGCATTCAACAATGGTCTTGACGTTCCTGAAAGCAGCTCGCCTTGGCGTCAGCTATTGGGTGAGCCTTTGGCAGTGCGCACAATCTCGTCCTTCTTCTTGACGGTGCAGCCCTGGGGGGAGGGGTCATGGTCGACCTGTACCATTCGGTTGGTTTTTTCAAACTTAGGTGAGTACTGGACTGCAGCTAAGCCCCCGAGTGAGAGGATTGCTCGCCACCCGGTAGGATTTTTTATACTTAGGCGAGTACTGGACTGCAACTAAGCCCCCAAGTGAGAGGATTGCTCGCCACTCGGTAGGATTTTTTATACTTAGGCAAGTACTGGACTGCAGCTAAGCCCCCGAGCGAGAGGATTGCTCGCCACTCGGTAGGATTTTTTATACTTAGGAAAGTACTGGACTGCAGCTAAGCCTCCGAGTGAGAGGATTGCTCGCCACTCGGTAGGATTTTTTATACTTAGGCGAGTATTAGACTGCAGCTAATCCCCCGAGTGAGAGGATTGGTCGCCACTCGGTAGGATTTTTATACCTAGGCGAGTACTGAACTGCAGCTAAGCCTCCGAGTGAGAGGATTGCTCACCACTCGGTAGGATTTTTTATACTTAGGCAAGTACTAGACTGCAGCTAAGCAGTGCGCACAATCTCGTCCTTCTTCTTGACGGTGCAGTCCCGGGGGGAGGGGTCGTGATCGACCTATACCGTTCGGTAGGATCTTTCAAACTTAGGCGAGTACTGGACTGTAGCTAAGCCCCCGAGTGAGAGGTTGGCTCATCATTCGGTAGGATTTTTTATACTTAGGTGAGTACTGGACTGCAGCTAAGCCTCCGAATAAGAGGCTGGCTCGCCACTTGGTAGGATTTTTCAAACTTAGGCGAAACAGATTCGCAGCTAAGCTCCCGAATGAGAGGCTGGCTCACCACTCGGTAGGATTTTTCTTTTCAACTTAGGCGAAACGGATTCGCAGCTAAGGCACCCACTGGGGGATTTTAGAACATGCAAAAAAATGAACAACAATCATTCGAAAGACTGTAAAATCATGTCTTTGATAATCAAACTAAAAAGTATTTCTTATTACATCTCAATAGTCTGAATGCTTAAGAGTAAAAGGGGCGGAGCAGTTCCGCATTCCAAGCGCGTGGCTCATCTTTATTGTGCTCGACGTTGAAAAGACGATATGTTCTGTTGTGGAGCACTTTGGTGACGACGAAGGGGCCTTCCCATGCAGGAGCGAGCTTGTGTGGTTTCCGCTGGTCCACTCGAAGAACCAAGTCTCCCTCCTGGAATGCCCGACCCCTTACGTTTCTGGCATGGAATCGACGCTGGTCTTGTTGATAAATGGTCGACCGAATCAAGGCCATCTCTCTTTCTTCTTCCAGGAGATCGACTGCATCTTGCCGAGCCTGTTCCGCTTCTTCTTCTGAGAAGAGCTCGACTCGGGGCGCATTGTGGAGCAAATCACTCGGGAGTATGGCTTCAGCTCCATAGACTAAGAAGAATGGAGTTCGTCCAGTCGACCGATTAGGAGTTTTCCTCAATCCCCAAAGTACCGATGGAAGTTCATCGACCCAGGCACCTGCTGCATGATTGAGGTCACGCATCAATCGGGGTTTCAGTCCTTGAGAATCAATCCATTTGCTCTTTCAGCCTGTCCATTCGACTGAGGATGGGCGACTGAAGCGTAATCGACCCTTGTACCTTGGGAAGCACAAAAGGCTCTGAACTCGTCAGAGTTGAAGTTCGACCCGTTATCAGACGGATGCTGTGCGGAACACCATATCTGAATATCAATTCTCTGATGGAACTTACAGCTATACCTGCTTCAAGGTTTTCAATGGTCTTGGCTTCGATCCATTTGGTAAACTTGTCGACTGCTACCAGCACATGGGTAAATCCACTCCTGCCAGTCCTCGAAGGTCCAACCATATCCAATCCCCAGACAGCGAAAGGCCAGACGAGTGGAATAGTCTTCAGAGCTGACGTAGGCTTATGGGACATGTTGGAGTAAAACTGACAGCCTTCACATTTGTCTACTATTTCTTTCGCACACTCGTTGACATGTGGCCAGTTAAATCCCGCTCGGTATGCTTTGGCCACGATAGGCCGAGAGGACGCATGGTGACCACAAGTCCCCGAGTGAATATCATTGAGGATCATTCGACCTTCTTCTGGCGTGATGCATTTCGCGCACTCGAGCTTACACTTTCTCGACCTTTATCACAAGAAGGCTTTAGATCGTCGACGATCTGTCGAGCCTCTTCTTCATCCTCTGGAAGTTCTTTCCTAAGAACGTATGCGACGTATGGCACTGTCCAGTCGGGAGTGACGACCAAAACCTCCATGACTAAGTCGACCATGGCTGGGAATTTGACTTCAGTCGGATCTGTGGCCCTCTTAGGCTGTGGGGACTCTTTAGTGAAAGGATCTTCCTGAACTGAAGGTGAATGAATATGCTCCAAAAACACATTGCTGGGAATGGCCTCTCTCTTAGATCCTATCTTTGCCAATTCATCTGCGGCTTGATTTTTCAGTCGGGGTATATGGTGAAGCTCCAACCCTTCAAACTTCTTTTCCAACTTTCTTACTGCATTGCAATAACCAGTCATGGCTGGGATCCTGATATCCCATTATTTCATCACCTGATTAACCACCAAATCCGAGTCACCGTAGACCATAAGGCGACGGTGTAACACCCCGGATGTAACTTTCCATCTTTGTAACTTCAACTCTTGCCATTTTCAGCTATGTGTTATGATATTCCCTCCGTGGTTGGGTTTTGTCTTTTATTTTGCATTTTGTTCATGTCATGCATCTCATATCATGTCATCATGTGCATCTCATTTGCATACGTGTCCGTCTCATGCATCCGAGCATTTTCCCCGTCGTCCGTTTTGCAATCCGGCACTCCCACATGCACCGGCGCACCCCTCTTGTCTCTTTTCGTGTGCGGGTGTTAGACGTTCTCGGAATGGACCGAGCCTTGCCAAGTGGCCTTGGTACACCACCGGTAGACCACCTGTCAAGTTTCGTGCCATTTGGAGGTCGTTTGATACTCCAACGGTTAACCGGGTAACCGCGAAGGCCTCTTGTGTGTTGCAGCCCAACACCCCTTCAAAACAGCCCCAAAACCCATCTAAGTCACCTCCATGCTCTCCGTCGTCGGATCACGATCGTGTGGGCGAAAACCGCACCTCATTTGGAGCTTCCTAGCTCCTTCTACCTATAAATATAGCCTCCCCCCGAAAATACCGAATCCCCAAACCCTAGCCTTCTTCCCCGCCGCCACCGGACGCGTCCAGACAGGGCCGGACACGTCCGCCACCCTGCTGCGGAGAATCACAGCCCGCCACGTGGCGCCCGGCCGCCGCCAGCCGCCGCCAGCCCGCTGGGCCCGAGGCCGGCCTCCCGAGCCCGCGCCTCCCTGCCCCACGAGCACCACGCCGCCGCCGCTTCGCTTCGGCACATGGCTGTCGTGCCTCTCCTCCTGGCTGCCAGGCCGCGCCAGCCGCCGCCCGCCGCCACTGCGCCCGGCCGGACGTCGCCACTGGCCCGTCGCCTCCTCGCCGCCCCTCGTCCGGCGGATCCGTCCGCCCCGGCCGGCCCCGACCCTCCTCCTCCGGCCGTCTTCCTCCCCTCCGGCACCAACTCCGGCAAGGCTACGTCCTGCCTCGAAGTCCGCGCCCGGATCCAGATCCAGTTTCTAGGGTTGACCCCGAAAATCCTCCAAGTCAATTTTCTGTCACATTATTTTGCCATATTCATCACATCATAACTCCGTCATCGTAGCTCTGTTTCATGCACAAAATATATCAAAATGTTCACCAGGATGTGCTCTTCATTTTGTTCCATTGGGACATGTTCATTTGAGGTCATCAAGATGCCTGAATCTCTGATGCAAGAGGGCTATGTGATGTTAGTTTCAGATTCTTATCAGAACATGCACTTTTGTCTTTTTGCCATGATTGATGTGTGCATCTTATGAACTTGAGCCCTACAGGTGTTTTGTTCTATGACATGCCATCTCTACAGAGGTGGTTACCATGTATTTTTGTGATCAATGTGGTGACTAGCACAAGCATGCAAACTAGGCCTCATGATGTTGCTGATTTTTGTCCCTGTTCTGCTGTTATTTTTATACCATGTAAACATGATGCTACAGAGAGATCCATGCATATTTTGATATACTTCAGTAAGGATGTTTTGTACATATGGTTATGCTCTATCGATTCATGCCCCTGTTTGAAATTATGGAGTAGTCTAGCATGTCATTTTCTTGCTCTACTTTTGCTATAAAATGTTTCCTGGCAGATTGTTTACATGTTATTCAATTTTGCCAATGTTGTTGTAGTTGATCCTTGCATGCTATGAACTTCTTCTTGCCATGTTTAGTTTCATAAACATGTATTCTTGCTGGTGCTATGCTTATCTTGTCATGCAATGACTTGTGGTGAGTGAATTGAGGTCGCAAACATGCCTTCATAATGCTGTTAATGCCATGCTCTGTTTCCTGAATCTGTTAACGGAACTTGCTATGTTTATATGGGTGCCATCTTATTCTCTGATCCTTTTTGGCTCATGGTCAGTAAGGGACTTTTGTTCTATGCTTTGAGTAGAATCATTTCATGCCTTGTTTTGCTATTATAAGTTCCTGTAGCATGTTGATTGCTTGCTCTGAACATAGCTACCTGATGCTGTTTATGCCATGTCCAACCTGATATCTTTTGCACTTTTGCCATGCTTGTTTGAATCTGCTATGGTGTGATTTAGCCGTAGCTTAGTGTTCCTCTTTTGTCAAACATCTCCTGTAGATCACTGCCATATGCTTTGTTTTTATGTTGGGGTGCTGTAGCATAGTTTCTTAATGTATTCTAAGTGCCATCATGCTGTTAACCGCAGATTTGTGTCATTCTTGTTTTGCTTGCCATTTGCAAACCGTGCATCCGATTCCGGTGATATTTATATCAATTTCAACCTAAATCATCTCCTCTTTCCAGTGGCATACTTGGTTTGCCAAGTTGATGCCTTGTTCATCATTTTCCTTCCGGAGCACGCATAAGCATTGCATATCACATCTCACATATCATGCCATGTACTGCATCATGTTGCTTGTGCATTGCACAGTGATTTATTGTGGTTCCATTACTTGTGTTATTGGTTGGGTAGAGCCGGGAGACGAGTACGTGAACAAGGAACCTGTTGAGTATGCTAACAAGGATCAAGCTTTTGACAACTTTGAGAACCTTGCAGGCAAGATGACCATACCCTCGATATCACTTCTATCTTTGCTTTGCTAGTTGCTCGCTCTATCGCTATGTTAGCTCTACCTACCACTTGTTTATTCATGCCTCCCAGATTGCCATGTCAACCCTCTAACCATCCTTTCCTAGCAAACTGTTGTTTGGCTATGTCACCCACTTTTGCTCAGCCCCTCTTATAGCGTTGCTAGTTGCAGGTGAAGATGAAGTCTGTTCCTTGATGGAACATGGATATTTTTGGGATATCACAATACCTCTTGTTTAATTAATGCACCTATATACTTGGTAAAGGGTGGAAGGCTCGGCCTTATGCCTGGTGTTTTGTTCCAGTCTTGCCACCCTAGTTTCCGTCATACCGGTGTTATGTTCCTTGATTTTGCGTTCCTTACGCGGTTGGGTGATTTATGGGACCCCCTTGACAGTTCGCTTTGAATAAAACTCCTCCAGCGAGGCTCAACCTTGGTTTTACCATTTGCCACCTAAGCCCCTTTTCCCTTGGGTTTCCGGAGCCCAAGGGTCATCTTTATTTTACCTCCCGGGCCAGTGCTCCTTCGAGTGTTGGTCCAACCTGAGCGATGTCCGGCGCCCCTTGGGCAACCAGGGTCTATGCCAACCCGACGTCTGGCTCATCCGGTGTGCCCTGAGAACGAGATATGTGCAGCTCCTATCGGGATTTGTCGGCACAGCGGGAGGTCTTGCTGGTCTTGTTTTACCATTGTCGAAATGTCTTGTAAACCGGGATTCCGAGACTGATCAGGTCATCCTGGGAGAAGGAATATCCTTTGTTGATCGCGAGAGCTTATCATGGGCTAAGTTGGGACACCCATGCAGGGTATAAACTTTCGAGAGCCGTGCCCGCGGTTATGTGGTAGATGGGAGTTTGTTAATGTCCGGTTGTAGATAACTTGACACCAGATTCGAATTAAAACGCATCAACCGCGTGTGTAGCCGTGATGGTCTCTTCTCGGCGGAGTCCGGGAAGTGAACATGGTCTTTGGGTTATGTTTGACGTAAGTAGGAGTTCAGGATCACCTCTTGATCATTACTAGCTTCACGACCATTCCTTTGTTTCTCTTCTCGCTCTCATTTGCGTATGTTAGCCACCATATCATTCTTAGTCGCTGCTGCAACCCCACCACTTTACGCCTTCCTTTCCTATTAAGCTTTGCTAGTCTTGATACCCATGGTAATGGGATTGCTGAGTCCTCGTGGCTCACAAATTACTACAACAACAGTTGCAGGTACAAGATATGCGATGATCTTGACGCGAGAGCGATGTTTGCTTGTTTGGAGTTCTTCTTCTGCTTCTTCTTCGATCAGGGGATAGGTTCCAGGTCGGCAGCCTGGGCTAGCAGGGTGGATGTCGTTTGAGCTTCTGTTTGTGTTTCATCCGTAGTTGGATGTTGATCTTATGGATGATATATTGTTGTATTCGTGTGGCATTGTATGCCACTTGTATGTATCCCCATCTATTTATGTAATGTTGATGTAATGATATCCACCTTGCAAAAGCGTTTCAATATGCGGGTCTATCCTTGGTGGGACCTTCGAGTTCCTTCTGGATAGGATCGCATATTGGGCATGACAAGTTGGTATCAGAGCATGACATGTATAACAAAACATCCTTAGTGAACATCTCCAGATTATGCATAGAATGACCTGTAGCAGCAGGTTTACATAGCAACAAAATATAACAGAATCAGCCTAGCAAAACAGATGCAGGTACCGAGGATACTAGCGCAAGTGGCGCAATCGAGCTCAAGTGGGAGTTTGACAAGGACCTTGGTCGTTATATGTTTTGTTTCCAGATGATCAGTAGTGGGCCCAGTTGGGGCGATCGGGGATCTAGCATTTGGGGTTGTCTTCTTTTTATTTGGATTTGACCGTAGCCGGTCTATGAGTGTATTCTGAATGATGTATGATTTATATTATGTATTGTGTGAAGTGGCGATTGTAAGCCAACTCGCTTTATCCCATTCTTGTTCATTACATGGGATTGTGTGAAGATGACCCTTCTTGCGACAAAACCACCATGCGGTTATGCCTCTAAGTCGTGCTCCGACAAAAACTTCCAAGCGAGTTCGGGCAAGGCCCCATTCGAAATTCTCTATGGCAGAAAGTGCCGTACTCCTCTCAATTGGTCCGAGATAGGTGAATGCCAACTTCTTGGCAACGACTTGATCACGTGTCAAGAAATGTGCAAAGTCATTTGTGAGAATCTCAAAGCCGCTAATCGCGCTTAAGAGTTACTATGATAGCAAGCACCGTGACTTGGCTTTTGAAATCGGAGACCATGTCTACCTCCGCGTCTCCAATGAAAGGCACTCGCCGCCCGGTATCAAAGGGAAGCTTGCCCCTAGATACTTCGTGGGTCCTTTCAAGATCATTGGCAAAAGAGGCGATCTCGCCTATCAACTTGAGCTTCCGTCCAACTTTGCAAACGTGCACGATGTGTTTCACGTGTCATAGCTTCGCAAGTGCTTCAAGACTCCTGAACGCACTATCAACTTCGAAGAGATTGACCTCTAAGAAGATCTGTCCTATCATGAGCACCCCGTTGCTATTCTTGAAGAAACCAAGCGCAAGACTCGCAACAAGTCAATCAAATTCCTGAAAGTGAAGTGGTCACACCATTCTGACCGAGAAGCCACCTTGGAGCGCGAGGATCACCTCCGTTCCGAATATCCAGAGTTCTTTCAGTCCTAGATCTTGGGACGAGATCCTCTTGTAGTGGTGGAGTGTTGTAACACCCCGGATGTAACTTTCCATCTTTGAAACTTCACTCTTGCCATTTTCGGCTATGTGTTATGATATTCCCTCCGTGGTTGGGTTTTGTCTTTTGTTTTGAATTTTGTTCATGTCATGCATCTCATATCACGTCATCATGTGCATCTCATTTGCATACGTGTCCGTCTCATGCATCCGAGCATTTTCCCAGTCGTCCGTTTTGCATTCCGGCACTCCCACATGCACCGACGCACCCCTCTTGTCTCTTTTCGTGTGCGGGTGTTAGACGTTCTCGGAATGGACCGAGCCTTGCCAAGTGGCCTTGGTACACCACCGGTAGACCACCTGTCAAGTTTCATGCCATTTGGAGGTCGTTTAATACTCCAACGGTTAACCGGGTAACCACGAAGGCCTCTTGTGTGTTGCAGCCAAACACCCCTTCAAAACAGCCCCAAAACATGTCTGAGTCACTTCCATGCTCTCCGTCGTCGGATCACGATCGTGTGGGCGAAAACTGCACCTCATTTGGAGCCTCCTAGCTCCTTCTACCAATAAATATAGCCTCCCCCCGAAAATTCCGGATCCCCAAACCCTAGCCTTCTTCCCCGCCGCCACCGGACGCGTCCGGACAGGCCGGTTCACGTCGCCCGCCGCCGCTCAGCGAATCAGCACCGCCACGTGGCGCCCGGCCGCCAGACCGCCGCCAGCCCCGCTGGCCCGAGGCTGCCCTCCCGAACCCGCGCCTCCGCTCCCGAAGGCCTGCGTCGCCGCCTTCTGCTTCGGCCTTGCACTGCCGTCTGCTCCTCCGCTCCTCCGCCCGCGCGCCAGCGCACAGCCACAGCGCCACGGCCGGACGTCGCCGCCCTGCGCCGCCGCCTCGCTCCTCCCGCCCGCGTCCCCAGATCCGGTCGCCCGGCGGCCCGACCCTCCTCCGGCCGCCTTCCTCCTCCTCTGGCACCAACTCCGGCGAGGCTCCGGCCTGCCTCGAAGTCCGCGCCCGGATCCAGATCCAGTTTCTAGGGTCGACCCCGAAAATCCTCTTAAGTCAATTTTCTGTCACATTATTTTGCCATATTCATCGCATCATAACTCCGTCATCGTAGCTCCGTTTCGTGCGCATAATATATCAAAATGTTCATCCGGATGTGCTCTTCATTTTGTTCCATTGGGCCATGTTCATTTGGGGTCATTTAGATGCCTGAATCTCTGATGCAAGAGGGCTATGTGATGTTAGTTTCAGATTCTTATTAGAACATGCACTTTTGTCATTTTTGCCATGATTGATGTGTGCATCTTATGAACTTGAGCCCTACAGGTGTTTTGTTATATGCCATGCCATATTTACAGTGGTGCTTACCATGTATTTTTGTGATCAATATGGTGACTAGCACAAGCATGCAAACTAGGCCTCGTGATGTTGCTGATTTTAGTCCCTGTTCTGCTGTTATTTTTATGCCATGTAAACTTGATGCTACAGAGAGATCCATGAATATTTTGATATACTTCAGTAAGGATGTTTTGTACATATGGTTATGCTATATCCATTCATGCCCCTGTTTGCAATTATGGAGTAGTCTAGCATGTCATTTTCTTGCTCTACTTTTGCTATAAAATGTTTCCTGGCAGATTGTTTACATGTTATTCAATTTTGCCAAGGTTGTTGTAGTTGACCCTTGCATGCTATGAACTTGTTCTCGCCATGTTTAGTTTCATAAACATGTATTCTTGCTGGTGCTATGCTTATATTATCATGCAATGACTTGTGGTGAGTGAATCAAGGTCGCAAACATGCCTTCATAATGCTGTTAATGCCATGCTCTGTTTCCTGAATCTGTTAACGAAACTTGCTATGTTTACATGGGTGCCATCTTATTCTCTGATCCTTTTTGGCTCATGGTCAGTAAGGGACTTTTGTTCTATGCTTTGAGTAGAATCATTTCATGCCTTGTTTTGCTATTATATGTTCCTGTAGCATGTTGATTTCTTGCTCTGAACATTGCTACCTGATGCTGTTTATGCCATGTCCAACCTGATATCTTTTGCACTTTTGCCATGCTTGTTTGAACCTGCTATGGTGTGATTTAGCCGTAGCTCAGTGTTCCTTTTTGTCAAGCATCTCCTGTAGATCATTGCCATATGCTTTGTTTTTATGTTGGGGTGCTGTAGCATAGTTTCTTGATGTATTCTAAGTGCCATCATGCTGTTAACCGCAGATTTGTGTCATTCTTGTTTTGCTTGCCATTTGCAAACCGTGCATCCGATTCCGGTGATCTTTATATCGATTTCAACCGAAATCATCTCATCTTTCTAGTGGCATACTTGGTTTGCCAAGTTGATGCCTTGTTCATCATTTTCCTTCCGGAGCACGCATAAGCATTGCATATCACATCTCGCATATCATGCCATGTACTGCATCATGTTGCTTGTGCATTGCACCGTGATTTATTGTGGTTCCATTGCTTGTGTTCTTGCTTGGGTAGAGCCGGGAGACGAGTACGTGAACGAGGAACTTGTTGAGTACGCTAACGAGGATCAAGCTTTCGACAACTTTGAGAACCTTGCAGGCAAGATGACCATACCCTCGATATCACTTCTATCTTTGCTTTGCTAGTTGCTCGCTCTATCACTATGTTAGCTTTACCTACCACTTGTTTATTCATGCCTCCCATATTGCCATGTCAAGCCTCTAACCATCCTTTCCTATCAAACCATTGTTTGGCTATGTCACCCGCTTTTGCTCAGCCCCTCTTATAGCGTTGCTAGTTGCAGGTGAAGATGAAGTCTGTTCCTTGAGGGAACATGGATATTTTTGGGATATCACAATACCTCTTGTTAAATTAATGCACCTATATACTTGGTATAGGGTGGAAGGCTCGGCCTTATGCCTGGTGTTTTGTTCCAGTCTTGCCACCCTAGTTTCCGTCATACCGGTGTTATGTTCCTTGATTTTATGCGTTCCTTACGCGGTTGGGTGATTTATGGGACCCCTTGACAGTTCGCTTTGAATAAAACTCCTCCAAAGAAGGCCCAACCTTGGTTTTACCATTTGCCACCTAAGCCTTTTTTTTCCCTTGGGTTTCGGAGCCGAGGGTCATCTTTATTTTACCCCCGGCGGTGCTCCTTCGAGTGTTGGTCCAACTCGAGCGATGTCCGTGCCCCGAAAACCGTGGTCTATGCCAACCCGACGTCTGGCTCATCCGGTGCGCCCTGAGAATGAGATATGTGCAGCTCCTATCGGGATTTGTCGGCACAGCGGGCGGTCTTGCTGGTCTTGTTTTACCTATGTTGAAATGTCTTGTAAACCGAGATTCCGAGACTGATCGGGTCTTCCTGGGAGAAGGAATATCCTTCTTTGATCACGAGAGCTTATCATGGGCTAAGTTGGGACACCCCTGCAGGGTATAAACTTTCGAGAGCCGTGCCCGCGGTTATGTGGCAGGTGGTAATTTGTTGATGTCCGGTTGTAGATAACTTGACACCAGATCCGAATTAAAACGCATCAACCGCGTGTGTAGCCGTGATGGTCTCTTCTCGGCGGAGTCCAGGAAGTGCACACGTTCTTTGGGTTATGTTTGACGTAAATAGGAGTTCAGGATCACCTCTTGATCATTACTAGCTTCACGATCGTTCCTTTGTTTCTCTTCTCGCTCTCATTTGCGTATGTTAGCAACCATATCATGCTTAGTCGCTGCTGCAACCTCACCACTTTACCCCTTCCTTTCCTATTAAGCTTTGCTAGTCTTGATACCCATGGTAATGGGATTGCTGAGTCCTCGTGGCTCACAAATTACTACAACAACAGTTGCAGGTACAGGATATGCGATGATCTTGACGCGAGAGCGATGTTTGCTTGTTTGGAGTTCTTCTTCCGCTTCTTCTTCGATCAGGGGATAGGTTCCAGGTCGGCAGCCTGGGCTAGCAGGGTGGATGTCGTTTGAGCTTCTGTTTGTGTTTCATCCGTAGTCGGATGTTGATCTTATGGATGATGTATTGTTGTATTCGTGTGGCATTGTATGCCTCTTGTATGTATCCCCATCTATTTATGTAATGTTGATGTAATGATATCCACCTTGCAAAAGCGTTTTAATATGCGGGTCTATCCTTGGTGGGACCTTCGAGTTCCTTTTGGATAGGGTCGCATATTGGGCGTGACAGACATACACCGAGTGAAATGGCCATACGCAACCCGTACAAAAGTGCTTCATATTCAGCTTCATTGTTGGAAGAGTCAAAATGAATTTGCAGAACATAACTAAGCTTGTCTCCACGGGGGGATACCAACACTACCCCAGCACCGGAACCATTCAGCATCTTGGAGCCATCGAAGAACATGGTCCAATGCTCCGAGTGAACTTGAGTTGGCAGTTGCTGCTCAATCCACTCGGCAAGGAAATCTGCGATTGCTTGGGACTTGATAGCTTTCTTTGCCTCAAACTTGATATCCAATGGAAGGAGTTCAATCGCCCATTTTGCCACTGGACCAACTGCATCTCTGTTGTTCAGAATTTCAGATAATGGTGCGTCGCTGACGACTATAATGGAATGTTCAGAGAAATAGTGTGCAACCTTCTTCATGGTCATGTAGATTCCATAGACAAGCTTCTGATAATGTGGATATCGCTGCTTGGATGGAGTCAAAACTTCAGAAAGATAATACACTGGGCGTTGAACTTTGTAAGCCTTTCCTTCTTCTTCCCGCTCGATCGCGAGTACTATACTGACAACTTGTCCAGTGGCTGCAATATAAAGCAGTAAAGGCTCCTTGCTGATTGGCGCAACAAGCACCGGCTGGGTGGAAAGCAGGGTTTTGAGCTCTACAAACACTACGTCAGCTTCATCAGTCCACTCGAACTTATCAGATTTCTTCATCAATCGGTAAAGAGGCAAGGCCTTTTCACCTAGACGAGAAATGAATCGACTCAATGCGGCCAAACAACCAGTAAGCTTCTGAACGTCATGCACACACATAGGGCATTTCATTCGGAGGATGCTATCAACTTTTTCTGGATTAGCGTCGATCCCCCGTTCGGAAACGAGGAAACCGAGTAACTTTCTATCGGATGTTGGGTTCCGGTAGACCCTTAAGGTTCGAACTCTGGGGTGCGCGCGAAGATCTTCCCCCTACCAATCCACATCCGATCGCCTCACGAGAATCTAAGCTAAACGATGAACAACATGAGGGACACAAGATTTATACTGGTTCGGGCCACCATTGTGGTGTAATACCCTACTCCACTGCATGGTGTGGTGGATTGCCTTAGGGGCTAATGATGAACAGTACAAGGGGAAGAACAGCCTCGCGAGAGGTGTTCTTGGGCTGGTGCGATGAACTACTTGGGAGAGTTCGATCGCCTCTCGATCTGATGGGGACTCTATGAGATTCTAGATGCCTTCTACTGTGGTGGTTAGCTCTATATATAGAGGCCCTGGTCCTCTTCCCAAATATTGAGCGGGAAGGGCGCCAACAATGGCCATTTTGAAGGGGAACATCTAGTACAAGCTATCCTGACTAAAGTTGGTCTTCGGCTGCCGAAGGTACTGGCGATGACGCTGTCTTGGGCTCCATGGTGACTTCCATCCCGCCGCTCCGCTGGTCTTGGTCTCGTTGCTGAAATGGTAACCTTTGCCTGATGCCTCGGTACTCCACGCCTGTGCTTGCCCCCTTTGCACCAAAGAGGAAACAAGGACGCTACGCAGGCCAGCGCCTGCCTGGCGCCCGGCTGGTCTCGATCGTCATGGCTTGCGTCACTAGTACCTCGCGAGGTACCCTTGCCTTGATCTCTCCGCCTCCTCGTGAGCCTGCCTGGTGAGGCCGCTCCTAAGGAAGCCTTGCGTCATCCGCCCCGCGAGGCTTGGCCCCTCGTGAGGGTCTTGAGTTTGCGTTGATGAAGATGGGCCGTACTGGGTCACCACTTGAGCCACGCCGCAGGCCGCAGGCACGCAAGTCGGGGGACCCCCATTCCCAGAACGCCGACACTAGCCCCCGGGCCCAGGGCGCGCTCGGACTTGGCTTAGTAGGGAAGTGAAGGGGCAAGTGCGGAGCGCCGCGGGCCCCAAAAGCCCACGGCCTTGGGCACCTCGTGGTGGTTGATTGGACGTGGGCGTCTCTGCTTCCCCACGTTGCCTCGGCAACTGCCCGACTTGACAAGTCCTTGCATGCAAAAATGGGTCATGATTACCTGCGATCGTGGAGGCCGACGGTTGGCCTCCTTCGGACTATAAGTATGGACGGGCGAGAGCCCCCACAGTCCATCTCTTCCTGCTTCGCTCCTTCTTCCTCGCCCCTCCTTCATCTTCACGCCAATGGCGCCGATCCGCCGGTTCTCAGCAGAAGAGAAAGGGAAGGCCCCCCGAGAGGGTCCCGACCCGCGCCTGCCGAAAAAGCGGCCGGTCCCCGGCCGCCGCGACGAGGTCGCGCGGCAGGAGACGTCGAGGCCTTGGTATGAGCGGTCACCGCCTGGGTTTCCGCTGCCCTTGTACGCTCGGGCTGAAGGCCCTAGAGAAGAAGATGCCGAGCGGCACCGCCTGCGCCGCGGGTGATGCCGACGAATCATGGCGGTGCGTGTCGTCGCCCCTGAAGTCCATGCCGAGGGCTCTTCTCGCGAGCTTGTGCTTCACGCCGCCATGCCTCCAAGCTCTTGGATTTGCCTTCCTCCCTTCTTCGCCTTCGAGATGACGCCGAGAGGGCCTCTTGAGCTCTGGCTGCAGCACGCTGGCTGCAGTACCCCTGCGACCGAAGCGGAGGTTGAGGTTGTCGCTCCTGGCAAGGTCTAATGACCCGGGGCTGGGGCGAGATTGCCTGGGTCTGCCGAACAGGGAGGTGCCCTCGTGATTCATTTCGAATATGACGTCGCCTCCTTGATGTTCTTCAAGGTCTTCAACGCGAAAGGACGCCGACTGGAGTGCTGCCCCAGGGAAGGCGGCCGGGGCATCGAAGTGGCGAGGGCTAGGCCTGCCAACCGCTTCCCCAGCAGCTCCTCTGGTAGCAGCGGAGAAGCCGAAGGGTCCAGCGACTCTCCCGAGCTTCTCGTGACTCCGGAGACGAGCGACGACAGCTACGAGCCCCCGAGCTCGCGTCGCTTCGAGCAGAAGCGATTACATCGAGCCGCCGACGCGGCTGATCTGGATGGGGTTGGCGTCGGCGCTTGGTGGCCCACTGTTGATGATGGCGTCGACCATGGAAGCGCGCGCAGTTAGCGTCCCTTAGGATTAGCAGCTTTTGTTCCCTGTGAGGAATCAAGAAAACACCCCATGGGGGCATGTAAAGCATCTGCTATGTCTTTTGTGAATATCATCCTTACGATGGAGTGGTGCGAGATGCTTGTCCTGTCCCGGCCCGGCTCCCCCTTTCTATCCTCACGAGGGCTTGATGCTCTATGTTGTGGTCCCCCGTCCCTGCGCAGCTTCACCGTCGCTGGTATGCTGGTCGCGATGCCGCGGTCAAGGCCAGGAGGTGAGCGGCCCGAGGTCCAGTAAGAGCCCCCGAGGCGCGATGCTCAGGAGGTCCCCTTTAGCGCTCAAGCAGCCTCCGCTGGGCGAGAAAGGAAGGCAACGTCACCGTGACAGAACCGCATTAGGCAAGGGTTTGGTGTCACGTTGATTTAGCTTTTCCAGGAGCGTGACTTATCTCGGGAACTTGGAGTCGTTCCTTGGCGAGGTGCCGGACCTACACGTCGGCAGCTGGGATGTCGCTGGGTCAGGCCCTCGTGAGCTTCTCCCCTCCTCCCCACACTTTCCTTCATGCTCTACGTCCTCAGGTCCTGGCCCTCGAGTGAGCTCAACCGCTGCTGTTATGACAGGTCACGATGCCGTGGGTCAAGGCCACGGGGTGAGGGCTGGAGAGCCAGTAAGAGCCCCTGAGTCGCGATGCTCAGGCGCCCCCCTTTTAACGCGCGAGCGGATTGCACGGGGGGAGCTCACGACGCCCCCCTCGTTATTCCTTAGGTGGACCCTGTAAACCAACGTGAGGAAAACAAGGACTGCCATTACGGTTGCCAGCCAGCCATTGGTTGCTCCGAGGGAGTGATTGAGGCACTGAGGGCCTGGTGAGGTAGCACCTTGCGGGGCTGCCGCGGCCAAAGCTCGACCACTCAGATTAGTTGACGTTGCAGGGACGGACCCATGCACAAGCGTCGTGCCAGAGCGAGCGGCTCCAAAGGTAGGTGTCAATCGAGTAGGCGATTATCACAGGAAGGTTAAGCATGAAAAGGCAGTCCAACTTAGATAGATGTAAGGAAAGGCACACACCACTGGGTCAGGCCCAAGATGCTTGGGGATGATGCAGCCCGAGGGGCGCCCCCATCAAGGTAAGCTAAAGATATAAGCGATACAGATACATGTCGCGGGGACAGACCCACGCGACCTAGGAATGATGCAGCCCTGAGGGTGCTCCCAGCTGAAATGAAACTCGAGAGATGTCACCTGATACCATTGTAGAGCGAGTGTTGGAGTAGCTGACGACGCGTGGTGAAGAAGCCAATCCTCACGAGTCTTTGGAACTCTGAGCCTCGGGAGGCTCTGGAGGTCCGGGCGACTCGGCGAGGTCCATCTCCATTTCCTCCAGGAACGCGCGGTGCCTGGCCACCTGAGCCTCCAGAATGCTCCTCATCAGACGCTGGTGAGCAGCAGTCGCGTTCGGCAGGCCGAAAGGCATGCGAACGTAGCTGTGAGGTGGACCCTCGCAACGCCCCACGCGCGAAGGCTAGAAGCACTCCTGAGACGCGACTCGATTGAGCCCTGGGTAGTCGATGCAGACGCGTAGCCCGCCGTCCTCACCTGGATGGGGAGCTACGCTGGGTAGGCGGCGGCTGCCGCGCATGACTCTCGATTCCTGCAGCTCCTGAGTAACCTTGGTGATGAACTCCTGAGGGTTGGGCCCTCCTTGCCTTATGCCTTCCTGAGGGAAGCGTGCCAAGAAGCACGCCTCCAAGTGGTGCCCGAGCGCTTCCCTCGTGATCTTGGCAAAGTCAGTGACCCTCCAAGAGAGAGCCCCCAAGCCTTGCCTGAGGAGGGCGCCCGTCACGCCTCCTATGCGACAGAGGGCGGTGCCCCTTGGATGGGCGCAGATCCTGATGTGGTGCCACCGGAGGTGCCTGCCTCCTGAGGCCTTGAGCTGGGTGATGTGTTCTTCTTCTTGGGAGCTGCTTCAGGGAGGTCCCCACTCTTGCTGTCTGGGTCCTCAATTGACGTGGCTTGGAAGGCACGCTCAAGAGAGCACACCGCATCCTTCTATTCACAGGGGACCGTGATGACTCTGCCACTTCCTGGCATCTTGAGGATGTTGTAGCCATGGTGAGTCACTGCCATGAACTTGGCCAGGGCTGGATATCCGAGGATGGCATTGTATGGTAGGAAAATGTGGGCAACGTTGAAGTCAATGAGCTCGGTACGGTAGTTCTTGCACTGTCCAAAGGTGACAGGGAGGCGGACCTGCCCTATCGGGATAGTGGAACCATCAGTGACTCCTGAGAAAGGCTTGGTCGGCTGAAGCTGACCGTATGGCACTTGGAGATTGTTGAACGTCTTGACGGACAGGACGTTGAGCCCTGCTGTTGGGAGGACACCGGCTGTTGCCACGCACTTGAGATGATCCGCTGAGCTGAATGTGATGGCGCACGTGGACCACCTGAGAGGGCGCGTGGCCTCGAGCTTGGGGAGGACTGCATTCACTTCGCGAGCAAATTGCTTGAAGATGCGCTAAGAGGCTGGGGCCTAGGCGCAGCCCAAAATGCAAGCGATAGCACGCGGCTCCTGGAAGCCCCCAGCCCCCTCATCCTGATGATGATCGTCATTCCTTCCCGGTGGTGGTGGCAGAGGAGGAAGGCCTGCGTTGCCTTGTGGGCGATCCTCACGAGGCTGATCCCTCCAAGCCCCCTCGCGAGGCTGGTCCGGCCAGCGGTCCTTGCGAGGCCGGTCACGCCACCCTTGGTGAGGGCCACGGTCGTCCCATCGTCCTCCACCTCGGCCTCCGCCTCGGCCGTAGCCCCGATCGTTGCGCTCGGGGTGTCGGCCGACACGACCTTCTCGCACGGCTCTGAGCTCTTGGCATTCGTTGGTGTTGTGGGTATGGAGATTGTGGTACACGCAGTACCAGCTGCCCTTGGACGACTCCGGCTGGTCCCTGCCGCGCTTCGTATCCGGCTCTGCTGCGAGCACAGCTGCTCCCTTGCGCTTCACATCCTTGGCCTTGGCTTTCTTCTCTTCTGGATTTGCGGCTGGGAGCTCGAGAAGGAAGAGGCGCCCCTCCTCAGCCCTTGCGCACTTGGTCGCCAGGTTGAACAGCTCCAGGGACATGCACAGATCTTCGTGGATCGCCAGTTCCTCCTTCATCTTGACGTCGTGGACGCCGTTGGAGAACGCTAAGATGATGGCCTCCTCGGTCACCTTAGTAATCTTGAGGCGAGCCCTGTTGAAGCATTGGATGTACTTCTACAAGGTCTCTCCGGGTTGCTGCTTGATGCGGCGCAGGTCACCCACGGCCGGCGGACGGTCGCGAGTGCCCTGAAAGTTGGCGATGAAGCGGGTGCGCATCTCGTCCCAGGAGGAGATCGCGCCAGGAGGCAGGTTCAGGAGCCAGGTGCGGGCACCGTCCTTGAGCGCCATGGGAAACCAGTTCGCCATGACCTTTTTGTCCTCGTTGGCGGCTTCGATGCCTAGATCCTAGAGCTGCAGGAACTCCGCGGGGTCGGCAGTGCCATCGTAGCGAGGAGGCAGGTCCGGCTTGAACTTTCCCGGCCAGGCGACACTGCGCAGCTCGGTGGTGAAGGCGCGGCAGCCTGTGGTGGCCATCAAAGCTCTCTGCTGACGCGGGGCTTGCTCCTAGGGATCTCCACGCGCCGCTGCCTGGAGCAGCGCAGGGTCTTGACGTGCCGATGCAGGGATGCGGTCATGGCGTGCCGGTGCAGGAATCACGCGAGCACCTTCTTGGGGACGAGGGATTTCTTGGCAGCTCCTTTCTTGTCGTGCGGGCGCCGAACACGGTGGATATCGTCCAGGGGCCGCGTGCCTTCTTGGGGAGGAGGTGTCGGAGGCACCTCCTGGGCTGCATCACCTACGCAGGACGGAGGGCGAGGCAGCGAGAGGGACGGCGCAGGGGAGCCCCCTGCGGCGCTGACAAGCTCGGTGATG
Source organism: Aegilops speltoides (assembly GCA_021437245.1). NCBI lineage: Eukaryota > Viridiplantae > Streptophyta > Magnoliopsida > Poales > Poaceae > Aegilops > Aegilops speltoides. Next base: position 338,914,454 of record CM038147.1, on the reverse strand, counting down.
CGAGCGAGCCACTCCTCGTAGAGGTCGTCGATGGGACGGCAGTGCAGGAGCTCACACGCCAGGAGCAACGCGGCGTGCGTGTCCGTGGGAGTGCGACGTGCGTGGGACGACGAACCAGCTAGAGTCAGTGACGGGGTGGCGGTGCGGCCTTCCCGCCGCACCGAGTGATGTAGAGACGATGCCTGCTGCTCGTTCCCCGCCGGGCTGGTGGCGGCGTTGGCGGCAGGCGACGGGGAGCGACGGGGACACCTGCCGACCGGAGGTGTTTGGGCGACGCGGGCGGCGAGAGCAGCCCGACGCTCGGCGCGAGCCCAGCGAGCGTCAGCCATGGACACGACGGATGATCAAACGCAGAGCAACGGAAGAAAGATTCTGGCGCACACCTACCTGGCGCGCCAAATGTCAGATGTTGGGTTCCGCAGACTCTTAAGGTTCGAACTCTGGGGTGCGCGCGAAGATCTTCCCCCTACCAATCCACGTCCGATCGCCTCGCGAGAATCTAAGCTAAACGATGAACAACACGAGGGACACAAGATTTATACTGGTTCGGGCCACCATTGTGGTGTAATACCCTACTCCAGTGTGGTGTGGTGGATTGTCTTAGGGGCTGATGATGAACAGTACAAGGGGAAGAATAGCCTCGCGAGAGGTGTTCTTGGGCTAGTGCGATGAACTACTTGGGAGAGTTCGATCGCCTCTTGATCTGATGGGGACTCTATGAGATTCTAGATGCCTTCTACTATGGTGGCTAGCTCTATATGTAGAGGCCCTGGTCCTCTTCCCAAATATTGAGCGGGAAGGGCGCCAACAACGGCCATTTTGAAGGGGAACATCTAGTACAAGCTATCCTGACTAAAGTTGGTCTTCGGCTGCCAAAGGTACTAGTGATGACACTGTCTTGGGCTCCACGGTGACCTCCATCCTGCCGCTCCGCTGGTCTTGGTCTTGTTGCACTGAAATGGTAACCTTTGCCTGATGCCTCGGTACTCCGCGCCTGTGCTTGCCCCCTTTGCACGAAAGAGGAAACAAGGACGCTGCGCAGGCCGACGCCCGCCTGGTGTCGATCGTCATGGCTTGCGTCACGAGCACCTCGCGAGGTACCCTTGCCTTGATCTCTCCGCCTCCTCGCGAGCCTGCCTGGTGAGGCCGCTCCTGAGTAAGCCTTGCGTCGTCTGCCCCGTGAGGCTTGGACCCTCGCGAGGGTCTTGAGTTTGCGTTGATGAAGATGGGCCATACTGGGCCACCACTTGAGCCATGCCGCAGGCCGCAGGCAGGCAAGTCTGGGGATCCCCGTTTCCAGAACACCGACACCTTCCACCTGGAACTCCGAATGTGCACTTTGACGGATTAAGCTTGATATCATACCTTCTTAGGTTGGCAAAGGTTTCTGCAAGGTCAGTCAGTAGGTCGGAACCTTTACGTGACTTGACCACAATGTCATCCATGTATGCTTCCACATTCCGACTGATTTGAGTGAGCAGGCACTTCTAAATCATCCTCATGAATGTGGCTCTGGCATTTTTAAGACCAAATGGCATGGTGACATAGAAAAAGCGCCCGAATGGGGTGATGAAAGTTGTTTTTATTTCATCGGGACCATACAGTCGGATCTGATGATACCTGTAATATGCATCTAAAAAAGACAAGCGCTCACACCCCACAGTCGAGTCAACAATCTGATCGATGCGGGGGAGGGGGAAATGATCTTTCGGGCAGGCCCGATTGATATGCTTGAAATCGATGCACATACGAAGTGAATCGTCCTTCTTAGGGACCATGACCACATTGGCAAGCCACTCGGAGTGGTAGATCTCTCGGATGAACTCTGCTGCTAGGAGCCGAGCCACTTCCTCGCCAATTGCTTTTCTCTTCTGCACGGCGGACCACTGAAGATGCTCTTTTACGGGTTTTACCTTGGGATCGACATGCAAATGGTGCTCAGCCAGTCCTCTGGGTACACCCGGCATGTTAGAAGGTTTCCATCCAAAGATGTCCCAGTTCTCACGGAGGAACTGGATGAGCGCTTCTTCCTGTTTGCTGTCGAGTGTTGTTGAGATATGAGTCGGTGCAGCATTGGGATCAGTTGGGTGGATATGAATCGACTTCGTTTCTCCAGACGACTGAAATGCAGAATCCATGGCAGGCTTCTTATCTCAGAGAAAATCACTCGGATCTGCATTCTTCTGATACTCTTGAGATTCAACTGCTGCCATTTGCGCATCGGCAATTTTGGTACCCTTCTGGAAGCATTCTTCTGCCTTCTACCGATTACCAGTGACTGTGATCACTCGTCTGGGACCGGGCATCTTCAGCTTGAGGTACACGTACATGGTCGAGCCATAAAACACGCATAGGCTGGCCTACCCAGAATAGCATGATAAGCACTCTAGAAATCCACTACTTCAAATGTCAACTTTTCCTTACGGTAATTCTTGGAATCACCGAAAACCACATCAAGGGCGATCTGGCCGAGTGATTCGGCCTTCTTTCCAGGGATAACACCATGAAAGCTCATATTGCTCTCGCTAAGTTTATTGGAATGCCCATCCCCTTCAAGGTTTCAGCATAAAGGATATTCAGGCCGCTGCCACCATCCATCAGCACTTTGGTCAGTCGAGTGCCTTCGACCACTGGGTCGACCACCAATGCTTGCCTCCCAGGAGTGGCTATACGCGCCGGGTGATCAGACTGGTCAAATGTGATGGCTGTTTGTGACCATTTCAGGTATGTGGTCGTCGTCGCCGGAGTGACCATATTCACTTCTCTGTTGATAACTTTCAACCGACTCTTCCTCTCAACATCAACAAAAATCATCAGGGTGGAATTGACTTTGGGATAACTGTCGTTTTCCTCTTTGTCCTCGTCTTTGTCCGACTCTTTCTCCTTCTCACTAGGCTGTTTCTCTTGGAACTGCTGGATCAGGAGTCGACATTGTCGAGTGGTGTGCTTAGGGTAAATCAGATTACCCTCTTCATCTTTCTTCGTATGGATGTGACATGGTAAATCTAACACATCATTTCCTGCTTGATCCTTTACCTTCTTAGGGGTCCAGGGCCCCTTTGGTTTTCCTTTAAACTTTCCTTGAAATACTACCGCAATCTCACTGGGAGCTGCAGGCTCGGCCTTACGTTTCTGTTTCCGACTGGAATTACCCCCACCGGCATCATGGCCGACTGGTTTACCCTTTCCGCCGCGGAGTCGATCCTCTTCTTCTCCGTCAGCATACCGAGTGGCTATTTCCATCATCCGAGTCAGAGTCATATCTCCAGTCCGACCGAACTTCAGGACCAGCTCCCGGTATTTAACGCCTTCCTTGAAGGCACACACTGCTTGATGCTCTGGTACATTTTCCACAGTGTGATGCAAAGTTGTCCACCTCGGAATGAAATCTCTTAGAGTCTCACTTGGTTCTACACACGAGGATGCAACTCTGTCAATCCTGCTGGCCGCTTGCAAGTGCCCTCAAAAGTTCTGACGAACACTCGAGCAAGCTCTTCCCAACTGTATATACTGCCTGGGGCTAACTAAGTCAACCATGCTCTGGCCGACCCTTCTAACATCAGAGGAAGATGCTTCATTGCCACTTCATCATTCTTGCCACCAATCTGCATAGCCACTCGGTAATCCTCGAGCCAATTTTCAGGTTTGGACTCTCCAGTGAACTTACTGACTCCAGTCGCCAACCTGAAGTTGGGAGGAATCACTGCAGCCCTGATGGCTCTGCTAAAACACTCTAGACCCAAAACATGAACTCTGCTGCCAGTCAGACAATCTCTGCCAGGGTCTTCTCTATGCGCTCTGTTCCGATCGACGAGACCTTGAACGAGGATAGATCTTGCATCAATGCCTGGCTCTCTTGGGTCGACTGATGCTCTGCGCTCGCCACTATGATGACGTCTATCATCGTACTACCGAGGCACATATAATGCACTCCTCGGAGGAGGTGTGGGAACTCGACGACGATTGTCGCGGTCGAGTCGGTGATCATACTGCCCACGGCCTTCACGTCGCAGGGGCGATCTTGGACTGTGGGCCGAATGAACTGTATCCGCTACCGCAGATCTTGTCACACCCTGATTTTCATGGCACAACACTTAAGTCACTAAATCATGCTAAAATGTGGTTTGACAAAAACTTTTGAGTGTTTTGGACTTTGCTTGATTTGATTTTTGTCTGCTGTTTGTAAGTGCTCTAAAAATCAAATAAACCCTCCAACTTCTATACTTCATCTCCTTGATCCAAAACCTTTCCCAATGATCATGCCATGTGTATAGGACACAAAAATAATTTTTTTTTTGTAAAATTATTTTGGCCAAAAAGTATTTTCTAAAATTAGTTTTCCAAAAACCCCTGAATTGAGGTTTGCACTGCAAGTACTTAATTAAGGGCAGTAAAAATCTTTCCAAAAATATATTTGACTCCTATTAGATATAGGATACCCAGAAACCACAAAAATATAATTTTAAAAGTTATTTTCCTATTTTACTTAAAAGCTATTTCTTAAGGCCAGAAATGGTCTTTAATAGGGAAAAATTATTTTGTTGCTTCAAAAATATTTGACAAAATTTAGGGAAACTCATAGGACATATATTGTCCATATATAAGAGTTTCAACACATGGTCATATTCAAAATATTAGTTAAATCCCTCAAAAACCCTTTCTGGATATTTCAAGCTTTTGAAATATTTACAAAGGAAATATTCTCCAAATATTCCAAGAAAATTCTATCATGTCACATACACTACTAGGGAAAAGGCTAGCAGCAGCTGGTTTTCGAGCTAGCAAGCAGCGCGGTGGTCACAAGAACTAATAAGGCGCTATAGCTAACTCATAGTAGTAGCGCGCCCCAACCAAGGCTACTCTTTGTTGAACGATATCAGCAGCGCTTTTTAGAACGCTACTATTAGCTAGCTGTAGCGATTTCCTCATCCAACGCCATCGCTATCTCTTTCATCATTTTCCATTTCAACTCTCCTTCGGATGCTAGAAACTAGGTACTATCTTTCATCAAATTCATAAACCATTACTAGATGCGGTAGTACTCGCCGTTCAATTTACTCGTCGTGGTCTTAGTTCAAACCACGACGAGTAATTTGGAACGAAGAGTACTAAGATAACAATTTCATGCACAGCCAACATGCATCCTCAAGCAAAGACATGCATGGTCATATCAACGGCCATCATCATATGTAGTTTTAGATGATATCGACGACGATCATCATATGTAGTTCTAGATGATATAGCCACACACACATATGTAGTTCTAGATGATATAGCCACACACACATGTAGTTCTAGATGATATCAAGACAATCATCATCCTCAAGCACAGGCGGTTGGTGTTCTGATAGTAATTAGGATAGCTTTGTCCAACACGAAGATTCTTGCCATCGAGGAATTTCTTCCACCCAACCGAACTTAAGTGTGTGCGACCGTCCGTGTCCACGCGTAAGTACAGGTTGTGACGGAGCCCCTTACAAGAAGGTGTAGTCCAGCTGAGCCTTCTTCATCGGGCTCGATACCATAACTCACAGATATGCTCTTTGCCAATTTCTGAATAAGAAAAACATATCAATTAATAAGCATGTGATCAAACTCTACACTAAAACATATATATCATCGACTAGATTCCACACAACATATACCATATCATTGGACTGTACACTAAGTAATTCACACTATTAATTTGCATTTGTAAGTATAACATACCATATCATGTCGATCCACCATGGTATTTGTCAAGCGGGTCATGAATGGCACCCCGACAAAGTCAGCACGTGGCGGAATTATGTCCCACAGGTTGGACACCTCCTCCTCACTCAGCCTTGTTCTTTGAGCTACAATGGCTTCATGAAGTGGGTCCTCATCATCTTCATCATCTTCATCATCTTCATCATCTTCGTCATCTTCATCATCTTCCACCAGGTTGAGATAAATGACAGCTAGCTTGGGTCTTTCTACTCGGAAGTTGAAGCTGATCAACTCACCACCAATAAGATGCATGAGAGCGACGAAACGGGCCCATCCATCTCCTCCAATCTGCGACATATTGCGTCCTTTCTTGACCTCCATAGTGTACGCCCCAGAGCCTCAAATGTCACAAAGGTCTCTGTCGACTTGTTGAATTTCAACCTCACATTGCATGGGACGATCTGTGTAAACTAAGCAAAATGACACAATGCAGTAATGCCAACACTAAATATAAAATAGTTATTACATTTCATCTAATTTCTTACCAAGCATGACTAAAACTTCGGCGAAGTAGATGCCGAACAGCTTGCCGGTTGCAAGGTTGTCAAGGCGCATCTTGACTTACACGGTTGACATAGTGGTGGTGGTGGCGCCATTCTTCCTAAAGCAATATGAGCAAAGGATTACTAAATCAACTAAATCAAAATGTTCTAAGTCAACTAAATCAACTAGCCTACTAAATCAACTAAATCAAAATGTTCTAAGTCAACTAAATCAACTAGCCTACTAAGTCAACTAAAGCAATATGTTCTAAGTCAACTAAATCAACTAAATCAAAATGTTCTACTAAGTCAACTAAATTATATCAACTAAATCAAAATGTTCTAAGTCAACTAAATCAACTAGCCTACTAAATCAACTAAATCAAAATGTTCTAAGTCAACTAAATCAACTAGCCTACTAAGTCAACTAAAGCAATATGTTCTAAGTCAACTAAATCAACTAAATCAAAAGGTTCTAAGTCAACTAAATTAACTAAATGAATTAGCCTACTAAATCAACTAAATCAAAATGTTCTAAGTCAACTAAATAAACTAACCTACTAAGTCAACTAAATCAAAATATTCTAAGGCAACTAAATCAACTAGCCTACTAAATCAACTAAATCAAAATGTTCTACTAAGTCAACTAAATTATATCAACTAAATCAAAATGTTGCATATGAGCAGGAGGGAGAAGGAGGGCGACTCGAGGAGGGAGAAGAGAGTAGGATGGAGGAGGAAGGCGGAGCGCGGAGGGGCCGGCCGGCGCGGCTAGTTGAGGGAGAACGGAGGAGGAAGGCGGAGCGAGGAGGGGCCGGCCAGTGGCGAGTGGAGAGGGAGGACGGAGGAGGAGGCCGGTACCGAGTCCAGCAAGGAGGAGGAGGTGACGGCGCGCGGCGCAGACGGAGGAGCGGCGACGGGCGCAGCAGCAGACGCTGGAGGAGAGGGCGACGCCGGGGCGCAAGGCAGATGGAATTTGTGGCTGTGTTAGTGAGTGGATCCGAAGGAGGAGATCGAGGAGATGGATGGCTTAGCAAGAGCGCTCTTGACAAAATGCGCTCATCTAAGCTATCTAGCAGCAGCTTTTCAAGATAAAGCGCTCTCGCTATATGTCGACATGCAAAATACACATTGATCATCAACGATCTTTTTGTGTACAATCTGATTCGACAATATGAGTCCTCACGGTTTAGGAATAGGTGAAGACTCATATTGCAGCCACAAATTCTACACATAGAGTTCAATGAAGATCAAGTGCTTGTCAAAGTGTGGGAAGTAACATATTTAAGGTGGTATAAACTCTCTTCACGGGCGAGGTGGGACTAAATTTTTGTAGGAAACTTAGCAATGGCGCTTGTGCAGGAAAGGCGCTGCTACTATGCTAAGTAGCGATGGCTGTCGTGCTAACGCGTTGTTGTTATAACTAGCCTCATGGCGGCCTCGTAGGAATTATAGCAGCAGCGCGTCTTTGGGTGGACGCGCTCTCGCTATATTTGTATCAAGAACGAGTTTACGTGGACCGCGCTCCTGCTAGTTAGCAACAGCGAGTTATTTTGAGGCGCGCTGCTGATAAGATTCTGTGTATAGGCTTTTCCCTAGTAGTGATATGACATATTTGGTGACCTTGCCAAGTCTCATGTCTTGGAGAACAAGATAACATCATCAAATCCCCTCAAAACCACTTCTGTCCATTTTGAAGTTTGAGCAACTTTACATTGCCAAACATGTCCAAATGTTCTCAAACCTTGTGAACATTCTCAAATGGTCTAATTATTCATCTAGACCAAGTGGCACACGTTGGAGAACAAATTATATTTATCAAAGTGCCTCAAAACCCTCTTTGACCAGATTCAAATTTGAACAACTCTACATTACCAACTTTCTCTCCTTGATTCCATCTTTTGTGAGCATGATCACATGACCAAATGAGGCCACCACACCAAGTGGTTCATCAAGGAGAACAGATTTGCATGGCTAAATCTTGAAAAGTCCATTTCTGCTGATTTCTAGGGTTTACAAAAGTTGCATTGGCAACTTTGCCCAAATGAGCTCAAAATGGGTGGAAGGCCCTAATTATGTGTGCCATTTCACCTGTGGAGCCTCATGACAAATGGAAGTCATATTCTTGCCCAAACCTTTATCAAACACCTTCGGCATTTTGCAAAACCACTATTGTGACCCCTTCCACTATTCTTGGGGAGCTCAACTTTTACCACAGCCTCTCGACCATCTCCTACCTCCAAGAACTCTCCTCCTTCAATAGCTCAATTATTTGGGGTAAAACCCATCCCTTTCTCTCTCTGTTTACCCATGGCAACTCCTCCTCTCTCTCTCCTTTCTATGTGCGGCGCCCACCTAGCTCCTCGACCACTCTAGAGCATCCAAGGAAGCTCCAAGACACAAGTGGACATGCCTCGACCTTTTAAAATGGCCATGCCGCCATTTGCTGCCTTCTGGAGCTTCTGATCTTGCTCCCCAAGACTGTAGCCGCCACCAAACCGCCTCCGGCCACCTCGGGCCTCCCAGGCGTGTCTCACGAGGCCGCCTCGGCGTCTGGGACACGGCAAGCTGCCGCCCTCCTAAACCTCTCTCCTCTCCCTCCACGGCCTCACCCGAAGGCGTCAGTGGGCGCTGCCCACGGTGCACCGCGGCCACGCCTATTTAATCCAGCCCCCGAGCTCCCTCTCGCCTCGTTTGGACCCCTCTCTCTCCCGTGCACCTCCTGGACAGCATCCCCCTCCCTCTCGTGCCCTCCTGCTCCCTCCATGGCCGGAGTGCCGCCGTCGGCCTCCGCCCAAATTCCCGCAAACTAAGCCTCCCCTCTCCTCCTCTGGACACCAATGGAGCCACCGCACGCCGGCGAGGCTCCTCCGCCCTTTAACTCCTCCTCTAGCGCCCCGCAACCCCAGAACCCCTCTCACCCGACGCCACCTTCCGCCATGGCGGCCTGCTCCCCTCCGTGACGCAGTACCCGTGGTTGGGCCTCCTGGTTCGTCTCTCTCCGCCGAAACACGCCGGTGGGCGGAGCGCCGCCGAGACGCATACCTGCGCCGGCGATCGCCGTCAGGCGCCTCCTCTGTCTCCCGTCGCGCCCGCGCGGGAGGTTGAGGACGAACCCGACAAGCGGGCCCCGCTCGTCAGCGGCCCGGTGGGCGGGCCCCATCGTTAAGTGGAAGCGGCCTCCGCCGGATCCGCCTCCTCTGCTGGCGCAGCCCATAAGCCGCCGACATGGCCCTGGCGCGTGCGGCCGAGCAGCTGGGCGGCCCTGGCGCCTGCTGCTAAGCCTCGCCGGTCTTGCCGCCGCCGCCCAGATCCAGCCCATTTGGGTAAAACCCCTTTTTCCCTTTTTCTTTTCTTTACAGTTTCTAAATTCATAAACAGATCAAATTAGCTCCAAATTTGATGATTCAAATTTCTAGTAGCTCATAAAATCCTGATCTATCTCATGGTGCAACTTGCACATTTTTCCAGAAACTTTTTCTTCACAAACATTTATCAAATCTTGTTTTTCCATTTCTTTGATGAACTTTAGTAAATCACAGAGGGCTCATATTTGATCCAAATGCCATGATTCAAATTCCTAGATGCATCTAAGTTCATAACTTAGTTTATGAACATTTTTATTAATACTTTCTGTACCCCACAAAATAATGAGCCATTTCTTCATATTTGACAACTTTGCAAATTCATAGGAAAACCACCTCAACTCCAAATCCAGTGAAACCAATTCCTAGATGCTTCTAAAATCATCCTTTGTTAAATGGGTGTCTTTGCTCATTTTCCAAAAAAAAAAAAAATTCTGTACACCTCTTGCAAATCCATAAACCCCTTGATTCCACCATATCAAAATGTTCAGAGGTATCCATTCATCAAATCCAAATGAAACCACTTTGGTCATCCCTCATATGACCAGAGGTATCCTAGAAAATTCCAACTCATATTTTTAGAGCACTTTTATTTCCTGCCTTGTTGTGTTGCTTATTATGGTTGCTTTCGACGATAGTGGACGAAGTAGACGAAATGCTCGGAGTTGGACCAGAGACATTGAAGACCTCGAAGACCTTGTTGAAACAGGCAAGCAGCCCTTTGACCATGTCTTTGATACCCCTTTATATGCATGTCATTTATAGCTCTTTATTATTGTTGCATCGGAATCATGATGGGTGGGTGAACCACGTGGGTTGGTTACCCCCGTTATTTTCTCGTTGATACTTGCATTGTGCATGGCCCTACCTTCTTATGAGGGTTATGCCGGTGGGAGTAGATAGGATGCTAAGTAGTGCTACGCAAGAAGGGACGGGGATATGCATGGTAATGGAGACAAAATACTTTCAAAACGACTTTTGAAAACCCCATCGGGTGCCACTTATGCCCGAGGGAGATGATGAGATGGTAACCACTTGATGACGAAGTGGTGTACCGAGGCAAGTGTGTGTTGTTTTCGAAAACGGATTAGATTTAAGATTTGATGACTGTCCCAACCTTACATGCGCGACCACTCTACCCTTATATGGGAAAGGGCATTATTGAGTACCTAGACCGATACTAGCTTGGAGCCCGCATTACTAGTGACGGGGGAGAGTTGGTGCTCTCTCTTGGGACGGGTCGTGCTGTAGGGCGGCCATGACTGTTTTCACAGTGGCACCGACACACCGTTGGTACCCGTGCTTGTGGTATGTGATGAATATGGGGCGAGGCTCCACAACTTTATGATGCGAAATGTTTGGCACGGGGGTTGCTACCAATCGAGTGGACTCCATGTTAGTGTCGTCTAGGGAAAGGTAGTGATCGGGTGCTTACCCCGGGTACTTGAGGTACCGCGGGTCGTGGATGACACGGAAGTTCCCCGGATCTAGTGGGTAAAGTGTGCAACCTCTGCAGAGTGTAAAACTATTCGAATAGCCGTGTCCGCGGTCAAGGACGGTTGGGCGGTGCTGCTTAAACTATGTCCAGGGTTTTCAACCTAGTGTGTGTGATGATGGAAATGACTTGGGTCAAGTCAAAGGACTTGACACGATTGAGATGGGTTGGTGCCCACTCTGTTTATAATAAATGGGTTGGTGCCCATTCTATTTGTGTTGATATCTGTGACCAGTTCTCACGGTTACTTGAATTCTCTTGATGCATGCTTTATAGGATGTTGAACATGTCATTGCACTCAAAACTAGCTTTATGCAAAATTTACCTATGTCATGCATTGTTGTACCTTGAACCAAAACATGGGTTGCTTGCGATTACATTCAAAGTAGTCATTGGCTTGCCACTGGTTATTTTATTGACCAGGCATGAAATAACAGGATGTGATGAAGAACTCTTCGGTGACGAACACGCGAGCTAGGACGCTTTCCAGTCAGAATGCCTGTAGGGTTAAGGCAGATGGCATGGGTCCAAGTTATCGACGAAGTTTTCCGCTGCGATGTTGTACTCAAGGCTCGACCATAATGGTCCTACTTGTGTAATACGGTATGTATGGATGTAAGACTCTTGTTATTCAGCTTCTGTGTGTTCAGTGAGCATTGATCTCTGGGATCACTATACACGTGCATTCGGTGATCACGACTTATGAGTCGGGGTCCCCACAGAGCTGGTATCAGAGCCATCCTGACTGTAGGAAGCCTTAGTTAGCATGGTCGTTAGTTAGGGTAAAACTATTTCCAAAACTACTACTAGTTTTCAAAACTATCTATACCTCTCTTCCCTTCTTAGTTTTTCGAAAACTAAGGTATACTTTCCTTATTGGTCTCTTCCCCTTCAAAACCTTTGGTCGCTAGAGCCCTTATGCCCCTGACCACAGGATTTCTTGTAATTCTCGTGGATAATCTGGAAGGATGATGCCTTGCCAGACATTCACCCACATCTACTGACCATAAGATTGGCGACATCACAACAAGACGATACCAACAGAAGATACATCCTCGAGGAATGAGGACCTGAAGACCCAGGAGATGGTGACACCCTTGACACTGCCCCAAGATGATGCAACCTTAGCCTATGATGATTAGGGCATAGGATATGCAAGATCATGATATACATCGCTAATGGAGTAACCATGTCACTACCGTTGTTGTATCGGCAACCATCGCTGGATGAGAACCTAGCCATTTGGTCCGCCTCACCATAGTGAGCAGGAAAACGGTTCTCCTCATCCCCCGCTCTTGGTGTCGATGTTGTCATCAACATAACCGACATGATGGACCTCTATTACGCCTTGATAATGTCATTGCATAAAGGATTACCTACCTGGTACCATCGATGGCTTAGAAGACAACAGAAGACCGAGTCAATGCCTACTATGAGAAGCCACCTTCACCCCATCACTTCAACAGGCAAGAAGTTGTTGAAGACTCTTCAAGCTCAACCGGGATCGTTTCATCAGACAACTACAAGAGACATAGCAGCACCTGAGGGAAACCCGGGAGACTGCACGAGGCACTAGGCACGACTATGGAGTCCGAGAACCCCTAGGGTAGGATGAGTCGTGTACCCCCTATGCGCAGTCGAGTCCGTATGATGGTTCGAGTAGAACCATGATTGTGTGTTGCTTGTTTTTATTTGTTGTGTTTTCGATGACAGTCGCCCTTTTTGCCCTAGGCAACCAATACGCGACTATATCACTTGCCTTATTTTGTTGTTTGAGTTTGGCCTCCTTTTCACCTAATTGTTTGCACCTGCACTATAGAACCCCCTTTAGGCATTTCCCTCCTCTGTGCTACTTTTCCCTCCCGTCTCTCTCTCCTCAACTGAAGACCAGCAGGACAAGATGCACCAAGGAATCTGCTTTGGCAACCAGCCAGCACTGAAGACTTTTGCTACAACCTCCTCGACCAAGTGCAGCCCTTAGAGTTGTGGTTGCCCCTCAAGATTAGAAACCCATTCCTAGACTCATCGAGACTTCACGAGATACCCTAGCTCGAAACCTTAACCCTAAGCTTAACCTACGGAATTGCAAGAGAATCTGTTAAGCCTCTGTAACCTTGCTTGTCACTGGGTTCATTATGGAACTAGTGGACATAGTGAATGAGCACATTATCTTCCTAAGATAGCACCAAAACTGATGATGCCATAGGGAAGACCAGTTTGAGGATATAGGATTTGAGGACAGATGACTTGGTGAGTTTATATCAGTGACCTTGAGGAATTATCTGAGACTTGGTGGATTATGAGGCTTTCATGTTGGTAGATGAACTTGGTGGGATCATGAGTATAGATTAGCATAGCTTTCATTACCCCTGAGTAAATTGGAATTAGCGGGGCAATTAAGACCGCAAGCTGAAATTCTTGGAAGTATAAGGATTCAACTTGGCCATGGGATATCGTTAGGAGATAGTTGTTACTACGTAAATGGCTTGGGGATCTTGTAGGAATTCTCGTTGGACAAGAGAATTGGATTTAAGTAGGTGATTCTAGATGAGTATAGATGCTGAGTATGTCTACATGGTTCGGAGTAAATTGGATTTAGGCTGATGATCTCGATCATGATACCATATTTCTCAGTGGACAATAAACTAGCAGATTTGGATTAATTGTCGGAGTTGATATAAACTTGACCTTGGAGGTTACTTGACCATGATAATGGAAATTGGTGGACTGACTATAGTAGAGATAGCCTTCCAAGTATCTGGGATTATAAGGACTTTAGAAGATCATGTGGAACACCAGCATAGGCGTTGGATTCGTAGAATTAATGGATTATGCAGTGATTAATGGAAGTAACAGGTTGTTGGAGTTGATTCATAGGAGGGAAACAAGGTCTTGGAGTGGCATATGACGTGTTTCCTTAGGATAGAGATGCACCAGTATGGACCTTGGGTCAATAGACTGAGCACTTGGATGGTGGATATTAAATCCAAGCTTGTATGTTCTACCCATGGATTTTTAGGGGTAGCTACACACATGAGTTTGGGGATCATAGACATATATGATTTTGTTAGACCTCCCCTTGGGAGTCATGAGGATATGATTAGCATGAGTGATGACTGGAGTTGACCTATACTAATGATGCTATCAGTGATATGATTTGTTTAAAGGACTAGATAGACTATTGGCATCTCAGAAACCGTGCCTAAGGGTAGAATGATAAATGTCCATTCGCACACTAGAATCCTTGAAACCCCTATGCCCTACCAAGCCGCAACACGGTTGGATCGTGACCATGGGTCTTGGCTCTAGATCAATAAGACCTTGACCAATGCTCAACCGTGACCCTCACCAATGCCTCAGCCCACTCTACGTACCCCAAATACTTCATAGAGTACTTGGGCAAGTAGATCATCATCCTTACTTGAGGACATGTATGTCCACATGAAGTCGGGAGAAGAGTTGATCAGCTGGTTAGGGAACATCCGAAGACCGCCATGTCAAGGAGGAAGAACTATATCAACCACCGTCGTCAAGGAGTGAGCTTCCGCGTGGAAGACCGTGCATATTTGCAAGCCACTCCTCTCAAAGGCAACTACGGTCTCATGAAGAAAACTATGCTACTCATGACCTTGAGCTAGCAGCAGTGGTTCATGCCCTGAAGACATGGCGACAATACCTCTTAGGGAAGCGATGTGAGATATGCACGGATCACAAAAGTCTGAAGTATATTTTCACTCAAAGAGAATTGAACACGAGGCACAGAAGATGGCTAGAGTTGATCAAAGACTATGACCTCAGTGTTCAATACCACCCTGGGAAGACTAATGTGGTAGCAGATGCATTAGCAGGAAGGCTTGTTCCTTGAATGCTGTGCTTAAGGACAAGCTACCCGCCTTGTATGAAGAACTTGAAAGCTTCGGGTTGGAACTGGTTGCACCAGGATTCTCAGCTAACCTCGAAGTCAAGCCGACCCTGATAGATGAGGTTAAAGAAGCTCAGACGGGACACGAGAGTATTGAAGGCATCAAGAGGGAGATCAAGGCGGGCAAAGCCCCACTTCATTCCTGTCAAGACGACCTACAAGGGGAACCAGTTAGCCAGTCTCTACATCAACCGAATCGTGAAGCATTCATGGCGTTCCCAAGGGAATTGTGTCGGATATAGGAATCCAATTCACCTCAAGGTTTTGGAAGAAATTCCAAGAGGCCATGGGGACCAAGTTGTCCTTCAGCACTGCTTCCCTCCCACAGACCGGAGGTCACATAGAACGAGTAAATCAGATACTCGAAGACATGCTCCGAGCCTGTGTCTTAGCATATGGAGCTAAGTGGGAAGATTGCCTCCCTTTTGCCGAGTTCTCTTACAACAATACTCATCAGTCAAGCCTTCAGATGGCACCATTTGAAGTGTTATATGGACGGAAGTGCCGCAGACCCCTCAATTGGTCAGAGACCGGAAAAAGGACTTGTCTTTGGTCCAGATATCCTTCGTGAAGCAGAAGAGCAAGTCCAGCTTGTCAAAGAGCGTTTGAAGGTTGCTAAGTCAAGACAGAAGAACTACGCTGACTCATGTCGTCGAGACATGACCTTCCGGGTGGGAGACCATGTTTATCTCCGGGTCACCCCTCTCAGAGGAACCCAGCGCTTCCATGTCAAGGGAAAGCTCGCCCCAAGATTCATCGGCTTTCTGCAAGATCACTCCAGGATTTAACGACCTCTTCTGAGATCACTACGAGGCGAAGAGAAGACAGTTAGCAGATGAAGTTGCCACCTAAGTAACCTGGGTGCACAATGCTTCCATGCATCACAACCCCGGAAGTGTTTCCAACTTCCTAGCTAGCCCGAGCGCTAATAAGGACATTGACCACCGAGCCACCGACCCCTAGTCCAACCTGACCTAACGCAAGAGACCCCTCAGCAACCTGGATCAACCGAGAGCGTCATACACGGCCACACCATCAAGTACTTCAATCTCAAGGAGCACTACACGGCGGTATAAACATGAGGACTTGAAGACTACCCCAGATCCAAGTTTCTATATCCCTTTCCGCGCCTAGTCTAGGAATCTCGGGGACGAGATTCTTGTAAGGGGAGTAGGTCTGTCACACCCTGATTTTCATGGCACAACACTTAAGTCACTAAATCATGCTAAAATGTGGTTTGACAAAAACTTTTGAGTGTTTTGGACTTTGCTTGATTTGATTTTTGTCTGCTGTTTGTAAGTGCTCTAAAAATCAAATAAACCCTCCAACTTCTATACTTCATCTCCTTGATCCAAAACCTTTCCCAATGATCATGCCATGTGTATAGGACACAAAAATATATTTTTTTGTAAAATTATTTTGGCCAAAAAGTATTTTCTAAAATTAGTTTTCCAAAAACCCCTGAATTGAGGTTTGCACTGCAAGTACTTAATTAAGGGCAGTAAAAATCTTTCCAAAAATATATTTGACTCCTATTAGATATAGGATACCCAGAAACCACAAAAATATAATTTTAAAAGTTATTTTCCTATTTTACTTAAAAGCTATTTCTTAAGGCCAGAAATGGTCTTTAATAGGGAAAAATTATTTTGTTGCTTCAAAAATATTTGACAAAATTTAGGGAAACTCATAGGACATATATTGTCCATATATAAGAGTTTCAACACATGGTCATGTTCAAAATATTGGTTAAATCCCTCAAAAACCCTTTCTGGATATTTCAAGCTTTTGAAATATTTACAAAGGAAATATTCTCCAAATATTCCAAGAAAATTCTATCATGTCACATATGACATATTTGGTGACCTTGCCAAGTCTCATGTCTTGGAGAACAAGATAACATCATCAAATCCCCTCAAAACCACTTCTGTCCATTTTGAAATTTGAGCAACTTTACATTGCCAAACATGTCCAAATGTTCTCAAACCTTGTGAACATTCTCAAATGGTCTAATTATTCATCTAGACCAAGTGGCACACGTTGGAGAACAAATTATATTTATCAAAGTGCCTCAAAACCCTCTTTGACCAGATTCAAATTTGAACAACTCTACATTACCAACTTTCTCTCCTTGATTCCATCTTTTGTGAGCATGATCACATGACCAAATGAGGCCACCACACCAAGTGGTTCATCAAGGAGAACAGATTTGCATGGCTAAATCTTGAAAAGTCCATTTCTGCTGATTTCTAGGGTTTACAAAAGTTGCATTGGCAACTTTGCCCAAATGAGCTCAAAATAGGTGGAAGGCCCTAATTATGTGTGCCATTTCACCCTGTGGAGCCTCATGACAAATGGAAGTCATATTCTTGCCCAAACCTTTATCAAACACCTTCTGGCATTTTGCAAAAACCACTATTGTGACCCCTTCCACTATTCTTGGGGAGCTCAACTTTTTACCACAGCCTCTCCTGACCATCTCCTACCTCCAGTAACTCTCCTCCATCAATAGCTCAATTATTTGGGGGTAAAACCCATCCCTTTCTCTCTCTGTTTACCCATGGCAACTCCTCCTCTCTCTCTCCTTTCTATGTGCAGTGCCCCACCTAGCTCCTGACCACTCTAGAGCATCCAAGGAAGCTCCAAGACACAAGTGGACATGCCCCTGACCTTTTAAAATGGCCATGCCGGCCATTTGCACGCTGAGCGCTTCTGATGCACTCCCTTGACCAGAGCCGCCGCCAACCGCCTCCGGCCACCTCGGGCCTCCCCAGCGTGTCTCACGAGGCCGCCTCGGCGTCTGGGACACGGCAAGCTGCCGGCCCCCTCCTAAACCTCTCTCCTCTCCCCTCCACGGCCTCACCCGAGCGCGTCCATGGACGCTGCCCACGGTGCACCGCGGCCACGCCTATTTAATCCAGCCCCCGAGCTCCCTCTCGCCTCGTTTGGACCCCTCTCTCTCCCGTGCACCTCCTGGACAGCATCCCCCTCCCTCTCGTGCCCTCCTGCTCCCTCCATGGCCGGAGTGCCGCCGTCGGCCTCCGCCCAAATTCCCGCAAACTAAGCCTCCCCTCTCCTCCTTTGGACACCAATGGAGCCACCGCACGCCAGCGAGGCTCCTCCGCCCTTTAACTCCTCCTCTAGCGCCCCGCAACCCCAGAACTCCTCTCACCCGACGCCACCTTCCGCCACGGGCGAAGCCCTGCTCCCCTCCGGTGACGCAGGCACCCGTGGTTGGGCCTCCCTTGTTCGTCTCTCTCTGCCGAGCACGCCGGTGGGCGGAGCGTCGCCGGAGACGCCCTGTAATGCCGGCAGTCGCCGTCGGGGCGCCTCCTCTATCTCCCGTCGCGCCCGCGCGGGAGGTTGAGGATGAACCCGACAAGCGGGCCCCGCTCGTCAGCGGCCCGGTGGGCGGGCACCGTCGTTAAGTGGAAGCGGCCTCCGCGGATCCGCCTCCTGCTGCGGCGCAGCCCATAGCCGCCTTCGACGTGGCCCTGGCAGCGTCGGGCGAGCAGGCTGGCCGGCCAAGGGCGCTGCTGCTAAGCCTCGCCGGTCGCACCGCCGCCGCCAGATCCAGCCCATTTGGGTAAAACCCTTTTCCTTTTTTCTTTCTCATACAGTTTCTAAATTCATAAACAGATCAAATTAGCTCCAAATTTGATGATTCAAATTTCTAGTAGCTCATAAAATCCTGATCTATCTCATGGTGCAACTTGCACATTTTTCCAGAAACTTTTTCTTCACAAACATTTATCAAATCTTGTTTTTCCATTTCTTTGATGAACTTTAGAAAATCACAGAGGGCTCATATTTGATCCAAATGCCATGATTCAAATTCCTAGATGCATCTAAGTTCATAACTTAGTTTATGAACATTTTTATTAATACTTTCTGTACCCCACAAAATAATGAGCCATTTCTTCATATTTGACAACTTTGCAAATTCATAGGAAAACCATCTCAACTCCAAATCCAGTGAAACCAATTCCTAGATGCTTCTAAAATCATCCTTTGTTAAATGGGTGTCTTTGCTCATTTTCCAAAAAAAATATATATTTCTGTACACCTCTTGCAAATCCATAAACCCCTTGATTCCACCATATCAAAATGTTCAGAGGTATCCATTCATCAAATCCAAATGAAACCACTTTGGTCATCCCTCATATGACCAGAGTTATCCTAGAAAAGTCCAACTCATATTTTTAGAGCACTTTTATTTCCTGCCTTGTTGTGTTGCTTATTATGGTTGCTTTCGACGATAGTGGACGAAGTAGACAAAATGCTCGGAGTTGGACCAGAGACATTGAAGACCTCGAAGACCTTGTTGAAACAGGCAAGCAGCCCTTTGACCATGACTATGATACCCCTTTATATGCATGTCATTTATAGCTCTTTATTATTGTTGCATCGGAATCATGATGGGTGGGTGAACCACGTGGGTTGGTTACCCCCGTTATTTTCTCGTTGATACTTGCATTGTGCATGGCCCTACCTTCTTATGAGGGTTATGCCGGTGGGAGGAGATAGGATGCTAAGTAGTGCTATGCAAAAAGGGACGGGGATATGCATGGTAATGGAGACAAAATACTTTCAAAACGACTTTCGAAAACCCCATCGGGTGCCACTTATGCCCGAGGGAGATGATGAGATGGTAACCACTTGATGACGAAGTGGTGTACCGAGGCAAGTGTGTGTTGTTTTCGAAAACGGATTAGATTTAAGATTTGATGACCGTCCCAACCTTACATGCGCGACCACTCTACCCTTATATGGGAAAGGGCATTATTGAGTACCTAGACCGATACTAGCTTGGAGCCCGCATTACTAGTGACGGGGGAGAGTTGGTGCTCTCTCTTGGGACGGGTCGTGCTGTAGGGCGGCCATGACTGTTTTCACAGGGCACCGGACACACCGTTGGTACCCCGTGCTTGTGGTATGTGATGAATATGGGAGCGAGGCTCCACAACTTTATGATGCGAAATGTTTGGCACGGGGGTTGCTACCAATCGAGTGGACTCCATGTTAGCGTCGTCTAGGGAAAGGTAGTGATCGGGTGCTTACCCCGGGTACTTGAGGTACCGCGGGTCGTGGATGACACGGAAGTTCCCCGGATCTAGTGAGTAAAGTGTGCAACCTCTGCAGAGTGTAAAACTATTCGAATAGCCGTGTCCACGGTAAAGGACGGTTGGGCGGTGCTGCTTAAACTATGTCCAGGGTTTTCAACCTAGTGTGTGTGATGATGGAAATGACTTGGGTCAAGTCAAAGGACTTGACACGATTGAGATGGGTTGGTGCCCACTCTGTTTCTAATAAATGGGTTGGTGCCCATTCTATTTGTGTTGATATCTATGACCAGTTCTCACGGTTACTTGAATTCTCTTGATGCATGCTTTACAGGATGTTGAACATGTCATTGCACTCAAAACTAGCTTTATGCAAAATTTACCTATGTCATGCATTGTTGTACCTTGAACCAAAACATGGGTTGCTTAAGTAGTACATTCAAAGTACTCATTGGCTTGCCACCGGTTATTTTATTGACCGGGCATGAAAGAACAGGATGTGATGAAGAACTCTTCGGTGATTTACACGCGAGCTAGGACGCTTCCCAAATGTAATGCCCGTAGGGTTAAGGCGGATGGCATGGGTCCAAGTTATCGACGAAGTTTTCCGCTGCGATGTTGTACTCAAGGCTCGACCATAATGGTCCTACTTGTGTAATACGGTATGTATGGATGTAAGACTCTTGTTATTCAGCTTCTGTGTGTTCAGTGAGCATTGATCTCTGGGATCACTATACACGTGCATTCGGTGATCACGACTTATGAGTCGGGGTCCCCACAGATCTGCTATGAATCCTATTCCGCGACTGAGACACTTTAGTGTTCTGTTCTCCTGCTGCCCGGAGTAAGGCCCTGATCTACATCAAACCTCTGCCAGCCTCCGACTGGGAAGGTTGAATTGACTCTGCTATTCGGGCCGCAGCTATGAGAAGGAGTGCGGTATACCTTAGGTGGAGGCGGGAAAAGCTGTCGTCGACTGGACTCAGGGATCTGCTCCCAGGCACGCTCGTCGAGAGTGCGCTGGAGGTTCTCTAGTCGAGCGTGCTCAGCCAAATTAGCCAAGCGCACCTCTTCCAAGGCCCGAGCCTCGGGGGTTTCTCCAACGATGGGCGTGTGGAGTGCATCCATTTTGCGGTGACGAAGTTCTTCCCTCTGCTGCGAAGAGAGGGGTTCGGGAAGGTACTCCTCGTGGACGTGCGATGGATCGCCGCCACCATCCCCACCGTCTTCATGGCGGAAACCAGGCAGACTACATGGTCCATCGACCATCAAGACTTCAGCCGCAGGGTCGCTACTATCGCACTCGGATGCGGTCTCGACGGAGCCAGTCGACAGATCAAACAGGCCATGGAGAGTTTCGTCGGGCTCGATTGCCATGACTTAATGGGTGGCCGAATGTCGAGCCACCGCGTGTTTCAGCCACCGCTGAAGCCGCAACCGACCAGATTGCTTGTGGCGGCGAACAGCGGGGAGAGAAGACACCGTCGGAGGCGACTGATACTGGGTCGACGGCTGCCGGAGAAGGACGCCATGAACGCACGCTGAAGTGCATCACCCTCGACGGGGACGCCGACGCGTCAGGGGAGCTTCACGAAGCTGCGGAGTCATCGGCGATGAAAACGAGTGCGCCGAGACGGATCTTGCAGCCCTCAGCCAATCCACCGCCGGAAACCATGATGATGGGGATCGGAAAAATTGCAACTTCACCAACAAGTCGCTAAGACACCAGCCCCACGGTGGGCGCTAACTGTCGTGGTTCTAAGACTGATAGTAGAAAGGGTAGTAGGTATGGAGAGGCAAGATCTCAGCTATGGTGAAGGTGTACACACAAGATTTACGAGTTCAGGACCTTCGCGGAGGAAGTAATAGCCCTACGTCTTGATGCCCAGAGGCGTTCAACTAGATTATACGTGTGTGATGTTACAGGGGGTGCGAACCTTTGTCTCAGGGGAGGGGGGTGTCTTATATAGAGTGCGCCAGGACCCCAGCCATCCTCCATTACAAGGGACTTAATGTACATAAAGTAGGGGCGTTACTGATAACGCCAGCCTTAAGTGTTATTAATGATCTTAAAGACTACGGAGTGAATGTCTGACCGTTGCAGTGCTGAGTGACTCCTGACCTTCAGTAGGTCGAGTGATTCCTCATATGGTCGAGTGACAACAGGCAGGGGGACGTCCGAGTGATATGACTGGTCGAGTGGATTGCACTCGACATCTTTGACTGGGGGTTCTTCGTTGCCTCTTGGGCTTCTTATCTTCTATGGTAGTGATCTTGGGTAAGACGTATAGGTCAGGCCTATCACCCTACCCCAGGTCTGTATCCTCATCAGGTAGGTCCATGGGGATGACCGTAGGATGCTCCGCATCACATCCCTCAACGTGTGATGAAGAATCACTCCAAAGTTCTTACCTAGTGAAGAACATAAGAATTTGTAGGGTATGAAGCCACCTCAAAGTTATCCTTTCTGATCGATCTATCTAAGAGTTCGTACTAAAATAACACCAAGTTATCCTTTCTGATCGATCTATCCAAGAGTTCGTACTAAAATAACACCATATAATACACATCAACCAACTCTAATGTCACCTCGATACTCCAATGTCACCGCAAGTATCCGTGAGTTGATTATACGATATGCATCAAAGAATTTCTGATTCATAATACTCAATCCAACACAAAGAACTTCAATGAGTGCCCCAATATTTCTACCGGAGAAACAAGGACGAAACCGTGCATCAACCCCTATGCATAAATTACCCCAATGTCACCTCAGGAATCCATGAGTTTTGTGCCAAAACATATATCAAGTGAATCAATATGATACCCTATTGTTATCACGGGCATAGCAAGACATACGTCAAGTGCTCTCAAATTCATAAAAGTATTCAATCTGATAAAACGAGATCTCAATGGGAAAACTCAATTCGTCACAACAAGATAGAGAGGGGAAAACACCATATGATCTAACTATATTAGCGAAGCTTGCGATACATTAAGATCGTGCCAACTCAAGAACACGAGAGAGAGAGAGAGAGAGAGAGATTAAAAACATAGCTACTGGTATAAACCCTCAGCCCCGAGGGTGGACTACTCCTTATGTTTGAGATATGCCCTAGAGGCAATAATGTATGATGATATTTCCTATGTGTTTATGAATAAAGATAGTCCTTGGACAATATCAATCATGTGTATCAGCAAGTACATGACTTGTTTGTGGGACTATGCATTGTATGATTACTGTCCTAAAAGGTCCCTAGTCGAAAGGGATGTGTGGACACGCACCCGACTAGACTCGCATATGACACGGTCGATGGCTCAGTCTCACTAGCCATGAAGCATTGGATGCTAAACGGATAATATGGACTTGGAAAGGTCTGGTCGGATTCGACATAGTTGGATCCGAGTTGAGATAAGGTCCGAGTCGGACAGACCCAACTATGAGACACAGCGATATGTCATTTGTGAGTATCTAGTACAACATACGTTCTATGACCTAAACCTGAGCTGGCGCATGTAATTGGGATGGTGACAGACTTGCTTTGGGCCGACCAAACGCTACTCCGCGACTGGGTAGTTACAAAGGTAGGTTTCGGGTTTGTCTAGTCCCATGCCGTGAGACATGGTCGAGCAAGATGGGATTTGCCCCTCTGATTAGGAGAGATATACTCTGGGCCCCTCGTGTGATTCGACCAGGATAAGCATGGCCATGCGATAGGGATTATGAGATAATCCGGTTTGTGGTCGGTATCACTGGAACGAGAAAAAGGTCAGGCTAGCACAAGGATGATAGTCTCGCCTTGAGCCCGACGACATATATCATGCGACAAAGGGAACAGAAGGGTGACACGTTGTACAGGTTCGCCTAACCAGCTTCATAGTCTGCTTGGTGGTCGGCACGCCTTGCTAGAGGCCGCTACCAACCGTGCAGGTCGGAGGTGATATGAACTGTGACCAAGTTGACTTGAACCTAAGGGGTCGCGCGCTTAAGGGAAGGAACCTATGCGGTCAGATCCGAGGACACTGGTCGGATGTGATCCGAGCTGTATTCAGATTGTGGCCGAGTAGACTTGTGAGCTTTAGGGTCCGTGCGAGGCCCAAGTGTTGAGCCCGCGATGGACGCCTATATAAAGTGGAGGTGCGACACACTCATTTGGTTGATCACTTTGGCGCTGTCACTAGGGTTTGCATGTGTTGCGCCACTCGCCGCCGACTGTGTGATCGGACCTAGCAGTCTGGCGCACAGTGTTCCTCCTGCACGTGCGGATACCATTAGAGGCGGTGCACTTCCACCGCTCTGGCGAACTTATACGCGGGATCAGACGACCGACTGTTCGAGGGAGATCAGACGAGGAGGAGACAATCCACGCAGACGCGCTGCCCCAACTCTTCTTTTGCTGCACGACACTGTGTGTCTAGTGGCAACGAACTGTTATCCATATCCCACAACATGTTCTTGGTTATTCTACGTGTAGGGAATTTTAAATTGCAGTCGACGCACCCTACCGTAGATCCCAACAGTGGTATCAGAGCCTCTGCTATAGGATTTGGATTTAGATCATATGCATATTAGATATGTGGAGGCAGCAGATGAGATCTGTTGTCCTTGATGAGATCGGCTATGTGCACGATTGATAAGATCAATTGCACATGGGGATTGAAGAGGCTGTGTTTTCAGATGATCGGAGTCGATGAGGTCGTGACACAACCTACCCCTACCGGTCGGTATCCGCCATCGGCATGATCGGAGTTCAGATGTGATCTGGGACTGCCGTGTGCGTAGCGCCGTGTATTTCATGCCCGACACACAAACCGGTAGAATACGATTCTATGCATAACTTTGTTTTGCAGGTTTGATGTGAATAGTATGGCTCATGTGTATGTGATGCATGTGTGTAATTTATACGTGGCCTGCATGTCATGTTTGTCAGTCGGCAGGAGCCAAAGTGCTATCATTATATTGTATAACGACCTGCGTGTCGACTCGTGACTCTATGTAAGATTCATTACTAGTGTTAGTAGTTGGATAATAGAGATCAGGTTGGTGGCTTGGCATCCCGGCGTGACAAACAAGATGGAGTTCGTAGATGGTCATCGGAGTCGGAGCCGACCTGGAAGAACTTCCAAGAAGGACCATACTATTTCACAATATGTGTTTATTTGTGATTGTTATGCTTCTTTGTTTATATGCATGTTAGAATGGTAGAATGATCCCTCATGAATATCAAGCAAATTGCCATCCCCGATGTTGCACCTTCGCACGTCAAGTACGTATAGTGGTGGGCTCATAAAATTGGGGTGCTGCTGGGTGTCCTTGAACTGAAGGGTTCGTGTCGGACACGGACATGCACTGCATCAGTTTAACTTGACAAGGCTATTGAGGGAGTCCTGGACTAGGGGGTGTCCGGATAGCCGAACTATCATCATCGGCCGGACTCCAAGACTATGAAGATACAAGATTGAAGACTTCGTCCCGTGTCCGGATGGGACTTTCCTTGGCGTGGAAGGCAAGCTTGGCGATACGGATATGTAGATCTCCTACCATTGTAACCGACTCTGTGTAACCCTAGCCCTCTCCGGTGTCTATATAAACCGGAGGGTTTTAGTCCATAGGACACAACAACAATAACAACAATCATACCATAGGCTAGCTTCTAGGGTTTAGCCTCCTTGATCTCGTGGTAGATCCACTCTTGTACTACCCATATCATCAATATCAATCAAGCAGGAGTAGGGTTTTACCTCCATCGAGAGGGCCCGAACCTGGGTAAAAACATCATGTCCCTTGTCTCCTGTTACCATCCGCCTAGACGCACAGTTTGGGACCCCCTACCCGAGATCCGCCGGTTTTGACACCGACATTGGTGCTTTCATTGAGAGTTCCTCTGTGCCGTCGCATATAGGCCCGATGGCTCCTTCGATCATCACCAACGACGCAGTCCAGGGTGAGACTTTTCTCCCCGGACAGATCTTCGTATTCGGTGGCTTTGCACTGCGGGCCAATTAAGCAGCCATCCGGAGCAGATTGAAAGCTACGCCCGCCATCAGTCAGATTTGAAGTCTGAACTTCACGGCTGACATCCGCGGAGACTTGATCTTCGATGGATTCGAGCCACAGCCGAGCGCGCCGCACTGTCTCGATGGGCACGACTTAGCTCTGCTGCCTGACAGTAACCTAGAGGTCGCACATGAGTCCGCTCCGACCCTTAATTCGGAGCCGACTGCGCAGATCGAGGATGAGTGGTTAGACACCGCCTCGGGGGCCGCAACCTCTACGGCGATGGAGCCGAATACTGACCTCGTCCCTTGTGAAACTCGCGACTCCGAGGTGCCGGACTCCTCACCGGACTCCGAACCTCCCGCGCCCTCTCCAATCGAATCCGATTGGGCGCCGATCATGGAGTTCACCGCCACGGACATCTTTCAACACTCACCTTTTGGCGACATCCTGAATTCGCTAAAGTATCTCTCGTTATATGGAGAGCCCTGGCCAAACTGCGGTCAGGACGGTTGGGATGCGGGCGAAGAATAAATTCAAAGCCCACCCACCACCCACTTTGTGGCCACTATCGACGACTTAACCGACATGCTAGACTACGACTCCGAAGACATCGACGGCATGGATGACGATGCCGGAGACGACCAAGAACCAGCACCTATGGGGCACTGGAAGGCCACCTCGTCATATGACATATACATGGTGGATATCCCAAAGGATGGGAATGGCGAGGAAACAGCGGAGGAAGACCCCTCCAAGAAACAGCCTAAGCGCCCGGCGTCGGCGCCGCCAAATCCCGCCACAAAGAAGAATGGAGATTCCGGCACCGGAGATAATAACACCCCAGATAGTGCCTAAGACAACCCCCTCCAGCAAGATTCAACACAGGAGGACGTAGAAGCCAGCCCTCATGCGAGAGCGGCAGACGAAGAGGTAGAGGCTGATAATTACATGCCTCCCTCCGGAGATGAGGCAAGCCTCGACGACGCATTTAATTCGTGCCTGAGGATCCCGTCGAACAAGAGCGTTTTAAACGCAGGCTTATGGCCACGGCAAGCGGCCTCATGAAAAAGCAGCAACAACTTAGAGCTGATCAAGATTTGCTAGCCGACAGATGGACTGAAGTCCTTGCGGCCGAAGAGCATGAACTCGAACGCCCCTCCAAAAGTTACCCCAAACGCAAGCTACTCCCCCGATTAGAGGAGGAGGCATATAAATCTGCATCACCAGCGTACAATACGGCTGACCGACCACCCCGTGGCCGCGACAGAGAGGCCTCTAGGCCCTACACTAAAACCGTACCCCGACATCACTCGAAAAGCACAAAGCCACAGGGGAATGCGCCGGACTTGCGAGACATATTGGAGGATAAGGCAAGACAATCAAGATCAATCTACGGATCGCATGGGCGCCCCATGATACGCGACGACAACCGTCGCGCCGGATACATCAACTCCGGCCGGGCCGAACACAGTAGACAAAGCTCGCTTGACCTACGTCGTGATATAGCCCAATATAGAGGCGCCGCACACCCACTATGCTTTACAGATGAAGTAATGGATCATCAAATCCCCGAAGGGTTCAAACCCATGAATATTGAACCCTATGATGGCACAACGGACCCCGCGGTTTGGATCGAGGACTATCTCCTTCATATCCACATGGCCCGCGGTGACGATCTTCACGCCATCAAATATCTCCCACTCAAGCTTAAAGGACCATCTCGGCATTGGCTTAACAGCTTGCCAGCATAATCAATTGGGTGTTGGGAGGACCTGGAAGCCGCATTCCTTGACAACTTCCAAGGCACATATGTGCGACCACCAGACGCCGATGACCTAAGCCACATAATTCAGCAGCTAGACGAATCGGCCAAACAATTCTGGACACGGTTGTTAACAAAGAAAAATCAAATCATCGATTGTCCGGATGCAGAGGCCCTCGCAGCCTTCAAACATAACATCCGCGACGAGTGGCTTGCCCGGCACCTAGGACAGGAAAAGCCAAAATCCATGGCAGCCCTCACTTCACTCATGACCCGCTTCTGCGCGGGAGAGGACAGCTGGCTAGCCCGCGGTAACAACCTCAGCAAAAATTCTGGCAGTCCGGATACCAAGGACCACAATGGTAGGTCGCGTCGCAACAAAAACAAACACCGCGTTAACGGCGATAACACTGAGGATACGGCAGTCAACGCCGGATTCAGAGGCTCCAAACCCGGTCAGCGGAAAAAGCCATTCAAAAGAACTACTCCGTGTCCATCCAATTTGGACCGAATACTCGACCGCTCTTGCCAGATACACGGCACCCCCGAAAAGCCAGCTAATCACACCAACAGGGATTGTTGGGTATTCAAGCAGGCAGGCAAGTTAATTGCTGAAAAAAATGACAAGGGGCTGCATAGTGATGATGAGGAAGAGACCCGACCGTCGAACAATAGAGGACAGAAAGGTTTCCCCCCCACAAGTGCGGACGGTGAACATGATATACGCAACCCACATACCCAAGAGGGAGCGGAAGCGCACTCGTGGACGATACGGATGGAGCCAGTCGCCTCAAAGTTCAACCCATGGTCCTCCTGCCCGATCACTTTTGATCGAAGGGACCACCCCACCAGTATCCGCCACGGCGGATTCGCCGCATTGGTTTTAGACCCAATCGTCGATGGATTTCACCTCACCAGAGTCCTGATGGACGGCGGTAGCAGCCTGAACCTGCTTTATCAAGATACAGTGCGCAAGATGGGCATAGACCCCTCAAGGATTAAACCTACAAAGACGACCTTCAAAGGCGCCATACCAGGTGTAGAGGCCAATTGTACAGTGCTCACCACACTTGAAGTGGTCTTCGATCCCTGATAACTTCCGAAGCGAGGAGTTAATCTTCGACATAGTTTCGTTCCGCAGCGGCTATCATGCTCTGCTCGGACGGACCACGTTTGCAAAGTTCAACGCGGTGCCGCACTATGCATACCTCAAGCTCAAGATGACAAGCCCTCGAGGAGTCATCACGGTCAACGGAAACACTGGACGCTCCCTCCGAACGGAGGAACACATAGCGCCTCTCGCGGCAGAAGTACAGAGCAGCCTCTTAAGGCAATTCTCGAGTCCGGCCATTAAGCGACCAGACACGGCTAAACGCGCCCGGAGTAACCTACAACAAGACCACCTGGCACGTTCTGAGCACGTGTAGCAATGCGGCCCCAACCCCAGCCCTTGCAAAATTGCAAGCCTGGTCCTTCGCGTACATCATTACGCTCTGGAGATACCATGGGCATAGGGGGAGGGGCACGACCACAACAGGCCCAGAGTGCGGCTCAACCACACCAGGGGCTCCCAAGTGTGTCATTTTATTTCCTTTTTCTTTTTTCTTACCCACAGGACTCCGTTCACCAGAGGCCCTGTCCGGCAGTAGACCTGCCGAACTCACGATGCAACAACCAGGGAAGGAGAAAGGCTACGACGAGTATCCAGGTGGTCTCCATTACGAGCATTAAATCTGTTTTATACACCATTCCGCAGCCTACCCCTGGAGGGGGACATGTTTAATAGTCCCATCCCTTGCTTACCGCACTATTTATATCGTTCTGCATTCATAGCAGTATTTCTTGAATAAACAATGCATCGCTTTTTGCTTATAATTGCATTTCTGTCTTATACATATGTTTCATTTATGACATGTTGCATCTGTACACTTTGGTATGGCTAAATACACCAGGGGCTTAAGTTCCCCACATTATGGTGTGATAAGTCCAAACACTTTCACAAGTGCGGCACCCCGAACTTATAGCATTATATGCATCGGCTCCGAATCATGTCTTGGGTCAATAGTTGGGTTTGCCCGGCTCCCATGTTTTGGTACCTTACATTCCATTGTATCGGCTAAGGTAGCACTGGGAGAACCACTGCGATTGCGCCCCAGTTGAGCTGGGCGAGCGCCTCAGTGGAGAAAGCTAAAACTGACCGTCATGATAAGGCGAGAGCTGGTCGCTGTTCGAGAGGTTTTTTCGAGTCCCTAAAGACTTATGCCGCTTAGAGCGAGGAACCGGCTTTGTCCGCCCAGAGTGGATAGCGCCTCAACTCGGTCTTCCAACACTAGGGCTTTGCCGAAATTTAAAATTATAGAATTCTATGGCTAAGTGAGAGTGTTCAAGCATTATAAGTCCGGTTGCCTCGCTCGTTGTGTTGAGCGCCTCCTAGATGGACCCAAAATGGGAACAAGAGCGCCAAGTTTATCCCAACACCCCAAAGACTGTGGCATGGGGCCCAAGCCAACGACTTGCCATCTCTCGATTTGATAAACAGCCGCATGTAAGGTAATATTTTAAATTAACAAGCGTTGCTTAGCGGATATGAACAAAGTTTTCAGCGCACAGATAACAAAATGCGAGTCTACTCAAATATTACATCTTTGAGCACTTACCCGCAATCATGCGGGCACCCTTCAGACACTCTTATAATACATCTCGGCGTATGATACTCCTTGCCCGTCGGTGGAGCGTCCGTCACAAGCTTCTCGGCGTCCATCCTGCCCCAAAGCACCTTTGCACGGCAAGGCCCGACGGGCACCTTCAATGCAAAGCGGAGTGCTTGACGACTTCAACCTGTGGACACGATCCACGAGCCGCCGCACCAGTCAAGTAGCTTCTGTGCATGGCCTCCTTGGGCCACAACCAACTATGAGGCCCTTCATGGCCTGTTCGCCACCTTGTGGAGCTCGACCACTGCTTCACCTGGTCGCTAAGGGCACTGGATGTCCGCCTCAAAGATACCGAGACCATAAGACCTTCTCCATCGAGCCCCTCCTCGGCCTAGTAGAAAGCGGCAGCATCGGACACGCTGCGGGGCAGATCTGCGAACGCTCCTGGAGAGCTCCGAATTCGGGTAAGTAATAGGTAATCCACATTCACATGCTTGCTTTGCATGAAAAATGCCTTACCCGCCGCTATCTTCTTCAATGACTCGATTTCCTGGAGGGCCTTGTGGGCTTTGGCCTTAGCGGCTTTGGCACTCTCAAGAGCCGATGCAAGCTCGGACTCTCGAGTCTTTGAGTCGCACTCCAAACTCTCATGTTTTTCCACGAGAGTCTGGAGCTCTTGCTGCACCTCCCTCACCCGCGCCTCCTGCTTCTCTCGCTGGCTCGCCTCCGCGCATTATGCTCGTCATGAAACCGCCTCCTTCGTGGTCGCCACTGCTCGTGGCCCCCGTAGTACCCACGTTATCCTTGTTATTTCTCTTGCAACCAAATCCTTTTCTGTAAGGTACAACTTTAATATGGTGTTACTCACCTTCCTTGTCCTCTAGCTGCTTCTTGGCACGGCCGAGCTCGCTCTCGGATGGCTCGAGGCTCTGCTTCAAAGCATTGACCTCCGCAGCCAAGGCTTGGCAGAGGTCAGCAGACAAAGATGCAATCCCATATTGACATATTTTTAGACTCCTGCAGATATCTTTTAGATCCTCATCCGACTTTTTCTTTCCTAACACCAAACCGAGCATCGGGGCTACTGTCTATGCGGTATTATATTACATATCTTAAAATTCTTACCTCAAAGCCTATTAGAAGGCTGCTGCAGCTTCGTCAGCCCGCTCTTGGCGAAGCTGAACCTTTCAATCACCGCACTCATGACAAGGCGGTGTTCTTCTTGGATGGAAGCGCTGTTGAGCACCTCCAAAGAAAGTTATCCGCGCCCGGTTGGGCGGAGGCCGCTGGTGTCACAGTCTTTCCCTTTTCACGAAGGGGCCGCCAGCCGGACTCCGGAACCACTGCAGGTTCCGGTGCGGAGTCCGGTGCAAAGTCCGGGAGGTTGCCCTGCGGCACCTTCGGAGCCTCCTCCTCCAGGTGGGTCCCCTCCCAGAATCCCACCTCAGCGTTGTCAGTGTCACGGGGGGTGGAGGCGGTCAGAAGGGAATCCATATCCGACGTGCCCAAGGACCCGCTCGACGAAGCGGGAAGATCGTCCTTGGGCGGACTACAGGGTTGTATGCGGCATTAGAAAGACACTATGTGAGAAAAAGAAAAATTGTAAATCATCTCGGAGTCCGGATACTTATGATCTTGCCAGGGGCTTGGCCCTTGAGGGCCACTCCTCGTTGCCGTCGCCGACGTTGGCGGAACAGTCCGGGAAGGGTCCTTCCTTCTTGATCCCTTCGCCTCCCTCATTGGGAGGCCTTCCTCTTCTTCTCTCTTCACCGGGGAGAGGCCTCTTCTTCTCCTCCTCATCCTCGTGGGAGGAGTCGCCTCAGAGTCATCTGGACGATGAGTTCGACACCACTGACGCCGAACTCCTTCGGTTCCCGTGGCCTTCTTCTTGGCCTTCTTCTCCGCACCACGTAAAGTGCCGGGACCAGCAGCCCTGTCAAACGGGCATCTGCTGGGTCCTCTGGAAGGGGAGCCGGATAGTTAACCTGTCCGGACGTTGTCTGCCAGACCTGTTAAAGGTATTGGGAGTTTAGATCCCGCATAATGTCAAACTATGAAAAGCAAGTGTCCCATAAAGGATAACATAGCTTACCTCGCCAGCCGGACGCTGCGTGCTGAATCCGCAATCTTGAGTAGCGGATGCGGAGCTTCGCGCCTTTGAACAGCACCTCCGTGCAGCTTCAGACGTAGTGTCAAGAGCCCGCCAAAGTCCGGTTCGTGCCGGATCAAACTCCCACAAATTGAAGTCCCGTTGTCGGCAGAGGAGAATCCGCGGACGAGCATGACTGGATCACATTGACAAGCTTGAGCTTCTTGTTCACTGTGGTCTGAGACAGATCGAGTCCGTCACTCTTCCAACTACCCCATAGCAAGCCCTTCTCTTTCCAGAGGTGAGCTGCATGGGGATGCCAGATTGAATTGGGGGCGCTGCCCATTTAGGGTCACGCTGCTCGGTGATGTAGAACCACCCCGATTGCCACCCTTTGATGGATTCCACGAAGGCACCTCGAGCCAAGTGACGCGGGCATTTTGCCCACCATGGCGCCTCCGACTCCGCTTGGCTGCCCTTCACAACCTTCGCTTGACATTGAAGGTCTTAGCCACAAGTCAAGTGGGGCTGGATGCAGAGGAAGGCCTCACACACGACGATAAACGCCGAGATATTGAGGATGAAATTTGGGGCCAGATCGTGGAAATCCAGGCCGTAGTAGAACATGAGCCCCCGGACAAAGGGGTGGAGTGGGAAGCCTAGTCCGCGGAGGAAATGGGGAAGGAATACCACCCTCTCATGGGGCCTGGGGGTGGGGATGAGCTGCCCCTCGTCGGGTAGCCGATGCACGATGTCGCTGGACAGATATCTGGCGCTACGCAGCTTCTCGATGTGCCCCTCCATAACGGAGGAGGCCATCCACTTGCTTCCCACTCCAGACATGGCTGGAGAAGGTTGAGGTGAGATGTGCGGACTTGGGCGCTGGAGCTCGAGTGCGCGGAGATGGATAAGCAAAGGAGGAAGAAGGCGTAGGTAAAAAAGGTGGATCCTTATCCCCTTATATATGGGCGGATGAAACTATGCGTCCCTACTGGCCTGGTACAACTCGCTTATCTCCCAAGCGCGCAATCAATGGCGCGGTTGGGTTACCCACGTCCATATTAATGGGAATCCCGGAATAAGGAGAACACGATCTCTGCTTCGACAAGACATGCCAAGGAAACCGCTTCGCTAAACACGCTGAGGTGGTATAATAAAAAACGATTCGAGTAAAAGCTTGGTTGTGGTGTGAGATCACGCCACAAAATACGTCAGCAGACGGAACTTGTGTAAATATTATTCTCTCTATGGTGGTATGTGGAATTTATTTTGCCGAGCCGGACACTATCCTGGTGTTCACAATCTTCTTTGAATTATTCGGAGGAAGAACCCGCCTTGCAATGTAGAAGACAATATGCGCGCCGGACTCGTCATCATTGAAGCCTGGTTCAGGGGCTACTGAGGGAGTCCTAGAGTAGGGGGTGTCCGGATAGCCGAACTATCATCATCGGCCGGACTCCAAGACTATGAAGATACAAGATTGAAGACTTCGTCCCGTGTCCGGATGGGACTTTCCTTGGCGTGGAAGGCAAGCTTGGCGATACGGATATGTAGATCTCCTACCATTGTAACCGACTCTGTGTAACCCTAGCCCTCTTTGGTGTCTATCTAAACCGGAGGGTTTTAGTCCGTAGGACACAAGAACAATAACAACAATCATACCATAGGCTGGCTTCTAGGGTTTAGCCTCCTTGCTCTCGTGGTAGATCCACTCTTGTACTACCCATATCATTAATATCAATCAAGCAGGATTAGGGTTTTACCTCCATCGAGAGGGCCCGAACCTGGGTAAAAACATCGTGTCCCTTGTCTCCTGTTACCTTCCGCCTAGACGCACAGTTCGAGACCCCCTACCCGAGATCCGCCGGTTTTGACACCGACAGCTATCAAAAGGGTTTTGGGCCTTGTGGCAAAGAAGGTTGGGAGCCGGGGTATAAGATACTTTCCCAACCGACAGGAGTTGTATAGATATACGATTAGCAAGGAGTTACTTACCGGATAGGTATGTCGCTAGCAGTGATGCTAAAGCTCACTAGTCACATGCGCTAGTCGGATCCTGAAACACTGAGAGTTTGAGGAGGGATGCTGATTTCAGTGGGAGTATTTCTGTTTAGGGTTGAATTACTCTGCATAAGCACATTGCTTAGTGATTGCATATTTTCTGTTGTAGATCAATGGCACCACCTGCTCAACCCAACTTTGCATTGAAATCAATTCTGGAAAAGGATAAACTAAATGGAACAAACTTTACCACCTGGTATAGAAATCTGAGAATTGTTCTCAAGCATGACAAAAAGCAACATGTTGTAGAGGATCCACTTCCAAAGGAACTTGCAGATAATGCTAATGCCACAACTAAGAAGGCCTACCAGAAAATAGTTGATGAATCAACGAAGATCAGCTGTCTGATGCTGGCTTGTATGGAGCCCGATTTGCAACAACATTTCAAAAATGTTGAGGCTTACGATATGATCGAGAGTCTCAAGAGCATGTTTCGGACACAGGCTAGGACTGAAAGGTTCAACGTCTCGCGATCCTTGATGGATTGCAAGCTGAAGGAAGGTGCTCCACTGAGCCCACATGTGATCAAGATGATCGAATATGTGCAAGCTTTGGATCGGTTGGGCTTCCCGCTCTTGGATGAGCTTGCTACAGATGCAGTTCTGGGTTCTCTTCCGCCAAACTATGGGACATTCATCTCGAACTATCATATGCATGGCATGGATAAGAAGCTCACTGAATTGCATGGGATGCTCAAAGTGGCGGAGCAGGATATTAAGAAAGGCACGCATCAAGTGTTGATGGTGCAGAAATCGGCTAAGTTCAAGAAGAGTTGGTCTAAGAAAAAGGCTAAGGCAAAGGGCATGGAGACGGTAACCTCCGCCGCTGCGCCGAAGTCTGGACCAGACTCGAAGACCGTTTGCTATCACTGGAAGGAGACCGGTCACTGGAAGAGGAACTGTAGCAAGTGGCTTGTAAAGCATGGCAAGAAGGCCGGAAATGGTTCTTCGGGCAAAGGTACACTTGTTGCATATGTTATAGACATTTACCTTGCTAACATACCTAGTAGCTCTTGGGTATTCGATACCGGATCGGTTGTTTATATTTGCAACTCGATGCAAGGGCTGGTAAGAACTAGGCGTGTGGCACAAGGGGAGATCAACATCAGGGTCGACAACAAAGCAAGAGTTGCTGTGTTGGAGGTCGGCACGATGCAGCTCCAGCTTCCTTCTTGATTCATTATGGAATTGAATAATTGTTATTACATTCCTGCACTTAGTCGGAACATTATTTCTGCCTCATGTTTGATGAGTCAAGGTTATGAATTAAATTTAGAGGATAATGGTTGTTTGATATTTTTGAATGGTATGTTCCACGACTATGAACCCATTGTTGATGGGCTATTTATATTGAATCTAGAACAGGAACTGGTCTATAACCTGAATGTCAAGAGGCATAAGCCTAATGAGATAAATCCAACATACTTTTGGCATTGTCGGCTGTCGCTGCTCGGGAACGGGGTCCCTGCACTTGCTCGCCTGCGGGCTCATGGCGTGGCTCAAAGGGGGCCCAGCGCGGCCCATCTTCATCAACACAAGCTCAAGACCCTTGCGAGGGGCCAAGCCTCGCGGGGCGGACGACAAGGGGCTTCCTCAGGCACGACCTCATCAGGCTGGCTCACGAGGAGGCGGAGAGTTCAAGGCAGGGTACCTCGCGAGGTGCCCGTGACGCAAGCCATGACGACCAAGGGCGCCAGTCAAGCGCCAGCCCGCGCAGTGTCCTCCTTTCCTCTTTGGTGCAAAGAGAGCAAGTGCCGGTGAGAGCATCAAGCAAAGGCATCCATTTCGGTGCAACAAGACCAAGACCAGCCCAATGGCAGGGAGGAAGTCATTGTCGAGCCCAAGCAGGCGTCACCACCAGAGCCTTTGACAGGGGAGGACCAACTTTAGTCAGGATAAGTGTACCCGCTGTTCCCCTTCAAAATGGCCAATTGTTGCGCCCTTCCCACTCAATATTTGGGAAGAGGCCCAGGGCCTTTGCCTATAAATAGGACTAGCCACCCCCAGGGTAGGAGGGGGAGAGGGTACCTGGCATACATCTAGAATCGAGAGAGAGAGAGAGAGAGAGCGACTGAACTCCTCCTTGCAGTTCATCGCACCAGCCAAGAACAGACCCTCGCGAGGCTGTTCTTCCTTGTATTGTTCATCATCAGCCCAAGAGGCAATCCACCACACCACACACCGGAGTAGGGTATTACACCACAATTGTGGCTCAACCAAGATAAACCCCTGTCTCTTGTGTTGTTTCTTTTGTAGTTTAGATCCAAGCGATTCGGCGAGGAGCAGGTAGGTAGAGGGCGAATCTCCGCACCCCCAGTGTTCAACCTCAAGGGTCTGCGGAACCCGAACCGACATTTGGCGCGCCAGTAGGTGCGCCGAATTCGCCTTCCGCTGCCCTGTTTTTCTCCGACTATCGCATCCATGTTCGACGCTGCGTCGGGCTCGTGCCGAGCGCCGAGCCGCCTCGCTTCCTGCCGCCCAGACGGCTCCTGTCGGCGGGCGCCCGCTGCTCCCGTCACCTGCTGTCAACGCCGCCATCGGCCCGGCGGGAACGAGCAAAGAAGCATCGCCCCAAAGATCCATCCATGAGGAGAGACACCGCATCAAGCTACACCTCGCCACCTCACTGGTTCTTCGCCCTTGCTACCATGAGGCTTATGGAGGCTCGAGCTGCGCCATCGCGGCTAACGAGCTCCTCTGACTACCGCCTAATCAACGACGCTTACGAAGAGTGGCTCGACCGAGTCGCTGAGCTCATCCAAGCCCACTGGGGCTCCCAGCGCCGCCCTTCTCACTGATCGCCCGCCTGCTGCAAGGGCAATGAAGCTCTGGGTGCCTCACCGCCCCCCTCAAAAGGCTCCTCGCCCCAAGGCGCTGCCCTGGGCGGAACCCGCCTCCGTCAAAGGCCAAGCAAGAGCAGAGCTGCCAAGAAGTCCTCGCCTCGAGAAGCTGCCCGAGCGCCCCCGCCCAAAGACGTCAAGACCTCGCTGCTCCCAACAGCAGCGCATGGGGGCCCGTGGGACCAAGCTCTTCGTCGCCCAAGGCCTCCCATGGCCACAGCTGGCTGCCGCCCTTCACCACCGAAGCTGCAACGCTATGCGGGGCCGGAAAGTTCAAGCCGACCTGCCTCCTCGCTTTACGACGCGCGGCCGACCTCAAGAGTTCCTCCAGCTTTCACGAGCTAGGCATCGAGGCTGCCAACGGAGACGAAAGGTCATGGCGAACTGGTTTCCTATGGCGCCAAGGACGGGCCCGCACTGCTCCTCGAATCTGCTCCAATGCGATCTCCTCCTCGACGAGATGCGCACCCGCTTCATTGCCATCTTCTAGGGTACTCGCGACCGGCCACCCGCCGTGAGCGACATACGCCGTATCAAGCAATAACCAGGGGAAACCCTGCAGAAGTACATCCAGCGCTTCAACAACGCGCGCCTCAAGATCCCCAAAGTAACGGAGGAGGCCATGATCTCAGCCTTCTCCG
The DNA here is from genome assembly GCA_021437245.1 of Aegilops speltoides. Taxonomy (NCBI): domain Eukaryota; kingdom Viridiplantae; phylum Streptophyta; class Magnoliopsida; order Poales; family Poaceae; genus Aegilops; species Aegilops speltoides. The sequence continues at coordinate 338,876,329 of CM038147.1, read as the reverse complement.
ACGGCGTGTGCGACTTCAAGATGAAGGAGGAGCTGGCGATGCATGAAGACCTGTGCACCTCCTTGGAGCTGTTCAATTTGGCAACCAAGTGCGCCAGGGCTGAGGAAGGACGCCTCTCCCTCCTCGAGCTACCTACCGCAGACCCAGAAGAGAAGAAGCCCAAGGCCAAGGACGTGAAGCGCAAGGGGGCTGCCGTGCTCATGCAGAGCTGCACACCAAGCGAGGCGTAGATCAGCCCGAATCCTCCAAGGGCGCTCGGCATCGTGGTACCATGACCTCCACACCCACAACACCAATGAATGCCAAGAGCTCCGGCCGTGCGTGAAGGAAGGGTCACCGATGTCCCACCACACGACTGGGCTACGCCGAGGAGGAGGAAGGAACACAGGACGCTAGGAAGACCGCGGCCCACGCCAAGGGTGGCATGACCAACCTCGCTAGGATCGCTGGCAGGACCCGCCTCGCGAGGGAGGCTGGAGGGATCAGTCTCGCGAGGATTGCCTGCAAGGGAACGTAGGCCTCCCTCCGCTGCCGCCGCAGGCAAGGAGAAATGAGGACCGTCATCAGGACGAGGGGCTGGGGCTTCCAGAACCTCGTGCAATCGCTCAGATCCCGGGCAGAGCTCAAGCTCCAGCCTCCCAACAGATCTTCAAGCAGTTCGCCCAAAAGTGAATGCAGTCCTCCCCAAGCTCGAGGCCACGCGCCCTCTCGTGTGGTCGGCATGCACCATCACGCTCAGCTCAGCGGATCAGCCTCAAGCGCGCCACACCGGAGTCCTCCCGATGCTTTGTTCCCCAATCATTAGCAACGTGCTAGTCACTAGGACCCTCATCGACGGTGGGGCAGGGCTCAACGTCCTGTCCGTAGAAACGTTCAACAATCTCCAAGTGCCCTACAATCAGCTTCAGCGAACCAAGCCTTTCTCCAGAGTCACCGACGGCTCCACGGTCCCGATTGGGCAGGTCCGCCTCCCTGTCACCTTCGGGGCACGCGACAACTACCGGACCGAGCTCATCGACTTTGACGTCGCCCACATTCGCCTGCCGTACAACGCCATCCTCGGGTACCCAGCGCTGGCCAAGTTCATGGCCGTAACCCACCACGGCTACAACGTCCTCAAGATGCCATGAAGTGCGGAGTCATCACGGTGCCCTGCGAAGAGAGAGACGCAGTGTGCTCCCTGGAGCGAGCCTTTCATGCCGGATCACTGGAAGACCCGGATCGCGGAAGCAGGAGGCTTCCCGAGGCCGCCCCCAAGAAGAAGAAGACATCGTCTGGCCCGGCCCCTCAGGAGGCAGGCCCTCAGGGCTCGTGCCTGCTCAGAGGGAACCTCCTTGCATCACATAGGGAAGCGCCCTGACGCCTCCTCAGTGGCTCGGGCTCTCCCTGGAGGGCCGCCGACCTCGCCAAGGTCACGAGGGAGGTGCTTGGGCACCACGTGGAGGCGTGTTTCGAAGCACGGTTCCCTCAAGAAGGAGCAAGGCAAGGAGGGCCAAACCCTCAGGAGTTCGCCGCCAAGGCCATTCAGAGCTACAGAGTCAAGAATCATGAGAGGCAGCCGCCGCCACTCCGCCGTGGCCCCCCATCCAGCGAGGATGATGGGCTGCGCTGCATCGACATACTAGGGCTCAACCGAGCAGCCTCAGAGCGCCTGCCCTGCAAGTGGGACGCCGCGAGGGTCCGCCCCACAACCACGCTCGCATGCCTTATGGCTTGCCGAACGTGGCTGCCGCTGCATCAGCGCCTCATGAGGGCCATCCCGAGGCTCAAGAGGTCAGCGCCCGCAGCCCCGTGGAGATGGAGATGGTCCGCGAGGAGCCACTAGCGCCCCGAGCCTCCCGAGGCCCTCGGGCCTGGGGCTCGTGAGAATCGGCCCCGCAGCCCACCGAGTCTGCTACACCAACACCCCTTCATCCCCAACATCATCAGTGACATCTTTCAAGTTTCATTTCCAGCTAGGAGCGCCTTAGGGTCAAGATTATTCCTGTGCCACATGGGTCCGCCCTCGCGCGGTATCCCTTTATTTCATGTTCTTAGCTTACCTTATTGGGGGCCCCTCTGCATCATCCCCAAGTCGCCGGTTCGACCTAGCGGCGTGTACCCTTCTTATGCTTATCTTAGGGCTATGCTTTCACCCATCACGCTTGTTATTTGGTGCCCGTCCGCGGCACCTTTTCTTCCTAGATGTCTGAAGCTTGCGCTAAAGGGGGGTGCCCGAGCATCGCGACTCGTGGCTCCTACCGCTCTCCAGCCCTCACCCTCGGTCTTGTCCATGGCATCGCGACCTGGCATACCAGCGACGGCTGAGACCAGCTCGAGGGCCAGGACTCGAGGACGTAGAGTTTCGACATCTAACCCAGCTTGGGCGTTAAAGGGGGGGGGGCGCCTGAGCATCACGACTCAGGGCTCCTACCGGCTCTCCAGCCCTCACCCTCTGGTCTTGTCCATGGCATCGCGACCTGGCACCCAGCGACGGCTGAGACCAGCTCGAGGGCTGGGACCCGAGGACGTAGAGCACTGGCATCTAGACAAATTTGCAGGAACACACTCCAAGATAAGGCCCAGTGCCAGGCGCAACCCGCCTTGGGGTTGGGACCCGTGAGTTCCGCGCTGGCTCACGGGTGCCCCAATACACCTCGCCAGACCTTTCGTGCCTCGTCGCCTCTCCAAAGCAACTAACGGCTAACTGTCGATTGTCACGGCGAACTCTCATTCCTTTTGTGATGAGCCTGCAGGGTCCCTCCAAGGAGCATCGTCAGGCGAGGCCCTCACGGTGTCTTCTTCACTCTCGTCCGCGCAAATCGCTTGCACGTTAAAGGGGGGGTACCTGAGCATCGCGACTCAGGGCTCCTACTAGCTCCCCAGCCCTCACCCTCTGGCCTTGTCCACGGCATCGCGACCTGTCATACCAGCGACGGCTGAGACTCGCTCGAGGGCCGGGACCCGAGGACGTAGAGCAGAAAGGGGAGCGAAGGCGAGAGGGGAGGAGCACGCGAGGACCTCGCCAAGCAACCCCTCGCCGGCCAAGGCACGGACCTAGCGCCGCACCAGGAAGCGTTTCCTGACCCTCGAGATAAGTCATCCTACGAGAACATTAGCTATCGCAGCACCATCCCCGCACCTAATGCAATACCGTGTTAGCAACGTTGCTCTCCTTTCTCACTGAATGATGGCTGCTTCAGCGCTAAGGGGGACCTCCTGAGCATCGCGACTCAGGGGCTCTTACCGGACCTCGGGCCGCTCACCTCTTGGCCTTGACCACGCATCGCGACCGCATACCAGCGATGGTCAAGCCGCTTTGGGACTAGGACCTGTGGCAAGAGCATCAAGCCCTCACGAGGTCTCGGAAGGAAGAAACTAAGCTAAGACGGAATAAGCATCTCGTGACCGCTTCACAATGAGGATCATATTGACAAACGGAGCTACAAACATCTTACAAGCCCCGCTGGGTATATTCTTGGCTCTCGCAGAACAAAAGACGCGAATCCTAAGGAGTCCTAGCTACAGGGACCATCGCGGCTGACGCCATCATCAACAATGGGCCGTCCAGCACCGGCGCCAACCCCATCCTGATCAGGGGCGGCGACGGCCTGACGAGCCTGCCCTGCTCCGGCAGCGGCGCAGGCTCGGGGGCTCGTAGCTGTCTCGCTCGTCTCTGGAGTCGCGAAGAGCTCGGCGGAGTCGCTGGATCCTCCAGCGCCCCCATCGCCTGAGGAGCTGCCAAGGGAGTGGTTGGCCGGCCTCTGTCTCACCGCCGCAGGGTCCCGACCGCCTCTCCCGGGGCAGCACTCCAGCCGGCGACCCTCCGCATCGAAGACCTTGAAGGACATCACCGGCATCTGTCAGACTCAGATGGATCGCGAGGGCGCCTTGTCCCGCAGACCGGGGACCTCGCCCACCTCGAGTCATGAAGACCTTGCCCGGGCAACGACTCACCTCTCGCCTGATCGCGAGGGTGTCAGAGCGGTGTGTGCAGCCAAAGCCCTCAGGGGTTCCTTCGGGATGACGGAGGCGAAGAAAGGGGGAGGCGAATCCAAGACTTAGGAGGCATGGCAGCGTGAAGCACGAACTCTGGAGGAGCCTTCAAAGATGGACTCTGTGGGGAAAGACGACACCTTCGTGGACTGGCCCGGCGGGACGGGCGGCGCCGCCTGCGGAGTTCGGCGCCAACTCCTTCGAGCCCCCGATATGGGCGCATAAGGGAAGTGGAACCCGATGGTGGCCGCCGCACAGTGGCCTCGCACTTCGGCGGGCGCCACACCCGATGGCAGAGGGCAAGCCGTTTCTTCGGTGGAAGCGGGCCAGGATCCACTTGGCGAGCCTTTCCCTTCTCTGCCGCGGAGAACCGGCGGATCGGAGCCATTGCAGCAAGACGGAGCAAGGACCAGGAAGGAGAAGCGAGGAGAGATAGACTGGAAGGGCACGCGCCGTTCCATACTTATAGCCGGCGAAGGCCAACCATCGACCTCCAGGATCGCGGGTAATCATGACCCGCTTTGCATACAGGGACTTGTTGAATCCGGGCAGTTACCGAGGCGTCGTGGGGAAGCAGTGGCGCCCACATCCAATCAACCGCCACACGGCGCCCAAGGCCGCAGGCTGTTAGGGCCCCCGACGCTTCGCACTTGCCCTTTTAGCTCTCTGCTCGGCCAAGCCCGGGCGCGCCATGGTCCCGGGGGCTACTATCAGTGTTCTGGGAATGGGGGTCCCCAGACTTGCCTGCCTGCGGCCTGCGGTGTGGCTCAAAGGGGGCCCAGCGCGGCCCATCTTCATAAACACAAGCTCAAGACCCTCGCGAGGGGCCAGATTGCATGGGCGGACGACAAGGGGCTTCTCGTGCACGGCCTCATCAGGCTGGCTCACGAGGAGGCAGAGAGTTCAAGGCGGGTACTCGCGAGGTGCCCGTGACGCAAGCCATGATTTACCAAGGGCGCCGGCCGGCGCCAGCCCAGCAATGTCCTCCTTTCCTCTTTGGTGCAAAGGAGCAAGCGCAGCGAGAGCATCAAGCAAAGGCATCCATTTCGTGCAACAAGACCAAGACCAGCCCAACGGCAGGAGGAAGTCATTATGGAGCCCAAGCAAAGGCCACCACCGAGCCTTTGACAGTGAGGACCAACTTTAGTCGATAAGTGTACCCACTGCTCCCTTCAAATGGCTAATTGTTGGCGCCCTTCCCACTCAATATTTGGGAAGAGGCCTGGGCCTTTGCCTATAAATAGGACTAGCCACCCCCAGGGTAGGAGGGGGAGAGGGTACCTGGCATACATCTAGAATCGAGAGAGAGAGAGAGAGAGCAACTAAACTCCTCCTTGCAGTTCATCGCACCAGCCAAGAACAGACCCTCGCGAGGCTGTTCTTCCTTGTATTGTTCATCATCAGCCCAGGAGGCAATCCACCACACCACACACTGGAGTAGGGTATTACACCACAATGGTGGCCTGAACCAGTATAAACCATGTGTCTCTTGTGCTGTTTCTTTTGTTGTTTAGATCCAAGCGATTCGGCGAGGAGCAGGTAGGTAGAGGGCGAAATCTCCGTGCGCACCCCAGTGTTCGAACCTCAAGGGTCTGCCGGAACCCGAAATCCGACACCGGCTTGGACACATTAGTCTGAAACGCATGAAGAAGCTCCATGATGATGGGCTCCTAACTTCGTTCGACTTTGAGTCGTTCGAGACATGCGAATCATGCTTGCTCGACAAGATGACTAAGTCTCCTTTCGAAAAGAGTTGCGAGAGGGTGTCCGAGCTGTTGGAACTTATACATAGTGATGTGTGTGGTCTAATGAGCACAACTGCCAGAGGTGACTATCAGTACTTCGTGACTTTTACCGACGACTTGAGTAGATATGGATATATCTATTTGATGAGGCACAAGTCGGAGACTTTTGAAAAGTTCAAAGAGTTTCAGAACGAGGTTGAGAATCAGCTTGGCAAGACTATAAAACTTCTATGATCTGATCGTGGAGGTGGGTAAATGAGCCAGGAGTTTGATGATCATCTAAAAAGACGAGGTATAGTACCTTAGCTCACACCTCCAGGCACCCCACAATGAAATGGCATGTTGGAACGGAGGAATAGGACCTTGTTGGACATGGTCTGGTCTATGATGAGCAAATCGGATTTACCCTTGTCATTCTGGGGATACGCTCTAGAAACTGCAGCTTTCACACTTAACACGGTACCATCAAAATCCGTAGACAAGACACCACATGAAATGTGGACCGGGAAGAGTCCCAGTTTGTATTTTCTAAATATTTGGGGTTGTGAAGCATTTGTCAAGCGACTTATGTCGGACAAGCTTACACCTAAATCGGATAAATGCATATTCGTGGGATATCCGAGGGAAACCTTGGGATATAGCTTCTACAACTGGGAAGAGAACAAAGTGTTTGTTGCTTGGAACGAGGTTTTCCTTGAGAAAGAGTTTCTCAGTCGGGAGGACAGTGGGAGGACGGTTCGACTCGAAGAAGTTCGAGGACCACTCGGGGACGGCTCGGCTGGTGATGAGATCATACAAGAGTCAGTCAGGGAACCCGTAGTGGAAGCGGCACCGGAACCACGGAGGTCAGAAAGATTGCACAGAGTGCGTGATGTATTGTTGCTAGAAAGTGACGAGCCGACCACATATGCGGAAGCGATGGTGAGCCCAGATTCCGAGGCATGGCTGGAGTCCGTGAGATCTGAATTAAAGTCCATGGATGAGAATCAAGTCCGGGACTTGGTTGATCCGCCACCTAGCGTAACTGCCATTGGTTGCAAATGGGTCTTTCAAAAGAAAACCGATGTGGATGGAAATGTTCAGATCCACAAAGCTCGGCTTGTTGCTAAAGGTTATGGACAAGTTCAAGGAATTTGCTACGACGAGACTTACTTGCCGGTAGCGATGCTGAAATTGGTGAGGATCGTACTAGCTATAGTTGGATATTTCAATTATGAGATATGGAAGATGGATGTCAAAACGGCTTTCCATCACGGAACTTTAACCGAGGATGTGTATATGATACAGCCCGAGGGTTTTGTCGATCCAACTAGCACTAGTAAGGTATGCAAGCTCAAGAGATCCATTTATGGGTTGAGGCAAGCATCTCGAAGTTGGAACATTCGTTTTGATGAGGTCATCACTGGTCTCGGTTTCATCAAAAGCGAAGAGGAATCTTGTTTATACAAGAAGTTAAGTGGGAGCTCGATAGTGTTTTTGATCTTGTATGTGGATGACATACTACTGATTGGAAATGATGTTTCGATGCTTAACTTGGTCAAGGAGTCATTGAATGGCAAGTTTTCGATGAAGGACCTTGGTGAGGCAGTCTATATTTTAGGCATTAAGATCTATAGAGATAGATCAAGGAGGTTGCTCGGCTTAAGCCAGAGTACGTACATAGATGAAGTGTTGAAGCGGTTCAACATGAGTGAGGCGAAGAAAGGGTTCTTGCCACTCTCACATGGTATAAGGCTAAGCGAGACTCAGAGTCCTTCGACATCTGATGGGCGAAGCAGGATGAGTAGGATTCCATATGCCTCAGCACTCGGATCCATCATGTATGCCATGATATGTACAAGGCCTGATGTTGCTTTTGCAATAAGCCTAACAAGTAGATACCAGGCCAACCCAGCTGAGAGTCACCGGGCAGCGGTAAAGGCTATTTTGAAGTACCTGAAAAGGACTAAAGAGATGTTCCTAGTTTATGGAGGTGAGGAAGAGCTCGTCGTAAGGGGTTACGCCGATGCTAGTTTCCAAACCGACATATATGATTGTCGATCACAGTCCGGATTCCTGTACGTCCTGAATGGAGGGGCAGTGCACTGGATGAGTTCCAAGCAGGATACGGTGGCCGATTCTACCACGTGGTTTAATACATTGCGACTTGTGAAGCTGCAAAGAAAGGTGTTTGGATCCGGTATTTTCTGGATGATCTTGGTATTTTCCCAGCCTCGGTGAAACCGTTGGACCTTTATTGTGATAATTCTGGTGCCATCGCACAAGCCAAGGAGCCGTGGAATGACCACAAGGTCAGACACATAGATCAGAAATATCACCTTATACGAAAGATCGTAAAAAATGGTGATGTAGAGTTATGCAAGATTCACACGGATGCAAATGTCGCAGATCCGTTGACTAAGCCGCTTCCACAACCCAAGCATGAGGGGCACGTTAGAGCTATGGGCATTCGATGTCTATTTGACTGACTCTAGTGCAAGTGGGAGACTGTTGGAGATATGCTCTAGAGGCAATCATGTATGATGATATTTCCTATGTGTTTATGAATAAAGATAGTCCTTGGACATTATCAATCATGTGTCAGCAAGTACGTGACTTGTTTGTGGGACTATGCATTGTATGATGACTGTCCTAAAAGGTCCCTAGTCGAAAGGGCTATGTGGACGCGCAGCTGACTAAACTAGCATATGACACGGTCGATGGCTCGGTCTCACTAGCCATGAAGCATTGGATGCTAACCGGATAATATGGAGTTGGAAAGGTCTGGTCGGATTTGACATAGTCGGATCCGAGTCGAGATAAGGTCCGAGTCGGACATACCCAACTATGAGACGCAGCGATATGTCATCTATGAGTCTCTAGTACAACATACATTCTATGTCCTAAGACCTGAGCTGGCGCATGTACTCGGGATGGTGACAGACTTGCTTTGGGCCGACCAAATGCTACTCCGTGACTAGGTAGTTACAAAGGTAGGTTTCTAGTTTGTCCAGTTCCATGCTGCGAGACATGGTCGAGCAAGATGGGATTTGCCCCTCCGATTAGGAGAGATATACTCTGGCCCCTCGTGTGATTCGACGAGGATAAGCATGGCCATGCGACATTGATTATGAGATAACCCGGTTTGTGGTCGGTATCACTGGAACGAGAAAGAGGTCGGGCTAGCACAAGGATGACAGTCTCGCCTTGAGCTCGACAACATATATCATGCGGCAAATTGAACAGAAGTGTGACATGTTGTACAGGTTCTCCTAACAAGCTTCATGTCTGCTTGGTGGTCGGCATGCCTTGCTAGAGGCCGCTACCAGCCATGCAGGTCGGAGGTGATCCGAACTGTGACCAAGTCGACTTGAACCTAAGGGGTCGCACGCTTAAGGGTAGGAACCTACATGGTCGGATCTGAGGACACTGGTCGGATGTGATCCGAGCTATATTCGGATTGTGGCTGAGTAGACTTGTGGGCTTTAGGGTCCGTGCGAGGCCCAAGTGTTGAGCCTGACGGACGCCTATATAAAGTGGAGGTGCGGCACACTCATTTGGTCGATCGCTTCGGCGCGCTGTCACTAGTGTTTGCATGTGTTGCGAATAGCCACCTCCACTCGCCGCCGACTGTGTGATTGAACCTAGCAGTCTATCGCACGGTGTTCCTCCTGCACGTGTGGATACCGTTGGAGGAGGTGCACTTGCGCCGCTCCAGTGAACTTGTACGTCGGATCGGACGACCAGCTGTTCGAGAGAGATCGGACGAGGAGGAGACAATCCACGCAGACGCGCTGCCCCAACTATTCTTCCGCTGCACGGCACTGCGCGTCTAGTGGTAACGAACTATGATCCATCTCCCGCAGCATGTTCTTGGTTGTTCTGCGTGTAGGAAATTTTAAATTGCAGTCGATGCACCCTACCGTAGATCCCAACACCTTACTCATCATGGTGGCCGTCGGGATGATGAAGATGGCCACCGGTGATGATTTGTAACTCCGGTAGGGTGCCGGAACAGGGTCTAGATTGGTTTTCATGGCTACAGAGGCTTGCATCAGCGGAACTTATGATCTAGGGTTATTTCTGGTGGTTTCTATATTTATAAGATTTTTTGGCATTCGTTCCATGCGAAGATGGGTCTTGAGGTGACCACAACCACTGGGCAAGCCAAGCCCCTCTAGCGCGCCCTGGTGGGTTGTGCCCACCCCGTGGCTCTTCTGGCCCTCCCACAATGCTTCTAGTGCCTCTTTTATTCAAAAAAATAATCAAAAAGTTTTGTTGCATTTGGAGAACTTTTATTTCTGCACAAAAAACAACACCAGGGTAGTTCTGCTCAAAACAACGTCAGTCCGGTTAGTTCCATACAAATCATACCAAAACCATATAAAAATGTTGTAAACATGGCATGAATACTTCATAAATTATAGATTCGTTGGATACGTATCAGGCAACCAACATCGTATTGAATGATTTATTGGTCATCCGCTCAGATGTCTTCACCTGAAGAAGGGTGACCATAGCTGGGAATACTGACAGCTTATTTCCTGCGGTGACTTCCACGTTGCATTGTTCCAACTTGCGGGCCCACCTTTTTCCCGTGCAGGTAAAAATTCATGAAATGCGTGAGCATTTCGTAGCATTGTTTCAATGTTAACTCACTGGCTCCACCGCCACCACCTCCTCCTTCTCTTCCTCCTAAGCATCAGGCATATCAAGATGGTGATCTGCTGCTTCCACATAGTCAGTAGCATTGACGTTCACAACTTCACCATGATGAACCCACCTAGTATATGTGACCGACGTAGATGATTTTGCACAGTTGACTGGGGTCTTGAAACAGAATTCATACAATTGCTACATGGGCAGAGCACATATGATTTTGGACAACCGTAATCACCTCTGATAAAGTTCATGAAGTTTTCAACTCCCTTGATATATTCAGGGGAGAATCTTTGAGCAGAAGTTATCCAAGTCTTGTCCATCTGTTAGACATACAAATTAGTTCTGCCACTAGATATTACAGGAAAACCATATATGTTTTTTATAAAGTCCAGAAAAAATACCTAGGTCGATGTGTAAAGCTATGGCAAGATATTTGGACAAGAAAATCTAAGTAACGAAATATATGTAAAGCAAATTCAGCAAACATATTGAGTGCTAAATTATGGCAGGCTATTTCAGCAATCAATGAGGCCGAGCACACGGTCATCGAAGGCCATCTCAGCAACAAAGATTTAGTACAAAACGGTGTTGAGCTATTTCACCTAACAGATTGGCTACTATAACTTGGCAATCTACTTCAGAATACATACATGGTCCTAATATATGGCAGGATATTTTAGCAACTAATATGGCGTGGCATGGCATCTCAGAAAGTATATTGTGTGTAGAACAGAGCAAGGAAGATTCTTAAGCAGAGCATACTGACTATAAACTATTTCAGCAAGTAGTGAGATTAACAACGTCTATCAGCTAACATTCAACGCTACTCTGACATGCATGGGGCCTCTGTCTGGAATGCGCATATCATGGGAGAAGCTGACTGCCGTGCGTCTCCACAAGAACATCGCCAGCGGTGGAGGCGCGGCTAGAGGACGACAGTCTACGGGAGCGTATTGTGGGAGCGAGAGGATCGCCGTGCGTCCCCTCGACGAACCGCGGCACCGACATATTGGCGTGGTGGGGAGAGAAGATTTGGATGAGCGAATGGAGTGGAGGGGGGGGCATGGCGGTTTGGGAAATATTATTGGCTAGTTGGCCGAAGGGCAGTTGAATTTGGGATTTGGGGGGGGGGGGGATTTTCATGCGGTAGGCGTGGGAGTTTGGCGCATGGTCGGTTTCTCCAAATGCGGTCCCACGTGTTAGTGAAGAGGCAAGCTGAAGCGTGTTCCATTGGGTGAGCAGTGTGCAGGACCGACCATGTGAGGGGTACAATGCGACCGCGACAATGTGCTGTGAGTGTACCACCTTTTTCCTTTTAAACTTGGTGCTTCGCGCGATCCATTGATATTACTAGTAATACGGTAGTCCCTACTAAAACGGTGTGGCCGGGTATTTTCCCACACGATATGCGGGGAGGTTGGTTTAGTTGGGTTTTCAGGACTTTTTTAGGACAAGGCTCAGTTGGTTTGGCAGATAAAGCGAGATAAAGATGTGAAATGCATGAATGTGTAATGGACGTACTATTGGAGTGCCTAAGATAAATTGTGTATGTAGACCCTATGTGTTTATTTACTTCGCATGTTAGCTTTGTCTCGGGTCAAACCTTCTAAACTTAGACCAAGTTTATACACAAAGACAATGACAACCACAATACCAAGTTAATACGATTAGAATCATCATTCAATATATTTTCATACAATATATCTTACTATTATTGTGAAAGTTCATATGGACCAGATGAGATTTGTGCAAACACGACAGATTTTCATTACATTTCAAACATTTATATGACAGAAAAACAAAAGAAACCCGACCCTAAACCTATCCTACGGCGGCGACCGACGTCCACTTTCCTTTGTACTTCAGCATCGGTGATGACGTCCTCCATCTGCCGTCTCCATGAACATCGGCAGGGTTCAAGACCCGTGAAGTGAAGGTGCGGTCTCCGGTGAGGAAGAGTAGAACACAGGAGATAGACCAGCCAGTTGGCACACCATGCCCTGCCGCCTCCCATGCTCTACTCATCCTCGGAGGAGTCCCCGACCACGGTGGTGCCGGTGGACGTGAGGTCGATCGCTTCACCTACAACATGCGCCACCGAACGTTGGACGGCGACAAGTAGGATGCATGGTTGGCGGTGCTCTCGTCATCCCCCACCAGCGCGGCCACCACTTGTGCGGTCGCGTCTGCGTCCGGCTATGCCGGTATTGCGTTGCGAGTGGCAAGTTGAGCGAGGGCTGCGACCTCAAGCTTCATCCCCGATGACAAGCTCTCCCGTAGAGCGTTCCCGCTCGCAGTCATGGTGGATGTGGTGCCAGGTAGGAGGATGCGCTATGGTGTGGAGTTTAGCTGGGTGTTGCCGCTTTAAGTAGCATTACAGTGAGGCCAAGCGTTCGGGAGCATTTAAGTCACCAGAGTTGGTTCCTCGGGTAGCGAGCCTGCTTAATAACAACATACGGACGAAAGGCATGAATGAGGGCAGCTAGCGTCGGCTGGGAACGCACGCGCGCGACTACGTGAGGGATGAGGGTTTTTTGTGGGCCAGGGTAGTCAACTGCGGGCGTGACCTCTTCTTCGGTCTGCACACCATGTCCCAAGCCGCCAAAGAGTTGCATTTGACCCCATCATTAGTCTTTTTCCTCCACATGCAATGTCTTCTGATCTTATCTAGGATAGCCACAATTTTGGGGGTTAGTTTAATGGTGCCCATCAAGAACATAATCAGGGAGGTGATCTTTGAGTTCATGAGGGCCAGTTTGCCTGCATATGACATCAGGGACATGGCTGCTGTAATATTCCTATCTGCTTTGCAAACCAGAGGAGTCATGTCTTGGGTAGATGGTATGATGGTGCCCAGAGGGAGCCCATGGTACGTGAAAGGCATGGCACCCACAGTTTAGCCAAAAAGAGCAGCCATATCATTGCATTTGTCAACGGGAGTGTTGATTGGCACAAGTGTAGATTTATGACAATTGATCTTGAGCCCAATGGACGTGGCATAGTTAGCAAGAATGTCTTCTATCGTTTGTGCTTGGTTCGGGCAAGCTGGCATGATTATGATTGTGTCGTCGGCTTACTGGATGACCGGGTAGTCACCATCGTTAGATGGCCAGATGGGGTAGTCCAAGAGGTTCCTACACACAACACCATTGATTGCATTCTGGAGAAGATCCGCGGCAAGGACAAAGATCAGAGGAGACAGCGGGTCACCTTGTCGGACACTGCATAAGCAATAAATTTTTTCCTCGGGGTGCCATTGAGCAAAACCGAAGATATCCAGAAGAAAGATGCATTGAATCCATTTGAGCCAAGTGTCATTGAACCCCATGTTCTTCATAATCTGTAGCATGCCAGATTGTTGGATGGTGTCAAACGCCTTGAAAAAATCTAGTTTTAGCAGAATCACCTCTTTTTGCGATGTCTGGCACTGATGTATGTATTCAGACGCCCACACCAGATGACAATCATGAATAGACCTCCCTCGGAGGAATCCATATTGGTTGCGATGAACTATCTGCAAGATGATCTTCTAAAGGCGATTAGCCAGAATCTTGGTTATCATTTAAGGCAGCAGTTTAGCAATGTGATCGGCCAAAAGTCATTGACTATTTCTTGCAAGTTTTTCTTTGGTATTAATGTGATATAACCATAGTTCAGACTTTCGAGATCAAGTCCTCCTTTGTGGAATTCATCACAAAGCCGATAATAATCCGACTTGATGATTGGCCAGCAAGCTTTAGAAAGGCTCCATTGAAGCCATCAGGGCCGAGAGCCTTGTCAGGAGGCATTTCATTATTACTGCATCTATCTCGGCATGGGAAAAGGGGGTGGTCAGGCTATCGAAGTCCTCATTTTGTCTGAGAAGGGCCGACAGATTGAATTTCATGCGTGGGGTGGAACGGGTACCTAAACGTTGCTTGAAAGCCTAAAAAAGGATGGCTTCTTTTCCAGCGTGATTGTCCACAATAATTCCTTGATCTGATTTCAGTGTTGCAATACAGTTATGCTTGAATCTCTCTGTTGCCACTGTCTTAAAAAACTTCGTGTTCTCGTCTTCAAATTTGATCCATCGAATGGTACATCTTTTCTTCTAGTAATCTTTTTGATATTGAAGTAATCTAAGGAGATGATGCTTAAGAATGTTCCTAAAGTTACCTTCAGGTAATGTAAGAGGCCTGCGTTCCTCAATGGCATCAAGCTCGAAGATGGCTTTATTGGTGTTTCCTATGGCAACCTTGAGACGAGAGATCTTCTTGCTCCATTCGCTGAGAGCATGTCATACTGCTTTGAGCTTTTGACAGAGAATGGAAGCAGAGTTTTTGTTTTTGCCAAACTTTATCAGTTTATTCCAAGCCCGTTCAACTACATCCATGAAACCCGGATGGGCAATCCAATACGACTCAAATCTGCACATTTTGCTCTTTGGTATGTTGGTTTGTATAACCACAGTGCATGGAGTATGGTCAGAGACCGGGCGACCCAAAGGATTTACCATGGTATTGGGGAAAGAGATGGGCCAGTTTAGGGTGGTGGAGAACCAATCAAGTTGTTCAAGGAGCAGATTGAGCTACATATTGGACCAGGTATAAGCTCGACCTTTGATTGGAAGTTCAATAAGTTCTTGGGCACGTATGAAATCATTGAAGGTGAACATGTTTTGCGAGTTACCACCAGACATATTACGATTATCAGGGGCGTGGATCTAGTTGAAGTCACCGAGGAGTAGCCAATCTTCAGATGAGGGGATGTGAAGATCAAATAGCCATTGAGTGAACTTAGCTCGTTGCTCCCCTTGGCATGGACCGTATATGTTAGCTAGGTTCCAACTATGGGCATTTTGGGTGGAAGTAAAGTTGATTCCTAGCACAAATTGCTCTTCAATAATAACAAAGACAGTGAATACACTACTATTCAAGATCGTCACTAAACCTCTCGAGGCGCCAATAGAGGGAATGAAAGCATATGTATCAAAGCGTTTAGGGCACAGAGATTTAAGCGTTGTGGCATCAAAAGTCATCGTTTTTGTTTCTTGCAAGCAAATGATCGCACATAAATTACTTTGGATAGCATTCGAAAGCGCTAACTGTTTTTTGGGGGAATTAAGACCGCGAATATTCCAACACAAAACATTCCAGTTCCGAAAGAGTGCCATTAACTGAAAGTAAAAGAAAGGCGAATCAGCACTTAAGCAGAGGCAGCAGACCCGGACTTGTCCTCAGTGAGACCGGCAGTGGAGAGCTCCTCAGGAGGGATGGAACGAAGCTGTGTGCCTATGGCCTGCATAGTGGTGATAGCAGTAGGAGGAGGAACTTCTTCAGAAGGCGCGTGCAAGGATGAAGCAACAGTTGTGGTAGCAGTAGAGGGTATGGCACACGGCTTCATCTTAGACTTGTGGTGGCGAGCTCCAGAGAGAGAAGTGGTACAAAAACCATCATATTCGTTCGAGCGATTGCTGTGCGTGAGAGTGGAGATATCAATAGGAGGATCCAGTAGTTTTCCCTTGGGCTTGCACTAAACTTCATCCTGCTGATGATCAGATATCATACCATAAGTGAGCTGCAGAAGACCTGTTTGAGTTATAGTGTGCTGAACCACCAGATCGTTAAGAGGATATTTAGTTTCATTGTCATAATGAAAAGCAAGGGTGTCATTTGGTCCAAGTGGAGGATCAGCTAAAGCGTTAGTCTCAGCAATCATGCCATCATCTACTTCATCTATAATCATTGAAGATTCAGTACCAGCGGCAATCTCCGCAGTGGTGCCATCAACAAATTCTTCGATAGTCACTGAAGATTCAGTACCAGAGACAAGGAGTACAATTTGAAGAAATTGCAAACCATCAATGTTAGCTGACACCCGAACCTCAAGATGATAAACCTCTTGAAAAAACCATAACCAGCAGCCCATGGACCCCTTGAAGCAATCCAAGGACGAAGCACGTGAAACAAGGCACTGTTAAGTTGGTGATGAGGAACTGGATCAGACAACAAAATGGCCAGCAGATCATTGCCATGGGCAGAAAGACAAAACCTCAAACCTTGTCCATGAATATCCACTAAGATGGTAAGCACATTGTCAGATTATTGCCTAGGAACAAGCTGGTTGGACAGTACAGCAGAAATACTTCCATCAATAAACGCTGGGACAATGAGCAAATCCGACTAAGTGGAGGAGTTGTCACCAGAGACAGAAACTGAATCATGTCAAGCTTGCATTGGATTGTCAGAAATATTGTTCTCAGGAACCACTCCATGCATCACAGTGAGACCTAGAGAGGCGAGCCAGGCTTGATAATTCATAAAGTGAGGTGGCATGGGAGGGGCAGGGGTTTCTGGCCAAGCACCCCAGCTGCCATTGTGAGCCTGTCCAGCATGATGAGTAGCTTTGTTGGGTGGAGCACCATTGGGGGGTGCAGCATTTTGAACCAACCAGTTGTGAACCTGCTGCTAGTACAATTGTTCTACTATAAGCTCTCGGCCGAACTGCGGATGTGGATTGCCGTCAGGTGGTGGTGGTTCCTCTCTAGCCGGGAGCACCTCATGTAGCAAACCGTTCAAATCATTGCTGCGTAATATAGTGATCTGAACTGTCCAGCAGTCGCAAGCTCCTCCTAATTGCCAAACCACAAAACTCCAAGGGATCAAATTCAGACGGATTACACGTGCCTTGAGAAAGATGAAGCGTCTATCCTAACGAGGATTGTACCAGGAAACCAGAGAACCATATCCCCCTCAAGCCTTGTTGATATAGTGGTCCGTTTGGTAGTTGTAAGGGAAACCAAAGAACATAAGCCAAATCTCAGAACCAAAAGAAGTGCTGCGTCTATTTAGGGCTTCATTGTGAGCCAGAAAAGAGATCAGCAGATCTTCATCTTCCAGTTCCAGGGGTATGGCAACAACAGTGTCACGCATAAAGGAATCCAGAAAGCCAAAACCCTTATTCCGAATGGATGGTCACTGGATTCAGTAGTAAAGAGCTGAGCTTCATGGAGCAAGCCTTCAACTTGAGTATGGATGGCAGCCCACCGATGAAGGGGAACATAATGGCTAGCCTCGGCGATGGCCAGGAAGTCATGCTTGAGCGGCGCGATAGGCCCGACCACCATTCCTGACCTCACCAGGCGGTCTATAGGGCCGGGTTCCACCGCGTAGCCCGGTGGCAGGAAGGGGATAGGGTTCAGAGGGTAGTTCGCCATGAGCGACGAGGTGGTAGTTGGCAGCGTCAATGGTGGTGAATGCAGAGTGGTGGCAGGGAGCGGTGGAGTGGAACAGAGGGGTGGCATTTGGGCATTCAAGGAGGAAGACATAGCGTGAGGGGTAGAATGGGTAACTGGAGATGATTTGGGGACCCATATCCTTTTTTGGGCTCGGATTCTTTGAAAGCGCTGATGATCCACATGCCTATAGAAACCACATGATTTGTATCGCACGGTCGGCCTCATTTTCTTGGTACGGCGAGGTGGAACCAAGGGCGCACAATTGCCGGGTTGATTGAGGTGATTCCAGGGGTTAAGTGATTGTTGACCAAAAGTCGGCTGATGTGGTGTATTCAGGGGGCAGTTAATAGCCTTGTGCTTAGGTGCAGAGCATTTAAGGCAGATTATCCCAGCTTGGCATGAAATCCTTTTGTGGCCCCATTGGAGGCATTTTGAGCAGAGGGAGGCCCAATTAGCGAATATTTCCAGAATATCTTCCTCCAAATATTGGGCTTGGGCCAGGTCTGCCATATACCGATAACTGAGGGTGGGAGGCCATAATTTATACGGGGGTGCATATTTGAACGCAGAGTGTAGAAAACTCTGTGGTAATGATGGGTATTGGGCCTTAATAGAGCATTTAAAGCTACCATAGAGAATATATGCCACTAATTGAGTATCCTAATTTCCTCCTGCCTAATAAACCGTTGCATTAACTCAAGGTGTGAACGGTTAGCCTGTGAGGAATTTGAATTTGAAACCGTATGAACCAAGGGATGAACAGTAGCCTTGGAACCTGCTCAACTAGGCCAGATAATGAAGCTTCAGCAAAATGTTTGTTCGAGAAAACCATGAAATCAATAGGCACCAACTTGAATTTAGTAAGAGGATGATCCAAATTAGAACCCACATTACACTACTAGGGAAAAGCCTAGCAGCAGCGCGGGTTTTGGCCCTCTTAGTAGCGCGGGTACCGGCGCTACTAATAAGGCGCTACAGCTAACGTACAACAGTAGCGCCTGTTGACCCGTGCTACTGCTACAGATGAATAGCTGTAGCGCTCTTTGTAAAAGGGCGCCATCGATATTATTCGCAGCTATTGTAGCGAGGAAGCGCCATCGCTAAATTTCCCCCTCTCTACTACTAGTTTTATTAGTTTTTTTCCTGCATATTTATTTTTTATTTTTTTTTTGTATTTGAATAGGCTTTATACAATAATCTTTAGCATATCATCCACATACAAATGTAATCATAGCATATACATACAATTAGTCTCATCAAATCATGTCATCATCATAATCATCATCCAACACAAAGTGGTCTCTCGTCATCAATCTCAAAATAGCGATACAAGTCTCGATTACTTGCAAATACATCGTCATCCATCTAAACAATGATATACGCGAGAATAGCTATCACTTTGAGTACATGAGTTCAGATCCCTCTCGCATTAGCGTGAACCTAAACTAAGTACTATGTGTCGCCGAAACCGAAAACTGGTACACTGGCCTCGACACTCCGCCACTTGTCGATATATATACTCTGGCGCAGCACTTCTTTGCCATCTATGATCTATGCACCGCATCGTCACATGAGTCGATGATATGCAACATATATAGTTGAGCAATAGAAAGAGACAGACTTGGCAAAAATAGAAACAACATATCATAAGCATAAATAACAAAGTTCATCGTACCCAAAATGACCTAACTAGAGTGATTTTCGCTAGTCGAGGAGGAGGACGGTTTAATTACATCACAAATAAAGTTTCACCGTGCATAACTCAAAGTTTTGTCATAAAAGAAAGTATGGACTAAACGGACACATTGTCATATATCGACAATCACTCCATCATGTCGTGCCATCCATCCATGTCAGGGAGATAGTCATCGAGCTTAGTGAAAGGCTTCATGTCGAGACGCTGAGAGGATATCCATGTTCGGACGTCTTTCCGCGACATTTGTCCTTCTGCATGGAACATCCCTTTTTTTCCGACGACCTCATTCATGATGATTTGGGCAAGTTCGCGTTGGATGTTATAGAACTCAGCTCGAAGTCGATGATCCTCAATATCTCCTATGTCCTTTGCCCATTGCGTAATATGGGCATCGCCAGATCTAGGTGCCATGTGAAGGTTCGGTGATCCCGTCGTACTCCAAAGATGTGGTGTAGGACATAGAATCCATCATTAAGAGAATCGTTTGGTTGGTGGATGCAACAGAAGTCGGTCTTATGGCTGAAGGCGGCCCTGCCGCCCCTTCTCTTCTTGTCCCTAACCTCTCCACCCCTTGCTTGGTAGTAAAACATAGCACTGTCGAGAACATCTTTGATGTGGGTGTAATCCTTTTTGTGAATGTTCTTCGACGAGTCCAAGTAAAGAGCGTGGGAGAATCGGGGGTAGAGGATGATGAGGATGGCGCGCCCGCCGCTGCGCAAAATAAGTACACCTTAAATTAATTAGCCTCCATCGTGCAAATGAATTATTGAAATCGAAGGAAGGATAGCAGCGCGGATGACTTACACGAGATGATAAGGCACGAGAATCGCCTCCTTGTCCTTATTGGCGAGCATGAAACTGACGATGTAAGCCCTCGCGTATTCATGATGCTGTGCACAGACTCCCAAGAAGCCCTCGTGCATGTAGTACGGGTCAATGACACGTATAAAACGATCTGCTCAACCCCAATGATGTAGTTCATGTGCAAGGCATAAAGGCGGACAAACGTAAAATCCAGCTTCTTCACGTGAAACATGTCGAATATGTAATCGAATCGGAGGAAGAACTTATCCGCGGGGAAGACGTTGACGTGCGACATTTGCCGCGGAATGTTAACCACGTAGAGTGGGTATCCTGGATCTTTCGAGGCGATGAGGCCTTTCTCTACCCGTAGCACATCGTCATGAAGTCTCCTTTGATCGCCGAATCTGGCCGTAGCGCTGTTTTAGGTAGGATTGGTCGACCGGGATATGCCATTTATCTGCATCGGGGATATCTACACGGTCCTAAAGCCGAGGCTGCTGAGGCGGCTGGATCATAGAATCAGCTTTTTTGCCTTTCCTCGCTCTCTTCCTAGACTTCTTTACCACCGGATGGTCGTCAATAATACGTTGAGATGGTAATTCAGGCACCGACTCATGATGCTCAAACCCTGAGGAGGCGCCAGTATAGACATACTGTTCAGCGCCATCGTCATCCTCATCCTCATCCATGGCGACGTCATCAACGACTAATGGAGCCACCTGCTTACCCCGTCCGCTATCACCCAACCCGACACCCGACGCTAATTGGGTAGGTGGGTGTTGATGTTCATACCTTTGCTGAGGCTGCGTGCTCGTGGGTGTGCTCCCGGCCGCCTCGCACGGCGCGACTTTTGGACACAACATGACCCACCCATTGCAACAATCACCAAGCCGCCGGGTCTCGCCGTCATCCCCACTAGTATTAGAGGAGGCAAATTTCGTGGCCCGGTTTGACATCGCCATGGAAACCTTGAAGACGCTCGAGGATCGACCGTTGTGGAACAATGGTTCCTTCGCTCCATTATCGCCCCTTCCCCACGCCCACCTTCTTGCTCGCCGATGGTGTACAATATGGTGCACGGGTTTCGCTAACCTGCAAAGAAAAGTCTGCGACGTGAGACATCCAAAGGCAACGAAAACGGAGATTATACATTTATATTGAAGGGGCCGTGTGGCGATACGGTGAGGGCATCGAGCTCAGCCAAAGAGGAGGCACCACCGAGCACGTAGTCAAAAGGGAGCCGTCTTGGGAGCAGTCAAGGGAGCCGCGGGGAGCAGTACGGAGCAGTCGGGAGCAGCTTGCTCCCAAGAAGTCGCAAGGGAAAGTCCTCTGCATTTTTTTCTGGATTTTGCCTTGTCTAAGTGTAAACGCCCATCACCAAGGAAGTAGATAAATCTGCAATCGCCTGTTTTGCGGCAGCTACCGCTGTTGCGATTGTCTGAGATGATTTCTTCTCAACCGCAATCTCAACCTTCTTGTCGATGCTTTCTTCAGTTAACCTCCGTCTTTCCTTTTTCTCCTCCATGGTCTCACGGTAGTACTTCTTCCACGTGGTGCCGTCTCCGACACCGTGCATGCGTCCATACGACGGTCGAGTATCCACTGGTTGTTGTTTTAATATGTTCAACGCTCGGTTGAACGGAGCGCCCCACTTGGCCTCGCCAATGCCTCGACGGCGAAGCTCGCCGCCACAATCCGTGCTGCTCTCTCCGCAAAAGGCACAAGGATCGTTTACAAATATGACTAACGTAGCAAATAATTGATCGAAACTAAAATTACCAGCAGTCTCATGAACTCCGTGATGACCGGTGTTGTCTCGTAAACCTTCTTCACTGGGTCCCAATGGTGCGGGCCCTCGGGATGTCACGCCTCTGCGGACGGTGAAATCCGCCAAGGGGTCTGGATGCCTG
Source organism: Aegilops speltoides (assembly GCA_021437245.1). Taxonomy (NCBI): domain Eukaryota; kingdom Viridiplantae; phylum Streptophyta; class Magnoliopsida; order Poales; family Poaceae; genus Aegilops; species Aegilops speltoides. The sequence continues at coordinate 338,854,342 of CM038147.1, read as the reverse complement.
CACTCGCGGCTTCGCGGCCCTCCTTGGCCCATTTGGACCTCTTTCCGCCGTAACCACGGCTTCCGAGGTGGTGGGTCCCAATGTTCCTCTTTTGAAGCCCCTTCATGTACTTAGACTTTTTTTTGCAGCTTCGGCCTCGCAAGCCTCCTTGAATATTTGAAACCGCTCTTCCGTGATTGTCGGACTATCCTTTACAATCTCGGAGTAGGGTTCCCCGTCGTTGATCTTTGTTTTCACTCGATTTTTCCAGGCGGCCAACACGTTGCTAAACTTGGTCATGGCGTGTTTGTTTATCTTCTTCATTGTCGGGTCCTTGTCTGGATCTTCATAATCCTTCTCATTCCGGCCCGGGAACAAGAATATCTGGTGAAACTTCTTTAGGAGGGAGCTCCTCATATTTTCTATCTTCTTTAGATTCTCATCGTTGATGGTGGCGGTTGTCCGTATGATGCAGCCTATTTGATTGTCGTAGCACGCGCGCGCTTCCTCGGGCGCCTTTGGCTCAAAATTGCCGTCATCCACCTCCGTGACCACCAGTCTAGTAGTCCCGAGTTTGTTAGGAACCCGTTGCCTCTTTGCTTTCGGTTCTACACCGGCTCCGCTCCCCGAGGCAGCACCGGTCTTAGCGCCGGTCTAGATGCCGGTTTGAATCTCAGCGCCGGTCTCAGTCTCCGCACCGGTCTGCGTGTCGGTCTCAGCACCGGTTTGCGTGTCGGTCTCAGTCCCCCATGCCACTGGGGGGCCCAGCAACAACATCTGTTGATCGTCGGTAAGGCTAAAAATTCGCTCGCCGCCCGTAGACGCCGCCGCAATCACCGTAACCCTGTCCTTCATCGTTGCTAGCCATGTTTCCTATGATTAAATCTAGTCAATTAATTCTAGACCTAATAAAATGAATAATGACATAAAAAGGACTATTAGTTTGCAGGAATGTTGACTCCTTCCCAGTGCGGCAAATCCGGGCACTCGATATGTCCTAGTTTAGAAGACAAGTCATGCCGAAATTCACGGAAATTTCGCATGACCTTTGCTAAAAGTGGACAAATCGAGAACCTGAAATTTGCCGTAATGTAAATGAATCAACATTCCGCAAAACATAGGCTACTCAAAGATCATTCCTCGAAGCAACAAAGCCACTTGGGCACAATCGAACAACTTCAATGAAAAGATATAACATGACCACTTCAATGAAAAATAAAATTTGCCTAAATTCTTTTCCTTGAAAAATAGTGGTCTTTTCAAAAATCAAAACCTTTGCAAAATGACCTCACTAAACACGTAACCCAATTAAATTGCAAAGGAACTCCATTTCTCTAACCCTTCTGACCTAATGCTCTAAAATAAAATTTTCCTCTAACCTAGCCAATCTACTTAACCTAGCTTGTTAATCCAACGAACCTAATCATCCTACCTATTTAACCTAGTTAGTTAATCTAGTTTACCTAGATAATTAGCCCTAATTAAACTAGTTAACGCAGCTAGTTCTCTGTCAAAGCCTAAAATATATTTTTGCACTAATTAACCTGGATAATTAACCTAATTAAACTAGTTAACCTCACTAGTTCTCTGTCAAAGCCCTAACTAAGTTTTTGCACTAACCTAGATAATTAACCTAATTAAACTAGTTAACCGAACTACTTCTCTGTCAAAGCCCTAACTAAATTTTTGCCCTAACCTAGATAATTAACCTAATTAAACTGGCTAACCTATGCATGAGAGAGAGAGGAGGGGTGGGGGCTTACAGATGATGGCTCCGGTGGTGGCGACGGAGGCAGTGGTGGCGAGGGAGGCAGGGGCGTCTCCGGTGACGGCGAGGGAGGCAAGGGCGTCTCCGGTGACGGTGAGGAAGGAAGTTGTGGCGAGGAAGGATCCGGTGGCGTCGACGGCGGCTCCGGTGGCGTTGACGAGGCCGCGCGGCTCCGTGGCGTTGGGGGCTGCTCCGGTGTCGTCGATGGCGCACGACTCTGGTGGCATCGACGTCGGCGGCGAAGTGGGGCGACGGTGAATCGGGAGAGGCGGCGCTGGGTGGGTTGAGGGATTTGGGGAGAAGTGGTGGCCGGGGGGAAACGGTTTTTGGTTAAGTCAAACTTAGCGGTAGCGCGTTTCGCAAAACGTGCTATAGCTAAGATAGCTATAGCGGTTTTTGCAAAACGCGCTGCTGCTAGCTATGTAAATTTCTTCCTTTTTTAATTTCCTTTTCTGTTTCTATAGCGGGGGTCTAGGACACGCCCTGCAGCTACATTAGCTATAGTGCCTCTTACAAACAAACGTTGCTGCTATGCCTTCGTCCGTTTTTTCGCTTTTTCGTTTATTTTGCTTTACATTTTATTTTTTCCTTTCTGCTTTTTCTATTTCTTTCATTTTCATTTTCTTTTCTATTTGTTTTTCATCTTATTTTATTTCCGTTAGTAGTAGTGCTCTTCTTAGGAAACGCGCTGCTAATTATGCCCTAGCGGTAGCGCTGCTTTTCAAGCCCGCCATCGCTATGCGTAGCCTATCATTCTGCCATTGGGAATATTAGTAGTAGCGCTTTTGCAGCTACACGCGTTACTGCTAAGGTTGTTTCTGTAGCGCGTTTTTTCTTCAATCGCTACTGCTATACAGCACTAGCGCGCTTTTTTGACCCGCGCTGTTGCTAAATTTCTGTGTATAAGGTTTTCCCTAGTAGTGTTATCCAGCTTCGTAGGAGAACATAGGTGAGTTTGGATCGCCATGGGCTTTCTCATAGATATGTCTAGCAGTCCTTGTCCGCATGCCATTGTGATTCAAAATGCTTGTATCCACTGAAGCGTCCATTGAAAAAATGAAAATGACAAATGAAATCCGGCCAAATACGGTCCTTGAGGCCATGAATGAAATGACCAATTTTGTTGCCAGCCACTGAGAAACGAAAAGATCTCTAATTGATCCGAGAGACCTTAAACCCTTTGTGGTGACCACCAATGCAACATTGTAAAGCTACACCCACTGAATGCTCAGAAAGAGGAAAGGAAGCCGAGGAGAAAGAAACTGCCAAGAAGAAATCCTTGGTATTGCGAGAGGGGGTATAATGAACCGTTTCTCCAAATCATCGACGTACCTGATCTATAACCGCAAGGCCAAGTTTGAAATCCCAGTGTAGGAGACCTTCCATGATGAGAATCAAAGGCTAGATCCATGGTGTGTGGTGTGGAGCAGGTGGGAGAGGAGAGGGAGGAGGGAGGAGGAGAGGGGAGCCATCTTCCCAGTGCGTAGTAGACTTGCCCGGCAGGGGTTGCTTCGGGGCGACATCAACTACGCGCATACGGGGGTGCGAGTGGTCTAACTTTCCAAACTTGCGAACTACCACTCCTACCATTACACAGGCTACTGACCGACTACCAAGTTAGGCCAAAAGCCTAAGCTTGGGGGAGTACGTATTCCCACCGACATTACATTCATTTTCACACATTTCATTCCAGTTGTCGGTGTCCACACTTTTTCATTGTATCATCCATGTTTAATTTATTTTCTCGCTTTCTTCTTGTGTGTTTGAAAAACTTTGAGAAAATCCAAAAATATGTTCTTGCTTCTTTTTGATTTTTCTTCCTAGTTTAAATTGTTGTAGCACTAAAAGGAAAACCCAAAAAGATTTCATTGGTCTTCTTTTTTGAAAGTGCGTTATATCGACTAGGGGGGGGGGGTGAATAGGCAATTTTTATGAATTCTTCACTAAGGACTTTATTGTCGAGGAAATTCCTAAATAAAGAACTACTTGCAGCGGAATAAGTACTCAATAGTAAACATAACAGAACACACACATAGTCATCATGATGAAATGAAGACCAGCACAGAGTACAGAAAGGGTAAGCATAGGATAACACAAGATGAAGACAGACTGACTGAAGAAATTGAACTGAGGAAATTGAGAAAGTCTTCAGTCAAAGTCTTCAAATAGATATGAACAGGCACACAACAACAGAAATGAGGAAATGAAAGAGTTGAGGAAATAGAACTAGTAAGCTTGGTGAAGACAATGATTTGGTAGACCAGTTCCAACTACTGTCTCAGTAGTACGTCTGGTTGGAGCGGCTGAGTATTTAGACTCGAGGACAGCCAGTCCCGGACACACAGTCCTCACCGTATTATCCTTGAGCTAAGGTCACACAGACCTTGCCGAATCACTCGTGGTAAGTCTTCAGGTGACTTCCAGACCTTCACAAAGTTGGTCACTGTATGATCCACAATTCCTCTTGGATGCTCTAGACCATGACGCCTAACCGTCTAGAAGAAGCACAGTCTTCAAAGGTAACAAGCGTCGGATCCACATGGGATCAATCTCTTTAGTGATGCTCAATCACTCTGGGTTTGTAGGTGTTGGGTTTGGGTTTTCCTCACTTGATGATTTTCACTGAAAGTCCTCGGAGGATGGGATGCTCTCAAATGACAAGTGTCAGTTTCTCTTGGAGTAGCCAACCAGCTAGTGGTTGTAGGGGGCGGCTATTTATAGCCTAGGGAGCAGCCCGACATGATAAGACATAAATGCCCTTCAATGATATGACTGTTAGGTGGGGGGATATTTTGGGACAGCTGGCGCATAGCACAGCAACGGCCGGAAATTTGACTCTCAAATTCCTCGTATATCATGTTCCTCATCGTAGGCAATTCAAGATCTGGCGAATTTAACTCCTCGATCGAGAACAAATTCCTTAGAGACAAGAAGAACTTCGTCTCTGTCACTAAAGAATATGACTGAACTGTATGAGATTTCCAATGGCTTCACTCGAAGGGATTGGTAGGTGTAGGATTTCGAGTTGAGCATCACATGGAAAATTTTCCTTAGTATTTCCTCGACCCACTTTAAGAGTATGGTGTTTCCTATGACTCAAGAAAGAGAAAATGAAACTATAAAAACAAAAGTCTTCACGCTTCATGTTCCTCGAATGATTGCCAAGTCTTCAAGGTTACACCAATTTCTTCACTTTCAAAGTCTTCAGGAAGTCTTCAGAAATCCAAAGTCTTTAGTTGAAGAACTTCATTTTTAGGGGTCGACTTTCTCTGTAAATATCAAACTCCTCATAGACTTATAGACCTGTGTACACTCACAAACGCCTCAGTCCCTTAACCTATAAGTCTTCAATACACCAAAATCACTAAGGGGCACTAGATGCACTTACAATCTCCCCCTTTTTTGTGATTGATGACAATATAGGTTAAGTTTTCAACGGGGATAAAAATATGAAGTGTAAGTATTGATGTTGAGGAATTTGATTGCAAGATATAGAGGAACTCCCCCTGAAGATGTGCATAGTGAGGAGTTTGCTCTTGAAGCATTGCACACTTGAAGAGTATAATTATGGAGATCTCCCCCTATATCTTGTAATTCATACATGCATTTGACATATAATATGAAGAATTTGAAATGCATGATGAAATATGGTGACTGATGTAATTCAGCATGCGTGCATTAACATTAATGAGGAATAAGCATGCAGAAGAACATAGCAAAATTATCAGGCCACCATAGAGTTTAAGATTACAACTTGATCCAGCAAAGTCATCAAAAGAACGAGAGTTGTAACTTAGAGAAAAAATTCCCATATAAGATAGACCCGCTTGAAGACTAACTCAAATTTCTCCCCCTTTGTCATCGAATGACCAAAAGGGTTGAAAATGAGGACTAACGCCCCTGAAGAATATCATGAAGATGGAGGAGCGCCAACGTTGTCAGGGTCTTGAGTCATTGTAGGGCCTGCTGTAGTGTCGTCCAAGTCTTCATACTCGTCTGTGGCTCATGATGAAGAATATGAACTGGCGACCAAGGGAGGAACCTTGACCTTCTTGAGTTTCTTCGGTGGAGGAGCAGACCAGTCAAAATCTTCTTTGAAGCCCATTTGCTTCAGATCTTCTTCACCATAGAGATGTGACAAAATAGCCCAGGTGCGATCAAAAACTTCATGGAGGTAGTAATGGTTTTTCTTCACAACATTATGTGTAGAGGTCATGTTGTGAAGAATAGAGCCAAACTGTCGCTTAACCCATTTGTGGTTTCGATCCACCTTCTAGTCAAGACTTAGAAGCAGCTCACGGTCAGTCATCACACGAGGAGCAGTAGCTTGAGGACTTGACTTGGGAGCATTTGTAGCAGAATCATGAGTGGAAGAGTCATCATTGGTGGAATAAGATGCAACTTTGCGGAACAGACCATCCAATGGACGAAAGCCTTCATCGATAACGGCTGGAGACTTGCCCTTCTCATCAGCTGAGAAATATGTCCGCTTGAGGACTTCAATCGGGGGCAAGTAGCTGAGGTGATTCTGAAAGTCAGCCTTGTAGTTGAGTGAAGACCTTGTTCTGAGGAATCTCATGATCCACGATGCATAAGGCTTCAGCTCAAATGGTGAAAGTGCAACATTCACCAGAGTCCTCATGAAGGAATCATGATAATTTATGGGGATGCCATGCATTATGTTGATAGCATATTCTTCATCATTCCAATAATTTCCTCATCGGATGAGTCATGGCCTTTGGTAGGACTCATGGTCTTCGTCAGAATGCGATAGATGGTTCTTGGCACATAGAGAAATTCATTCATGAGGAATTTGGTCCTTGGGGCTTGACCAGGCTTCAGAGGCTTCATGAGCACTTGCATATAGTGAGCAGTGAGTTTAGGCTCATCATACAGACAACGAGCACCTTCAGGTGGAGGACTGATTGGTAGGGCACGAAGCAATTCAGAGGCTGGTGCCTTGTAGTGAGTGTTTTCAGTCATCCAGTCCAACACCCAAGAGTTGACGCCAAGAAGATCACCGTGATATGCAAGATTATGTAGAACTCAAGAATAAGCTCTTCATTCCAATCAACTATGTCTCGAGCAAAAGTTGAGCAAGCTCGATCATGAAGCATACTGAGGACTTGAGAGAAGCAAGGCATTGATTCCATGTCCACGTGAGGAATATGCTCGTGGTCGAAGATGTCCTTGTTGAAAAGCAGTGAAGAATAGAAGTTGGCCTGGCTGGGAGTCCAGAAACGCTTCCTTCTAAGACGAGCATTGTCATATGGGTTGAAATCAGTGAAGAACACATGCTCGCCGAAGAAATCATCAACCTTGAATTTTTGCTTCTTTGAGAAGGGATCCTTTGGCTTGGGCTGAGGAGTGTCAGTCAATTCCATCACCATCTCAGGAATCGCAATCTCAGGATCCACAGGTTGAGGAATTTTAGGTTGTTCTTCAGCTGCGGCCTGGGTCTTCAATTCTTCGTTTACAATTTCTTCAGCACTAGTGGCTGGAATTTCTTCATGGACAGACGGGGTTGCATGAGGTTCTTCAGATCCCATTAGTACTTTAGTGGTAGCAGGGGACTGAGGTATTGCTTGGAGCGGAGTGAACATTGGAGAGTTGGGGTGCTGACTTTCCCAAAAGTCATCATTTAGCATAGGTGTGGTACAGCCAATGTCCACATCCTCATCTTCCATTTCTTCGACACCTACCTCTTCAGCAGTGAACTGAGGCATAGGTGAGGAAACAACTGGGGTTGAAGGGATTTCATCCACTTCAATTTCTTCGTCCAACTGCCCTAACGAAGCAGCAGAAGGATTGTCTTCATCGTATTCATTGGGAATCACATAGTCTTCACCAAAAGGAACAAGGTCCATTGATGGCATGTAAGAGACAGGAATGACATCAATTGGGTTGTCAATTGAGCTAGTCAGAGGCTTCATCTTCTTCGGAGCTGAAGAATTTGATGAAGTTGATGCCTTCCTTTTCTTCATAGCTGCACGCTCTGCAGCCTTGGTCTTTTTCGCATCTGATACAGATGGAAGCATCGAGTTGGTGTAGGCGCAGGAGGTGCAAAGGACTTTGGATCATTTTCTTCAGGTGCAACTGATGTAGTTGCCCTAACTTCTTCACTTTCTTCAGGCGCACCACTAGTGGATGCCCTGGCAATATCTTCAGCGGCTGGAATGGAGCCATCAGCCCTGGTACTCTCATTTTCTTCAGCAGCCTGATTGTCATCAGCGGTGCTGGCATGTTCTTCAGTAGGCTGAGCAGATGCTTCAGCCGGTGTAACTTCAACGTGCACAGGAGCAGCAACACTTGAAGTGAATTTCTTCATCAGATTGACGAACCAAACCTTGGCGCCCTTCCAATCAGCATAGTAGCGATTGAATTCATCACTCAGTTGCTTGATTCCATCTTGCAAGGCAATGAGTTGATCAGGGGTAAGAGTGAGGACATTGTCCTTGAGGTAGCGCTGCTTCTTGTATTGCGCTTTCTTCAGCTTTCTGCCTTCTTCAAATTTCCACATTTCTTCCTCAATGAAGGCAGTCAGAACATGAATTTGGCTAGGAGTGAGGTTCATCTCTGGCAAAGGCATGTTAGGGTCTTTGTGCCATAGGTCTATGAAACCGAGGATCAACTTTCGATCCAATAGCAGTGGCACATTGTCACGCCCAATATACGATACTATCCTAAAGAGACTCGAAGGTCCCACCAAGGATAGAACCGCATATTGATACGCTTTTGCAAGGTGGATATCATTACATCAACATTACATAATAGATGGGGATACATACAAAAGGCATACAATGCCACCTGAATACAACATCACAATACATATGCGCAACATCCGACTAAGGATGAAACACAAATAGAAGCTCAAACGACATCGACCCTGCTAGCCCAGGCTGCTGACCTGGAACCTATCCCCTGATTGAAGAAGAAGCAGAAGAAGAACTCCAAAACAAGCAAACATCACTCTCGTGTCATGATCATCGCGTAACTTGTACCTGCAACTGTTGTTGTAGTAATTTGTGAGCCACGAGGACTCAGCAATCCCATTACCATGGGTATCAAGACTAGCAAAGCTTAATGGGGAAGGAAGGGGTAAAGTGGTGAGGTTGCAGCAGCGACTAAGCACATATGGTGGCTAACATACGCAAACAAGAGCGAGAAGAGAAGCAACAGAACGATCGTGAAGCTAGCAATGATCAAGAAGTGATCCTGAACTCCTACTTACGTCAAACATAACCCAAAACTGTGTTCACTTCCCGGACTCCGCCGAAAAGAGACCATCACATCTACACACGTGTTTGACGCGTTTTAATTAAGTCAAGTGTCAAGTTCTCTACAACCGGATATTAACAAATTCCCATCTGCCACATAACCGCGGGCACGGCTCTCGAAAGTTTATACCCTGCAGGGTGTCCCAACTTAGCCCATCACAAGCTCTCACAGTCAACGAAGGATATTCCTTCTCCCAGGAAGACCCGATCAGTCTCGAAATCCCGGTTAACAAGACATTTCGACAATGGTAAAACAAGACCAGCAAAGCCGCCCAATGTGCCGACAAATCCCAATAGGAGCTGCACATATCTCGTTCTCAGGGCAACACCGGATGAGACTAGCTACGAGTAAAACCAGACCTCAAGTTTCCCCGAGATGGCCCCGCAGGCAGCTCGGATCAGACCAGCACTAAGAGAAGCACTGGCGGGGCTAAAAAAGATGACCCTCGGGCTCCGGAAACCCAAGGGAAAATGGGCTAGGTGAGTCAAATGGTAAAACCAAGGTTGGGCCTTGCAGGAGGAGTTTTATTCAAAGCGAACTGTCAAGGCGGTCCCATAAACCACCCAACCGCGTAAGGAACGCAAAATCAAGGAACATAACACCGGTATGACGGAAACTAGGGCGGCAAGAGTGGAACAAAACACCAGGCATAAGGCCGAGTCTTCCACCCTTTACCAAGTATATAGATGCATTAATTAAATAAGAGATATTGTGATATCCCAACATAACCCTGTTCATCATGGAGCAATCTTCAACTTCACCTGCAACTAACAATGCTATCAGAGGGGCTGAGCGAAGCAGTAACATAGCCAAGCAAAGGTTTGCTAGGAACGGTGAAAAGGTTAGAAGCTGGCATGGCAATTTGGGAGGCTTGAAGAGAAAATGATAGGTAGCGCAACATAGCGATAGAATTGAAGCAACTAGCATAGCAATGATAGTAGTGAGATCCAGGGTAGTGGTCATCTTGCCTGAAATCCCGCTAGGAAGAAGAACGAGTCCATGAAGAAGACGAACGGGTGTAGTCGAACGAATCCTCATAATCGCAACGTTACCGGAACTATCAAGAAGAAGCAATACCGGAAAGAAGCAAACAACATGGTAAACACACAAGCATAAACATGGCATGATGCACAACCAAGTATGATGCATGTCCGGTTTAATGAGGCATGGCATGGCAAAGTGCAACAAACAATACTACAAGTTAAGTGGAGCTCAATATGCAACGAGTTGCATATTGACAAAACACCACATTGACATATTTAGTTTAATCTCGTTTAAGCTACCAAACAATATTAAATGTTGGTAAACATGGCAAGAGGTGAAGCATAATTAAACTAACTATAGTCAAGTTTAAATGAGGCCGGAAACAACAAACAACAATTCTGGAAAATCCCCATGTGCATATTTTAGATTTGGTACTGTTCTGCCCTAAAACATATTTTAATGTTGTTAAACAGTAAAACAAAGTGCACCATGTTAATCTAGGCATTTTCCACCCCATTTACATATAAAGAACATTTAAATCCGAGCTATAGTTATTTAGTTATGAAATAAATCATTTTAGCATGGCATTTGAGAAAATTAATCAAACATCATTTTAAACATTTCAAACATGGATGAAAGTGGCATATTATTGATCCACAAAATTCTAAGCATTTTACATGTATAAAACATTTTTATCCGATGCACGGGTGAGGAGTTACGAATATGGAAAGTTGTATCCGGGGTGTTACAACACTCCACCACTACGAGAGGATCTCGTCCCGAGATCTAGGATGGCACCGGAGGGAATAAGAGGTAAACTAAGTTGCTTCTTTGACAAACGAGTGAAACCATGAACCTTGAGAGGTTGAGCAAAAAGAAAGAAAGAAAACAACGAAGATGAACAAGGTTGAAAACACTCCGTTAGAAAAGAGGAACAAGGGATACGACGAGAACCAAGAGGTTTAGTGATAAGATAGATATTGAAACCACTCCGGTTAAAACTAGATAGAGAAGGAATAAGATTGATATAATTTGGGCAGCACTCCGACTGAAAGAAGAAGGAAAACTTGATAAGATGAAAAGAACTTGAAGAGATGACACAACACTCTAGTTAAATGGATAAGCATGAAAATAACACAATCCTCACAATTCGAGATGATAAGTGAAGAGAGCAACATCACCATGCCTCCGGAAGAAAGAATTGAAGATAGATCATTGAAATAAAAGAATGGAGAAGAAAATGCCAACTTCTGCCACAAATGAGCTTGGAAAGCACCCTTCCAAGAAGGTTATAACGGAGTTGTTGGAGAAAACCAACAACGAAACGAATAAGCTTGTAGTGGGCTTATGGAAAACTCCTCGAAATGATGAGGTGACAACCGGCCACTAACAGAAACAATTGATTGGTTGAGATCAATGAAGATAAGAGAAACTTCTTTCACCAAGAGGATAATTGGAGAACTTGGGTCATTGATAAGCACCACAATTAGCAACATTCCTTCGGGAAGGCTTTTAGGTGAAATCTTTACCAAGATAACTCCAAGGAAGAAAATGATGGATTTAAAATACCTCATTCTTGACAACATGTGAATTGTGAAACATGAATGAAAATTGTCAAGAATGATATAACACCACATCAAAAGATAAGGTAGAAAGAATTGCACTTTGGAATGCAAGATGAAGAACGCTTGAATGCCTCAAAACAAAACATGAGTTGGGTACCATGTTTATTTTTGAGTATAGCTTGGCGGGTCATAACTTCAAGAGAAATCTTGAAGAACAATTGAAGAATGAAAATAATCCTTGACGAACCCTCATGCAGAGCCTCCATGAAGAACTCTGTCAGTGTACTAGAGTAGGGGTACCCTAGTATCCCGAACTTGTGCACAGGCAGTCGCAGCACCCCATGGCAAGGCTTGCCGGGTGACCGCCGAGGTCCTCCGTGGTCCCTTTGGAGCCATTCAAGAACAAAGTATTCAAGCCAAGGAGATAAGGCCCCGGCAAGAGGAGCTTGCCGGAAGTCCAACCGAGGCATCTCAAGGAACTTGCCGCGACGCGCCACGCGTCCCGGCGAGGCCCGGTGAGCGACAAGCTTCCGGACGCGACAAGACAACAACCGCGGCAAGCTACCACTCAGACCAAGCGCTCAAAGACATCCACCAATGTGTCGCAGGACCTTTCGGCGCCAAGGCAAGAGGCCGTGCAGCCGGCGGTCTTGTGCGCGGCTAGCGGCGCTGACAAGATTGCCATCGTGGCAAGCGGTGGCGTCCCTGACGGTCCCTTTTCACACTATTTGGGCGACGCAGACGGGCATTTAATGCCTTTGTCCCCTGCCGTCAGGGTTAGGTATGATACACTGTATAGGTAGTTGTACCAACCGCAACACCTTTCCATTTTTACCCTTGTCTACGTTGCCACCTGTCGGTGACCCCTTGAGCATATAAAAGGAGGCCCATGCGCAACGTAGAGGGGGGTTCGGAGGCAGAAAAACACTCATGCTTGGTCTCGTTAGCAGCTAGTGCGTACTGTAGCATCCAGCGCTCCCGAGCAAGAACTCAATACACTCAGACATGCAGCAGTAGGAGTATTATCTCTCCGGAGAGCTCCGAAGCTGGGTAAATCGCTCATGTGCTTCGCCTCGATCTGCTCTTCACGCGATCTCCGCCCTCCCGCCGAACCGAAAGGGGCTCGGTCCGCTGGTCCCATAGGTGTCCGTGGGTCGGCCTCCCCGACATCCTTGGCGCACCAGGTAGGGGGCGTCGAGGTTGTGTGAACCTGATCCGACGTTCACACGAGCTAGATCTTCATCTTCTTCATCGACATGCCACCGAAGAAGAAGGCTTCGGAGGTGGCTGCGCCGTCCACGTCGATCCCACCACCACCGGAGCAAACAGGTGGTGGGGTAGACGCCGGCGGAGGAACGGGCGTCGACGAGGGAGCTCACGGTGCTGCCAGGTCCTAGGACAAGGCTGTGTAGACTTCGGCGTCCGTACATGCACCACGCCCATCCCAGGAGGCGCGGGACCGACAGCGTCATGGTACTCGAGGTACCATACGTTCGTTGGACCAAGATCGAGCCGGTGGATCTCGGGGTGCTCAAGACCAGCATGCACGCCAACATGCTGGCACGAGCAAGACACGGTCGCCTGAACGGGACGCTACTCCTTCTAACATAGTTAGAAGTCCGAGCATATCCCGCTCCTCGCACCGTTCGCCACTGCCACCCACCACTTCAGCAGAAGCTTTGGCACGAGCTCAACTGCTCCTGGATTACCCTCCAACGGAAGACAAGATCGACGAATGGAGGGCCACCATTCAGAGTCTCATCGGCTTCGCCAACGGCGACACTCCACGGCAGCCGAGTACATCGCAGCCGCGGCAAGATTGCCGGGCACGAGCCGATGGCTACAAAACCGGTGGGGGTGCAACCACCGTGCACTCTCCGCCCCGAAGGCCAAGATCGCCGACTCGCCGGATCTACATCGACAGCGACTCCACCGCATCATCAGATCCACGAGCTCGTCGCGATCAGCGCCAAGTTCTTCATGAACGGCAGCAAGAAGACGCTCGTACTCGCATCGAGCGCCGAAGAGAAGCGCGGCGTCAATCGGACCAGCGCGCTGGGCCCTCTGTCGACATGCATGCGCCAGGGGAACCAGGCGACTTGCCGTACGCAGTTGGTTGCCCTGCGTTCAATCGTGAGCTGCAGCAAATCCAGTGGCCCAGCACGAAGAATTTCAAGCCAGACGTACCAGAGAAGTACGACGGCAAGTCACATCCGTCGGAGTTCCTCAGCATCTACAACATCACGGTGCAAGCTGCCAGGGGGCGGGACGACAAGATCCTTGCCAACTACTTCCCGCTGGTGCTCAAGCCCAATGTCAGGTTTTGGCTCATGCACTTGCCGGATAACTCCATATCCTCCTGGGCAGACCTATGCCATCAGTTTGTCGGCGCCTTTACAGGCGGCCACAAACTTCATGGCCAAGAGAGCGACCTTCATCTGCTCGCCCAGAAGGAAGGAGAGCCCCTGCGCAAGTACATTCATAGATTCAGCTGTGTACAGAACAACATCCCAGATGTCCACCCTGCCACGGTCATCAGCGCGTTCCATTAGAACGTGCGAAACCGTAGGATGCGGGAGGAGATGGCGATGTGCAAGATCAGAGACGTCAGTGAGCTATATGCCCTGGCCGACAAGTGTGCACGTGCTAAGGAAGGGAGGAAACTCCTCGGAGAGAATACAGAAGTAGGAGGATCTGATAGCGAAGATGCTGCCCTGGCAAAGAGAAACCAGCGGCAGAACAACAGGAAGAAGAAAGGCAAAGATGTGCTAGTCGTTGAGCAGTCCGGCAACGGAGGTGACGCCAAGAAAGCCGGAGCTACCAACTGCCAGGCTGTGGCGGTCGCCGACAAGCAGGACGGCACCAACAAGCAGTACTGCAAGATCCAACGCACCAAGGGCCATGATCTCCAGAGCTGCAAGAAGGTAGAGCAGCTTGTCGAGCAGCAAAAGGCTGAATACGAGCAACTGACAAGGAGAAGGCCCAAGAGGGTACTGGAGGATCCGGCAAGAAGCGCCCCGGCCGAGGAGGACGCCGCGGCAAGGCCAAGCAGCGGCAAGAAGACAGACCTCCCCGCGGCCGCGACAAGGATGAAGATGACGACGACGATAAAGATATGGATGATGACGAGACCGGTGAGCAGGAGTTCCAGAAAGCCACAGAGGTCCTGTGCGTTGACGGCGGTGCTTCTCGCATACTTCACACCGCCAGCTCAAGCAAAGGGTGCGGGAAGTCAATGCGGCGTAACCATCCGCCGAGTCACGCAAGCCTCGAATGGTCCAAAGACGCCTATCATCTTTGATATTGAGGACCACCCTGATCGCATAACTGCGGTCGGGTGCTTGCCGATGTTGGTTTCACCAACTATCCGCAACCTCAAGGTCACTAAGATGCTAGTTGACGGCGGGGCCGGCTTGAACCTGATCTCCTCCGCGGTACTCCAGAAACTCCAGATCCCTGATAGCGAGCTCGAAGAGATCGGCACATTCCAAGGAATCAATCCGGGAAGGAGCAAGCCGAAGGGAAAGATCACGTTGCCGGTGACATTTGGCAGCGAGTTGAACTTCAGGACTGAGAAGGTCACTTTTGACGTTGCTGACTTTCCATTGCCTTACAATGGGATACTCGGCCATCCAGCACTCGCCAAATTCATGGCAGCCTCTCACTACGCATACAACATGCTGAAGATGCCAGGCCCGATAAGTGTCATCTCTGTCCCTGGCGACAAGAAGGATGCTCTTTTCTGCACCGACAAGATCTACCGGGAAGCAGCAGCCGCAACAGATCCCAAGTCACTTGCCGTTGAAGCTCCCGGGGGGAAGAAGAAGACCAAGTCCGGCAAGAGTTCTGATGCCCACTCCGGCAAGCGCACCTCTTCGGAGTGCTGCGCTACCGTCGAGGACGCACCATCGAGCTCCACCGGCAAGCGTAAGAAGACAATGGCAGCTCCACCAGAGACCAAGAAGGTGCCCGCCAAGGAGGACGGCACTGGTGGTACCTTTACCATCAGTGCCACTCTCGACCCTAAATAGGAAAGCGCGCTCGTTGCTTTCCTGTGGGCGAACGTCAACATGTTTGAGTGGATACCGTCTGACATCCCCGGTGTTCCCAGGAAAGTAATCAAGCACCATCTTGCCGTCTGTCCTCATGCGCGGCCCGTCAAGCAGAAGGTCAGGAAACAAGCAGTGGAGTGCCAAGAATTCATCGCAGAGGAAATCAAGAAATTGGAAGCAACAGGCCTTGTCAGAGGAGTGCTCCATCCTACGTGCTTGGCCAATCCTGTAGTCGTGCGCAAGGCAAACGGGAAATGGAGGCTTTGTATCGACTTTACCGATGTCAATAAAGCTCGTCTCAAAGACCCATTTCCCTTACCGCGCGTTGACCAGATTGTTGACTCCACGGCCGGATGTGACTTGCTTTCATTTCTTGACGCATACTCAGGATACCATCAGATCTTCATGGCAGAAGAGGATGAGGAAAAGACCGTATTCATCACTCCATGTGGCACATATTGTTTCATACGGATGCCTTTCGGTTTAAAGAATGCTGGTTCAACATTTGCAAGGGTAGTCCATGACGCTTTTGAGCCACAAATGCACAGAAATGTAGAAGCCTACATGGATGACATAGTGGTCAAGAGCAAGGACAAGGCAACTCTGATCCAGGATTTAGACGAAACCTTTGCAAATCTACGCAAGATCAACCTCAAGCTTAACCCCGAGAAGTGTGTGTTTGGAGTCCCCTCCGGCAAGCTTCTCGGGTTCTTCGTGTCTCAGCGGGGAATTGAAGCCAATCCCGACAAGATCAAGGCCATTGAGCAGATTGAAGCACCAAAGCGCGTCAAGGATGTACGAAGACTTGCCGGTTGCGTGGCTGCTATCAGCAGGTTTATCTCTAGGTCTGCTGAGCGCGCCCTGCCGTTTTTAAAAATATTGAAAAAGGCAGGTCCAATTAAATGGACTCCGGAAGCGGAGGCTGCGCTGCAGGACCTAAAGAGATACCGGTCCTCCACTCCAACACTTGTCGCACCTAAGCCACAAGAGAAGTTGCTGCTGTATATAGCGGCAACCAATCAAGTGGTTAGTGCTGCGTTAGTAGCGGAGAGGGAGGCGGATGATGAGCCCACAACCACGGCAGACGCATCCAGCGACAAGCAGGGGACTTCACCGACGAGCTCTGGTCCCGACAAAGATGGATCTGCGCAGGCGCATGAGGAGATACAGAAGAGAATGGTGCAGCGCCCAGTTTACTTTGTCAGTTCCCTTCTGCAGGGGGCTAGGTCAAGGTATTCTGGTGTGCAGAAATTGCTTTTCGGCCTTCTCATGGCCTCGAGAAAGCTGCGCCATTACTTCCAAGCACATGAGATCACAGTTGTCACTCGTTTTCCGCTGAAGAGGATACTGCAGAATCTAGAAGCAACAGGCAGGATTGTCGAGTGGGTACTGGAACTGTCAAGCTTTGGCCTCAAGTTTGAGAGCACTTCAACTATCCAAAGCGAGCATTGGCGAATTCATAGCGAGTGGGCGCCAACACGGATGAAGAAATTCGAAACGAGCATCCCGTCAAGGAAGCAAGCAAAGAGTGGCTGATGTACTTTGATGGTGCCTTCTCGCTGCAAAGCGCCGGTCTTGGCGTGCTACTTGTTGCGCCCACTGGAGAGCACCTCAAGTGCGTAGTCCAGATGCAGTTTCCCAAGGAGCAAGCAACGAACAATACCACAGAGTATGAAGGTTTGCTTGCCGGTCTCAGGATCGCAACAGACCTTGGGATCAAGAAGCTCATTGTTAGGGGTGACTCGCAGCTTGTCGTCCGCCAAGTAAACAAGAATTATCAGAGTCTGTTGATGGAAGCTTATGTTGATGAAGTGAGAAAGTTAGAAGAGCACTTTGATGGCCTACAGATGGAACATGTTCCTAGAGCTCAGAACTACATTGCCGATGGCCTGTCGAAGTGCGCCGCACTAAAGTTACCTATGGAACCAGGGATCTTTGTGCTCAAACTGACTCAACCGTCTGTAACGCCATCAACTGGACAGAACAAGAAGAGGAAGTTGATTTCTGGTGACTATTTTCCGGCAGAGCTCCCCGAGGCCGCCACCAAGAAGGTCCCCAAGATCAACACCAAGGGTGCTGAGGAGCAGTCTGCTCCGGCAAGCCCTAGGGTTTGTTCCGTTGAAGCAGACGCTCCCGACAAGTTTTGCTCCGGCAAGCTTGTCGGTGAACGTCAAGCTCCGACTGAGCCGCAGGTTCTCGCCGTAGAAGAGGATGTTCCCGCAGCAGCAGATGTGCCTTTAGTCCTTGTTGTCGAGCCGCAAGCTCCAGCATGGGCACAGCAGATTGTCCATTTCCTTCAGACAGGAGAACTTCCCGAAGAGCAAGAAGAAGCGGAAAGAGTAGCCCGGCAGTCAAGTATGTACCAGTTTGTCGACAACACACTATACAGAAGAAGACTCAACGGTGTGAAATTGAAGTGTATTCACCGGAAGATGGACAAAAAGCTGTTGGCAGAGATACATGGAGGCATATGTGGTCACCACATTGGTGCAAGAGCGCTTGTTTAAAAAGCCTTCCGGCAAGGTTTTTTGGCCGACAGCCTCCGAGGATGCAATCGCAAAGTAACCAAGTGTGAAGCGTGCAGTTCCATTCCAGCAGATACACCAGCCAGCTCAAGCTCTCCAAACGATCCCTTTATCCTGGCCATTTTTGGTGCAGGGGCTCGACATCCTCGGCCCCTTTCCCGAGCTGTCGGGGCTTTGAGTACTTATGCGTTGTAGTCGACAAGTTCACAAAGTGGCGGAAGTGGAAGCGATGAGGAAGGTGACAAAGACAACAAGCGATCAAGTTCTTGGTCAATTGTTTGCAGCCGGGATCCCTAACAGATCATCACCGACAATGGCACGCAATTCACGAGCAGCGCCTTCATGCAAGACGTCCAAGATCTTGGCGCCAAGGTTCGCTTCACTTCATTGCTCATCCAAGAAGCAACGGTCAAGCGGAGAGGGCAAATGCTGAAGTCTGCGCGGGCTCAAGACCAGACTTTCGGCGGGCTGCACAAGTGCGGAAATAATCTGGATTGAGGAGCTGCGGTGGTTCTTTGGTCGATCGGACGACGCCAAATTGAGCCATCGCCGACACCTTTTGCTCTAGTCTATCGAAAGCAGGCGCTTCTCCCCACGGAACTCGTATACGGGTCACCTCGAGTGCTCGCTTATGATGAGCTTGAGCAAGAGCAGCTGCGACAAGATGACGCGCTGATCCTTGAGGAAGACCGTCTTCAGGCCGCTGTATGAGCTGCTCGATACCAACAAGCTTTGCACCGCTACCATAGCCGCAAAGTTAATTCCAGAAGTCTCGAGGAAGGCGACCTTGTTCTTCGGCGCGTTCAGTCCGCCAAGAATTCCAACAAGTTGGCGCTTGAAGTGGGAAGGCCCTTACCGGTGAAACGAGTCACTAGGCCCGGCGCTGTCCGCTTTGAGACCAAGATGGCATTCGGTGAGCAACTCACGGAACATTGAGCATCTTCGTAAGTTTTACCCAGAAAGCGCGGTTGCGTAACCTGTTCCGCAACCACCTTTTGTACAAGTCTTGCATTGTTGCATGTAATCCTTTGTACAAAGCCGGGCGCAGACCCCGTGCATAAGTAAAGCTCATGTGCTCCGCATATCTTGTCAATTTCATGCTTTCTATTTTTTGCATGTGTTATTTGACATTTTGTGCACCACCTACCCCCGGTAAGCAATAACGAGCCGTAAGGCTCCATATCTTTATTTTCTCTTCTTTCTTTTTCTCAAAGAAAGGAAGGTTCCCTCGCCCACAAGTTTGCCGGGGGGAAAGGAGAACATAATGGTGTGGACCAGGCGTCGTTCAAGAAAGTTTCGCCTTACCGGGAAGCAAACGACAGAAAAGCTAAGTTACCAAAGTTTGAGCAAACAGTTTTAAGATTTTCAAGTTATCTTCCTCGAACGACCGTGCTTTGTATGGAAAACCTGTGCGCGGAGGAACCAACTCGTAGCTAGTTGCGCCCTTACTTTGTTTCGAGTCCGCTCAACAACTTAAGTGAGCTGCGACTAGTTGCGACAAGGTTTCTTGTCGGTGGCAGCACCGCCAGCAGGCTGCTGACGTCCCGCACTCAGCGCTCGTGGCTAAGGTGCCTGCGCCGATAAGTTCCCTAAATGCGTAGGGCAAAAACATACAAAGGAAGGAATCGAGTAAAGGAAATAACATAGCAATCGATACCCAAAATAGAGTTATATTACTCAATAGCTTGTCACAGCTCTAACAGAGTGTTTTCATAACATGACCAGCAGCGACAAGAAAAAGAGAAAACGGGCGGCCTAATCTACGCGATCGCCCTCAACCCTCTTGATCCCGCTCACCTTGTCCACAATGGGTGCGACAAGGGTCTTGAGCGCTTCCAGATCAGCTTCCGGCGGCAAGGTCCTGAGGACGTTGGTGAGGTTGAGGCCTGGGTTGCGGAAGGCCACCTTCACCAACACCTTTTGAAGAGCTCCCGCGCAGATCTTGCGCGACTCGTCGGCCATCTGCTTTGGGATCTTCTCCCGGAGTCGCTGGAGGGCCGTCGCCACGCCTTTGAAGAACGAGCTGAGCTTGGCGCTGGGTTGGAGGTTCTCATTGGAGGAATACCCGAGATCCTCCATCCCCAGCTGCGCCAGCTCCCTGTCGATGGCTGCGGCAACATCCACGAGACCCTCCATCCAGTGCTCCACATTCTCCCTAAAAGTGTTCTGGGTGGTAGCAGCACTCGCCAGCAGCGCCTCGTCGGCCTCGATCTTCTTCTTCAAGGCCACCTCCTGCTCCCTGGCGCCGTCCAGCGTCTTGGTCAAAGTAGTCAGCTTCAACTCAAGATCTGCGTTGGAGTCCTTGGCGGCGTTAAGCTCCTTGCCCTTCTCGACGAGACGACCTTGCAGCTCGCCAAGGGTGTAGGCGTCCTTCTCGCGCTCACGCTTGAGCGCGGCAAGCTCTTCAGCGCTCGCCTTGAGATCGGCCTTCAGCTGCGCCACCTTCGTCTCCAGCTCCTTCTTGGCGGCCTCGGCAGCTGCGGCAACATCCTCTGCTTCCTTGAGAGCCCCGCTGAATGTTTGCTCGCGCGCAGCAAGCTCCTCCTTGTGGCTGTCAAGGTTGACTTTCCGCTGCGCCAACTCGCCCTCCCGCACAAACAGCTCCTCGGCCGCAAGCCGCTGTTGCTCTTCAACTTCGGCCTTCTCGAGGAGGAAGGCTTTCCGCTCCTCGGCGAGTTGCTCCCGCTTCTCTGCCAGGGACCGGAGAGCTTCCTGGTTGCGACCCCAGAGCTCCTCCGCGCGCTTCTCGATGTCCACTCCTGCCTTCGCGACAAGCGCTTCTCGGGATTCCACCTTGGCCTGCCGAGCGTGGTAGAGCAACACCAGCTTCCGCAGCAGCCGCTCCTCCTCGGACTTCGCCACTGCTGCTCGCCGCGATCAACCAGCGTCGGCCAGCGGAGGCGAGCACCTCTCCATCCAAGATTTCTCCTTCGACGGCGCCACAGAGCTTGGCGCCCGGGGAGCTTGATGAAGACGCCATCGCCGGCCTTCAAATAGGCGCCGGGCTGGGGCTCTTCGGAGCCTGGCGCTGGCAGCGGCGGGGGGATCGGCGGTCGGCGTAGCGCCTGACGCTCTTGCGGCCTCGGGGCCGTCAGTGCGATCGCCAAACCCCTCGCCAGCTTTTGCGGCGGCAGCTTTGGCGGCCTCTTCGCCGGCGGGATCATCAGAGCCACCTGCTTCTTCGGTGGCAGCGGCGTCGTTGGTATTGCCGCGCGCGTTCTCCTTGCCGGTGACCTCGGTCTCCATCGGCTCCGTGGCAGAGGGATCTGACGGCCGGAAAAGGGAGAAAAGTCAAGCAAATATCCAACAAGAAAATCAGAAGAAGAAGAACCCAAGGGAAGCTTTTCAAGCAAGAGGATTACCTGTACTGGGCTCTACAATCGTGGTCTCCACCACCGGGGGGTCGCTGGTGCTGTCCCTTGCCAGAGAACTCTCCCTTGCCGGAGACTTCTCCCTTGCCGGAGAACGCTCCCTTGCCGGGGAACCCTCCCTTGGCGGTGTAGTCGAAGCAGATGGCGTGTCGGGGGCGGCTTCCAAGCGCTCCTGGTGAGGCTGCTCTGCTCCTACGCAAACCAACAGTCAGATGCCAGCAAAGAAAGAGAACCCATGCGCGCCTAACAGCGGGAAGTAAACATATACTTACGCTGGGGGCTGCACTGGGGGCTGCTTTGGGGAATAGTTGCCGGGTCCGGCAAGGTGGTCTCGGACACATCCCCTGCTGCCGCGGTGGGTTCGTCCTCGATGACAATCACCGGGACCTTGGCTCTCTTCGCCACTCTCTGGGCCAGAGTCCTGAAAAGGAATGGGTTCGGAGTAAAGCAAATCAGATACAAGACAAAAACAGCAAGAATTGAAGAACTACAAGTACAGCAAAGAATCTTACTCTTCTTCCTCGTCGGAGCTGAGCCCGGAGAGGTCGAAGTCCGGCCCACCTTCGGCGCGACGAGGCGGAGGAGTAGGTTCCCTTAGCCGCTTGGCAGGAGCAGAAGCGGTGGTCCGGGAGGACCCTGCTCCAGTTGCCGCAGCGGCGTGAGATGCTCCCGCGGCAACAGTGCTTGCCACGGTGGAGCGTGTCGCGGGACGCAGCGGCTGTTGACTCGTCTGCCGCCCCACTACGTCCCCGGCCTTGCGAAGACGCCTTCTTGGTGGAGCTGGGGGCTCTGCTTGCGACGAGCTGTCCGAAGATGAGGAGGAAGAGGACCTGGTCTTCAACGAGCCGCTCGCACCCTCGGCGAGCTCGCTCGACTCGACTTCAGGCCCGGCAAGCTCTCCCTCGCCGGCAAGCTCCTCTCGCTCGGCGAGGCTTGCCGCCTCTGCTGCCTCTGCCTCCTCCACGGTGAATCCAAACTCGCCCGCGACAGCGGCTGCCGCCGCCTCTTCCAGCCTAGTGGCGATGCGCTGCATCTCAGCGTCGGTGGTGTCGCGGGTGAGGCTTTTCTGCTCATCGGAGCGGACCGGCACTTCTACCAAGCTGTCAAAGAACTCCTGCACGATGTCGTCTGCAGGCTCTTGCCAAGTTGGGACAATTCCATGCGAATCGCACAACGACATCATTGCACGGATGCGGTCGAGCGAGGAATTGTTGCACAGCAGAACGACATCCTTCGGCAACCTGAACATTTCGGGATGTTGAGGGTCGTGCTTGAACAGTTCCTTGAGCATCGCGTCCAGTTCCAGGACAGTGAAGTTGAAGTTGAGGCCCGGGCGCAGCCTCATGATGTCCGCCGCATTCTGGAACTCCCAGGCGGGTCTCCTCCTCTCTGCGAAGCGTCGACGGTGAAGAAAATCTGCGCCAACGGCGCCTACCGTGAGCCCGGGAAGCCTGAGGCGTAGGATCCGGGTGACGGCGATCTCCAGCCTATCGTCTTCCGGGGCCACGTTGCTCCAATCGTTGCTGCGCCATCGGGGCTTGGCGGCTGGGCGATGGCAGCTGCAGGTTCTCCTCGACAATCCAGCACCAGTCTGCTCTCCATTCCTCCCATTTGCCGTGGAGCTCTCCCTCCAGATAAGCTTCCTACTTGCCAGCTCTCGAGATCCAGGCGATTTCGCCGGATAAAGGCTCCCCTCTCTCAACTCGGGGCATAAAGAAGTGGCGAAAAAGAGCTACATTTGGATGGACTCCGACAAAGTTTTCGCAGAGATGTGCGAAAACTGCCATGGTCAGAACGGCATTGGGGGTGAAGTCAAGGAGGTGGAACCCGTAGGTGTTCATAATGTCGCAAAAAATTGAGAGAAAGGCGGGCGAGCCCGCGATAAGAACAACGCGAAGAAGGGATATCCATTTGGAGCCCGTTCCGAAGCGGCGGCAGAGAGTACCTTCATGCGCGGATGCGCTCGCGTCTCCGTCGACCAGAAGAGGTAGTAGTACTCCCTCAACTCCTTCGCGGCGAGCTTGGGGGGGAAGGTTGTCCGCTCCTTTCGCAGCGCCGCGAGCAGCTGCGCCTCGGTCGACTACACGGCCTTCCCCTTGCCGGCTTTCGGAGCCATGGCGGAGGCGGTGGGGGAGATCGACGGCGTTGGTGGTGCTGGTGGCGATGGGGGGCGGAGCGCTGCTCTCTTTTTGCTTTGGGAAGAAAGGGGGGAGCGGCGAAGGATTTCTGAGATTGGAGTAGCAACCGGCGAGATGGGCGAACTGCCCGTGTTTCCCCTGCTTATAAAGAGGGAGGGGGCGGACGTTCCATCTTTCCGAATAAAGAAACCACCCACGATCTCTCCCACAATGTTGCATTCGACGCGTGCCGTTCGGGGAGGCGCGATGGATCTGAGTAAGATCTTGGCGTAACCAGGCCGCGCGTGCCCGTGCCCTGTTTTGGGCTGGCCCAACAGCGCTTCGGCACCGTGTGTGGCCCAGGCCGGGGCTCTGTCGGTGTACTAGAGTAGGGGTACCCTAGTATCCCGAACTTGTGCACGGCGATCGCACCACCAGCGGCAAGGCTTGCCGGGTGACCGCCGAGGTCCTCCGTGGTCCCTTTGGAGCCATTCAAGAACAAAGTATTCAAGCCAAGGAGACAAGGCCCCGACAAGAGGAGCTTGCCGGGAAGGCCAACCGAGGCATCTCAAGGAACTTGCCGCGACGCATAAGCGTCCAGCGAGGCCCGGTGGCGACAAGCTTCGGACGCGACAAGACAACAACGCGGCAAAGGCGCTTGCCGCGCAAGCTAAACTCTGTACTGCGCTCCAAAGACATCCACCAACGTGTAGCCACAGGACCTTTCGGTAGCGCGGGCAAGAAACCGTGCAGCCAGGCGGTCTTGCGGTGGCTAGCGGCGCTGACAAGATTGCCATCGTGGCAAGCGGTGGCGTCCCTGACGGTCCCTTTTCACATTATTTGGGCGACGCAGACGTGCATTTAATGCCTTTGTCCCCTGCCATCAGGGTTAGGTATGATACACTGTACAGGTAGTTGTACCAACCGCAACACCTTTCCATTTTTACCCTTGTCTACGTTGCCACCTGTTGGTGACCCCTTGAGCATATAAAAGGAGGCCCATGCGCAACGTAGAGGGGGGTTCGGAGGCAGAAAAACACTCACGCTTGGTCTCGTTAGCAGCTAGTGTGTACTGTAGCATCCAGCGCTCCCGAGCAAGAACTCAATACACTCAGACATGCAGCAGTAGGAGTATTATCTCTCCGGAGAGCTCCAAAGCTGGGTAAATCGCTCGTGTGCTTCGCCTTGATCTGCTCTTCGCGCGATCTCCGCCCCCCGCCGAACCGAAAGGGGCTCGGTCCGCCGGTCCCATAGGTGTCCGTGGGTCAGCCTCCCCGACAAACTCTGGTAATAAAAGGATGATAAAAAAAGAGAAGTTGAAAACACAAGATGAACCCTTGCAATGATTTAGATGGAGCTTCGCGACGAGATAATTGAGAGAGCTTGGAACTCCGAAAAGAAAGATGAAGCCTCTCGAACCGAGAATGTGATATGATGACCAACTCTGGAAAGAAAGATGAATCACTTGTAATCAAGAATTTATTCATCATGAATAATCTTCGGAAAAAGAATTGAGTCACCTCGAGGAAATAAGAATAAGATTTATTGTATGCTTATCCTTCATCAAATTTAATTGGTGGCAAGCGACAGATTTGGCATACTACTTATTCCCATTGAAAAAGGATTAAGAGAGATATAGCGTAAACTTGAGAAGGTATTGATGGAACCATCGGTGGGATTTGGAAACAACAAATGAATTGATATGATAACAATTGGAAAAGAGAGTAGCAAGGGCACAATTCACCCGAAAGAATTTGAAACCAAGTGAAGATACTTGAAAGGGTTTAGATACATGAGAACGAAGAGAACATGAACTGATTAGAGGATATTTGAACGATTCACCGGTAAGATTTGGAGAACGATAGCTACACGCTGAGAATGAAGAATTATGACATGATGGCCTTCGGAGGAAAGAAATGGAAACAAATCATGAAATGCTCTGGATGGTAAGAAAAGAATTGTCACAATCAAAACAATTATGAGGATAGCATGAAGCTAGAACCATGAATCTTCAAGAGAATGGACCAAGATTTAGAGGAAATACTTATTCGGTCTTCACATGTTGAGAATGATGATGAGAACCACCAAAATTGTTGAGGCACTTCGGAACAAAGAAGAATAGAAATGATGAAGCAACGATGAAAATATTTTCAAAACGATCTTGGAGAAAGGATATGACTGATGAAAATTCACTCTTACGTCAAACTTCGAAAGACTTTGGAAATCGCTCCGGATAAATTAGAAGAGTCAGGTAAGATCCTGGGAAAAGACTTGTGTGTTAGGGCCCACTCAAGAGAAACACCGTTGAAATGATTTAAAGAGATATTGCACCAGTTGAATTAAATGGCTTGAATGAGTTAAGAGCCTCAAAATAACTTGAACGGATTGAGAATGGAAACACGAATCTTCCGAGATATCTTCAACACTCCAGAACAAATGAATAGGAAGAAGTGAATGATTAAGAGGTGCATCGGCATGAGAAAGCATTGGAAACGAGGAAAGGAATATGATGAATATCGAAAGCTTGAATTGGATCGACCGGAGAAGAAAATAACGAAGAATGATGAACTCAAAGCTCCGTTAGTATCTTCCTGAGAATCACCGGATAAGAACATTGACGGGAAAAGAATGGAGAAACTTCACCTCCATAAGATGGATACTTGATTAAGATATCTGAGTCCTTGAAGAAAAGGGTGGGAGGGTGACAACTTGGGATGAACGAAACAAACACCGTTGAGAAAACTTCGAATTGATCTTGCGGATGGGGAGAATGATGGGATCATCTCGAAGAGAAGCGCACCGGTTGGAAAAGAATTAACATGACAACCTCAATGATCGAAAGGATTAGTATTCACATAGCAATATGAGAAAACCGTTTAGGAAAGGTATGGATTCAACATTTGACTTTGAAGCAACTCGAATACCACAAATAAAACAAAACAAGGATTTGGCTTGTAGAATAAGCCGGAACAAACATATGATAGTGTTTCGTCCGAAGTTTTCGTGGTGGGGCCCACACGGGCTCGATCGTACAGCACCATCGTGTACAAGGTAGTGCACATGACATAGAAGTGTCCCCGAACCAGCATAGCCAAGGGCTCTTTAAGACACAACGAGACCACTGTAAAAACGACCGTGGATAGGCGGACCACTAGACGTCGAACCCCAATCTCATAGCATGCATCTGTCGGAAAGATATTGTAGGAGCTACTTGAGTTCCCACCTATAAACTCCCGAAACTTTCTGGTTATGCAATCTGGTGTTGGGGATACAGGGGAAGCAATATATCTCACCCAAACTAACAATCCCGAAACTCCCGAAACTTTCTGGTTATCCATCTGTCAACACATAACCAAGAACACTCCAGAAATCGTGTACCTCAACCTTCGAAAAGCATCCGTTATACGAGCTATAGCAATACTACTCCCAAACTCCCCAGTACTGGGTGGCGTCGAAGTTATCTCACCAAGAACTACATAAAAGAGATTTTTGATGTCAGCAAAACTTAGGTATTCAAGAACTGCAACGATAAAATTGTGACGACAACACCTCGGAGCTCAACTCCCCGGGACACTGCCACAACCCCTAAATGTCAGGAGGCACCAAGAACAATGTTCTCGTCACAAGAATATCGGAACAATCTCAAGATACCCGCGTGATCCTAAAAAAATTGTGAAAAATTGAGGAGAGGAAAGATAAAACATCTACGTCGAGAGTCCTCACCAGAGCGACGAAGGGGGCTGAGGAGTAAAAATAATCCTACTCTCCGATATATATAATCCTAAGACTCAAAATAGTTTTCTTCTAGACTCAACAACAGCCAACAATCAAGGGGGCCCCTATGGTCGGTCGAGGCTCTGATACCAACTTGTCACGCCCAATATGCGATACTATCCTAAAGAGACTCGAAGGTCCCACCAAGGATAGAACCGCATATTGATACGCTTTTGCAAGGTGGATATCATTACATCAACATTACCTAATAAATGGGGATACATACAAAAGGCATACAATGCCACCTGAATACAACATCACAATACATAAGCGCAACATCTGACTATGGATGAAACACAAACAGAAGCTCAAACGACATCCACCCTTCTAGCCCAGGCTGCCGACCTGGAACCTATCCCCTGAGCGAAGAAGAAGCAGAAGAAGAACTCCAAAACAAGCAAACATCACTCTCGTGTCATGATCATCGCATAACCTATACCTGCAACTGTTGTTGTAGTAATCTGTGAGCCACGAGGACTCAGCAATCCCATTACCATGGGTATCAAGACTAGCAAAGCTTAATGGGGAAGGAAGGGGTAAAGTGGTGAGGTTGCAGCAAAGACTAAGCATATATGGTGGCTAACATGCGCAAAACAAGAGCGAGAAGAGAAGCAACAGAACGGTCGTGAAGCTAGCAATGATCAAGAGGTGATCCTGAACTCCTACTTACGTCAAACATAACCCAAAACCGTGTTCACTTCCCGGACTCCGCCGAAAAGAGACCATCACGTCTACACACACGGTTGATGCATTTTAATTATGTCAAGTGTCAAGTTCTCTACAACCGGATATTAACAAATTCCCATCTGCCACATAACCGCGGGCACGGCTCTTGAAAGTTTATACCCTGCAGGGGTGTCCCAACTTAGCCCATCACAAGCTCTCACGGTCAACGAAGGATATTCCTTCTCCCAGGAAGACCCGATCAGTCTCGGAATCCCGGTTTACAAGACATTTCGACAATGGTAAAACAAGACCAGCAAAGCCGCCCGATGTGCCGACAAATCCCGATAGGAGCTGCACATATCTCGTTCTCAGGGCACCACCGGATAAGACTAGCTACGAGTAAAACCAGACCTCAATTTTCCCCGAGGTGGCCCCGCAGGCAGCTCGGTTCAGACCAGCACTTATAGAAGCACTGGCCCTGGGGGGCTAAAATAAACATGACCCTCGGGCACCGGAAACCCAAGGGAAAAAGGGCTAGGTGAGTCAAATGGTAAAACCAAGGTTGGGCCTTGCTGGAGGAGTTTTATTCAAAGCGAACTGTCAAGGGGGTCCCATAAATCACCGAACCACGTAAGCAATGCAAAATCAAGAACATAACACCGGTATGACGGAAACTAGGGCGGCAAGAGTGGAACAAAACACTAGGCATAAGGCCGAGTCTTCCACCCTTTACCAAGTATATAGATGCATTAATTAAATAAGAGATATTGTGATATCCCAACATAACCCTGTTCATCATGGAGCAATCTTCAACTTCACATGCAACTAACAACGCTATAAGAGGGGCTGAACGAAGCGGTAACATAGCCAAGAAACGGTTTGCTAGGAAGGGTGAAAAGGTTAGAGGCTGACATGGCAATTTGGGAGGCTTGAAGAGCAAATGATAGGTAGCACCACATAGTGATAGAACGAAGCAACTAGCATAGCAATGATAGTAGTGAGATCCAGGGTAGCGATCATCTTGCCTGAAATCCCGCTAGGAAGAAGAACGAGTCCATGAAGAAGATGAACGGGCGTAGTCGAACGAATCCTCACAATCGCAACGTTACCGGAACTATTAAGAAGAAGCAATACCGGAAAGAAGCAAACAACATGGTAAACACACAAGCATAAACATGGCATGATGCACAACCAAGTATGATGCATGTCCGGTTTAATGAGGCATGGCTTGGCAAAGTGCAACAAACAATACTACAAGTTAAGTGGCGCTCAATATGCAACGAGTTGCATATTGACAAAACACCACATTGACATATTTAGTTTAATCTCGTTTAAACTACCAAACAATATTAAATGTTGTCAAACATGGCAAGAGGTGAAGCATAATTAAACTAACTATAGGCAAGTTTAAATGAGGTCGGAAACAACAAACAACAATTCCGGAAAATCCCCATGTGTATATTTTAGATTTGGTAATATTCTGCCCTAAACCATATTTTAATGTTGTTAAATAGTAAAACAAAGTGCACCATGTTAATCTAGGCATTTTTCCACCCCATTTACATATAAAGAACATTTAAATCCGAGCTACGGTTATTTAGTTATGAAATAAATCATTTTAGCATGGCATTTGAGCAAATTTAATCAAACAGCATTTTAAACATTTCAAACATGGATGAAATTGGCATATTATTAATCTACACAAAATTCTAAGCATTTTACATGTATAAAACATTTTAATCCGATGCACGGTTGAGGAGTTACGAATATGGAAAGTTGTATCCGGGGCGTTACACACATTGCTGCCTTTGGCTCTTGCGGCCCTGGCTTGCCTGTCTCTGATGATTTCGGCAAGTTCTTCATCATCAGCCTCATCGTCATCAGAGGGAACTTCGAAGGCGACTTCTTGTGAGGACTTGGTTGAAGGCCTCGTCCAGCAGTGGTCTTTTTCTTCAGCAGAGAGGGGCCAGCTGAAGGATTTGGTGCAGCTTAGGAACTCGCAGATGCGCCTGAGGCAATTGAGATGCCTATAGTCCTTTAGAACATGGCAAGATGCAGAGGTGCAGAGGATTTGGTCGGAGCAACTGAAGACTTTGTCGGAGGAGCTGAGGACTTTGGAGGAGGACGAGTAGACTGAGGAGTTGGCCGTGAGGGCTTTGAAGAATCTGGCCTTGAGGGCATAGGAGCTTGGCCGTGAGGGCATGGTGGGAGAAGCGCTTGACTTATGAGCAGGCTTCTTAGGCCTTGCCTTCTTTGGCTTAGTGGCAGAGGCCTCAGCAGAGGCACCAGCAGCAACAGAGTCTTCATTGAATTTCCTCACTGCTTCTTTTGCTTGCTTGGTCAGCTTGGCCTGGCGCTTTGCCCATTCATCAGCATAGTCCTCACCGCGCTTGAGGCTAGTGGGATCTGCCATTTGGCCTGGTACTAATGGAGGTCTTGAGCATGGAGGGTTGAGCTCAAATTTCTTCATATACTTGGGAGTAACATACCTGTACTCCCTCCATTCCCGTGCCCTTCTCCTCTCTATCCATTGTATGCGCATCTTGCGCTAATTCTTGTCCTCCTTGCCAAATTTTGCCTCATCAGGAGTGCAGTATCCAGCATAAATGTCCTCAGGGATTTCGAAAGTAGTATTGACCTCAGGCCTCTTCCCACCCTTCTGTGGCTTCTTTCCTTCAGCCATTTTCTTCAGCTGAGGAATATGAACAACTGAAGTTTCTGAAGAGGTGTGCAACTTTTCTTCAAGGAGCGCTACAAATGAGTTAAGTTGATGAGAACCTAGTGATTCAGCGAATGACATTTGTACTGTGAGCAGTATAGTTGCGAGGAATATGGAGAGGTCATATGCGTTTTGAAGGTTTTCAAAAGAATAGGTTTGAGGAATTTGACCAGATGAGTCTTGAGGAATTTCACTAAGCGTTCTTTGTCTTAGGTTCCAGAGTTGTATAGATTGAAAATCCACACAATTGAGGAATCTTGAAGAAAATCATCTTAGAGAAACGAATCAAAAGCAGATGACAAGTGAGGTGTTCATGTGTGTGAAGATTTGAAGAATAAACACCTTTGAAGATTTTCAAGAAAACATAAGAATCGAAGAGGGTAGTAAAAGTAACTTTTAATTACCCGAGATGAAGAACACGACGAACTGGGAAGTGTAGATGTGAAGTTCGTCAGTTCAGATCTTCCACGCCCTAACTCGGCAGAGGAAGACAACTACGACGGCAGCGGAGTGAAGAAATCCGCAACCGGTGCTAGTACGACGGCGACGAGGTCGAGGCAGTGAAGCTCTTCCTCACCGGCGACGATGAAGTAGCGGCGGCGCTAGGGTTTGGGGAGCTCGAGTGGGAGTGAGAGCGAGCGGAGCAAAACGAAGTGAGGAAGAGGCAGGGGTATTTATAGTAGGAGTGAAAAACTGTACGCCCGAGGAAATCGGACGAACGTGCCCCTGGCCCTTCTCATTCGCTTGACATGTGTCACCCACGTACTGAGAGGTGGCGATCGTGTATGATCGTGGGTGAATAGATAATTGTTGTCGTGGGATGCGGAACGGTTTGGGTGGCAAAACCGAAAATTCAGATAAGATAAGTTAAAAGTTTCGTTCGCAATTTCTTCAGCTATCAAGGACACAGTGAAGATTTTGAACGAGTTTCAAATAGAACACACATGAAGAATTTGTGAATCGACTTGGTTGAGTTTAGCATAGAGGGGGAAGGGTCCGATCACATTCACTTAGCAGAAGAAATCAACTTGAAGAATTAGCAATAAGTGAATGATGTAGAGGATACAAAACCGGAAGGAGTGAAGACAAAGCAAAGTTGAAGAATTTGAAAAACTGAGGAATTTCAAAAACAAAGAAAAACTCAAATTGAAGATTTCCAACTTTGGGTGGTGGCGTAACCCACCGTATAAGAAAGCTGATTTCAGACACCGAGTACAATTGTCGTAGGGCTCTGAAAATCAATTTCTTCATTAATTTCTTCACACTTAGAGGGTTAGTCTTCAATGATTGAAGAAAAACATTACTTTGTGTGTTGCGCATCTAAGTCATCAAGTCAACATAAGTGTTAGGATGTGTGTCCATTTCAGAGAACATTCGAAGATTCTAGGATATTTAGGTCACGCCGTAGCTTGCTAAATGTCTTCTCATCCAAGGGCTTAGTGAAGATATCGGCCAGCTGGTCTTCAGTGCTAATGTGGTCAATGGAGATGTCGCCCTTCAACACATGATCACGAAGAAAATGATGACGAATCTGGATGTGCTTGGTCTTCGAGTGCTGAACTGGGTTATGAGCAATCTTGATAGCACTCTCACTGTCGCAGTAGGGAGGCACATTCTTCACGTTGATGCCATAGTCCTTGAGAGTTTGCTTCATCCATAGTAGTTGAGCACAGCATGATCCAGCAGAAATGTACTCAGCTTCTGCAGTGGAGAGTTATACACAGTTTTGTTTCTTCGAGGACAAACAGACCAAAGATCGTCCGAGGAAATGACATGTGCTTGACATTGACTTGCGGTCCATGCGATCGCCAGCATAGTCAGAGTCTGAATATCCAATGAGATCAAACGAAGAGCCCTTGGGATACCATAGTACAAGTGTTGGTGTGTGAGCTAGATATCGAAGAATATGCTTCACAGCCTTATGGTGTGATTCCTCTGGTGTAGCTTGAAATCAGGCACACATGCAAACACTAAGCATAATATCTGGCCTAGATGCACATAGGTATAATAAAGAGCCAATCATGGAGCGGTATACATTTTGATCGAAGTCTTTACCATTTTCATCAATGCATAGATGGCCATTTGTGGGCATTGGAATTTTGACCCCTTTGCAATCTTGCATGCCGAATATCCTCAATAGGTCCTTGAGGTATTTCTCCTGAGATATGAATATCCCATTGCGGTGTTGACGAATTTGAAGACCTAAAAAGAATTTCAATCCTCCCATCATAGACATTTTATATTCTTCGCTCATCATATAGGCAAATTCATCATTGTATCGTTGGTCAGTACAGCCAAAAATGATATCATCAACATATATTTGGCACACAAACAATTCATCATCATAAGACTTAGTGAAAAGAGTTGGGTCGAGTGAACCGGGTTTGAAGCCTTTCTTCATGAGGAATTCCTTCAAAGTATCATACCATGCCCGAGGGGCTTGCTTGAGGCCATGCAGGGCCTTGTTGAGTCTAAAGACTTTGTCAGGATTCTTTGGATCTTCAAAACCTGGGGGTTGAGCAACATATACTTCTTCCTCAAGCTTACCATTGAGGAATGCACTTTTCACATCCATTTGATATAAGGTGATATTATGATGGTTAGCATAAGCAAGTAATATGCGAATAGCCTCAAGTCTAGCAACAAGTGCAAAAGTTTCATTGAAATCAATTCCTTCAACCTGTGTGTAGCCTTGAGCTACAAGCCGTGCCTTATTCCTCACCACATGGCCATTTTCATCTTGCTTGTTGCGGTAGATCCACTTTGTGCCAATAATGTTGTGCTTGCGAGGATCTGGACGTTTGACCAGTTCCCAGACGTTGCTGAGCTTGAACTGATGTAATTCTTCTGGCATAGCTTGAATCCACTCAGGCTCCAGAAATGCTTCATCTACCTTAGTGGGCTCTATGATAGAGAAAAAAGCAAAGTGCCCAAAAAAGTTAGATAAATGTGAAGCTTTTGAGCGTGTGAGAGGACCTGGTGCTTCAATGTCATCGATGATCTTCTCAATTTGCACTTCGTTTGCAATACAAGGATGAGTGGGTTGTCTTTGAGGAATTTGATCTGCATTCTCTTCAGGAGCATTTTCCTCAGCACCATTTTCTTCAGGTGCGCCAGCTTGACGTTCATCACGTTCTAGAATGAATTCTTCAGCAGATTGTTCGGTGGGAATGACATCCTCAGTAGCTTTGAACTTGATAGAATCCTCAGGTGCTGGTTCATGTATCACAGAAGGTAGGTGCTCTCTTTGCGAGCCATTAGTTTCATCGAACCGCACATCTACAGTTTCAACAACCTTGTGAAGAACGTTGTTGAAGACTTTGTAGGTGTGCGAGTCCTTTCTGTAACCAAGCATAAAACTCTCATGTGCTTTCAGTGCAAATTTAGAATTGTGATGAGGATCTCTAATCCAACATTTAGCACCGAAGACTTTGAAGTAACTCACATTGGGTTTCTTGTCAGAGAGGAGTTCATAGGCGGTCTTCTTGAAGAATTTGTGAAGATATACTCTGTTGATGATGTGGCACGTAGTATCAATATCCTCAATCCAGAACCGACGAGGTGTCTTGTATTCATCAAGCATAGTGCGAGCCATCTCAACAAGAGTTCTGTTCTTGCGCTCCACGACGCCATTCTGCTGAGGAGTATAAGGAGTAGATAACTCATGAGTAATACCAAGTTCATCAAGATAGTCATCAAGACCGGAATTCTTGAACTCAGTCCCATTGTCACTTCTGATGTGCTTGATCTTCACACCAAAGTTGGTTGAATCCCTCGAGGAAAATTGTTTGGAGACTTCCTGCACCTCATGTTTGTAAGTGACAATGTGCACCCATGTGTAACGAGAATAATCATCAACAATAACAAAGCCATATAGAGATGCATCATTTGTAACAGCAGAATAATGATTAGGACCAAAGAGATCCATGTGAAGCAATTCAAATGGTCGAGTGGTAGTCATGATAGTCTTATTTGGATGCTTGACCTTGGTCATCTTTCCACTTCACGGGCTCGCATAAGTGATCCTTGAGAATTTGACAATCTCAATGCCAATGACATGCTTCTTCTTCGCATGGCGTGTGCAAATTCCTCATGCCGGCATGACCAAGTCGTCGATGCCATAGCCAGCCTTACGAAGCTTTTGCAAGTAGACATCTGACGGTTGTGGTCTGTAGAAATCAACAATGTACAAGTCTCCTCTCCTAAAGCCTTCGAAGACTTTGGAATTGTCAGCTTCCATGATCACAACACGATGATATTTGCCAAAGACAACAACCATATCAAGATCACAAAGCATTGAGACAGACATGAGGTTGTATCCTAAGGACTCGACAAGCATGACTATGTCCATGTGTCGATCCTTTGAGATCGCAACCTTACCTAGACCCAATACTTGACTTTTGCCTTTGTCAGCGAAGATGATATGCTTCAGATGTGACGGTGATAAAGGAGCATCCATCAGTAGATTCTTGTCACCAGTCATGTGATTTGTACATCCACTATCGAGGACCCACTCATTGGCTTTGGGTTGATCATCCTGCAAATGAATTAGTGCAACTTACGAACAAATATACTTCATCAGTGAAGAATATTACATCAATATCATCAGATCAATTAGCACAGATAAATCGGTATTGAGGACATGAGAAATGAAAATTCATTTCTTC
Organism: Aegilops speltoides; assembly: GCA_021437245.1. Taxonomy (NCBI): domain Eukaryota; kingdom Viridiplantae; phylum Streptophyta; class Magnoliopsida; order Poales; family Poaceae; genus Aegilops; species Aegilops speltoides. Next base: position 338,818,877 of record CM038147.1, on the reverse strand, counting down.
ATGATTAGCCTGCGTCCTATCAGGCATTGTTTAGGTCTCCAACAAATTCTTCAGACGTTTTGAGCACGTCTGGAAACCTGACCCTCCATAAGAGATTTGTTCTTTTTCTTCACCACCCACATCTGAAGGGGTGGCAAAGAATTCATCACTCTGCGAGCACCATATGAGAAAGGTGGCCTAGAAGCCAGTCCACTTCGTTTCACATAAGAGGGGTTAGGGTAAGCATATGAATAAGCAGAGAAATTCTTCGAGGACTTATGAACATAATGATTTGAAGAATAATGCTCATATTCATAGCCCTTAGCTCTACCCTGCGAAACAAAAGGGTTAGCATGATGATGATCATATGAGGACTTTGATCCTTTTGAGGAATTTGATCCACGTGAGGAATTTGGTCCGTATGAGGACTTGGATCCATATGAAGAATTTGGTTCATATGAAGAATTTGATCTGGAGTTCCTATTCTTCACAGGTGGTGTCATGAGGACATTCACCTGAAGACTTTCAAGGCAACTTTTGGGAACCCAGATTTTCTTCATAGGGGAACCGTTACTGCAGTTAGTGCCAACATATCTAGCAAATACTTCACCATTCTGATTTTTGAATAGTTTATAGTTGGAGTCAAATGAGTCATCAGAAGAATGAGGAGATTCACATGTAAAGCCAGATAAGTTGGATGGATCAACTGGAGGTCCCTTTGCAGCAACCCATGAGGTTTTGGGGTACTGCTCAGGCTTCCAATATGTTTCATCAGCATTGAGTTTCCTCTCAAAGGCAATACCCTCTTTCCTAGGAATTCTGTTGAGGATCTACTTTTTATGCACATCACAAAGAGCCTGATGCCCTTTGAGGCTTTTGTACATGCCTGTCATGTACAATTCCTTTAGCCCTGCATCATCAGTGATACTGGCAATGTCCTCAGATGAGGAATTAGTGATAGCAGAGACAGATGAAGAATTTGTAGCATTAGAAGCATTTGAATATTCGGGTGAAGAATTAGCAGTTTCACGTTCAATGCACTTCAGACATGGAGGAACAAATTCTTCCTGAGTAGCACTAATTTGTTGAGCAAGTAATGAATCGCGCTCCTTTTGAAAATCTTCATAATCCGCTCTTAGCTTTTCAAGATCTTGCTTTCTTTGAATAAATTCAAGAGAAAGCTTCTCGTGATCAGATAAGATCATGTTCTAATGACCTTGAAGGTCGTCAAACTTGGTATGAAGTCTCTGAAGACTCTTAGCTAAAGCTTTTGACTGATCCATTTCTTCACCCAACATATCATCGCTCTTATTTAGCATGTATTGAACTTTTTCCAAAGCTCTTTGTTGTTTAGTGGCAAGAGAAGCAAGTTTGACATAGCTAGGTCCAAATTCATCTCCAGATTCATCATCACTGGACTCGGATAGGTAGCAATCAGTTACCTTAGCACTGTTTGCCATAAGGCAGGGTGTAGAAGATGATGATTCTGGTTCGAATGTCATCGCATTAAGAGATTCCTTGTAATCCTCAAACCAAGGATCATGAGGGGTTCGATGACCTTAATATACCTCAGAGAGACGGTCCCAGATTAGCTTCACGTGATTGAGATGCATGACGTTCCTGAACTGATTTCGGGACAGACCGGAGCAGATGACATCCTTTGCTGTGAGGTTAAGTAGAGTGTACTTGCGAATGTCATCAGCCTCCACCATCTTGCATAGATCAGTAAGACCAATCTCAGTGACGGTCCACAGTTTGCTGTCCATAGCCATGAGTCGCTTTTTAATCGTGGCCTTCCACCGAGGATACTCATGACCGTCAAAGATGGGACAGGATACATTCCTCAATCCCGCAGTCGACATAACTGAAACTCCAGGTGGTTAAACCAAAATCACACAGAACAAGGGAGTACCTTGCTCTGATACCAATTGAAAGTGTGTTATATCGACTAGAGGGGGGGTGAATAGGCGATTTTTATGAATTCTTCACTGAGGAATTTGCTGGTGAGGAAATTCCTAAATGAAGAACTACTTGCAGCGGAATAAGTACTCAATAGTAAACATAGCAGAACACACACATAGTCATCATGATGAAATGAAGACCAGACAGAGTCTGAAAAGCGTAAGCACGAGGATAGCACAAGATGAAGGCGGACGGTGAAGAAATTGAACGAGGAAATTGAAAGTCTTGATCAAAGTCTTCAAACAGATATGAACAGGCACACAACAACAGAAATGAGGAAATGAAAGAGTTGAGGAAATAGAACCAGTAAGCTTGGTGAAGACAATGATTTGGTAGACCAGTTCCAACTGTTGTCTCAGTTGTACGTCTGGTTGGAGCGGATGAGTATTTAAACTCGAGGACACCCAGTCCCAGACACACAGCCCTCACCGTATTCTCCTTGAACTAAGGTCACACAGACCTCGCCCAATCCCTCGTGGTAAGTCTTCAGGTGACTTCCGGACTTTCACAAACTTGGTCACTCGACGATCCACAATTCCTCTTGGATGCTCTAGACCATGACGCCTAACCGTCTGGAAGAAGCACAGTCTTCAAAGGTAACAAGAGTCGGATCCACGCAGGATCAATTCTCTTCAGTGATGCTCAATCACTTTGGGTTTGTAGGTGTTCGGTTTGGGTTTTCCTCACTTGATGATTTTCACTCAAACTCCTTGGAGGATGGGATGCTCTCAAATGACAAGTGTCAATTTCTCTCGGAGCAGCCAACTAGCTAGTGGTTGTAGGGGGCGTCTATTTATAGCCTAGGGAGCAGCCCGACATGATAAGACATAAATGCCCTTCAATGATATGACCGTTAGGTGGGGGGAAATTTTGGGACAGCTGGCGCATAGCACAGCGACGGTCGGAAATTTGACTCTCAAATTCCTCAGGGCTATCATGTTCCTCACTGTGTAGGCAATTCGCACTGGCGAATTCCTAACTCCTCGTCGAACAAATTCCTTAGAGACCGGAAGAACTTCGTCTACATCCTTTGAAGAATATGGTGAGCTGTATGAGATTTCAATGGCTTCACTCGAAGGGATTGGTAGGTGTAGGATTTTGAGTTGAGCATCACATGTAAATTTTTCCTTAGTATTTCCTCGACCCCCTTTAACAGTACGGTGTTTCCTATGACTCAAGAAAGAGAAAATGAAACTATAAAACAAAAGTCTTCACACTTCATGTTCCTCGAATGATTTCCAAGTCTTCAAGGTTACACCAATTTCTTCACTTTGAAAGTCTTCAGAAAGTCTTCAGAAATCCAAAGTCTTCAGTTGAAGAACTTTATTTTTAGGGGTCGACTTTCTCTGTAAATATCAAACTCCTCACAGACTTATAGACCTGTGTACACTCACAAACGCATCAGTCCCTTAACCTATAAGTCTTCAATACACCAAAATCACTAAGGATCACTAGATGCACTTACATTTTTTTGTTGGGAGCTTTCCCGTGTAAATAGTTTTTCTCGTTTTTGCTTTTCTCTTTTCATTTGCTTGTTTACGAAAAACCCAAAACTCCAAAAATATTTCAGTGTTTTTCTCTGAAATTCTTTTCTTTTTGTTGAGTCATGCCGAGGAGAAGACCAGGATGAAAATGTTGAGTGGCTCTCATTTGCGTTATTGATCTAATAAAGAATCCATATTACCTTGTCTTCTCCTCTGGAATAAAATGTTTGCAGATTCCATCTTAGCCCACGGCACTCTTGCACTATTATTTTCAAATCGTTCAGTCGTGCAAGTGAAAGACAATAATGACGATATTAGATGAACTGGTCGTGGCAGAGAGAAGCAGGTATGAACTCGACTTGTTTTGTTTTTGAAAATATATCTAACCCAGTATCCATGATTCAGCCTATTATGCTCAAACATGTTTGCGACGAAAATTAGATATTATAGTTTTTTTTGCGGGAATAGACATTATAGTTTCTCATGCCATGCATAAGTATCTAGGAGTGAATAATGACTTATCTTGGATATCAACATTGCATTAAAATGATTGTGATATAGTATGATGATATGGTATCCTCCTCTGAATGTTTGAGTGGCTTGACTTGGCACATGTTCATGCATGTAGTTCAATCAAAACCAACATAGCCTCTATGATATTTATGTTCATGGTGTTCATATCCTACTCATGCGAGTATCCAATGTTACTTATGCATAATGCATGTTCGTGGCCGTTTTTTCTCTCTAGCTGGCCGCTTCTCAACCTATTTGCTAGCATTCGCCTGTACTAAGTGGGCACTCTACTTGTACATCAAAAACCTAAAACCCAAGTTACTCTAGATGAGTCGAACAAACCTACCTATATACGGTATTACCCTGCCGTCCTAAGTAAATTTCATGTGCCATCTCTAAAAACTTCAAATAAATATCCTTTTTGTGTGCCTCGATCATTCATGGAACAACAGGAGGTAGTCGGTATCTTCCATGCTAAGCGGGTTATTCTCAGGTTGAATGTTTATTCACTCGTCATCGCACGAGAAAATGGCGGTAATAGGGATGCCCAGTTCCAAACTGCAAAAAGAAAAGAGCTTACAAATAATCAAATAAAAACTCCCAATGGAGTCATAACCTTTACATTTCCTCTTGGGAACCGCCACTAGCATGTTTAGCATGGAAGATATTGATAACTGGTGGTCATGAAGTAAATGAGAAGGGTGCATGTCTCAAAATTTCATTTACATCTGTTTTAAAATTTTGAGCTCTGGCACCTCTGCAAATCACTGCTTCCCTCTGCGAAGGGAATATCTATTTACTTTTATGTTGTGTCATCACCTTCTCAAATAAGCGCGAACACGAAACCTTTGCTCTCATCTTGATGCATTGTGTGTAGCTAATGTTGGGTGCATCATGACTGGATCTTTTCTACCATGAATTACAATGTTTAGTCGCTGCTTGAACTTTGGGGGTGCTCTGCATTTATGTTTTGCGGTATCAGAAAGGGCTAGCAAGATACCACTATTGCCATTTTATATCTTGGTTGTTTTGACAATGTGTTGCTGTTTGAGATATCTTATTATTGCTCTCTAGTTCATTACGTCATTGATATGAGTTAATATAATTTTTAAGAGTTATTGTCGACATGGTCTTTGCTGAAAACCTGGGTGTTGTTTAAGCTAATTTATGAAACAAGAGCAAAAGAGTTCATAAATGTTTTTCTGTTTCACTTTTAGTTTATCAACCGAATTGCTTGAGGACAAGCAAAGGTTTAAGCTTGGGGGAGTTGATACATCTCCAACGTATCTACTTTTCCTAATGCTTTTCCTCTTGTTTTGGACTCTAATTTGCATATTTTCAATGAAACTAACCCCGGACTGACGTTGTTTTCAGCAGAACTACCATGGTGTTGTTTTTGTGTAGAAATAAAGTTCTCGGAATGGAACGAAACTTCGCGAGGATTTTTTATATCAATAAAGAGAATTTCTGGAGCCAAGAGCCACATGAGGGGGGCACCTGGGTGAGCACAACCCACCGGGGCGTGCCTGCCCCCCAGGCGCGCCTCGGTGGGTTGTCCCCACATGGTGGCCCTGCTGACCCTGAAACCGACGCTACAAAATCACATTATTCCAGAAAAAATCACGAAGAGAGTAGTTGCCAAAGCCTCCACAAGTGGAGGGCATGCACCATGTAACCATGCAATGTACATTGTATTCTACTTTTGAGTAATACAAACACAGTGGGAGCCTCTCCCACTGTCCAATTCCTCAATAAAAAAAAACGAGACGGAATCGCCGCCGTCTCCTGTACTTCATCAGGAGGCCAGATCTGGAGTCCGTTTGGGGCTCCGGAGAGGGGGATCTTCGATCTTCATAATCACCAACACATCCGCCAATTCCATGATGCTCCCCAGCGGGAGTGAGTAATTCCTTCGTAGGCTCACTGGTTGGTGAGGAGTTGGATGAGATTCATCATGTAATCGAGTTAGTTTTGTTAGGGCCTAATCCCTAGTATCCACTATGTTCTGAGATTGATGTTGCTATTTGCCATGCTTAATGCTTGTCACTTTGGGCCCGGGTGCCATGATTTCACATCTGAACCATTTATGTCCATGTTCTAGGTCCGATCTTGCAAGTTATAGTCACCTACTACGTGTTATGATCCGGCAACCCCGGAGTGACAATAGTCGGGACCACTCCCGGTGATGACCGTAGTTTGAGGAGTTCATGTATTCACCGTGTGCTAATGATTTGTTCTGGTTCTCTATTAAAAGGAGGCCTTAATATCCCTTAGTTTCCAATAGGACCCCGCTGCCACGGGAGGGTAGGACAAAATATGTCATGCAAGTTCTTTCCATAAGCACGCGTGGCTATTTACGGAATACATGCCGACGTTATATTTATGAACTGGAGCTAGTGCCGTATCGCCCTATGTTATAACTGTCTCATGATGAATATCATCCAACGAGTCACCGATCCAATGCCTACGAATTTATCTTATATTGTTCTTGCTAAGTTACTACTATTTCTACTGCTATCGTTAATGCTACAAAATCACTGCTATCACTATTAAAGTTACCGTTGCTACTGCTACTATCATCAAAACTATCATATTACTGTGCTACTAATCACCTTGCTGCAGATAATTAATCTCCAGGTGTGCTTGAATTGACAACTCAGCTGCTAATACCTTTAATAAATTTGGATTGAATACTCTACCCTCGAAAACTGTTGCGATCCGCTATACTTGTGGGTTGTCAGATGCCTGTCGCCGCTGCCTGGCTGCCGGCAAACCCCACCACATTTCTCCACTTCCACTTGCTACCGCCTATCGCCATCGAATTTCTCGACGCTGCTCATGGTCGACCCATCTCCGCCTGGTTGGGTAATCCGCCGCATTGAGGGTTTTTTCTAATGGACAACAAGGTAACTAATTTAATGAGATATTATCTCATCTCTTATCCCATTTCATCTGCCTCCTTTAATCACCCGCCAAAATCGCCGTGAATTCATTTTTATTCGAGCTGATTTGAGGGCTTTCATTCATTCATAAAGTATACAGTGTGAAGACACATCAGGACTTGACGGCCTCGGCCAGACATCCATGGAGTTCCATCTCACCGTACCAGATGACTTGAGGATGCGCGCGGTATGTTCAATCTCACCCTAAATCGGTTGCATGGCCTACTTTCCTGAACATATACTAAGTATTGCTACATTTGGATAAAAGGTGCCCCATGCAAGATATAAATCAAGGGGATTATTTTCCTATTCTTTCTATATTAGGAAAATTAATGATGTGTTGTTCTTTCGACCACTCTCATATTTCCATGACATCATGGTTACCCTATCTGTTTAATTATAGATTTTTGTCCTTCGATTTGACCTGCTGTACAGTTCTTTCAATTTCGCCCATATTTGCATGTTACCATATTCTTTAACAATCCTAACATTTTATGCAGCGCGTCCCTTGCTATGTAACAAAATCTATAGTACACAATCTTGCCATTTACATACATCAAGACTGCAGGGATGTCATACTGAACACAAACCCTGGTTTACAATCGTTGCTACTGTAAGACTTGATGAACCTGGTGACTCCTATTTTGGCACTGGCCTTTGGACAGAAATTTCTAAGTTTTATGTACTGAAAGCTGGCACTAAAATTGCACTGCACATAAAAGAGCCCGGTCATGAGATATATGCTAACTTCCCCAACGATATCATCCGTCCAGACTTTGTTCCAAGTAAGTGTTCTTCTCAAGTATCTGCATGTTGACTTACCCAGCAATATCAATGGAATTGTGTAGTATTTAAGCAACCAATTGTTATTCCATTTTCTTCCTACCTACTAACTTTTCGTTACCAATACATTTTTCTATTGCCCTGTTTTAACTCTATAGTCCCACTTCTATCAAAAAGCGCCGCTGACAAGGAGACTCCGGTGGGGGAGACCGGGCTGCCAACAAGTGGAGGCGGGTCGAGCAAGAACCGCAAGTGACTCCAGCAGGCCTAGACTTCATCAGCAGCCTCCCCGATGATATGTTGATAGTCATCATCTCCCTCCTCCTAATCAAATATGGGGCATGGACAACCGTCCTTTCCAGGCGGTGGCTCCCCCTATGGTACTCAACCCCTCTTGACCTCATCGACACCCACAGGCTTTGCCATGGCTATGCAAAAGCTTGGATGCGTTCTCCCAGATCCTCGGCAGTCACCATGGCCCAACCAGCGGCCTTAGCACGGGCAAGTTTTGTTCCAACGGCAAGGACCGAGCCAAGATTAACGAGTGGTTCTGATCCCCCACCTAGATCAGCTCTAGGAGCTCACTTTTGATGATAGCATATGCGCTTGCTACCAATGTCCATGCTCCACCTTGCGCCCATGCTGCGCGTCGCCAAGTTCAGGAACTGCCATCCCCCTTAATGACGCACACACTCTTATTCTACCACGACTGAAGCACCTCGAGCTCGTTGCCATCTGCCTCCCCGACGGTGACATGGAGCGCCTGCTCCATGGTTGTACTACACTCGAGTACCTTCGTCTTGAGGCGATCAATGGGTTGAGTAGCTTCCACGTCACCTCCATGACTCTTCGGACTGTTTATGTGTGTTTCTGATGCTGCAAGAAGACATCAGAAATACCACAGTATGGTCATTGAGGACACACCTTCACTTGAGAGATTACTTGTAGTTAATCAAGAAGTTCCAACAAGAATTAATATCATTTCTGCACCGAAATTGACAGCGGTGGGCTACTCGTCTGACAAATACTCCGAACTTGTTATTGGATCCACACCCGCTCAGGTACAGCAGCCGCCTTCTACCTCTCCTTCTAGAAATTAGCATTATTTCTAATTTTGAAGATGTATGTTTGTCTGTCATCCAGAAAATGATTCTGACAAGCTTGACCCTGAAACTGCGCATAGTGAAGGTCTTGGCACTAGAATCTATCGGCCTGAACCTGGACAAAGTTGTCAATTTCCTGAGATGCTTTCCATGCCTGGAGAGGCTATATATAAAGGTGATGTTCCTTTCCTGTTAAATGTTAAACAAGGGAGTTAAATTTTTGACACCTTTTCCCAAGTTTAAAATGGCAATGTACTACTATTTCTGAAGGATTTTTGTAGGATTTCAGTACATACGTGTCCCTCCCCCCATATTGGTTGCTTGATCCATATGGTTACAATCCATAAGCATTTCTCCTTTGGATTCATCTGTATTAGTTTACTTAGGGAACTTTTCATCCACTCCAACCTCTTGTGAAGAAGGCTACATTTTTCTATCATTGTAATCAAATGCCCATGTTAATCATGTCGGATCAAAGATGGCACGTTAGTGCATTACACAAATCCTGCAAACCAAATAGGCATGTAGTAGTGTTCAAAACTGCATGTAGGCACTAACACATTTTCTCCTTTTGCAGATAAGATTAGGCCTAGTGGTGGATAATGCGATACAATATAACAGTCACATCGAATGCCTAGATCTGCATATCTCTGAAATTACTTTGAACTCCTATCGAGGGACCTTATCGGAGATTATATTTGCTAGGTTCTTTGTTGTCAGAGCAACGGTGCTGAAGGTAATGTGGTTTGCCCTACATTTATTTTGCAAAAATGAATGGTTTGTTGATCGGCGCCGGCAGCTGCGGCAGAATCCAATAGGCTCCAAAAAAGCTAAATTTCATTTTGGAACTTCAGATGATAGAGTAATCGGATATCATCGTGTTAATCCCATACACGACTTCTCAGTGGCTGACCCCTTTGCAAGAATTATGAGGTTTCGAAACCAGCCTTACAAGTGGTAATATTTGTTTGAACCTCTCTTATATCTATGTTTAGCAGATCAACGCGGGCGTTTGCAGCTGATGAGCTGAATTTCATTTCTAATATCAGTTTCAACCTTGTAATATTCGAATTTGAGCCATATAACTCTAGAATTTGAACCTTGTACTATTTTGAGCTTTTGTAGTACAATCGTTGAAATGGCATCGTGCGAGACTCGTATATTGGTAGCACTATTTTGACCTTAATATGCAATGGACTTAGATTTTATTAAGCATTCTCGAATGTATTTACCTTGTTGATCTCATAGCACATGATCTCTATAGCTAACTCGACTGCGATCTTTGACATTATTGCACATAGTTGGTTTCTTCAACCGTGTGCCCTGTAGAGCGCATAATTAATTATCGCACTCGAGTGTCCATCATCACCCTTCTTTGTAACTTTGAACTCATCACCCACGGGTAAACTTATAACCGAAGTCATTCCACACACTTTGTTATTACAAAGCTTTTTTCCAATAAACGCCCATGATTTGCCCCTCTTCTAGCTGATGCGTGGCCAAACTGGCCAAGCGGGAAGCTTGCACGGTAAACTGCACAGTTGCATAGGAACAGGCTCACCAGTGATACATTTTCCGCCTCTTCGAGCCCACGCGTGCTCAAACGAAATGCGTGCGGGGTTCTCAAGCGCGCACTGAAATCCTCCGCTATGAATGCAATGATAGATGTGACGATTACAGGCCGGCTGACCCCCATTTATTACAGCGGACATTTAACCCTTGTGTTTCTTCAACCTTTCGATCGCGCCCCACTATTACAAGAAGCACACCCACCACGACAAATTCTTAGAGGGTATCCTATGCGGCTCCAATGGCGCTCCGAGCGGCTGCCGACCACGAGAAGCAGCTCATCATGCATGTCGTGTTGGACACCCACATAAGGTTCATGCAGCTCTCGGTGTTGTACACCAACAACCCGGTTTGGGTGGAGCACTCCATCCACATCATGGAGCTGTTGCTTGCTGAGGAGAAGTACAAGGTGGTCAGGTTCAACCTCGAGTACACCCGCGCTCGTGCCAGGTCTCATCCCAAGGTCGCCATCGCCCAGATGTGCGTGCGCAATCACGTCCTCGTCTACCACTACTGCCTGGCCACAAGGCCTTGCGAGCGTTTCACCATGTTTGTCAAAATCCCCCACTACATGTTCGCTATGGTGGACATCACCAATGATGTAAAGGTGCTCAAGAATTCGGGCATCGCTTGCCAGAATCTTGTCGACATCCAGGGCCAATACAAGATCTGGGGCAGCAACGAGCATAAGAAGGGCTCACTTTCACCTCGCTGATGCCATCATCGACCCCTGCTGCAAAGACATGAAGGATTCTTACAACAAAGACAAGCGTGCCTGGCACTCGGCCTTGATGGAGAAACTCGACAAAGCTCATGTCGTGTATGCTGCCAAGGAGGCGTACATGAGCTAGGAGATGAACAGGTAGATCGTTCACATGAGGAAGTGCCTCCTTCCGCAAAACGGCCAGGGATCCAGCTGGAAGCAGAGCAATGTCAAGCGTTGTCACAACAAGAAGTAGATGATTATTTCCCCATTTCTCCTAGTTTAGTATGCATGTAATTGCTTACTTTGGTGTGTGGAAATGTCATGTGTGTAGTCACTTGTGTAATTGTATGCTTAATTTGGTTATGCAATGATGTCTTTTTAACTATATATGTTGATGCTCTGTAGACAGAGCGTATGTAGATGTTGTCCAGACAGAGCAAATCACATCGCACACGGACTAAACAATGGAACCCGTCGGTGATGTTTTCATCAATCACTCACAATTGTATACCAGCAATCGTTTTCTCACAACACACACAACTTGTTAATCGGAATCATCTGTGTTGTTATCGATCTTCCCACACATTTCCGATTGCACACCTGTTTGCCGCGTATCACACACATCTTGTTAAGTTGAACCATTTCTGTTCTCTTGGCTCAAAGCAAACAGTTCATTCGAGTGAACTGTATGCCGTATATCGCACACAGATTCATCGGGCCGACCATTTCTTTTTTGTTGCCAAATCACATACAGTTCATCCGAGTGAACTGTGTGCCGTATATAGCACGCACCTTCATCTGGCTGCCTATTTCTGTTGTTTCGTCTCATCGCAAATGGTTTGTCGGAGCGAAGTGTATGTCGTATATCGCACACATCTTGATTTGGCTGCCTGTTTCTGTTCTTCTGTCTCATTGCAAACAGTTCGTATGGATCAACCGTATGCCCTGCATCACACACTCATCTAAAATCAGAACCGTGTTTGATGTAGCCACCATCGCAAACGTTTGCATCATTTTTTACGGGTTTTTTAATCACCGTTTGCGATTAATGCATCACGCATAGTTTTGTCGAAGGGTCTTTGCTAGTAGTGTCGCGTTAGCAACATCCTGCAGTGGTGCAAATTTAACATGTTCTTTAAAAAGAGGATGAACTTTGACAAGATCTTTCCAAAACTGGGAGCCTCCCAAAGAAGAGGCAAACATGGGGCTGGAGTTACGGAAGTACTTAGCCTTGAGGATGGAGAGCCATAAGGTATCCACCTCAGTCGTCATGACTTTCCACCACCACTTAACAATGAGTCATTTGTTCATAACCAAACTGTTAACAATGCCCAACCCAAAAGGTTTTTGGGCCCGCAAATGACATTCCATTTAACCATCCTATATTTACGTTTATTATCCTTAGCATTCCAATAAAAGGCACCCCTGTGCTTACCGAACCCTCCATGTATACCACCCAAGAGTAGATAAAACCCATGATAAACATCGGAAGGGATGAAAGGCAAGCATTAATGAGAGCAACTTTACCAGTGTTATATCTGCCCCTCCAAGGCATAACCGTATTACCCACCTTGGAAACAATAGGGGTGAAATCCTTAGCACATAATTTAGCCGAGGAAATAGGAAGGCCCAAATATTTAAAGGGGAACGAGCCCACAGAGTAATTCAGAAGCTGGGAGACCCATAAGGTCTCCTCCTCATCCACTCCAGTAACAACAACCTCACTCTTGGAAAAGTTGATCTTGAGCCCAGATAAAGCTTCAAAGAAAAGTAGAAGGAACGTAAGGTGAGCAAGGCAAGCATCATTCATCTCAACCATAATGATTGTGTCATCCGTGTATTGGACATGTGTGACACCCTCGGGGATAAGGTGGGAGATGACAGGGGAGATATGACCGCCCGAGGCTGACCTGGACAAGATCCGAGAAAGGGCATCCGCAAGAAAGTTGAACAAGAGAGGGGAAGCCAGATCCCCTTGCCTCGGGCCCCTGCCATTGCCAAAGAAATTGCTAACCTGGCCGTTAACTGAGATTGTAGTATGGCCACCCAAGACCAGCTGCATAATCCTATGCACATAAGCTCCATCAAAGCCCTTAGCAAGTAGGACCTGACGGAGGAAAGACTTCCTAACCGAGTCGTAAGACTTTTTAAAATGAAGTTTAAGAATAACAGCCTTCGCCTTACGCACCCTAAGATCATGAACGATTTCGTGCAGACATAAGATACCATCTAGGATGAACCTTGCTTTGACAAAAGCTGATTAGAAAGGGCTAAGGGCCCTATGGGCAATAGGGGAGAGGCGGGTGGAAAATCCTTTGGCACGGAACTTCGTTAAATTGTTAATGAGAACGATGGGGCTAAATTGATAAATAAGATCAGCCCCCTTGTCTTTAGGAATAAGTGAAATGACAACATAATTATGTCGCTAGATATCCACTATCCCAAATAGAAACCCTGTATGATATTGCAAACTAGGTAAAGTAGCTGAGGCCAAAACTTCTTGAAAAAAGGAATGGAAAAGCCGTCCGTGCTCGAAGCCGAATTCGAGTTGGCGGAGCGAATAACCTCATGAATTTCCTCCTCGGATAAAGGGATAGGGAGTGCGTCGTTCTCCTCCCTACTGATCCTCTCATATTGATCCCACAAAGAGGGCAAAATCGAGAAGCCGGACGCAGGCTTGGCAGAAAGAATGAAGAGAAGAACTTGACTACATGAGAAAGGATAAAGGCCTGATCCAAAACTGTAACACTGTTGATAAGGAGGCTGTCGATCGAGCACCGGGTGGTGATCTGATCCACCAAAATAGACTTATCTCTATGGGCCTCAGCCGCCCTGTTACGAGCCCACTGGCGGAGGAATTTACAAAGAGAATAGGAGAATTGGTGCTAGTGCTCCATGGGCCCAAATGACCGTTTGTCCAAAGATAGCAATGAGGTAATCTTATCGGCGATCAAGTCACAAAAACCATCGACAAGGAACCAAGAAGCATCGAACTGGAATCGAGGAGAAACTGGATATGTGTCCAAGCCCGCATCTAAGATAAGAGGAGAATGGTCATAGCCAATGATCGCTCTGGTCTTCAGCGACGCGCAAGGGAACAAGGAGTCCCAGACCGAGCAAATGAACACACAATCAAAACCGAGCGAACCGGATTGGTCTGCTGATTAGTCCAAGTGAAATGAGCTCCCACCCGAGGGAGTACAGGAAGGGCACAGTCCCAGATGAACCCATTGAACGCGTCAGCAAGGGGCTAGGAGAAGTTCTTACTGCTTTTGTCTGCGGGGGAATGTAACAAGTTGAAATCGCTTCCAACCAGGATGGGAAGGGTGCATGACTCGATTTTGCTTGAGTTATCATCAAGAAAGAGCGCAGAAAGCAAATGATCAGCGGGCCTATAAACCACAATAATTTCCCACAGAGTATTAAGGTGACGGTGATAAACAACTGAACTAGCCCAAAAAACACCATGATCAAAAGCAACACAATCAAACATATCATGTTTAGTACCAATGAGAATACCGCCTGAATGACCAGAAGAAACTAGAAAGTTCCAATCAAATCTAGGAACTCCTGCGACCGCACAGAGTTCATTGGTAGAAAAGGATTCGTGGAAGGTTTCAACCAGCCCAACAATATCAACATTGTCCCTCAAACAACATCCTTTAGTTGACCCCGACGCCCTCTAGTGCCGAAACCTCTAATGTTCCAGAACAAGGCTCTCATATAATGGAAAGATTTTTAATTTGGAGACTCGACCTGCACGGGGCTGCACAGGATTTTGCACGCTTGGAAGGCCCCGCTTGGCCATAATCGAACGATCCTGGCCCCTACCAGGATCATCCACCACCTCCCTCTTCCCTACAGGAATAGTAGCACATGCTGTTCCGGCCTCTTTGGCCTTGGCAATGGTTGCTTGGGCAACCTCATTCACACAAACCAAAGCCAGAATAGCAGAAGGAGAACCAAACCCCGGATCGATAGAAACCCCAACATCCGAAAGAGTGCAACAAGTGATCATCCGAAAGTGAAGGAAGAACCAACCGCACTGGAGAAGGAGGAGTGGGGATGGGTGGTTCCTCAATTGATTTGGCGACCATGCATCATCATCAGAGGCCTTGACCTTCGAGTCTTCCGATTTTTCTTCCTCCTCCTCGGAGGCGGTCGTGGTAGCGCTTTCCTTCTTCTTGGGAGGAGCGCCGCCCGACCTCGAGGGCTTTGGCGGGGCGGGCTCCATCAACTTCAACATGGCCGTGTCTTGCGCCTGGTTGGGGAACGGGGGATCTGACGGGGAAGATACAAAGGCCATGAACTCTTGCGGGCCGAAGGAAAGTCAGAAGAAAGTAGTAAAATTAAACACCAAGAGACAAAACACCCGAAATACACACTTACGTCATTCCATGGATTGGAGGCATTGAAGGGCTCCAAAACAACGCTCCCATTGACCTTGATTTGCTCCAGGCAGGTCAAAACACTAACACAACACCCGATATCCAACGACCTGAGCTAATTGTTGGCCACGTGTACTTGTACATCCCAGTGACATGAGCCCTGGGGGGGGGATGTGCGCACCACCCACGTCCTCATGATGTGCGCCCCTTCTAGCCCGATGGTCTTCAGCCAAGCTATGGCGTGAGCGACAAGCGGTTCAGCGGACCCCGGGAATGCAGCTTCCTTTGGGCGCTCTTCGACAAAAGGAGGCAAGCATTCCCCATGCACGAGAACATAAAATCAGAACTTGTGCCACTCTCACATAGACATTGAGAATTCCATGGGTTGCAGGCTGGCTCCTCTGAGGTCGCAGACAGAGTCTCCGTTCATATGGACCAGACACGGAAAAGGTACCGGAATAGCTCAAAGTAAGGATACGTTCCAAGAAAGCACCCACAAAAAGTGATGAAAATGGCGATATGGACAACCCTGTTGGTTGGAATGTGATGCAGCTAGCAGCCGTAGATGTGAAGCATACCACGCATAAAGTTATGCATCAAGAAGCCAAGCCCTCGTCTGAAGTACTCCTGTCCTGATGGAGCACATGCTCACTTGTGTTAGTGGCCGGTGGGGCCTTGCCGTCCAGAATTTGGTGCGATATATTTTCCATCATGGGCTTCTCAGCCACGAACTGGTCGAACTCATCAACGAAGACCGCCAACAGGATCCATTTTCATGTGGCCTTGTTGGCCACTCGTGGTTTCTTCTATTCGCCGACAGTGGCGGTTGCCATTTATGAGATGCGTTGGGATTTTCCACCAAAAGGAAGAGTGAAGAAATATAGTGGCCGAGAAGTATTTCCGTTAGTGAGAACCAAGGTTATCGAACCAATAGGAGAACCACGCAAATCCTCATCGTCAGCACCTACACACAAAAGCAAATACAAGCACCCAACACGGGCAAGAGAGTTGTCAATCCCCTTGAACTTGTTACTTGTAATGATTAAATCTGGTAGTGATAGATAGATAAAAAGGAAATTAAAATAAAATAAGAAAAATTGCATTAAGGTATTTTGGTTTTAGTAATATGGTTAAAGTAGACCCGGGGCCATAGTTTTCACTAGAGGCGGCTTCTCTCTCAAAACAATAGCATACGACGGGTAGACAATTACGGTTGGGTAATTGATAGAAAAGCGCGTAGTTATGATGTTATTCACGACAATGATCACAAATATAGGCATCACGGTCCGTGACAAGTAGACCAACTCCGCCTGTATCTACTACTATTACCCTGCCAATCGTCTGCTACCAAGCATGCATCTATGGTAATAAGTTCATGACAAACAGAGTAACACTTTAAGCAAGATGACATGATGCAGACATAGTAAACTCAAGCAATATGCATAACCCCTCGTCATTTTATCCTTAATGGCAAGAATACAAATACATGCCTAACTACCACTTCTGTCACGAGGTGAGCACATTGCAAGATTGAACCCATTACCATGCACGTCTCCCACTAAAGATAAATCAATCTAGTTGGCCAAACCAAACAGATAGATATGAGAGAAATAAAAAGCTATCATAATCATGCATAATAAAGTTCACAAAATACTTAATTTCTTCAAATGAATAATTTGATCATAAACACACAATGCATCAGATCCCGACAAAGACATCGCAACAAAAGATTACATTGGATAGAACTCCAAGAAGATCAAGGAGAACATTGTATTGAAGATCAAAGAGAGAGAAGAATCCATCTAGCTACTAGCTATGGACCAATGACCCACAAGTATAGGGGGTTCAATCATAGTCCTTGCGATAAGTAAGAGTGTCGAACCCAATGACGAGCAAAAGGAAATGACAAGCGGTTTTCAGCAAGGTATTTTCTGTAGGCATTGAAATTATCGGTAACATATAGTTTGGTAGTAAGATAATTCGTAACGGCTAACAAGTAACAAGTGTAACAAAGGTGCAACAAGGTGGCCCAATCCTTTTTGTAGCAAAGGATAAACCTGGACGAACTCTTATATATGATTTCTACTACACAACGTTCTTGTTGTAGACATTGTTGGGCCTCCAAGTGTAGAGGTTTGCAGGATAGTAGCAAATTTCCCTCAAGTGGATGACCTAAGGTTTATCAATCCATGGGAGGCATAGGATGAAGATGGTCTCTCTAAAACAACCTTGCAACCAAATAAAAAAGAGTATCTTGTGTCCCCAACACACCCAATACAATGGTAAATTGTATAGGTGCACTAGTTCGGTGAAGAGATGGTGATACAAGTGCAATATCGATGGTATATATAGGTTTTTGTAATCTCAAAATATAAAAACAGCAAGGTAGAAAGTAACAAAAGTGAGCGAAAATGGTATTGCAATGCTTCGAAACAAGGCCTAGGGCTCATACTTTCACTAGTGCAAGTTCTCTCAACAATAATAACATAATTAGATCATATGAAAATCCCTCAACATGCAACAATGAGTCACTCCAAAGTCACTAATAGCAGAGAACAAACAAAGAGATTATTGTAGGGTACGAAACCACCTCAAAGTTATTCTTTCCAATCAAACCATTGGGCTATTCCTATAAGTGTCACAAATAGGCCTAGAGTTCGTAGTAAAATAACACCTTAAGACACAAATCAACCAAAACCCTAATGTCACCTAGATACTCCAATGTCACCACAAGTATCTGTGGGTTTGATTATTCGATATGCATCACACAATCTCAGATTCATCTATTCAAACCAACACAAAGAACTTCAAAGAGTGCCCCAATTTTCTACCGGAAAGTCAAGATGAAAACATGTGCCAACCCGTATGCGTAAGTTCACAAGGTCACTGAACCCGCAAGTTGATCACCAAAACATACATCAAGTAGATCACATGAATATCCCATTGCCACCACAGATAAGCACATGCAAGACATACATCAAGTGTTCTCAAATCCTTAAACACTCAATCTGATAAGATAACTTTAAAGGGAAAACTCAATCCATTACAAGAAGGTAGAGGGGGAGAAACATTATATGATACAACTATAGTAGCAAAGCTCGCGGTACATCAAGATCATGCCAGATCAAGAACATGAGAGAGAGAGATATCAAACACATAGCTACCGGTACATACCCTCAGCCCCGAGGGGGAACTACTCCCTCCTCGTCATGGAGAGCACCCGAATGATGAAGGTGGCCACCGGTGATGATTCCCCCCTTCGGCAGGGTGCCGAAACAGGGTCCCGATTTGTTTTCGGTGGCTACAAAGGCTTGCGGCAGCGGAACTCCCGATCTAGATTTCTTTTCGGGGGTTTCTGTATTTATAGGATTTTTTGGCATCAGGAACAAGTCAGGGGGGGTCTCCGAGTCAGCGACGAGGTAGGGGGCGCGCCCAGGGGGTAGGGCGTGCCTTCCACCCTCGTGGAAGACTCGGGACTCTTCTGTCCCAACTCTTTTTGCTTCGGGGGATTCTTTTGGTCCATAAAAAATCTCTAGGAATTTTCAGCTCGTTTGGACTCCGTTTGACATTCCTTTTCAGTAAACTCAAAAACAAGGAAAAAAACAGAAATTGGCACCGGGCTCTAGGTTAATAGGTTAGTCCCAAAAATCATATAAAATAGCATATAAATGCATATAAAACATCCAAGGCAGATAATATAATAGCATGGAACCTCGGTGGGCACAACCCACCAGGGCGCGCCCCCCTCCAAGAGCTCCGAGGTGGGTTGCCCCACCTGGTGACCCCACAGACCCTAAAACCTACGCTATAAAATCACATTTTCCAGAAAAAAATCAGGGAGGAAGAATTATCGTGTTCCACGAGATGAAGCCGCCGTCACCTCCTGTTCTTCATCGAGAGGCCAGATCTGGAGTCCATTTGGGGCTCCGGACAGGGGGATCTTCATTCCTCGTCATCACCAACCCTTCTCCATCGCCAATTCTGTGATGCTCCCCACGAAGAGTGAGTAATTCCTTCGTAGGCTCACCGGTCGGTGAGGGGTTGGATGATATTCATCATGTAATGAAGTTAGTTTTGTTAGGGCTTGATCCCCAGTATCCACTATGTTCTGAAATTGATGTTGCTATGACTTTGCCATGCTTAATGCTTTTCACTTTCGGCCCGGGTGCCATGATTTCAGATCTGAACCGTTTATGTTATCACCATTATATCCATGGTCTAGATCCGATCTTGCAAGTTATAGTCACCTACTACGTGTTATGATCCGGCAACCCTGGAGTGACAATAGTCGGGACCACTCCCGGTGATGATTGTAGTTTGAGGAGTTCATGTATTCACCATGTGTTAATGCTTTGTTCCGGTTCTCTATTAAAAGGAGGCCTTAATATCCCTTAGTTTCCAATATGACCCCGCTGCCACGGGAGGGTAGGACAAAAGATGCCATGCAAGTTCTTTCCATAAGCACGTATGACTTTTACGGAATACATGCCTACATTATATTTATGAACTGGAGCTAGTGCCGTATCGCCCTAGGTTATGACTATCACATGATGAATATCGTCCAACAAATTACCGTTCCAATCCCTACAAATTTATCCTATATTGTTTCTGCTAAATTACTACTGCCATCGGTCCTGTTGCTCTTGCTACAAAATCACTGCTATCACTGCTACCCTTACTATTGCTACGGCTACTATTATCAAAACTATCATACTACTTTGCTACTAATCACTTTGCCACAGATAATTAATCTCCTGGTGTGGTTCAATTGACAACTCAGCTGCTAATACTTACAAATATTGTTTGGCTCCCCTTGTGTCGAATATATAAAATTGGGTTGAATACTCTACCCTCGAAAACTATTGTGATCCCCTATACTTGTGGGTTATCAGCCGACGCAACGAAGAATGTCCACCTGGAGGTCACGCTCCCCGCGAGGCGCCTCACGCTACAAGAATTCATCGACCTACACATCCACATGTACGAGAAAGTCGTGTACATAGGAACCTACAAGGTTGGTGAGGACGCTGCAACGTTGGCCTTCGTCAACCGGATGCAAGCATTGGACACCTTTGTCGAGAAGCACCTTGACCTCGACACAAAAGCCACCGCTCCTAAGCCGCTGGTTGGTTGCCTCACGCACTGAATCGAGGAGAAGGAGGCCGTACGTTGATGGATCCATCTTTCTTATTACCTCATGTAACCACCACTACGATCACATCACCGTGGCCTTAATTCTTATTGCACTATTGCATTCTCGTTCCAGTCAATACAGACATGTGCGATCCCTTTTCTCACATTTGGAGGCAATTATATGCAACATTGTAACTAGTACTCCATCCGTCAATTTATAAGTTGTGCTTACCTTTTCCATCAACTTCGTGCAACGCACGGGCATCTTGCTAGAAACACTACAACATGTTGAACCGCATGTGACCAAACCGATGATGCCCTAACCTAGCTATTACCCTACTTATCTGGCGGAAAAAGCCCCGCCCTAGCGTTTTAAATTGTTATTTCTATCTATCGATCATGCCAAGGAGAACAACCAAATGTTACAATTTATACATGTTTCTCTATCTCTACTTCTCTACTCTTATAAAAACAGAGTTGGTGAGGATGGTGTGCCTGCCATCCAGCAATATAGGCCGTCCGATTTTTATCTGACGGATAGGAAGAAAACTATGGCAATTTTGCAAAAATATACCCACACCCCTCTCCACATTTGCAAATAAGGCCTTCCCTCGTTCATCCTTTTCTCCCACAAGATAAACTACTCATGCAAATGCATCTTGATGTTCCATGAAACGCATGGGCATCTTGGTAGTCTCCTATAAAAGACTTAGTTGGTGATGGTAGTGTGTCTGCCATCCGTCATTTATGACCATTAGATCTGCATCTAACAGCTATGAGGTAAGTTGTGGCATTTTTTCAACAATAGCCCACTTCTCTGCTCCAATTTGCAGAAACGCCTTATTATCTTGAATGCAACCACATCCCTCCCTCACCTCATCAAAACAGCCTGAGAAATATATTTTGAGTGAAAAGTAATATATTTTTAGTGGTATATATGTATATCAAAACAAGAGTGTTTTCCTTCAAGTTTGTGAACAAGTACTATTCTACTTTGGATCTGTCGCAACGCACAGGCACATTGCTAGTAAAAGAAAAAGGCCTACCGCGTTCGCTTCGCACCCCCACACGCCTGGGAATTGGGAGTACTCCAGATCCCGTCCGGCACGCCACATAGCTAGGGAAGGCGTGTTGCCTAGCATTTTCACTTTCATGTGGGACCGTAGTTGAGCAAACTGACTATCGGCAAACTGCACCCTGCATGCCGCGTTGGAAAACAGAAATAAGGAGGGGAAGATCTAGCTGTAGCATGGAAGCCCAAAATTTGGTATCAGATGGGGCTCGTTGATAGAGTAGGAGCACTCCGTATGACTACTCCTACTAGTATGAAGTTTGTACTAGAACTAGTACTACCACTATACAACTAGGTACGTGCACGACACATCGTCGTAGGAACAAAAAACGAGAAGATCTTGTTTTGGGTGATTTATCTTTCTTCAGTCAAGGTTGTATGAATAATATGATGTGGTGGGCACCCATGAACTTATGTGGCTTGGTTGCATGCCTAGGAAAGGCTAGTGAAAAATAAATAGATAATGTGTTTAGAGTGCACTCCACTAAATAGATACTTTGGATCCATTGCTATGCATGGGGCGGCACATTGGTAGTAGTAAGAAATGAATTCTTGGTTTGGCACGAGTTCGTACCGTGGGAGCACCACAAGGCCTGACGCAGGAGTTACATCTACTTCTCGGGGCCCACGGGACCGAGCTTCATTGGCTTAATGCACGAGCCTATGAGTTAATGACACGTCGACCTTAAATGCGGCCGGCCCACATGTCATTCTCACTAAAGCAGAGTGGCGGTGGGACCGAGAGGGGTGAGGAGCAGGTCGGAGAACGAGGCTTGCCTGCTCCCCTCTCATGCTCCAATCCGTACTCCCACACCACTGTTTTTCATCCAACAGTTATAATAGATTTCCTCATGTGGGTCATCTATAGCCTCAAAGAAAGGTACACAAAGGTCATATTTCCAGGAAATAATTTCTTGCATGAAGCTATACACACATGCAAGACCATTTCCTTTCCTGCTCGTCCTCCTCCGGATCACTAGCTGCATTGACAATGCCGGTGCCAATGCCAGAGCGTCGCAATAGGTGCCTGCCACCATGTAGCACGCTGCGGCGCCAGCGAGTACCACCTCCTCCATGCCAACATCGACGTCTAGGCCATGCACATGCAGTGCTCCCATAGTATTTTACCCGCATGTTCGACTGAAGTACCACACCGATCTTGGATGAGACCATGGAGCATGTGGTCAAGAAAAGTCTCTATCTGGCCGACGCATGTTGAGGTGCTTGACTGTTGTGACATGCCGCACGACATTTACTAGCTTGCGCTCCGGATGAGCGGCAGGTACTGCTCCCGATCGTTAGTGGTGCGACGGCAATGATGGCCGGGTGGGAGCTCGAGCGGGAGCCAATGATCAACCCAGGGCACATAGCTTGACTTTGGCTCGAGATTCCGATTGCTTGCACCATCCCGAGGATGTACCACTCAACCACAAGGCCGGAATGCTGGATACGTAGAGGCGTGTGCTCGTGGGCGGGAGCAACCTTCTCAACGGATACCGGTTTGCGAACATGATGTACTCGACGTAGTTGAGCAAGTGAGCCTAGAGGTGTTTCTGCCATCGTACGTTGACACGTGGCTCAACGGGAACAAGATCCTCTGACATACATGATACTACTGTAGAGGGACATCATTGTGTGTAGGCCGTTCATTGCGAATCCAACGACAGCAGGTGAAACTCATAGAAGCACGTAGGAGTTTGCTCGCCGACACGATCAAAGGGACGAACTCGAGCGCCTAAGAGCAGCCGGCCGCCGCTAGACAGCATGCACACACACCCTAGACAAGATCATGGACGCACAACACACACACGGCAGGCATGTTGTCCCTGCCGACGCGCACAACAATGTATAGCACCGTCACCGTTGCGTAGTGCAGATTTGGACAAAGCCTTCCACCGGTGGTCCTTTTTTAGCCTGAAGCGTGGGAGTGAGGCCTGATGACCCTAACTTGTGAGCTGTACGAACGCGGCTGTGGGGGCGGGGGTGCAGCGTGGCATCTCGGTGAAGGAAGCACATCGGTCGCGGGGAAGGAAGCAGGTCAGCGGCGGCCGCACTTGGGCAGCAGCTTGGGCAGGGGGCAATGTGGTGCAGGCTGCAAAGAAGGGGAAGCACGTGCTCTCGCTGAGGTAGTTGAGAGTGGCCTCGAGCCCTTGACGTCGTGGTACAGTCGAGCACGAGTGCACGACCATGGAACTGGCGTGCTGACGAGCTGACTCGGGCGTGTTTGTACGAGTTTCACCTGTTGCGGTTGTATTTGCAATGAACGGCCTACACACAATGACGTCCCTCTGCGGTAGTATCCTGTACGTCAGAGGATCTCGTTCCAGCTCAACGACGTGCGGCTACATGCAGCATATTTCAGCTACGGGGAAGCGGCATCGGTGTGGTTCCAGATGCCCAGCGAGCTGTTGTCACGGCGGCATTCGCGACTCACTTGTTCGAGTTGAACCGGACGGTGGCGGCCTGGCCGTGGTGAGGGAGCCACAGTTGGACATCAGCGTGTTATGAGGCGTAGATGTCCATGGAAGGAAAGTATGGCAATTTTGCAAAAAGATACCCACACCTGTCTCTACTTTTGCAAATAAGCCTTCCCTCGTTCATCATTTTCTCCCACAAGATAAACTACTCATACAAATGCATGCAATGCATGGGCATGTTGCTAGTAAGAAACAAATCTTGAGTTTGGCACGAGTTCGTGCAGCGGTAGCACCACAAGGCCTGGTGCCGGAGTTACATTTCCCTCTCGGGGCCCACGGGACTGACCTTCAGTGGACCCGATAGATGGCTGGTCCACATGTCATGCTCCCGAAGGCAAAGGGGTGGTGGGGCCGAGAGGGGTGAGCCGCAGGATGGGGACATGTGGTGTCATGGGTTTGAGTAGCGTCATGGGAATCGCATGTGGCTGTGGTAGAAACTTGATGCTCGCCGCATTTCAATTGGCCCACATGTCATGCACACAAAGGCCGAGGGGCGGTGCGGCCGAGAGGGGTGAGGCGCACATCGGGGGACGTGGTGCCATGGGTTGGAGCGGCATCGTCGGAGTTCCAATCAAATCTAGGAACTCCCGCGACCGCAGAGAGTTCATTGGTAGAAAAGGATTCGTGGAAGGTTTCAACCAGCCCAACAATATCAACATTGTCCCCTCAAACAACATCCTTTAGTTGACCCCGACGCCCCCTAGCGCTGAAACCTCTAATGTTCCAGAACAAGGCTCTCATCTAATGGAAAGATTTTTAATTTGGAGACTCGACCTGCACGGGGCAGCACAGGATTTTGCATGCTTGGAAGGGCCCCGCTTGTCCATAATCGAACGATCCTGGCCCCTACCAGAATCATACACCACCTCCCTCTTCCCTACAGGAATAGTAGCACATGCTGTTGCGGCCTCTTTGGCCTTGGCCATGGTTGCTTGGGTAACCTCATTCACACAAACCAAAGCCAGAATAGCAGAAGGAGAACCAAACCCCGGATCGATAGAAACCCCAACATCCGAAAGAACGTGCAAAAAGTGATCATCCGGAAGCGAAGGAAGAACCAACCACACTGGAAAAGGAGGAGTGGGGTTGGGTGGTTCCTCAATAGATTTGGCGACCATGCATCATCATCAGAGGCCTCGACCTTCGAGACTTCCCATTTTTCTTCCTCCTCCTCCTCCGAGGTGGCCGTGGTAGCGCTTCCCTTCTTCTTGGGAGGAGCGTCACCCGACCTCAAGGGCTCTGGCGGGGCGGGCTCCATTAGCTTCAACATGGCCGCGTCTTGTGCCTGGCTGGGGAACGGGGGATCCGACGGGGAAGATACAAAGGCCATGAACTCTTGCGAGCCGAAGGAAAGTCAGAAGAAAGTAGTAAAATTAAACACCAAGAGACAAAACACCCGAAATACACACTTACGTCATTCCGTGGATTGGAGGCATTGAAGGGCTCCAAAACAACGCTCCCATTGACCTTGATTGGCTCCAGGCAGGTCAAAACACTAACACAACACAGATATCCAACAACCTGAGCAAATTGTTGGCCATGTGTACTTGTATATCCCAGTGACTTGAGCCCTCGGGGGATGTGGTGCACCACCCACGCCCTCATGATGTGCGCCCCTTCTAGCCCGATGGTCTTCAGCCAAGCTATGGCGTTAGTGACAAGCGGTTCAGCAGACCCCGGGAATGCAGCTTCCTTTGGGGGCTCTTCGACAAAAGGAGGCAAGCATTACCCGAGCTCGAGAACATAAAATCAGAACTTGTGCCACTCTCAGACCGACATCGAGAATTCCACGGGCTGCAGGTTGGCTCCTCTGTGGTCGTAGACAGAGTCTCCTTTCATACGGACCAGACACGGAAAAAGTACTGGAATAGCTCAACGTAAGGATACGTTCCAAGAAAGCACCCACAAAAAGTGATGAAAATGGCGATATGGAGAACCCTGTTGGTTGGAATGTGATGCAGCTGGCAGCCGTAGATGTGAAGCTTACGATGCATAAAGTTATGCATCAAGAAGCCAAGCCCCCATCTGAAGTACTCCTGTCCTGATGGAGCACATGCTCACTGGTGTTAGGGGCCAGTGGGGCTTTGCCGTCTAGAATTCGGTGCGATATATTTTCCATCATGGGCTTCTCAGCCACGAACTGGTCGAGCTCATCAATGGAGACCGCCAATAGGATCCATTTTCATGTGGCCTTGTTGGCCACCAGTGGTTTACTCTATTCGCCGACAGTGGCGGTTACCATTTATGAGCTGCGTTGGGATTTTCCACCAAGAGGAAGAGTGAAGCAATATAGTGGCCGAGAAGTATTTGCCTTAGTGAGAACCAAGGTTATCAAACCAATAGGAGAACCACGCAAATCCTCATCGTCAGCACCTACACACAAAAGCAAATACAAGCACCCAACATGGTCAAGAGGGTTGTCAATCCCCTTGAACTTGTTACTTGTAACGATTAAATCTGGTAGTGGTAGATAGATAAAAAGAAAATTAAAATAAAACATGAAAAAAATGCATCAAGGTATTTTGGTTTTAGTAATATGGTTAAAGTAGACCCGGGGCCATAGTTTTCACTAGAGGCGGCTTCTCTCTCGAAACAATAGCATACGACGGGTAGACAAATTACAGTTGGGTAATTGATAGAAAAGCGTGTAGTTATGATGTTATTCACGACATTGATCACAAATATAGGCATCACGGTCCGTGACAAGTAGACCAACTCCTGCCTGTATCTACTACTATTACTCTGCCAATCGTCCGCTATCGAGCATGCATCTATGGTAATAAGTTCATGACAAACAGAGTAACGCTTTAAGCAAGATGACATGATGCAGACAAAGTAAACTCAAGCAATATGCATAATCCCCCATCGTTTTATCCTTAATGGCAAGAATCCAAATACATGCCTAACTACCACTTCTATCACGAGGTGAGCACACTGCAAGATTGAACCCATTACCATGCACGTCTCCCACCAAAGATAAATCAATCTAGTTGGCCAAACCAAACAGATAGATATGAGAGAAATAAAAAGCTATCATAATCATGCATAATAAAGTTCACAAAAGACTAGATTACTTCCAATGAATAATTTGATCATAAACACACAATTCATCAGATCCCGACAAAGACATCACAACAGAAGATTGCATTGGATAGAACTCCAAGAAGATCGAGGAGAATATTGTATTAAAGATCAAAGAGAGAGAAGAAGCCATCTAGCTACTAGCTATGGACTAATGACCCACAAGTATAGGGGGTTCAATCATAGTCCTTGCGGTAAGTAAGAGTGTCGAACCCAATGACGAGCAAAAGGAAATGACAAGCGGTTTTCAGCAAGGTATTTTCTGCAGGCATTGATATTATCGGTAACATATAGGTTGGTAGTAAGATAATTCGTAACGACTAAAAAGTAACAAGTGTAACAAAGGTGCAGCAAGGTGGCCCAATCCTTTTTGTAGGAAAGGATAAGCCTGGACGAACTCTTATATATGATGTCTACTACACTAGACATTGTTGGGCCTCCAAGTGCAGAGGTTTGTAGGATAGTAGCAAATTTCCCTCAAGTGGATGACCTAAGGTTTATCAATCCATGGGAGGCATAGGATGAAGATGGTCTCTCTAAAACAACCTTGCAACCAAATAAAAAAGTCTCTTGTGTCCCCAACACACCCAATACAATGGTAAATTATATAGGTGCACTAGTTCAGCGAAGAGATGGTGATACAAGTGCAATATCGATGGTAGATATAGGTTTTTTAATCTCAAAATATAAAAACAGCAAGGTAGAGAGTAACAAAAGTGAGAGAAAATGGTATTGCAATGCTTCGAAACAAGGCCTAGGGCTCATATTTTCATTAGTGCAAGTTCTCTCAACAATAATAACATAATTAGATCATATGAAAATCCCTCAACATGCAACAAAGAGTCACTCCAAAGTCACTAATAGCAGAGAACAAACGAAGAGATTATTGTAGGGTACGAAACCACCTCAAAGTTATTCTTTCCAATCAAACCATTGGGCTATTCCTATAAGTGTCACAAATAGCCCTAGAGTTCATAGTAAAGTAACACCTTAAGACACAAATCAACCAAAACCCTAATGTCACCTAGATACTCCAATGTCACCACAAGTATCTGTGGGTTTGATTATACGATATGCATCACACAATCTTAGATTCATCTATTCAAACCAACACAAAGAACTTCAAAGAGCGCCCCAAAGTTTCTACCGGAAAGTCAAGATGAAAACGTGTGCCAACCGATATGCGTAAGTTCACAAGGTCACTGAACCCGCAAGTTGATCACCAAAACATACATCAAGTAGAGCACATGAATATCCCATTGCCACCACAGATAAGCACATGCAAGACATACATCAAGTGTTCTCAAATCCTTAAAGACTCAATCTGATAAGATAACTCCAAAGGGAAAACTCAATCCATTACAAGAAGGTAGAGGGGGAGAAACATTATAAGATACAACTATAGTAGCAAAGCTCGCGGTACATCAAGATCATGCCAAATCAAGAACATGAGAGAGAGATATCAAACACATAGCTACTGCTACATACCCTCAGCCCCGAGGGTGAACTACTCCCTCCTCGTCATGGAGAGCGCCCGGATGATGAAGATGGCCACCTGTGATGATTCCCCCCTTCGGCAGGGTGCCGGAACAGGGTCCCGATTGGTTTTCGGTGGCTACAGAGGCTTGCGGCAGTGGAACTCCAGATCTAGGTTTCTTTTCAGGTGTTTCTGTATTTATAGGATTTTTTGGCATCAGGAATAAGTCAGGGGGGTCTCCGAGTCAGCGACGAGGTAGGGGGCGCGCCCAGGGGGTAGGGAGTGCCTTCCACCCTCGTGGAAGACTCGAGACTCTTCTAGCCCAACTCTTTTGCTTCGGGGGATTCTTCTGGTCCATAAAAAATCTTCAGGAATTTTTAGCTCGTTTGGACTCCGTTTGACATTCCTTTTCTATAAAACTCAAAAACAAGGAAAAAAACAGAAACTGGCACTGGGCTCTAGGTTAATAGGTTAGTCCCAGAAATCATATAAAATATCGTATAAATGCATTTAAAACATCCAAGACAGATAATATAATAGCATGGAACCTCGGTGGGCACAACCCACCAGGGCGTGCCCCCCTCCAGGCGCACCGAGGTGGGTTGTGCCCACCTGGTGGCCCCGCAGACCCTAAAACCTACGCTATAAAATCAAATTTTTCCAGAAAAAATCAGGGAGGAAGAATTATTGTGTTCCACGAGACGGAGCCGCCGTCACCTCCTGTTCTTCATCGAGAGGCCAGATCTGGAGTCCGTTTGGGGCTCCGGAGAGGCGGATCTTCGTTCCTTGTCATCACCAACCCTTCTCCATCGCCAATTCAGTGATGCTCCCCACCAAGAGTGAGTAATTCCTTCGTAGGCTCGCTGGTCGGTGAGGGGTTGGATGAGATTCATCATGTAATGAAGTTAGTTTTGTTAGGGCTTGATCCCTAGTATCCACTATGTTCTGAGATTGATGTTGCTATGACTTTTCCATGCTTAATGCTTGTCACTTTGGGCCCGGGTGCCATGATTTCAGATCTGAACCGTTTATGATGTCACCATTATATCCATGTTCTAGATCCGATCTTGCAAGTTATAGTCACCTACTGCGTGTTATGATCCGGCAACCCCCGAGTGACAATAGTCGGGACCACTCCCGGTGATGATTGTAGTTTGAGGAGTTCATGTATTCACCATGTGTTAACACTTGGTTCCGGTTCTCTATTAAAAGGAGGCCTTAATATCCCTTAGTTTCCAATAGGACCCCGCCGCCACGGGAGGGTAGGACAAAAGATGCCATGCAAGTGCTTTCCATAAGCACATATGACTTTTACGGAATACATGCCTACATTATATTTATGAACTGGAGCTAGGGTCGTATCACCCTAGGTTATGACTATCACATGATGAATATCATCCAACAAATTACCGATCCAATCCCTACGAATTTATCCTATATTGTTTCTGCTAAATTACTACTGCCATCGGTATTGTTGCTCTTGCTACAAAATCACTGCTATCACTGCTACCGTTACTATTGCTACTGCTACTATTATCAAAACTATCATACTACTTTGCTACTAATCACTTTGCTACAGATAATTAATCTCCTGGTGTGGTCGAATTGACAACTCAGCTGCTAATACTTACAAATATTCTTTGGCTCCCCTTGTGTCAAATCTATAAATTTGGGGTGAATACTCTACCCTCGAAAACTGTTGCGATCCCCTATACTTGTGGGTTATCAGCCGATGCAACGAAGAATGTCCACCTGGAGGTTGCGCTCCCTGCGAGGCGCCTCACCCTACAAGAATTCATCGACCTACACATCCACGTGTACGAGGAAGTCGTGTACATAGGTATCTACAAGGCTGGTCAGGACGCTGCAACGTTGGCCTTCGTCAACCGGCTGGAAGCATTGGACACCTTTGTGGAGAAGCACCTTGACCTCGCCACAAAAGTCGCCGCTCCTAAGCCGCCGGTCGGTGGCCTGACGCACTGAGTCGAGGAGAAGGATGTCGTATGTTGATGGACCCATCTTTCTTCTTACCTCCTGTAACCACCTCTGCGATCGCGTCATCGTGGCCCTAATTCTTATTGCGCTATTGCATTCTCATTCCAGTCAATACAGACATGTGCGATCCCTTTTCTCACATTTGGAGGCAATTATATGCGACACTGTAACTAGTACTCTATCCGTTAATTTATAAGTTGTGCTTACCTTTTCCATCAACTTCGTGCAACGCACGGGCATCTTGCTAGAAACACTACAACATGTTAAACCGCATGTGACCAAACCGACGATGCGCTAACCTAGCTACTACCCTACTTATCTGGTGGAAAAAGCCCCGCCCTAGCGTTTTCAATCATTATTTCTATCTATCGATCATGCCAAGGATAAGAACCAAATGTTACAATTTATACATGTTTCTCTATCTCTACTTCTCTACTCTTATAAAAATAGAGTTAGTGATGATGATGTGCTTGCCATCTTGCAATATAGGCCCTCCGATTTATATCTGATGGATAGGAAGGAAACTATGGCAATTTTGCAAAAAGATACCCACACCCCTCTCCACATTTGCAAATAAGGCCTTCCCTCGTTCATCCTTTTCTCCCACAATATAAACTACTCATGCAAATGCATCTTGATGTTCCGTGAAACGCATGGGCATCTTGCTAGTCTCCTATAAACGACTCAGTTGGTGATGGTAGTGTGTCTGCCATCTGTCATTTATGACCATTAGATCTGCATCTAACAACTATGAGGTAAGTTGTGGCATTTTTTCAACAATAGCCCACTTCTTTGCTCCAATTTGCAGAAACGCCTTATTATCTTGAAAGCAACCACATCCCTCCCTCACCTCATCAAAACAGCCCGAGAAATATATTTTGAGTGAAAAGTAATATATTTTTAGTGGTATATATGTATATCAAAACAAGAGTGTTTTCTTTCAAGTTTGTGAACAAGTACTATTCTACTTTGGATCTATCGCAACGCACGGGCACATTGCTAGTAAAAGAAAAAGGCTTGCCGCGTTCGCGTCGCACCCCCAAACGCCTGGGAATCGGGAGTACTCCACATCCCATCCGGCACGCCACATAGCTAGGGAAGGCGTGTTGCCTAGCATTTTCACTTTCATGTGGGACCGTCGTTGAGCAAACCGACTATCGGCAAACTGCACCCCGCATGCCGTGTTGGAAAACAGAAACAAGGAAGGGAAGATCTTGTTGTAGCACGGAAGCAAAAAATTTGGTATCAGATGGGGCTCGTTGATAGAGTAGGAGCACTCTGTATGACTACTCCTACTAGTACGAAGTTTGTACTACAACTAGTACTACCACTATACAACTAGGTACGTGCACGGCACATTGTCGTAGGAACAAAAAATGGAAGTCTTGTTTTGGGTGATTTATCTTTCTTTAGTCAATGTTGTATGAATAATATGATGTGGTGGGCACCCATGAACTTATGTGGCTTGGTTGCATGGCTAGGAAAGTCTAGTGAAAAATAAATAGATAACGTGTTTAGAGTGCACTCCACTAAATAGATACTTTGGATCCATTGCTATGCATGGGGAGGAACATTGGTAGTAGTAAGACATGAATTCCTGGTTTGGCACGAGTTCGTACCACGGGAGCACCACAAGGCCTGGCGCAGGAGTTACATTTCCCTCTTGGGGCCCACGAGACCGAGCTTCACTGGCTTAGTGCACCGGCCTATGAGTTAATGACACGTCGACCTTAAATGCAGCCGGCCCACATGTCATTGTCATTAAAGCAGAGTGGCGGTGGGACCGAGAGGGGTGAGGAGCAGGTCGGCGGACGAGGCTTGCCTGCTCCCCTCCCATGCTCCAATCCGTACTCCCACACCACTAATTTTCATCCAATAGTTATAATAGATTTCCTCGTGTGTGTCATCTATAGCCTCAAAGAAAGGTAAACAAAGGTCGTAATTCCAGGAAATAATTTCTTGCATGAAGCTATACACGCATGCAAGACCCTTTCCTTTCCTGCTCGTCCTCCTCCGGATCATCAGCTGCATTGACAATGTCGGTGCCAATGCCAGAGCGTCGCAATAGGTGCCTGCCACCATGTAGCACGCTGCAGCGCCTGCGAGTACCACCTCCTCCATGCCAACATCAGCGTCTAGGCCATGCACATGCAGTGCTCCCATAGTATTTTACCCGCATGTTCGACTACAGTACCACACCGATCTTGGACGAGACCATGGAGCATGTGGTCAAGAAAAGTCTCTATCTGGCCGACGCATGTTGAGGTGCTTGACTGTTGTGACGTGCCGCACGACGTTTACTAGCTCGCACTCCGGATGAGCGGCAGGGTACTGCTCCCAATCATTAGTGGGTACTGCTCCCAATCATTAGTGGTGCGACGGCAATGATGGCCGGGTGGGAGCTCGAGCGGGAGCTAATGATCTACCCGGGGCACATAGCTTGACTTGGGCTCGAGATTCTGACCGCTTGCACCATCCCGAGGATGTACCACTTAGCCACGAGGCTGGAATGCTGGATACGTAGAGGCGTGTGCTCGTGGGCGGGAGCAACCTTCTCAATGGATACCGGTTTGCGAACATGATTTACTCGACATAGTTGAGCAAGTGAGCCTAGAGGTGTTTCTGCCATCGTACGTTGACACGTGGCTCAACGGGAACAAGATCCTCTGACGTATAGGATACTACTACAGAGGGACGTCATTCTGTGTAGGCCGTTCATTGTGAATCCAACGACAGCAGGTGAAACTAATAGAAGCACGTAGGAGTTTGCTCACCGACACGATCAAAGGTACGAACACGAGCGCCTAAGAGCAGCCGGCCGCCGCTAGACAACACTCACGCACACCCCAGACATGATCATGGACGCACAACACGCACACGGCAGGCAAGTTGTCCCTGCTGATGCACACAACAATGTATAGTACCGTCACCACTGCGTAGTGCAGATTTGGACAAAGCCTTCCACTGGTGGTCCTTTAGTAGCCTGAAGCATGGGAGCGAGGACTGATGACCCTAACTTGTGAGCTGTGCGAATGCGGCTGTGGGGGTGGGGGTGCAGCGTGGCAGCTCGGCGAAGCAAGCACATCGATCGCACGGAAGGAAGCAGGTCAGCGGCGGCCGCACTTGGGCAACAGCTAGGGCAGGGGGCGACGCAGTGCAGGCTGCAAAGAAGGGGAAGCACGTGCTCTCGCTGAGGTAGTTGAGAGTGGCCTCGAGCCCTTGACGTTGTGGTATAGTCGAGCACGAGTGCACGACCATGTAACTGGCGTGCTGACGAGCTGACTCTGGCGTGTTTGTACGGGTTTCACCTGTTGCCGTTGTATTCCCAATGAATGGCCTACACACAATGACGTCCCTCTGCAGTAGTATCCTGTACGTCAGAGGATCTCGTTCTAGCTCAACGGCGTGCGGCTACATGCCAGCGTAGGTCAGCTATCGGGAAGCGGCATCAGTGTGGTTCGAGATGCCCAGCTAGCCCTTGTCACGGCGGCGTTCCCGACTCACTTGTTTGAGTTGAACCGAACGGTGGCGGCCTGACCATGGCGAGGGAGCCACAGTTGGACGTTAGGGTTTTATGAGGCATAGATGTCCATGGAAGGAAACTGTGGCAATTTTGCAAAAAGATACCCACACCCCTCTTTACTTTTGCAAATAAGGCCTTCCCTCGTTCATCATTTTCTCCTACAAGATAAACTACTCATACAAATGCATCTTGATGTTCCATGCAACGCATGGGCATGTTGCTAGTAAGAAACAAATCTCGAGTTTGGCATGAGTTCGTGCAGCGGTAGCACCACAAGGCCTGTCGCAGGAGTTACATTTCCCTCTCGGGGCCCACGGGACTGACCTTCAGTGGACCCGATATGTGGCTAGTCCACATGTCATGCTCCCGAAAGCAAAGGGGCGGTGGGGCCGAGAGGGGTGAGCCGCAGGACGGGGGCGTGTGGTGTCATGGGTTCGAGCAGCGTCGTGGGAATCGCATGTGGCTGTGGTAGAAACTTGATGCTCGCCGCATTTCAGTTGGCCCACATGTCATGCACACAAAGGCCGAGGGGTGGCGCGGCAGAGAGGGGTGAGGCGCACATCGGGGGACGTGGTGCCATGGGTTGGAGCGGCATGGTCATCGTAGTTCAACCTCCATGGACAAGCTGTCATGTCTACTGACACATGCATTGCATACTGATCACTAGAAGGAGTACTAGAGAAAGCTAGGCGGATAAATAGTTCCTTATAGTCAAGCAGACCTACGCTGCTACTTGTTCGAAAGACATGCACACCATCGAAATAGTTCATCTATATCAATATACACAGTGAGGAATTATTTTTCTACAAGAGAGGAAATAGTTCATCCATCAATATTTTTTCTGTGGGATACGTCTTCGCAACAAGCTCTTTGGACCTTGCAGCTATTTCGCAACTCACACAGGCATCGAGGGCAGCATATTTTATCCGCTAGTACGACAAGGGATAATTCTCCCGTCCAGACGACCTGAATGCCAGCGTCTCGTCACCCTTCTGAAGATTTGTACCGAGCACAAAATTTGCTACGTCGAATAGGGATGGTGTCTGTTTATCACAATCTTCTACATGAATTTTGATTCTGGTTTGTAGGTCTACGATGCTTGTCAAATCAAGGTTGTACGACGCCAGCTTCTATTTGTCCCGTTCGATGGCTTCCCCACAGAAGTATATATCCTCCCGAGACAAGAAATCATGGAGCTCATCTGGTATGGAGGGCGCGTGTATGATGCGGTACACCAAAACATCATCTTAGAGGCACAACTGAAGGACGGCGGCGCGTTGGATCTTCCCAGTGGCATGCTCCCTGTACTCTGCGTTGAGACCGATGACCTTCATCTCTACCTTTTGGAGGGAGCTGGATACATTGTTGATCCACTTTCGAACAACCCTTGGGTGGTCGGCGACGGTGGCAACTATGCTCAGCGAGCCTTTGACGAGGACATGTGGGACGCTAAAAACCTGCATCTCGATCTCTTTCGCCATTTGGAACCGCTGGACCGGAGGGCTATGGTTTGGAGAATTAGGATTAAATGGCTAGTCTAACTGAAAAAGATGATTATTTAAAGGGACTTCGGAATTACTCCAGGAGTTTGTGAAGAGGTTAAAACAATGTGAATGTAGTGGGGTTTGGATGCAAATGAAGATGAAGGAGAGGTGAAGAATCCGAGGAAAATTGGTTCCCGATGGAGAAGTAAATGGGAAAAGTGGCCTGCAGGCAGTTGATTAGATGGCTAGGTAGACTAAATGAAAAGGCTATGCGGGTAGACTGAGGAGTGGTACCTATCCGTGTACATGCCCATCCTTCTAGCGCTACATGTGCGACTTGCTAGTTGAGGTCACTCTTTCGAATCACTGTGGCGAGAAATTTTATGATTCCTTTTTATTTCTGCACCACTCTTGACATGTGGGACGTATGCAAACTATCGGTGTAACATACCCAGGGCCTATTGACCTGACTGTGCATAGGCACAAGGTCAAGACTGGAACACCAGAGCAAGAGACCAAGAGACTTGAAGAACCAACTAACAGATCAGAAGGAACCAAGACTGAGGCATAAGGATCAGACATTATCAAGAGAGAGGCCTCCTTTGCCGGGCAGGCGAGCCCGGCAAGGGGTGAGGCCACCCCCAGAACAAGAGGACCAAGGCGTCCTGACAGGGCCTGCCGGGACTTGCGGAGACCAGATCATCTCACCGACTACTCCATCACGACCCACGTCGTCAATCAATGCAGTGTCAAGACACATGATGATTAAGTGGCAGCCATTTGCCACATGGCGGTCACTTCCTACCAAGGAAACCCATAGATGACCCTCGTCCAGTGACGTGTCAAGCGAGCAGGCATGAAGCTGGCGAATTAGCCCGGCAGGCCTTGCCGGGCAACCAACGATGTGACACTAAGCGGCACATTAAATGCACGCTATTAGCCTGCAGAGTTAGGTATGATAGCATTGTTTTCTATCATATCAGTGTGTAATGACTAATTTGACACTATGGTAACCCCTTTATCTATAAAAGGAGGCCCATGACAATGACTGGGGAGGTTAGAAGTTTAGACCACTCATACCCCCATACGTGCGTAGCCGCTACTGCCCGAAGCAACCCTTGCCGGCCGAGTGTACTATGCACCACCACTAACTTTTCCCATCAATCCACCAAAGCAGGAGTAGGAATTTATGCCTCGCGGTGGCCCGAACCTGGGTAAAACTGCCTATGCGATCCCTGCCATGCTGCCTTGCGTTGGTCTGCTCTTTGCGCAATGCGACTCCTGTTGGGGAATGTAGTAATTTCAAAAAAATTCCTACGCACACGCAAGATCATGGTGATGGCATAGCAACGAGAGGGCAGAGTGTTGTCCACGTACCCTCGTAAACCGTAAGCGGAAGCGTTATGACAGCGCGGTTGATGTAGTCGTACGTCTTCACGATCCGACCGATCCAAGTACTGAACGTACAGCACCTCCGAGTTCAGCACACGTTCAGCTCGATGACGATCCTCGGGCTCCGATCCAGCAAAGCTTCGGGGATGAGTTCCGTCAGCACGACGGCGTGGTGACGATTATGATGCTCTAACGGCGCAGGGCTTCGCCTAAACTCCACGATGATATGACCGAGGTGGAATATGGTGGAGGGGGGCACCGCACACGGCTAAGGAACAATCCGTAGGTCAACTTGTCTATCCTAGGGTGCCCCCCGCCCCCGTATATAAAGGAGCCAGGGGGGAGGAGGCGGCCGGCCAAGGAGGGCGCGCCAAGGGGGGAGTCCTACTCTCACCGGGAGTAGGACTCCCTTCTTTCCTTGTTGGAGTAGGAGAAGGGGGAAGGAGGAGGAAGAGGGGAAGGAAGGGGGGGGGGGGGCGCCGCCCCCCTCTCCTTGTCCTATTCGGACTAGGGAGGGGAGGGGGCGTGGCCCACATCTTTCCCCCTCTTCTCTTCTCCCTTATGGCCCATGTAGGCCCAATAACCCCCGGGAGGGTTCCGGTAACCCCCTGGTACTCCGGTAAAATGCCGATTTCACCCAGAACACTTCCGATGTCCAAACATAGGCTTCCAATATATCAATCTTTATGTCTCGACCATTTCGAGACTCCTCGTCATGTCCATGATCACATCTGAGACTCCGAAAAAACTTCGGTACATCAAAACTTATGAACTCATAATAAAACTGTCATCGTAACGTTAAGCGTGCGGACCCTACGGGTTCGAGAACTATGTTGACATGACCTAGAACAATTCTTGCTCAATAACCAATAGCGGGACCTAGATGCCCATATTGGTTCCTACATATTCTACGAAGATCTTTATCGGTCAAACCGCATAACAACATACGTTGTTCCCTTTGTCATCGGTATGTTAGTTGCCCGAGATTCGATCGTCGGTATCCAATACCTAGTTCAATCTCGTTACCAGCAAGTCTCTTTACTCGTTATGTAATGCATCATCCCGTAACCAACTCATTGGTCACATTGCTTGCAAGGCTTATAGTGATGTGCATTACCGAGAGGGCCCAGAGATACCTCTCCGACAATCGGAGTGACAAAACCTAATCTCGAAATACGCCAACCCAACATCTACCTTTGGAGACACCTGTAGTACTCCTTTATAATCACCCAGTTACGTTGTGACGTTTGGTAGCACCCAAAGTGTTCCTCCGGTAAACGAGGGTTGCATGATCTCATAGTTTCAGGAACATGTATAAGTCATGAAGAAAGCAATAGCAATATACTAAACGATCAAGTGCTAGGCTAACGGAATGGGTCATGTCAATCACATCATTCTCCTAATGATGTGATCCCATTAATCAAATGACAACACATGCCTATGGTTAGGAAACATAACCATCTTTGATTAATGATCTAGTCAAGTAGAGGCATACTAGTGCGTTATGTTTGTCTATGTATTCACACATGTATCATGTTTCTGGTTAATACAATTCTAGCATGAATAATAAACATTTATCATGATATGAGGAAATAAATAATAACTTTATTATTGCCTCTAGGGCATATTTCCTTCAGTCTCCCACTTGCACTAGAGTCAATAATCTAGATTACATAGTAATGATTCTAACACCCATGGAGTCTTGGTGCTGATCATGTTTTGCTCGTGAGGGAGGCTTAGTCAATGGATCTGCAACATTCAGATCCGTATGTATCTTGCAAATCTCTATGTCTCCCACTTGGACTTGGTCCCGAATGGAATTGAAGCGTCTCTTGATGTGTTTGGTCCTCTTGTGAAATCTGGATTCCTTTGCCAAGGCAATTGCACCAAGATTGTCACGTAAGATCTTCATTGGTACCGATGCACTAGGTATGACACCTAGATCGGAAATGAACTCCTTCATCCGCACTCCTTCATTTGTCTGCTTCAAGCAGCTATGTACTCCGCTTCACATGTAGATTCCGCCACGACGCTTTGTTTAGAACTGCACCAACTTACAGCTCCACCGCTTAATAAAAACACGATCCGGTTTGCGATTTAGAATCGTCGGATCGGTGTCAAAGCTTGCATCGACGTAACCATTTACGACTAGCTCTTTGTCACCTCCATATACGAGAAACATATCCTTAGTCC
Organism: Aegilops speltoides; assembly: GCA_021437245.1. Lineage (NCBI taxonomy): Eukaryota > Viridiplantae > Streptophyta > Magnoliopsida > Poales > Poaceae > Aegilops > Aegilops speltoides. The sequence goes on along the minus strand of CM038147.1, from coordinate 338,779,621 downwards.
TTTTAGGTATTTCAGATGTTCTTGACCGCTGTCCATGATCCACTCGATTACTTTGGTACCTTCCCGCCAAGCTTATTGCTAAGCATATGTCGGTCCGGTACACAGATTGCATACATGATAGAGCCTATGGCTGAAGCATAGGAACATCTTTCATTTTCTCTATCTTCTATTGTGGTCGGGCATTGAGTTTGACTCAACTTCACACCTTGAAGCACGGGCAAGAACCCTTTCTTTGCCTGATCCATTTTGAACTTTTTCAAAATTTTATCAAGGTATGTGCTTTGTGAAATTCCTATTAAGCGTCTTGATCTATCTCTATAAATCTTGATGCCTAATATGTAAGCAGCTTCACCGAGGTCTTTCATTGAAAAACTTTTATTTAGGTATCCCTTTATGCTATCCAGAAATTCTATATCATTTCCAATTAATAATATGTCATCTACATATAATATCGGAAATGCTACAGAGCTTCCACTCACTTTCTTGTAAATACAGGCTTCTCCAAAAGTCTGTATAAAACCATATGCCTTGATCACACTATCAAAGTGTTTATTCCAACTCCGAGATGCTTGCACCAGTCCATAAATGGATCGCTGGAGCTTGCACACTTTGTTAGCACCTTTTGGATCAACAAAACCTTCTGGCTGCATCATATACAACTCTTCTTCCGTAAATCCATTCAAGAATGCAGCTTTTGACATCCATTTGCCAAATTTCATAATCATGAAATGCAGCAATAGCTAACATGATTCGAACGGACTTAAGCATCGCTATGGGTGAGAAATTCTCATTGTAGTCAACCCTTGAACTTGTCGAAAACCTTTCGCAACAAGTTGAGCTTTATAGATGCTACATTACCATTAGCGTCGGTCTTCTTCTTAAAGATCCATTTATTCTCAATGGCTTGCCGATCATCGGCAAGTCAACAAAAGTCCATACTTTGTTCTCATACATGGATCCCATCTCAGATTTCATGGCCTCTAGCCATTTTATGAATCTGGGCTCATCATCGCTTCCTCATAGTTCGTAGGTTCATCATGGTCAAGTAACATGACTTCCGAATAGGATTACCGCACCACTCGTGCGGATCCTTCTCCGGTAGACCTACAAGGTTCAGTAGAAACTTGATCTGAAGTTTCATGATCAATATCATTAGCTTCTTCACTAATTGGTGTAGGTGTCACAGGAACTGATTTCTGTGATGAACTACTTTCCAATAAGGGAGCAGGTACAGTTACCTCATCAAGTTATGCTTTCCTCCCACTCACTTCTTTCGAGAAAAACTCCTTCTCTAGAAAGGATCCATTCTTAGCAACGAATGTTTTGCCTTCGGATCTGTGATAGAAGGTGTACCCAACAGCCTCTTTTGGGTATCCTATGAAGACACACTTCTCCGATTTAGGTTCGAGCTTATCTGGTTGAAGTTTCTTCACATAAGCATCGCAGCCCCAAACTTTAAGAAACGACAACTTTGGTTTCTTGCCAAACCACAGTTCATAAGGTGTCATCTCAACGGATTTTGATGGTGCCCTATTTAACGTGAATGCGGCCGTCTCTAAAGCATAACCCCAGAACGATAGCGGTAAATCGGTAAGAGACATCACGGATCGCACCATATCTAGTAAAGTACGATTACAATGTTCGGACACACCCTTTCTTTGTGGTGTTCCAGGTGGCGTGAGTTGCGAAACTGTTCCGCATTGTTTCAAATGTAAACCAAACTCGTAACTCAAATATTCTCCTCCACGATCAGATCGTAGAAACTTTATTTTCTTGTTACGATGATTTTCCACTTCACTCTGAAATTCTTTGAACTTTTCAAATGTTTGAGACTTGTGTTTCATTAAGTAGATATACCCATATCTGCTCAAATCATCTGTGAAGGTGAGAAAATAACGATATCCGCCACGAGCTTCAACATTCATCGAACCACATACATCTGTATGTATGATTTCCAACAAATTTGTTGCTCTCTCCATAGTACCGGAGAACAGTGTTTTAGTCATCTTGCCCATGAGGCACGGTTCGCAAGTACCAAGTGATTCATAATCAAGTGATTCCAAAAGTCCATCAAGATGGAGTTTCTTCATGTGCTTTACAATCGATATGACCTAAACGGCAAGTACACAAATAAGTTGCACTATCATTATCAACTCTGCATCTTTTGGCTTCAACATTATGAATATGTGTATCACTACTTTCGAGATTCAATAAAATAGACCACTCTTCAAGGGTGCATGACCATAAAAGATATTACTCATATAAATAGAACAACCATTATTCTCTGATTTAAATGAATAACCGTCTTGCATCAAACAAGATCCAGATATAATGTTCATGCTCAACGCTGGCACCAAATAACAATTATTCAGGTCTAAAACTAATCTCGAAGGTAGATGTAGAGGTAGCGTGCCGACCGCGATCACATCGACTTTGGAACCGTTTCCCACGCGCATCATCACCTCGTCCTTCGCCAGTGCTTGCTTATTCCGTAGTCCTTGTTTCGAGTTGCAAATATTAGCAACAAAACCAGTATCAAATACCCAGGTGCTACTACAAGCTCTAGTAAGGTACACATCAATAACATGTATATCACATAATCATTTGTTCACCTTGCCATCCTTCTTATCCGCCAAATACTTGGGGCAGTTCCGCTCAAAGGTCCAAGATGCTTGCAGAGAAGCACTCGGCCAGTGCTTAGGTCCGACTTGGGTTTCTTCTCTGAGCAGCAACTTGCTTGCCGCTCTTCTTGAAGTTCCCTTCTTCTTTCCTTTGCCCTTTTCTTGAAACTAGTGGTCTAGTTGACCATCAACACTTGATGCTCCTTCTGATTTCTACCTCCACAGCTTTTAGCATTCTCAAGAGCTCGGAATTGTCTTGTTCATCCCTTGCATATTATAGTTCATCACGAAGCTCTTGTAGCTTGGTGGCGTGATTGGAGAATTCTCATCAATGACGCTATCATCCGGAAGATTAACTCCCGCTTGAATCAAGTTATTATTATACCCGCACATTTTGAGTATATGCTCACCGATGTAACTATTCTCCTCCATCTTGCAGTATAGAACTTATTGGAGACTTCATATCTCTCAATCCGGGCATTTGCTTGAAATATTAACTTCAACTCCTGGAACATCTCATATGCTCCATGACGTTCAAAACGTTGTTGAAGACCCGGTTCTAAGCCGTAAAGCATGGCACATTGAACTATCGAGTAGTCATCATCTTTGCTCTGCCAGACGTTCTAACATCGTCGGCCATCAAGAAGCAGTTCGCACCCAGCGGTGCTTCCAGACGTAATTCTTCTATGCAGCAATGAGGATAATCCTCAAGTTACGGACCCAAATTGTAATTGCTACCATCATCTTTCAACTTTGCTTTCTCAAGGAACGCATTAAAATTCAACGGAACAATAGCACGAGCCATCTATCTACAACAAACATAGACAAGCAAAATACTATCAGGTACTAAGTTCATGATAAATTTAAGTTCAATTAATCATATTACTTAAGAACTCCCACTTAGACAGACATCTCTCTAGTCATCTAAGTGATCACGTGATCCAAATCAACTAAACCATAACCGATCATCACGTGAGATGGAGTAGTTTTCAATGGTGAACATCAGTATGTTGATCATATCTACTATGTGATTCACGCTCGACCTTTCAGTCTCCGTGTTCCGAGGCCATATCTGCATATAAGTTTAACCTGAGTATTCTGCATGTGCAAAACTGGCTTGCACCCGTTGTAGATGGACGTAGAGCTTATCACACCCGATCATAACGTGGTGTCTGGACACGACGAACTTTGGCAACGGTGCATACTCAGGGAGAACACTTCTTGATAATTTTAAGTGAGAGATCATCTTAAAATGCTACCGTCAAACAAAGCAAGATAAGATGCATAAAGCATAAACATCACATGCAATCAATATAAGTGATATGATATGGCCATCATCATCTTGTGCTTGTGATTCCATCTTCGGCACCGTCGTGATCACCATCGCCACCGGCGCGACACCTTGATCTCCATCGTAGCATCGTTGTCGTTACGCCATCTATTGCTTCTACGACTATCGCTACCGCTTAGTGATAAAGTAGAGCAATTACAGTATGCGTTGCATTTCATACAATAAAGCGACAACCATATGGCTCCTGCCAGTTGCCGATAACTTTGGTTACAAAACATGATCATCTCATACAATAAAATATAGCATCACGTCTTGACCATATCACATCACAACATGCCCTGCAAAAACAAGTTAGACGTCCTCTACTTTGTTGTTGCAAGTTTTACATGGCTGCTACGGGCTTAGCAAGAACCGTTCTTACCTACGCATCAAAACCACAATGATAGTTCGTCAAGTTAGTGCTGTTTTAACCTTCGCAAGGACCGGGCATAGCCACACTCGATTCAGCTAAAGTGAGAGAGACAGACACCCGCCAGTCACCTTTAAGCACGAGTGCTCGTAACGGTGAAACCAGTCTCGCGTAAGCGTACGCGTAATGTCGGTCCGGGCCGCTTCATCTCACAATACCACCGAACCAAAGTATGACATGCTGGTAAGCAGATGACTTGTATCGCCCACAACTCACTTGTGTTCTACTCATGCATATAACATCAACGCATAAAACCTAGGCTCGATGCCACCGCTGGGGAAACGAGTAATTTCAAAAATTTCCTACGCACACGCAAGATCATGGTGATGGCATAGCAACGAGAGGGAGAGTGTTGTCCACGCACTGTGAGACCGTAAGGGAAGCAATATGACAACGCGGTTGATGTAGTCGTGCGCCTTCATGATCCGACCGATCCAAGCACCGAACGCACGACACCTCCGAAGTTCAGCACACGCTCAGCTCGATGACGATCCCGGGCTCCGATCCAAAGAAAGCTTCGATGAGTTCCACAAGACGACGGGCGTGGTGACGATGATGACGCTCTACCGGCGCAGGGCTTCGCCTAAACTCCGCGACGATATGACCGAGGTGGAATATGGTGGAGGGGGGCACCGCACACGGCTAAGGAACGATCCGTAGATCAACTTGTCTGTCCTAGGGTGCCCCCCCCGCCCCCGTATATAAAGGAGCCAAGGGGAGAAGGCGACCGGCCAAGGAGGGCGCGCCAAGGGGGGAGTCCTACTCCCACCGGGAGTAGGACTCCCTTCTTTCCTAGTTGGAGTAGGAGAAGGTGGAAGGAGGAGGAAGAGGGGAAGGAAGGGGCGCCGCCCCTCTCTTGTCCTATTCGACTAGGGAGGGAGGGGAGCGCCCACCTCTTGCCTCCTCTCCTCTTCTCCCTTATGGCCCATGTAGGCCCAATAACCCCGGAGGGTTCCAGAACCCCCTCACTGTAAAATGCCGATTTCACCCGGAACACTTTCGATGTCCAAAGATAGGCTTCCAATATATCAATCTTTATGTCTCGACCATTTGAAGACTCCTCGTCATGTCCGTGATCACATCCGGGACTCCGAACAAACTTTGGTACATCAAAACTTATGAACTCATAATAAAACTACCATCGTGACGTTAAGCGTGCGGACCCTACGGGTTCGAGAACTATGTAGACATGACCTAGAACTATTCTTGGTCAATAACCAATAGCGGGACCTGGATGCCCATATTGGTTCCTACATATTCTACGAAGATCTTTATCGGTCAAACCGCATAACAACATACGTTGTTCCCTTTGTCATCGGTATGTTACTTGCCCGAGATTCGATCGTCGGTATCCAATACCTAGTTCAATCTTGTTACCGGCAAGTCTCTTTACTCGTTACGTAATGCATCATCCCGTAACCAACTCATTGGTCACATTGCTTGCAAGGCTTATAGTGATGTGCATTACCGAGAGGGCCCAGAGATACCTCTCCGACAATCGGAGTGACAAAACCTAATCTCGAAATACGCCAACCCAACATCTACCTTTGGAGACACCTGTAGTACTCCTTTATAATCACCCAGTTAGGTTGTGACGTTTGGTAGCACCCAAAGTGTTCCTCCGGTAAATGGGAGTTGCATAATCTCATAGTTTCAGGAACATGTATAAGTCATGAAGAAAGCAATAGCAATATACTAAACGATCAAGTGCTAGGCTAACGGAATGGGTCATGTCAATCACATCATTCTCCTAATGATGTGATCCCATTAATCAAATGACAACACATGCCTATGGTTAGGAAACATAACCATCTTTGATTAATGAGCTAGTCAAGTAGAGGCATACTAGTGACGTTATGTTTGTCTATGTATTCACACATGTATCATGTTTCCGGTTAATACAATTCTAGCATGAATAATAAACATTTATCATGATATGAGGAAATAAATAATAACTTTATTATTGCCTCTAGGGCATATTTCCTTCAACTCCCCCATGCCAAACCAGCAAGGGGCCGTCCTTGTCTCATAGGTGGCTGTGGTTTCCCGCGACATCTTTGGCGCGCAAGGTAGGGGGGTCGCTTGCGCGAACATGAAGACGTAAGCAACACATCATCTTCATTGCCATCTGCATCTTCGAGGGCACCATCGACCATGGTGCCCAAGAAGAAATCATCTCTTTCAGCTCATCCATCCACCTCAAAGGCTCCACTACCCGTGGCCTCCAACGATACGGGGGGCGCGGAGACACATGAGGGAGCGAACGCTGCAGGGGATGTGGCCGGAACAGGCGGCACCACCACCATCCCCCTCGCGGCCAACATGGGAGCAGAAGATGCCGAAGGAGAGTGACATAAGCAACACCCCAACGGCCGTGCTACGCCCGTTGACGGGCGTAGCCACAGCGATGGTGCGTGGTCTGGGGCGAGCCACCGCCCTACAGCCGTCCCGCTGCAGGCACGGCTACTATGCGTGCGCTCTCCCTAGGGCGGGTCGACCGAACTGGCGCGCCCAACAGAGCTGATGGCCTTCGGGTGCCTCCGCCTCACCACCCTGTCACCCAGGTGGTCGCACCACAACAACGGGGGTGCAGTGCTGCTGCCACTGGCTCCACTAGGAGCCGAGCGACGACGCGATCGACATCGTCATCATCTATGCTAAGCACAACCTCGGAGGCCATGGCGCGGGCTCAACTGCTGCTTAGGTTTCTACCAGTGGTCGAGCAGATGAACGAATGGTGTGCCACCATCCAAAGTCTGCTCAGTTTTGCCAAAGTTGAGGGCCCATGACGAGCCGCCCCGCCACGACCTCCCCAAGCAACGGCTACGGCCCATGCCACTGCCCGTACGGAGGGAGCCATCCCCACGGTGCAATCCCCACCACGGTGGCCGGCATGGGTGCGACCAAATCAAGACCTTGATGACGCCTCGATGGCCTCTTCTGGTCCTCAAGCACGTCCAGGACAACGGCGAACCTCGGAAGATGGGAGGAGAGGAGACGTGTGCATCATCGAGAAACACCACGGCAACCTCCTCCGAGCCGACGAGCGCGGCGGAGCCGACATCGACGAGCCCACTCTTGGTGCTGATGGGCTCCTGCACTTCAAAGTTGGCTGCCCTGCCTTCACCCCTGAGCTGCGGCAAGTCTGTTGGCCGTCCGTTCGCATGTTCAAGCCGGAGATACCTGAGAAGTACGACAGGAGGCTGAATCCGGCAAAGTTCCTGAGCATCTACACCATCGCCATTCAGGCTGCCGGGGGAAGAGATGAGAAGGCGTTAGCCAACTACATCCTGTTGGCACTCAAATCCAATGTGAGGTCTTGGCTGATGCACTTGCCGGAGAACTCCATTTCGTCGTGGGCAGATCTGTGCCATGAGTTCATCGGTTCTTTCACCGGTGGCCACCAGGAGCCGGGCTGCCCCGGTGATCTGTAGCTTCTCCAATAGAAGGAAGGAGAAACCCTCTATAAGTATTTGCAGAGGTTCAGTAAATTTCATAGGAATATTCCAAATATCCATCCGGCAGCCGTAATAGCTGCCTTCTAGTCCAATGTGTGCAACCGCCGTATCCGTGCCAAGATGAACGTGTGGTTGCCCAAGACTGTGAAGGAGCTGTACACCCTAGCGGATAAGTGTGCCCGGATGGAGGAATGGAGGAAATTGCCTGGATAAGAAGATTGCATTGATGTTGATTCAGAGGATGATGATGAATCCACCAGTCAGAAGAAGGCTAAGAAGCACAGTAAGAAGCGAAGGGATAAAGCAGTATTGAGTGTTGAAGGGTCAGGCACCCCTAGTGCCGGCAAGATCGCCAAGACAGAGGCCCCGGCAAGGAGGTTGCCGCATGCGCCGACTGCCGGGAAGCTACAGCTACCAAGAAAGCCGGGAAGGGCGATGGGTTGTACTGCAAGATCCAGCGGACCAAGGGCCACGACTTTCAGGAGTGCTATCAGGTTGAGAAGTTGGTCAAGAGACAAAGATTAGAATATGAGAAGCATGATAAGGAAAAGGGTCAGAATGTTACTGGCAGTAAGGGCCAAAGTGATGGAGAAAATTGCCCCGGCAAGCCCTTTCGGAACAAAGGAAAACCCGCCAGGGGCCAGGAGAAAGAAGTCTGTGATGATGAGAGTGATAAGGGGAATGAAGAGGAAACCAGTGAGCAGGAGTTTTAGAAGGCCACAAACGCCCTGTGCGTTGATGGGGGGGTGCATCTTTGCACGTCTCCCACCGCCAACTGAAGCTGTGGAACCAGCGCCAGAGGCCCGGAAGCCGCTCAAGTGGTCCCGTACACCCATCATCTTCGACGAGGAGGACCATCCTAGCCGCACTACTGCGGTAGGATGACTTCCTTTGTTGGTTTCTCCAACAATTCGCAACCTCAAGGTCCCAAAGATGTTGGTAGATGGCGGGGCCGGACTGAATCTGATTTCCCCGGCAGTCATCAGCATGCTTTAGATAGCAGAAGCAGAGCTAGAGGTTATAGGTATGTTTCAAGGAGTCAAACCCGGCAGGAGTTATCCTAAAGGGAAGATTATGTTGCCAGTAACATTTGGGGGAGAACTTAACTGCCGGACTGAGAAGATTTTGTTTGACGTAGGTGATCTCCCCTGCTGTACAATGGGATCCTTGGGCGCCTGGGTTTGGCTAAATTCATGGCGACATCCCACTATGCCTACAATACCCTGAAGGTGCCTAGGCCGCTGGGAGTCCTCACCATCCCGTCAGATTAGAAATATGCCATCATTTGTTTGGACAAGATGTACAGGGACGTGGTCGTGGTAGAGGCCGTGACGGCAGTAGTTACCGCCAAGGAGAGTAAAGGGAAGAAACAAGATTGTAGGACCTCTGGCAAAGAATCCGAGAAGCATGCCCCCTTCGAGTGCACGACACCCGTTGATGACGTGCCGGAGTGTTCCAACAGCAAGAGATCCAAGGGTGCTTCTCCACAAGTGAAAAAGGTCTCGGCAGGGCTGGCTGGCGTTGATGGTACTTTCACCATCAGCGCCACCATTGATGACAAAGAGGAAAGCACGTTGCCTTCCTGCGGGCGAATATCGATGTGTTTGCTTGGAAACCATCTGATATCCCCGGTGTTCCCAGGGAGGTAATCGAGCACCACCTTGCTGTCTGCCCACATGCTAGACCTGTGAAGTAGAAAGTCTGGAAGTAGGCCTTGGAGAGGCAACAGTTTATTGCAGAGGAGATCAAGAATCTTGAAGCGGCTGGATTGGTCAGAGGAGTGCTACATCCCACTTGGCTAGCAAACCCAGTGGTGGTCTGGAAGGCGAACGGGAAGCGGAGGCTGTGCATTGACTTCACAGACCTCAACATGGCTTGCCCAAAGGACCCGTTCCCCTTGCCGCGTATTGATCACATAGTGGATTCCACCTCAGGTTGTGATTTGATCTCATTTCTGGATACCTATTCTGGGTACCACCAGATCTTCATGTCAAAGGAGGACGAGGAGAAGACATCGTTCATCACTCCACGCGGTACATATTGCTTTGTCCGCATGCCGTTCGGATTAAAGATTGTTGGGTCCACCTTTGCAAGGACAGTCCAGATTGGTTTTGAACCTCACCTGCACAGAAACATTGAGGATTATATGGATGACACTGTGGTCAAAACTAAGGACAAAGCAACTCTCATTCAGGATTTGGAGGAGACATTTGCAAATCTACGCAAGATCAACTTGAATTTAAACCCAGAGAAATGTGTGTTTGGTGTCCCCTCTGGCAAGCTGCTTGGATAATTTGTGTCCCACAGGGGGGTTGGAGCCAATCCAGACAAGATCAAGGCCATCGAGCAGATCCAAACGCCAAGGGCAGTCAAAAATGTGAGGCGCCTGACGGGACGCGTTGCCGCACTAAGCAGATTCATCTCTAAGTCTGCCGAGGGCGCCCTGCCGTTCTTCAAGATTTTGAAGAAGGCAAGTCCCATGAAGTGGACCCCTGAAGCGGAGGCAGCTTTGCAAGAGCTGAAGACGTACCTATCCTCTGTGCCTACCTTGGTCGCACCCAAGCCTCAGGAGCCGTTATTGTTATACTTGGCGGCAACCAACCAAGTGGTCAGTGCAGCCTTGGTAGCACAGCGAGAAGTGGATGAGAAAGAGACTGAGCAGAGGCCGGCAGGGCCAGATAAGGATCAGAGCAGCTGTGAGCACGACAACGATGACAACCCTAAGGACGTGGCAAAGAAGAAAGTGGTACAACACCCAGTGTACTTCATCAGCTCCTTATTACGGGGGGCTAGGTCGAGGTACACTGGTGTGTAAAAGTTGATCTTTGGCCCTATCATGGCCTCAAGGAAACTACGCCACTACTTCCAAGCCCATGAGATCATGGTGGTTACTCGTTTTCCGTTACAGCGGATACTCCGAAACCCAGAGGCTACCGGTAGAATAGTGGAGTGGGCTTTGGAGCTATCCAGCTTTGGTTTGAGATTTGAGAGTATGTCAACTGTCCAGAGCAGGGTGTTGGCAGAGTTTATTGCAGAATGGATGCCAACCCCTGATGAGGAAGTGACAGAGACAGTTGTCCCCGGCAGGGAATCACAACAAGAATGGATTATGTATTTTGATGGTGCCTTTTCCCTACAAGGCGGCGGGGCTGTCGTGCTACTTGTTTCCCCCTCCAGGGAGCACTTGAAGTACATCATCCAGATGCATTTTGCACGGGTAGAAGCTACCAACAATACAACAGAGTATGAAGGGCTCCTTGCCGGGCTTAGAATTGCAGCAGAATTGGGAATTAAGAAGCTGATCATTCGAGGAGATTCCAGCTGGTAGTGAGGCAAGTCAACAAGGATTATGAAAGTCCATTAATGGAGGCATACATCAAGGAAGTGAGAAGATTGTAGGAGCACTTTGACGGATTGCAAACAGAGCATGTACCCCGCACGGAAAACAGCATAGCTGATCATCTGTCAAAGTGCGCTACGCAGAAGCTTCATATGGAACGAGGGACTTATGTTCTCCATCTTACTCAGCCCTCTGTATCCCCAGCAACAATGGCCTGGAAGAGGAGAAAGTTGGACACCGGAAAGCCTCTCCCGATAGAGCCGCCTACTGCCGGCAGAGACCCTATCGGAAAAAACTCCTCGCAGCCTGCTGGACCACCCCCTCCTGCCGGGTCCATGGACCCGCGCATGAGGCCAGTGCTCCCCCAGCAGAGGAGGTGCCGCTAGTCCTTGTTGCCGAGCCATAGGCTCCAACTTGGGCAAGGCACATTAACCGCTTCCTCCAAACCGGAGAGCTTCCCGACAATCAAGACGAAGCTGAAAGAGTAGCCTAGAGGGCCAGTATGTATCGGTTTGTCAATGACACTCTGTACAGAAGGAGGGCGAACGGTATGAAATTGAGTGTGTCTGCCGGGAAGAAGGAAAGGAACTGCTGGCTGACATACACAAAGGAATGTGCAGCTCCCACATTTGATCAAGGGCATTAGTTGGGAAAGCATTCCGGCAAGGGTTCTATTGGCCCACAACCCTCCAAGATGCGGTCGAGCTAGTCACTAAGTGTGAAGCGTGTCAGTTCCATTCCAAGAAAACCGACGTGCCTACCCAAGCACTTCATACAATCCCTCTATCATGGCCATTTTCGGTCTGGGGGCTCGATATCCTCAGCCCCTTCCCCGAGCAATTGGGGGCTTTGAATTCTTGTTCGTTGCCATCGACAAGTTTACAAAGTGGCCGGAAGTGACTACCGTGAGAAAGGTGACTACTCAGTCAGCTATCAAGTTCTTCAAAGATGTGGTATGTCGTTTCGGAGTTCCGGCAAGGGTCATCACTGACAACGGCACCCAATTCACGAGTCGCGCCTTCATGCAATATGTTCATGCCCTCAGATGCAAGATCTCATTCGCCTCTCTGGCACACCCCCAGAGCAATAGAATAGCTGAGAGGGAGAACGCTGAAGTGCTACGTGGACTCAAGACAAGGACCTTTGATATGATGTAGAAGCATGTCAGGTGGTGGATCAAGGAGCTGCCGGTAGTTCTCTGGTCCATCAGAACGACACCAAACCGAGCTACCGGGCAGACTCCCTTCTCCCTGATCTACGGGGCAGAAGCAGTTGTACCCACAGAACTCATTTACGGGCCGCCTTGAGTACTTGCTTACGACGAAATCATACAAGATCTGCATCGGCGTGATGATGATGTGCTACTCGAGGAGAACCGTCTCCGGGCTACTACGCGTGCTGCACGCTATCAGCAAGCCCTGCGTCGCTATCATAGTTGCAGGGTTCACGCCCGGTGTTTTGAGGAAGGTGACCTTGTCCTTAGGCGCGTTCAGTTTGCCAAGGGTACCCAGAAGCTGTCACCAAAGTGGGAAGGCACATACCGGGTAGTACAAGTCACCAAACCTGGCGCAGTCCGTCTGGAGATTGGAGATGGCACTCTGTTGCAAAACTCATGGAATATTGAAAATCTCCGCAAGTTCTACCCGTAAGGCACGAGGCTGCCGGGCCCTTCCCGGCAGCCACCCATTTGTACAGGCCTTGCCTCAACTACATATAACCCCTTGTACAAAGTCGGGGCGATGACCCCGTGCAAGAGAAAATAAAAAAGCGATGTAGAGGGGCCCCAACCTAGATTGCATGCATGCATGAGCATTTCAGATTACTGCATAAGCATTTCCATGAGCATCTGCATATGCATATAGATAGGATCGCATCCTGCATTCATTCTCATCTGCATGGAGTTGCAGGTTCTCACTATGGACTTGACTTCGACAAGGGAGTTAGAAGATTGCCGAGCACTGCGATCCCGGCAAGCCAAACAGATAAGTTCTACCTCTTGTCCATCCATGTTCTGTAAGCTATAACTTGTGCATTAGAAAGCCTCGCCGCTCCTTCTAGACTTAGGTTCTCCCACTCCTGACCTGAACGTTGCTTCAGTCAGAGTGGTCGTCGTTGCCTTTGATAAAGGGAAGTTGGCGGGGGGCTGGTCCTTCTGTCTGTAACCCAGCAGATAAGGTTCTCCGACAGACAAAAAGAGGGCTGGTAGGATAGCCTGCTGGGGAAAACTCATTTATTTATACTAAAGAGGCACCTCACCTCTGCATGGACATATACATGCCCGACCTCTCGGCAGGGTTCATCTTTTTCTTTAACCATGATGGTACAAGTACAAGGTTACAGAACACAAACATGGACACAGGAGATTACATTATTTGAATTAAAATTTGGCAAATGCCGGTTTAATATTGAAAAAAGATAAGGGCACTGTAAACTCTCCTTGTTCCTTCTCCCCCCAGGATATATACAGAGAGGAGAATGAGGCCGGGAGCAGCGCCCAAGATAGAGTCCACCCCGATCTCGTCGAGGCCTGCCGGATACAACATGACAAGATCGGGAGTGGCAAAGCCGCGAAGGGGGGGAGACGGCCCGGTGGCGCCCTTGGTTGCCGCCGCCAGGGGCTTCCAGAAGCCCCAGCTCGAGCAACAGTGGAGTCATCCACCAAAGTTCAGCAGGAAGACTGCTGGAGGTGGCGAAGGCACCGAGAGAACAGCCCCCTCCCCGGCGACCAGGAGGCCGGTGGTGACGATGCCGGGGAGGAGGGGAGGAACGAGAAGACTAGGCGGCAGGATGTCATGACGAGATCGATGCAGTCGTGCTCTATCCTGATGACTTGCCCCCCGCCTTCTCCCTCTTCCCTGGCTTCATCTTCATTAACACCTTGCCAAGGAAGCGCCAAGACCCCCGTCCGACGCCCCCTCCAAAGACGCGGCGAGCGACCAAGGCGGCAAAGGGTTGAGAAGCGCGACGCTCCCCTCCTTGGCAGGTAGGAAGGCGTGCCCCTCATCGACATCAACTCCAGCTCCGAGGAGAGGGGCTGTACTGGGATTTCCAATGATCCCGAGCCCCTCCCCTTGGACTTGGACCAAGCTTACATCCCAATCTCTAGCACCCTCGCTCGGCATAATCAACCAAAACTAAAGCCTGGAGGCCAGCCCCAGACTCCCCTTCCCAGCATATTCAAGAAGGAGCAAGACAAAAGAAGAAGAGGATGTCGTTGGATGCCTCCGTTCCTCCCCCGCTCTTCCTTTTATAGGTAGGCAAGGGACTGGGGGCTGGATCCATGGAGGGCGACCACCGCCCTCCTCTAACAGTTCAAGGAAGCCGGGCCCGTGCCATCATACTCTCCCACGCCACATGCCTCCGCTACCTACCCCGCATGGTGCATGTGGCGTATGTGTCTAAGGATAAGGGCATGGTGGGAAGACTGAATTGGTAGTTTCTATCCCGTGTGTTAAAGTCCTTCACAGGCAATTACTGGAGTGGTCCCACCACCATTGGCTTTGCTCGATGCACGGGGAAACCGAAAACTTGTCCGGAATCAAGACTAGTGACGAAGCAAAGAAGACCTCAAGAGACCAACCTCTTCGACAGCGCTGCATGTGCACTTGTTAGGCCCTACCCCGACGACGCTCCGTGGCGTGTTGGGGCAGGCCCGAGGGCTTCTGTCGGTGCAACAGACCCAGGGCCTATTGACCTGACTGTGACATGCACAAGATAAAGATTGGAACACCAGAGCAAGAGACCAAGAGACTCGAAGAACCAACTAACAGATCAGAAGGAACCAAGACTGAGGCAGAAGGACAAGATATTATCAAGAGAGAGGCCTCCTTTGTCGGGCAGGCGAGCCCGGCAAGGGGAGAGGCCACCCCCAGAAGAAGAGGACCAAGGCATCCCGGCAGGGCCTGCCGGGACTTGCGGAGACTAGATCATCTCACCGACTTCTCCACCACAACCCACGTCGTCGATCAGTGCGGTGTCGAGACGCAGCATGATTAAGTAGCAATCTTTCGCCACATGGCGGCCACTTCCTACAAAGGAAACCCACAGATGACACCCATCCAGTGACGTGTCAAGCGAGCAAGTGTGGAGTTGGCGAATTAGCCCGGCAAGCCTTGTCGGGCAACCAACGACGTGACACTAAGCAGCGCATTAAATGCACAATGTCAGCCTGCAGAGTTAGGTATGATAGCATTGTTTGCTATCATATCAGTGTCTAATGACTAATTCTCCACTGTGGTAACCCCTTGATCTATAAAAGGAGGCCCATGGCAATGACTCAGGAGGTTAGAAGTTTAGACCACTCATATACACGCGTAGCTGCTGCTGCCCCGAAGCAACCCTTGCCGGTCGAGTGTACTATGCACCACCACCACCTTTTCCCATCAATCCACCAAAGGAGGAGTAGAGTTTTACGCCTCGTTGCAGCCCGAACCTGGGTAAAAATGTCTGTGTGATCCCTGCCCTACTGCCTTGCATTAGTCTGCTTGTTGCGCAACACGACTCCCCCCTGGCGAACCAGCAAGGGGTCGTCCTGGTCCCATAGGTGGCCGTGGTTTCCCTCGACACAAATAAATATAAAAAATATGTGTCGTAGCTGGTTCAGATGGATATTGGCGCATGCATGGGAGACACAACATTCTCTGGATAGGGAATATGCGGTTATCCTCAAAAAAGAAAAGAAAAACCTTCTTCGCGCTTCCGCATGCACGAGAATTTGGTTCTGCTCTCAATATGGATGATACCTGGAGTTTGAAGTGAACCCAGAGGCATGCTAGCACGGGAGACATATTTCTGCTATACGGTACTACTCGGTATGTTCCTACTAGTAGTAGTACAATTGTGGTACACTTGATGGTCAAAATATTTATTCATCCGGTCCTCACAGTGAAGTGACAAGACCCTGCGCCCGAGGTGACAGCAGTCCAGGCGGCATGTTCGGGTTACCAAAGACAGCCTCACCTTGTGCACTGTGCAGTCATTGTCGCCGATGTTGTATAGCATGCCTCGCCTCACCTTCCTCTCCCCTAGCACCACTCCATATCCATCTCCATCTCATCAGAGATCCTGAGGTCACTCTTCATCATCTCACTATGCCCCCACGTACCCTTGCCTCGCTCGCCTCCCCAGTACCACTATTCCCTCGCAAGCCGCTCCAACACCGAGAGCCTTCTCCCTCGTAAATCAAGCCCCCCAAAACCCCCACCTTCCAAACTCCACAATGTCCGAACGCGAACCGTGCAGCATCCATATGAGCCACGATTGGAGCAATCTCCCGAGTGATATCCTCGACCTCTGTTGTTTGTGTATGGATATGTTGAGCGTCGTGCGGCTGGCTGCATGCTCGAGGGACATGCACACGACCATCCTCGAAGCGAGGCCTAAGATTCTCAAGACACCCTGCTTACTGCTATCTGGTCTTGCGAGATTTGCTCACCATGATACGAAGGCGTACATGATGCCCCTCGACTTCAACCCGACCTCCATTAGCCGAAACTTCTTTGCAGGTATGTAGTGGGTCGTCGTACATCATTTCCCTCGACTTCAATCCGATCACCATCACCTGAAACTTCTTGGCAGGTATGTACTTGGTTGGCATGAACTCCCACTGGATGGCTGCCATCAGAGAAGACAGAAAAAAAGTTGGTGCTCGTGAACTTCCAGACCTCCCATGAGATTATCCTTCCTCCGCTGGATTATATAGGGTTTTACCATCGCGGTCCAAGTCATCTACATTACCACGTCAGTTGGACGGACCTTGTTTTGCAGAAGATTGTAATCTGCCAAGTGACCACACGACATGCGGATTATGCAGACTTCAAGCTAATTGCCTTGTTCGACCGCGGACTCGCCTATCTTTACGTCGATGCCTTCTTTAGCTGGAGACAACTCAGCATGCAGTGGATCGCCAAAGCTGATACACACTTCTGTGATGCTATTGAACACAATGGTATCATCTACGTGATCGGCAAAGCAGATGGCACCACATATTGATGGGATGGCGCGTGTAAGTTGTTTTCGTCTAATGTTAATGATAATGGCATGACACTGTTTGAACTTTTTGTGATGATTGTCATATCCCTGTTTGAGCATAATTTGAGTAGAACTATGGCAATGTATTAGAGACGCTATAAATTAGCTATATTTAGAATAAGTTAATTCATGCGATTGTGACCATGTCATTACAGCCAATTTGTACCCTTGAATAATCAAACGGTTAGGAAGATATGGATATTCCCCTTACTTTACAGTAATCTATATATTACTAAATATCGGTGTGTATCAATAGCCATGTTAGTTTTCTCATTTTTCATGATGTAGAAACATGCATCACACTGTTGGTTTCATCTAACCATACATTAGGGAAGTTAATGTGCATATGGAGAACTCTATATATGGAAGTAGTAAAATCCTGTAATGCTTTATCATGTGTACATACCTATATTCACCCTTCAGCGATCAACGGCTAGAATAATATCCTCACAAAAAATTTGCCCACAAAACATGAGTATATAATAATGCATGGTATGTTAGTTTCCTTGAAGAATTTGTTTGTGAGGACAGAACATGATTACCAAACATGCATGACATGGTAATTTCCTGTGAAGAATCGATTGTGAGATAACATGAGTATAACCATGCATGACACTTCTATATTTTTGAACCCAACATACATTTCCCTGTATTTTCCTTTCAGTTCCAACAGGGACATATCAATGATGTTTCTTGCATTATCCTACTCATACTCTAAACAATGCTTATCTTACATTAACAATGTCTGTCCTTTCTGATATGATGCAGTGTCCCTATAGTTACTACCCTTTGTAATCACACCACCTTTGCCATAAACAGGGACGCACAACTGGTTCCTCGCTCGATCAGGCGATGTCAAAAGACTGATGATCATTCGCACCCATGAGCCGGAAAAGTTATATTGCAAAAAACCCAGTGTGTACAAGCACCGTGAAATACATGAGTATCCGAACACTGGTTGTTACGTCTATGAGCAGGATACCAGCTTGTTGGGGCCTTCAGGAGTTTTGAGTTGGAGGCAGGTAAACAGCCTTGGTTCACACTCTCTGTTTCTCGGACTAAATTATTCGATTAACCAGGAGATCACCGTTGGCAAGGACCTTGATGGCAGAGAGGCTCTGTTTGCTATGGAAAATTGTGTCTACACGGCGAGCCCTAGGAGTTCGGGAGCAAACTCCCATGATTGTCAACGATATAGCCTACAGCCAAAAGAAGGTGAGAATGACAAAGGCATCTGAATTAAATTTGATCCTTGGATGTCTCAAGTACGACAGGCAGTGATGTGGTTCAAGCCTTCAGGTTGATAGGTAATTGGGTCGTTGCGTCGAAAGGGTGGAGTATTGGTGTCTCTGGATCACTGGACGCTGAAGCGGGGCTGCAAATTATGATGGTGTTGAATCATCCCTCTTAGAATGACTTATTGTCTTTGCTGCTTGTTCTGGATGGGTAGTTCTCTCTTTTGTTATGCATATTCCTTGTCATTTAGTCATCCTCGTCTATGTCATTCTTACTATGTAATAGTTGCCTCTATTTAGAATGTCATTCTCTTCTGGATCACGAGAGTCTGAGCGCTGCAGATGGGTGCGCTTTGGTGGTGTAGCAAGACCTCTTATGAACTATCATGTCTTGCTGTTTATGTCAACAGTAATCACTAGTCAGTGTTTGAATGTGGTATATATCGTTTTTTTGAACTCTTTATTGTCTTGAACTGCCGGTGGGCTAAATGAGGGCATCACCATTCTCCAGTGTTCAGAGTATATCTCCATTTTTCAAGTTATAATTTGAGCTCATTGTCTTTTCGATGATCACTACTGCAGGATGCTGCTAACGCGACACTATGATCAGAGACTGTCGTGGATTTGTCACGGCAGATCCCCCAGTGTGAGGACTTAGTCATGAGGCCAACGCATCTATGTGGTAGCTTGAGAGGGGTTGGTCGAGATGAGAGACGCGAGGCATATCAACACACAAGATAAGGATTTAGACAGCTTCGGGCCCCAGGAAACATCATCCGTTAATAGCCCTACATGCTATTTGTGGCTAGGTCTCTGTCGGTGTCAAAACCGGCGGATCTCGGGTAGGGGGTCCCAAACTGTGCGTCTAGGCGGATGGTAACAGGAGACAAGGGACACGATGTTTTTACCCAGGTTCGGGCCCTCTCGATGGAGGTAAAACCCTACTCCTGCTTGATTGATATTGATGATATGGGTAGTATCGGTGTCAAAACCGGCGGATCTCGGGTAGGGGGTCCCGAACTATGCGTCTAGGCGGATGGTAACAGGAGATGAGGGACACGATATTTTTACCTGTGTTCGCCCTCTCGATGGAGGTAAAACCCTACTCCCGCTTGATTGATATTGATGATATGGGTAGTACAAGAGTGGATCTACCACGAGATCAAGGAGGCTAAACCCTAGAAGCTAGCCTATGGTATGATTGTTGTAATGGTTGTTCGCCCCACGGACTAAAAACCTCCGGTTTATATAGACACCGGAGAGGGCTAGGTTACACAGAGTCGGGTTACAATGGTAGGAGATCTACATATCCAGACGCCAAGCTTGCCTTCCACGCCAAGGAAAGTCCCATCCGGACACGGGACGAAGTCTTCAATCTTGTATCTTCATAGTCTTGGAGTCCGCCGATGATGATAGTCCGCTATCCAACACCCCCTAGTCCAGACTCCTCAAGAGCCCCTAACCAGGCTTCAATGACGATGAGTCCGGCGCACATATTGTTCGGCATTGCAAGGAGGGTTCCTCCTCCGAATAATTCATAGAAGATTGTGAACACCAGGATAATGTCCGGCTCTGCAAAATAAATTCCACATTCCACCATAGAGAGAATAATATGTACACAAGCTCAATCTGCTGATGTGCTTCGTGGCATGACGTCACACCACTACCGAGCCTTTACTTGAATCATTTTTTTATTATACCACCTCAGCGCGTTTAGCAAAGCGGTTTCCTTGGCACGTCTTGTCGAAGCAGAGATCGTGTTCCCCTTATTCCGGGATTCCCATCAATACAGACGTGGGTAACCCAACCGCGCCATTGATGGTGGCGCTTGGGAGATAAGCAAGTTTTACCAGCTGCTGGGGACGATAGTCTTCGTCCCCCATATATAAGGGATAAGGATCCACCTTTTTACCCACGCCTTCTTCCTCCTTTGCTTATCCATCTCCAAGACTCAAGCTCCAAATACCAAGTTCGCACATCTCGCCTCAACCTTCTCCAGCCATGTCCGGAGCGGAGGCAGTGGATGACCTCCTCCGTTATGGAGGAGCACATCGAGAAGCTGCGACACCGGATACCTATCCAGCGACATCACAAGCACCGGCCGCCTGACAAGGCAGCTCATCCCCACCCCAGGCCCCATGAGAGGGTTGTATTCTTCCCCACTTCCTCCGCGGATCGGGCTTCCCACTTCATCCCTTCGTCCGGGGATCATGTACTACTACGGCTCGACTTCCACGATCCGCACCAAACTTCATCCTCAACATCTCGGCGTTTATCGTCATGTGCGAGGCCTTCGTCCAGATCCAGCCCCACTTCGCTTGTGGCTAAAAGCCTTCAATGTCAAGTCGAAGGTAGTGAAGGGCGCCTAAGCCGGAGTGCGGAGGGCGCCATGGTGGGCAAGATGCCCAACGCCCTCTCGCTCGAGGGCGCTTTTGTGGAAACCATCAAAGATTGGCAATCGGGTGGTTCTATATCACCGAGCCAAGGACCCTAAATGGGCAGCGCCCCGAAGTTCAGATCGGTACCCCCATGCAGCTCACCTCCGGAAAGAGAAGGGCTTGCTATGGGGCAGTTCGAGGAGCCGACCGACTCCAGCCCTGCTCTGCACCTTGGTGAACAAGAAGCTCAAGCTTGTCAACATGATCCAGTCATGCTCGCCCACCGGATTCTCCCCGCCAACAACGGGCCTTCAATCTGTGGGAGTTCGATCCGCACAAGCACCGACCATGAGCGGCTCTTCACACGACGCACGGCTGCCCGGAGGGTGTTGTTCAAGGGAGGAGAAGCCCGCGTCCGCGTGACTAAAGATCGCGGATTCAGCACCAAGCGCCCGGCCGGTGTGGTAAGATGTGTTATCCTTTATGGGACATTTATTTCTTTCATAGTTTGACTCTATGTGGGATCTAAAATTCCCAATGCCTTTCACAGGATCGGCAGAGGACATCCGACAGTTAACTGTCTGCTCCCTCCCGAGGAACTGGGACGCCTGCTTAACGGGTTGCTAGTCCCGGCACTTTATGTGGTGCCGGAGAAGAAGGCCAAGAAGAAGGCCACGGGAACCCGAAGGAGTTGCCGGCGCCAGGTGGTATCGGACTCATCGTCCGATGTCTCCGAGGCGGACTCCTCCCCCGAAGGCGAGGATGAGAAAGAAGACTCTCCCTAGGAGGGGGGAGAGAAGAAGAGGAAGGCTTCCCCAACGGGGGAGGCCGAAGGGTCCAAGAGGGGAAGGACCCTTCCTCCGGACAGCTCCGCCAACGCCAACGACGGCGACGAGGAGTGGCCCTCAAGGGCCAAGCCCCTGGCAAGATCGTAAGTATTCGGATTCCTGAGTGGTTTGTAGTTGCTATTTTGTGCCACGTAGTGCCCTTCTAATGCCGCACACTACCTGTAGCCCGGCCGAGGAGGATCTTCCCGCTTCATCCAGCGGGTCCTTGGCTCCGTCGGATGTAGATTCCAGTCTGATCGCCTCCACCCCTCGCGATGCTGAGGGCGCCGAGGTGGGATCCCAGGAGGAAGAACACCGCACTATTATGAGTGCGGTGATTCAGAAGGTTCAGCTCGCCAAGAGCGGGCTGACCGAAGCCTGCAGCAGCCTTCTAACAGGCTTTGAGGTAAGAAGTTCTAAAATATGTAATGTAATACCGCATAGACAGTAGCCCCTGATGCTCGGTTCGGTGTTCGGAAAGAAAAACCGACCGAGGATCTAAAAAGATATACGCAGGAGTTCTAAAATTATGTCAATATGGGATTGCAGTTGCTGCCGACCTCCGCCAGACCGATCATGGAGGTCGGTGTTTTGAAGCAGGACCTCGAGCGTCCGAGCACGAGCTCGGCCTTGCCAAGAAGCAGCTCGAGGACAAAGAAGGTGAGTAACACCGCATTAAATTTGTACCTTACAGAAAAGGATTTTGGTTGCAATAGAAATGACAAGGATACCGTGGGTATTGCAGGGGCCACGAATGAGGTGGCGACCCTGATGGAGGCCGTGTCCGCGGCCGAGCGTAATACGGCCACGGAACAAGCGGAGCGAGAGAAGTAGGAAGCGCGGGTGGCGGCGGTGCGGCAAGAGCTCCAGGCTCTCATGGAAAAGCATGAGAGTTTGGAGCGCGACTCGAAGACTCGAGAGTCCGATCTTGCCTCGGCTCTTGAAAGTGCCAAAGCCGCTAAGGCCGAGGCGGCGAAGAAAATAGTGGCGGGTAAGGCCTTTTTCATGCAAAGCAAGCATGTGAATGTGAATTACCTGTTACTTACCCGAATTCAGAGCTCTCCAGGGGCATTTGCAGATCTGCCTTGCAGCATGTCCGATGCCGCCGCATTATACCGGGCCCAGGAGGGGAGCTCAACGGAGAAGGTCTTCTGGTCTCAGTATGCTGAGGCCGGACATCCGGTGCCCCTTAGCGACCAGCTGAAGCAGCTGGTCGAGCTCCACAAGGTAGCCGAGCAGGCCATGAAGGGCCTCATAGTCCGGCTGTGGCCTGGAGAGGCCATGCCTGGGAGCTACTTCGGCCTCGTGCGGCGGCTGGTGGATGCGTGCCCTTGAGTGGAGGTCAACAACCGCTCCACCTGCATTGAAGGTGCCCGTCGGGCCCTTGCCCGTGCGAAGGTGCATTGGGGCAGGCTGGATGCTGAGAGGCTTATCACGGACGCGCCGCCGGCGGGCAAGGAGTATCGTACGCCCGAAATGTACTATAAGAGTGTCCTGAAGGGTGCCCGCAAGATTGCGGATGAGTGCCCCGAGATGTAATTTTTTTAGTAGACTCGCAATGTGTTATCCTGTGCGCTGAAAACTTTGTTCATATGCGCTAAGCAACGCTTATTTGATTTAAAATATTACCTTCTATGCGGCCGTTTATCAAATCTGAGAGATGGCAACTCGTCGGCTTCAGCCCCATGCCACGAGTGCTGGGGTGTTCGGGATAAACTTGAGCGCTCTTGTTCCCATTTTGGGTCCATCTAGGAGGCGCCAACACAACGAACAAGGCAACCGGACTTATAATGCTTGAACACTCTCACTTAGCCATAGAATTCTATAATTTTAAATTTGGCGAAGCCCTAGTGTTCGAAGACCGAAGTTCGGGCGCTATCCACGCTGGGCCGGACACGGCCGTTCTCGCTCAAGCGGCATAAGTCTTTAGGGACTCAAAAGACCTCTCGAACAATGACCAGCTCTCGCCTTTATCATGACAATGTCAGCTTTTAGCTTTTCCACCGAGGCGCCACCCAGCTCAACCGGGCGCAATCGCAGTGGTTCTCCTAGTGCTACCTTAGCCGATAGAACGGAACGTAAGGTACCAAAACATGGGAGCCGGGCAAACCCAACTATTGACCCAAGACATGATTCGAGCCGATGCATATAGTCCTATAAGTTCGGGTGCCGACTTGTGAAAGTGTTCGACTTTCACACCATAATGCGGGGAACATAAGCCCCGGGTATTCGGCCGCACTCAAATTGTAATGGATGCAAGATGTCATAAATGAACATATATATAAACAAAAGGAATGCAATTATAAGCGAAAAGTGATGCATTGTTTATTCAAGGAATTCTGCTATGAGTGCAGAACGATACAAATAGTGCGGTAAGCAAGGGTTTGGACTATTAGACATGTCCCCCTCCAGGGGTAGGCTGCGGAATGGTGCAATAAACAGATTTAATGCTCGTAATGGAGACCACCTGATTGTTCGTCGTAGCCATTGTTCCTCCTTGGATGTATCGTGAGTTCAGCAGATCTACTGCCGGACAGGGCCTCTGGGAAACGGAGTCCTGTGGAAAAAAAAGGAAAAGAAAAAGAGCGACACACTTGGGAGCCCCTGGTGTGGTTGAGCCACACTCTGGGCCCGTCGTGGTCGTGCCCCTCCCCCTATGCCCAAGGTA